>CM069546.1:7500-1207500 GCA_035773235.1 Eospalax fontanierii
TCACCCTCACCCCTGACCCGGGAGTGACCCTTAACCCCAAACCGGAAGTGAGCCCTGACCCGGAAGTGAACCCTAACCCTAACCCCAAGGGGTGCCTTGTAACCCAAACCCTACCACTTACACTGACCTTCAGCCTCACATTCACCCTAACCCTCGCCCTTGCCCTCACCCTCACCTGGGAGTGACCTCTAAACCCAAACCGGAACTGAGCCCTGACCCGGAAGTGAGCCATAACCCTAACCCTGAGGGGTGCCTTGTAACCCTGTATCGTTACCATAATAACCTCAACCCTAACTCTAACATCAGCTCCAACCCCAAGCTTAACCCCGATGCCAAGCCCAACCCTGACCCCAACCCCAATGTTTTTAACACCAATTCATTTGGAAAAAAGCACAGTAACCTCTGGTCCACAACAAAAGAACAAATATCAAAGCTATTCTCCTTCACTCCCAGTTGGGGGAATCTTATTCAAGAGCATATTCCAGCACACCTAATCAGGCCACTACCAGTTCCTGTAGGCAGTGCTCAAGAAAGGGCGAATGACAATGCCCATTGCCCTTTAGCAGACCGTCTGCTGGACTTCTGCATCCTTGGTGCCACAGTCTACTGTGTGCTGAGGTTTGTAGAGGGCAACATGTTGGAGAGTTCATGAACAAGGGATAGAGGAGAGTCCATCTCTCTTGTCCTTAAGATCAGTAACAAGAACAGTCTGGACAACACTGACCAGACTAGTCCTTTAGTCCATTACTTTAAACTCAAAAGGAGTATTTCATCACTCACACAACAATTTAGCCAGCCATGCATTCAAACAGAACCATATCTCAATCTCCCATGAGAGGTAGAACTAAAACACTGAATTGAGATGGAAATTTTTTTTTGTTTTATCCCTTTCTATAAAATCTTTTGATGGCCTGCTTTCAAAGGAGCAGGTGTCTGTGAAGATTAAGTCACCTACCTTATAAGGGAGAGACCAAACATGTAAAGGGTTAATTATTCATATTCGTTTGTTTTAATTTCTCTACAACTGAGCCAGAGGGAATAGGCCTGTACAGGAAGGTTTCTAATTTTACAACCCTCTGTTCTGCCTATAGAAAGTGCAGCCTAACAACAGTCAATCAGCCGTGGCACTCCATGATATGGCAGGTCTCCAGGGCCCCAGGGCTGGACCTGGACAGGAGTTTCCCAAAGACCTATCAGCAATAAGACTGCCATCTTTGTCAAATTTAGAGCAGCACTGATTAGTCCAATACCTTTCTTTTTAAATCTCGAAATTCTTGGGGAAGCTGGCTCAGCAGAGGCACTAGCCTTTCACTGGCTTTCTCAACACTTTTGTTTAAAGTGCCCTGCTTTTCCACATTTTGCTACTTTCTTTCTTCCCTGAAAAGTAGTAGCTAAAAAATTAGTATTATTAGTCAGGGAGCCAATGTCACTGCAAACTCTAAAGTGATCCTTTTAATCTCCTACGAGCAGCCCTGACAGAGTGCAAAAGTCAGCATTAACATTATCAAAAGCAAATATTTTTACCAGTATATCCTTGTTAAACAGCACAGGAAACATCTTTTTATAGAGTGTGCTGTAACTTAACAACAAAATCAATTATTTTGTTGAACTGGATGGCCATCTTTCCAGGTGGAGAAACATGCTCCATGTTTTAACATAACATGCTCCAACTTATCCAGTTGCCTGGTCATCTATCTTAATTGATTCTCAGCTGGAATCCAGTCTTCCTGGCCCCTACGATGTTGAGCAGTAATCAGCACAGGTGGGTTACATAGTCCTTTGATTAGTGCTTTTAAAAGGGCTCGCAAACATTGAAGACAATCCTCCACCCAAAAGGCCTGAGCTCGTTTGTCCCATTCTTATTTTTTAGTGTTCCTGGCATCTTGGAGTGCACCCTGTGCATGAATTCCTGGGTAGCTTACCTCTCTGATGAAACCTGCAGTGTCTCCACCCTGAAGTTCAGCTCCCTGTTCAGGCTCCACGTGTGGCCACCTGTGTATCAGTCAGGGCACCTGAATAGAGTATCACAGAACTCAGTGAGTAACCAGGGGCCCTGCATGGTCACATATACAAGTGCCAAAAACACAGCCAGCTGGTTTTTTGTACTCCTTAGAGCTACTGCTGATTGTTTACAGAACAGTGAATAGTAATAACATGCCTAAAATACAGCAGTTCAGCAAAGTATAATCAGCAGGATAACAGTACCACCATAGTATGCCTTCTTAGGAGAGCACAGTGTCTCCTGAGAAACTAGGGGAGCACCAGCATTCCAGAGATAACTCCCCAGGAAACATTCTTCCATAAACTTTCTCATGAGACACAATGCTCTCCAGACAGATGTGCTCAAAGTTCAGCTAAGTTCACCTAGCATATTTTTTAAAATTTTATGTATGAGTGTATTGCCTGCAGGTAGGTAGGTAGGTACACCCGTGTTGTGCAATACCTGAGGAGGTCATAAGATGATGTCAGATCCCCTGGAAATGGAGTTTACCGACAGTTGTTAGGCACCATGTGGATGCTGGATATCAGTCTTCTTCCAGAGCAGTGATCTTAACTGCTGAGCCCATCTCCAGCCCATCACCAAGCATATTATTTAAGCCATGGAAACACTATTTCACAGTCCCTTCAGCTGTGATAAGGCACCTTCTAGACTAACCATAGCTATGGCCTGTTGAAGTCCAGGCTGAACCTAGCCTCTGAAACTGAAGGCAGTTGGCCCACAATATGGGAGAAGTACAGCTCAGCTGAACCAGGATGTGGTTTAAGAAATGGTAACATGCTCTTGCAAAACGCTTACTTCTGCTTCTGTACTCTCCACTTCTCTGTACCTACAGGTAGAGACTGTGAACTGCTGGGGACTTCCGACCCCAGAGCTGACAGGAAGTGGTTTTCTCTGGTTTTACTGTATAAAAGCCTACCACAAGAGAGGCTTGACTGCACTTGTAATCCAATGCCCAGTGTAGTTGCTGGCTGGCTATAAAGACCTCCTTTTGGCTATATTCTGAGTCTGAGTGGTCTTCTCTGGTGGAATCCTGATTCACAATGCAATTTCCCTAATTAATAGGCCTACCTACAAAAGTAAGCAAATAACTTTTTTAAAAGACATACACAAAATAAAAACAGACACCATGGCTTTATCCTGCTTTGGTTGCACTAGAAAATCAAATAAAAAGTAAACACTTTTTGACAAAACCAGTTTCTAAATGCTTATAACTCACATATTTAACAAGTTAACTTAGTTTTGTTACTTTTAAAACATTTAAAACCCTAACCCTAACTGTAACCCCTAATCCCCAACCCAAAGCCCCAAACCCTAAAACCCTAACCTTAACCCTAACCTCAGCCCCACCAGCCCCATCACTCTTCTCCCTCTTTCTTGTCCTGCCTGGGTCAGGCCGGGTTTGGGAGCCACAGACACAGGCATGAAGGTGGGAGGCTCAGGCCCTTGGATCTCCCCTGGGCTAGGAGGGCACTGTCTTGCGCGGGGCGGAGGCCAGTCTCTCTCTCTGGGTACTTCAGGCTTCGTGTCTATTGGCGACGGACCCACCTGTATTCCCTTTCCTCTGCCCACCTAGCTGGCCGTCCTCATCCCCAGTCTCCTCCCGGAAGCGTTCGACTTGGTTTTGGGCTCTCCTTTCTGTGGCTGCGTTCCCCCTCTCCTGCTCCTCACGTCTTTCTTGGAGGCAGCGCCCAGGCCCTCTCTTGGGCCATCTCCGGGAGTGGGCCGTCTCCAGGTGAGGACCCGCTGACTGAACCTCCACAGTCACCAACCTGCTGTCCCGCGCTTTTTCCTGTTCGCCGCCCTCTCCACCTGGGCTGGAGCAGCAGGTTCTGGGTTCAGCTGTCGGTTCACCACAGACCGCGCAGTGCCGCGTTCTCCGTTCCCGGCTTCACCTCGGGCTGCGGCGGGTCCACCAAGTCCGGCCGCCCGGTTCGCTGCCGCCGTCCTCGCCGTCGCTTTCCAACTCGGACGGGTCCCGCGGGCTCTCAGGCCCCGCAGCCGCCGCACCGTCCCGGACAGGCCAGGCGCAGGCGGGCCACGCTCAGCAGCGCGCGTCAGGCTCGCTGAGGTCTCCGGGGATCAGCTCCACCTTGGTCTCCAGGCCCCGGCGGCTTCTTCAGCGCCAGACTGTGCTCGTCGCACGGCAGCCGCGGACCCCGCCTCCCTTCCGGCTTGCAGGGCCCGCGGCGCATGTGCGAGGGCGGGGGTGGGGGCGGGAATCGTCCTCCATCCCCTTGCACCTGGGCGGCCAGGCTGGAGGACTGTGGAGGTCCCGACAGCCTGTGGGGAGAGGCGAAATATTGGCAGTGGCCGGCATCTGTAGAATAGGCCGCGAGGGGCTGCATTTATTTATTTCTAGATGTAATTATTGGAAGTAAAAATAAGTCTTTCTAGTATTTCAGTTCTATCTTCCTGGAATATACGCCTGCCTTTATGTCATTGACACTATATTCGGACTACTGCACATAGTTCTAAATAATGAAATTACTAAGTATGTCCTCCAATTTTATCTTCAAGATTGTTTTCACATGCTTTTTCTTCATTTGTACAAAATACCACTGTGCCACAAATAGGATATGCAGGGGATCTATAGATCAGTAATATTGTCTTAAAGAAATTAAGTTTGCATTCAAACAAGATGATGCATGCCTTTAATTCCAGTTATTAAAGAAGATGAGCCAGGAGGATGACAAGTGCTAAGAGTATCCGGTTCTCGTAGTAAGTTGAAGACCAGTCTGCTCATCTTAGTGACAACCTGTTTCAAAACAAAGGGCTGAGGGCAGCAGATAGAGCCTACTGGTAGACCTCTCACTTAGCATTCACAAGACCCTGGGTTCCACTCCTAGTGCTGCAGTCAACAATAATAATGAGATTAGGCCTTCCAATCCACTGACATCAGCCGTCTTTCCATGTATTCCTGTCTTCTCTCATCATTTCTTCCAGCAACATTGGTCATTTTCTAGGTACAAGTCTATTGCCTCCCTGCTGAAGTTAATTCTCAGTACTTTATTCAAAGCTTTTAGATTCTCTCATCAATAAAAATGTTTTGATTCATTTTTAGTTCTTCATAATTAAGGCTATGGCTGCTGCTCAGTGGCTGAGCACCTTCCTAACATGCATGAAGCCATACATTCAATCCCAATACTCACAGAAAACAAACAGGAACTCACATTCTTTTTTCTTAAAGTTTCTGTATAGAAAGACAATGGATGTGGTCGTGTTCCTATTGTAATATTTCAATTGGCTGACAGTGCTCAGAAGTTTATGTTAGATGGAAAAGAGGTTAAAGGTATACTGTCAAAACTAGTAGTTTCCAACCTCTGAGATATAACCCTCATAGGATTACATCTGTAAAATGTTTATGGGGAAATATGCCAGTGAAAGAAATTAGGAAAAAATGAGAGGAGCCTGGCAGAGTTTCTCAATTCATATGTGGATCTGATGGCCCTGGAGTCAGACAAGGGAGCATGTGTTAAATCACATCAGTTCCAATAGTGTTTCTGGAAGGTAGAGGGTGAGTCCTCCAGTTGAGTCTCCAATCAGAGCAAAACTGACGCTTACGAATTGCTTGTTTCCCTATTGACACTACATGCTATGAATATTGTGAGCTCTACCCAAAAGAAGTATTGAATTAACAGTTCGCTAACCTATGTGTCCTGTCAGTTAATGGTGACAAGAGAACTTTGAGGGGCATACACATTCACAACTCCCACCACTGTACTGAGAGAAATATACAAATGTGAAAACATGAGTTTTTACCATAGGAAATAGTTATCATCCTTTCTGATGATTCCAAAACCTTGAAATAAATTCAAGAAGGAAACTAATGATTACTCTCAATGAATTTTTGAAGTGACTATAACTGCTTCCGATGTTGATTTTAAGCTTCATTGGATTGTGGTCTGATAAAATGCATGGAATTATATCTCTTTTATTTTTTTTTTGCATTTGTTGAGGCTTGGTTTCAATGCTCCAGTATGTGTTCGATTTTGGAGAAAATTCCATAGGTTGCTGAATAGAATGTGTATTTTACCCCTAACCCTAACAGCAAAACCTACCTCCCCAACACTGTAACCCTAATCCTAACCCTCTTAACCCTCTGACACTAACCCTAACCCCCCAAACCTCTAACCCTAACCCTCTAACCTTCTAAGCTTAACCTCTAACACTAATCCTTCATCCTGAAGCCAGACCCTAAAATGTAGCCCCTAAACCCTAAATCTTATACCTTAGCACAAACCAATGACCCTAACACAAAGCCCCTAACCCTTAACCAAAACCCATAAATCCTAACCCCTACACTGACCCTCTATCAATGACCCTCTAAACCTGACACCATGTCCCCTGACCCTCTAACCTGACATCCTGACTACTGACCCCTAAACCCTAACATTAACCCCAACCCCAAACCCTAACCATTAATCCTAACCAAAAACCAAAGTTCTAATCCTAACCCTAACTCTTAACCCCTACCCTAAACCCTAACCTCTAATCCTAACCATAACCCTCTAACCATACCCTACCCCCTAACCCTAATGGCCACCCTAACCCTAAACCTATCCCTTACCCCTATCCTAATCCTAACCCTAACCCTTACAGTAACATCCCTGATCCAAACCCTAATTCTAACAAACTTTTCCATAACCCTAACTATGCATCGAACCCTACCCATAACCCAATCCTAACTCTACTTCTAACCATATACATAGACCCTATTCCTAGCCATACCTATAAACCTAATGCTAAACCTAACTCTTAATCCTAAACTAACCTAACCATAACTAAGCCTAACCATAACTCTAATCCTAAACCTAACCCTAACCCCTAACACGAACACTAACCCTAAACTCTAACCCCAACTCCTAACCCTAACCCATACTTTCTAACCCTAGACCCTGACACCATGAAACGCTGATGCCCTCTCACTTTCACACACTGTCAACCTGATACCCAGATATACAAACCCTTACTCTCACCATAATCCTAAATCCTAAAGCTTAAACCCTGACCTTGAAATTCTGAAATTCTGACACCATGACACACTAACACCCTCCTCTAACACTCACTCTCATCTGTAACCCTTAACCCCTAACACTAACCCTAACCCTAACCCCTAACACTTACCCTAACTGCAACCAGTCCCCACCCTAAACTGAAACTGAAAACACTAATCTTAAATGCTAATACTAAACCATAAACCTAAATTCCTAACCATAACCATAAATCTTAATCCTAACCCTAGTCCCCACCCCCCTAACCCCTCAACCCCTTAACTCCCTAACCTTAAACACTAAGTCTCTCACCATAAACCCTAAACCCTAAAAATTAAATCCTAACTTCTAACTCCTAACCCCCAACCCTAGACACTGACACCCTCACACCCTCATCTTCACCTTCACCTAACCCTAACCTTAACCCTAACTCTAACTCCTAACCCCTAAATCCCTAACCCTGACTCTGATACCCTAATCTTAAACCCTGACCCTAACCATAACCGCTAAACCCTATCCCCTAACCTTAATCCCCAAACCCCAAACCCTAAACCCTCCACCCCTAAACAGTTAAAACTCTAAACCCATAAACCCCTAACCCTAAACCATATTCTCCCTAACCTCAAACCCTAACCCCTAACTCCTAACCCTGACACCCTGACAACACCCTCACCCTCCTCACCCAGTGACACTTTCTGATAAAGGGGAGTAGAAATTTTCCTATCACCCAAAACTTAGAGAAGCTCGCTGTGTACAAGGAATCAAGTCACACATCAGCTAGGTAACAGGGATGACAGAAAAATAGATACAGAAGATTGGTAGACAGATAACTGAAAGATGGTAGATATAGGAGGGTGGTAAATAGATGATAGATGATAGATAAATTATAGATAATTGATGACATGAAAAAGATAAATAATAAGTAGGTAGATGATTGCCAGATGATATATTATACATAGATGAAAAGTGAATGATAGATTATAGATAAAGCGCATATAATTGATGATGAGGTAGATAAAACGTAAAAGATAAAAGATTGACAGATGATGATAGATTATACATAGATGAAAATGGATGCTAGATTATAAACTGCAGATAATTAATGACATGAAAGAGACCGATAATAGGTAGATAGATGATTAACAGATGATGATAGGTTATACATAGATGAAAGTAGATGATAGGTTATAGGGTAGATAGATAAATGACAGGTTTTAAACATTGACAGAAGATAGAGATAGATAAGGAGAAAGGCAATTGAAAGATGGATAGATAGGTTGATGTTTAGATGAGCCAATAGGAGACAGATAGATGGTAGGGAGATGATGGATAAATCCATTTGTCTTTGAAACATCATACTCAGAAGTGGCAAATACATCACACAGTCATGTTGGCTGTACTCCATGACACATTTTTTCTGTGATCTAGTCTTTCAGTAAACATACGTGACTGAATATATGCGAAAACTCTAGTGGCTATAAAAATGCTTTCATGAGTCTGTTAGGAAACTTGAACTTCCTCTTTCTAGGATGTGGAGACACATGACTGGGATGAAGAGGAATGTGTAGGGAAATTTAAAACACACATCTTTTGCCTCAGTATTCTAAGAATGGACAAAGAAGGTTTTTCTTTTTAATATTAAGTGAAGTATTACACATATACATGAGAAAAGATCTGCTGACTCACTATTGACAGAATGAGACACATTTTTCAAATGAAAATTTATTTTAAAAACTGAATAATGTATAACAATGAATTTTAACTTAAACTTTATAATTCATATTCTTCATACAGTAACATCAAATTTAAGGAAGAACAGGTGTTTGAATAAAGAAATTGGGGAAACTGAGGATATATTGATAACTTTTCAACCTATAGACAATCTCACTTTTCCATTCATGTGCTTCACTTACTGTAAATTTAAGCTAGACTTCAATGAAAGGAAATGTAAACTCACCATGACCTCAGCTATTATATATGCTGTCATGAGCAAGTAAAACCATATTTTCTGTAACTACGTGTGTATCCAAACACTGAGTCACCAAGAGAGCTAGGACCACCTAGAGACCATCATGGAGAAACTTGATGGAGTCACCAGGTGGCCTGTCACACTCTGACGACACTACTCACATAACACCTTCTTAATTGTCTTCTTGGTGAGTCTGGTATAGTGTTCATTTCTTTCTTCATAGGTGAGGAAGCTGAATCTGAAAATGGAGAAGTAATATTCACAAGGAAACTTCAGCAGAAGAACCAGGGTTCGAGTCCAGAAAGTTACACTTCAGCACTCCTTAAACTTCACAGACCTCCTGGGTTCAGGCTGAAATGGAAGCAATGGACCTATTTGTAGAGCTGGAACATTATGGCACCCATTCAACTCATTTATTTATACGTCATTCATTGGTTCAGCTTTCTCCTAAGCTATTTTCTTTACTAGAACTGCTGTTTTGAGTGGCGGTAGTATTGAGCATCCCATACTGGCCAATCCATTGGAAAGGGTTCAGTATACAAAACAGATGTTCACATTATCTGTTCAAACAAGAAACAGTGTCCTCTGGGTACTATGCCAGGTTTTATTTCAGGTAGATGAATCTGATTTGAAGAATAGAGAGAAGCAGAGGTCTAATAGGAAAATACAGACAGAGTGAATGGCAGGTAGGGTTCTGATAAATATTAGTGACTGACAGTGATGCTGAGAAAGTGATTTCAAACCAGAAATATTACTGTGAAAAAAATAGCAGCTGAGACACATCTCTGAAGCTCCTGGACCTGGAGATCAGATGGGATGCATGGCACAAATGAAGCAAAGAGCTAGAGTTGGTTTCACTGTAATATTTTCTAGCTCAGAGGCAGAACAGAGGACTTAATGGGGGAAATGGAACCACAGACTCAGAGAACACTGCCTTCTAAATGGAAAGACCCATGTGTGCCGTCTAAGCATGCTGACTCATTCCACATTATAAAACACTTCAGTGTTACTTATGGGAGGAGAAAGTATTTGAAAAATCTTAAAAATAACCTTCAGGAATCAGGTAATATACAGAGTGTTAGTGGAACCGTTTCTCTAAACTTCGAGGTGTGGGGCCAACTTCTGACCCTTGCTACTCTCCCTGTTCCTGCAGGAGACATTATCAGTACCTTTCTCTTGTGTTAAATAATTTTCCTTTACTCAGAAATGGAAGGAAATACAGAAAAATGATCAAACTATGAAAATTCTGGGTTACAAACTCTTCATTTTATTATCATGTAAATATAAGAACAGTCAGGGGCTAGTTCTTTTTCCATTCTATAATCTGAACTTTTGTGCATCACTACTAAGGAGGTATATTTAAACACATAGCATATTGGGTCTACAAAACTGAAGGGGAGGACCCTACTTTTTCATAGCTCACCCAAGCACTGGTACTTTTTGTAGCATCTCAACAGCTAGTGTCTCATAGTTCATTAGTGCTTCTTTTTCAGAACTGTACCACCATTATCAACTTAGCTCTGCTCTGTGGTGACATTGGGCCAACACAGCCTGCAACTGACTCAGTGTACATCCTTCAGAATTCTATCTCTGTATATTTTTGGAAAAAGGAACATAAATATTAAAACACCTCATAATATGCTCTAAAGAAAAACTAAAACCTTTTTAATATTTAAATTTTTAAATTAAGTTCATTTTAACATAAAAATCATACATTTTGAAGTTAAATGTATCTCAAGAAACATTTTTTTCATGATGAAATCCAAACTCTTTCATGGGTTTTAAATGTATACTTTCACTATGGCTATCTATATTCACCCTACTGCAGCTGACCATACCAGAAACTCTTGCTTACCTTCCATAAATTTTGTAAACTTTTATCAACCTTTCCCCTTCCTTTTCCCAGTCCCCTCACATCCAGTAACCACCATTCAACACCATTCTACATTGCAAAATGATTTTAGTCAACAAAGTATGCATTAAAATAAAATTTATTCAGCTGTTAAAAGTATTTCAGATGTCTCCCAATAAGAAGGTTATTTTTAAGACTACTTAGCAACTGAATTAGGTCCCTAGCCTCAATCTAACTTTTAAATTCCTTATATCAATATGTTAGATCAATTAAAAGACTAGACTTATCCTTCCAGATTATGAAATACCATGTAAAATTTGAAGAAATATTGGCAATTTGAATACCATGTTGAGAGCAAGTAGAATTTGAGGAGGCACAGTCCAGTAGAAGGAAGGGTTCTTCCTCTCTCTGTCTCAGCCTTATCTAATCTGATTAGGAAGCTGTGGATTTAACTGAGCTAAATGCTCAATTACTCTAAGAGCCAAACAGTGATCCCTGGGGATGTCATGCCCCATAGGAAATACGTGTTAATCAGAAGTTGACCAAAGAGAACAGCACATTGCCATCCCCAGTGTCATCATTTTCACCCTGTGAAGCACTCCTTTAGCACAGAAAATTTCTATAGTAACTCCAGAAACACTCAAGAATACATTTCATTGAACATATTTCCAACCTCCTATCCACCTACCCTCTGGATCAGTCATCTTCCCAGTTTCATTAAAATCCTGGTTCCTCCTTAGATTTTTCACACAGACTGTCTTGTGTTCCTTACCTAAAACAATTTTTAATTACAGTTATTTTTAAATTGTGACCTGTGATCCTTTGACTTTGAACTTTGTAGTAATAGTTACAATTATATCTTTAGCATTTAACTGAGTATTTCCCACATAGAGTTATATGATATTGTTACATAAGAACCTCATTTTAGTCCACCCATCAGTAGTGACACTAGCATTATTTTGTTTGCACTGAAATACTTCTAAATAAATGCTATATAGAGATTATTATATAAATATATAAACAATTTTATATAAAACAATAATATGAGCAGGACATGGCAGATCACATCTGTAATCCCAGCACTCTGGAAGCCTGAGAAAAGAGGCCTGCATGGACTATATAAAAAGATACTATCTCAAGAAGGCCCAAAAGGTGCTGCAGAGATGACTCAGCAGTTAAGAGTACTTGCTGCTCTTGCAGGGGATTGGGTGGCTAACAAGTCTGTAACTCTGGTTCCAGGCTATCCATTGCCCTCTTCTAGCCTCCGATGGCACTGCACAACACAGATGCACTTACATACATTCAGGTAAAACACCCGTACACGTAAAATAAAAGTAAATAAATCTTCTTCAAAAGGTCCAAAAGCACACAAAAACAATAATACAATATTCCTACTGAGAGAAGAGCACATATCTTACTAATCTTTTCAGCTTCTTACTATCAATAAACACATGCTAAATGAAATTTACTATTACACATATAAAATTTACTCAGACATTATGGTGAAACGATTCAATCCATAGTCATTTCTCATGTGCTTATGAGGTGAAATCTACTGAACAAAGCCAATGCAGTTTCATTTTATTATATGACCGTGCAAAGGAAAGAACTGTCTTTGCAAGAACAGAACAATCACCTGAAGGAAGAACATAGCCATTTTTTAAAAGAGAAGCAAAAGTTGATTAATTACAAATTCAAGGAAGGGATATAAAGAAACTATATATGAAAAGGGAATAAAATGAACAAATATCTTAGAAAGGGAAAACATCCAAAATATAAGAATCAGAATTCAGGCTCAGAGTTTCAATTTGTTCCTTTCCCACATGAAGGGCTCTTACTAAGAATTTGAACCAAAATGGAAGTATGACTCTATTTGGGGCTTATTTTAGTGGGAAAATGTACAATTTATTTTAAATTTAGTGTGTGTGTGCTCATGTTTTGCAGCATATGTGTGAAAGTCAAAGGACCATTTTGAGGACTTTCCACCATGTGAGTTCTGGGAAATGAACTCAGGTCACAGTGCTTACATGACAAGAACTTATACCCACTAAGCTATTTTGCCAGCCCACATTTCACTGTTGAATAAAAGATGACAGGAGTTATTTCCAAAAAGCAATGAGATCATACTTGACATTCTCTATCTTTTTATGTTGCTTACTTTTTTTGAAATAGTGTCTCATGTCATCCAGCTTGGCCTCAAATATAGCTGAGGATTACCTTGGACTAACCCTTTTGTCACCATTCCCTTAAGAGTTAAAATTACAGGCAAGTACACCACCACTCCAGACTGACACTGTATATGTCAAGTACAAGATCAGAAACCTGTGTCTTCAATTAATATCATTGTCCATTTTTTATTAGTTTTTGTACTGCCAAGAATTAGACTCAGAGTCTTGTACATACAAAGCAAGAATTCTACCACTTAGCTATATCTCCACCTCCAGTGGTTTTTAAAACTACATGTGTGGGGTTGGAGAGATGACTCATGATCTTCACTGATACTCTTACGGAGGACCCAGATTGCATTCCCAGCACCCACATGGCAACTAACATTCACCCATAACTCTAGTTCCAGGGGATCAGAAACCCTCTTCTGGCCTCTGTTGACATTGTTTGGATTCATTTACATGCAAGCAAAGCATTCATACACATAAAACAAAAAATATTTTTAAACTACATGTGCTTATAGCAATCAATATGCAAAGATAAACAGAACTGCATGTAAATAGCAAATGAAAATAACATAGTCATTTCATCCACCTGCCATTGTGACTCCACAAAAACCTGATTTCATAGAAGTTCAAAGCACAGTAGTTGTTACTAGAGACTGGGAGTATTATAGAGGAAGGGATAGAGAACAACTGATCAATTCTATTAAGTTATACAAGTTATACTTGAGAGTGAGAAGTCCTAGTATATTAATACCAGTATGATGACCACAGATAAAAATACACTGTACATTTCAAAATTCTAGAAGGTTTTTGAAAGAATTTACCATAAAAATGACAAATGTTTGAAGAGATGGGCATGCTTAATCTGATTAAAACATTACACAATGTGTGCATGTATTGAAATATCACAGAGTACCTCATTAAAATGTACAATTTGGGCTGGCAAGATGACTCAGTGGGTAAACTTTCTTGCTGCCAAACTTGATGATCTGAGCTCAATTCCCATGTAGTAGAAGGACAAAAATGTCTCCCACAAGTTGTCATCTGAACTCTATGCTCGCACTACAGTCCCTACCCCAAACATAATAAATAAAATACATATAAAAAATATGCACAATTCTTTTCATTAGTTAAAAAACATGATTTAAAAGAGATGATATATGGATAAAATAAGGCAACAAGAAGAGAGAACACTGAGTATTTAGAAATAAGGTATAAATTCAGTATGCTAATAACCAAAACACAGCAAGCTTCAGTGACACCTGACAAACTGATCTAACACTACACCGAAATTATATTAAAAAATAAATCACTTTTAATTCTTTGGTACAAACAAAAAAGCACCAGAGAAACTATTTTCCTATATTACCAAGACCCCCTAAAATAAAGACTGCATTTGTATGATGGAAGGCAAAAATAAACAAAGGTCAATGGGAGAGACAAGCCCAGAAACATGAACACATGTCCATGATAGATTGAAACGGAAATTAGAAAACCAAACAAAATTCAAATTGCTGTAGAATTTCTCTTTGGAATGATGAAGTCTCAAAATGGGAGGAGCTGATATCTGCACTGAAACTGAACTTCATACTATTTTATGTACACTTCAAGTGATTATGTTATGTTTCACAGATTTTTATAATAAAAAAATGAAAATTATTCTATCTCAATATTGTACATGAAATTTCTATTTGTACCACAGGTGTTAACTGAAGGTTAAATAACAGAAAGGACTTGAGATTACTGAAATATATTATCATATTTTACTTCTTAAGCAAGACACAAAAAGTACTCTAAAATGTTTCAGATTAAACTAAATATATTAAGACATTTACCAGAGATTTAAATTCCGAACCTAATTAAGAAACCCAGAAAACCAGTTATGGTAACTCACAACTGTAATCTTAGCAGTTGGAAAGTTGAGATAGGAGATATTGGAAACCAGCAAGGCTAAAACAAAACAAACCACAGACAAGGAAATATGTTTCACCTGCTTGTACCTTTGTCAAAAAGTCTCTATTGCCAGTTACTTTATTGTCAAGGGAGTTCCTTAAATGTGATTACAATGTAGAATAAAATACAATTTCACCCTCCTAAAAATGGTGGTGTTGGTACATTCACAGTGAATATGATTGTATTTTATTTTATTTTATTTTTGGGGGTGGGGCAGGTTGAGACAGGGTCTCCCTGTAGCCCCAGCGGGCCTAGAGCTCACATATGTAGACCAGACTGGCTTTGACCTCGTAGACATTGTCTTTGCCTCTCAAGTGCTGGCATTAAAGGCATATGCCACCACACCCAGCTTGTATTTTATTTTTTACTAGTATTTTCAAAAAAATGAATATGATAAACTATTTAAAAACCATAATGACTTTCTGTTAACCACAGAACATTTTATTTAATTAAAAGTTACTTATAAATTAATCATAAACAAGCAATTGTGTCCTCTCCATGAAGGCTTTTATCCAAGATTTACAGACATATTCATGGAGACAATGTGGATGTTACCAAAGCAAAGGCTGGGAGACTTTACCTGAGACCAAGAAACAGACACAAGAAAGGTCTGTACTTATAAAAGAATCTTCTTTTTTCTAGCATAATGAATCAGGTGGTCACAAGAGAAGAATTCAATGTATTTATGTGGCACGGTCACTGGTGTACAAGATCCCAAGGAAGCAATTAAATCTGTGCTCGACAGTGTAACTATCCAGAAGTCACTTGGGAAAAAGGTGTTTGTATGGCAACTATGTCCTTGGGATTTTATTTAGTAAGGCATTATGCCAGTCATATCACACAGGTAAGATTCCTAAGTAGCACCTTGCAACACTGTTGGTTTACTTGCCAGTCCTCAGCAAGCATAGGAAGGGCATCAGTAAGAACAAGAGAGCTGTGCATAGCTTGTGAATGGGTTAAGAGCATCCTCTCTTCCAGCACCCAGGCCAGTATTGAGACTGATTGGCTATGAGGCAATCAGCTTCTGCACCTCCATTACCCATGCTTGATTTGAAGAATTGAATGCTGGCTTGTTCTATGGCACTCTGGACCCTGTAGAAAAAGCCCTTTGAGATGCCTAATTAGACAAGTCATATCCATGATACTGTCCTGATGAGTGGTTCTACTCAGATCCTCAAAATTTAGAAGCTTCTGCAAGACCACTTCAATGAAAAATAACTGAATAAGAGCATTTATCCCAAAGAAGCTGCTATTTATGGTGCGGCTGTCCAAGCAGCCAGTCTATCTAGAGACAAGTCTGAAAATGTTCAAGATTTGGTGCTCTTGGATGTCACTCCTCTTTCTGTTGATATTGAAACTGCTGGTGAATTCATGACTGTCCTCATTAAGCACAATACTACCATTCCAGTAAAACAGATACAGACCTTCACTATATACTCTGATAACTAGCCTGGTGTACTACTCAGGTATATGAAGGTGAAAGAGCCATGAACAAGGATAATAACCTGCTTGAGAAGTTTGAATTCACAGGCATACTTCTTGTACCCCAAGGTGGTCCTCAGATTGAAGTCACTTTCAATATTGATACCCATGGTATCCTCAATATTTCTGCTGCAGATAAGAGTACAGGAAAAGAAAGCAAGCAAGATTACCATCACCAATGACAAAGGCAGCTTGAACAAAAAGGATATTGAGTGCACAGTCCAGGAAGTTGAGAAATACAAAGTTGAAGATGAGAAGCAGAGACAAAGTATCCTTCAAGAATTCACTGGAGTCTTGTGCATTCAACATGAAAGCAACTGTTGAAGATGAGGAAATTTAAAGCAAGATCAATGATGAGGACAAGCAGAAGATTCTTGACAAGTGCAATGTAATTATAGATTGACTGGATAAGAATCCGACTGAGAAGGAAGAATTTAAACACCATCAGAAAGAACTGGAGAAAGTCTGCAACCTCGTCATTACCAAGCTGTACCAGGTGGTACATCATTACAAGCTGTACCAGCATGCCAGGATGAATGCCTGGGGTCTTCCCTGGTGGCAGAGCTCCTCCCTCTGGTGGTGATTCTTCCAGGCCCACCATCAAACAGGTTGATTAAGTCAGTACAAGGAGAGATGTATCATTGTTCCATTGTTCCACAATAAAAAAATTTAAAGGGCTCCCCCCAAAAAAGAAATATCCTCATTCCTGTCAGAACAGTTATGAAACCACAGGTCAACCACCTACATCTTTATGGAGCCCCTACACCTATGGCAACTCCAGCCCTATGATCTAGCAAAGTCTGCTTTCCACCAAGGCTTGATATTTTATTATGGTATTCTATCTTATTTCATTTATTTGTTAGATTTTATATTTTTAATTTATTTTATTTTTATTTTATGTATATGAGTATATTGCTTGCATATATGTAAGTGCATCTGTGTAGTGAAAAACCTGTGGAGCTCAGGAGAGAGTGTCAGATCCCCTGGAACTGGGGTTACAGATGGTTATTTAGCCATCATGTGGGTGATGGGAATCAAACCTCAGTCATCTGGAAGAACAGACAGTGCTCTTAATCACTGAGCCATCTATCCAGCTCCTAGGTAGAGATAAATGCCAAAAGAGAAAATTTTTTGTGAAAGAGAAATTTTTTCTTTGCTTTCTGGATGATTGGAACTGTCTTACCTAAAGGGTGTCGGTCATAAATAGATCTGCCTGGCCTGGGCTGTTATGCTTTCCCACTGACATTCATCACAGAGTGTGATAATTAGTGATGTCCTAGGTGACCTCCTGTAGTCTAGGTGTATTCTGCCATATCTGTCTTGTGGAGTAGTGACCCAATTTCTCATTAATCAGCTACAGTTATTTCCTTCTTTTTCTGTTGATTCTGAAGAATCCAAAGTGGCTAGACAGCAGTCTTCAACTCCAGTATTAATGGAATCATTAATGTATCTCCTGGATTCAGTCTGTCCTTTAGAAATAAAAACTCTAGATTTGCAGAGCTTCAGGCCATAGAAACAGTACACATAGTTTGTCAAGAGATCACAAATAATAGCAGAGTATGCTGTTGTTGCCAGTATCAAACTTTAATGCTTGGGCCTGTGACTTTCCACTGTGTGAGATTGAAAAGAAAGATTTAGAGGATTTATGACCCTTGGAAGACATGCTTCAACTCAGCAAATATTTACCATCTAACTTCTGCTAAACTGACTCTTGCAAAGGTCATTCCCCTAAATAAACAAGCAACAGCTTGGTCACTTCCAGGGCTATGGACCCACTACCACACTCCCCTTGCTGTGAAACAAATTCCAGACAAGAAGCAAGCAAAAAGGTGAGGCCTTCTCTAAGTCCACAGATGACAGTTTTCCAAACACATTGTATGTACAGAAGGCAAATACATATCCAAAAGGTCTCTTCCATAATGAAGTTCCTTCCATGATGGGCATCATTCAATGTAATCAATCTTCCACTTGATGAATTTAGTCATCCTGGAGATCGTGTCATAATGGGGGTTTCATGTCTATCTCAGCACCTGGAGAATCATGCCCTTAGCAGTGGCCACAGATAGAAGTAGCCTGTCACTATGACTATTCCACTAGGGAACCTGAGGTATGGTGACAGGAGCAGTAGCAAAAAAGATAGCTGGTGTCCACAGAATGTGTCTCCCTGTTCACTCAGCCAATAAAAAGATCCTTTTCTGATACCTTACATAACAAAGAGTCTTCATATTTTCTCCTGACACAAGAGGTCTGTCTATAAGATTTCCACAGACATCCTTGTCACTAACTTTCCAGCCATGTTCTTCCCAAGTCCCTGATTTAGATTCCATCAAAACTGATATACAATTACACTCAACTTTACTTAAAACATGGTATTTATTCTGTACTAAAATAACTACAAGTCATGCAGGGAATATATAATTTTGTCATTTTGCTAAATTGGCCAGTCTCTCTAAAATGAAACTACTAATGACAGGATAACTTTTTTGTGAAATTAAATTTTTTTTCTAGTAAGTTTTTCTTAACAATGATATCACCAGAAGGAAACTTACAGGAAATAAATAAAAGAATTTTAAAAATTAAGAGAGTCAAACCTTGTAAACAGCAATTGGGTTGAGTAGAATCATCTACTGATTGCTGCTTTGTGTCTACATCCAGTGATTGCCATATTGTAACTACGTAGAAAAATATGTCACAAAGGCTTTGCCTATAAAGAACTTGAGCAAGGCATTCTCCTAAAGTTGGTGTATCATTTTTAATTCATTGAGTGGAAATATAAATTCAAGGATTATTTACCAGTTTCTGGAATTTCAAAGACAAGCACAATGCACACTCCTCCAGAAGTATCTGTTCACACATCAAATTAACTGGTATGTTGTGAGCAAAGCTATAAGCACAAGTTTATTTCTTGGGGCTCTCTTTTTCATTTTATACTAGTCTTTAGCAGGATTTTCCAACTTTCTACTACTGGTTTGAATGAGAATGTTCCACACAGGCTCCAAGTGTTTGAACATTTTGTACCCCGTTGGTGGCACTGTTTGGGGAGATCTTAGAAGGTGTGGCCTTGATAGAGAAAGAACATCACCAGGGGTTGAGTTTAGAGAGTTTTTAAGCCTTGCTGGATTTCGAGTTACTCTCTGCTTCCTGTACCTGCTTGAAGCTAAATAAATTCTTGCTTTTATAAATTCTCTTGTTCATGGTGTTTTATCATAGCAACAGAAAAGTAACTAAGGCATTCACAGAAAGTCATGATGGACAGCTACATCTGAATCACTTCATCCTTTTTTCTCTGTGACATTTTCAGTTTCTGTTCTCAGAAACCCCAGTGTCATAAAACCACTCCCTGGTTTTAATCTATGCTCAAAAGTTTATAAGCAGCATTCTCCAGTACACAAAAAGACAAAACTAAAGTAAATATCATGTTACCAAAAAGCCTGCTATATGGTCATACAGTCTAAAGGCTAATTAAATAGACTACACTTCAAAAATGAAACATCAGTGGGTGGGGAGGAAAATGAAATGTCATTGTAAGCAAAAACTTTAGCATTTGAAACTTGACATGACTGATTAGAATTGAAGATTTAGGACTTATATTTTGTGTCATTATTGTCTTAGGAAGGTCTTCCATCATCTCTAAGCTCTCAAACTTTACAAACACAAACATGTAGAGTGTTCTCTATCATTATGTCAATGTACACACCTCACACAAAACATAGAGACACTACTCAGAGTGTTACAAATCTATTTAATGATTTTTTAAAAAATGTATCCCATGCTGGCCTTGAACTCTGGATCCTATTGCCATGGTCTCTTGCATGCTGGAATTTCAGGTATGCTCTTGACTTCAAAATGATGTCATTTCTAAACTATGATAAAAAATGAAGGCTTTGCATACTGCTGAGAATGATGGACTCCTTCAAAATCTGCTGGTCTTCTCATTGCCTTACCTGGAGGATGACGTATCAGCTGAGGACTTTAATGTGGAAGCACAATTTCATAGTCATGCTCAGGAGTACAAGAAGTACGGCCAGTAAGAGAAGTCCTGATCAGGGCATATTCTGTTTCTGTGTCTTCTCTGGGCTGCCTGACTCCCCTTTTGCAGCCAACATTCTCATAACCATCATCATTGGAGTTCATGGAGAACCTGTGCATGACCCTGTGATTAATGACTGTGTAGCATACTTCTCCAGAATCACTTCCATTCTCAAAGTCCTACCAAAACAAAGAAAGATCATTGGCCCAGGATCATTCATCAATTTGAACTTTGTCCACCTCTCCCTTATTCTTTTCTTTCTTTCTTTTTCTTTCTTTTTTTGTGAAACAGGTTCTTCCTCTGGCCCTGGTTGGCCTGGAGCTCACAGAGATACACCTACCTTTGCCTCCGAGATGCTGGGATTAAAGGAGTGCACCACCATGCCTTTCTGTACTCTTGACTTTCCACACCTATTAAAGCCAAAGCCTTTGCTCCAAGCTCTGGTGTTATAGCAACCTCATTTTAGTAATATACACAGGACCTCAAGCTGAGGCTCATTCAGCTCTCATCTCACTCCAAGTAGTGAGAAAAGAAAAATGCTGTTATTCCCCTGGATATCTAGAGAAAAGCATTCATGTGCTCTAAGTCACACATATTGATATGCAATATCTGCCACAAACAGATCTCAGAGGTTGTTTATCAACTCATATGATAAATGTTTGCAAGGTAAAAATACTAAGAATGAATTTAAAGTTTAAATTTTTTTTCATTTTCACAAATAGTGAACAAATTTTTAAAACAATAATGCCAATTAAATCAATAAGATGCTTACAATCTAATTTAAAAACAGAAAATTTCCCATGTGTTATTGACTTGTTTTATGTCTGTGAATACAAATGCTGATTCTTGGATGTAAAGATTAACAGAGAATGCAAAAAACTAAAAGCAATTACCGATTCATAGTGGTCAGATTATAAGGATGAATTTATTTGATTTTGTCTATTTGTCATAATTAACTTTGAAAATTCAATTATTTTAATTTTATTAAAATAAAACTATTTAATTAATTAAATTAATTAATTTAATTAAACTAAATTATTTAAAATATGAAATACTTTAAAAGAATACTCAAAATTTTAAGTAAAAAACAGATGCTACTCTTGAATAAAGTCATTGTATTCTGGCATTTATTTGAAAAATAATAGTTAATTTAGTTTTCTTTTTTGTTGATTTTTAGTTACCTCATTAGGAGTGCATAGATATTCTTTACCTAGATGATAAAAAGATAAAAGGAAAAGGACGTGAGTATTTTGGACAATCACACGTTGGAAGAAAAATAAAAGGATGAAAGGTACTGATAAAACTGCCACAGAATCTATATAACTGAAACCATTTCCTCAATCTAGGTGTCAAGGGAAAGAACATGAGGAGAAAGCATGTGGTTTGCACAGTCTGACCAGCAACATCAGCGCACAGCAGGAACCTGAGCTTTAGTAATGCAGCCATAGTGAGCCAGAGTGGTGGAAGAGATTAAATTGAGATCATTTTCTGTGGTTGTTGGTTGTTCTCTAATCTCACAGTGCTGGAAGCTGCACATTTGTTGAAAGGACCAAAAAGTCACTGGGTATTCAGGCAGCAATCTGACACAAACCAAGGATTTGGAGAACGTTTTAAATATTTTGATTGCCGGAGAACTACGTTTAGTGATTAAAGCTTTGGTTTTGTCAGTTTCACTAAAAAGCAGCAACAGAACACAAAAGTGATTATGAAAAATAAAGAAAAAACGCAAAAAGAGAAGACACATAGAAGCTGGTGGTTGTATTCTAGATCCTGACACAGGAGACTGCTTTCTGTGATTACTGCCTTGTGGTTGCAGAAGACTCTAGGGACTATGACAGTGTAATCATTTTAAAGTGTGTATATGACTATATCAAAGGGTTAGATAATTTAAATGAATGTTCTCTTCTAAGTTTAAATATCTTCTGCCACTTTTGCTTTGAAATTGAAGTACTATATGAAACTTTATTGTGAAAAAAATTCAATTTGGCTTATGCACAACACAATATTTCTGCAGATATCAGCCATAACTCTTCACCATCAGGGCTTTCCTCTCTATTATACACTGGTCTCAGCCTGGTTATCTAGGACTATTCTAATTGCTGATAGACATGTATTGGTAAATTGGAATAGGTAAATGAGCTTGAGCTTGGACTACCAGAACCCTGAATCTTACCCTGAAAACTCCAGTTACATGTTTCTTTTAGCTACCAAACATTTCTGTTTGCAATTTCCCATTTTAAATAATTTGCATGATTATCACATCCACATACTATGATGTACAGCACATGCTGAAGGAAAAGGGAAAATATACTTACTTTCAGCTAATACCCCAAATGCCCCCATTTTAAATCATTAATATATGTTTCAATCAGTAGGCTGTTATATAATGGCCTCCCAGGTAAGTTTATTATACATTGCTCAAATTAAATCATAGAAAAAGTCTATAATGCAAAGAGCAATATGAGAAGTTCTGTGACGGCCAGGCTCTAAATAGTATCTTCAATCTTTGAAATTATGTCAAGAGAATGATAATTTGGATGTTTAAATTTATGCTTTCCTGGTATGGAAGATATTGGGTAGAAATTACTTACTTTTCCTATCTTGGTCTTGAATTTCTCCTTCAGATGTGCTCATTTCTTGCCTGCAAGGGAGGAAATTGAATCATGAGAGCTGAAAATTCTCTTCAAAGAATGTTTGGCTGTCCTTCACTTTTATCTAAAATTATTATTAGATTTGCAATAAACATGTATAGTGTAGTTACAAACCTGTTCAGCCCTTCCTGAAAACCAAGGAAATCTAGGAGAATGAAGAAAAATGGAGACTAAATCTCTGTATACAGCATCACAACTAGGGAGAATGCATGTAAACAAAATGGTGTTCAGGATAATACAAAGGAGATTACTGAAAGCAATTTGTTTCTCTGTTATGTATTCATTCATTCATTCTCTGTTATGTACCCATTGGTCTCTGGGTCTGTGGACATGTCTGTCGGTAATTTTTTAATTGCTAATTGATGTATGATGGCCCAGTTCACTATGGACAGTACAACCCCAGAGCAGGTGGGCCTGAGTTGACAAGGAAAACAAGTTAGTAAATAGAATTCCTCCACAGTCTCTGCTTCAGTTTCTGCCTCCAGGTTCCTGCCTTGGCTTCCCTTTATAATCATGGTCCTCCCTCTTCATCTGCCTATGTACTAGGATATAAGCTTGAACTATCAGGACTTTCCTTTTCTGCTGTTCTTGATAAGTGGTATAGATACTCAAAGATCAATGAGAGGCTCCACAAATTCTAACAACAAACTTACAGTGGCCAACACTATTAGTAGTGTGAACCAGTGAGAAATGGAGATTGTCTATGCCAATTCCACGCCACAGCAAGGAAAAGTTGGGAAGATAGGGAGCCAACATATCCTCCTTCCTACATTTATCTGTCTCTTCTGAATCTAAGAGGAAAGAAGAAGGCAGCAAAAGATGCAATCTGTGATTGATAGGGACCAGGAGAGAAAGATAAAGGTGCTATTGTGTTGTATATTACAGACACATTGTACTCCATAGTATAGAAATAAATCTGTACAGTGTTATCAACACTTTAACAAAGGCACACTGATAGTACTTTACTTATTCTGAATTAACACATACACACTCCAGCCCAGATGCCTCTGGAAGCATACAAGGTTGATACCAAAAGACACCAACCACACTTAGTGTTTTAAAAAGTTGTTTCTCACCTCTAGATGAAGAACTACAGGCAAGCAGCGGATGTTGAGGGAGAGAGAATGTGTTATCTCCAGGGACTAGATCCCTCATAGGTTATCTAATGTTGAATCTAACTCTGATCAGCTCTAAATACATGTACACACAAGCACCACTAACGAGATTTAATGCATATATGTGTGCACATGTGTGTATTTCATATGTATATGTAGCAATAAGGAGAAGACAAGAAAATGAGAGGGGGTGAGAGTTGGACATGGGAGGAGTTGGAACAGGAACTGGCAGGGGTGGAAATGATGCAAATGCAATATTGATGTATGAGATTTTCAGAAAATACAAAAATTATATAAAGTTATTCCTCTGCAGTCATCAGACAGCAGTTAGAAAGCTCTACAAGGAGATCCAAAAGAATTACCAATAAAAGCAAATATCTAAGGAAACTGGTTTGAAAATTTCTTGTTTACAGTTATACTCCTTAGGTGCCCAGTGTCTAGTAGCTTTTAATTGTTAGGTGGCACTACTTAGAGTGCAGTGTTACAGATATCTAATTATCTTTGCTTGAAGAGAATAGTCAGGATATAACTAGGAATACATAAACACAAGTTTGGAAAATGTTAGTATCGTTATCTATTCTAATTTGGAGGATGCCAGATTGGTAATGTGGTCTCCTTAGAAGGTTAACTATAAGAATTGACTCAAAAAGCCAGTGAGAAGGTATGTGACCATATGGAAATAGAATCCCACAAGTTCCTGAGACCCTGCTCATATGAAACTACAACAGTGGTTTCGGCATGCTCAAGACCCTTGCAAACTCAAGCGGGCAAAAACCCAGCATGGAACTGTAAAAATGTGTAGCTGGAAAAAAATTGACTTAATTAAGAATCTTAGTGGTATGGTGGCAGAAAGAGGCATACACTGATTGGCAGTCCTCAAGCCAGGAAGCACCAGCTCCCAAGAGACTGAATGTATATGCAGAATCACGTGAGGAACTTTATCACACAAGAAGAATATTTTCCTGATCATACTGCTTGGACTTGGCAAGATGGAAGAAAACTGGAAAGCCAAAATGGTGGCAACCCTGGAACTGGAGCAGTGATGGAAGCAGTGGTGGCTCTCAGATCAAGGACTTAAAACATGTCTAGGTCTTTTCATTTTATTTTGAATCTTGATGAGCCAGGAGTGATGGTGCACACCTTTAATTCCAGCTCTTGGGAGGCAGAGGCAAGCAGATCTCTGTGAATGCCAAGCCAGCTGGGGCTACAGGCAGACCCTATCTCAAAAAAGAGCAACAATTGAAAAATCTTGATATAAAATACATAGGGTTATTCATTCTATAATAGAGGACATGAGGTTGGTGCCAAGAGCATAGTAAGTGAGAGTATCAGGGGGTCTGAATATGCTCAAAATACATTGTATAAAATTCTTTAATCAATAATTTTAACTGTAAAAATAATTGACTTGATCTCTGAGGTTTGGGTGTAGTTTTAATTTCTCTAAAGCTCTCATCATTCCCTTCAGCTGTTTTCCTAACCTTGGCTAGCACACCTTTCTTCTCCACTTACCATTATTATTAATAGCAGTGAGTAGATTATGTTTATCTCATTTGACACATTGTTTTTGTATTTTTTATTTTATTTTAATCCTGATAACTTTGTAACTTAGCAGTTAGAACTTTGAAAGGAAGAAGATCATTTGTGAGGTATAATTGTGTGTGTGTGTGTGTGTGTGTGTGTGTGTGTGTGTGTGTGTGTACTTAAGGGTTGTACAGAAGAGAAGCAAGCTCAGATCTGGGCTTTACTTTTGACATGCAGTTCTGAATGGCCTCCTCACCAAATATTTTCTTCTCTTTGTCTTCACATCTCTATTCTGTATGTCCTGGCTATCTTTGAGGAGGGCAGTACAAATCCAAACCCTCTACTTCCTGCTGGCTGTCCACTCAGATTTAAGTATAGAGGGGAAATTTCTGCTTCCTGCCACTAGAGTAGCTTCTAGAGAGGAGCAGTCATTCCAGAATTCCCAGGAATCATCTTGAATTTTCTGGTCTATTTTAAACTAAATTGTGTCACCTCAAAATTTATAAGGACCTCAGAATGTGACTGGCTGGAGACAGGCTCTTTACAGAAGTAATCAAGAGAAGAGGGGTATCTTGAGTGGCTCCTAATCCAGTCACTGGTTTCCTTTTTGGAAGAAGACATTTTGATGCATAAACAGAAGGCAGATGGTATGAAGACAGAGATATAGCCATCTGCAAGTTCAGAAGAAACACACTTTCACCTAGACTTTCAGCCTCCATAAATGTGGAACAGTATATTTCTGTTGCTAAGTCCCACTTTGTGTAACTTTGCTGGGCAGCCCTAATAAACCAACATAGACTGGCTCATAGAAAGTGGACCAGACACCACTGAGCAGGAGCCCAGTCCTGGAGTTCTTCCAGAGATAGACCAGATCTTTCCCATATACCTTTGGTGACTCACAGCAGAAAGAGTTCATC
Source organism: Eospalax fontanierii (assembly GCA_035773235.1). Taxonomy (NCBI): domain Eukaryota; kingdom Metazoa; phylum Chordata; class Mammalia; order Rodentia; family Spalacidae; genus Eospalax; species Eospalax fontanierii. The sequence continues at coordinate 34,155 of CM069546.1, forward strand.
ACACTTCTCTGTTTGTTTCAATAAAGCCCCAAAGGCTTTATAAAGGAGATGGCAATATAAAGATGAAAACCCTCAGACATCTGTGATATTCTTACAGTCTTACATATCAAAGGGCTTAGAGCCTATATTAAACAAAGCAAAAGAAAACATGAAGGTTAAATAAAACACAATAGATTAACTTAGTTTGCCCACATACCTTCATCCCTGCCCACAGTCTCTGGTTCCTATCTTCTTTCTGTGTCTCTCTACTTACTTTTGACACTTTTATAGTCTTGGTACTGCCTGTAATTATTTACCTTATAGATTAATTTCTCTGGACAGTAACAGAAGAGGAAAAGGAGGACAGAGAATACCTAAATTATAGAGTGAAGGTTTTGTTGCCAATTTCATTAAAACTGTGATCCTTGAACAAAAGACCACACAGAGCATTTCAACACCAATAGCCATAAGATGCAATATACCACTGGAAATCACGTGCACATTGAATTTAAGATTAAATATTTGCCTTATTTAAATTTTAGTTTCTTCATGTGTAAAATAGTTCTAAAACATTACAACTTAGGTTGTAGTTGTAAAGAAAAAAAAAAAAGGCAAAACTCATTGCCTATCCTTGCATTATGTATGATCAGCAAGACTAAACTAAGAATCTACCAGTCAGAAATAACACCAAGCACTCTGAATTGGCCAAAATAAAGTGAAATTGAAACTGTGTTTAAGAACACTAAAACATTGTTGGAATTTTAAAAATACATCAAAAGGAAGGAAGGAAGGAAGGAAGGAAGGAAGGAAGGAAGGAAGGAAGGAAGAAAGGAAGGGTAACATAAGACATTAAGAACTGTCCTTTACATACAACTGATAAAATACAATTTTGAACATTTGCATGTAGGTGGTGTATGCATGTGTGCACATGTGTGTATATGTGTATATATGTGGAAGACAGAGGTCTGCATTAGGTGTCTTCGTCTGTCACTCTCCACCTTACTTTTGAGAAAGAGTCTCTAACCGAACCTGTAGTTCATGATTTGGCTGGAATAGATGATCAGCAAGCCCCCGGGATCCTCCTGTCTCCCCCTAGCAATGATCATATCCTTACACTTGTTTGACAAGCACTTTACCCACTAAGCTATTTTTCTAACTTCAATTTTAAATCAACTTTATTAAGATAAAACCCATAGGACTAGAGAAAGGGTTCCATGGTTGAGAACATGTATAGCTCTTCCAGAGAACCTGAGTTCAGTTCTCAGCAACTACATGGTAACAATTGGCCCTACCTCCAGTTCCAGGGTATCCAAACCCTCTTCTGGCCTCTGTAGGCATTGAACACATGTGCTTACATACATGTAGGCACAAATAATTATACATGTATACACAAATAATTTTTAAAGATAAAATTAGAATATTTTTACATTCAGTGTGCATAATGCAGTTTTAACTTATTTAATCACAGTCACCCATTACTATAGTCAATTTTAGCGTGTTTTCTTCACCCAAGAAAGAATGAAAAAAAAAAGCTCTGTACTCACCAGTACTAATCCCTATCTCTCTATTTCTCCCACATGTCTCATCCCTGCCCAACCCCTAAGGCACTTTTCTTTCTGTCTCTCTATGCTTGTCCATTCTGGACACCTTTTTGTTCATCAGATTGTAATTATATATCCTCTGATTGTCCCCATCCCAGCCTCTGGTCACCACCATTCCACTTTACTTCCATGAGATCAACTTTGTTATATATAAGCAAGATCATGTGACACAGATAAAATTTTATTTAAAGCTGTTCCCCCTCTCAGTCCCCCTTCTAGCTTTGGGACCAGGCCCTTCTGCTCTTCTGCCTCAGATCTCTGGGCTAGCTTCCTACCCAAAGTAGCCTAATCCTTTAGCCTAGTTTGTCAGACCCTCCACAGGCTTTCCCCACCCCCACCTTGCTCCTGGCCTCCTGATCCTTGGTAAGTGAGATCCTGCCCACTACACCTTGATTCCCCTGCAGCCTGAGCAGCTCTACTCTCTCCTCATACGCTGCTCCCCTTCTACCCTTGGGCCCAGACCCACTCCTGCCCTTCTGCCTAAAATCTCTGGATTCATTTTCTAACCTAGACTAGCTTAATCCTTTAACCTAGTTTATCTGACACTCCAGAGGCTGCCCCACCCCCACTTTGCCGCTGACATCTTAACCTGCCTGCTTCAGAAATGCCTCCCACCATGGCAAGTATACTGTACACCACTTGTCAGAAAAGCTCCTTTTTAAAACAGACGGAGGCTATTACAGAGTTCCACAATTGTTCACACACAGAGAATATATGCCTGAGAGATGTCTAGCCCTAGGTCCAACAGTGAAACCACTAAGTCCACTAAGTCTGCAGTGAAACCTCTACACGTAGGCTCATGGGACATAGCAGGATGAGGGGTAGAGAGAAAACAAATACATCCCTCAACTCTCACTAGTGAAGTTTCCTCATAAAACAGAATTCAATGCACACAGAAGGCCAGAAATGGCTAAATTTTAGAGAATGAGAGACTGCAGAGTGTGTGTCCCTAAATAAGACTCCTGTATTAAACCTCACCCATCCACGACTCAGGGACCATTGTAGAAGAGGGGGCAGAAAGATTGTAAAAGCCAGAGTTGATGCATGAGCATAAAGAAACAGAAGCTTTCAGACCACTGGGAGCTTGCTCATATGAACCTGCAATAATGGTGACAGCGTGCCCAAGACCCATGCCAACTCAATCTGACAAAAACTCAGCATGGAACAAGGGAAATAGGTGGTAGGCAGGCCCTAACTGATGAACTATTGGCAAGTGACTACTTCTGGGTAAGGAAAAGTATGCCTTACTTATGATCTCTAGATATGCTGACTAGACTCCAGTAAACCAAGGTACATCTGGGTACAAATGCTTGACTGGATAAGACAAGATACATGACACAGAATGTGAGAAATCCAGATGGAGAAGGGAGTATAAATTTTATTAATATCTATTATGTGAAATGCACAAAAACTCAATAAAAGTATTTTTTAATAAAATAAGGGAGAAATGGCTTAGCAGTCAAGAACAGTGACTGCTCATGCAGAAGGCTGTCACATCCCTAGACTAATGTAATTTCTTATTATGTGTAAAATATGCATCTTTATATTTACAGACAAGTATCCCAGTCATCACACATCAAAGAAGATTCTTTTGTACCAGGCAGAGATTAGTACAGAGTACCACAATTGGTCACACACAGACATTGTCTGTGAATTGCCCAAGCCTAAGTGGCACATCTAAAATGCAACCTCTACACATAAGGCTCACAGAACATAGAATAAGGGAAAAGAAGACACTAATGAGTCTATCATTTTTCATTAATGAAGCTCCCTCATGAAACAGAGGGTCAGGAACACAAAAGGTCACAAATGGCCAAAGCATAGAGATTAAGAATCTGTAAAATGTTGGTACTTGGACAGAGCCGTACATTAAACTTCACCTACTCTCAGGGACTATTACAGGAGAAGGGGGCAGAAAGATTGTACGATCCAGAGAAGGGGTGCATGACCATATCGAAATAGATTTCTCAAGCTCCTGGAACCCTGCTCATATGAACCTACAGCAATGGTGAACCTACAGGATGCACCAGATGCACCCATGCAAACTCAAGCAGACAAAAACCTAGTATGGAATGGGGGAAATGGACAGTAGACCCCAATCTTCGATAAAGAAATATTGGCAACTGATTACTCCTGAGAGAGGAAGAACTGATCTTCCTAAAGTAAGGGATTCTAGATAGGCTGAGTAGACTTCAATAGATGAACTTATACTAAAGAACATCGGGGGACACCAACTTGATACAATAGGTCTTAACACAACTGACAGAATGTATGAATTCCAGTAGGGGGGCTATGTGAGGGTGTGAGTAAGGAAGGGAGTATAAAGATGATTAAGATTTATTTAGATATGCTATATGAAACACAAAAGTTCAATACATTTTTTAAAATAAAATAATAGAAAATAAATCTATTTAGAAAAAATTCACATTCTTTTGTTTTGTTTAGGGTTTATTTTGATTGTGTTGTTATTGTTGTTGTTTGAGACAGGGTCTCACTATGTAGCAGACCTGCCTGACCTGGAACTCTATGTGACGAAGCTGGCCTCAAACACACAAAGATCTACCTGCCTCTGCCTCCCAAGTGCTGGAATTAAAAGTATGCACCACCACACTCAGCCAAAAATACATTCCTATATACTTTCATTCCTAAACAGGAACAACTGAAAAGAAAAAGTTAAGCTTTTCATGCAAAGCAATTAAAAGAGCAACAATTGAGAAAAAATTAAGAAAAGTAAAAAGTATTAGTCCAATAAAGATAAAACAATGATACCATGACATTTACAAAAAGAAAAAGAAAACCAGAAATTAGATCAGTATGACCAAGGACTGACAGACGAGAAGGGGTGATGGAAAATCCTGTATCTCAACTGTGGTGGTAGTTACACGACTGTGCACTTTTAATTAAATATTCAACTGTGTGTCCAAAGAAGATGAATTTCATTCTTATAGCTCTCAGAAAACCCTTTTTTTTCTTGATGGTCTTTTTGAAAAAGGGTCTACATGTAGCTGCAGCTGGCTGAGAACTCACTATGTAGAACAGGTTAGCCTCAATCTCACAGAGATCTGCCTGCCTCTGTCCCCCCTACACCCTCCAAGTGCTGGGACTAAAGGCGTGTACCACTACATCTGATTTCCAAACAAACCTTTTTAAAAGGTAAATGTGTTGAAAAAGTTCATGCTGTCCTTTCTCGAACTATGCTTCAAGCTACTAGTTTAATAAGTGATATTCAACGAAGCATGAAATAGCCAAAGTTAGTCCAGGAAGATGTAGAGAAAGTATTATTATCTAAAGAGCATTATCCCGTAAAATTAGCCATAAAGAGACTGTAGATGGTGTAAAGGTAAAACATAAATGGATCTGACATCTGACAGGAGAATCATAGTATACATCTTCCTCACCAGGTAGACTGATGGTAACGCCTTTCATTTCACAGGTATTATATCCTTGGATGAAGAAAAGTTTAAGATATTTAAAATGTCTTCATTTAGATGTTGTCTGTTTGTAACAAAGACTAGCTGGCATTTGAAAAATCTTAACATTTACAGTTCCTTTAACACAAAAGAATGAGAGATTTACAGCTAGCCTCATTGAGCTAGGCCTCATTTTATTTTTTTATGTGTAGTTCTAGGCATGGAACCTAGGTCCTCTCACATGTTAGTCGAAAGCTCTGTCATTGAACTACATTCCCAGCCTCGCTTTAAACATGATAAACCAAACAAAAGCCTCACTTAAATTCTTTGTTTATGCCTATATTTAAAGCCAGATTTGAATGACAGTATGAGAATTATGGTAATGACACTAGGAAAGAAGCCTGGTTCAATAACATCACCAGATCTCTGTTCCTTTCTAGCTACAAACCACAAAGGAGAATCAAAGCACCAGGACAGCATCACCACTCATTGTCCCTGTAGGTGACACCAAGCTTTGTGAGAATGCTGATGCCAGCAAAAATGGCTCATGTCACTAACAAACTGGGTCCCTCTACTCATCACCAGGCAGAAGGGGCCTTTCCTCTAGATGGAAAGTAAGAGCTTGAGATGAACTGATTAGAAAAGAGATTGAGGCAGATATGGAAAGCTTGTGGTTTGCAAGTAAGGCAGGATGTTTCTGCTCATCTGAACTGGGGCAAGATATCACATCCTGATAGCTTCTATTTTTACACTATTCTTTTCTTTTTCCATTGAGTGTCTTGTAAGGATTGGGCAACAGATACACATTAGCAAGTCAAACATACATGGTCAGTGCCTCAAAGGACAACTATTCTACAACAGGAGATAGACTGTAAAGCACAAAAACAACATGGAGTGTTACAGGTTGAGAGCAAGACCACAGATAAAGTGAGTAGGATACACTGGCAGAAAATTGTGGGGTGTGGAATATTCCTCCTTAATCTAGTGAGAAATTCTTCCAAGAGTCAGTGCTTTGGAAAGGGACAGTGACAGTAAGCCCAAGCACGGGGAGTAACACTGAATGGATAGAGATCATTCAGTGAAAGAGAAGCTTGTACCAGGGCCTGCAGGTGCCTGTTGGGGCTTGGGGAATATAACCAAGCCATGCCTTGAAGGGGCTAGTGTAGTTTGAGGACAAGGGAGGTTGAGAGAGGCATGCATGCGTCAAACATCGTGAGATAGTGGCTCTAATGAACAGTTAGGATTTTATTCTAAATGCAAATGAAAACATCTGAATTCTGTGAGCATGGAAAATGTGTCATCAGATTTTGCTTTCCAAAGATCATTTTGTTCTATGGAGAATGATACAGGGGCCACTGCAAAAAGCCAGCCAAAACCAAATATTCTTTATCCTAACTGTAAATTCGTGTACTTGCTTTAAATAATGAACAAAGATGTGTACTAACATCTATTTGTATTCTTGAGATGTCTTCATCCCCAGCATTGTGACCTAGAGGTCTGGATTCTAAAAAGCCATATCTGAGGAAAGCATTTCTGTGTGCCATGCTCTTACCGTTTCCGTTTCACACCCCGGTTTTCCTTCCTGATTTTCTTTCGATTCTTTCCCAGGCAACTAGATGAAAACACAGGAGAGAAAAGCGATTATCACAGTTCTCCAAATCCATAATTAATTTTCCTAGTCATTGAAACCTTTTGTTTCTGCCATGACGCTCTTTCTTCTCCACTGATAGAACACATCTCAGAAAGTGACCACAAAGATCCATGGTTCCTACTAAGCATTCAAGAAATGCCATTAGATATTGGCAGAGCCTGTAAGCAAAGAATATGATGGCTAAATAGGAACTGTTTTAATTTTTACATATTTTTATGTGTATGTGTGTTTTGCCTGCATGTAGTGCACCATGTGCGTGCAATCTCCATGGAGACCAGAAGAGGGCATTGGATCTCCTGGAAGTGGAGCTACAAAGGATTGTTAAGCCTCCATGTGGGTACTGGGAAACAAACCAGGATCTCTCTGCAAGAGCAGTCAGTGTTCTTAACTGCTGAACCATCTCTCCAGCTCCCAAAGCATTTTAGATTTATAGAGAGGTAGGGACTCTAACATAGAGACTTCTTTTTTCATAAAATTCAACATCATGACCAAATCTAGATGTAATGATCGTTCAATATTGCAGTTTGTCTTAGGCAAAGTATTGATTATGAGAGTTTTTTCATACTTTCTGCATTTTAAACTTTTTTAATTATTTGATTTATTGTAAGTTCATAGCTCTGTAAAGGAAGTCATTAAAAAAGGTCTTCAAAATTAGTAATTTACACTCTATTTCTTAACTACCATGAAATAAAATTAGAGATCAGTAATAATATTCTAAGGACAAATATGCACCTTTATACATAAATAATTCTTATGAAGTATTCATTACGTTAAAGAATAAATTATACGTGAAAACACATAGTAAAGTTGTATTGGACTATTTGAGGAGAAAGGAAAATAGGGTGAAAGAGAAATTCTATGCCAGGATGAAAGCTTCCTGCCTTGGAGAAGTATCTCAAATGGAAGTGGTCAAGAAAGGCATTCACAAAGGCTGTGGTGCTTCTAAGAAAAGGTAACTTTTCAGCTGAACAGGATATACCTACCCCTCTGTGTGCCTTGAGATGTGCTCACTGCTGTGGCAGTGAATCTGAAGTGTCTCCCATAGGCTCACACTTTGAATGCCTATTCCTCAACTGATGGTGTCTTTGAGGGAGGGCTGTGAAACATTCAGCAGATAAGGCCTGGCTAGTAGAAGAAGGTCACCATGAATAAGCCCTTAAAGGACATACCTTGTCCCTGGTTTCTGCCTCACCCTCTGTTTCCTGTTCTGTTATGATATAAACAGCCTCTGCCAGGCATTCCCACTGGCATGAGTTCCACCATGGCTTCCTCACCATGTTGGAGTGAAAACCTCTGAAAATATGTTTTTTCTACCTTAAGTTGTTTCTGTCAGACAGTGTAGTCATGGCAACACCAAAGAAACAAATAAATACACTCAACAAATCAGGGACTGCTAGAATTGCAAAAACAATAATAGACATACAAGAATGGGTGATGTGAACGTATTCAGATTGGAAATCGGCATTAAAAATAAATCTCAAGAATTCAAGGTGTTTTGTTCTACCTGGGTTAAATTAAACTCATTTACTTACATTGAAGTAGGAAAAAATGTGTTTATAAAATATGTTCCTAAGAAAATACAAGTGATGATTAATGACAATGTAATAATTTACCACAAGAACTTAGGAAGGAAAATGGAAATTTTCAAAATAAGAAAATAATCTCACGTCTGAAACCATCTCTTACTTTATACCTCTCCTCAACTCATGATGAATTTCCTGAGTTTATATTTTGTTTTGCTTTTGTGGTACGGGGAGCTAAAACCTAAAGCCTTGCACATGCTAGGCAAGCACTCCACTATTGAGTTATATTCCCAGCCATTTTTATATAGATTTTATTTTGAACAACATCCCATTAAGTTTCCCACACTGACCAAAAACTCCCAATTCTTCTGCCTCAACCTTCCAACATAGCTGGATTACAGGCATGCCCCAGCAAGCCCTGTACCCTGTTTCTTCCGCTTTCCCCCCACCCCTTCTTTGCTCTTTGTTTTTGAGACAAGCTCTCACTAGGTCTCTCTAGGTTGGTCTTGAATTTAATAACTTCTTGCCTTAGGCTCCTAAGCACTGAAATCATAAGCTTGCTTTCTTCCTTTCTCCATTTTTAATGCACTCTTAATCTTATGAGAAACTGGATAAAAATGAAAATGTGGAATGCTTTCATAGCTTATTTGGAAAATAATTCCTAATTCATTTTCCTTGTCATACATGTTTATAAAACAGAAAGATGTCACTAAAAAGTAACATATCACCCTCACTTAATTATTAAAGAAAATAAAAAAGTGAAGGCTATATAGCCATTTACATGCAGTAAACCCAACTCTCCATTCTCTTCACTGTGGCCTCAGATGCTCAAGTCTCTGTCACTTGACCCAGAGGTCTCTCTGAAAGGAAGTACAGAATGATAAAGCATGAACAGATCCAATCTTTCTTTTCAAAGAACTTGAGAGTAGGCCAAATGGTTTGGTGAGTAAAGGAGCTTGCAGCCACACCTGACAACCTGACTTCAATTCACAGGACCCATGTGGTGGGAGAAGGAAACCAATTCTCACTGGCTACTTCAGACCCTTATAAATACACGATGGCACACATATGCACACACACACTGAATAAATGAATAAATAAAAATAAAGAACAAAATGTTTTTTAAGTTGACAGTGGAAGTTTAGGAGTACTGTTCCTGGAGATTATGCAAGTTTTTAATATGTTTTCTTCAGTCCTGAGAGGGAATGGATTATCTCCTATGAATATTTGTGGATATTAAGCTATAATTTTTTTCTCCATGGTGGGTATTGATCCCAGGCTTTTCATACACTAAGCACACATTCTACCACTGAATTGAGGTTCAATGTGGTATCCACACATGCAGTGTGCACTGATCAAATTCAGCTCACTATGCCCAGAAAACTATTGTCCAGGAAAGACAGGATCACAAAGACATCATCCAATATTCAAGACAGTCAAGAGCCATAAACTATCAGCCTATAAGTCATAAGTTCCCATATCATTAAAAAAATTGCTGTTATTCTCAGTTAGTTAGGGGTTTCTTATAAAAAGTGCATGCACATCACTCTATGCAGACAACTAGACAGATGCAGAGAAAAGTTCTCAGTTCTGAATGTAATGTGTAGGCCAACTACAGATTTGCAAAAGAAGAAATCCCTGTGATTTTCTGTTTAATGTTTATCCCTATAGATGAACAACCAGTTCACCTCCACCATGTCCATGAATTGCTGTCAGGGAATCCTCAACAGGCTCCTGGTTCCAACAGATTGGGCACAACATGGGTTACATCCCAAGAACTATCTTCAAATCAAAACTGCTGGCCATGTCAGTGATGGAAACAGTGAAACTAAAACTCTCTAGGTCAAAAAAGAAAATCTAACAGGCTATGGATTGCATGATTCTGTATTTGACATTCTGGAAAAGGTAAAGCTACAGAGACAACAAAATATGGGTGGTTGTTAGGAGACCTAGAAGGGAGGAAGATGTGAAGGGATGGAGCACATGGAGATTTTAAAGGCAGAGAAAGGATACTGAATGATGCTGTATGCAGATTATACACTTGCCCAAACCCACAGGATATGTAACACCAAGAGATGTAGTAGTAACCAAGACCCTGTCCAGATACTGGCCCTTGATCATAGAATTCCCAGCTTCCAGAACTATAAGAAATAGGCATCTAGTCTTCATGAACTGTAGTATCAGGGGTTCTGTGACATCAACAAAAGGGCAGGCATGCCTTTTTTGTAGTGTCATTTGAGGATGCAATGCAATGGTTCAAAATGTTTGGCACCATTCTGGATCTTTATAAATAGCATTTCCCTTTTCTGTCAATACCCCTAGGACACACTAACTGACTTCAAGACATGAAAATGCCAGGCATGGTGGTGTATGTCTTTAATACCAGGACTAGGGAGGGAGAGGCATGTAGAGCTCTGTGGGATTGAGGCCAGCCTGGTCTACATAGTGAGTTTCAGGCCAGTTGGGGCTACAGAGAGACCCTGACTCAAAAAGACAAATAAAAAAGACCTAGAAAACCTTTAGTATGAGTCTTGTAGCTCTTTGTTGGAAAAATGCCTCATGGAGAGATGGGTATTGGTCAAGCCTAGAGAATGAAAATGTGTTATCTTAGAGAAAGGGAAGTGAGTCAGCAGAATGGCTAAGTCTGTTTATCACTTATATTTCCTCCATCTGGCATATTCTATTGGTGTTTGTGTGGTAACTACAAGCAGAAGCTGGGAAACCTGAGTCCCAACTCCCTTAAGATTCCTGCTGCCGTTACAGCCTCCATGACTACTCCAGTTTTAGCTGCACATCAAATGTACCTGTCTGTAGCCATGGAGAGGTTCATGAAGGCCAGGGCAGGAGAAGGCTGTGTTAAGGGCTCCTCTCTCCCTTTTTCCCTTCTCCCCTTCCTCATTCCCTCCCTCAGATCCCACCGAGGCTACAATAGAAAGATTATATACAATATTTTTTCAGGGACTTATCCATTTTTCAAATCTGATTCTATATCTATTTCCCCTAAATGTTTCTTTTTCTCTCCTGAGGTAAAAACCATTGTAGGCTTTCCAAAAATATCGACTGACTTTAAAAAGAGGAGAACATGTTTCATCAGGGCACCTATTTAACTTCAGACATGAAGTTGTGTCCTTTTCCCTCCACTTACTACGCACAAGGTTGTTCTCAGACTAAACTTTGATGGCTTTCTCCACCCAGTGATCTTTAGTCTCTGTGAAAAATGGAAAGTTACTGAAATATTGCCTGGAGAAGTCAAGGATTAGCAACACTCTATAACTAACCCAGATAAGAGAGATGGCATGGACTGTGGCATGGAAGAGAAAGTACGTGATCTCAGAGAAACACTTCTGGAGTTGAGTGATCCATAAATTGCAGTACAGGCAGAAATGACACAGTAGACCAGGTTACCTTAAGCGGTGAGAGAACAGGATTCTCGGAAGAAAAAGAACTCAGATCATTAGCTGTGGATGTGGAATGTTCATGCACTTACCTCACATCCTCTTACCCTTGGATCCCAATGCCACACTCAGACCCAAGTTAGTGTCTCTTTGTGGGCTCTACATCTTAGGGCAAATCCCACATGCCTTTGCCTAACTGGCCACTAGGGTTTGCATATCCACCAAAACTCATGTTAAAATCTGTCACTGTAGCATTAGGAGGTTGGGCCTTTAAGGGATGATCAGGTTCTGAGGTACCACCTCACAAGTACCCACTCAGGGTGTCCTTGCAAGAGTGGGTTTGTTTCAAGGGTTAGCTCTTATGCACTCGGGTCCTCTTTGTCTTACTCTGTACATCACAGCAAGAGTTCACTACTTCCTCATAAAAATCAGGTTCTAGGATTTATCAGTCTTTCATGAGAAATAAATGTATTATTTTTTTAAGTAAGTACTCAGTTGTTTCTTCTGTTACCAAAGCAAAACTAAGGCTGAGCTGCCTAGTAATGCGTACTATCTGATCTCTCCTCAAAACTCAGGTCTCTTGTCAGACATAGCCTGACACATATCTGCTGGTCACATACTAAGACCTCTCCTGCTGTGTTTTATTTACAGTGTTCATCACAGTCACAATGGCATAACTCATATAGCAGGTCCCTCATCTCCTCACAACATGACCTGGAATTCTTCCATCCTGCTTTCCCTTATAGCCCCATTGCATGTACATGAGGCTTCTCTTGAGACATGAAATTTCCATAAGGGAATATGTTTTAGCTCAAGAATCTGAAGACTTGGGCAACTTAGAGAACTAGGCAGATAACAGGCATCACTGATTAACTATCTTGTACATGCTCACTAAGCCATGTCAGTTAGTCTTCTCTGCTAAACCTTGAATCTGGCATTCCTATTCCTATTTTGTGATGTGTCAGGGGAACAAAGGAAGTTTCTAATATTATAAGAATAGGATGAAGATCAAAGGCATTCACTGTGTTCTAGAGTTCAAGTCTTGCTGCAATTACTGCTGCTGGTGTAGGCAACACCATGTAAAAAGGATAGAGGCAAAGTATAGCACCATCCTAAAACCTACATTTGCAAGTTTCAGGGAGATCCCAGTCCAGAAATAGATTTTATTTCTGAGAGGACTTTGTCAGCTGACAGAAAAAAGCAGGTAAGTTCAAAAGGGGGCCTTTGCAGTCCACAGGCAGCACAGCCTGAAAAACTGTAAGAGCATTAAGGCAGTTGGGCTACCAGTCAGTTTAATGAATGCTGACTTAGTCTCTTAAATACGTTTGTGCCAGAGACACTATGTCCAAAACATATTAGAGTTTGTAATCTAATGGAGGGAGCCCGACCTTAAAACATACACAGTTGATAAATACGGAGACAAATTTTTTAAAACTCACATAAGAATAGTAATGAGAGTTGCATTTTTGCTGAAATAGAAATTATTAACATGGCTTGGTTAGGGTTAGGCCAACCATATTCATCAGCAGAGACTTCCTGTTCTTACACACACATACACACACAAATAAAATTAAAATAAGTGATAAATATACTTATTAGTTTGATTTGGTAATCACAGTATACACACACGTATCAACATATCTGTACACACTAAATATATAAAATGTTTGTCATCCAAACTTCAGTAGAGCTAGAAAATATTTATTTTTTAGAGAAATTTAAGCTACATTGCTAATATGTCCTCTCCAAAACACCAAATCATGGGATTTTGGACAGAAAATTCCCATATTACAATTATTTGATCTATTTACTACTCAGTGTCACACTTCTCCAAGCTCACAGTGAGAATACCAACTACTTCACAGAGCAAGTTGAAGGAGTTTATAGACCATGTCCCCAAAAGTGAAATGCAAAAAGCCTGGATGGAAAGCATGTACTGAAAATTAAAAGGAATCTACATTCTCAATGCATCCAACAAGATGGAGGTCTAAACTGTGTTGCTTGCAGCACTACTGAATTGTCTTCACTGCCTTGATTTCCATAAAGTAAGAGAAATTCATGGCTGTTTCCAAAGAGGCTGGTGACCTTATCAGAACACAAGAACAGATGTAACTGGGAATATTTTTAAAACAGTGTCAGAGAGAAAAAATGAAAATCTGAGTGCTCCCCTAGTCCTTAGTATTCTAAGGCTGAACATTCCATCTTCTGCATCCCTTGACATCAGTGAGAATTATACATGATTCTGTAGGCCAGCCAGAAACCATGGGGGTAGAGCCTTATTCTTCAGACCATTAACAAAAATTTCAAGAATTTTAAAGAATGCTTCCATTGTCCTTGTAGCCAAATAATCTATAATCTAAAAGATTTGTACACAGAGAATCATGAAGAATATATTCAATGAGGTGAATACATCTAAGTTAAAAACCAGTCACAAGAACTTTAAAAGGATAGTAGCTAGTAGTCACTGAAACTCGAAATGCTGGGCTAGGAATCAAAGAATATGATTGAAAGTGATCTTTGGAACAAAATGTCTGTCAACCAAGGTTTATAGACTTGAAATGAAAAGGTTAGCAAGTGGTCAGGTTAAGGATAGCACAAAATCTGTGTAACAACATATGACATAAGGGTCAGAAAAAAATGTACTTAATGCAATTAAGCACACATTCTTTCAACTCTGTTTTTTTACTAACTTCTAAGGAAGCATGGGGGCTCTAGGCACACGCCTTTGAATAACTCATTAACTGAAGATGCTTAGTCTTGGTGCTAAGCCAGACAATTCAGGCAAAGTCCAAAACTAAGAGAACACAGAAGGAGTGATTCTAGAAGAGTACACAGACTCAGCAGTCTCACTAGTGTAGACTGGAACATGTATGGTGTGTCTAGAGCGTAACTTTGAGCAGGTCCATCTAGTCTAGTTATATATAAAGTCATCTCTAAAGGCTTTGGGAAAATGGATGGGGGAGGAAGAAATCTATAAAGACAATCACTTAGAATTGTGCAAAATATAAGAATATAGCACATGTTACTTAGATTTTTCTACATTTTATAAAGTATTACTAAAATAAAAGGCAGGGCAGTACATATTTGGCCTGCATTGTTTTTAAGAACCTGAATGTTCTCTCTTACTCTTACCTAATAAGAAGTAGGAACTGCATGAAAAAGATCCCAGTGGCAACACACTAGGATTATCACATTAAATGTAGAATTCATAGTTAAATTTGAATTTCAAATGAACAAAGGTAAGTTTTTAGTGTGTGACTCTGACAATAATGCCCCAAAATATTGTATGATCTACATTTACAGGTTTAAAAAAAGTTTTTCTGAAATTCAAGCTTGATTCAGCATTTAGTATTTTTATTTTCTTCATCTGACCAAGGTCTAACAGTAAGGCAAGGGGTCCCCATGTACTCAAGGTTTCAGGGGTCCACATCTGACTCCACCTCTTAAAACACAACCTTGCCACCCATGCTATGAATGCAGAAAGCGGCCTCTGAATTTTTGTCTTCCTTCTCTTATAAAAGGCAAATGGGCTGGGACTCACCTGAGTTCTCTCAGGAGAAAATTACCCATTCTCTCACAGGATCGCTGCTTCTCAGCCCTTGGGTTTCACTCCACTTGGGACCACCTTGACGGAAACAACAACAAATGGGCAAAACAGGGTGTTATATCAGACTTCTAGCTCTCACTCTTGCCAACCACAAACCACCAGAGAACTTGGTAAGGACAGAACTATCCTCAAGGGGAGGGGAAAAGACAGGGACACAAACAATCAGGTTGAAACACAACTAAGTAGAGCTCATTGTCTAAGCTCACTCCTTCCAGGAAATTTCAGGATTACAAGACTACACAAGATATTTACCTCTTCCTAAGATGTGAGAGCTTAAGACTTCCAATACCCCATTCTCAATACATAAAGAGAAAGTGTATTCTTAGGAAAAAGAAAAGAATGAGATAAACTTTCGTTAGGCTCTTGTCATGAAAATCAAGTCAAAGGCCAATGTCCTTTTCCCAGAGACAAAAATCAGGGAGAAGATGCATGAAAATGTAAGCCGTCAAGATGACTGAAGTTTCTAAGATGGGTGAAGAAGCAACCAGCTTTTTGGGTATTGCTCCAAGACTGACATGAGAAAAAAGACAGATCCTAGCGATCCTCTCTACCATCTGGTCCTCCACTTCCTAACTGAATCACCCACTGAGCCACAGAGCACAAGCTGGGCCCAGTGATAATGTTAAGGTCATAGTATCAGCATAGTAGATCAACAAACAGCTGACCCTGAGCTCTGCCACAAGAAACTGAAGCCTCTCAGAAGGACGTCCTTGTATTTTTAACCAACTCAGAAAACTCAGTTTTTCTATTCCAATTGTTTTGTTTGTTTAAGTCCCAGTCAGGAAACAAGAGATAAGACAGGTTAACTGAGAGTTTACCAGTGGCAATCTAGGAGTCTGAAGTACTTGGTAAAGTACTTGGTAATAATGTTTAAAAAACATGGTAATAATCCATGTTTTATATTGTTTCAAGTTTATAATTTTCTTCAGTCTTGCATGTGGTTGGAAAGAACCCAAGCACCTTGTATAATGCAGGTTCTGACCTACCCAGCAAGGGTCAGCATTGTGCCTTTGTGACAAATTCCAGGCATGTTACTCTTGCCAATCCCTCCACCAGCCAGGTGCCAGGCCAGCTGTTTGGTTGTCATTAGCAATGGGGAGAAACATGGATTCTGCAGCCCACCTCAGGCCCACTGAGTCAGAAATCCTGACTGTGGAGTCCTCTCTGCCTGCTAAAGCTCAGGAACCACTGCATTAAACCATCTCCCTGAATTTCCACACATAAATTCACCATTACCCACGGATAAATTCACTAGGTCCATGCTGGTGGCTCAAATAACAAACACAGAGACAGATCAACACAAAAGGTCTCCCGTTTGTTAAGTATATTGTCCCAGCAAAGGACAATAAATCTACTACCTACCACCAAACAACAAACTTCGTAGAATTCATGCCCTTTCTCTGTGGAATGGATGAGGAGTAAGCAAAATGAGTTTAGCCCATCTATAAACCATTCTGCTTGGTTTATAATAGCTTGGTGGCTATTACTGTTTACTGAGCATAATAGAAAAGTGGAATATTCTATTTCAAACAGACTCCCAGTACCTCATAGAAATATAACAGGCCCCATGCTTTCAAAGTCAGTGCCTTGACTTGATCACCAGAAGCAGTCTTTTCTGACCTAGGGATGCCTTCTCTGCTAACATTCCCCACTCACTTGTGCTTCTTCTCTTCAGTCTCTTTAACTTGATCACTTGCCAAGGTAAAACAAGCTCAGGTTTCCTCTGTCTCAAAAAGACATGGCAAGCTCTCCATTTGTCCAGATAATTAATAACTGTCACCTCTGTGTTTTCCTCAACAGGTATTTAATAACATGGGGTAGTTATTTTGTTTTGTGATTTATTTTATTATCATATGCTTGATATATAAAAATCTAGAGAGCATACATAGGAAAAACCAAAACCATTTTAAAACCCTAGAAAGAGACACAAGATAATCTAATGGAGTATTTTTTCTTATGTCATTATTTACTGAAACATTGTATTTGTACATCTTCATAAGGAATGTTGTGAACATTTGAGAAATGTACATACTGTTTAATGATCAAATCAGAGTAAAAAGCCCTTCTGTCTCCTCACAAATGTGGCTTCTACTTGTTGCAAACTCCCTTGCTACTTTCAAGTATTTTGATGGTTTCTTTACCATCTGCCCCCTGAAAACATTCACACAACCCACTGGTTTAAATTTTTTCAGAATGGAGATGATGTTTTGTACATATGCCTTTTTCAACCATTACACATTTCCAAATACTACTTCCTGTTTTACAGATTTATTAAGATACAGTTGATATGCAAAAACACTGAATATACATATATAAATGATTTGTTAAACTTGGACATATGCCTATATCTATGTTACTGTCACTATAGTCAAGGTGATACACAATTTTGACAGCTCCAATATGTCCTTTTGAGTCTTTGGGGTTTTTTGTGGGATGAACATTTTACTTGAGATCTACCCGCTCAACAAATTGTTAAAAGCACAATACTTCATTATCAACTACAGGCACCATAGAACACTAATAAACACAGTGAAAAGAGCCTGTGAGATAGAGAAAACATTTGAAAACCATGTCTCCAATAAAAAAGTATTTCCAGAACATACTTAAAAATTCACAGAATGCAATAGCTCAATCAATAAATAAATTCTTGTTTTAAAATAGAAACAATTTTTTCAATAGGCAATACACAGCAGGAGAGTTCCTAAGGTCATGAGGGGGACATTGTGTAAAGTTGTGAAAGTGAAGCCTGAGTTACAGTGTTGATCACAAGACAATGCATTTGTCAGGGAGAGCTGCATACAAAGAATGGAACCAACCTAAGAGGAAGATGTATGTTGCAAAGAGCAAAGAAGGATGGGTAGTGTCATCTAAGCCCCTTGCAAGTACAGCCCAAGACACCTGAAAGGGACCTACAGGATTTGTATTTATTGTGCTGGGTTTAGGTATTGCTGGGTTTAATCCAGTATTATCTTCACTAAGACCCCATTCTTCTCCTTCAAAATGAGAGTGTATATTATATCCTATTTTATATTGGAAGTATGTAATATGCTTTTGATTTTATAAGGAGTCACAATTAAGAGACTGCCTTGAGTCTAAGATGAGTCTTAGGAATTTTAAACTGCTGAGATTGTGAAAGACTATGAGGACTACTAAAGTTGAAAATGGATTAAATGTATTTTGCATTATGATATGGCCATGAGTCTATGGAGGCCAGACAGTGGAATGTGGTGGTTTGACTGAAAGCTGTCCCTGATGGAATCAGGTATTTGAATTCTTTGTCCCCGGTTGGTGATGCTGTTGAGGGAGGTTACAGAACATTTAGGAGGTATAGTATTGCTGGTAAAGTAGGCTTTAAATATTTGTAGCCTAGTCCCACTTCTAATTTGCTCAGTCTGCTTCATTTTTTTTTTGTTTTGTTTCATCCTTTGTTATCTCAAGTTTCCTGTTCCTGTAATCAGGCCTGCATCGCTACTGTGATGTGCTCTTATCCATCTGGAACTGAAGGCAAAGTAAACACTTTCATCTGTGAATTGCTTTTTAATCATGTAATTTTATCACAACAAAAGAAAAGTAACTAATACAAGTATGCTTTGCATATACCTTCACATACAAATCCATAAACTGAAAAAATTAAATTCAAGAGAAATAGCCAAGTTCCAAAGCAAGTTACTAAGAGGATATTGTGCAAGTCTGACTGACTTAAAAGGTGAATGCTTAGCAAGTATACCATTCAAGGACAAATTCTGTGTTCAAAACGAAGAATAAAATAATCACAGTAAATGGAGGGTTTGTTTCTAGAAGTATCTAGGCATCCTTCAGTGAAATATTTACACCATACACAAAAGTGTATGCCAGACAAAACCACCACAAAGTCTGACAGCAATCCATCAAAAAATATATATATGTATATATATATATATATATATATATATATATATATATATCAATCAACTGGGATTATCTCAAGACTGCAAAGCTGATTCAGGTTATCAAATCAAATGATACAATTGCAAAAGAGAAGAAACTCCTCTACATGAGGAAGACCATATACAGGAAACCCACATTTTATTCTTTTGTGAAAAGCTTAACATCTTTTTTTCAGGGAAAAAAGGAGGCTGGTCTTCACCACTTCTGTTCTTCGCTGTACTGGAGTGCTACAAGTGTAACAAACAAAAGGCTTCCAAATTGAAAAGATAAAAGTAAAACTGTGTTCATAGATGGCATGACTTATGTGCAAATTATCCTAAAGCAGTTTGAAAAAAGCTTCTTATAGTAAATAAACTAACTTACTAAAATATCAATGGTTCTTTTATTGGAAACTAATTCTTCAATATCTGTGAAACTAATTCTCAAGTTATTTTCACCTCAAATGACCAAAGAATAATTTTTAAATGTTAGAGGACTCACACTTCCAAATTTCAAAATTTGTTCTACAACTTTTCAAAACAGTGTGATAGAAAGCTGAAGGGTCAGCTCAGTGGGTAAGAATGATTCCTATGCAAGCCTGAGGACCTGAGTTCAATGCCCAGAACCCATGTAAATAACCAGATAAAGGAACATAAAAATGAAACCCTAGCACTCCTATGACAAATGGGAGGTGGAGACAAGAGAATTGGCCTGAAACTTGAGGCCAGCCAACCCAGAAAATACAGTGTAGCTTCAAGAAATAAAAGAGATAAAGCTCAAAACAAGATGAAAGGAGAGAACTTGTTCATAAAAGTTGTCCTATGACCACCACACAAGAGCCACAGCTTATGTAAACCCACACTAACACATGCACGCACACATATGCAAAATAAATAAAAAGATTTTAATGTGATAGAAAAGTAAATCAATGTCAAAGAACTGGGTACAGAGATGAACCCACATATTTGTGTCTGTTGGTGTTTGACAAGGTATCAGTGTAGCAAGTAGTGTCTTCAACAGTGTTGACACAACTAGAGGATGCAAATTTGATCCCTGCCTTACACACACACACACACACACACACACACACACACACACACACAAACTGAAAATAAGTCACATACCTCAAGATAATTAGGAAAACTATCAAACTCTCAAGAGTTAAACATAGTAGCAAATTCTCAGGATCTTGGATGAGGCAATGCTCTTAACAATGACACCAAAACACAAGGAAGAAAAGAAGTAGATAAATTGTTATTCATCAAAACTAAAACTTTTTACACACCAAAGGATATTACCAAAATAATAAAAAGAACACAAAGAGAAAAATATTTGTAAGTTGTCTAAGAAAAGAACTCTCACATCTCAACAACAAAGAGACAAATTAATTGATGAACTCAAGTCGACATTTTTCCAAAGAAGGTAAACAAGTGACCAAAAGAAAAGATTAAATTCACATTACTAGTTATAAGGTATTGTAAATATATCACAATGAAATTTTACTTCATGTCCACTAATATAAAAGAAAAGGCCCAGAGGAAAATACAAGAGTTGGCAATGAAGTAGAAAAATTGGATCACAGCAAGAAAACTGCACAATAATATGATCATAGAATAACCCTGAGTACTATTCCCAGTTTTATGCCCAAAAGATTTGCAAGCATATTTAAACAGAGACTTATATTTGAATGTGCAAAATTCCTGTAATACATAAAAGCCACAGGATCGAGGGGAAACTCAACATTCATCAACAGATAAAGCAAACGTCGTGGAATCATAGAATACAAAAATCACTCAGCTATTAAAGAAAATAAATTAGACAGAAGCTACAACATATATGATCCTGGAAAATATGCAAAGGAAAGGGAAGAAACCAGACACAAAGACACATATTAGATGATTCCATTTGTACGGAATACTCAAAATGGCCAAATTTATAGTCAGAAAGCAGATTAGAGTTTCCCAGAAATGAAGAGAGTTGGGAGATGGGAACTGATTGCCTAAAAAGCCTAGGTTTTCCATCTGAGTCAATGAAGAATTTCTAGAACTAGATAGTGGTGATCATTGTACAATGCTTTGAATATACTAAATTCCACTGACTAGAACACTTTAAATAGTTAGAATGATAACTTTATGTTTTGGGTATCCTTTTAAGGAAGAGGTTAGCTCCTCATTGAGGTCCACACAAATAATAAAAATAATTGAATTATGGAAGAAAAAGCCCACAGCATCCTGAATTTAAAATAGTATAATTAACAGTGATTTCAGATTGTCTCACAATGACAAATTTGACAAATTCTTCAAGAAAGACACCCGTTCTATAAATAATTTTTGAGAATTCACAAACAAAAATTAATCTCTGATTCATGAAAAGAAGCTGAGTACAAAAAACTTCAATTATACAACAGGAAAAAAAAAATTCCCTCTGCTTCTCCCTTACCACCCCCAGTTCCACTTCCCTAATATACATCACCCGTTATCTGCCTCCCAAATACTCTAGGGAATAAAGCAGATTTTTTTTTTAAGATGGTATGGGCTTTATGTAGCACTTTGTCCTTTGAGGATCAGCCCATACTTCTATTCCAGAAAACTGCAAGCCATTCCCACTCCTTTGATTACTAATTTTCTCAGAAAAATACTTTTCTGTTTCAAATATATTCTTATTTAAAGACTTAAGAATGTGTTCTTCAGACATGTGCTCAACAAAATTTAGCATGTCTGCCACCACTGGCCTGGAGACTTCCAGTATCTGGATGGCTTTAAAACTCCTTGGTTGATATCTGTTTCTAATGTTAGGTGAACCAAATTAATGAAT
Organism: Eospalax fontanierii; assembly: GCA_035773235.1. Classification (NCBI taxonomy): domain Eukaryota; kingdom Metazoa; phylum Chordata; class Mammalia; order Rodentia; family Spalacidae; genus Eospalax; species Eospalax fontanierii. Next base: position 56,041 of record CM069546.1, read on the forward strand.
GCTTCTAATCCTTGAAAAAAAAATGGGTTTTCATCTTAGAATATTTCCATCATTATAAAAGGAGATGCTGCTACTAGATCACCACCAGTAAGTGACATTCTTAGGTTGGTTTATTTTGTTTTCATAGTATTTAAGGTTCCAGTTTCAAGATCAAGGACACTCTGGTAGTTCCAATTGGAGCTGGTTGTAAAGCAGCCCATTCCAATGACCTGCTTTTCCTCACCATGGCCTGTTTAAACATGTTGCCTGAACCAGTAACTTTGTAAATTGCCCTAAATAAATCAGTCTCTCTAAATGGAAGATCAGTTTCCGTTTTATCCAGCCGGATTAACCAGACCCCACCCGCTAAGGCATGGAGAATAAATTTCATAAGACACTGGGGCTTGCTGGCTTCTAGCCTAGCTGAGAAAAACATACGACCCAGCTTCAGGGAGAGACTTTACCTCAAAAGGAATAGGTGAAGAGTGATAGAAGAAGAAACACAGTGGCCTCTTCTCACCTCTGCATGCAAGCACAGGAATGCACATGTACAAATAAATAAAAATAATCACACAAATAAATCTCTTAAGGAAAGAAAAGGGGAGAGAGCAAAGGGTCACATATGACATGAAAGCAAAAAGGTCACTGGAAATGGAGGAACACAAGAAAGTATGGGGAATAAAACAAATTTTGTTTGAAAAATGCCATAAAGAAATCTAAGTCTTTGTAAGCTAATAAAAATATTTTTAAAAAAACAGTATATGCTGTAGGTTAGACTAGAACACAGCAGGTGAATTCTCAGAGTTTCCCACTTGGGAGAAGAAATGGGTATTTTATATGCCAGTTACTTAGAAAGTTACTTTGTCTTATCTCATGAGCAGCTTGTGAAGGTCTGTAGAAGTAAGAGAGCATCTCACTGTCTTGTCAAGTAGTAAATTTTATAGCATGCAAAACTGGCTGTTGGGTTGGGGTGGCATGGGTCACTAGGAGTTAGGTTCTAAATATTTAAGCTATCACAAGCTCTGGGTCAAGCTTCAAGTAGTTATGGTTTGATTATGAAAGAAAAGGGGAAGTGATGGCTTTATTTTTGTCCCTTTGATCTCTACTTTTTCCCCTGTCAGATCATCAAGATCAAATGATAGATGAAGTACAAAGATCTTTTTTTGGTCATTTTTGAGACAAGGTCTCCTTGTAGCCCCAGCTGGCCTAGAACCCACTATGTAGACCAAGCTGGCCTTGAACTCTCAGCGATCTGCCTGCCTCTACCTCCTCCTGAGTGCTGGAATTAAAGGTGTGCCCGTCTTATTTTTTTTAGAGCTGCTTCACAGCTGAGAAGGAAGTGGGTGGGAGATGTTGGTTGGTGTTGCTTATCTGCCATTAGGTCATAGGACCATAAGATATAAAAGGGTTTGAGCCACATTTTGGAGGTATAAAGGACAGAATATAATAAGAGGTAGTTTAAGACCAGACAGTGATATCCATTGGAGATTGAGAGGTGCTCAATAGTGGGGATGCAAGTGTCGCTATTGGTGGTTAACTCTGAAGCTTAATGGCCTATAATCTGGAATATATCAATTGTAACCAAAGGCTAGGCAATCAAGGGTAGAAAAGGAGAATTATGCTAGTCAGCAGACCCAGGAGAGGTAGTAACCAGGAAAGACAGTCTCAGGTACCTCCCACAGGGGTCATCCCTCAAGGTTCTATCTTTTAAATCATATGTCTGTTCTCTTAGTCTTTTCACTGCATCTCACATGATCTTGATTGAATGGCATAGTTGTAGTACTCTCCTCCCAAGGTGAAGCAGGTACTCCAGGGTGCTGCATATCAAGGAACAGTGACTTTGGAGTACTACCGAAGCAAAGGAATCAATCTGGTTATGAAGAGCCTTGAGAACTGTTGAGATGTGGTTTACTGCCATAGTTAATTCAGCTGACAAGTTATGATAAACACAAGAAGCTGATACAGTTGCACTTATTCTGTTATCAATCCTGCCATAACGCCTAGCCTCCCTTGGAGATGTATCTCAACAGCTTTCTTACCTCCAAAAAGGGGTACAGTGAGGACTTGGTTGTTAAGGGCAGTTGGGATAACAGGAGTGATGTGACAGTGCTTCAGCTGCTGGTCTAATAAGCAGGAAGACAGCAATAGGCATTAGTTTCACATAGGAAGAAGGGCCCTGAGGAGTCAAGGCATGCAGTGATGTCTATGTTAGTAGAAAAGTAAGTAGTTAGTCATTTACAAAAAAATAAGTTGGGACATAAAGAAATAACCAGAAGTTAAGATCATTTCAAGGAAAGGGTTGAACTTGAGGTGTTTAGCATTGCAGTATCAAGACAGTGTAAAGTTAAGTGACACAGACTCAGAAAAACAAGTGACCTATGTTCTCTCTCATTTGTGGATCATAGCACCAAACCCTTATATGTCAGTGTATATCCTGATGTAACCACAGGAGCCAGGAAAATAGAAAGAAACCATGGATGCTATGGAAAAGAAGGTGCCCAAGAGAGGGGACTAACAGAAGACAGGTGTCACCAAGGGTAAAACATAGGTATTTGACTGGGAAGAGAGGAGGGAGGATTATACAAGGAACTACGGGGGTAAAGGGGAGATGGAGCTCAAGAGAGGGGGATAATAGGAAAGAGGTATTATAAATGGGTATATTTTAACTGGGGAGAGAAGAGGAAGGCTATATGGGGAGGGAGGGAGAGAGAGAGAGAGATAAATAATGCTCAAATGCTGTAAAAAACCAGAGGGAAATGTATTAGTTCAAAACCACCTGAGAAATATACATAGAATATCTGAACATGAGTTCACATGCACAGCTGAAGGCCATATAACAAGAAACACAGTGCCAGACAGGAGGAACTTCCCTTCAAGTTGTTGGCCAGGGTAGTCCAAGAGACTCCCAAAATAACACAAGCCATTGCCACAGCCCTTAATTCCCTCCCAGAACTTGAATGTAGGACCATATTGCTGAGGACAGGACATACTTCAGACTTGGATTACTGGAGCTGGAACTGACCTCCTCCCTGGGGAAGACTAGCTCTCAAGGTTCTAGAGGATACTAAGCAAGCTGCGAAGGGAGAAAAATCAATCAGTGGTCCAACTCCAGCTTTAAATCCTAATAACCACAGTAGTGGCTAGCACAACAAACTATGTCACTGCAATAGTACCACTTTTATCTTGGGGGGAATCAACAGCTATCTAATTGAACTTAAAGCTCACTCAATGGGAGGTAACTCATGGGTGTCACTGTAAAAGTAGCCAAATACATATGGCCAGAGAGATCATAGGTGCTAGGAAAAAACCCTATATCTGTTACATCCCTTGAAAAATGTAATTTCTTACTCTATGCTAAATATGGATCCTTATATTTACAGGGACGTATACTGTATACCACTCATCAAAGAAGCTTCTTTTTGCAACAAATGGAGACTATTACAAAGTTCCACAACTAGTCACACACAGAGAATATGTGTCTGTGAGATGCCCAGCACTGAATGACACAAAATCTACAGTGGAATCTCTACACCTAAGGTTCACAGAACATAGTAGAATAGGCACTAGAGAGAATACTACTGTATCTCTCAACTCTCACCAGCAAAGCTTCCTCATGCAATGGAGCGTGATTAACACAGAAGGACACAACTGGCCGAGTGTAGAGAATAAGAGACTGCAGAGTACATGTCCCTGGTTAGGATTCCTATATTAAGCAAGCACACTTTTAAAAAGGTGTTTTTCTTTTATAGCTAACATAAAAAAGCTGGGTTATCCCTCACTAGTCACAGTAATAAGCAGGACACCTGCAAACACAGGCCCATCAGATAACTGTGGCATTTCTGGTCACCTGAGCACTTCATTGTTAGCTCTACTTCTTCTATCAGCTGTGGTTAAGAATTTACTAAGTAAAGCAGGACGTGGCAGTTACTATACCCTAAAATGTAGAAATACAAAATCAAGTAAGAGAGATTAGACATATAAATCATATTGTGAACAATATTAAATGCACAGATTGTCAGGCATGGTGAAGCACACCTTTAATACCAGCGCTTAGGAGACGGAGGCAGACAGATCTTTGTGACATGAAGGTCAGCCTGGTCTATAAAGTGAGTTCCAGGCAAGCTTGAGCTATAGTGAGAGACCCTGTCTCAGAAAAAAATTCACAGTTTATATATTTTTTCCTCTTTAATACTACCATAGTAATGACATTTCATACAAATTTTAAACTTTTGTTTTTTCTATACTTACCCACTTGATCCAGAAAATACTAGAAAGTTGTTGTAGGCCTAGAGGCCATGAGAACATGATATCTCTTCTGTGAGCTATTAAGGAAATAGGAAGAGAGACTAGAGAGATGGCTCAGTGGTTAAGAGCATGTGCTGTACTTGCAGAGGCCCTGAGTTTTGTTCCCAGTACCCATGTCCAGTAGCTCACAAATACCTGTAGCTCCAGCCCCAAGCGATCCTACACCTCTAGCCTTTATAGGAACCTTCACTCTTATGCATATACCCACACACATACACATAATTAAAATAATAAAATATTTTTTAAATAAACAATTTATCTATTTTTATTTTATGTGTCTGAGTGTTTTGCCTGTATGTATGTATGTATGTAAGTGCACCATGTTGTGCAGTGCCCACAGAGGCCAGAAGAAGCCATTGGATTCACAGGAACTGAAGTTACAGATGGTTGTTAGCTGCCACATGGATGCTAGGAACCAAACCTAGGTCCTTTGCAAGAACAGACAGTGGTTCTTAACCACTAGCCATCTCTCCAGTGCCATAAATAAATTTTAAAAAGAAATAGAAAGACCACAGGTAGAAATGGTGGATATATTTGAAATGTAAACTAGGGCTGACTAGAAAAGTTAGTGACCATGACTACTGTGAGTCCTATATCAGTTCATCATTAGCCCCCATAGATAGAATAGTCATGGCAGTCTAGAAGACTTTCAAAGACAAAGCCAGTCTCCCTTGCCTTTTCTGAAGTTCCTGAAATCAATGTTAGAAGATTTGATCGAACATGAGTTTTACATTGCAGATAAAGAAAATTTCAAGAAGAATAGCATTATTTCAATTCACTCAGCCAAGAACTTCTCGGTATGCTACAGAAATGATGAGTTTGTGTACTTCACACCACCTCACAAGCGACTTGCCGGTTTCTGAACAAAGCTTCTCTACAGTGGACATCAGACAACCCGTGTCCCATTCTCTGATGGGAAGCCTTGAATATAATGAGGCCACAGACTCTATTTCAATCCCATTACATGAAAACTTTTTGTTCAAAGCACTAAGGAGGCAGATGCAGATGAATCTCTGCAGCCAGCCTGGTCTACACAGTGACCAAGCCAGTTGGGGGCTACAGAGAGAGCTGTCTCAACAGAGGCCAAAAAAATTTTTTTGTTGTTCAATATCTCTGCCTGCAGCTCACTCAGGCATATTCCTCAGAGCAAAAATGATTCTAAAGACAAAAAATTAAAAGAGGCAGAAGTCCCCCCTAGAATGTTCCTATCTATAAATATCCCCCCTAGATCAATTATGAGATACTTTGGGGACCCATAGGATCTGAAGAATAAGCCTCAAGAGGTCCTCCAATCTCATTAAATTCTCTCCTCTGGCTAGATTTTGCTTAAACCCCTCCTTGTCTAAGGTATAAGTTCTGTGACCCATGTCTAAACTTCCTGGATGCTGGCTCCTCACTTTATACCTCATTTCTTCAACCTTAAGGTAAGTGACCAGTGAGGCCTCAGTTCTGTAGTAAGTCTCTCGCTCCTCTACTAAGTACCACAAAAGATTTCCAAGGACATTTTCTTACTTGCCCACCAAAGGGGGTTACTCTAGGAAATGGGATATAAAAAACAAAAGAGTCCAAATAAAAGCACCTCAGATTCCATGTTCCCCAACCAAATTATGACCTCCTTCTCCCATCATCTTAGTAATTGTCTTATTCAAGAAGTAATTAGGATGGAAAACTTTGTAGATTTGAGATACTAATAGGAAACAAAATGTCAATGTCAGAAAAAACATAGAACAAAAACAGAAAAATAACAAATCCAGAAGACATTAAGCTTCTGGGTATGAACTATTAGGCTATATGTTATATAAAATCTATAAGTCAGCAAACTAATATTTCTATCATCTCATATTTCATTATGGTATAGGCAAATAGCCTTAGGAAAAAGAGACAAAATCTGAACTAAATCTGCAATACTCTATAACGTTTTGGGAAAAGAAATGGAAATAAATTTAGAATATAGGTGAAAGAAGAATCAAAGCAGGCACGGTGGTGCACACCTTTAATTCCAGCACTTGGGAGGCAGAGGCAGGTGGATCTCTGTGAGACTGAGGCCAGCCTGATCTACATAGCAAGTTCCATGCCAGCTGGGGCTACAGGGAGACCCTGTCTCAAAAAAAGAAAAGAAAGGAGAGAGAGAAGGGAGGGGAAGGAAAAAGGAAGAGAAGGGAAAGAAGGGAGGGAGGGAAGGGAGGGGAGGAGAGGGAAGAGCAGGAGAGGAGCTTTCCTGCAGGTGAATTTAGATTGTGGTGGCTGTAAGTACAGTACAGAGAGCATCCTAACATAAATATTAATGTGGGGCAGTGTTTAGAGAAGAACTTGGCTATCATTATGGAAACTGGTTATGGTTCCCAATCTAAGTAACTCCAGAATCAACATATTCATTCACTCAGTTATTAAATCATTGCCACAGGCCAAAGCTGGTCTTAGGGAGATCAGGAAACTTAATCAAAGATCAAACTCTCTAAGAGTTCATAAAACAAAGGAGAAGCCTGAGGATATCTGAAGAACATGAGTAAACTATGAAACAAGTAAGGGGAGATGATGGGAAATTTCATGGAGAAAATGATGCCTGACCAGGAAGCAAAAAGGACAGGAGTTCCCCTATGCTGTAAGAGGAAAGGAAAGAAACTAATATGTGATAAAAAGCTCACTGTAAGTCAGTGTTTTTGATTAGAGATTTGAACGAGTGGTAGAGAGGATGAATTGGGCAAGGGAGCATGGGAGGGATGACAAAGAGTACAAAATAGAAATGAGCCTGGGGACCAAGTTTGGTGTTTTGAGGATTCCTGTGGGCTTTAAAATAAAATGAGGTCTACAATTTCTGAAGATTGCTCAAGCAGATTCAATGAAGAATTGGTAAGTTTGGAGCCTATGGAAGTGAGATCATTCAAGTGATAGGTGGTAAGTCAAATGTTATGGTAGCAAGTGGCTCCATAATAGGTAGACATTTAGCTCCTGAAGTTCATGAAAAACTCTTCTCTTTGTATTGTCACAAATTTGGGGACAAACTAAACCAAATTATTTCCAGTTATGTTTATGTAAACTCATTGCTGAATTTACATAAACAGCAAAAAACAAAGCCAAAAACGTAAAAGCATGGACTTCCTTGTTGCACAACAAAGCACTGAAATTCAGTGCCAAAAAAAATGTCATTTTTGTGCAAGGTTATTTTGCTTAACATAATGTAACCAAAGTTCATCCATGTTGCTACAAATGACATAATTTCCTTTGTTAAAGCAGAATAATATTCCATTTTAGACCTCCCTCATTTTCTTTATCCATTCATATGCAAATGAACACTTATGTTGTTTCTATTTCCTGGCTTCTGTGAATAATTCTATAAGAAGCACAAGACTGCCAATGTCCCTTCAACTGATTTCATTTCCTCTGGATATAAAATGGCTGGTACTGGGATTGCTGAATCATAATAGTTCTATTTTTATCTTCTTGATGAATCTCCATAGTAATTTCCATAGTGTCTGTACAAACTTATATTTCCACAATACTTTTGAAGGTTTCCCTTTCCTCTACAATATCACCAGCATCTATCATCTCTGCCTTTAATAGTAGTCATTCTAACAGAAGTGAGGCAAAAGGCAAATTCTCCGTGATTTCAATAAACAGAATCTAAAGTAGTTGATCTCACAGAACTAGAGAGAACAATGGAAGTTACCATGACTTGAGGCAGTTAGAGTTCACGAAGCCTAAGGGGAAATGACAAAGGAATACAAAATTCCAGTGAGGCAGAAAGAATAAATCAAAATGTCCACAGTGTAGCATGTATAGCCTGGGTACTAAGGTTAATGACAATATATTGTTTTACTGAAAATGTTGAACAGTAGGTCCTAAATATTTTCAACACAAAAAGTAACCATGAGGGATAATGTGAGCCAGGGTGGCCTGAAACTCACTGGGTAGTCCAAACTGGCTTTGAACTCACGGTTCTACTGCTTCGGCCTGCCAAATACTGAGATTCCAAGGGTGAGCCACTATATCTGGTTGTCTTTTTATTCTTTTTGGTTCTTTGAAACAGGTTCTCCTATATAGCCCAAGCTGACATTAAACTTAGAACCCTCCTGCCTTAGCATCCCCAATGTTGGCACTGCAGGTGTGTGCCACCACGTTAGATTATATGATGTTTATTTTAATTAGATGTACAAAACTATTACACAATTTATATATACACATCAAAATATTGTGTTGTACCTGACAAATACATATAACTTTATATGGATCAAAGCACATAAATTTCAAAACATTTATTGATCAATAGTTGACTTTTTTATATTTTTTAATCTAATCTCTTACTGAAAATGCTCCTGGAGTATATTTTCCTCTCTTCCAAATGTGAAGTTTTTTAAGGAAGGACAGCATTTCCATGTAACAGCGTCTCTACCAACCCAACACATTCAAGGAGATTCTTCTATAGTGTAATACTAGATTCCAGTACAATTCTTCTCCCAAACACTCCAGTGTATCCCTTAAAAATCAGATTTTAAATGTTCTTTAAATAGGACTGAGGAGATTGATGGTTCAGCAGGTACAGCAATTGCTGCACTGGTGTGAACACCAGAGTTCAGATCCACAGAACCCATGTAGAAGCCAGGTGGGCATAGCTGCCTATCTGTTATCCCAGTGTTTAGGAGACAGAGTCAAGCAAACTTAGGAACAAGTTGGCTAACCAGACTTGGCAAAACAACAAGCTTTGAATTCACTGAGAGACACTGTCTCAAGATTTAAGGTGTAGTTCAATTCAGGAAAACTCCCAGTGTCCCCCTAGGCCTATACACACATCTGCATACCCATATTCACACACACACATGTGAAAATATATATATACACACACATGAGTACACCATTCACACATATATGCAAACATACCTGTTATCTAAACAAACAAAGAAAGAATAGATATGGCTTGGCAATATATGCATTATTTCTTGAAATTTTCATGATAGATTATGTGTCCATAAAAAAAGAGGATTCCTTAGGCATTCTCATTTCCCTGTTGCTCTGTTTGTTTTAAACATAGGACCAAGGAAAAGTTCTAGAGTGTTTTCACATGTGCACTTCCTCAACTGAATTCCTTATTCATTCTAATAGAGCAATCGCACTCAAAGCAGAATACAATTTGAATGAATCTTTTTGATTCAATATCAGATGCTTGACTAGTGAGATGATGCACAATTGCTGTCTGTGCCATCTTTCATGAAGAAGTAGAGGGAAGGAAACAGGGGTCCCTGCCAGAAATTTCCTGATCTCTCTTTGGTTCTGTCTCTTCTGCATTTGTTACATATATTCACCATCTATTTATTTCCAATGGCTCAAGTGCAAATAGTATATAATCTGTGATGACCCTTGTCTAGAGATAAGGGAAGAGAGACTCTGGAAGCTAGCTAACTCACACAGTGCTCAAGGATGCTGAAATCTAGACAACAGTGCCAATGCAACAAAACTTCTCTTCATATACTGATTCTTATGGATTATTATAGTTTGCCTTATTTTTGTTATTTGCTTGCTTGCTATTCATAAAGAAAATCAACCCTCCATGACTTCATGTCCCACACATGCCATTACTGCAGTTTCCTCTCTCCAAGAAAGCCTGAGAAGTAAGCTGTGCCTTCCTCTAGTGTGGCTCATTTTCCTCTGGAGTGTGGATTCTCTGAGAATTTCATTTTGTGAGTGTCAAAGGATTGTGATTTACTGACTACATTATATGAGCCCTTTTGCTTTCTGATTAGCCACCCTTTGTCTCCGTGGTGAAAGGGACAGAGTAGGTCGTTGTCAGATCATAAATCTGGAAAGAGCAAATAGATCAAAAGGGTTAATGTCGGAGTGAACTGCTATGCATACTGTTTAATTCTAACTTCATTTCTAGTATAAACAGAGAGTCAAAAAAGCACCTCTCATACACAACTTCACAATGATTTAATTTGCATACAATTTATTGTATTAAGAGCACTAAAGAAATTAAGCTCTTCATTTTTCCATTTCCTCCTTAATTTTTCTGAGAAGAAAACAAGATCCTTCCTCATCTCCAAACCATCAGTTTAGTTCCCTCTTTCTTATAGCCCTCATTTTGCAATAGCAACAAAACTTGTCCAGAAAGGTTATCATCCAATTTATCTGATTTTTTACAAAATAATTCCAATTATAACATAATACAATAATTGAAAGAATAATCAGGCAGACAGCATTCATTTGTAGGACATATCTTATTACAATACATCAGCTGCTTTTATGCATATACTGATAAGAATACTCTATCTGGTTAGCTAGAATGAGGGCCAGAAGATGCCTAGCTCCCGGAAGTCTTAAGAAAAGAACAATTCTTTAAATAAACAAGTTTCCTGAAAATTTTACCCCACTAAATTTTCTCACAAAACAGCAATCCCACAGAACCAATCAGAATAGCCATCCAAGCTGCAAATGGTTGCGATAACTTATTCCGCACCAACTGGCATGATGAATAGAGACTAGCCAGGGTCAAAATGGTTATTTAATCCCCAAGTATGGAGATAAATATTTCCAAGCTGGTAGGAACCTATCACACAAATCAAAACAGATTTGTGTTCTCTTAACAGGTACCAACAGATGAGACTACTCTAGATAAAACTAAACAAGTACTGTTCTAAATGAATTTGAGGCCCAAACCAGAGATCGTGGGCTCTCAAAAGCTGAGCACATGTTCCCGGAGCAGCTTTACACAGCTTGCAGGTGGCAGTGTGGGAAGAAGAACCCTGCTCCCAAATGTCTCTGATCATCCAGAGAGACTCCTAATCACAGAGAGGCAGACAGTGGTCCACTTTGTTGTTCCACCCTCCTCCACTGGCAGCTCCAACTGTAGCTAAGTCACTTCCAGTATTTAAAGAGTTTGGAACCTTTCATCTACCTTCGATTTTCTCTTTTCTCATTTAGGAACCAGAAACCAAAAGCTAGACTCTAAAAACAACTGCATATATGACAGAAAGGTGAGTCATTGAAACAAAGTTAGAAGAATTACATACTCCTGCTCTGTTGTTCAGTAAGGTGACCACAGGTAAGGATGCTGTATTACATGTTTAAAAAATAGAAAACATTATTTTCAATATTTTCACCACAAAAAAATAAGCAGTTGAGGATAGAGAGGTGGTTATCCTGACTGGACCATTTCACAACACATGAATTGAACACACTGGACCACTGTCTGCCTCTCTGTGATTAGGAGCGAAATATTCCCTGGGATCCCATAAGTATGTAAAATTAGTATCTGTCTAATAGAAACTCAAATGAATACAAAGAGAAAAACATGGTTATCCATGGAGGCCTCAAAAAAGAAAAAAAACACGAAAAATCCTTATTTTTGCACTTTAGGCAGATGCTCAGAAAAGCAGTGAAAAATGACACCAAAAATGTAAGCATACTGCAGAAAAAAAACAGAGGAAAGGGAGAGAATCATGGCTCCAGCATTTCATCATTAGTAAATTCAATGGTTAGAGTTAGATAATCCTCCGCATACACATAAAAATCATCGGAAAACAATTCCAAAGTGTGACTTCTTGAAACGAAGTTAGAATAAATAAACCACAGAAACTATCAGCCTGAAGCTGTAGTAACTGTTTTTTAATTATGACTTTCTTATTTATGGAATGTTCTTTTTCATACATTGGGACTACAGTGAATGATCTGCAAATGAAACTGAGGAAGAAAAACAAATTGAAAGAGAGACAAATGAAAGGGAAATATCAATAAAGACAGAAAACACAAAAGCAAGCCAGAAAGGAAATCCTAAAAAAATGAACAGTACAATAATTTAAAATAATTTTTAAAAGCACTGGAGAAATCTAAACACAGATTTTAGCACACAATACACAAAATAAGCAAACTGGAAGATAAGAAATTAAAACTCTAAGCTGAAGAACAGACAAAAAACTGCAGAAAAGCAGTCAGGCATAAGGGCCTTTGAGGCCATCAACCAAACTAACAAGACAACGTGAGAGTCCTTGGAGAGCAAAGAGAGGGACAGAGGCAAGACTGGAAGAAATCATGAATGACTGACTCCATTACAGAAAAGAACACACAGTTCAAGGGAGTCAACATAATCAAAGAAAATGAGCACATTAAAATCACACTAGAGAAAGCTTAACACAAATAATTGTGAAAGTATCCAGAATGAGATGACTTCTCACATATAATTAAGGCAATTGGTTGATCTTGTATCAAAACTTCATTATGAGAAAGTTACAGATTGAAACTTAAGCACTAGTTATGGGAATGTATAGTGATTCTGGAATATGGTATTAAAAAGAAAAACAGAATTACCATAAAGTACAGAAGTTCTGCTTTTGGTTGTGCATTCAAAAAGAATTAGAAACAGAGTCTCAAAGAGACATTTGTAGTGCCATATTCCTAACAGCATTATTCACAACAGCCAAAAATGCAGAAGCACTTACAGGGGAACTCACATGGGAACATATAAGAAAAGGTAGCACACAGCTCAGCAGGGTGTGGTGGTGCACACCTTTAATCCCAACACTAGGGAGGCAAAGGCAGGCAGATCTCTGTGAGTTCAAGAGCAGCCTGGTCTACACAGTGAGTTCCAGGCTACTTGGGGCTACAGGAAGACCCTGTCTCAAATAGACCGGGAGGCCAGGTTGAGGAAGCTGTCATCAGTCCATCAGCATATTAGAAATGGCTGCACCCCAGTCAGTTTTTATCTTTGCAGTCTGCATTTTTAATGATAACAGAATTAATCCTGGTCTCAGAAAGCTACTATGATATCTTAGGTGTGCCAAAATCTACATCAGAGTGCTAAATCAAGAAGTACTTTCATAAATTAGTCATGAAATACCACCCTGACAAAAATAAGAGTCCTGATGTTGAAGTAAAATTCAGTGAGGCTGCAGAAGCACAGGAACTACTCTCAGATGCTAAAAGGAGGAAAAAGTATCATGCAATTGGACACAGTGATTTTACTAAGGACAAAGGACAGAGGGTAGAAGTACTTTTGAGAAGTCATTTAACTTCAATTTTGGTGAATTATTTAAAGACTTTAATTTGGGGGGCCAGAACCAACAAAACACTCATTCAAAGAAGCATTTTGAAAATCACTTCCAAACACGCCAGGATGGTTCCAGTATGCAAAGGCATCATTTCCAGTTTTCTTTTGGAGGTGGATTGTTTGATGACATGTTTGAAGATACGGAGAAAATGTTTTCTTTTAGTGGCTTTGATACTACCAATCAGCACACAGTACAGACTGAAAATAGATTTCATGGATCTAGCGACCACTGTACGACTGTCACTCAGCAAAGAGGAAATATGGTTACTACACACACTGACTGTTTGGGATGAGTAGTTGGTTCTTTCTCTTTTCCTCTAAGTCCCACGAACTATTTTGACAAATGCATACTTTAAGCACAATTTGATGGCATTATTATATACATTTAAATTGTTTCAACAAATTCAGCCTCATACAAGTAGACAGCAAATCTAATGATTGATTTTCCTGGTTAGGAAAAGTTCTTTAAAAATAAAGATAATTTGCAAGATCCTTTTTTTCTTTACCTGTCCTTGGGCTCATTGATTTGGTCAACAAAGTGAAAAACAAAACTTCCGAAGGCAAAAGACTCAGTTTGCCTGATACATGTTTAAAAACTAAACTTTAAAAGTTATTGTAGACATAAATTGTATGATCTTGAATATTTTTGCAGTGAAACCTTTGTTAATTTAAAATTGCATGTTCTGTGGCATCCAACTTGGGTTGCTAAGTGTTCATGTAAACTGTAATTGAGTCACTCAGTGAAGGAGACCAATGTCTTGGTTAATTGTCACTGAAAGTCTTAGAAAGTTGTGGTTTAATATTTGATATTTACTGCCAAATGATGCCTTTTCTTCAGTAGAACTGGCATAAAATGAATTATTGTATTGCTTGTAGTTAAGATGAAAAAATTTGAAAATGTAAGAAATATTGCAAAGAGATTTTTCTGTGTTTATTCCCTGGCTAATGATTTTAAAGGACCAAGATTATAGCTACTTAAACATCTTTCCCCCATTCCCTTCTTAGTTTGTTGGCCCTCTAGGTCTTAATGTGAATTTATATGGTTTGTGTGTGTAGTTCCTGTTTGCATCTGTAGTTACTAGAGATTGACTAACTCCTGTTTGTAAAAGCAGCCAGTAATTTCCATGCAACCTTGCTACATGCAATATTTTTAAATCCTAAGAAATGTGTATTTTTTACAGTTAAGAGTTATTTCTTTAGTTCTGCACTTTTTCACATTATACCCCATATGACTATTAATCCTATGGATACATATTTAAACCAGTAATGTCTCATACAAGGTGGTGTGTGAGAGAAATACAAATATTTACAACCTAAAGAAAAAGAAAATGTAGTGCATACATAGAATACAGTGACAATCCACCTTTAAAAGGGTAGGAGATTCTGCGTTAAGCTATGGCATAAACAAATCTAGATAACATGATGTAAGTGAAGTAAGTTGATGCAAAATTATAAATACTATGTAATAAGTACCTTTTTCTTAGGTACTTAAACAGGTAAAATCATGTAATAAGAAAGTAGAATGATGGGTGTCAATTGGCATGGAATTGGCATGGACAGAAGGACATTATTTATTAGTTACAATTGGAGCTGATGGATGTAAAGATATAGAGATGGATGGTGGTGAGACCTGAACAAGAATATCAGGCAATACAGTGAAACTGTACCTAAACACAGTTAAAATAGCAAATTTAATAACATATGCACATTGCCAAGATAAAGATAAAACATAACAAAAAGGAGATAATTTGGAGCTGGAGATCACTCCATGGTTAAGAGCACTGACTGCTCTTGAAGAGGACCCAGGTTCAATTCCCAGCACCCACACTGTGGCTAACAACCACCTGTAACTAAAGTTCCAAGGGATCTGACACTCTCATCTGACCTCTGCAGGCACTGCATGACATGAATACACTTATATGCATGCAGGCAATAAGCTCATATATATAAAATAAAAAATATTTTTAAAGGATATAATTTCCTAAAATTAACTTCATCTGATGGCCCTTCCCCATTGGAAAGAGTTCTGCACCATTGTGTCTCAACCTCCAACCTGCCATCTAAGTCCCAGGATTCCTCACCTGCCAGCACTTAAATATTAGGAAGCATTTCCTTAAATACATCTGGAAAGAGATATGCCAGAAGAAAGACTGCACGTGACACGAGAGCAGTATGAATGAAGGGAAAGACAGAAGAATGCTATGGGAACATTATAAATGGGGATACTGTGGGGGAGAGATGAAAAGAGGCATGTAAACAGATTCCAAGTTGAGTTCATGGATTTCTCATTATGATTAGAGTTTCAATCTTGAAAGTTAACTGCTGGGTACTGTATGGAATCTGCAAGGTATTGAAGAACTACTCAAAATGGTATGAAGAATATCTCATCAATACAGTAGGAGTCGTGAGGATGGTGTGATGGTCATTGGAATGGAAGTCTTCTCCTCAAAACTTCTCTCTTTTCTTCCAGATATATAGAATACAGAGGGTCATGGAAGGAGGAAATGCGAGTTTTCCCAAAATGTTTGTCTTACTGGGCTTCTCAGATCATCCATGGCTGGAGCTCCCCCTCTTTGGAGTGATCCTGGTTTCCCACATTTTAACCTTGTTGGGAAACAGCTCCATCATCCTCCTCTCACTAGTGGAGCCCAGACTCCAAACATCTATGTACTTCTTCCTAGACAATCTCTCCATGTTGGACCTCTGTGTCACCTGTGCCATTGTCCCACAGCTGCTGTCAAACCTCTGGGGACCAGAGAAGACAATTGCTGCCTGGGGCTGCATCACACAGGTCTATATTTTTAGTTGTACAGGCTGCACAGAATGTGCCCTGCTGGCAGTGATGGCCTTTGATCGATATGTGGCCATCTGCCGGCCCCTCAGGTATGCTCTGATCATGCATCCCTGGGCATGTGTGTGGCTGGCAGCTGCATGCTGGGCCAGTGGTCTGGCCAATTCTCTGCTCCAAGCCACACTCACCCTCCAACTTCCCTTCTGTGGGCAACATACCGTGGACCACCTCTTCTGTGAGATACCTGCTCTGCTAAAGCTGGCATGTGGTGACATCAGTGCTAATGACCTGGCTCTGAAATTGGTAGCTATTCCATTTGGAATGGTGGCTCCCCTGACTGTGCTCATCTCCTATTCCTTCATTGCTGGGGCTGTTCTCAAGTTGCACTCAGCTGAGGGAAGGTACAAGGCATTCAGCACCTGCAGCTCCCACCTGCTGGTTGTCATCATGTTCTTTGGACCAGGCACCTACATGTACCTCCAGCCTCCAGCCAACAGCACTCAGTCTAAGTTCATGTCCTTCTTCTACTGTGTCATCACACCACTGCTCAATCCACTCATCTACACTCTGAGAAACAAGGATGTGAAGGCAGCATGGAGGAGGATCATACCAGCCCAGCATGAAGGGAAGGCTTTCAAAGTCAGTGGTCTCTGTCTATTCCCTGGAACAATATACCCAAATCAATTATCTGTCAGATATGCTTTCCCAAACATATAGGCATCAAAGGCAGGGTTCCCGCATCTCAAAATCAACCACCCTGATGATTGGACATACTCTTTAGATTAGAAACATCTTTCTTCTAAAGTTTCAAATAAGGTCCTTGTGTTTTTTTTCTGGGTATTTTCCACATCTCACTCTTCACAAAGAGAACAGGCACTTATACTTGACTTATACTTGTGAGTACTCCTTTAATAACACTTTTGACTATTGTATCCATAATAGACCTTTCTTTCATGTGCAGGCTGACCCAGTTCATCCAGAATACTGTGCAGCACACTGCTTAAACTCAATAACACCCTCCTGATGTGCACACATACCAGTCTCTGCCTCAGAAGTCAACACCTTAATCCTACAAACATCTAGTTTCAGCAGCTTAGAAGAAGTTAGACTCATGTTGACATCCATTATCCCCTGGGTCGCCTCCTCTACTTCCATTTACTATAAAATCATTTCTCTGTTTCTCTTTTTATAGACAAAAATGATGGGAATGTAAGACTGTCATATTAGAATCCAGTTGCTGCTCCAGTCACAGTACCTACAGCAGCCCCTTCCTTCTCACAGATACTGACAGACAACCTATTGAGAGCTTTGTCTGTGAATCTTTAGCTGAAGGACGTTCAAATGTCAAGATTTCTAACCTGGGGAAGTGAGTTTATAAGTTCAGACACATCAAAGGGCTACCAATGTACACAGTTCCTGGTCTTCACCTCATTCTTTAACTCCTACTGGGAAATCAGAGTTTGACTGAAGACTCTTGCTACAAAACCACTTTCTTCCTCAGATAGCTACAAGAGAGAATCCAACTCTGCCTTTGCATGTGGGCCCTGATTCCTCTTCAATGATCCTACCTTGCTGTCTCTGGTAATGGAGCTGAACTCTCCTGAGGGTCCCTACCGTGATGATGTCTCTCTGTCTATCGATCTATGGTGTTAATAACCCTTTTGATAAACTTCTTACCTCAAACCATCCATCTCAGTGTCTCTCTTGAACCTGCATCTGAGACTTTCAGTAAGAGGTTGAAGGGGACTGTGACATTGCTTGTAGATGGTTAAGTCCTCAGTAGTAGAAGAAATGTACCAGTGTTAATATTCTTGGGACAATATCATCTGGAGCTTAAAGACCTGTAATCTGAATGATCCATGGAAAGTTAAGTAGGCAAGGACTAAAAAGGAGAACTATGCTGGTAAGATGATCCAGGAGACCTAGTAACCAGGAAAATAGGAATTATCCTTTGTGGTCACTATTTCTTAAAATCAAAGATATCTGCTCTTTCAGTCTTTTGACTGCATCTCATACTCTTCCTGATTGATTGGCAGAGGTATAGCATTTCTCTCCCAAGGTGAGCAGGGGCTCCCTCCGACTGCCTTAAGTATATTAAAAGCACAATGGTTTGGGAGTAGAAAGGACTTTGAAAGCTGTTAAGAGATGGTCTAGTCCCATAACTAATTCAGTAGACCCAAGAAGCAAATTCTATTGCACCTATTCTGGTACCCGTTCCTGATGTAATGCCAAGCCACATTAGTTGGGGTATCAGCTGAACAGATTTCTTAAGTCAAGAGATCCAAAAAAAGGGATACAGTTTGGATACTAGGAGCAATAAAGGCAGTATTGCAGTTGCCAGTCCAATTAGCCTGAAGACAGCAACAGACATCAGTCTATACAAAAAAAAAGGCCCTGTTGTATGACACGATTCCTGGAGAGTCATAAACATACATCTACTTACCCTAGATAGGGAACCAATGACAGAGCAAAGTAAGGATACCACCCAAGTCCAACTTGATGAATCAATGAGTTTTTACTGGGGTTACTTCCGGGAGTATGAGTGAGGGGTTATCTACAGGAGCAGAAATGACTCACAGATAGCAGCATCACCAAAGCCCTCCCCAACATGGGTGACAGCTCATGAAAACAGGAAACCTGGAGTGCACTGCAACCTTCAGACAGCTCAACAGGTTAGAAGGAGTTCTTTCCAGGCAACTCTGCTGGTCTTTGTTTCTTCCAGGAGGCTTGATTGACTTTGAAAGGTCTCTGGGAAATTCTTAGGGCTGATATAAGCTTGGGGATGAAGGAGCCTAGTAAAAAAAAAATTGTCAGTTTCAGGGACTTACTGAAACTATTGTTTATTTCCTCAGTTTACCAAACTTCCAGCAGAATGAAATGTTTTCTCTCCCCTCAAAACATCTAGTTGTTTACCTTCCTATAAAACATCCTGTCATTTGCCACCTGCTATTTACTTCCTGTTATTTACTTCCCTTCAGATATCCTATTTTTTACCCAGGTTCTCTCCTAGATGGAAATTTTTTAATCTTATAGGAAGTTGTTACACAACAGACCCCTAAGGAGTTAAGGCATGTGGGGGTGTCTAGGTAGAAAGTAAGTGGTTAGTCATTTTTTAAGGTACAAATAGGAGCTAGACAAATGGCACAGTGGTTCAGAGCATTTACTGCTTTTGCTGTTGACCCAAGTTCAGTTCCCAGCACCCTATGGCGGCTAACAACTGTCCTTAAGTCCAGTTCCAGGGCATCCAACACCCTCTTCTGGCCTCCATTGTACACATGGGTGCACGTACATACATGCAGGCAAAACACTCATACACATAAAATAAATATTTTTTAAAGGTGGAAATAGAGGCAAGAAAGAAATAGTGAGAACCAAAACCATTCTACGGAGTTGAAGCTGAGGCATTTGGTATTGGGGTAGCAACACTGTTTTATTTTCCTAGTATAAGTAAAACTTTGAGAGATTTATTGGGAACCACTGTTGGTCATCAGAGAGAGAGAGAGAATTTGAATGGTTCTTTGAGAAGAAGTACAATCTTGCCAAGGAGATGGATCAGAACAAGTAGTTTACTCCTTGATTGAAATCAGGCACATTACAGAAAATAAATAGGTCAATAAATTATTTTTGGTGTTGAAAGGACTGTGACTTTCTCTGGAGGTGACACACTTCAATAACACCTCTCCTTTTCATTCAGTATCTCAATCCCCTTGTAGCCCAAACTATGTTCCCATTCTTCTTCCCTAAAGTTGACATAACCAATATTCTCAGAGGAACATACTCCTCTACATGCAAGTTTTAAGTATCTGCTTTTTTTATACGAGCCATCTGAGTACAATCTAGAAAATGCTAGAAAGGTGGTATCATTTTTCAGGCCTAGGAAACATAATGACCACTTTTGTTACTAAAATAATTATTATGTTTTAAAGAAATAGAAAGTGCATAGAAGGAGGTGGTAGATAAGTTTTAGATGTGAGATGAGGTTCAACTGGTAAAACCACTGATTTATTCTTACTACAGACAGAACTAACATCAGCTCACCACCAAGCCCCTGGGTAGAATAATGATGACAGCCAATAAGATGCCCAAAATCAAAGCCTTGAAGGCTAGTAATGAAAGCAGTATTAGAAACTGGACCAGGGTGGAGAAATGGCTCAGTGGTTAAGCTCACTGGCAGCTCTTGTAGAGGATATGGTTCCATTCCCAGCATCCATATGATGGCGAACAATCATCGATAGCTCCAGTTCCAGAGGATCTGACATCCTTTTCAGGCTTCTGTTGGCACTGCATGTGGCACATACATGCAGGTCAAACACTCATATACATAAAAAAATAAAATTTTCAGTATTTTTAAAAACCAAGAAAAATTGAAATTTAAGGCTTGTTTCTTTAAAAAAAAATACTGGATTTTTTTCATGAGTTTTACAATGAGAGAAAGTACATTTCAAGAAAAGTGGTATCATGAAATACAGTATTTCATCTAAACACCAAAAAGTTGTCCCTATGGTAATAAAATAAAAATCCACCCAGCAAAGAAATTATCCATGTACTACTGAAGTGATATGTTTGTTTAAATTATATTGCCTCAACACATGATTTCTTAACAAAGTTTCACTACAGTGGACATGAGACTGCCATTTCACATTATTTGTCAGGAAGTTATGAATATGATGAGGCCAATTTTACATTCCTTTGTATAAAAACTTTTTGTTCAATATCTTGCTTGCAACTCACTTAGGCATATTCCCCAGAGCAAAGATGATTCTAAAGAAAATGAGTTTTTAAAAGCAGAAATCCCTCCAGAATACTCCTGTCTACAAACCCAGCCCATTTGTTAATTATCTACATGAGGTAACTCAGGTCTTAGAGGATCCAAGGAATAAACATCAGGAGACACCCCATGTAAACAAATTCTTCTAGATATATCCTCATAGTCCATCTTCTGTGCACTAAACCCAAGACTATGTAAGGAGCAGGTTCTTTGACGTAGGTCTCAACTTTGCCCTTGTCAACTCCCATATCATACCTCTTTCTTCGTCAGCATCAAGGTGAGTAGGTGATCAACTGAGGCCTCACCACTGTAGCAAGTCTACTTTTAGATTAGTTAGATTAGTGAATTTCACAAAAGCTTATAAAGGACATTGTGTCACCCACTGAGAGTGGCTAGTCTGTGAAATGGGATTATAAAAAAGATCCAAAAACAGCACTGAGGAGATACTGCTTCCTCAGGGTATCCATAACTTTCTTTCCTCCATCATGTCAGTGGATTTCATATCCAAGAAGTACTTAGGACAAAAAAATTTGTCTATTTTTGATTTGCTGATGAGAAATAAAATGTCAATTTTTTAAAAGATAACAAGAAAGGTCAATAACTATTCCAGGATATATTAAGCCTCTCCAGTCATTAAATATTAGGTTATGAATTACACAAAATATTTCAGTCAACAAATTAAATTTCTGTCATCTCACATTTCATAATGATACAGATAGGTGACTTCAGAAAAACAAAATCTGAATTAAATCTACAATGCTGGGTAGCATTTATGAAAAAAAAAATAGAAGTTTTGATTATAGGTGAAAAAATATCATTTGCAAGTCAAAGAATCTGTGACTTCATGTACTGTACACAGACTTATGAGTCACTTTAATTATCAGTGACTGCATGTACTGTAGAGAGACATATGAGATCATTCTAATGTGAACATCCTTGCTAGGCAATGTTAGAGGAAGAGTTAGGTCAACACTGGAAGCTAATTAGATATTCCAATCCAAGTAAGCCCGGGATCTACCTATTCATTCGTGAATTTACCAAATAGTTACCTCAGGCCAAAAGTACGTGTTGTGGAGGCAAAAGAAACCTAATCACAGATCAAATTCCCAAAGTGCTCAGAAGGCAGAGGAGAGGCAATGATGGAAAAATACAAATATAATATGTAAACAAAAACGGAGAGATGATAGGAAGATTTTATTGACTATTTGTGTGTTTCATACAAAATAACTGAACCAATCTTGATCATCTTTATACTCCTTTCCCCACCGGCAGTCTCTCATAGCCCCCTGACTGGAATTGATACATTCTGCCATTGTGCTAAGGCTTACTGCAGCAAGTTAGTATCCCCAGATATTCTTTAATGCAAGTTCATCTACTGAGGTCTACTCAACCTAACTAGAGTCCCTCACTTTAGGAAGATAAGCTCTTCCTCATCCAGCAGTAGTCAGCTACCAATATTTCTTCATCTAAGATTGGGGCCTGCTGTCCATTTCCCCAGTTCTATACTGGGTTTTTGTCTGCTCGAGTTTGTGTGTGTCTTGTACATGCTGTCATCATTGCTGTAGGTTCATAGGAGCAGGGTTCCAGGAGCTTATAGGACCCTATTTCTATATGATCATGTACCTCCTCCCTGGCTCTTACAATCTTTCCACTTCTTCTTCTGCAATGATCCCTAAGCCCTGGGTGGGTGAAGTTTAATATAGAAGTCCTGTCCAAGGACTAGCATTCTGCAGACAATCTCTACACTTTGACCATTTGTGACCTTTTGTGTTCCTGGCCCTCTGTTGCATGAGGGAGCTTCATTAATGAGAACTGAGAGATACATTAGTGTCCTCTTTACCCCTTGTTCTATGTGGCATGAGGCTTAGGGATAGAGGTTATATTGTAGATGTACCACTTAGGCTTGGGCAATTCATAATGTCTGTGTGTGACCAGCTGTGGTACTCTGTAATAGTCTCTGACTGGTACAAAAGAAGTTTCTTTGATGAGCGGTGACTGGGATATTTGTCAATATAAGAATATGTATTTTTCACATAGTAAGAAATTACATTATTCTAGGGATGTGGTGTTTTCTCTAAAATATATAACATCTCCACCCATATGTATTTGACTATGTTTACAGTATCACACATGAGTTTCTTCCCAATGAGTGGGCTTTTAGTACAATTAGGTAGCTGTTGATTGCCCCCAAGATACAAATGTCACTACTGTACAAATGCCTTGGGAAGTTTTGCAGAAAAGGTGCTTGACCCAAGAATCACAAAGGACAGGAATCCATACTCAGATAATTTAAGAGGAAGAGACTAAAACTAGAATGTGCAAAGGAGCCAGTAAAAAGTCTATAATTATGACAGTCTTGCACTCTATACAGACTGTAGTCCTATGTTAACCTGAAATTCTCTTAGTATATTACCCATGCTGGTCCTGAACTTGTAATCCTCTTGCCACAGCCTCCCAATAGCTGAAATTGTGGGTATATACCCCCAGAAGTCTATGCCTTTTATTTGAGGCTTGAACTAGTGGTGAAGAGGATGAGTTTGATGGGAGATAAATTGAGTATTAACACAGAAGCAAGATCAGAGATGAGCCTTGGGTATTGCATGTTATGGGAGAAGATCGTATGAGCCTTCAAATTAAATAAAGATAAAATGAAGGTTATAATTTCCAAATATTACTCAATCAGGATCATCCAGGATCATTATAAGCCATACATTATATTAACAGATGGCTTTATGGTTGAACATTTAACACATTCCTTAATTCATGAAGAATTCTTCTAAGTGTACTATCCCTCAAATTTGGTGACTCAACTAAACCAAAATCATTTTCAATGATGTTATCACACAGAGAAAATTCTTTACACAAATTGACAAAAGCAAAATAAAATTTAATGTGACTCTCCATGTTGCACAATAAAGCACTGAAGCTCACTGTGAAGAAAGAAGATTGCCGTTCTATGCTAATCTTATTTTTCTCAATGTAATGTAATGCAGACCCATCATTTTTCTACAAATTGCATTGCAAAACAGTATTCTGTTGTGTGTATCCACCTCATTTTCTTTATCCATTCACCCTTGGAAAGACGTTTAGGTTGTTTGTATATCTTGACCACTGTGAATGGTTCTGCAGTAAACATCAATAAACACAAGAATGAAGGTGTTCTCTCCTGACTCATTTAATTAATTTCCTTTGAATATAAAGTGGCTCATAATGGGATTGCAAGACTACATTATAGCTCTATGTTTATCTCCTTCATGAACCTCCATACAGTTTTCCACAGTGCCTGTGTTAACTCATATTCCCACAGTAAGTATTATTCAAGAGTTTCCTTTCCTCCACAGCCTCAGAAGTGTTTATTTCTCCCTGTAATAGTAGCCATTCATGTGCAGACTCTAAAAGAATTAATTTCACAGAATATAGAAGAATGGCAGTTACCACGGACGAAGCAGTTAGAGCTCACAAAGCTTGGAGGACAGTGATCAAAGAATACAAAATTCTAATTCTACTTTAAGTCAACTATAGGGCATAATATGGAATTAACCAGGCATCAGAGAATTACTCAAAATGGTTTTGGAGAACATCTCATTAATGCAGTAGGAATTTTGAGGATGACACCATGGGGATAAAATGGAAAAGTCTTGTTTAACCTCCAAATCTGGCCCTTTTCTTTCAGGCATACAAAATGCAGAGAGCCATGGAGGGAGGCAATGTGAGTTTTCCCAACACATTTGTCTTGGTAGGTTTCCCAGATTATCTGTGGTTGGAGATTCCCCTCTTTGGAATCGTTCTGGTTTCCTACATCTTTACCCTGATAGGAAATAACTCCATTATCTTTCTCTCACTGGTGAACTCCAGGCTTCAGACACCCATGTACTTTTTCCTGGACAACCTCTCTGTGTTGAACCTCTGTCTCACCTGTGCCATTGTCCCACAATTCCTGGCCAACCTCTGGGGCCCAGAAAAGACAATTGCCTACTGGGGCTGCATCATACAGGCCTACCTCTTCCACTGGATGAGCTTCACAGAATGCGTCCTGCTGGCAGTGGTGGCCTTTGATCGATATGTGGCCATCTGCCGGCCCCTCAGGTATGCTCTCATCATGCATCCCTGGGCATGTGTGTGGCTGGCAGCTGCATGCTGGGCCAGTGGCCTGGCCAATTCCCTGCTCCAAGTCACACTCACACTCCAGCTGCCCCTCTGTGGTCAATATACCCTAGACCACTTCTTCTGTGAGGTGCCTGCTCTACTTAAGTTGGCATGTGGTGACACCACAACCAATGATCTGTCCCTGACCTTAGTAGTTGTCCCTTTTGGAATGGTGGCTCCCTTAATTGTACTCATCTCCTACACATTAATTGCTAGAACAGTGCTGAAATTGCCTTCAGCTGAGGGCAGGCACAAGGCCCTGAGTACCTGCAGCTCCCACTTACTAGTTGTCACAATGTATTTTGGACCAGGCATCTACATGTACCTCCAATCTCCATCCAAGATCACTCAGGCCAAGTTCATGTCCTTCTACTGTGTCATCACCCCACTGCTCAACCCACTTATCTACACACTGAGAAATAAAGATGTGAAGGCAGCATGGAGAAAGATCCTAACCCCCCAGGATGTGGGAAAATCTTTCAAAACCAGATGATCTTTGTGTGTCTCCTGGAACAGCCTCATGCACACAAGTTTGTGCCAATAGATCTGCTTTTCCAAATAGATACCAAAGACAGAATTTGTTTCTATCTCTCAAGGTCAATTACCACGATGACTGAAAAAGCTCTATTGATTAGAAATCTTCTGAAGTCTCAAATAGGGCCCTTGTGCTTTTGTGGGATCCTCTCAAATGTCTTACTCTATTCAGAGAGAATGTGCAGGTAGTTCATACATCTACAGAAATTCTCAAAGTCATTAACTGCAAATCCCTTTTCACAACTTCTCTCTTCATACCATTAAAACTTTTTGCTGAGAGAGGGTTGAATATGATTAAAACACATTTTATGAAATTTTCAAATAATAAAAATGATACTTTAAATTTTTGCTGAGAATTTTGGAACTCATATCAATAATTTTTTTTATTTTACTTGTATAAGTGTTTTGCCTACTTGTATGTAAGTGCACCCATGTGTGCAGTGCATGCAGAGACCAGAAGAGGGCAGTAGATCCTCTGGAACTGGAGTTATGAATAGTTGTTAATTAACTGTCATATGGGTACTGCAAACCTAACCCAGGTCCTCCACAAGAGTAACCAGTGTTCTTAACTCCTAAGCCATCTCTACAGTCCCTCAATAAAATTTTCAAACAAGTTTTCACTACATTTATCCAAAAATATTCAAACCATCCTAGTCTTTCCTGTCTCTGGGTATCCTATTTCTCCTTCTTTCTTTTTGATTCTCAAGGTACTCACCTTTGAATGAGGATAAATTCAAATATAATCACCAGATATTAAGCTTCATAAACTTTAATATGCATTGAAACTATCCAGAAACTTTGTTAAAACATATATTATAGACCATTTTGTTTGTTCTAACATTTTTCAATTTTATTTTATTTTTATCTGACATATAAGAAATTAAGCATTTTAAGGGCTAGAGAGATGGCATAACAGTTTAGAGCCATCTTGCAGAGGATCTAAGTTTGATTCCCAGCCCCCAAGTCCAGCAGTTCACAACCACCTGTAACTCCAGTTCCAGGGGAACTCCAGATCATTCCACAAGGGCTTGCATTCATATACACAGACCCCTTCATATGCATACACATATAGACAGTTAAAAAATAAATAAATAGGTCCTGTCCTTCTTCTAGCCTTGGACACAGGCCTGATCCTGCTCTCAGAACCTCAGATTCTAAGACTTACCTCTTAATCCAGACACACCCACTGCACCCAGAATTCCATGCTCAGACCAGCTCAATTTTTCAGTCTAGTTTGTTAAAACCTTCATAGGCTGTCCCCAGCCCCAACTCACCATTGCATTCTTGTGACCTCCCATCTACCTTGGTTGTCCCCTCCCCAAACCTGCCTTGGATTTCTGTGAGCAGTCTTCTTCACTGGGGCCCAGACCTTTGCAGACTGCATGAGAAAGCCTGAATTCAGCCTCTGCATAGCAATTTTCCCAAACTGTGCTGTGCCTGCTGGCTAGAGAGATGCAGACCTTAAGAGAGAGTCTGAGAGCATCTAATCTCACCTAACCTGTGCCTCTGACAGAATTTTGGAGCAGCTGGACTAGGGCCATTTGGTTCCTCCAACATAAAACCATCAACCAGCTTTTCATACCCAATAAAAAAACAACAAAGTTACATCAAATATACAAACAGAATCAGACTTAACTAAACAAAGGAAGGTTCAAGTCTCATATCAGACTCACAAACAACAAAAGAAATCCACATGCCAAGATAACAACGAAAAAATAATAATATGAAAACTCAAATAATATGTCACTACCAAGCATCACCAGTCCTAAAGAAGAGTTCTGCAGAGAGAACCCCACAGAGATAACCCAAGACACAGAGCCTAAAAGAACAATCATAAACATGATCAAAGAAGTCAATGAATTTAAAGAACACAAATAAAGAACTAAAAGAAGACCCAAATTCCTTCTATGAAGCCAGCATCACTGTAATACCAAAATCAAGTAAAGATACAACCAAAAAAGAAAATTATAGATCCATATTCTTAATGAACATAGATGTAAAAAGTCTCAACAAACTGCATATAGACACACATCAAAAAAATCATCCACCATGACCAATTCGGCTTTATTCCAGAGATGCAGGGGTGGTTCATATGTATAAGTCAATAAATATCACAAAGCACATAAATGGACTCAAAGACAAAAATCACATGGTCATATCAATAGATGCAAAAAAGGCCTTTGACAAAACTCTACATGCATTAAAAGTCTTAGAGGGAATTGGGCTGGAGGGAACATACCTCAGCATAATTAAAATTATGTACAAAAAACCCACAGCCAACATCATTCCAAGTGTAGAAAAACTGAAAGCATTCCCATCAAAATCAGGAACCAGACAAGGCTGCCCACTATCTCCTCTACTTTTTAATATAGCGCTTAAAACTCTTGCTAGAGTAAAAAAAAAAGAAGGAAGTTAAAGGGTACTCATTGAAAAAGAAGAGGTCAAATTATCCCTTTTTGTAAATGACATGATATTATACCTAAGAGATACCAAAAGTTCTACCAGAAAACTCCTAGAAATAATTAACACTTTCAGTAAAGTGGCAGATTACAAAATTAATCTACAAAAATCAATAGCCTTTTTATATATCAATAACCAGCAATTGGATAAAGAGTACAATAGCCTCAAAAAATGAAATAAAGTATCATGGTCAAAACCTGATCAAAGACATTAAAAATCTCTACAATGAAAATTTTAGATCTTTAAAGAAAGAGATTGATGAGGACACAATCAATGGAAGATGGAAGGACCTCCCATGTTCATGGATTGCAAGAATTAATATTTTGAAAATGACCATCCTATCAAAAGCAATATACAGATTCAAAACAATCCTAATCAACATCCCTATGACATTCTTCTCAGCATTAGAAAAAAATCTCCTAAAATTCATATGGAAGCACAAAAGGTCACAATAGCCAAAGCAACCCTGAGCACAAAGAGCAATCCAGGAGAGATGATTATACCAGATTTCAAACTATATTACAGAGCTATTGTCATAAAATGGCATGGTTTGGGCACAAAAGTAGACTTGCAGACCAATGGAATATAATTGAAGACTCAAACATGAGTACATGCAATTTCAGCCAGCTGATATTTGATAAAGGTGCCAAGAACACTCACTGGAGGAAAGAGTGTCTTCAGCAAATGATGCTGGCAAAACTGGATCTCCACCTGTAGAAGAATAAAAGTAGACACTAACCTTTCACCTTGCACAAAATTCAATTCCAAATGCATCAAGAATCTCAATGTGAAACCTGAAACTGTTAGAAGAAAACTTGGCAGTAACCTACAAGATATAGGTGTAGGAAAGGACTTTCTAAATTAGAGAGCAGTTGTTCCAGGATTAAGGTCAATAATCAACAAGTGGGATCTCATTACACTTAAAAAAACTTCTGTCAGAAAAAGAAACAACCAAGGAAGTGAAGAGAAAACCCACAGAATGGGAGAAAATCTTCATCAGTAACATGTCTGACAGAGGCTTAACATCCAGAATATAAAAAGGACTCAAAAAACAAAGAATCAAGGAAACAAGTGATACATTTATAAGATGGGCTTAAAAACTAGCAGAGAGTTCTCAAAAGAAGAAATAAAGGTGGCTGAGAAACATCTTAAAAAGTGCTCAACATCGTTAATAACTAGGGAACTGTAAATTAAAACCACTTTAAGATTTCATCTTACCCCATTCAGACTGGTTAAAATCAAGAGAACAAATGATACCAAATGTTGGAGAGGATGTGGGGAAAAGGGAACGCTCATTCACTGCTGGTGGGATCGCAAACTCATGCAACCCCTATGGAAAGCAGTGTGGAGAACTCTTAAACTAAAAATGAATCTACTATTTGACCCAGTTTCTTTGGCAAATACCCAGAGGACTCCTCCTATTGCAGAGATACTTGTACATCCATGTCTGTTGCTGCTCTTTTCACGATAGTTATGTGCTGCACCCACAGCAGAAGCCACTGTGTAACCATGATAGGTCAGTGGTGGACGAGGTGGACGGAGGGACGTGTGCTTCTTGGAGCTTTGCCCCCGCCAGTTCCCTGGCAGTCAGCTCGTGTCTTGCATCCCGGGACAGTGACTCCTAGAACATCTCGATGTTTCCTTGTATGGACTTTGACTTGTCTTGTCCTCTTAATTCTTTTCATTATCTTGCTTTCCTGTAATCTACTACCCAGGGCCAAGGCAGAGAATGTACTGAATGTGGCTACAGTCTCCTTGGAAGAGACACAGGGCTCTCCCCCTGTGATTCAAGCAATGATGCAAGTAATTAGAGAGCAGCAAGATAACCCGGGGGAAGGAGTGGGGGCTTTCATGGATCAAGTTGAGCAGAAAGAGCTCATGATACAGGAAATGATAATAAGCCAGAGAAAGTAAAACTAGGAATACTGATTGGAAGTCCCCATAGTTATAGCAAAAGTCCCTCAGATAAAGAATTACAGAAATTGGCAATTCCCACTAGGTACTTTCTGGGATATAAACAGCACAAGCCTGAAAGTGGTTGATGGACTCCTTCAGAATGGAATAAACAAGCAATAGGTATATTTAGATCCATTGCCATTTACAGGAGCTTATGATGAACAAGGCATAAGATGGGTAAATCCTGAAGGACAGAGAAGGAAATGGGGCACTCTCCCTTTCCTTGAACGTTTAAAGAAAATGAGAAAACCCACCATAAGCCATCTGTCTAGGAACTATCAAAAAATAGGCAGACAAAAAGCTATTGCAGATCCCAGAGCTGCAGAACACATTACATCATTAGTCTCCAGAGACCCTGACTCCTCCGCACCCTATTGAGACCATTTTCCCACAACACTGTGGTGACTCAGTGCCAGACTTAATTCCACGAAGTGCCTTACTGTGAACTTTAGCCCATGCACAGCTGACTGTAACCGCAAATAGATGCTAAAAAACCTCAAGAACATGATGTGATATCTATAAAATGCATAATAATTGGAACTGTAACTATCCTGTATCTGCTTAAATTGTCACTTTGCCAGTTTCTTTTCTGTAACCATATATAAGCACCTTGAACCTTCAGTAAAACACAGCAGATTCAAACCTCAACCTGAGTTGTGTCTGTCTGTCAGTCGCCGAATCCTGAGTTCTCCTAGAGCCTTCAGCCCTGTTCCCCTCGGTCTCCAGTCTCCTAGAGGGACGGTCCGCGGCAGTTATGGGATGGAAGACACCTAAGTTTCCCTCATCTGACAAGTAGATAATAAAAATGTAGTACATGTACACGTTTACTCAGTGGTAAAGAAAGATGAAATTTGAAGGTAAATGGATGGAACTAGAAACTGTTATGCTAAATGAAGTAACACAAAATCAGAAAAACAAATGATGTATGTTCTCTCTCATTTGTGGATCTTAGCACCAAACCTTTATATGTATGTATCCTGATGTAACTGTAGGAACAAGAAAAATGAAAAGGAACCAGGGAGGTAAAAGGAAAGGAGGAACCTAATAGAGAAGAATAATAGAGGACAGACATTATTAAGGGAGAAATCGATAAGCGGGGAGTATTTAAATAGAAGGGGGAAGGAACTAGGAACTATGGGGATAAAGGGAGAGAAGGAGCTCAAGAGAGGTGGGGCCTTAGGAGATTGGATTTATCAAGGGAGAAAAGGGCAAAATTGTGGACACTTTAAATGATGGAAGGGATGAAGAGAAGGTTAGACAGGGAGGGAGGGAGGGAGGGAGGGAGGGAGGGAGGGAGGGAGGGGAGAGGAAAGGAAGGAGGGTAGGAGGGAAGAGAAATAATGTGTAGCTAGTGTATAACACCAGAGGGTATCATATTAGTCTAACAACATAATGACAAATTACACATACAATATCTCTATATGAGATCATATGCATAGCTGAAGGCTACATAACAAGAAACAGTGCCAGACAGGAGAAACCTTCCTTTGAGTTGTTGGCCAGGGTGGTCCAAGAGACTTATAAAATTACATGGGCTATTGCCACAGCCCTTGATTTTCTCCCAAAACTTGAAGGTAAGACCCTACTGCTGAAGACTGGACATACTTCGGAGACTGGATTTGGAGCAATGGAGCTGAAACCGACCTGGAAGCCACTTCCCCTAAAGGCTAGCTCTCATAGTTCTGGAGCATACTACACAAGTAGCCAAGGGAGAACATCAATCAGTGGCCCAGCACCAGCTTCATGACCAAATAACTACATTGATGACTGGCACAGCATTCGACACTGGTGCAGTAGTGGCACTTTTATCCTGGGGCCAATCAATGGCTACCTAATTGGTCTTAGACCTCAGTCATGGAAGGAAACTCACATGTGGTACTGTAATCATAGCCAAATATACATAGCTGAAGAGATCATAGATCTTAGAGAGATCCCCAGGTCTGTCACATCCCTAGGCTAATGTAACTCCTTACTAAATACAAAATATGTTTCTTTATATTTACAGTCAAGTATCCCAGTCACTACTCATCAAAGAAGCTTCTTTTGCACGAGATACTGTGATTTTTGTCAGTAAATGACTAAAGACCAAAGTCCAGAACTTATTCACATTGTTGTTTTAGTTTTAATGAAAATTCATTCTGGCGACATTTCAGTGCTCAGCAGACAATGAGGGGTTGACTTTTCATTAACAGATCTCTTTCAAAGTACAGATGTATTGTTCACAGTGATAGTCTTGAATAAGCTTCAACTGTATCTGAGTATTTGTTAAGCTTTTGAATGCAAGGTCAAAAACACCCTTCTGTAAGAGATATATAGTAAATACGTTATACTTTGTAAAACCTGGTCTCTGATGTCACTATTCCCGAATTACTAAGTTTGTAAACATCAGCAAATAATGCACATTAAATTTTCTTTGGTTTAAAAAATAAATATAAATAAATCTTTTTAAACTGAGCAAATTAATGTACCATGTAATGTTTATATGTATGTATACATAGTATAATGTTTAAATCAGTTTTAACATACTTATCTCCACAAATATTTATCCATTCTCTGTGGTGAAAACTTTCAGAATTATTCATTATTGCTTTTTTAATAGAAAATATATTATTTTTATCTATGGTTACCCTAACCTGCAAAAGTACCCCATAAATTCTTATACCTATCTTCTGCAACTCAGTACCTGTTGATCCACCCCTCCCCATCTATCTTTCCTCTGCTTTCTTAGGTTTTGGTAACCATAGTTCTACTCTGACCTTAAATAAGATCAGTTTCCTCAGATCCCACACAAGAGATCACAAAGTATTTGTCTTTTTCTGCTGGCTTTTTTCACTTAACCCAGTAGTGTCTACTTTTATCTACTAATACTTTGTGTGACCGGAAGTCTGGCCTCCCTCCTCCATTTGACAAAGCTCTCCCATCTGATACCTCATATGTGTTAACTAGACAATGTTCAACTATGAAAAGCCCATGATTCATAGTTTCTGTTTCCTTAGTTACATTCTAGGTAAAAACATTGCTGATTATCTGAATATCATTCACACCTTCATTAATTCTTTTAAGCATTAGTGTTCATGTAATACTTTTTTTGAGAACTGCATACATGAATATTGTCTTACATTATTTCCATCCCTCCCATTATCCCACCAATTCTTCCCATACATCCCCCCTTCCAATTTCTTGTACTCTTCTTGGATTGTTTTTATATATACATATATGTACATATATATATAAGTTCACTAAGTGGTACTCTTGTCTATCTGTGTTTAGGACTGTCCATTCGGGATTAGATAACTCTCATGGAGCTAGTTCCTAGAGAAAACTGATTCTTTCTCCCTCAGCATTCAATGATTGCCTGTATCTCTTCATATTGAGGGACCCCATGACATTCTCCCCATTCACCTTAGCATATGGGGGGAATGATTTTGTCATTGTACAGATCTCATTAGACTACCATACTGTGAAGATTTAATTGATGCAGCTTCCTTAGCATGTCTATATACATTATCTAACAGCAGGTGTCTAATCCCTCTGGTTCTTTCGATCTTTCTGCCCCCTCTTCCATGATGTTTCCTGAGCCTTAGGTATAGAGGTTACATTGTAGATGTGTCACTTAGGTAACTTACAGTGACTTGTTCTCTACATTTGACCAATTATGGAACTTTGTAATAGTCTCCATTTGATGAAAAACAAAGCTTCTTTGATGAAGCTTCTCTATAAATATAAGGATAGCTGGACTGTCCCGACCAACAACTCAAAGGGAGGTTTCCCATGCCTGGTACTGTAACATCTGTTACAGAGCCATCGGCTGTACACATGCACTCACATTTATATTATATATGTGTTTTTCAGTACGTTTATTAAATACTACATTTTTTCATACCACCTGTATTACTTACTTTTCTGTTGCTAGTACCAATACTAACTTGAGGAGGAAAGAGTTTATTTGACTTATATCTCCCAAGTCACAGTATATCACTGAGGGAGCCCAAAGTAGGAACTCGGGGCAGGAGACTGGAGGCAGGAGCTAAAGCATAGCCATGGAGTAGTGCTTCTCACTGATTTACTTCCCTGGCCCATGCTCAACCTGCTTTCTCATACAACACAGGACCACCTGTCTAGGGGTGGTACTGCTCAATCACAATGATTGAGAAAATGCCTCACAGACATGGCCACAGGCCAAACCCATGGAAGCAATTCCCCAACTGAGGCTCATTTAGTCTAGTTGTGTCAATTGACCTCTTGATGACTGGAAGCAAACACATTGTCATTAAACCACAATCTTTCCATTTTGTGTCTCCAAGATATGATGTTAACATTAAGGTCACAATATAAAACAGTACAACCTTAAAAGTCCCACAACCTTTAAAAAATTCAAATATTTTAAGTGTTCAGAGCCTTTCTTAAAAGTATCTTAACTGTGGGCTCCCATAAAATCCAAAACAAGTACTGTCTTATTTCAAAAGGGAGAATCAGCAGACCTAAGGAAAACTTAAGTCCAGCAAAATAGCTCAAGGCTGGACATCTGAGATTCACTCACCTTTCTCTGGACTCCAAAAGGTTTGGGCAGCTCCACTTCTCTGGCTCTGCCATTCACAGCGCACACAGCTCGTCTCACAGGCCCAGGCCAGATCCATTCCACACCTGCTGCCCTTGGTAGCCATCCCACAACACTACCATCTCCAAAAAGCTAGGTTCTTCATTGAAACCGAGGCTGCATCTTCACTAATGGGCTTTTCTAGCTTCTCCTGGTGGAAAGTCTCAGATTATCTCCATGACTCACTTCAACCCTGGGATCTTCATGACAACTGAGGCTGCACGTTCACCAGGCCTTTCCTGGCCTCTCAGGGTACCAAGCCTCAGCTGCTCTCTGTGGCCCCTTCAAGGTTTTCAACAAAGAAACATGCAGGAGACTCTTACACATTACCAAGTCCTGCTTCCAGCTTGAGATGGAGGTTGGGGCCCCCTCTGGACCAGAGCTTCTGTGTGCTGACCCTGAGGAAATTCTTCCCAGAAGATTTTACTCCAATGATGCTGGTCTCTTGTTAATCACTGCTCATTTTCAGCCCCAGCTAACCAGCATCAATTGTCCCAGTAAAGCAAAGGTTTCACTTTACTGGTTCTGATCTCTTCTTAATCACACCTGATTCTTCAGCCCCAGATGACCAGAACTCATAGATTCTCAATTCAAAATATCACATAAACAGCCCTGATAGTCTCTGCTTTCCTTTGAATCTTCACAAGACAGGCCTCCATTGTCTATTACTCTTTCAGCAGAACTGTTCCAAGATCCACAGCAACAGCTCACTAAATTCTAAGCACTCAATGGCTTTTCCTGCACAAAGTTCAAAACACTTCTACAATCCTCTCCAAATCAACTGGGTCAGGTAGCCACAGCAATACCCCATTGTCCTGGCCCAATTTCTGTATTAGTTCCTTTTCGGTTGCTGCAACAAAACAGTCTGACAAATGCTAACATGGGGAGGAAAGGGTTTGTCTTACATCTCCTGAATCACACAGTTCATCATTGAGGTAGCTCAAGGTAGGAACTCAGGGAAGAAACCTGGAGACAGAGGCTAAGAGCACAGGCAATGGAAGAACACTGCTTATTGGCTTGTTCCCCTGGCCCATGCTCAACCTGCTTTCTTATTCAACACAGGACCACCTGCCCAGGAGTGGCATTGCCCACAGTGGGCTGGGCCCTCCCACATCATTCAATGATTGAGAAAATGCCTCACAGACATGGCCACAAGCCAGGCCAATGGAGGCAATTCCCCAATTGAGTCTCCCTCGGCCCAGGTGTGTTAAGTTGACAACTAAAGCTATCCAGTCCACCACGTAAGTGCAATTTATCTCTCTTCTCTTTGGCCCTTTATGATCTTCCCTAGTTAAAGGACTCCCCCCATTTTCCCCACTGCCCCTGGGATATTTCCTGTATCTTACTATCTCCCTCTCTCCAACTCCTTTCCCCTTCAGTTACTTTCCATTTTCCTGGCTCCTGTGATGATCATCTGGAGATATATTCACATCTAAGAATTTGGAGCTAGGATCTACAAATGAGAGAGATCACACATCACTTGCTTTTCTGTTTGCCTCCCTTGATAAGACAATTTCTACTTTCATCCATTTACTTGCAAATTTCATGATTTTGCTTTTCTTTACCACTGAGTAGAGCTCTATAGTATAAATGTGCCACATTTTCATTATCCTTGCATCTGTTCATGCAGCTCACACAGGCATATTCATCAGATCAAAGATGGTTCAAGTCAATAAATTAAAAGAAACAGAACTCCCTCCAGAATGCTCTTCTCTACACATACAGCCCCTGGTTAATTATCTACATGAGATAGCTCAAATGTCAGAGGATTTGAGAAATAAACCTCAGGAGACCCCCGGTGTCGTCAAATTCTCTCTCCTTTCTAGATTCTGATTATTCTGCTTCCTCTACACTAAACCCCTCACTGTCTAAGGTCCAAGGTCCTTGGCCCAGATTCTCATTTCTGGATCCTCATTCTATACTTCTTTCTTCAACCTGCAGGTAAGTGAGGGGGCGGCCATCTAAGGCGTTAGCGCTACAGTAAGTCCTGTCTTCTCTAGTGATGCCCACAAAGGATCATAAAGGACATTTTCACCCACTGAGTATGGGGTACTCTAGGGAAGGGATATAAAAACACAAGGAACACACAAAAAGATATCAAGGGAACTGTGCTCTTCAACCTAATTATGACCTTCTTTCACCCATCACCTCAGTGGTTTTCATATCCACGAAGTGGTGAGGGTGGATGATTTCTCACCATCTTAGATAATGGTAAGAAATGAAATGTCAAATTAAAAAACACAGTTTATCAAAACAGGACAATTACCATTCTAGGATGCATTAAGACTGTGTACAGAAAGTATTGGGCTATGTATTGTATAAAATCTGTTAGTTAACAAAATTAAATCTCTGTCAAAATTATTTCATGATGATACAGAGAAATGAATTCAGTAAATTAAATTCTGAACCAAGTCTATGGTGCTGGGTACCTCATTGGAACAGAAACATAAGAAATTTAGACTACAATAAATAAATCTACTTGCAGGTACATCTGGGAAGCAACAACTATGCATACTGTGAAGAAGTAGTAAAGGTCATCTGAACATGAGCACTTATTTTGAGCTAAGTTTAGAGAAAGATTTAGGCTGATACTGTGGATTACTTAGGTAATCCAATCTGAGTAATGCCAACTTACCTATTTATTCATGGGAAAGAAAGTGAGGCATGATACACAAACCAGACCAGAATTATGCCATATGCTATATGTTGATGCCATATCATTCCTATGAGTTTAAAATTAATGGAATGTTACAATGTGCAGTTCCTGAAGATTATTCAACCAGGTTATTGTGAACATATGAACAAAAGATTTTAGGTTGGGTTTGATTCCTGGTGCCACTCTAATTCAAAGAAAAGCACTAGGTACAACTTCATAGTACCTTAAACAGGACTCTTCATACCATTTGGCAAGTGTCATTTTCAATCTATGGATCATCTTTTCAGTACTTCACATGGACTAGAGAACCTACATTTAAGTCTATAACTTCCAAGATAATATTCATGTGGTCAAGGAAGACAGCTTTCAGCTCCTGCCCTTCCCTTTGCTCCAATAGTCTTGGCACCTGATGAGATATATATACATCAAGAGACATTTCTGCTTCTTGAAATATATCACAAGTAGATTTAGCTGCTCAAGTACAGTGGCAGTCCTATGACTACCTGTTCTAATTATTTAGGAAAATAGACTATAATTTGAGGTAATTCTCTAGGCATCTAAATGAGCAAGCTTAAACCTAGGCCATGTTTCTTATATCTTCTTCAAAACACCATGAAGGGATTTTGAGTGTTAGGTACCTAAAAGGCTGGTACTGATTTTAATTTTCCTTTAATGAGTCAAATGTCCATTGATAGTCTGCAGTTCACTATAAAAGCTGTGAATCTCTGGGATCCACTATGGGGTTTTACTGAATCTAAAGTTAGGAGGCTAAATTTAGCACAATGCAGCATAGGAGCCCTCACAACTGCATTCTATTTATAGGGCCTTTAATGGTGGCAGTTTCTGATAGGTTACCCATCCCTGTTTCTCTTCTTTATTGAAACCTATGGTAAATCACCCTTTGCTTGCAATCTGAGTTCTGTAGCCTGACATTGTATCCACAGTGGACCAGATGATTTAGCACCAAAATGGTGTTAGACAGTTTTCATAATTAGGACTTGCTATCATTAGATCATCAAGATACTACAGCAAGAACCCACTTCTACATGTAGAGCTCTTCAGTCCTTGGCTAAAATCTTGGTGGGGGAGTTTTTAATCCCTCTTAGCAATACAACACAGCAATATTCAGAGGTAGATTTTGATATTTGATTTTGCCATTAAAAAGTGAACAAAAACTGAGGCCTGTGTTCAGGTGGTATACAGAAGGAAGCATCTTTAAGATCCAATGAACAAAACCATTTCTAACCCTAGG
Organism: Eospalax fontanierii; assembly: GCA_035773235.1. NCBI lineage: Eukaryota > Metazoa > Chordata > Mammalia > Rodentia > Spalacidae > Eospalax > Eospalax fontanierii. Next base: position 94,519 of record CM069546.1, read on the forward strand.
TAAAGCAGTTAGTAATAAACACATCTGGTACAGTAGAGTGAATAACCTGTGCAAAGTCATTAATATCACTCAGATTGTGAGCAAATCTATATTAATTTGTATGAAGCCCTTAACTGGCAGAATTGGAGTATTACAGACATAGGTCAGATTAGCCAAAACTGAGGAATTTTTGCAACAGTAGCTGAATTCCTGCCAAACCCTTTCCCTTTAGAATGATGTTCCTTCTTAGGTACAGTCCTTCTCTTTTAATCCAGGCTTGCAAGTTGTGCTTTTTGTGCTCATCCTGGGGTCCTATCCCATAGAGCGTCTTCTCTCTTGTAGATCTCAAAGGAAAATGTTATTTGTCTGCCTACTCTGGTGAGTGATTGGCATCTGTAACCACAGGCTTGTCCAGTGGTATGCAGGTTTTGTTTATTTGTTGTTTGGGGTTTTTATTTTTTATTGAGTTTTATTCATTTCACACAACAGTTCCTAATAATTTAGACCCCCTCCCATCCATTTGTCCCAGCCCTCCACTGGACCCCATGTATTGAGTCATACATGTTAAGTCCTATCCAGTCAAGCATTTGTGCCCAGATGTCCTTTAGTGCAGATTTATCCAATGGAGTCTAGTCAGCCTATCTAGAGAATATAAATAAGGCATACTCTTCCTCTCCCAGTAGTAATCAGTTTCAGTCTAGGTCTGACTCACCACCAATTTCTATCACTCCACTCTGGGCCCTTGTCTAATTTGAGTTGGTGTGGGTCCTGTGCTCAATGCCATCATTGCCACAAGTTCACATGTACAAGTTGCGATTAGCCTGAAAGCCTCTATTTCATGAACCAGTCCTGGCTCCTACAGTCTTCCCACCCCCTCTTCCAAAATGATCCCTGAGCCATGGGTGGGTGAGGTTCAATATAGGAGTCCTATCTAGGGAGGCAGACTCTGCAGTCTCTTTTTCTTTAAAACTTGATCAGTTGTGGCCTTCTGTGTGCATAGCTCTATGTTTTTTGAGGACGCTTCACTGATGAGAGTTGAGGGATGCTTTAGTTTTCTCTCTACCCCTTGTTCTTCTGTGCTCTATGAGCCTTGGTTATAGAAATTCAAATGTACTTTTATCACCTAGGACTTGGCATCTCTCAGACATATATTCTCTGTGCCTGACCAGTTGTGGAATTCTTCTATAGCCTCCATCTATTGCAAAAAGAAGCTTCTTTGATGAGTGGTGTACTGTATGCTTGTCTGTAAATATAAGGATCCATATTTAGCATGTGGTAAGAAATTTCATTCATCTAGAGATAGGGTTTTCTCTAGGGTCTATGTCCCCTCCAATCCTGTATATTTGCTTGAGTTTATAGTGTTCACTCTCATTGAGAAGGCTCTAAGTCCAATTAGATAACTGTTGATTACCCCCCCAGATGACAGTGCTACTACTGCACTAATAAAGGTGGTGTGCTGTGTCGGTTGTTATGGTTATTAGAATTTAGGGTTGTGCTGAACCATTGATTAATTTTATCCCCTAGAAGTTTGCATGTTATCATTTAGAATTATGGGAGCTAAACTTCAGGTAGAAGACTTCCAGGTCAGTTCCTGCTCCATTGTTCTGTGTCCTGTATCTGAAGTATGTCCTGTCTTCAGCAGTAGGGTATTATCTTCTACTTCTGGAAGATAACCAAGAACTTTGATAATAGCCTGTATTATTTAGGGCGTCTACTGAACCACTCTCACCAACTATACAAAGGGAGGTCTCTTCTGCTTGGCACTGTGTTCCTTTCCAAACAGACCCTGAATATACATACGCACTAATGTTTATACATTGTGCATTTCTCGGGGGGATTCAATAGCATCACAAGTCAAGTGTGGTGGTGCACATCTTTAATCCCCGGACTTGGGAGACAGAAGCAGGTGGATCTCTGTGAGTTCAAAGCCAGCCTGGTCTACATAGCAAGTTCTAGGCCACCTGGAGCTACAGGGAGACCTTGTCTCAAAAAAATAAATAAATAAATGAAGAAGAAGAGGAGGAGGAGGAAGAGGAAGAGGAAGAAAGAGGAAGAAGAGGAAGAAGAAGAAGAAGAGGAGGAGGAGGAGGAGGAGGAGGCTTTGCTTTTTTGAGAGAAACTTATTTGAGCACTTAATTTACATAATGAATCTCATTCCAACAACAGAATTTGACATTTTGGCATATAGAGAAAACTACTTTGATCAAACCTCCCAATTGGCAGTACATAGATTCAAAGAAAGGTTTTTGTATTACCCTTCTTGTTACTCTTATAACAACCACAAACTTCATGGCTTTGGGGCATTATTAGTAACTGAATATATGGCACACTTTCAACCAGGAGCAGTCCACCATCATTCTCTTTCCCATTGTCCTTTGTTCCTAGGTACCTGTGGGGAAATAATAATTGGCTCTGAGAGGTCAAGGGAAATACTTGAAGCCCTTCATCTATTATCTGAATTGCAGACCTGTTCCATCATATGTCAGCATGTCTTTCTTCCCTTATCCCTTACATATTCATCTTTGATTTTGGACACTTGTTTCTAGGGCTTCTCTTCCTTGCAGAATGTACATTGGTCTCTTCTCAGAAAGTTTCTCCATGCAAAGATTGTTGACTCACTTCCCTTCCTTTTCTCATTGTCCAACTTTTTCTGGTTACACAGATCATCACCTGCCTCATATTTTGTTTTTCTTGCATTTCACACTTTAAGGTTATTGCCTACCAAGTGAAATGGATTAATCCATTTACCCCCTTTCAACTTCTGGAATTTCCTACAAATGTCAGGAGTTATGTATCCTACAAAGGTCGTGGTACATTGCCACATATTCCCTGTGGCTTCAGGATCAGCATCCATATATTTTCTGTACACTTCATGAATTCTAAAAGTTTTAAGGAGTCCATATTTGACTTTTCTTGAACTTCTTGTATTTTTTTCACATCCATCAGCATGGGTACCTCTTTCCTTAGTCCTGCCAGTATGCACTGTCTACAGTGAGCCAGTGTTGGCATTCCTCTATTGTTCGGATTCCAGTTGAGTCTTATTGGTGGAAGAACATCTAGAAGCAGGAGCTTCTCTATGTAGGGTCTTCCTGGTGGAGCTGCTGCTCTTCTTTAATACCCCTCCCTAGTTAATCTCTTACAATGCAATTAATAATATCTTGAAAAGGGCTTGAATGTTTGAACAAGTGTAAGGCTGACTTGGAAAAATAAGGATAAAGAAATTATTCATTTTATACAGATAATTTCTATTTCTGAATAGAGCCTGTGCAGTCTAACAAATCTGAATTTGAAAAGACTATATACTATAGTGTTCTAGTTTGGTTTCTATTTCTGTGATGAACACCATGACCAAAAGCAACTTGGTGAGAAAAGGGTTTATCTGGCTTACAGGTCCAATCCATCACTGAGGGAAACCAGGGTTGGAATTCAAGGTAAAAACCTGGAAGCAGGAACTGAAGCAAAGATCATGGAAGACCACTGCTTACTAGTAGCCTCCAGGCTCAAATCAGTTACCTTTCTTATACATCTCAAGCCAAGCTTTCTAAGGATAGCACTGTCTACAGTGGCCTGGGCTCTACTGCACCAACTAGCGAACATAGGGAAAATGCCCCACAGATATGCCCACAGGAAAATCTGAATGAGGAATTTGATATACTTTCCAGGTATGTCAAATTATCAGCTGAAGCAAACTATGACATCTAGTAATATACTGTCAACTGTCCTTCCTCATTCAAAAGTCCTGGATACTGTCTTAAAAGACAGTGCCATGCCCCCAAATAAGATGATCCCTGATGCAATTGAAGAATCTTATAGGATCTTAATCCTGTCTCCGTTCCACATGGTGGAGGAGACACAACCCCAATGATATCTTCTTTGCCTATGGGAGCTGATGATGCTGTGGTTTTGATACTAATAGCATTTTTACAGCAAACTTAATTGTTTTCCCTTTCCTCCTGAGTTTTGTCATATGGCAGGAGAATATGATCCTTCCTTCCTTAATAAACCATCAACTTAGCTCCTCCCTGTCTTAAAGGCCTCATTATGAATATCAGAAAAACTTGCATGGAAGGGTTTTCAACCATTTACCTTATTTTTGCAAAATCATTTCAATTGCCACATAAGTGAGAGAATCACTAGGCAACCATCTTTCATAAGAATCTAACACATACATAGGCCATGCATGTTACAATAGATATCAACCTTCATAGCATTAGAACTAGAGGGTTTGGTTAGCTAGAATGAGAACCAGGAGACTACTAGCTGGTATTGAAACTGAACAGTCCATCTTGGAAATAAAAACAGTTCTGAAAAGAGAAGAACAAAAGGCTAAGATGAGTAAATGAACATTCTTCAAACCAGCACGTTTCCTCAGAATGTTAGCCCACTAAAACTTCTCACACACTAGCAGCGCCCAAGAATAAACTGGAGTAGCTAGTCAAGGTACAGATGATGGAGATAACATACTCCATACCACCTGGCAAGACAAACTAACCAAATCAAGGTCCAAAAGACTATTTAATTGCCAAGCATGAAAAAGAAGAGGTTTACCAGCCTCTAGGAATTCATTGGCTCTCAACAAAAACAGAGATATAAATAGACAAATGTTCATGAAATAAATTCCAGCAGGTGAGCATACTCCACAAAAGCTAAACAAGTGAATATTGTTTCAAAAAGATTGCGGCTCAACCCTTCCCCTTCCACCAACAAGGAGCATTTATACATTCTTTTCATGTACTTATTAATAAGTAAGTGTGTACATGTGGGAAGAGGCATGTGTCTTTGGCAAGCTTGTGGAGGTCAGAGGACAACTTGGGAGAGTCTCTCCTTCCACCATGTGGGTCCTAGTATCAAACTCAGGTTGTGCAGTTTGATGGTAAGTGCCTTTGCCCACTGAACCATTTCACTGTCCATAAGGTGCATTAAATAAGTAGCAAACACTTCAAATAAAAAATGGGAAGAATCCTTGAATATAAGATGGGAACTGGCATGGCAAGTGTGTCCTTAATATTATACTAGGAGACTGACTTGCTACGGGAAGTTTCTTAAGTTCCTTCCTCTGAAGTGATCGCTTTCTCTCAGTGGAAATACCCAGAGTCCATGCACTGGACCCCAGATCTCATTCTCCAGATTAATTTCATCAAAGCTTTAACTTGAGTTACAGTGAGTAGCTTCCACTCACTAAAAAAAAAAAAAAAGATTACAGAATTTGGTGGAGACAATAGACTTGTTCCAGTCCAGGCTTGGAGAAATAGGTGATATCAAGAGATACCAAATTCTCAGACCTTTTATAAGGCAGTGAGTGAAAGCTACCTCTCTCTGCCTGAGAAGTATTCTTGTTTGCAGGCTGTGTTTCACTTTCTCTCTGGAAACCAGTATGGACAGAGCTTCCTGTTGACTTTCTTTGAAGAGCAGGTTTGAGCCGCACCTCCTATCCTGCCTGATATGCTGCCTTTGCAAGTCAATTGGTATTACTTGAAGGGAGCAGGGAGAATAACAGATACCTCTCTTCAGAATTCAAAATACCATGTGAAGAGAAGATGGATTGGAAAAATTAGGTGAAAAGAGGAAATCACAACTAACAGGTACTTTTATTTCCTTCTTTTTGTTTACATTACATTGAAAACCCAAAGGGAAACTAAGCCATTTTCCTTTCTGGCAAAGCACTATTCAAGATGACTGTTTTTTTTTTTTTTTTCTCTCACCTAGCTTGTAATCATTTGGCAAAAAATAAACCTGTATTTTGTCAGCTATATTACAATTCCAGTAAAGGAGAAGGAAAGAACTCATCTCAGAGTTAAATGGTGGAGGACTGAACACAGAACAAGCAAATTTGAGATATTGGCAGAACATTTGGTAAGAAATCTGTAGGAGGAAAAAGCTCAATCTCAAAAGTCTACAACATACAATAATATGATCGATTTTGTAAAGAATGTAGAAGAACACAGAAGAGTATAAAAGATAATGGAGAAGGTTGGAGAATAATTGAGGGTGAAGTCAGTCACTGCATGCGGAGGTTAGAGGAGCTGCAGAAACTAAGAAGGCAAGAGCCCCGTGAAACAGAGAGGAAGAGCCTGGGAAGACAACAGAGTCAGCTGCGCTAGGACTCTGCCTCCTCACATAGACCACGAGAACACTGACAGAATCTATGGCATAACTATTTGGGACCTCAGGGGTCTGTTAAAAGCTTCTCATTTCAACAGAAAAGCTAGGTCTTCTAGCATGGTAAGAGCAATTAATCACCCACCAATAAGCCCACAGCAGGAGCCAAGAATGCCACCCTGGAGCAGCTTGTGCACTGCTTTTAGGAGTTGTGAGGGACCAGGACCCTGTCCTAAATAGCATGTATCTCTTCACTGATCGCTAAGTCTGACCACAGGGACACAGACAATGATCCAAATGTGGTGCTCTACCAGCTTTCCCTGCTCTGGCCCCTGCATCTCTGAATGAGGTGACTACCAATGTTTTTAAAGGGCCAGATTCTTCATTAATGGCATACTAATGCATAAAAAATGTAAATATCATTAGAAACACAGAAATTTTTTTAAAACCCAAAAGAAAATGCCTAAAATGACAAGTACAGTAAATAATAGAAACCAAAGACAGATTTAAGCATACAGTAGACAGAATTAACACACTGAAAGATTAAAAATGGAAACTATCAAGTTCAGTAACAGACTGAAAACTACTACAGAAAAGTAATCAGACATGAGAGCCTATGGGACCTTCAACTAGAACAACATAGCAACAAGGGCTCTTAGAGAGAAGAGGGTAGGTCTGAGGCAACACTGGAAGAAACTAAAGCCCAAAACTTCCTAAGCCCATGAGAAAGAAGTGTGTGAAATTCAAAGGAATCAACATAATAAAAGAGAACTACCTGAGCAAGACCCGCATCAAGTATTTTAAATATCACTGCAGATAGCCTATCACACAGAAAGAAAGTTTAAATTTGAAACCAAGAATAAGATGATCGAAAGATTTCATATCATAAACTTTGTGATAACAAAATAGCAAAAATTAGTGAGCATATCAAAAAATTAGAGCCCCAAGCACTAGTGATAAGGATGTAAAGATGTACAGAGATTCTGAAATATAGCATAAAAGAAAAAAATAGAATCACCACAAGATATAGACATTCTACTTTTGTGTATACATTCAAAGAATTGAAATCAGTACCGAGGAAGCATTTGTACAGCTACAGAACAATATTCAAAGGAAAGCACACATTCAACTACAAAAAGAATTGGAGTGTAAGCCCAGAATATAGTACTATGCAGCCTTAAAAAGCTAAGAAATTCTGGCTTCTGATGGAGCATAGGTCCATCTGAGCAACATGATGAAGGTGAAATAAACCACTGACAGCTACAAATTCTGTGTGACAGTATCTCTGAGGTATTTAGACTAACAAGGGTAAGGGAGAGTTAATCTTTAAAGGAGTGACTCTAGACAGACTAACTAGATGCCAGTGGATGAACTTTCACAGAGGAATATCTGGGTACAAAAGCTTAACTGGATAGGCCTTAATATATGTGACAGAATGCATGAAATCCAGTTGGGGGTACTACAGGGTTGCAGATGGAGGAGGGGTATAAAAATGATTAAGAGTTATTGTATGAAATGCACAAAATCTCAATAAAAAGTCAAGTCATGTGGTGCTGGAAAAAAATCACATTAAATCTGTTTCAATTTTTTTTCTTTCCACTGAAAAATAATAATACTAACACAAAAAGTAGGTAGAATGGTGGGTGCCAGATTCTGGGGAAAAGATGGACAAGGAGGTGTGGTTTACTTTAATAAGATAGAACTAGATATTTAAACATGATTAACTATTACTTCAATGTCAGATACACATTGTCATGATAAAGGCTGGGGTTAAAATGAGACATTTCCTAAAATAAGTTACACTTCATGAACTTGGCTAGTAGAAAGAATTCACAGAGATTTATATCCACATTATAAATCTCAACCTCTGAACTGCAATGCAAGTGAGTCCCAGCATCCTTCACTTCATCCTGCGCTTCAAGAAAATATTAGGAAATGGTTCCCATGATTATATTCTAGAAAGAGATGTGTCATTGAAGGACTACATGACCCTTTCACATGACAGGAGAGCAGTGTGAATGGAGTTGAGGACAGAATGCTGTGGCAAGATTTCTAAAGGGGGAAATAATGAGGGAGAGAGTAAGACAGAGAGAGATTCATATGAACAGATTCCTAGGTGTTAATGGGCTCTCTGTAAATCTTTCAGAAAATTTAGGTTATTCAGGCTCTGACTCTTTTGAAGGTTAACTACTGGAATCAGTCAGGTATTAGACAATTACTCAAAAAGTTGTAGAGAATATTTCACCAATGCAATGAGTTTTGAGAATGTTGGTATGGAAATACTTATTCATCCTCAAAACCTATCTCTTTCCTTCCAGGTGGCCATGGAAGGAAGAAATGTGAGTTTCCCCAGTACATTTGTCTTGTTGGGCTTCTCAGATTATCCATGGTTGGAGATCCCCCTCTTTGTAGTAGTCCTGATGTCCCACAGCCTCACTTTGATGGGAAACAGTTCCATCATCATCCTCACACTGGTGGATCCCAGACTCCAGACACCCATGTACTTCTTCTTAAACAACCTCTCTCTAGTGGACATCTGTGTCACCTGTGCCATTGTCCCACAGCTGCTGAACAACCTCTGGGGACCAGAGAAGACAATTGCCTACTGGGGCTGCATCACACAGGTCTATATTTTCAGCTGGATGGGCTACAATGAATGTGCCCTGCTGGCAGTGATGGCCTTTGATCGCTACGTGGCCATCTGCCAGCCCCTCAGGTATGCTCTCATCATGCATCCCTGGGCATGTGTGTGGCTGGCAGCTGGATGCTGGGTCAGTAGCCTGGTCAATTCTCTGCTCCAAGCCACACTCACTCTCCAACTGCCCCTCTGTGGGCAATACACCCTGGACCACTTCTTCTGTGAGGTACCTGCTCTGCTCAAGCTGGCATGTGGTGACACCACAACCAATGACCTGTCCCTGACTTTAGGATCTGTTCCTTTTGGAATGGTGGCTCCCTTTACTGTGCTCATCTCCTACACCATTATTGCTAGGGCTGTGCTGAAGTTACCTTCAGCTGAGGGAAGACACAAAATATTCAGCACCTGCAGCTCTCACTTGCTGGTTGTCACCATGTTCTTTGGACCAGGCATGTACACATACCTCCAGCCTCCAGCCAACAGCACTCAGTCCAAGTTCTTCTCCTTCTTCTACTGTGTCTTCACACCACTACTTAATCCACTCATCTACACACTGAGGAACAATGATGTAAAAGCAGCATGGAGAAGGATCCTGAGACCCCAGGGTTGGGGGAAGTCTTTCAAAGCCAAATGATCTCAACCTGGCTCCTGGAACAGTCACATGCCCAAATCAGTCTTGTGTAGATAATCAGAGCTGCTGAAAGTTCAAGAGTGCACTGCCATGTCATGGCTAGAAGATGCTGCTTTGCAACACTTTACCCTTTGTCCCGCTTCTTTCCACTCTGTCCTTTACATTGTTCCCTGAGCCTCGGAGGAGGGTGATATAGAGGCTCTATTTAAGGCTGAGAATTTGATAGTCACTTATTCTAAGTACTTTCACCAGTTATGAGTCTCTGAAGTAATCACCATCCACTGCAAAGAAAAGCTATGATAAACAAAGATGACAGCAGGACTAGTTTACAGGCATAAATATAAATATTTAAATGACATTTAAAGGTTGATAGGAATACCATGTCTATTTTGCCAAAGCAGCAGCAGTAGCTTTCCCCCTTAGGCCAACATCAACAATGAATTTGGGCAATGCACTGGTTCATGACTTTCACTCTGTGAATATGAAAATTTCATATAACTTCTTTTCAATAGAGTTTCATTCTAAGCAACATGAATCTATGCTACTCACAACTCATGCTTCTTTCAGAATAAAGCGTCTTTCATTTCTTTGGAAGGGTTGAAAATACCAGCACATCACACTATATCAAATAAAGAAAGAACTGTCATGTGATGATGCGAAAGTTTAAAAAAAAAAAAAATAGATGTGTCCTATGGGTTTAAATGTGTGGACCAATCTGATAATCTTCAAATCTAAATAAAATGTACAGTGTACAAGATGTAATCTATACATCTTTCTTCGACAGTTTCTTTTGATTCTTTCAATTTAAAATCACTTGTTACTTTTCTCTTTCCTACATAAAATTTCCCATAAAAGATGCTCTCATAGTAACCTAGACATATAAAATTTTAAACTCTACTGTGTCTACAGCCAACCACCTATGCTTAGCTAGAGACTACTGGAAAGCTACAGGCCATGGGAACAGACAACCTCTTATGTAAAATCTGTGATGTGTCAGAGAGGAGAGGAAAGGATGAAATTTTTGGATATAATTCAGATTTGGGTTGAGCATCGATAATAAAAATGAGTATTTTCTGTCCATTTGAGCGTTCATGAGCTCTTTTTCAAATGCCCATGGTGTACAAAAGTCATTACAGTCAGTAAGATGCTCAAAAACAAACCCAGGCCTTTTTAATCTCTCTAAAGTCTCCAATCAAATGAATAGCGGCATTAAAGCATTAGAACAATGTGATAGTTTTGTATGTGGAAAGGATATTTATAAATAGTAGCATTCTGAAGTGTAGTGCTTCATAAAAACTCTAAAAGTTGGCCCACATGACAAAAACATAAATACATAGCCATCAAAAGGGATTTTACAAAACCCTAATGAAATGACAGGTTTATACTAAAATTTCATGTTCATGTTAAACTAATCATTAACAATATCAGTTCCCCTGAGGCAGGCATCAGTCTCCCCAATACACATTCTGTTATAAAGAGCTAAGGAGCATGATAAAGACACAGGCTATTGCAGTCCTGTTGTGTAATGATTTTCTTGTTTCCAGGTTTGGTCTTGAGCTCACTTAGTCATAGTCCCAGAGCCAAGACAATCCTTAAAATAATAAATTAGAAGAAGTAGATGTTGCTTTCTAGAATGTTGCTTTCTAATTTAGATCTGAACTGATTGCTTACATGAAGCTTCAGGTCTCAGGGGATCCAAGAGACTAACCCTCAAGAGCCCATACCTCAAGAAAGCTAATTCTCTCTTCTGAGTTCTGGTTAGCCCTGCCCCTCTCTAGATTAAATCTCAGGCCCTCTGAAGAGAGCTTTATCTCTGACCTAGTCTCAGAAACCCCACTTCACACTAGCTCTCTCTCTCTCTCTCTCTCTCTCCCCCTCTCTCTCCCTCTCTCTCCTTCTCTCCCTCTCTTCCTATCTTTTCTTCTACCCCAAGATAAGTGTGTGGGAGGCCAGATAATGCTACAGCACGTGCATTAAATTTCCTTACTCCTCTGGTATACATCCCAAAGGATGGAAAAGGAGATTCTCTCTTTTAACCAATGATAATGACTCTTCTATATAATGGAGGTAAAACATAGAAAGAAAACCAAAAGCATTAGGGAGATAGTCTTCCCAGTCTTCCTTTTCCCCATTATCACAGATGTTTTCATGTCCAAAAATCAATGGCTAATAAAGTATAGAAGGTTTCTTAAAGGTACATTTTATTTTTGTTTATGTGTATACGTGTACAGATTCCCACAAAGGCCAAAAGAAAGCATTTTATTTCCCTGGAGCTGAACCTATATGGGTGCTAGGAACCAAACTTGAGTCCTCTGGAAGAGCAGCAATCTCTTTAGCCCTTAAGTATAGGCCTTTTAAAAAGTTAGTGACAAGGGAATAGTCAACAGAAAAAGACCCCTGAGAAAGTAGAGAACACCCTTCAGCTGAGAGGCACTGAGTCATGAGCAAGCATAAAGCATCGGGTATTATTCAACCCAGGAGCCACATCCCATGTCTCAATATGTTAGAGGCAAGAATCTTGAGAAAGATAAAAACATTCACCAAGCTTAAGGTATTGGGTAGATTTTGGGTAAAGAAATAAAGCAAAGTTTTTATGATAGGAGAAAGAAATATCATTTGCAAGTAAATCTAGATGTTCAGTTACACATTTGTTAAATGTTAATAGTTGCATGGTTCAAGACTGGGTATTTGGAAGTCAGAAAAGTTTAAACCAAATACTCAAGTGTTCACAGGGTAGAAGGAGGTAAGCTTGACAGTAGTGGGAAATTTTCAGGGAGAGTAGGAAACCAAGACAGGGATTTCCCACGGGAAAGGCTGCATCGTTCAGTATTATGGGAGAAGCAGTGCTGGGGCAGTTAGAGTAGGGGAAGAGAGAAACACAAGCTGAAAATGAGACTGAACCGTATTGTTCAAGGTACGGAGAAAATGAGAAAGGTAGGAGAGGACGCATGGGATGTGGAGTTGATGCCAGATTCTTGAAGGTCCTTAGGTGCAATTTTATTACCTTCATTTATTTTTTGTAGGGACACATGCAGGCCACAGTGCATGTGGAGATCATAGGACAACTTAGGAGAATTTTCTCTGTCTTTCTACCATATGGATTCTGAGAATTGGACTCAAGTCATCAGCCTTGGTGGCAAGCAACTTTCCAGTGAACCATCTTACTGGCCGCCAATGAGATTTTAATGTTTATAATGTACACTATTTGGAGTTAAAAATACATTTTCCCTTATTTATTTGCAAAATAAAAATCTGTTTGGTTTCTTGATTTTTTATATTTTATTTATTATTTTTTATTTTATGTGTATGACTGTATTGCCTGCATGTATGTGAGTGCACCCGTGTCATGCAATGCCCATGAAGGACAGAAGACAGTTTCAGATCCCCTGGAACTGGAGTTACAGGCGGCTGTTAGCGACCATGTGGGTGCTGGAAATCAAATTTGTGTCCTTTCTTAACCACTGGGCCACCTCTCCAGTCCCCAATCTTTTTATTTTGGGGATTGAGTCTTTTTATGTTATCCAAACTGGTCTCTAATTTCTGGTCTCAAGCCATCTTTCTCCATTATCCACCAAACTACTCAGGGCTATAGAGCAAAGTATGTCTTTATCCTGATTTTTTATTGCTGTTGTTGTTGGTTGGTTGGTTGGTTGTTGTTGATTGGTTGACTGGTTTCTTCCTTTTGTTGTTGTTGCTACTGCTCTGGCTGTTGTTGTTCTGATATGTTTGTTGTGTTGTTAAATCACTTTTATTTAGAATGAGAAATGAACAAATGAAAAGTGTCTGTCCTGGAAACAGAGAAAGCAGCTATCATGCATCTTTGCACTAGGAAGAATGAAGCAAGTGGTTCTCAAAAGAGAGTCAGCCTGGACTACACAGTAAGGTTAGAAGCCCCTTCGTCTAAAGAGACTCAGGAACAAAGGAAAGAACGGAAGAAGGGTAGAAGTTGGGAAAAGAGAAAGGGTCTGGGGAGAGAGGAAAGGATGGAAGGAAGCAAAAGAGGAAGAGTTCTCAACAGTGAGACAGGAGACTCCCACCAGCTCTGCAGCCCCCCATGAGGTCCTCACAAGGGCCTTTACATGGAGGTGGCTGCAACCCCAGCTCTGAGTCATGAGCCTCCCCCAGTGCTGGTCTACAAGGTGAGCCAGCTTGCAGTTTAGGAAGGCTGTCTCTGACACAACTGCCCACTACCCCATTAAACAGTTAAAAGTCCCCTCGTTAAATTTCTGTGCAAGTTCAGTTAAATGCCTTAAAGTGATCATTCCAACACCTGCTCTGCTTCTATGAGAGTAGCCCAATGCCAAAAATAATGATTTTCCCAAGATTATTCAGCCCTTCAGCTGAGAGAGATTGAAGGGACCAGAGAAGACCACAAGGCTCAACCCAGAGAACCTGGAGGCAGCTGAGGCCTGTTTCTAAAGAAATTCTTGCCTGTCTGTTGTACTTCCTTTAAGAGGTGGCACTTTGGAGCAGCCCAAGCCTCACCATAGAAGCCATGCACTCAGGGAACTTGGAGATCATGGATCTGGTTCCTGAGTCAGCACTGTTCCTAGGTTGGTACTTGGGGAGGAAAAGGTTTATTTGGCTTACAGGTCACAGTCCATTACCAAGGGAAGCCAGAAACTCAAGGCAGAAGCCTGTAGGCAGCAACTGAAGCACCGACTATGGAGGAATGTCTTGTTCCTCTGGCTTGTGCTTAGCCTGCTTTCTTAAACAACCCAGGACCACTTATCAAGTGATGGCACCACTCACAGTGAGCTGGGTCCTCCCACATAACAATCAAGAAAATGCCTCACAGACATGGCCATGTGCCAATCTTATAGAAGAAATTCTTCCACTTAGGTTCCGTCTTCCCCAGTTTGTCAAGTTGACAACTGAAGCTATCCAGAACAAAAGGAATGTTGTTCTGAAAAGGTTGGAGGTTCTGAAGGCCAAGGAGCCTCAGAAGCACCTGCAGCACCATACATCATACGAGTGATAAGTAATATTACAGGAAAGAAGGGATCAACAGTGGAGCCCTGTGACTCCTTCCTGAGCTGCATAAGAAATTCTTTGTGTGTAATTCCCAAAACTTAGTGACCCAACTGAAGTTAAGTCAACTGCAGTGTTCCTGCAGAGTGAAAATTCTAGGAAAAAATTATAAACTTTAACTTTTTTGTTCATCCAGATTGTCATAGTAAGGATTTCCTTCCTTCCTATGACAGAATGGTCTACAATTGTGCATATTTACTAGTTTCCTTTGTCATTTCAATCGCGGCTGGACACTTTGCTTGATACTATATTTTGGTACTCATAAATGATGGCTCAGTGGGTACAGGAATGCAGATATCTCTTTGTGAGTGAATTGCTATAAATATTATTTATCTTCATTGGCCAGCCTAAAGGACAAAGCACCTGCCATAGAGCCAAGAAAGTTTTCCCATACACAACTTCAAATTAATTTAACCTGACACTGATTGCTAATGCCAGCATATTCCTGAGCAAAACATTAAGTAAAACTTAATAACACTTTAAATGAGTCTCTTGACAAAGTTCAGCCAGTATCCTTTTTTAACATATGGTTCATCTTTTAGTATGTCACAAAGACTGAGGTATCTATGACCAATGCTATTTACAAATTATTTGCAAAGCTATACTCATATTTTCATTACCTTCAAAAACAAAAGATAATACAAATTAAATGGTCCAAACATGGGGATCATTTCCTTGGGCAAATATCAACTTTGTATTTTCCCCATCCAAATACATTATTCTTCTACATAGTCTAAAAAGTTTTCTACAAATACTAATAAAATCTAAATTACCCATTGTTTTAGGTGTCTGAGTGAGGTCAGTCTACCAGTCTTTAAAGGGGAAAATCCCTTTATGATGAACTCTCTTCTGAGTCAGATTGTATGTAGGCTTCAGGCTATTACTGTGGCACACAAATAACAATCTTATGTAATACCATGGGCAATCTTTTAGAATGATATTCCCTTTAACTAGGGCCTTGTTAGGTCTGCTAATGAATGCCTTCAACAACATATTGCTTCATGTAAATCTTTTAAAATTAGATACACTAGAGCATCCAAGACCAAAACCAACTAATGGTCATGAAGTTTTCAAAATGAGTTAAGCTTAGTCTACTCTCAAGCTTATGCCTGTTCCTGTTCCATGTGATGAGACTTGAACTTAGATAAGTCTAAGTGGCATATCAGAGCCCCAATTAATTGTTTCTCACTGACAACTTATCACTTCTGTCAGCTCCTTGATTTCCTCAGGCACTTGAGACTCAGTCTTTTGCTTCCTAAGCAATGCGTAGCTCCTTGTGGGCAACTTCCTTCATTAAGCATGGCTCGTATTTCCATTGGCTATTTGATGTCTTTATTTCCTTTGTATTCTTTTTTCTAAATAGCACCATGTGCATACACTGCCAGGAAGACACATTCAGAATCACTGTAGATATTTGCCTATTTTCCTTCAAACAATTTCAATACTTTGGGAAGTGCAATTTTGTGCAGAGGTGCCATGCAAGAGGTGGAATAAACTGTATCAAGAACTTCTTAATAGTTAGAATCCAAATCAGAGTCAATTTCTGCTGTTGACTTACAAAGTGACACTGGGATTGTCAAGTAAGACATCCATTCAGTGAATGGACCCATCCATTTACCCATCCATTCAGTGCCCAGCTTCTCTTCTTTGTTCTAATATTGTTTGCACCTAATGAAATGTATATACCTCAAGACTTTGTCCAATCTATACTTCTCTACCTCTTGGAATATATCACAAGTCCTTTAACTGTTCAAAGGTATGGTGGTATATTCTGGCTTTCTGCTCCAATTGTTTAGGTTTAAGTTAAGGGTATTCTCCAAACATCTGAATGAGCACCCAGAAATCTATGTCAAATGTCTCATGAGCAAATAACTTTCAAGAGTTTTCAAGGGTCAGGTAACACCAAGCCCAGTGTTGATGGCAATTTTTCCTTAATATATCAAATGTTTATTGGCATTCTCTGGTCCAACATAAGGGCTCTGAATCTTATCTTTTCAAGTATACATAAAAGGGTTTTGCTGAGTCCAAAGTTAGGAGCTAAAATTCGGTAAAATATAGCATTCCTAGAAACCCAGACAACTGTCTGTGGTAAGGTCTTCCATGCCAGCTATTGCCTGTTGCTGACTAGACACCAAGTTTTGTTTCCATTCATTTAAACCCAAGGGAATTTGCTCCCTGCTTACACACGTGCCCTTTCGGCCTGACATTTTGCATCCACAGTAGGTCAGGTGATTTTTTAACCAAAATGGTGTTAAACACATTGTGATATCAGGGATTGCTTTCAGAAAACTATGAACATACTGTAGCAAGAGGCTTGACACCAGTGGCAGTGTTGGAGTCATTGAAGAGAGACCAGGACATGCCGTTGGTGAAGATGCAATCTCAGTTACAGTGGAGACTGTAAGATAACGGAGATGTCAGAATGGCAAGGATAACGCAGAAATGGAGCTGGCCTGAAGACAACCTGCAAGTGCTGGGAATGACAAAACTGGAGAGATGGCTGCCCAAGCCCTTCGGAGCATAAAGGATCATGAATGAGTCCCAGATGCCAGGCAATGATCTATAGGACATAGATTTACACTACTGGATTTTGATTTGAATTTTATCTCATTGTTCCTGAGCCCTGATTATTTCCTTTTCAAATAAGAAGAATTTTAACTTGTATTTTTACTAGTGCCCACCAATGAGAGATTTGGGCATTTTAAGATACATTGAACTTTATTATTTATTTTTATTTTATTAGCATAAGTGTTTGCCTACACATATGCTAAGTGCACTCATACATGCAATACTCCTAGAGGCCAGAAGAGGGAGTCAGATCCTCTGAAACTGGAATTATGGGCAGTTGTTAGCTGCTATGAAGGTTCTGAGAACTGAACCTGGGGCCTCTGGAAGAGCAGCCAGTACTCTTAACCATAAAGCCATCTCTCCAACCCCTACATTGAACTTTTTAAAGAATTGGAGTCTTTAAGGACTGTGGTGGAACTTTTAAAGTTGTAGCATGGTTTATAATTTAATAGTAACATGAGATCTCAGGGACAAAAAATGAAAGTTCATGGCTTAAAGTAATGTGTTTGTGTGTAGAGTTGGCAAAGGGGAAAAGTGTCCCAGTTATCTTCAGCTACAAACTTGACACAGCCTAGTGTCAACTGAGGACATCCCAATAATTACCTATATCAGATTGGCCTTCTGAGCATATCTGTGAGGCACTGTTTTGATTGCTAGTTGATCAGGAGGGCCCAACCAGTGCAGGCAGTACCATCCTTGGGCAGGTAGTCCTGAAATATCTAAGAAAGCCACCTGAGCAAAAACCTGTGAGGGAGCCAGTGAGCAGCATTCCTCCAGGGTTTCTGCTTCAGTTCCTGATTCAGATCCTACACTGACTTCGTTGATTGATAAATTGTGACCTGGAAGAAAAAGCCAAAAAAATACTTTTCTAAAGTTGTTTTTGGTCACAATGCACTTAATATGTTGAGATATGCCCCCTCTATCTCTAGCCTCTCCATGGTTTTTTTTTAGGAAGAGAATTTTAAAACAAAACCAAAAGAACAGAAATTAGTATCTGTCACGTTCCAAGGTAAGATATCCTTCACCATGGGAGCAAGACTATGGCTAGATAGTGAGTAAGGCTGGCCCAAGACAGGAGCTGGGGTAGACACAGAAAGAACCCATTGTTGGCAGTCTGCTAGAGTCAAGTACAACCCTTGAGCCACAGGATATGGTGACTTCAAGAGTACTGGTTATGTGATTATGTTCTCATCTTCCAAAAAATAGCATCATTTTGTCTTTAGAAGCTGGATGGAAAGTTTTATATTTCTAGAAAGAAACATGCCCAAGGCAACCTCTGACCCCTCATTTCTCTTTATCACAGGCCTGATAACATTGAGGAAAGCCATGTTTTGGTAATGGAGCCTGTAATAGTTGTCATCCCTATAAGTTCAATAGTTCACAGGACGTCAGGAGAAGAGAGAACAGACATGGGTAGAGTCTTCATCTTTAAGCTTCTCTTCCCACTGAAACACTGGGTATCCTGGGCCATAGTACCACACACACACATACACACAAACACATACACACCCCAATAACCCAACTCAGGGTGTATGTAACTCTGGATATCACTGGTCTGATGTGCCCACTCACTTCTTACCTGCACTAAAGTGCTTTTCAATCACTTTCTCACTACTTCCAGGCCACATTTGATGTGGTGGTTCAACTACTGAATTCTATTTTTGTATCTTGGATTGATTTCCTTATTTCAGTTGGCTCTTTGTCTTTGTTCTCTTAGAGAGAACTCATATCTTCTTTTGAACAGTTGTTTGAACATAATTATAATCATTTTTTTAATTCTTGGTCTGGAAGTTCTTCCAAATAATTCTTGTTGGGAATCATTACTCTGGGATTAGAAACTTTTGGAAAAGACATGCTATCTCAGTTTTCAGTATTGTTTTTGTTTCTGCACTAGAACTTAATCATCTGGAGCTAGTTGAGTCATTGAAGTTTTCTTTCATGTTATTTTTTTTAATTCAAGTTCCATCACTTTTTTCAGTACAGGTATTTACAATGTGTAAGAGAGGCTAAGTCATAATAGGATTGAGTTATTATTTTCTTCTGTGGGACTGATACTCAGGGCTGGAGGCTCTATCCTTATTCTTCCTCTGAGCATAAGTACAGTTCTGGGTCAGCCCTGGCTTCTTCACTGGTCTGTAACTTCCAGGATAAGTTGTGAGTTCCCTATGCCTGTGACCTTACTCTGGGACACCTGGGGCCTCATTCCTGGATCCACAGCTTCGGTAGCACTCAGACCTCCATTCAGGCATTTCTCTGAAGAGCAGATAATCATGAATAAAAAGACTGATAGATTCACATCATAACCTTGTTATGAGAAAATAATAAGTATGGGTGAGAATGTGAAAAATTGGAGCACTTAACACCAGAAGTGGGAAGATAGAAGTCTACAGAAATTCTGGAATACAGCATAATAAAAAGAAAAATATAACTATCATAAAATCCAGAAATTCTACTTTGGGGTATGCACTCAAAAGAATTAAAAGCAGATTTTAAATAGGTATTTGTAAAACTACATCATAACAACATTATCCCCAGTGGATAGAATATAGAAGCAGTCAAAGAGGAATTAATGGGTGAATATAGAAGGAAGTGTAGTATATACATAGAACTAAATGTTAGTCAGCATTTTTTAAGGTTTATTTATTTTTATGTGTATGAGTGTTTTATCTGTATGCATGTATGTGCACCATGTGCTTACCTGATATATAGGGAATCAGAAAAAGGCATTGAACCTCCAGGAACTAGAGTTATAGGTGGTTGTGAGCCATGATGGGGATGCTGGGAAACAAACCCCAGTTCTCTACAAGAACATCAAGTGCTCTCAACTGCTGAACCATCTCTTAGGCCCATCAGTCTTTAAAAGGCAAGAAACCCTGACTTTGCAAAGAGCGTGTATGATTCTGAAGGAAACAGTGTAAATGAATTAATCCAATCACAAAGTTTCAAATACTATATAATGATGTTTCTCTGGGACAATTAAAGTAATTGGAATCACAGAAAAAGTAGCTAGAATTTAGGATTGAGGTAGGCAATAAAATAGTTTGCTAGGTAGGTCTTGATTGAGTTTGATAGAGGTAAAGATTCCAGAGATAGATGACGGTAATAGCTGAATAGCAATATAAATGCACTTAATATAATAAAACTGTGTTTTTAAATGTAGTTCACAAAGAATTTGATGAGAAGCATATATTGCTATGATAAAAGTTGAGGTAAAGATTAGAGATGGTTTCCTAAAATAAACTTGATTTTATAACCTCTTCCAGTAGAAAGAGTTACCAGAGCTGTGTATGTGTGTTACAAATCCCAGCTTCTAACTTCTCTCCCATTTGAGTCCTAGCATTCTTTACTTACCTTCACTTAAAGGAAATATTAGATATTATTTCCCTTTAAATATATATTGTTTGTATAAAATAATAGTATAGTATAACATATTATCGATATTATATTATATACTCTGGAAAGAGATGTGCCAAGTGAAAGGACTGCGCCACTCTTTCCACATTTACAGGGATTCAGGTAGATTTTTCATCAGATCTAGGGTATTTTCACTGTAGCACAACTTGAAAGCTATATAGAATCAGCCAAGTATTGGAAAACTACTCAAAACAGTTACTGATAAAATCTCATCAACTCAGTAAGAGTTTTGAGGATTCTGCCTTGTATTTATTAAAAATGAAATGTCTTCAAAATATGTCTCTTTCCATCCAGGCATATATAATGCAATGAGCCATGGAAGGAAAAAATGTGAGTTTCCCTAACGTATTTGTCTTGGTGTGCTTCTCTGACCACCCACGGCTGGAGATCCCCCTCTTTAGAGTGGTTCTGGTCTCCTTTAGCTTCACCCCGAGAGAAAACAGCTCTATCATCTTTCCCTGGTGGAATCTAAACTCCAGATACCCATGTACTTCTTCTTAGACAACCTCTCTGTGCTGGACATCTGTATAACGTGCACCATTGTCCCACAGTTCCTGGCCAACCTCTGGGGCCCAGAGAAGACAATCCCTCCTGGGCTGCATCACACAGGCCTGCCTCTTCCACTGGACCAGCTGTACAGAATGCACCCTGCTGGCAGTGATGGCCTTTGATCGCTATGTGGCCATCTGCCAGCCCCTCAGGTATACTCTCATCATGCATCCCTGGGCATGTGTGTGGCTGGCAGCTGCACGCTGGACCAGTGGCCTGGCTAATTCTCTGCTCCAAGCCACACTCACCCTCCAGCTTACTCTTTGTGACAAAAACGCACTGGACCACTTCTTCTGTGAGGTACCTGCTTTTATCAAGCTGGCATGTGGTGACACCAGGACCTGCTCCTGTCCTTCGGAGCCATTCCTTTTGGAATAAAGGCTCCCATAACAGTGTTAATCTCATATATCTTTATTGCTAGGGCTGTGCTGAAGTTATCTTCAGTTGAGGGAAGACACAAAGTCTTCAGCACCTGCAGCTCCCATTTGCTGGTTGTCACCATGTTCTTTGGACCAGGCATCTACATGTACCTCCAATCTCCATGCAAGATCACTCAGGCCAAGTTCATGTCCTTCTTCTATTGTGTCATCACCCCTCTGTTCAATCCTCTCATCTGTACTCTGAGAAACAAGGATGTGAAGGAAGCATGGAAGAGGATCCTACCAGCCCAGTGTCAGGGGAAGTCTTTGAAAACCACATGATCTCTGCCTGTGTCTGGAAAAGCCATATGCATAAATTAGTGCTGGAATGTTTGCTTTTCCAAAAAGGTAGGTGCATGAAACAGAGTTCCCATCTCTCAGCAATCAACCTCCCTGATAAAACATTTTGACTAGAAACTTCTATCTTCTAAAGTCTAAACAGAGTCACTGTACTTTTTCTGGACCCTTCCCTAATGATTCTCTCCACAGAACGGGAAAATGAGTACTGAAAGGCATTGTCTATAAATTTCATCTCATAATTACTCTCCAAAAAACTGTTGCTGAAATTATTTGGAACAAGTTATACTTTTTGCCTTTCTGTGATGATATAGATATGGTAGATTGTGCCTATAAACAGTCTATAACTGATATTCCTATAAGTACACTCATTGACTCACAATAAAAGACATGAAAGTAAAATGGGACTAGTTGGGAAGAGAAGGAGGATCATCAGGAGTGATGTGGGAATAGTAAGGTAATTGGGGATAATATGATCAAAACAAATTATAGGCCCATATAAAAATGTCATAATGATATCCATTATCATATGTAAGTAATATATGCTGATAAAAATCTTTAAATTTTTTGGAACAGATCTCAGTAAAATTTTTAAGCAGATTCTTATTAGATCTATCTAGAAACCTACTCAAACTATTTTAACCTCTCCTATCTCTGAGAATCCCATGTCTTCTGTTTTCCTCAAACACCTTGCCAACCTACAAGTAATCATATCCTTACCTCATCTATGCCAACCAGTTAACTTCATTGTTTATGTGACATAATCATTGAATGTCACCATTATAAATTTGCTTCACTTTTCTCAAAGCATTTATGACAAACATCACTCACTGTCTCTATTGTCATCGTACCCTATGCCCTATCATCCGCCTCTACTCGATTTCTTTACTTCGCTCTATACTTTTAGAAATTAGAAGATCCCTCCTGTTTTACATATAGATGATACACATGAGGTTCTACATGCTTAAGACCTACCTGACAAGGAGCAGCAGATGAACAGGAATTTGATCAAAATAAGAAAAAAATACTCATATGTCCCCACTGAGTTTGCTTTAATGATATGCCAGTGACTCTTCTTTGGAGTGTTTCATTAATTACTTGTCTCAATGCTGCGAAAAATAGCTAACAAAACCATCTTAAGGAAGCTTGGGCTTCTAAATCAAGGGTGCCGAACATCACCTAGGAAGTTACCACAGTAGGAGGTGGTCACATTATATCCACAAACAGGAAGCAGAGAGAGATGAATTCTGGTATTCAGCTTGCTTCTCCTTTTTATTCAGTACGAAAACCCAACTCATAGGATGATGCCTCCCATACTTGGTCTTCCCACTTCAATTAACCTAACTGAGAAAAATTCTCACAAGCATACCCAGAGGTTTGTTCCATACTGAGTCTATATCCTGTCTAGTTGACAATCAAGCTAAACTATCTCAGTTCCAGCCCTTTGGACTTGACACTGAAGCACGTCACTTTTAAACCATAACCTCTTGTCCCCATAGTCTCAGAACCATCTCATAATGCAGAATGCATTCAAAAGTCCTCATAGCCTTTAATATTTAAACACTGTTTAAAGGTCAAAAGTCCAAGTCTCATCTGAGACTGAAGGCAATCTCTTATTTGTGAGCCCCATTATAAACAGAAAAAGTTACATACTTCCAACATCAAGTGGTTCAGAATAAACAGTCCCAGTCTAAACCAGAATAATGGGGAGGAGGAGGCTTGACAAGGAATGACCATAACAAACCAAGACCAAACTCCAGCAGGAAAAACACTAAATCCTGAAGCTCTACAGCAGGCATCTATGGATCATGATGAATCTCTGGGGCCTCAAATGACCTCATGGGTTGGTGTCACCCACATTTAGGGAAGGTCTTCCCACCTCAATCAACCTAACCTAGAAAATCCCTCCCAGACATGCCCAGTGAATCATTTTCATGGTGATTCTAAATATTGGTATTGTCAACTCTTGATCATCACAAAAAATAGGATATTTACTAATATCTTGAAACAAAAACATTCTTACTACTACTATAGTCTCTATCTAGGATATTATTTTAAATTAAATATAAAAATATATTTAACAATTGGCTAAATTCATCATGCTGAAAGACTTGGATTAGGCAGGTTGAAGAGATTCCACTTCCATGTGCATTGTCACACTACTCACAACAGCCAAGTTGAAAATCAAATATTTGTCCATAGAGAAGTTAATACAGAAAATTTGATATAGGTGGCAAAATGTGATATGTGAAAGATATAATGCAGCATATTATCCAACTTCAAAAATATAAATCTTATATTTAGAATGCCATGATGGCATATTAGAAATTTGTATCAAATAAGGTAAGCATAGAGAGACAAATGATGTTGTGTATTTTCATTCATATGTGGAATCTAAAACAACTGAAATCAGAGAATAGGAAAATAGAGCTGGGATTACCAGGGCTGGATCTTGGAGGTGAAACACAGATAATCATCAAAGATAACAAAGCCTCAGTCAGGCAGGAGAAAGCACAGTAATTTTTTAGACCTATTAAATGTCATGTGTGTTTTAAACATGTTTTTGTCAAACTGTGGAGCTGTGAGCTTGATTTCGACTTTAGGAAATCTCCTGCTAACTCCATAAGCAAATCCAGTCTTCATGTGCAAGTCACCTAGACTAATCACACCAAACTTTTGATCAGAAGTATCTGTATTTCTCTCAGTTATGTGTGTTAAATGCATCTTTACATCATCCTTCTCAAGCACAGATTCTAATCCTAAACAAGGGCTGTGGGGGAGATGAGAAGTAGAAGCTGGTGAACTACAGAAGCGACAGACGGGAGGGAAGCATTCTGGAATCTTGTGGTGTTTCTCCTGCCTTTATTTCCTGAGCTCTCTTTGTTCTGTCAGCCTACCGTTTTTTAATTTAATCAAAACATTTTATTGTAATGAATTCAAAAATAAAAACGTCACACAGCTAGGTCAAGGTAGCGACTCAAACAAACACTTGTGCAATCCTAAAGTATATATCTCAGTATCAAGCCCATGTTTAAAAACAATAAATTATTCCTGTATTTGCTATAGATTTGGCACACAGGCAAAGATCTTAGTCACATTCAGCTTGGATCAAAGAATCTGTGTGAGAGGGGAGTGGGGGAAAGGGTTAGCAAGCGATCCCTGGACTCTAGATGCACTCTAGAAAAGACACCAGTGAAAGCTGATATAGAACTTCAATAGCATCCCCTTCATGGAGTCTTTCTAACATGATCTTTGGAAACTTCAGAAATTACTTCACTTTAGTAGCAAGGTGGCATAGAACAGAATCTACCTGGTCCTGATCCTAAAAACCAAGATGACATCATCTGGAAGAAAATGAGCACACTTTGTGAACAGTCTAGTTTCTTCTCTGTTGCTGAGATAAAATACTCTGACCAAAATCATCTGAGGGTAGGAAAGGGTTTACCTGGCTTAAACTTTCAGGTCACATTGAGAGAAGTCAAGGCAGGACTTCTGGCAGGAACTTGAAGCAAAAACTTCAGGGGAATGCTGCCTGCAGGCTCTCTCACAGACTTATGCTAAGCTAGCTTTCTTATACAGTCCAGGAGCAACTGTCTTGTGATAGTTCTGCCCACAGTAGGCAGAACTTCTTCTATCAAATAACAGTCAAGACACCCCCCCATAGACCTGACCACAGTTCAATATGATCTGGGAAGTCCCTCAATTGAGATTCCCTTCTCAAGTGACTCTGGGATGTAACATTTTTATGGCTAAAGCTGGGTAGGATAGTAGTTCTAGAAGCCATTTCATATGTGACCATTGTTGTTATGAAAATTCACAGGAATTTATCCATTAAAATGGGGGATAGAAAGGGTTCAGTTATTGCACAAGAGCTTAACCAAGTGATGGGAATGCTATGGAAACTATGTCAGCTCTCATCTCCTGTCTTTTTGAAACTGTCTCAAAAAATAAAATAAAAGAAGGTGGAGCATGATTGAATATACCCAATGTCAACCTCTGGCCTCCATAGCATGCACATATACAAAAGTTTTTAAAAGAGGGGCTGGAGAGATGGCTCAGCAGATAAGAGCACTGGCTACTCTTGAAGAGGACCTGAGTTTGAGTTTGATTCCCACCACCCACATGACAGCTAACAACCATCCATAACTCCAGTTCCAGAGGATCTGATGCCTTCTTCTGACCTCCGTTGACACTGTACAACATGGATACACTTACATACATGCAAGCAATACACTCAGACATATAAAATAAAAATAATTTAAAGTTTTTAAAGGAGATTTGTAAATTAGATGTGGTAGGACATGCCTGTAGTCCCAGCAATCAGAGGGTAGAAGCAGGAGGATCTGGAGTTCAAGGCCACCCTCAGCTACATAATGAGTTAGATGTCAGCTTGAGCTGCATGAGACCCTGTCTCCCCACTGCCAATAAAACACAAGATTTAAAGCTGGATGTAGTGGTACATACTTGTAATCCTAGCAACTAGAGAGCAGAGACAGGTGGATTGCTACAAGTTTGAGTCCAGGGTGACATATAGTAAGTTTGAGTTCTGCCTTGGCTACTTAGAGTAATAGTAAAACCTTGCCTGAAAACAAGTGTCTTTCTTGAGAAAGGGATAATTAACACTTAGTCTAAAGATTTATTGGTTTATTAAGAAACAATGTGCATACTTTATTTGTATCAATAACATATATGTTCGGTATGGTTATATTAATTATATTATATCAATATATGCTGTATGCAATATGTAATATATAATATATATGTCTGTGTACTAAGAAAATGAATGGCATTTTATAGTACCTGTTTATTACTTGAAGTTGTAGACTTTCTTTTCTTTAGGATGGTTAAGCTCTCACACTTACAGTAGTTGAACTCTTCCACATCAAGCTTTAATAGAAAAAATTTCTGTTAAATTTTTAACAACAGTGATCACTTCAGCTAGACTAGCTGGCCAGCAAGCCCCACAGATCCTCCTGACTCCACCTCCCCAGTGCTAAGATTACAGGAAGCAACACCCAGAATTTTCCATTGGATGCTGATGATACAAACTCAGGTCCTTGTGCTTGTATAACAAGCTCTTTACCTACTGAGTCATCTTCCCAGCCTTATAAACCTTTTAATTGACAAGCTATTAATAACAGATCTTCATAATTACCACTTATGTTATAAAATACAATTTGTCACATAAATGGACACATGTTTTTCCATAAACATACTCATAGAGACTTTTATTCAAGAATACCAGTGTGGAGCCAATGAAATGATTTAGCAGGTTAAGCTTGATGCACTGAGCTCAATCCCAAAATTCACATGGTGATAGAAGGAGAGAACCGACTCAAGAACTTTGTCCTCTAGCCTCCGCACATACACAGGAGCACTCTCTCTCTTTCTCTCTCTCACACACACACACATACACACACACATACATACATACACACAAACACATACAAATAAAAAATAAATGGCTAATGAAAAAGGAACAACAAACAGTATGCTGTAGGCATGGTGGCTCACACCTGTAATCTCAGCATTTGAGAGGTTGAGGTAGGATTGCCATGAATTTGAAGCTATCCTGAGTTCAAGGCCAGACTGAGCTATAGAGTGAGCCACTGACTTGAAACAACAACAGCACATGTGTGATTTCAGGTCCAAGGGAAACCAAGTGTTCTGGAGAGACAGAAGGTGAGCAAGGAGATAAATCTGGAAATCCAGAGCTTTCTGAGCCAAGTTTTTCAGAACCTGAACAGCTCCCTTCACAGCTCTCTCAATCCCTATTTCACAAACATGCAGATTAAGGGAAGTAAAAGAGTAAAGTCCCTTTAAGTAGACAAAAACAACATAAAACTAAAAAGATTCTCAACAGTAAAGGAAGCAGCAACATTTAAGATTATTTTAGGAAGGAACTAGGAAGTACTGCGCTCCCATTCCTACTTCCTGTGTGTCCATGACATGACTCAGTTCTGCGGCATTCAGAGGGACTGGCCCTACAGAAACCAATGTAGCAGATGTCTGTGATTTATGTGCTTTACTTACAATAAAACAGCATCTTGGATACTCTGATATCTTAACATATCTAGTCTAGGCTGTGAAAGTAGAATTGATAAGCATCTAGATGAAATAACACACATAAAAGCATTTTTGACAGGCAATGAATAATGTTCAGTGCTTTTGCAGCTATCAGTCAATAGCAGAGCTGGAGAAAATGATTGATATCACTGATGCTTGGGAAGAAAAAGATAGAGAAACTGAGTCTGAAGATGGCATGCCAGTGGCTCAAGGTTCCCAAAGGATTAACTATTCTAGCCTAAGGTGCTAACATCTCCTATTTTCATAGGGTGCTGTTCAGAGTGGTTCATGAAATTTACCTGATTTGATCTTCATAATAATCCAGTGAAGTTAATAGTCCAGGTGATAACCACCAATACTGTAACGCTTATAAAGGCACCCAGCACTTTTTGAGACTTAACCTATTCTAAACATTTCACAGTTATTAACCCAATTATTATAGTACTCCTGCAAGGAGCATGCTGTTAGAACCATTTCACAGAGACGTGAAAATTCAAGCCCAAAGAGTAGATTTACCAAGGTCACATGAGTGAGTGACAGCCTAGGATTCAGAGTCAGGCAGATCTAGCCAGAACCCTCACCCAGCAACACATAGCCATCAAGTCTACATTCTACATATAAAAATAGAGAAAGGAAGATTGACAAATAGTTCTCAAGGCTTCTCCAGTCTCCGTACATTTCGCTGACTTCCCAATCTGTTAAGAGGACTAGAAAATATGTCTGTAGCAGAGCATATCTTGCAGTATAGAATAGAATGGGTGTTGACCCATAAAGAGTAGAAATGAGAAGTTTGAAGAAAAGTGAAGAAGATGATTTATGCAAGGACAGCAGCATCTAGAATCAATCTTGTTCGTGAGAGTTGCCATTAATTAATGCAACATTTTTCTTGGCTCACATCTGTAGATTACAACTTTTCCCCAGGTGTACAAATATCTCTGGAAACTATACCAGGAAGCTCCTAAACTAGCTGTCCCTCACTGGGCTCTGGGTAGAAAGACTTCAATGATGCTAGGGAACATTTTCTTTGAGCTACCCAAGCATGTTCCTCTATCTTCCTTTGAGGAGAGCCCAGAAATTCTGGTCCTCCCTATTCCCTCTAAGCTTCAAATAAAATGCTTCTTCAAATTCCATGTAGTAAAACTGAAACACCCCTCCTTCACACACACACACACACACACACACACACTGCATGATCATGATCACTCCATCATTCACAATCAGAGGCCAAAGATGATCAAGTCAAACCTAGAAAGGAGAAAACAAAAGTGAAAATGTAAACTCCAGAAGCAAACATGGCAAAGGTAAAACATTGGCTAGCAGATCTGTAAGCTCTGTCAAGCAGATACCGGGGAAGGGACGACATGCTGACCCTGTCATGCCATCTATCTCACTGGGGCAAGGAGGCATACCCTAAAAGAGATTCTATAATTAAACCACCATACATAGAGAACAGAAAACACAATACCATACTGTTCCAAACTCCAAAGCCTCCCCCAGGAGCTGAGAGATGAACCTGAAAACATTGTAAACACCCCCAAGAGCTGAACACAAACTCAGTGGATGCAGATAGACTGTGGGACAATGGAGAGAAGCAGCTGAACCCTGGTAAGAAGAGAATACCTGGCAGTGAAGGTGAGTACAAACACACATGTTCCCCTCAGAGTCTTGGACATCGAAATCCATGTGTGGAAAGCCCAACCTCGCAGCACATGCAGAAGACAGTAGCTAACAGGTAGCCATTCTCCCTAAACCCACCCCCTCCGCCATGTTGAGCTCTGGAAAATACCTCTGGGAGGGCTGAATTCAGCACAGGAATACAACCAAGCAGAGAAAACAGAAGGCAGTTTATATAGAGACTTTTCTGGTCTAACCTGTTTAAACTCCATAAGCATTACAACTGTTGTTCCAGCAGCAGAGCTGGCAAAAAAAAAAAAAAAAAAAAAAAAAAAAAAACACTCAGCAGAGGTCAGGAAACTAACACCTGTTCCAGCAGGGAATCAATGAAACAAAGAGGTGGTTCTTGAAAATATAAACAAAATTGACAAACACTTAGCCTAACTAACTAAAGAGACAAACTAGTGCAATTTTTTTTTAACTTGAGAAGAACAATATCTGAACGTCAGTGTTCATCGTGTTTCCCCTGCTAGCTGGTATTCACATGAATTACTGCTTGTGAGTGACAGTTTGCTCTTCATGCTTGCTGTCTGCCCAGTTTTGACCCCTCCCATGCAAAAAATGGAGCATGTAGCTGACACATCATTAGCAATGGTGTCAAATCTCAATTTGGATTCCTCTTTCCAGTTACTTCTCAGTTCTATAGAAAGCAGCTGGTTTCTCCCGTGGGACAGGCTTTGGAAGACAAAATTAGTATTTCTTATGTTTTGTAGGTATGAGAAGTGGGGCACAGGAAGAAAGTGGGTAACCTGTTAGAGATTCAGAGAGACTGGCTTTGAAGTTGGTTCAACTCATTCTCTAACTGGACCATGGGCTACACAAATTACTCTCCAACTCTGATTTTAAAGTGATCTGTCCCCAAACTTAAAAGTGAAGGCATAATGACTGTCATGACTTTTATGCCCTGTGACTGCTCTATTTTCCCTGGTCTTCTGGTCTTCTAGGGTCTACAATTAATTGCAAGTATTCCAAACTCACACTACTTCAATTACCAGTCAGCCCCTTAGACACTAATTAAATTAAGCATTAGGGATAAATTCCCAGCCAGCAAGAGCAAACTTCTATGCAGTATCTGGGGAGAATGAGCAGAACCCTCCTAGAAAGGGGCACAGAGGATGAAGTCAAGCTTAACCTGGGGAATAGTTGTAAAATTAGTGGGAAGTGTAACATGGGCTGTTTTTTCCCTAAATACCCTGGCTATGACAAAGCTGCACTGTCTATAAAAGTGTGGAAGCTATTCCACCATATTAAAATTCCCACAGCACAAAATTATTGCAAATCTGGAGCCTTCCTGTAACCAAAGGAAAGAACAGCCAACCTGGAAACTCCCCCAGAAAACCTGCAACACAGAGAGCCCTCCTTTCTTCCAGGCCAAGAATGACCTCTCCATACCTGCTGAGGGCTGGGTTCAGGTAGGAATGAGGTCTCAGCAGCCTCATGAGAGCAAACAGGCACATCCTTCTGGTACAAGATCTGCAATTGCAGTGACTGCCTTCCTAAACAACACTTCCCAGTACAGAGTAAGTCAGGTCCTCTATACATGCCAGGAAACCATGGAAAGGAGAGGCCAGTCCTAGACTCTGGACAAACTATAGTCTGCATTACAGAGAACTGGGGATTGTGTCCAGATTTTATGACATTGCTTTTCAGATATTACAGGTGGAGGTTAACTTGCATGATGAAGCCTTTGCTTCACTTAGCAGAGAAATACTGAAGGCTGTACATGTAAGATTGTGGGTTGAGACTGTTTCTCACCATGTCTTAATTTCAGTTTAATCAGAACTTCTAAAAGTAAAGCTGCCATTGAGACAGTACTGAAAACACAGCCCTGTATTTTCCCTACTGTCTTGAAAAACTATTGTTATTTTCTGTTAAAGAAAATACTTCTAGCCATAACCTCACCCTCCAAGCTCAGTCTCCTATAGTGTAACCCTAACTACCATAGTGACAAATATCAAAGCCTTGATTTGAGTGGCCAGATTGGAGAAATTTTAAGCTGAATTTCACATTGAAGAAAGAGCTAATAAGCAATAAAGTCCCATGGCTGAGTCCTGCCTGCCCATCTCATGAGCTGCTTTCTAGAAATTCTATTTAACTGCTCTGAGTTTGCTTTTCCCTCCTGTCCATTAGAATAAGTCACACAGCTAATCAAGTCCCAGAGGGACTTCAACAGCAAATGTCAATGATAAGACATAGATAAGCAAACATATGATAAATGGTTGATGATAGATGGATAGATAGATGAATGGATGGGTGAATAGATGATAGAGATAGATGATAGATATGACAGAATGATAGATATATGATAAATTTAGATGATGATGATATGATGAGAGATAGAGATGGATAGATACATGATAGATGATAGATGATATATAGATAGATATAGTTCAAGATCAACCAGAAAGGTTGTATATTACACAGATGATTATTCTTGTCACAAGTGTGCCCACATGTTCATAGCCTCACCTACAAGCAGGCACAGTACACATACAGTCATCAAAACACCTATAGTGGCTGCTAACAGAGGAGGAACAGGACCCAGTGGAAACTGCAGGGTATTCCATGTGAGGAGACACAAGTCCTACTTTTCACAGGTCTGTTGAGGAGATGGTTCTTACCTTTTAGGAAACTGGATAACTCAAATGTATTTTGCCTCTGGGATCTAAGTCTTAAATGTCATAAGGTGAGTGTGAGTATTGGGTTGGAGGAATAGAAATTGCAGAGCAACAGTCAGCAAGTTCTGAGGTCCAGACAGGCACTCTTGCTCAGGACATCACAGGGAAGATCAAACAGCACATACCAGTCTTATGCAGACAGAACCAATAAAGCACAGAGTCATGGATGGAAGTGTGAATGAGTAGAACCTCATTAGAAACAACATCAATGCTTGGAGTCAGGCTGGCTGAGGGGAAGTCAGCCATAAACTAAGAGACAGAAGCTGACTTGGGGTTGGGAGCACGGCTGGCATCCCAAACTGTCAGTTCACAAGGTCAGGAAAGGGTGGGAAAGACTCTGTCGATGTGACAATTGGAGGCACAGTTCTAGAAGAACTCTACTTGAGTGTGACTGTGGCAGAGATGGAAATTAGTGTGTTTACCCTGGGAAAACAACCTGAACCTCAGGAAACACATCAGAAGGAGACCAAGGAGCATTTGTTGGTGGTATAGTAGTCAAGTAACTGCCAAACTGAGCAAAGCATGGAGTAAAAGAGTTGGGCAGCAGGGCATTGAGTTCCAGGTACAGAATCCAAGTAAGCCAAGAACCAATTGAAAGAGTTAGAGAGAGCAAGGGATAATGTGGTAGCCCAGATGCTTGGCCCTTATGCTGGCTGCCAAGGACACACAGTGGGACTCTGATCCCAACACTAGAACCATGAATGCAGATGAGTCTAGCCTCAGTCTCCATTGTGAGCCATAAAAAGTGGTTTTTAAAATGTGCTAGGTAAGCCAGGTGACACACAGACAGAGACTCAGAGACAGAGGCAGGTAGATCTTTCTGAGAGAGGCCAGGCTGGCCTCCACAGTGAGTTCCTGGTCAGCTAAAGCTACAGAGAGAGCTTTCCTTAAAAAAAGAAGTTCTATGCTCTATCATTGAAAACAGTGGTTCAGAGTTCATTAAGGATCAATCCTCTTCCTTGAAGCTAATTCTTTTGAGTATTTTTGAGAGAATAATGGCAGAAATGCAATAATTGAATGTTTCACAAGCATATTCAGAACAATGTGGCAAAGAGCATGTAGTTTGGAGCTACATATAGAGCAGAGATGATTAGCACTCATCCATTTAAACTTTAAGGTTTGAGTTATTTTGAAATAACAGCAGAGTTCTTAGAAATATAAGCTGGGGTGTTGTTTATTTCAACATCTAAGCTGAAAAGATCTCCATTAACTTTTAAATTATTCACAAAGTACCAGACCAAAAATTAAAAATGAATCCTCTACAAATTACCTGTATGCAAGATTTATTTTCAGTTTTATCCTGAAGCATCACATCCCCATAATGGACTTGAAGGTGTGCAGAACTTGGGAAAGACTAGGAAACTGGAGCTCTGTAGAGTGACTCTGTAACACTGCAGACAGCAAGCTGTAATAGCTGCAGCTGCAAAGTGCTGTAAGCCTGAGATCATGTGTTATGGGTGAAAAGGAATAAAACTCTATGACTCAGAGCTGAGTGGTTCAACCAAAACTGTTTATTAGAAGAAAAAAGAAACTCCCAAAGTGGGAGGTGTTCTAAGATGCCGTTTAAGTGGCAAGGACTAGATGTTTATAAATGATTACAGAACACGGAAGCAATAGTGGATATGGGATAAAAGGTAGCTTGTATTCCCCTGGTTACACAAGACGACATTTTTCCCAGCACCAGAGCTCCATCATAAACTACTATAGTTATCTAAAGACCATCAAGCAAGAATTTTGACCCATGAAGCATCTTCAATTGTCATCAGGGGAGCTTTTCTAGATGTTGGGGTCACCAGGTAGTCAGAGTCTTAAGTAGGGCCAATCCGTAACTGCCTAACTTCCTGCTATCTGTGCCTCAATCCCATGAGTCAGCAATGGTAGCCCATTTCTTTCACATTAGCTGTAGCATCCAACAATCAAACTGACTGTGGTATCTATCTCTAGGACATGACTCCTGCTTGACAAAGTTGTACCCGGAATTTAAATGTCACTTTAAATATGAGACAAAGATTAACACTCTAGGATATCTGATCTTTTATTGGACAACACCAAAGCTTTCTTCCCATGCACAACTGTATACTGTAGATCCTCATTAGAGATCAAGAACAAGTCAGGAGCTTGAGTGTCATATCTCTTGGCTACTCCAGGTTCTCAGAGAGTCTAGAACCTTGCTATTTTTACTGCCAAAGTGAGTAACAAAGATTCTGGCATGAACAGTCCTAGGGTGAGAGCTTGCTGTGGTTCTGAGAGCAGCAAGCATCTCACAGTAACTGAGCCAGGTGTCAGTCATCAGAGGTAAGTAGGTTGTGGTCATATCAAGAGAGTCCCTGGCTGCTTCCAAAGCCCTTCTTCCTGCTCTATGTCACCACCCTCCATTACTTCATCACTATTTCCAAAAGACAAAATGAAAAAGTCTAAGAAAATATGTACTCTTCAATCAGTGTTTGTAGAGAAATCAAAAATTGCAATGGCAGTGGAAGCCATGATGGGCGTGATCAAGTTCAAATTAAGCCCACATTTATAAGGAAGGCTGTCAAATGAATCCTCTTTAGCTTCTCCAAGGTATGCCACTGAAGCAAATACCCCCTCCATTTTAACAAATGCAGGCATTGAAGTTTAGAAAGACTGACTCGCTTAAGGTCAGAGTGAGAGAGTTGTGAAGATATACATGCTCCTGTCGGAGCTCCTGCCTCTGACTCCTCTTCAGGTCTCTCCAGACTAAGGAAGTTCAGGCAGGGTATAGCCTGAGGAGGAGCACACACAGAATGTGAAACTGATTAAGTCTTTCTATTCACAGTTATTCATTCAAACTCTCTTGACTTATCACAGCTGTCAGAAGATGCTTCAACATGAGAAGTGACAACCACAGTTCCTTGGGGGACCCCCCGAAGGACTTCATCCTCCTGGGCATTTCTGAAAGACCATGGCTAGAGCTCCCTCTCTTCGTAGTCCTTCTAGTATCCTACATTCTGGCCATGCTGGGAAACATTTCCATTATCCTGGTGTCCCGGCTAGATCCCCAGCTCCAGAGTCCCATGTACATCTTCCTCAGCCACCTGTCCTTCTTGGACCTCTGCTACACCACCACCACTGTCCCACAGATGTTGGTCAACAT
Organism: Eospalax fontanierii; assembly: GCA_035773235.1. Taxonomy (NCBI): domain Eukaryota; kingdom Metazoa; phylum Chordata; class Mammalia; order Rodentia; family Spalacidae; genus Eospalax; species Eospalax fontanierii. The sequence goes on from CM069546.1 coordinate 129,677, forward strand.
GGGCAGCTCCCAGAAGACCATCAGTTATTGTGGCTGTACAGTGCAGTATGCCATTTTCCACTGGCTGGGCTGTACCGAGTGCATCGTCCTGGCTGCCATGGCCCTGGACCACTACATGGCCATCTGCGAGCCACTCCGGTATGCCATCATCATGCATCGCTCACTCTGCCAGCAGCTTGTGGCTGTGGCCTGGCTCAGTGGCTTCGGCAACTCCCTCGTTCAGGTCATCTTGACAGTGCAGTTGCCTTTCTGTGGGAGGCAAGTACTGAACAACTTCTTCTGTGAGGTGCCAGCCATGATCAAGCTGTCATGTGCTGACACTGTGGTGAATGATGCTACACTGGCTGTGCTGGTATCATTCTTTGTGCTGGTCCCCTTGGCTCTCATCCTCCTCTCCTACGGCTTCATTGCTCGGGCTGTGCTCAGGATCCAGTCCTCCAGGGGACGGCACAAGGCCTTTGGGACTTGTTCTTCCCACCTGCTGGTGGTCTCCCTCTTCTACCTACCTGCCATCTACATGTACCTGCAGCCCCCATCCAGCTATTCCCAAGAGCAGGGCAAGTTTATCTCACTCTTCTATTCAATAATCACTCCCACCCTTAATCCTTTCATCTACACCCTGAGGAATAAAGATGTGAAGGGAGCCCTCGGAAGACTCCTGGCAAGGATTGGGAGGCTCTGTGGAAAGTGAAGGTCTAACCTAGGGAAATCCCTGTGAATTTCAGAACCCTGAAAAAGGATTCTGGGGGGCAGGAAAGTAGCTCAGCAGTAGAGAACTTGCCTGGCATGTGCAAGGTCCTGAGTTCAAGTCCTAGTATTTCAGAAAGTGCTTAGACAGTAGGCTCTTTAAGAGGTTTGAAAGCTTAAAAAAACCTATCCTAAAATACTTGACTTTCCATGTGGCCAAAGAGCCAAATAGCTCACATCTATAAGTAAGGTCAATTCTAAAAGCGTAAGAGGCTATACATCTTCAAGAATTATTTGAATAATTTGTTGCTCATTAGTGTTTGTTAGATTATTCAAACTCTAGTTTCCTGGATCTTTCCTTTTTATCTTCTTCCTATATTTCTTCTTCTTTTTTCCCACATGTCTCCTTTTAAACTTCCTTCTTCTTTGTAGTCACTGCAAAACATCTAAATATGAACCTGAAGCAGTCTTATCTCATTTATGATAAACATTTGTTCTCTATGAAATGAAATCTCCATAAATTTTAAATGTTTTTAATATCACAAGAATAAAGTAAACTGTGTTCTTCTTTTTGTAATCATAGTTGATTTTTTTCTTCCTGTAGTTCAAACTTCTTCCTCTAGAAAGTTTTCCAGCACTGACTGAGAACTACTGAAAATCTTTCTACCATGGGGCTAGACTGCTATTAGAATGCATAAGTCAAAACAAATAAAGCATAAACTCTCACCTTAGAGAAAAGCATATTCCATTGGAGAATATAAGTGACAAATACAATTAATGTTAAGGAAAATAAAACTTCAAATGATAAATTTGGGCTGAAGATGTTTAACTCAGTGGTAGGGTTCTTACCTAAACTGGCCCTGCCTTTGGTCCCCAGAACCATACACCTGAAATGTTCAAGGTAATTATGGTAGCTAACATTTGTAGAAGACTTTCATAACACAGGCAATATGCTAAGTGTACTAAGGTACACCAATCTGTGTTATACCAATCTTTACGCTGTGTTGTTCATTTTTATAATTTCCCTTTTCATGTAAGAATCCATTATTAAAGGGGGTGGTGATTGCTTTCTCTAGTTATCATGATAAATATCCAGTAGCCAAAGGAACTGAGATTTGCACAAACACTAGCTGCCTCCTTCAGTGAAATTAAGCTATTGCCAGCACCTTGTATTAGCGTTTAGCCTTTTTTTTTAATTAGGCCACTTGGGAAGCTTTGTTGTTTTGCTTTGTTTTTAATATTTTATTTATTGTTTTTATTTTATGTGTATGAGTGAATTGCCTGCATGTATATAAGTGCACCCATGTTGTGCAATGCCTGCGGGGGTCAAAAAAGATCATTGAATCCCTTGGAACTGGAATTACAGATAGCTGTTAGCCATCATGTGGGTGCTGGGAATGGAACCCAGGTCCTCCACAAGAGCAGCCAGTGCTCTTAACTGCTGAGCCATCTCTTCACCCCTTGTTTTTGTTTTTTAGACAGGATCTTACTACGTAGTCCTGACTAGCCTGGAACTCCTATTTAGACCAGGCAGGTCTCACACTCACAAAGATTCACCTCTCTTTGCCTCCTCAGTGTTAGGATTAAAGGCGTGTATCACCACACCCAGTTAATTAGATGATTTTTGTAATTTTTATTTTATTTTAAATTATGTGCATATATGGGGGGATGGGTATGTACATGCAAGTGCAGATGCTCCTGAGAGGCAGAAGAGGGTGCTAGACAGCCTGGAGCTAGAGTTACAGGCAGTTGTGAGCCACCGCCATGTGCATACTAAGAACTGAACCCAGCAAGTGCTCTTAACCACTGAGCCATTTCTCCAGACCCTCCCATTAGTTTTTCATGTTGAAAATTTATTTGTACTTAGCCTTTTGTTTCTATTCATTGCCTTGATGAGTTGCCAGACATTAACATAACCAAGCCTAGCAAATAACAATAAATGTACAAAATTAAGAGGAAAATTCAGAAAGTGTTTTTCACAGTAAAGTCAAAACTAAGTACAAGTCACAGAGCTCAAGGATTTGACTTAATAGATGTGAAAAATAATGGTTGTTGCAAGTCCAAAACCACAAAGTGTTTTTTCCAGTGGACTTCCATAGAGCTATGACTGTGTAGCAGCTCAAAGTCCTTTATATCCCAGAGTAACATAGAAGAGTCCCTGAGCAATGGCATAAATCCAAATCACAAGTCAATAAATCAAGATGGCATGAATCATAAAAAAATGATAATCAGTGCATAAAGTAATACAATAATATGATCTAATTCTAGGACATATTTGAGGATATTAAGTTTTAGCACATCTATTCCCAAAATAGATGTGCTAATGTGAAAGCCTCAAATTCTATTCACTCTGTCAGGGCTAGGTTTAGTGACTTCCTTGGCAACTAGAATACAGTATTCGATGTTCTAGCTCTCTTTAGACAAAGTTGTAAGACTCCTAGCAACTCTAGTTAGCAATTCTCTCAGATCACATGACTCACCGAGAAGTCCATCAGTTGTAAGTCTGAATATGTTGGGAAGACCACAACTGGGAGCTCTTACTTGCAGAACCAGGTAAGCCAGGTCTGCCAGCTCTTAGCCATTTAACCAGCTAACACCCCCCCCCCCAAATACTTAACAGAAGAACCACCCAGCAGAGCCCAAAACAAGTTCCTGGACCCTTAGAGGATGAAATAGAATAGTCATTATTCTCAGGACTTAGGCATCGGTGTGGCTTGTCAAGCAGCAAAGGTACTTAGAGAATAGCGGTCCAGTAGAATATCCATTATCACAGATCATACCTACCACCAGACAAGTATGGAGAGTTTCTACTTTTCAGAGTTATAGGGGAAAATATTTAAACTATTCAACTGACAAAATATGTTGACCTATAACAAACTGATATGTTGTCGTAGTGGTTTGAATGAGAATATTCCCTACAGGCGCCATGTATTTGGACATTTTGTCCCCAGTTGGTGGCACTGTTTGGGGAGATCTAGAAACTTGTTAGAGGAAACACGTCACTGGGGGCCGGTTTTGTGAGTTCTTAAGCCTTGCCAGATTTCCAGCTGCTCTCTTGTTCCAGTGTTTGCTTTAAGATGTAATCACTCAGCTTTCTGCTCTGGTCACCTCTGCCTCCGTGCCTCCCCTGCCATTATGGACTCTAAACTTCTGGAATAGTAAGCCAATATTCTTCCTTTTATAAGTTGCCTTGGTCACAATGTTTTATCACAGCAACAGAAAAGTAACCACTATAGTAGCAGACAGAAGACTCAGAATATTTGTACACTTTCAGTGGACTGTACTTTTTACTTGTGGAAAAAATGAGGGAAACACTGATGAAAGTAAAGGCAGAATGTGTGCCCTCAGGTTACTCTTCAAAAGTAGCATGTCCTTCAGGAAATCTGTAACACTATATTGGTTTGAGATGTAAATGCAGTCAAGCTGTCAGGAATTCCTTGATCCTGAGTATTACACTCTGTCAATTAAGGGTAAGGTGATCATGAGACCTTTTAGCCACCTCCTTTTGTTCCCCTCCCTCTGTTCCCCTAACCTCTTCCCCTTCCCAGCCTCTACCCCCAATTTAATAAAAATCAGCTTTTTTTAATTTCCACATTGAATAAAAACATGCACTATTTGTCTTTCTGTACCTAGATTATCTCACTTAGCATGGTGTACTCTGGTTCTGTTCATGTAGTTTCACTTATGTTACTTATGCAGCACATCAAAGTCTGGGCAGATTCCAGCAAGGACTCTGCCACGGTTCACTACCGTGATGCAGAAAGCAAATGTGTAGACAGACATTACTCAAAAGTGTTAGACCCAAACTGAGGGTCTAACTCAATACTAGAGTGTTTACCTGTGAGACCCTGAGTTCAATCACCAGTAATACACACAGAAACAATCCAAAGCAGGCTAAGAGCTTTCACTGAATATAAAACACATACCTTTCTTTATCAAGTTAGGCTTATTAGGAAGATGTACCTCAGTTGGTTGAGTACTTGCCCCTCATTCACAAATCTCCAGCACCACATAAATCAGGCAAAGAGGCAAATTATTGGAAGCAGTAATACCAGAATTTTTTTTTTAAAGTAGGCTTATTATTTTTTAAGAGACCAGTTTTCAAAACAGAGAAGTGGCATAATTGCTTCACCCTTGCATGGCACCCTCACATTAATAGTTTACCAGCCATACTTTCATAGCAACAGTCTGGAGGGACCATTGGACAGGGGAAGCAATATTTCCATCCTGAGTAATTAATTCTGTGTGCTTCAAAAGTTGTTTCTGTATTCAGAAGCAATTAATCAGTATTTAGTCATGATTTAGTACTATGTGAAGCTTGCTAAGGGAATTCCTCTTCAAATAGGGTGAACATAAGATATGTTTTTATCAACCACAGGCAAGATGCATTTTCTACCTAATTCTTCTAGTTGACTGTGGGCTCTACTCTCTAGAACCTCCTCCTGTATGATGTTGACTTGTGCTGGGAAAGTTGAAATTCTTCCTCCAGAATCTGGTTAATGGAATCTTCCCCCGAAAGGAAAGGTGATTTTTCCCCACTATTCACAGTTAAATTTTGCAAAGAGATATTTTAAATGTGTAAGGAAACTTATTTTAGTAGTTTAGGTAAATAATTTTAAAGAATCCTAAACATATTTTTTAATTAAGGAAACAATTTAACTCAATAAAATTTTAAAGGTTTTATACATCTCTGACTTTTCAGGTAATTAACCTAAACATGGATTCTTTTCAATTAGAAAATAAAACTGTTAAAAAAATTTTTTTAAATGAGTAGATGCCACAAACTTGTAATGTAACATACAGACAGCTAGCTGTGTTATGATCGATTAATATAAATATAGGGATGATAATATGAGTAAATATAAACAAGAGAAATACAGTAGGTTAAAGAATGTTATCACAAGAGAGAGAAAGGACAGAAAATATGTTTTCTAGGAGTTGGTCTCGTGAAGTCATCAAGGAGTACCCTCCCAGTTGAAGCCATAATAAGAGCTGTGCCTCTGCAGAGTTTCACATTACCAGCGTCTTCACTGGGGAGGACTTTTGTGGGCTCCAGACCCTGAACTGTAAGAGACTGGCTCTGGTTCTGATGGTGAAATAGGGCTCCGTCCACCTGTGTGCACAGCAGCAATGGTGAAGTGACTGTGGCATCTGGCTCTTCTGTTGCCAAGCTACCAAGAAGGTTCAAATACAATGGTCAGCTCTGGCTTTTCTTCCTGAAGTGCTTCTAAAGCATGTTTTGTCTCATAATTGAAGTACATTTCACACAACCTGGAAAAGCAAGGAGAAAGCTTTGAGTTAAACTCTGCAAAGATTTGAGCATTGGGCCTTAAAACTGTCAGCTCACTGGGTATGGTGGTACTGACCTATAATCTCAGCACTCAGGACACTCAGGAGGCTAAATCAGGAGGATTGCCATGAGTTCAAGGACAGCCTGGGCTACATAGCTAGTTTGAGGCCAGGCCAGCCTGGGCAACTTAAGATAACTGTCTCAAATACACACACACACACACACACACACACACACACACACACACACACACACACACATTTCATCTCATTGATCCTTAATCCTGCACATCTCTATGCTCTGAAATGCTGAACTTCACATCATTTTTTAAAGATGTCTCACTGTGTTGACCAAACTGGCCTCAAACTCCAGATTCAAGCAGTCCACCTGCCTGAACCTCCTACTAAGAGATGGGGCTATGGGGACTGGGAGAACCAAGTTACGGGGAATCCCCAAGTATCCATTCCCAGGTTCCACAGTTGAGGCAGCTCACAGTCAACCATGCTTCATCTACTGGCCTTCTGCACCTACTTTAACAGGTGTCCTGATTTCATGTAGTTATAATTAATTCACTATGGGACAATGAGCAACATAACTACAATGTCCTCTCACACCTTAATATCAATGTCCAGTCTAAGTTTCCTCTATTATCTTAGAAATATTTTTTCAAAATGTTCACTTAATCAAGATTCCCTATAAATCTACACATTGCACTTTCTGGTGTGTCTCTCAAGTAGTCTTCATATTTTTTATACAGTGAGGCTGTTCTCAAATTAGAAATCCTCTTGCCTCCACTTCATAAGTGCTAAGATTGTTGGTGTGAGTTATTGCACCCAGTTCAAGCACTGTATTCCTCCTCTTTATTAAAGTTTCCCTTGGAAGTTAACTAAGGAACTGAATCATTTCCAGCAATATCTATCTGATTGTGCTATGGACCACATGTTTGTATTGAAGTCCTATTGCAATGTGATGATCTATAGAGATGAGGTATTCAGGAAGTGATTACAGTTTGGATGAGGTCATAAAGGTAGAGCCCTTTGATAAAATCAGGGCCCTTTATAACAGCATATTCTCTCTCCATCTTTACCTGCATGAATATGCACACATGGTGAGACACAGCACTAGAGCTATGGGTAAAAAAAATTTTTTTAAACTCCTGTTGTTTAAGACACATCCTTTACGGGTTTTATTATCACAAGCTAAGACAGACTGACTGTATCTAAGGTTCTCCAGGCTCTTTCAAGCCTGGGCCCCCCACTTGGTCATAAAGGTCCCTCAGGGCTAGATCAGTATCCTCAGCTCTGTCCTTCCTGGTGACCTTCTGTTCTAAGAGCTACAAGTTCATGGTGGCTTCCAGGACCACTTGTCATCTGGGCTGCCTATGTCTAAAGATGCATCTCTTCCTAGTCCTTGCTCATTCTACTCCAGGCACCTCAGATATTTAGACTCCTCAAGATTCAATTGGGTATGAAAAGACTCTCCATCTGCAGAGTGTACTCACTGTAGGCTCTGCAGGAGGCAGCTCTGCTGTTTCAGGACCTCACAGAGCATCACCACCCCCAAATCACCAAGATCATTGTTGCCCAGGCTCAGTTTCCTAAGGCTCTGGTTGGAAGTCAGAACTGTGGAGAGATCCCAGCAGCAGTGTGAGGTAAGGCTACAGTTGTCTAGTCTGTAAGAAAAGGAAGTAATATAAAGAAAATGTCCCTAACCATCGTCCTTCCAGGCTTCCAAAACCTTAGCCTGTGCTGTTCCACGTGCATTAAAAGGACAGACAGGCTAGTAGCAGCTTTATATGTCAATGTAGTTTCCTCTGCTCTTTACCTGTGTCTTTTCCAAGTGCTCTGTACTACAGACCAAGTAGTAACAGAAGTTTGTTAATTGTTTTTTAATACTATGTCTTCCCCCAAATTTCCACAAAATGCCAGTGTCATGCTATCTCCATTTGGTTTTTGTGGTGATAGGAACTCTACTTTTTTAAAAAATCAACTTTTAAGCTTTACACCAGCTAAAAAAAACTCCTCCAGCCCCACAGTTCTGTACTGTGCCAGCCCCAGGAAGACACCTCACTCCTCAGACAGAGATTTGCCTCATGGTCACGTCTCATCACAATCTGCCTTGCCGCTACATATTCCGATCCACATAGAGACTCACTCCAGCATTTGCAACTTGCAGCTGGGGTGCAGGAGTCCCTCACAGAGGACCTTGATCCCCATGTCTCCAATAGTGTTGCTTCGTAGGTAAAGGTGTGTAAGGTTGTGGTTGGTTCTTATTGCAGAGGACAGAGCAGAACAACAAAGTGAGGTAAGGCCAGAATTCACCAACCTGTAGGAAGAACAGAGGGAATATTCAACATCTAGCTTTTCCCAGACATTGCACAGCAAGTTTGAGCTACAACCTCCAACTTAAAAGTTGGAAGCCAGATTCATGGATATCATTTGAGGAGAGAATGTTTGCCTGTCTCCGAATCCTACAGGAGAGTTACAGTCTCAACAGATGCTGTTAGGATTAGCACAACAGAAAAAGGAAAAGATCAGATGTGCCCCCACTCCTCCTCACATATTCCTTCAGGTAATAGATGCTCATCCACACCAACTCTCCTAGAAAGACCCCTGAAGTCCCTGACTAATAATCTCCTGACACTACAGAGACCTGTCTTGATTCTAGGATCACCTGGTAAAGTAGCAGTGTAACCATAATTACCACACATTTTTCACAGATTAGAAACTGGAGGTCATCAAAGTTAGTGCTTTTCTAGAAGTCAAAGAGAAGGTATACGGCAGAGAGGGGATGAAGACTCAGGCTTCCGACTTCTAGTCACTCAGTGTGACTGACAGTGATGTGGCAGAAGAGAGAACAGGATCAGAAATCACACAGGCCAAGCAAGGTGAAGCCGCTTCACTGTCCTCTCCAGTAGTTCCTCTCTGTTGGATCTTCTGCCCATCTCTCTGTGCCTTCTACCCATCAAAGACTTCTCAAAGCACAAAGTCCTTGATTCACATTAATACCAATGGAATGAGAATTTTTATTATATTCATGTGTGTCATGGTCCATGTGTGGATGTGTGGCAGTCAAAGGATAACCTTATGGAGTTAATTTTCTCCTTCCACCATGTAGGTCCCAGGAATTGAACTCAGGTTGTCAGGATTAGTGGCAATTCCTCTGCCCATGGAGCCATATCGCCAGCCCAAGAATTTTTGATGACTATTCTAGAGTCAAGTCAAGCACTGTGCATCACCAAGTGTGGTGGTTTGAATAATAAAGGTCCCCCACAAGATCATGTGTTTGAATACTTGGTCCTGAGCTAGTGGTACTGTTTAGGCAGATTGTAGACCCTTAAGGAGATGGGGCCTAGCGAGGAAATGGATCACCAGGGCAGCAGGCTTTATGAGATACTACCTGCTAGGCTCCAACCTGAGCTTTCTGCTTCCTGATTCACCCAGAGATGAGCAAGTTCCCATTGTCATGGAGTGGTCTGCCTCCATGCCTAGCTGTGTGATGCCTGAGTTCCATTTCCAGCAGCAGAGAAAATAAGACAATGTCACAAAAAGTAATTAGAATGTTGGTTACCACTGAGGTTAAAATGTGGGTACATTTATTTAATACATGACAAAATATTTAGAAAATTAAATAGTCACATCCTGACAGCCCACCCTAGTGGACTATATTCCCTCAAACCAAGAACTAAAGTCATCTTCACCCTTAAATGGCTTCTTGTCAGGCATTTGGTCACAGGGACAAGTAAAGTCACCCAGAAAAACCTACAGTTCTGAAACCTACTGTTGTGTCTGTCCTGCTTAGAAGCTTATACCACCACATATGTGAGGCCTTGACAAGAGCATTTCTTGTGACCATGATCCTTAACCTGAGCTCTTTGCAGTAGCATATGTTTACACTCTGATAGCTAAGAATCATGGAAAATAGAAACTTGGGGTGAATTCATTCAGACAGTGTGTGTGAGTGATGACCGCCAAGAAGGGCAAGCCCCGATCCTCTTGCTGGTCTCCAAATGTCAATTTAGGACAAACCCAAAGGTGTCAGAGGGAACAGGATGAAAGGGGGAAAGAGAAGGGACGGAAAAAGCAAAACCAGAGACTGCTGAGTTCTCCTCTCTGGAGAAGAACTCTGCTGAAAGCTTCTCTGCAAACAGCATAGAGAAAAGATTGAAAGACTTCCAGCAAAGACCAGAACATACCCAAAGACTGGAAATGGTCTTCAAAAAGAAAAGGTAAGAATATTCTAGAAGTTATGGGGTGGCAGATTTTATGACTAAAGCTGGTTAATTATGAATTATGAATTGATTACTTCTTACAAATAAATCCATCTAGTTGCATTTTGCTTGTTTGTGTTTGGTTTGGGTTATGGTTTTCTTCATATAGGGTCTCCTGTACCCCAGGCTCGCCTAAAACTCATAATGTGGCTGAGGATGACCTTGAATTTCTGATCCTCCTGCCTCTAGGTTTACAGGCATGCATCACCATACCCAGTTTGCTCCATACTGGAGATAGAACCCAAGACACTGTGCATGCTAAGCAGGCTCTCTACCAATACCACATCTCCAGCCTCATCTTGCTATACTGTCTCTTAAATGCTTGTCTAGCTGCCATTCATATCAGTAATGTGAACAGAGTCATATGCAGTTTGCTTGTTTTGCTTATAGCAAATATTGACGGAATCAACATTCAAGCATGCTATTGGGGTAAATTTACAGAGTTTCTCTCTGCCTCAAGGAACATGGCTCCAAGAATGTGATTGACACAGATGAAGCCAATAGAGTCAACTACTCTCCAACACTTCTGATCAGAATGCTAGTTCCCCCATATGAAATTTCTGTCTCTCTCCACAAGGAGGAATCCTTTGTAAGTAACCCGGAATAAATTCGTTTCTCCAATTGGAGAGCATTCTCCATTCACTCAGTTGGTTCAAACCTGGGGGTGGGGTGGGGCTGAATTCCTGGCCTCACTACTAGAGGAGAATTCATAAGACACAATGGCATAGTCAAGCAGGACCAACTGACACAATAGAAAATGCTTTCCGGGAAAGGAGTTATGTGACTGCCCCTAATGTGGGGACCAGCAAAGGAAAGAGTGTGGGCAGAGGAAATTTTGGCATGGTGGACTATCCTCACAGGACTGGTGTGTGTGGTGGCCATTACAGGGATAGTGTGATTTATAGTGAAATATGCAACTAAGGTGAACTTGCCTAAGCAGATGAGATTGGTGGGGCAAATACTGGGGTGGCAATCTCAGGCTGAGGTTGTAGCCCAGAGAAAGATTCAAAGTGTGAGAGACGAATTAGATTGAGAGAAAGATATGATGCTTGCTTCTTCAGTACTAACCTCAGACCTTCCTAGCAAATTGGATAAAAGAGAAAAGAACATAGAAGTTTTAGCCTGCCGCTTTTTACAGCTAGGAGGTCAAAAAGGGATGAAAACCCAGGTCAGATTGATAATATAAAACCCATCCTGGGACCCTAGGACCTGGGAAGAATCAGGCAGCAATGAAGAAAGAAGGAAACAACCCAGAAGAAACTAAAAGTGCCCCTCGGCTTTGACCTGTAATAAAAAAGGAAAAATCCAGATGTCAGCATGCTGATAGAAGCTTTAACAAGCATGAGAATTTAGTGACTAAAGTGTTTTCAGCCCTAGAGCTGCTGGAGCTAGGAAAGACGTTCAAACAAACCATGAAGGAGCCTTAGCTACCTGGCTTGTAAGGCTGTGGGACATGGGACCAGATAGGATTATTTTAGGAGCTACAGAGGCAGGACAGCTGAGCAATATAACCGCTCATCTGTCCTTGAGATTTAGGCTGCATAACCTGAGGCAATACAAGGAGAAGCAGTTTCTGATGGACTGGCTTGTATGAGCCGTTAGAAATACTTGGTTATCACTGGAGGAGGTTTCCATGAATGTCATGGGCTGGAGAACAATAAAAGGGGGACAGGCACTGCTGAGAGAACTGGGTATGAGGAAAACCACCTATGGTGCCCCTTTCACAGGACCAGAAAGGACTGTGTTCACTAGAGTTTTAATGAAGGACTTTATTTGAACAAGGACCTCAAAATTGGTATGGAAGTTTAGTGTCCCTGCTAGATCCCCTAGTGACAAGACCTTTACAAGGCAGGAGAGGCTTTGACAGATTTAAGCAATCTAGACCAGCATGTAAAGTATGTCTATAGAAGAATAAAACAATCTAAAAGATGTATAAAAGAGACAAAACAGAAAAGGAGGTCTGCTTGGTTACTCATAGGTAAATGTGGCAACACTTGCATCTAGCCCAAGTTCCTAAAGAAAAGATTGATAAAAAGCCAAATTCTGTGCTAAAGTGCCACTAGAAGGCCTTAAGCCCTGAGAAACAGTTCACAAAAAGTACATAGAGGATAAAAATTATCCCAGGGGTGGATACTTACCCCCCCCCCAGAGTAAACAGGGTACAGTACTCCCCTGTGAATGGCTATCCGAAAGGTGGAGACAGTTTGCCCTGCCAGGGCCTTTCCCAACAACCAGGTGTGGTCAATGGAGAGACCACAGGTGTGGCTAGAGCCAGGAATCAGACCCAGTGTCTACCTGGCCCTGGGAAACAACAGGTGCAACAGGGGCAAGGGGAACCTTATTCCTCCTTGGCCCTATAGAGGGAGGACCAAGCATTTTGGGCCAGCCCCAAAAAGGTTATCAAGGATAAAGGGATACATGGAGGCTCCATGTGAGAACTCCAGGACACTAAACGGATTGCGGATGATAAGAAAAGATAGTAAAGGACTGACTAATTTACATGCCTCTGTACCCAACATGGATCTGTTGAAAAAACAGCTGATGCAAATAAAAAGGAATTTCCCATGCTATGTTAGACCTTGTGTGTGTATATAATGTTAACTTCTGAGTGTTTTACAGATATGAAACCCAGTTGAGAGGCATCAAGTAGACCTGAAGAAACAAGAATGGAATGTAACTCATATAGGATACAAGGGTGAAGTATAGCTGTGAAATTCTGGGGAGCTACTGTAATTGTTGGATCCCCTGGAAGTGGAGCTAGATTGTTAGCTGCCATGTAGGTGCTAGGATTCGAACCCAGGCCCTCTGCAAGAGCAATCAGTGCTCTTAACCATTAAGCCTTCTCTCCAGCCCCCTGAGCCTCATTTTTACACCTTCAATTAGAGGCACTGACAACTACTTTGTTCCATTTTTCTGAGGCCAACTGAGCTAATTCATGTAAAAACCATAGAAGGGCAGTGAACTGTGGCTAATACATGACCACTGGCTGGGATTCTGCATTTTTACTTGCTGCAGAATTCCAACCTCAAAAACCTGGTGTGGGGGCTAGTGAGATGGCTCAGCGGACAAAGGTGCTTGATGCCAAATGTGACTTTCTGAGTTTGGTCTCTGGAATCCACATAATGGTGGAAGGAAAGAACCAACTCCACAAGTTGTCCTCTGACCGCCACATGTGCAGAGTGCTGTGCACATACACACATATAAAGAAATGTTTTTAAAAATTAAAAGACTGCCAGATATGGTGATACACGCCTTTAATCTCAGCACTGGAGAGACAGAGACAGGTGAATCTCTAAAAGTTCAAGGCCAGTTTGGTCTACATAATGAGTTATGGTTACATAGTGAGAACCTAACTCCAAAGGAAAAAAAAAATTGAAAGGCAGATGCAACTTCCAAAACATAAGGAAATTACACACTGAAAGCAGAGTGCCTGCTACAGGATATGCAGTATGCAGGTATGCATGCCAAAGGTTCAAGTCAGTTGTTACCTGAGAGAGCATGGCTAAACTGTGGTAATGCTATCCCACATGAGGATTTGATTTAGAGATATCTGTGTCACATAAGTGTGGGTATTATCTCCGGAGACTGGAGATTAGGCCTGCTGCTCAGACCACGGCACTTAGAACCTGGGAAGCTGCTGCACAGGGATGAGGGTGCCATGCCGAGGACATGCTTTGCACAAGTAACTTACTTTCTCAGACTGTTCACATATTAAATGAGTGACTGCTCTTCATGTCTTAGAAGTTTTTCACTCCATGAGGAAAACTGGGCTGCACAACCTCTAAGGTTTCTTCCAACTCTGAGAAACTCCAGTTGTACCATTAAAAGTCAGCAGAGCTTGCCTTAGCAGCTGTGTACTGCAGCTGTCCCCAGTATTCTTAAAGGAACTGGCTCCAAGACACCCCAAAGGTGCCAAAACCTGAAGACGTTCAAGTCCCTTACGTAAAATGACATAGTATTTATATATCACCTCTGTACAACATCCTGTGGACTTTATCTCTAGATTATTTATGATACCTAATACAATGTAAGCTATTACGTTATAAAAATAATTTTTATATTGTAATGTTTAAGGAATGATGACAAAGAAGAAGGTTCATATATCTTCAGTATAGACACAATTTTTTCTAATATTTTTTATCCACCATGGTTAAACCTATGGCTACTTGAATCTACAGTGCAGAATCCCAGCTGTGAATTACATGAATTTAATACTTCAAACCATTTTCAATTACGCTGCTGTTTTTGCCCTTAGCTCCAGCTGTGCAACCTTTCCTAGAATGGTCCCCATCCATGTCTTCCATAAAGAGATTATTGACTTTCCTCTGAGACACAAAGACTTACCCCAATTTCTGCAGGTTACACTCCGGGTTCTTCACTTTTTCACACAAAACCTGAACTCCTGAGTCTCCCAAGGCATTTTCTCCAATGTACAGTCTAGTCAAGGAACGGTTGGAGCTCAAGACTGATGCAAGATCCTGACAACATGCCGATGTGAGGCAGCAACTGACCAACCTTCCATGCAGAGGAGACAAGTTTCAATACGCTCGCAGGCACTCTTCCCCATACACTGGGAAACTATAACTGCTTCTATTCTCCTCACCTCAAACCTGTACTGCAGCACCACACAAGTTCCACCCCGTTCCTGTCTAGGATAGTAAGTAAGCAAGCCCGTCCCCTTCCTAGAACATCTTCCCTGCTCACTCCATCCACTTGTGTTGAAGAAAAATGTTTACAGAGGTTAAGGAGATGGCTCAGTGGGTAAAAGTGCTTGCTGCCAAGTCTGAAAACCTGAGCTTAATTCCCAGAACCCTTATAAGAATGAGAGAGCCAACTACCACAAGTTGTCCTCTGACCTCCACACATGTTCCATGGCACACACATGCACATACACAGACACAATAAACAAATATATGGAAAATTTTTATGTAAATCATATGTAAGTATTTTAATCTATGTATGATAAAATTTACTATCTCAACCACTTTTAGAAGGACAATTTTAGCCAGCCTGGTAGCACAGGCTGCAATCCCAGTTACTCAGGAAGCTAAGGCAAGAGGATCACAAGCTAAGGGCTACCCTGGACAACATAGCAAGATTCTACTTCAAAATGAAAAAAAACCAAAATGGAAATGGGGCTGGGTAGAATACTTGCCTAGCATATGCAAGGCTCTATATTCAACCTCTAACATCAAAAAGGAAAAAAAATTTAAAAGCACAACTCAGTGGTCTCACCCCTATGCTGAACCCTTTAATCTTACAAAACTGAAACTCTCTACCTATTAAATAATTCCCCGCTTCTCCCTCACCAGTCCCTGTAAACCATCATTCATGAATTTAACCAGTCTTGGCCTTTAATATTAAGTGGAACCAGTGTCTTCCCTTTTATGACAGGCTTATGTCACAACAAAACATCCTCAAAATTCATCCACATCGCAACAAGTGCCAGAATTCATTTCTAAGCTGTGTGTGTGCAAATACCACTTTCTATGCATCATCTATCAATAGACACTATGTTTCCAACTTTTGGCTACTGTTGTTAACGTGATGTGAGCATATGTGTACGCATCCATGAGTGCATGCCTGGTATATATACAGCAGAATCACACTGCTGACTCAAATTCAGTTCTATGCTCGGCTATATGAGTTACCACACTGCACATCACAGCAGCTGCTGCTTTACATTCCCCTAGTGAGGCACAAGTCTCCAGTTCTCCAAGTCCTTGCCAACACTTGTCTAGTTTTATTATTTGTTTGTTTTCTTTAAAACCATGGTAATAAGCCCTGGTCACACCAAGGCTCAAGCAGCCTTCTCCACCTTGTAGGGTTCTCCTCTGACACAGGACTGCCGCCACCACCCACTCCTGTCAGGATGGTGAAGATGTTTATTGGAAATCTACCCCAAGCGACCGCAGAGCAGGAGACCTGCTCACTCTTCGAGCAGTATGGGAAGGTGCTGGGATGTGACATCATTAAGCACCATGGTTTTGTGAACATAAAGAACAAGACAGCCACTGAGATGCCATTCGCAACCTTCACCACTACAAGCTGCACAGAGTGAACATCAAGAAGGCAGAAAGAATAAGGGCAAAGTATCAACTAAATTATATGTGGGCATCATCAGCCCCACTTGTACCAAGAGCTCTAGGCCAAGTTTGAGGAGTATGGCCCAGTCATCAAATGTGACATCACAAAAGATTATGTCTTTGTACACATGGAATGGGCAGAGGATGCAGTGGAGGCCATCAGGGGCCTCAACAACACAGAGTTTCAAGGTGAGCTGCATAGAATGTAGCTCAAGGCAGAAACAATAACACAAGACCACAGGGCTTGGAGAGTGGCTTCCTCCTCTCTTAGCTGAAAACAATAGATGAGGTTTACTATCCTGAAGTATAATTTACCTTGGAGAAACAAACACTTTTCACTTTGCATGCCAAGATGTTTCTCCACAACTGTGCAGGGTCACAAATTGGGGGTGATAACCTTTAGTCCTCGTTCAGTCTAGTGCTGTTAGAAACCTGCCTGCTGCCCAGGCAATGAGAGTTGATGGGAGAAGAACGGGTGCGGGGTGGGGTGGTAAGGGTTGGGACTTAGCTGCTCCATTTGTTGTGACCAAGCCTTTGAGAGTATTAATGCCCACAGTTTATACTCCACTGCTTTGAATGATAGACCTTGGGGGAAAAGAGGGAAGGGTCTGTGTAAATGAAAGGCGATACATATGATAAGTCTCTGTTGTAATCTACATTGTGGTGAATCTACATTGGGAATGGGTATCTTTGGGGTGTTCAGATTTGTTCAGTCTATGAATTACATGCAAAGCCAGAAAACATGCCATAGGCTCTTCTGTTCTGCCTACTATTAAGGAATATATTAAGAGTATTACCTACTCTAAGGGGAAAAAAAAGAGAAAAATGCTAAAAATTTGAGGTTGAATGGAAATGATGCTTCTGAAGAAATGTCAGTAAAGACAGCATGGAGTTTATTATATTACTTATGTTGGTAATAAATTGTACACCTGTTATCACTAATCCCACAAGAGGTTGAAAACTGTAATGATAAGCTTGCCACTATCTATATGTAGCTAGCAAATTTACATTAATTGAAGTAAAACTTCAAAGTTGGAAAAACTAAATATTAATAAATAACTAAATAAAAAAAACTAAATATTAATTGACCTCACCTTTATCAAGTGCTTTCTTTCTTCTTTCCTTTTTTTTTTTTTGACACAAGGTAGCCCAGACTGGCCTCAAACTTGATATGTAGCCAACGATGACCTTGAAGTTGTGATCCCTCTGCTAATACATCTGGTTTGACATGGGGCTGGGGATCAAACCCAGGGCCTTGTGCAATCTAGGCAAACAATCTACCAAGTCAGCTACATCCCTAGGCCTCAAGTGCCCTCTTGCTTTTCTAGAATTCAAGTCTCCAGATGCATTTAGTGAAGTGTCTCCATTGCTTTAGCATCATTTTTTCTATTTAATGTGAGGACTAAGGGCTTATCATGAAGTCTCAGATTCTTCTACAGTGATACGTTGTAGTGGTTTTATTTTCTTAGGTACCTTAAAGTCAGGCTTCACTTATTTGATTGTTTATAACACACACATACACAGAGAGAGAGACACATACACAGACACAGACATACACAGACAACACACATGCACACACCATTCCCATACTTCACACATGGCTTTCCCCATAGCAAATCCCTGGATGACTAAATGACCAGCAAACCAGAAGAGGAGGACACAGGCAGTTCTCCAGACTGCTGAGCACATTCTCATATTTACAGTCTAGCTCCATATGCATCATTGAAGCCAAGGCTTCTAAAAGGGACCTTACCAACAAAGCCTCTTAAGGAGAGCAGGTCAGACTCACCAGAGCTTCTTCAGGTTGCAGAACAGGTGCTTCAGCCCCACACACAGAAATTTGACTCCAAAGTCCCCCAGAGCATTGTCACTTAGATCCAGCTCCACAAGCTTCTGGCTGCTTCTCAGGACTAAGGAAATGTCGAAACAGCACTGATGGGAAAGGCCACAGCGCCCCAACCTTCACACCAAGTATGGAAGCAGACAGCATCAGAATGTGGCCTCTGTCAGCGTTCAGATCCTACATGCCCCCGCAAACCTACACGTTCTAACTATGGGTAGGTGGTGACACCTTTGGCAGATAGAGCCTACAAGACATGTAATGACATTGAAGGAGATGTTGAGATACTTGTCCCCTCCTTCCACACCTTCTCCTCTCCTCTCCCTTTAGTCACCATAAGATGCATAGATTCATTGGCCATATACTCCCACCATGATATTCTGCCACAAGGCTCAAACAACAGATCCAACTGATCACAGACTAAAGCCTCTAAAACCATGTTTCAAAACAATCATTCCTCCTTTTAAGTTGATTATCTCAGGTATTTGTCAAATGAATGGAGAGCTGGCTCTACAGCCTCCTTCACAACTGTTGCCTTCCAGTCTGTATTTGATTTCTGCACCAAGCAGAAGCACATGTTCTCTGGTGACTAGAGAGTTCTGGAGCACAAAACAGGACACTAGGAAATGAGCTCCTGGGTTCACCTGCTCATAGCCCAAGGCTCTGGTGCAAAGTGCTCTGCAGTGAACTCCCAGCAGTGAGTATCACAAAGAGTGCGGTGACCCACCCTCAGGTGCACAAAGGGTATGTCCTGATTTATAAATGAAAAGGGTGGTAAGCCTGGGGTCTCTGTCTTCACCACATGCTTCTAACAGTTGACATACTCTCATTCGGTATGTGTCATTACAAGACAAGAAGGCTTTACAAGCATTACCTCCCCACTGTCCCCTACCCCGGTCAGCTCCCATCAGTTTTGCTTGGTAGTTTAATTTCAGAGTTCCATCTATGCTAAGGAGAAACTTAGAAAGCAGGGTCTCCTGCTTTGTTTTACACTATTGTTTGGCTATGGTTTGTCTCCAGGTCTTAGTCTTCAGTTTGGTGATGTGGGTGGTGGTAGAACCTTTAAGAGATGAGGCTAAGTAAGGACACAAGGGAAAATAGCAACCTATAAGCCCAGGAGAAATGATCAGAACCAACAGACCCAGCAGATACATAGTGCAGGTTTCTGGCCTCCAGACTTGAGATAACAAATGTTGTGAAGTCATTCAGGCTTATTCTTTGGTCCTTTCTTATAAACAGTGTAGGGAAAATCTGACTAACCCCTATCAAAGATCTTTCTCTATGATTCTCTCTCTCTCTCTCTCTCTCTCTCTCTCTCTCTCTCTCTCTCTCTCTCTCACACACACACACACACACACACACACACTAATGCCCACACATTAATGCCCACACATGGAAATTTACCACAGTCTCTGAATGTTACAGCCTGGATGCTGGAGTGTCTCACATAGCACCCTCATTCCCGGGTCTCCCAGAGAATTGTCACTGAGGTCCAGTTCAGTGAGGTTCTGGTTGGTGCTTAGACTCAAGAAAAGACCACGGCAGAAGCTGGAAGTGAGATAGCAGTTTGCCAATCTAGAATGGAAAGGAAGGAGAGAAAAGAACATTGGTCTCTAACAATATCAGACTGGATCTTGGATCAGGGGTGCCTGGTACCAGTCAGAAAAGTCTGCCAGGTGTTAAGCCACCGGTTACAAACCCATGTATCATCACATAGAAGGGAAGCAGGCTGGTGAGCCTAGAACAATTCGCATACTTCCAGATGCAAATACCCAAAGCCTTTGGTGACAGTAAGTACCATTGGGCTCTCCACTCTCATCAGACAGTTGTTCTGCCCTTGGCCTAAACCTGTATCTAAGTGTTCCAGGAAGTATCTTTCACTGAGGCTGTTCAGCTCCATCAGGGGTACTTTAAAAACTCCTGAGATCAAGCTTCATCCACAGAAGTAAAGTCAGAATCTCAAAAGTGAGATGAGTCTACATTAATACATTTAATTTTTACAATTATTTCCAGGGATTCATATTAGAATACTAGGAGCTCTTATTAAAAGGCAGAGTCTGGAGAATGAGGATATAGGTCAGTTGGTTGAGTACTTGCCTAACATGCACAAGGCCCTGGGCTCAATTCCTAGCACTGCATAAAACTGGGCATGCTAATAAATACCTGTAATCCCAACACTCGGGACTCAGGACTCAAGGTCATTCTCAACTATATAATGAATTCAAGTTCAAGCCCAACTTGGGTTACATGACACCATGTCTCAAAAAATAAATAATAAATAAATAGCAGAGTTTCTTGGCATAGATTCAGAACTGGCTCTGTAACTCTGAACTTCTAATGATGGGCATCCATGCGTCCTTTCTGTTGCTGTGATAAACACCATGAGCAAAAAGGCAACTTGGGGAGGATAGGGTTTACTGCACCTGACTCTTCGGGATCACAGCCCATCTGTGAGAGAAAACAAGGCAGTAACTTAAGACAAGAACCTGGGGGCAGGAAATGAAGCAGAAACCATGAAGGAGTAGGATGGTATTGCTCATAGAGGGCTGGCCCTCCTACATCAATTGGCAATTAGGAAAATGCCTCATGGACAGAGTCACAGACCAATCCAGTGGAGAAAATTCCTCAACTGAGGGTCCCTCTTACCAGGTGACTCTAGTTTGTATTAAGTTCACCAAAAACCTAACCATCACACCCACATTGCCAGTCTTCTTGGGAAGCCAATGCCCTACAAGGAAAGTGGCTGTCATCTAGAGTGGATACTCACTTCTTATCAAGGGATTTGACCAGGGTCTCTGCCTTTCTCAACGGCATGTGGTCCTAGTCAGGCCTCTTGTCTTCTTTCTACTTTGTTGTTAGGGCACTGAGGAATAAATCTGCCTTCCTTTCTGCCTCCTTTCTTCCCTCTCTTACTTATATACTCTGAATGTTCACCATACCCTCCAAAAACTCAGACTGATTCCTTAATTCCCAGAATGATGATATTAGGAGATGGGGGTGCTTGGAAGGTAGGTGATCATGTGTGGATGGAGCCCCATAGATAAGATCAATGCCTTGAAAAAGGGAGCCTTAGGGAACTACTTTTCTCCTTCCAACTGGTGAGGACACAGTCCAAAGACCCTCTCCAGATGTGGGGCCCTCGATCTTTAGACCTCCCAGCCTCCCCAACTATAATAAATAAACCATTTATCTTCATAAATGACCTAATCTCAGGCATTCATTATTGCAGCATAGAAGGAAGTGAGACAGTGTGCTAGAGCTACACATAGATTACAATTAAAGTTTACAGGCATTGGTACAGCATCACAGCCCAGCTGATACTTTGTGCCAAATTAGTGTCCTCCCAAATGCGTATTTCTTATTTTATTAGGTTTTTTTCCTTGATTCCTTTTGTCCACCTAGCACATCATTGTCTACCAATGAAAGAGTGGTCACGTCACATAGCTTGCAATTGTGTCTGGAAGATAATTGGGAAAAGAAGAAAGGAAGTAAGGACCATGAAAAGTAGCCAGGTATGTCCTACCATTGCCTGAAGACAACTTTCCTCACCTGTAAGAGTGGGCAGCATCAGGACCTGGGAAGGCACATTGGACCAGGTCCCAGTGTTGACTTCCTCCCTCTTCTTCTTTTTCCTCTTTGGGTGAATTGTGGAGAAACCCCAGGGAAAGTGTTTTTACCCTGTGACAGTTCTTGATACAAAAGGAAGAAACCACGTGGTCCATTCTGGTGGAGACATTGATCTCGATTTTGGGAAAGTGGTCCATGGCTTTCTGTACAAAGTCGTCCTCCTGCATCTCATACAAGCAGTAGAACAGTTCCAGCTGGCTGGGCTGCCTCTGCAGTTTCTTGGTTTTGGCTTTCACTTCGATCCATTTCAGCAATTCCAGTCTGACTTCCTGAGAGATCTTGCAACTTAATTTCTTCTCCAAATAAGAGGTCCTCTCCTGGTTTACAAGGCCAAAGAGGAAACGTACAACAAAAATCAGATAACCCTTTTCAAACCTGCCATAATTTTCTAGGAGGACCTTCACATCTCGGTTCGGAAGCTCTGAACAACCTGCTGGCTCCTTCCTCATCATCACCCCTTCTTCTTCCTCTTCCAGCAAGTAATACATAGCAGCAAAGAACTCCTGGAAAGTCATGTGGCTGAAGCTGTAGAATCTCTCACAATCCACTTCCTTCTGGAACACATTCATCCTCAGGAAAGCAGAGACATCTGCCTTCTGCAGGCCATGATTCCTGAGGTCACACTCCTCAAATAAGATTTTCTGGTTCCAGATTCCATCTGCAGCCAATGAGCAGAGCCCTTGGAGATGGACAGAGAAGTGATGCTCCGGGCTGCCTCCTCGGGATTGCAACAGACTGGAAAGGAAAAAGACATAAACAGCAGTGGTGGTCTTGGAGGTCTGGGCCAGACTCTTGCCAGTCTCCATCTGCTGCTTCAGTCCTGTGCACACAATCCAGCACACCAGTGGGATGAAACACATGGTAAAGAGGATCTCATTCTCCTGGATCAGCCTGAAGGCTTCCCTGGCCTGCACCTCATTTGAGAAATATTTGAAGAAATACTCCTTCCTTTTGGCCTCAGAGAAACCCAAAATCTCCACATGGCGAGGGTGGTCCAACAGATGCTGCAGCTTTTCCAAGGCTACTGGCCTCGTCGTGATGAGCAGAGAGGCCTTGGGTAGCAGCTTCTTCCGGATGAGGCTGCTCAGCAGAACATCTCCCCGCACAGCCTTCTGCCAGTCTGTGCAGACCTCCCCAATATGCTCATCAAAGGCCCCTTGCAGCTCATCAAAACCATCCATAAGGAAGAGGATTCTAGAGGGCTTGCACACAATCTTGCACACTGGTGGGTTTGCGTCAGGCCAGCAGCTGACAATCAGGTCCCCCAGACTCTTTGGTGTCATAAGACTCACCTCACGACAGTGGATAAAAAACAAATAGTCAAACTTGTCTTGGAAGAGCTTTCCTGATGCCCAGTCCAACATTATCTTCCTGGCCAGTATTGTTTTCCCTATGCCTGCTGCTCCCTGGAACACCACTGTGTGCACAGGCTCTGAGTACTCATCCTCGGGATCAAACAGCAACTCCAGCTTAATGGAACTCATGGGGCTGTCCCACATCTTGGTTCTGCCAATGGTCAACAGCTCGTGCTCCCTCTCCTGCTTGCTCGGATGCTCCTTGACCAGCTGTAGCTGGGTGTAGCGTTTGTTGAGATTCACACTCTCCCCAAGACGTGCATTCCTATCTTCAATACCGTAGAACCTGCTCCTCACATGTCTTCTATACATCTTACAGTAATCTGCAGCAGAGACAGAAAGGAGACTCCAGGAAAAGCCCACACACATCTATGTTCCTGAGATAAACTACCAGTGGGCCTGTGCTTTCACAGGA
The DNA here is from genome assembly GCA_035773235.1 of Eospalax fontanierii. Lineage (NCBI taxonomy): Eukaryota > Metazoa > Chordata > Mammalia > Rodentia > Spalacidae > Eospalax > Eospalax fontanierii. The sequence continues at coordinate 153,247 of CM069546.1, forward strand.
GGAGCACTGAGATTGCCAGGATTCAATACAAACATGCAAAGGATGCTGACCATCAACTAGAGAGCAATGTGCTTCCCAAGCAGTCATCTGTATATAGCAAGGCTAGCCTACTGATGCAATAGTAGCATGATAAAACAAACCATTTTCTGCTTGGATCGGAGGCTCACTTCACAGAGAAGAATGAATATCTGGGGCAGTCAATCTAGACAAAGGCCTATGGCTGGAGAGGCATCCCTGGTGGCCTTATATTCTGTGTGTGTGTGTGTGTGTGTGTGTGTAAAATTGTTTTCCAAATGTGTAGAAACAATATTAAATGTAAATTATATGGAAAGATGACTCAGCTATTAAAAGTGCCAGCTGCTCCTACAGAAGACCTAACATCCATCCTTAACTCCAGTTCCAGAGGATCCAATACCCTCTTCTGGCCTCCATGAGCATGCACTTACATACAAGCAAGCAAAACACTCATAAATATAAATAAAGGGGAGATACACATAGAGGAGGGGATCTAAATACCATCAAATTATATTATATGGAAATCACAAAAATTCAGTTTAAAAAAATTTAAAGCCAATCATGATGCTAAGCTCTTACAACACTAGTAGGAGTGAGGCAGAGACAGGTGGGATCCTAGAACCTTTTGGTGAGTCATTCTAGCCAATTGGTGAGCTCTGGGTTCAGTGAGAGACCCTTTCACAAATAAGCAAACAAACAAACAATTTGAAGAGTGAAGACACACAACTTTCTAGCCTCCACATGCATGCGTACACATGTGCACATGTACAAACATAAACACACATATTGACACACAAATGTAATTATTTGAACATTAAATAAAGAGAAGACTGTCTTTTACTAAATAAATACATAAATAAATGAATAGTATAAATAAACAATAAAAATAATACATAAATAAAAATAATAAAAATAAAGAATTTTTTAAATAAAGAATTCGTTTAATTTCTGAGCTAGGCATCATGGCGCTTGACTTCAAGGTAGAGGCAGGTGAGTCTCTCTGAGATATAGGCCAGCCTGGTCTACATAGTGAGTTCCAGGCCACCTGGGGCTACAGGGAAAGCTTACCTCAAAAAGACCAAATGATAGATAAATAGATAGATGATAGATAGATAGATACATACATACATATATATATGTATATATATATATATATATATATATATATATAGGTGATGATGGATAGATAGACAGATAGATAAAATGAATCTTTATGCCTAAAAAGACAGCAGCGGCTTACAATCTAGAAGAAGTGGGGATTAGATTAGAGAAATAGGTTTAATTCTTAAGGTATGGCAAGTCTCCAAAATTCTCAGGTCAGCTTCTTCCCACATACAATTGGGCAGTAGGCCAGCACCGTAGACACAGTGCCCAGCCAGAAAAATCTTTTCAATTTTGTACTTGTAAGCCCCTCCCTTGGGACTTCAAGCAGGCAGGCACACATGAATCTGCTTCTTCAGCTGATGGATTTCCTGAGCAGGCCTTGCATCCCCAGAAGTAGAGGCTTATAGGGTAGCCAAGGTTCCGTTTCTCAACTCTTTAGCCTCCTGGTCCAAGTCTTAAAACAAAGTTGGAAGTGACATTCCAATTCTTACCTTTCTTTTTTTTACAAATTGAAATTCGAGAAAGGTATCCCAGTAAACCCATCCATTCTTCTTCAATACTGTCTTCCTGGCATATCACAGTAAGATCAGAAACACATGTATCACCTTAACACAAAAGAAAAGAAAAAACACAGTGTGTCAAAAAAGCAGATTCCTAACGCAGAGGATGGCATTGCATTGAGACCCAGCCTAATACCTGGCATGGGCATTGTATGCATGAGGTACACTTACATACACGCAGGTAAAACACTCATACACATAAAGTAAAAATAAATAAATCCAGAAAAAGAGGAAAGGAAAAGAAAAATGGCTCAGAATTGCAGACCACAGGTGTACAGTCAAAAGCCCAATGAGCATGACTCTGCTTACCTCACTTGAAAGAATAGCTGTCAGTTACCAGCCAAATACTGTGGCTCCCTATGTCCAAGCTCAGAATGTCTTTCCCAGTTCCCAGAGGTCAATCAGAGACAACATAAGATGACAGTGCTTCTTTCGCCATCATCTGTCACTGGCAGTCCCTAGCACCCTGACTTGGAGGCCATGCCCAAGATCTCTGATGTTCTCCTGACAGTCTCGAGCTCACCCTTTCCTGACCTCATTTTGTGCGGCCTATTCAGCCCACACCCTGTGTTCTCATACCTAGATTTCCAGGTCTTTAAGTGTGAAAGTTACCACTGAGTTTTGTGTATAAGTAAGTCGCTCAAAATCCTGGCTAATTAAATTCACCTAGAAATCTTTAAAAACACTGTCTAGAACTCCACTCAAAGCAATTCTTTTTAGTATACCTGTGCTGAGGCTCAGGTACTCCCAGGTGATTCCAAAATGTAGCCACAACAAAGAATTATGGATCTAAACCGTCTGGGTAACACATCCCAAAGACATTCTTCATAAGAGAAATTTAGACATGATAGAAGAAAAGCCACTCACCAGGGAAACACATACAACAGAAAATGAGAGATAGGGACCTAAGAGCAGAGTCAGTACTCCTACAAATGTGAACTTGTGCTGTAAGATAAGGCCACTGGCAGGCCCAGGAATGTAGCTCAGTTGGTAGAGTACCTTGGATGCTTGAATCCCTGTGTTCAACCCCCAGCACCACATAAACCAGGCACAGTTGTGATATACACCTGTAATCCTAACACATAGGAGGTAAAAGCAGGAAGATCAGGAGTTCAGGGTCATCCAGAACTATATAGTGAGTTTGAGGCCAGCCTGGGATACAGAAGAGCCTGTCTAAAGGAGAGTGGGGTAGGGGGGAGCAAAAAGAAAGCACAACTGACAATGCAATTACAAAACAAATTCCAAACATTCATGCAAACCAAAACCTAATTCTTAACTAAGGTCTTACCCTAACCCAGAAAAAGAACTTCAAACATTGGTGACAAGTTTACACTCAAACTCCACAGGTACCAGGCACACATGAAGTACACATATAGATATACAGACAAAACACTCATACACATAATAAAATAAAATAAACATTTAAAAAAAATTCTAAAGGACCAAAGAGGTGCCTGAATAGGTTAATGCATTTGCCACCAAGTCTGACAACTTGAGTTTGATCCACAGGACCCACATGGTGGAAGAAAAGAACCAACTCCTGCAAGTTGTCCTCTGACCTCTGTACATGCACCATGGCACACATGTACACATTAAAATAAATAAATAGATCAAATGTTTAAATTTTTAAATATAAAAAATTTAAAGTTGGTTAGTATGTCTACAACTAAGATTAGCACCTTATTCTGATTATATGCATTCTTAATACAAACACAACTCTAATGGCATTGTGATGTATAATTTGATTGCAGTGTCCTCTGCCACACAGCTCTGTTTTTCTCCCATATCACTGTTGCCCTTCCTTTTCATATACCTCATTTCCACTGACTCCAAAGTACAGGGATGGAGTCCAGGGCCCTGTCTGCAGCAGAACTACTGAGATATACCCACAGCCTCCTTATCTGCTGCTTTGTTGGTATTCTTCCCTTCTGCTGCGCCAGTGGTTTTCTGGATTTACTCTGAACCTTTCCTTGTGTCCTCCTCCTGTGTAGAACAAAACATGCAGCTAGGCAGAAAACCAGGGGAGGGACCCAGCACTGGGGAGACTCATAACATGGCACCAACCACAACAGGCTCCTAGGGTTGGGTGAAAATTGTAGCTAAAGGTTTTAAGGAATTGGAAAAATCAAAATGCTTTCTTCCATCCTCTCATAACACCACACAAGAAGAAAGGAAAAAACTAAAATAATAGGTTAACTTCTTAAAGATGCTAAGTTCTGTGCATCAAAAGAAATAGCCCTTCAGTGCTTGGAAGGCTGAGACAGGAGGATCCTGAGGAGACCACCCTGGGCTAAGAAAGTAAGACCTGTCTCAAAAACGGGGAGAATACAGTCAATAGTGAAGAAGCAATTACAGAGTGGGACAAAATATCTGTATATCATATATCTGATAATAGTCAGCATCCAGAATATATAAAGAACCCTACAAAGCAATAAAACAACCCAAAAATGAAAAAGGACATGCCTAGAACTTTCTCCATAGAAGAGATATGAATGACCACTGACAGATGAATATACAAGCAAAATGTAGTATATATACATGCACATGAATATTTATCGTTTAGTCTCTTAAAAATGAGTAAATTCTGACATGCTTCAATGTGAGTGAAACTTGGAGACATACTGAGCAAAATCAGCAAGCCACAAGAAGACACTTTATGACTCCACCCATATGTGCAATCCATAGTATAAAGTTCATAGAGACAGAAAATAGAATGATGGTTACTAGGGATATGGGGTGGGGTAAGAAGCTTCAGTTGTGCAAAATGAAAAGCATTCTGAAGGTTAGTTGTATAACAATGCAAATTTTCTTAATACTAAGCTATATACACAAAATTGCTAAGATACTGTAGCATCTTCCTTTTCACTCACTCCCCCATTCTGGCTGATCCTTCTTAGCTTTCTCCCAGAGGTCTCTCCTGTTGATTGCTGCAAAGATCCACACAGCCATGGCCCATGCCTTCTCCTCTCCATTGAAGTCAATCATGAGTGTAGCTAAATCCAAATGGTCGGCCTTCTCCATCTGGCCCCTGGGAAGCGGGATGCACCCCTTCTGAGGCGGGTAATCTTCCAAATGCATCTTGAATTTCCTGAGGTCCATGTCCTCCAGGTCCTCCAGGTAGTGGGCAAGCTTGCAGCGGACACTTGTCATCTTCAGCAATAGTCCTTTCAAGGATTGTTGGGCTTAGGTCCACGCTGTGCTAACACAAGTGAAAATAGCATATGAGTAAGAAGAATCTTGTTACGTCTCCACTAAAAGAGTCTAAATTATCAGAAACTCAGAAAACCACAGTACTAGTATTCAAATATCACAGGGTACCCCAGAAGGAGGTAGGGGTTTAAAGTTTCTTAACTCAGAACACAATTATCAAGTGACTATATGAATCGCCATCTCTGACTTTGAAAAATAAGTCAAATTCTTACCAGAAAGTTTTCTTGACTTGATCTAAGAGTATATACTGAGCCATGGAAGAAAAGTTCCTCTGTAGAGATAAAAATAAACCCATCAACACCATCAGTTACAGTGCTAAGAGAAGACATACATATGAGGCACAAGAACTGTGGTCACAGAGTGACAGAGCTGGGAGACAGACTCCTCACTGTTTCTCAATTTCAGCTTCCTCATTTACTCACTAAGAGAACAGAAGAGATTGCCTTCCACTTCCTTCTAATGAAAGGTTCTGGTTTCTTGCTTCTATTTTGACCTGAGGAATAAGAAACAAAGGAAGGAGAAAGCCAGAAGAGAGGCTATGGAAATGACAGAGTAACACATGACACAGAGAGAAGGGGACACAGCAGCACATGGAGGAAGTCATTCCTCAGCTGCCTCTCTATTGCCCACTGACGAATGGAAAGTAATCAGCTGGAGCTTGAAAAGAATAAATGCATATACCTCTTTAATATCTCTGCAAAATTCACAAGCACAATGAGTAGTATGATTCACATTTAGTTAGAACTAAGGCTAGATGCTGCACTGATTTTTTTCCTCATCTAGTTTCTCCTCTGAGGTATGGAGGTTCCTTCTGCTGAGTCTCAGGGTCACTAAGCAGCCTATTCATGAAGCCATAAAAGATAGTGGAAGAGAGAGCCTGGAAAATGGTGATGACCTCCAAACTGAGATTTAAATGACAAGTTGATGTTTGAGGCACCTCAAGCTCACCGGTCCCTGTTCCATCTCCATTCTTCCATTTCCTCTCCCGGCCTCATGCAGCTCCCCTACATCTCCAGGGCTTCTGCTGACAGTTGCCCCAGCTCTGCAGATCCACCCAGCTTTTGACCCTTCATTCTCTAATCTGTACCAGGAGTTTCTAGTCGTCTGCTCCCTGATTCTGAGACTTACCATTATAATGGCCCTGGCCTTTACTTTGACTGACCCCTGGACCTCCAACACATTCCCCCACATGCATCCCACCCTCTTCCGCCCTGAGTGAGGGCTGGGCAGACTGCTAAAGTCCTGGAAAGCTGCAATTGCTGCTTCTGCCCCTTTCCCAACACACACACACACACACACACACACACACACACACACACTCACAAGTACCTGCACAAACAGATTCGAGCAATGACAAAAAGAACATTCCAGAAGTCTTTGAAAGACATTCTTGTAATCTAGAAGAAATTCCTATTCTGTTCCTACCAAGACAAATCATGCCATCTCTAGATGGTCTCCTGTTCCTCCCCTAGGCCTTTTGTCTATCTTGCTCCATGGAACTGAACTCACCCAGACACCAGCCTTAGAGACAGTCAGCAAGGAACTGAGATGAACTTATAGTGGTCACAGCCCCAGCAGGAGCAGGAAGGATGTGGTCTCAGCATGGAGTTAACCAGCTTGCATCACCCACAAAGGCAGAGTAACTGTTACATGGCTGGATTTTCCAAACCCAGGCAATAGAGTTCTAAGTCAAAAACCTGTTGAAGAACAGGATTCCCCAGGCTCCTTAGGGAAGCCTGTAGAAGCACGCAACAGCGAAGGGTGAAACCTCAGGGTTCAGCCCACACTGTGGGCAGTCCAAGGAGAACTGGGACCTCTACAAAGAGGGAAATGAGCAGATGGTAAGCAAAACTGTTAAGTACAGACTTGAGGACAGGGCCTGGCTTTTAAACCCCTTTCTTCTCACATGGAGATAGAAAGTCAGCAGACAGCTACAAGTTCTCACCATCCCATGCTATTTTTGAAGGCAGATAACTTTATACCCTGACTTTTGGACTAACCTGACACACTAATGTGGAAAACTGGCTATGTCCCAGGAAAACTTGAAAATCACCTTGTTTTACCCACGGAGAACAAGAGAAAAGATAGACACACAGACCAGCTTCCCTGATCCTCTCAGCAGCTGCAAGACCACAGCCTGGCAAAGGCATGAGTTCCCCTGAGCTCTGAGTGAGAGGTGCTCATTTAGAACTCTGAATGAGGCACTTATTCATAGTAACTACAAGCAAGATGGCAGACCCAAGTCTCAAAGACTGCACATCCAGAGGCCGGAGGAGCAAGGACTCAAATGCTGATGCCAATGCAAAAGCAGATCAGATAAAGGACAGGAACTCACTGGCTTCACCCAAGAATTTTTTTAAGTTAGATTATCTGAAGTACAATTTACATGTAACAAAAATCAATGCCTTTATATACATATATAAAATAATCAATCAATGAAAACAGACTTAAAAATTCAAAAATAAACCCAAGCTTGAGTAGACATGGTGGCTCATATTTTTAACCCCAGCACTCCAGAGGCAAAGGCAGAGGCAAGTAGATATCTATGAGTTTGAGGCCAGTTCGGTCTACATGGTGAGTTCTAAGTTAGCCAGGGCTACACAGTAAGGACCTGTCTCAAAAAAAAAAAAAAATAACTAAATAAACCCAAGTTTACATGGTCAGCTGATTATTAACAAGGACAACCAGGAAGATAAACCTGCGGTGAACGCCTCCGGCCAGCGGAGGAAGAAAGCACACGATCACGAGGAGTCTTCCAGTATTACACTTTATTGGAGAGCCTTTGATTAACAGATGGACGATGATGGCGAGAGGCGGGGAGCAAGGCACCTACGGCTGTTTATAAAGCCTGGAAGGAGACGGGGCACCTATTGATTGGCTGCAAGTAGCTAACCACAGGTGGACGCCACGGGATAGGCTCAGGACAGGTCATGTGGCACGCATGTGCAGTAGTAAGATCCAGGTTGGCGCCAAAGCACTACCTAATTAGGAGTTGTTTACCACAACGCTGCCAGGAAGCCAGCGCCATCTTGTAATGGCGTTTACGGCTCCCTGCAGCTCCCCCCTTTTTATTAATTATGCAGCAACACCCTGCGAGTAGCAAAGGAAAGCTCCCGATCTGATCCCCACCTCATGATGTGTTGATCGATCAAGGGAAAAGAAAATCAGGCTTCTGGCCTCCCCTTATCCCGTGCAATGGGAACAGACCCTGGGAGTGCAAAGGCGGAGACCGGCCTAGGGAACCCTGTCCCTGCCTTCCTACGTGCAATGGGGCATACCGACCCCTGAGGGTGCAAAGGCCAGGTAAGGGTGAGAGTGACTACTCCTGTTTTAGGGCTGCTAGCCATACTTGGAGGGAGGCTCCCAACTCCAGTGCGGTTAGCGCTTGAGTAAGAATGACCTTGTCCCTATGCACCTGGGCTTGCATTTTGCAAATCAACCAAAGGCACAATATGTCTCCTCCAATGCTAAGGACCAAGAAGGTACCAACTCCTGCCCATTTTTTAAAATAGGAAAATGCCGAGGAAAACTAGGAAACAAACCCAGCTGCCAAACTTGGATCAACTCAGGTGGAATTAAGAGAAATAACAGTCCTCTGAAGCTCATCCAAAGTAACATCAAAATTATCACTCCAATTTCCAATCCAATAGTTAAAGGCTGTCTGGACAAATTTGTTGTTTTAGAAGCATTATTATACAAAACATTAGTCCTTTTCAGTTGTAAAGAAGCGAGGAAAACAATTGCAGTATGGCGAACTGGGATCGGAAGTGGGAAGGTAGACAGGAACCCCCAGCGCAGCTCATCCTGGCTTGATGTCCATAGCTGAGTCAGGGTCAGCATCACCAGGAGCCTTCACGTTTTCTTGTTCCACAGCATCCTCCAAGGACGGCTGGAGTGTCCTCACCAATCTGCTGGGCACCCAGTGAGGTGATTCGTGTCCTGGGGAAAAACACAAACAGTTCCTCGTGCCCATGTCAGCACGGGGTCAGGCCCACGCCAGAGGCCCGTTAATACGTCTTTCCACTTAGCCATCCCTTTTGCAGGGCCATGATGGTCCTGATGTTTATCCGCTGCTGAGTGGCCTTGAGCATCCAAATTTAAAAATTTATAGTAAACAAGGCTAGGGAAAGTCTTTCCCTTAGGGTGCGGCCGTGGCCTACTCCCCCTTTTTGTTTTTGAGTTTTTAGCTGTTGGGGCTTGCCCCATGCAGCCCAGGCCTCTAAGCAATGAGTTATAACATTGCATGCCTTTTTTCCTGTCAAAGGTGTAGCGTGTAGAATACCTGAACAGGTATCCACAGACACATGAACATATTTTTGGTTTTTAAACTTTGAAATATGTGTCACATTCATTTGCCAAACCTTTAAAGGGAGTAAACCGTGTGGGTTAACTTCAATTTTAGGTGGATGGTGAAAAGTTACATATTGAGAACAATTTAGCACCACCTGTCGAGCATCTGCTCGAGACAGGTGAAATTTTTGTTGTAAGGCTCGGGCATTTATATGAAACCTGTTATGAAAACATTTTGTCCTTTTTATAGTGGAGTTTAAAAATATACATTTTATTTTGGTTCATAAATTTACTTTATTATTTTCTGTACTCAAAGGTTTTGGCAGGCCTGTATGAGTTCTAATATGTTGGATAAAAAAGCCTGTCTTTGCCAAATTAAAGTCTGTAATTGTTGAAAAAGTTGACAGACCGGACTAGAGTTTTTAATTGGTCCGGCCACTTTCAAAACTCTTACTGCATTAACGGCATGAGTTGAATTAGATATTAAATTAAAGGCAAAAGTACAATTTTTAAATACTTTTATAATTATGTTTAACTTAATTAACTGTGGGGAGCCAGGCTGAAATTGTCGCATCATTGGCTCCTGTTTACAAAAACTTTGTCTTTTAAATTTAAGATAATTTTATAAGTATTTTTAGGAATAGTAGAAGGAATAGGTAATCCAGGTTGTAGTTATTTAAGAACTGTCTTTTTCTTTGGGATTTAAAGACTATGGAATAACTGCTTGATTTTAAGTTACATAAAAGCTGGCTCCTCCAGCCCAGTGGAAGGTTTAGCTTTACTTTTTAGGTTGTTTGGGGCGCTGCCCTGCAGTTTTATTAGCGGCAGCTTGTTTATTAGTATACTCAATTAAGAATGACTTCCAATCTAAGTACTGCCCCGGGCTCAGACATGCACGCGCGCCGGACCCTGCGGACTTTATGCCGCGGCGAGGGCCCCTGCGGTGAGCCTTGAAGCCTAAGGCGCGGGAAAAGTGAAGTACAACCGTGAGTCTTATGGACACTGCGAAACACGGTGCAATGGTATCGTACTTCTCTAAGAATCTCTCCAAAGTGCTTTTCTTAAGCTTTAAATTTTTTGAACGAAGTAGCTCATTTAGAGCCAAAAAAATTGGGTGGGAACTAGTATTTTTCTCATTGCTGGAACTTTGGTCTTGTACAGACAAACATTTAAATTTCTCCAAGGAAGGATACGAAACTTGAGGGGGGGACGGCCGCAGCCCCCCATCTACAGGATCCCCTCTTTTGGGGCCTTTATCATGACTGGCTTCCTTAAGCTCCTCTTTATGACTGGCTTCTATAAGCTCCTCTTTATGACTGGCTTCTATAAGCTCCTCTTTATGACTGGCTTTCATAAGCTCCTCTTTATGACTGGCTTCCATAAGCTCCTCTTTATGACTGGCTTCTATAAGCTCCTCTTTATGACTGGCTTCTATAAGCTCCTCTTTATGACTGGCTTCTATAAGCTCCTCTTTATGACTGGCTTCTATAAGTTCCTCTTTATGACTGGCTTCTATAAGCTTCTCTTTATGACTGGCTTCTATAAGCTCCTCTTTATGACTGGCTTCTATAAGCTCCTCTTTATGACTGGCTTCTATAAGCTCCTCTTTATGACTGGCTTTCATAAGCTCCTCTTTATGACTTTTTTTCTTTCTTTGACTTTTCTTAGGCCTAACTTGTATATCCCCACTTGCATCTGACTCTGAAAGACTGTCCTGATGCCTTGCCAGCGCCCTCCTTATCCACACAAAAAGGACGGCAGCACCAATCAGGGCAGACTGTAGATCAAAAGCATACATGGGGCTGACTTACCGGTACCTCCCTCTCCGTGTGTCTGGTTCTGGCTCCTCTTCGGCCTCCCGCCAGGCGGCCTCACAACGCCCGGGTTCCCAGGTTTCGGCACCACTTGCGGCGAACGCCTCCGGCCAGCAGAGGAAGAAAGCACACGATCACGAGGAGTCTTCCAGTATTACACTTTATTGGAGAGCCTTTGATTAACAGATGGACGATGATGGCGAGAGGCGGGGAGCAAGGCACCTACGGCTGTTTATAAAGCCTGGAAGGAGACGGGGCACCTATTGATTGGCTGCAAGTAGCTAACCACAGGTGGACGCCACGGGATAGGCTCAGGACAGGTCATGTGGCACGCATGTGCAGTAGTAAGATCCAGGTTGGCGCCAAAGCACTACCTAATTAGGAGTTGTTTACCACAACGCTGCCAGGAAGCCAGCGCCATCTTGTAATGGCGTTTACGGCTCCCTGCAGACAACCAGGAAGATAAACCAAAAAAAGGGTAGTTTGTTCAAGGAATGTTCTCACAGCCAATGGTGCAGGCCTGTAATACCAGCTACTTGCGAGGCTGAGGCAGGGAAATTGCTGGGTCAAGGCCAGTTGAGCTACACATGAGTTCAAGGCCACCCTAGGCAACTTAGTGAGGCCCTGTCTCAAAATAAAAAGGAACAAGAGGGGCAGGAGAGGTGGCTGAGCGGTTCAAAGCACTGACTGCTCTTGCAGAGGACCCGGTCTGATTCTCAGCACCCACATGATGGCTAACAACTGCCTGTAACTCCAGTCCCAGAGAATCTGACACCCTCTTCTGACCTCCATGGCCACTGCATGACACAGGTGCACTTATGTACATGCTGGCAATACACTCATACACATAAAATAAAAATAATAAATAATTTTTTTTTAATTTTTAAAAAGGAAAAAGAGGCCTGGCAATGTAGCTCCATAATACAGCACCTACCTGGCATGCCCAAGACCCTGGGTCTCATCCCCAGTACTGCAAAAAAAATAAAAATAAAAATAAAAATTAATAAATGAATAGTCTCCAGATTTCTGGATATGTGCATACTGACGAATAAAACTAGACTCTGATCTTATACCACATTTAAAATTCAAAATGCTAAAGACCTAAACAGAAAACACAGAGAAAGTCTATCTGTTGATAAATATCTCATGAGAAGCTCAGCAAAGGACAAAATAAACCAGTACAACCAATCGACAAACTAAGAAGCTCGTAAAGGATACAGTGAATAAGTATACAAGAGGACATTTTTATACCATGCATCAGATAAAGGGTTAATCATCAAAATATGAATGACCTCACTGAACTCAACAGCAAAAAACCTGAGCAAACAGCACTCTGAAAAAGAATCAATAGGCATGTGAAAACATATTCAGCATCACCAGTCCTCACATAAAATCAAATCAAAACCACACTGAGGGGCTACAGAGATGGTTCAGTTGTTAAGAGCACCAGCTGCTCCTGTAGAGGACCTGGGTTTAGTTCCCAGCACACACGATAGCTAACAATTTGTAACTTCAGCTCCAGGGATTTGACTCCCTCTTCTGGCCTCCAGGGGAACTGCACACACATAATATACTTGCATGCTGGCAAAATACTCATACACACTAAATAATAAATATAAATAAATAAATAATAACAAAGATAGGATTATCAACTTAGTTGATAAGGTGCTTGCCTAGAATGTTCAAGGTTCTTGATTTATACACCCTCATCACACAAAAACTGGACACAACAGCATGCATATAATCCCAGCACTTGGGTTAGCCTTGGCTGCCTGGTTCTAACGAGTTCTTGGCCAGTCTGGGATTCTTGTCTCAAAACAAAACTCATTAAATAAAAAGTCATAAAACCTTTTTTAAAATCAACCAATAAGTTGGGCTGGAGAGACAGCTCAGGGGTTAAGAGCACTGGCTGGTCTTGTAGAGGACCCAGGTTTGATTTCTTGCACCTACATGGTGGCTAACAATTGTCCATAACTCCATCTCCATGGGAATCTAATGCCCTCTTCTGACCTCTGCAGGCATAGCATGACGTGGGTGCAGTTACATACATGCAGGCTATACATGAATACATATAAAATAATAAATAATAAAAACTGTTCTCCATGGCAAATTTTACTGATGAACATTTTAAAATCTCTTTTATTCTTCTATTGCTTGCTTGCTTGGAGGGAGCAGCACATACCACAGCACAAGTCAGAGGACAACTGGCAGGAGTCAGTTCTCTCCTTCCACTGTGTAGGGCCTAGGTGGAACTCAGGTCATCAAGCTTGGCAGCTAGCACCTTTACCAGATGAACCATCTCACTGGCCTCAATCTCTGTAGTTACCACTGCCTAATGCAAAAAGAAAGAAGAAGAAGGAAGAGGAGGAGGAGGAGGAAGGAAGGAAGGAAAGAATAGAAGAAGAGAGAGAAGAGAGAAGAAGAAGCTTTTCTGACCAAAATTGACAGCTGCAATAATCTATGGGCATAAAAATAAATATTTAGAAAGAAATTCAACAGACACATCATGTTCATTGAGAAAGTAAAAGCAGTAGTTTCCCCACTAGTGTCTATTGCCTCGTTTACAGTGCCAGATATGAATTCTCTCCCATGTAGCAGGCCTCAAATCCAATAGGAAAGTGGTTGACTACCCCCAGAAATAGTCATGCCACCATTGTACCATTGGACTCACTTTGCCTGGCTCGTCAATAATGTAGCAAAAAAAAAAACAAAATTTTTAATTTGAAGCCAGGCATAGTGGTACATGTTTGTAAGACTAGCATTCTGGAGGCTAAAGCAGAAAGATCCTTACAAGTTTGAGGCCAGATTGGGCTACACAGTAAGTTCCTGGCCAGTCTGGGCTACAGAGCCCTATCTCAAACAAAAAGACGAAAAACATAATGTGCCATCAGCTCAAACCTGGTGGAATAAATCTTTTCAAAAAGACAACAAATTTAGCCAGGGAAAAGGGGAACCCCTCCATACTGCTGAAAATATATATTGGTACAGATGGCAGAAAAGCATGGAAGTTCTAAATAAATCAAGGCAGAACTTTCAAATGATTCAGCAATCCTCCTTCCGGGCATAAACTCAAAGAAGATAAACTTTCCACCTCAGAACAGCTCTGCATACCACTCATCACAACGCTGCTTACTGCAGCCCAGGCCCCTTTGTTCTGTTACCACAGCATAAAATGGATTATGACACTGCCATACTATCTTTGCAGTGTGTAAGGCTTCCACCTGCCCCACCTCCTAGCCAGTATGTGGTACAGGAAACAGAAGTTGGCTGTTTAATTTACAAAACCATTCTAACAGGCTTCCATACAACTAGGGAAATTAATAAAAACGTTTTGAGAGACTCATGCAGTTGTGAGCTAGCTGCAACACTTTAGAACATCAGTTCCTCAAAGCAGTGAGAGGCTCTTGAAAAACAAGTGGGTTTCCAGCCTTCAGGCTCAACATTCCCTGAATGTGGCAAGCACTTGGGTGACCCAGCTCCCCTCCCCCATTGCCTGTACCCTCAGCTTTTCCTATAAGACAATGCTCAAAAACAAAATGAAAGTACAATGGAGAGTTCAAATGTAGTTCCAAAATTTTGAAAAGATACCCTAATCATAAGGAAAATTGCTTCATGTACTCATTTTTTATTTGAGGATATCAAAACCAACAAATATTGCCAGGCTACAAAGAAGAACCCAGTGACTCAGGGTATCTCGCTGATAGAGACACAAGCACATGAGGTTCTACCTGCTGCACACAACAGAAAAAAGACCGCCTTCACTGGGTTCCAAAGACTCATTTCAAGCAATGAACTGAAACTGACAGCTAAAATACCACAAGTTATTGAAAGTTGACAAACTAGAGGAAATAAAAACAATGCAAATCCACATTGCCACCTAGCATGAGCTGCAAAGACAATCTGCTGGCAGGTGAGGAGAGAGAAGCAGGCCAGGACAGCTATTTAGAGTTACCAACTTCAGCTGCACAGGAGCATCTTAATAGCTCAGTATCCTCCTGTGGGGAGTGAGCACTGCAGTTCGGGCGGAGCATCTCATCCATCATTGCTGAGGATTCTGTAGGTCAGTTTTGTCTCAAGAGATCTCATCACCTGGGAGGGCACAGTGCTATGCAATCAGACATTATGAAAGTTGTAGAAAACTTATAGTTTTACTTATGTTTAAAATACCTATTTGTGGAATATTTTCCCTGAAAAAGGAGCCCCTGTCATTTGTGAGTTTGTGATCCAGAGAGTCATTGTATGCTACAATTTGAATGCTGCATTTTCTCCAAAAGTCACATTGAAAATTAATCCCCAGTACGACAATGTCAATGGTGAGGTCTATAAGACGTAAGAGAATCATGAGCATGCTGCCTCAGGAAGCTATTAGTGCCACTTAAGAGGGTGCTCCAGAGAGGATGAGTCTCCTTCCACCTTTTCAGCACCTGAGTACCCAGCATTTGCTTTCAAGGCTTCAAGGAAAAGAAAACACTTATATGCTGTTGTTAGACATGTAAACTACTGTAGCCACTATAGAAATCAGTGTTAGGGTTCATGGGGCTGGAGAGATGGCTCAGCAGTTAACAGCACTGATTGTTCTTGCAGAGGACCAGGGTTTGAAATCCAGCACTCACATGGTGGTTAACAACTGTCTGTAACTCCAGTTCCAGGGGATCCAGCACCCTCTTCTGACCTCCATAGGCATTACACAACATGTATATACTTACATACATGCAGACAATACACTCATACACATAACAAATAATAATAAACTGTTTTTACAAAACAAATCAATGTAGAAATTCCTTTAAAATGGGAAAAGGGAATGGAAAGATGGTTCTGCAGTTAAAAATACTGGCTGCTCTTGTGGAGGACCTGGGTTCAGTTCCCAGAACCTACATGGCAGCTAACAACCATCCATAACCCAAGTTCCAGGGGATTCAAAGCCCTCTTCTGGCATCCACAAGAGCATTGCATAACGCAGGTGCACTTACATACCTGAATCAAAACACTCAGATGTATAAAATAAAAATAAATCAATCAGGACAGAAAAGCACTGGGTGCCAGGCCAATCATGGATGCTTGACAATCCACAGGAAGTTTCTGGAAGGCCAAGCCAGTGAGGAAGAGAACAGACAATAGTATCAAGACAGATTTCAAGGTCAGAGAATGGCAAGTAAACAGAAACCCTCAAGTACTCCCCGGAGCAATTTGTTTTATGAGCCAAATGTACCAGCGGCTCAGCCTTTACTGTTTTCTATAAGTCAAGTGCTAGAGGCTCCCAGAGTAAATGTTTGGAGAATTGCTGGAGCTGGTCAATGTTCAGGAGCTTGCAGAAGGAGCTCATGCTGCATATTTTCAGTTGCTGAACCTTTTTACCTATGGAGCATAGTCAGAAAACATAGAGTCTTGTTATGTTGTTCAGACTGGCTTCAAACTCTTGATCCTGCTGTATCAACCTTCCAAGTTCTGATATTACAGCCAATAAGGAAAGCCTGCCAGAACTGAGCACAGCTTAGCAGAACAAGATGGAGAATCTTACTGAGTTTGGTATTAAGTGTATTCCCTAGTATGCACTACTGAAGGACCAAGAGATCGCCAAGATCTAGAAGACTTTATCAACAGGGCTGTCTATACTAACATCATCAAGGCAAGCTGGACCAATGAAACCAACTGCTTGAAGTAGATTTCTGCATTGACCACGATATCCAAAAGAAAGATAGCAGTAATATCTTCAAGACCTTTCATGAATGGTGTGATGGTTGAAAAGCAGTTTTTCTGAGTGTCAAGAAAGTTCTGTGAACCAACCAGTATAAAGAGAGCCACCACCAGTCTCAGCAGCCAGTGGAGGCAGAGGTTATTAACAACCAGAAGACACTCCAAGCTACTGCATCTTCCAAGGCTCAGGAAACAGAGCAGCAGGTGGCTGAACAGGAGTGTCTACCTCATATTAAGGACAGGCAGACTACCAAGAAGATGCCCAAAGTAAAAGACCTGGTCTCTAGTCTCTACTAGGGCCAGCTGGGGCAGCTGGCACTCACTAGGCCTAGGTCATGTGGAGAGAGACACAAAAGGCATATTTCCACTCCTCTCTACCTGCTATGAGTTCCAGACTTGACTTGTCTGTATCCTCAGTAGTACCTCCCACCCATTGATACCCTGCAGAAAATGCTCCTCCCCTGCTTCCTTCCCTAACTATTCCCTTCAGACTCAGCAACTCTACAGATGCCATAAGAAGGTCCCATCTGCCCAGCTTCCTTCTAAGCTTGTCTCCTTTCCAGTTATTCTTTTGCTCTATCAAAAGACCGGTCCTAAGCTGTAACAGTGACCTCATTTTTTCCTACCTCCCACCAGACCATGTGAGAACTTAAGATCCCCCATTTGGTAATCTAATCTTATGCAAACATCTTAAGCAAATAACCATTGTTAATAACCACATTTGTGTCTATAAAATGATGATGGTCTTTAACCAAACCATAGAGACTCCATCTTATAGCAGTGACATCCTGTTTTTTGAAGAAGAGAACTCTGAGCTTGACATTTTCTCGTGGTCTTCAAGATTGGATATAATGTCAAGATGTCTTAATCAGGAACAGAGGCAATGATTAAAATGTAAACATCTGCTTCTATGGACTTGGATGGGTGTTTGGGGTTGGATATTTTTTAACCTAACCTTTACACACCTTGTACTTGCCTAGAAAAGCTGGATGCTACACTGAATTGGGGCTGCTTCTCAGAACTCACCCACCTAGAGTTTGGAAGTCAACCTGGCCATAATAAAATCTACCTTGCCTTTCTTTCACATGTGGTGACTCCTGTTTGGCACTCTATAACAAGCTAGAGATGGTTTACCCAGCCCCCAGGGATAAATGTAGGGGAGAGTCCTCTCTAAGTAAGGAAGGCACCTTGCTTCTCCACAGAGTTGCAGGCATCTCTAACCAGGTAGCCAATTTTTGTTTCCCCTCTCCTGCCTTACCCTCTGTTGGCAGTGCCAGTTCAAGCCATGAAGGGATGTAATGCCTGGCTATGTTTACTAAATCTTCATGTTTTCAACCTCTTAAGACCAGCTCAGATCACTCATCAACTTGGGAGTACTGAGCTTTCAAACCTCCAGTGTCTGAGTGCAAGTGGAGGGAGCTTGGGACCTGTGGGTGGCAGAGGCTGTTTCTCCCAGCATGGTGTCCTCTGCTGTCTGACCGGTCAGCCTTGTTTCAGCACATAGACCAAGCTGCCTTCTGGGGTTGTCTGCATACACTTGTTCTCCTGAAATCTTTCATGATTCCTAGCTGCTCCTGCAGTGGGAATGGTGGAAACAAAGTCTCTCAGTCTGGCAAAGGATCATTGTTGCTCTGTCTCTTCTTTCCCATTCCTCCTCAGCTGGTGACCAGAGCCCTCTGATGACACCATTTTCCTGGTCAGAGAAAAGGACTTGACTAGACTTTCAAAATTTGAACAGTTTCAAGTTATATTTTTAAATTTTTGTACAAGTTGATTCTAATACATTTCAACATGCTTAAAAAAAATAAAAGTTAAAAAAAATTAGCCAGGCACAGTGGCGCATGCCTTTAATCTCAGCACTCAGGAGGCAGAGGCAGGCAGATCTCTGTAAGTTCAAGGCCAGCCTGGTCTACATAATGAGTTACAGGCCAGCTGGGGCTACAGAAAGACCCTGTCTCAAAAAGACTAAAACATAAAAAATGAAAATAAATTTTTAAAAGTATAAAAAAAAAGTATAATGTTTATAAAAATAGATAAATAGCCATGTCACCCAACCATACCACTCTTGGGAATATACTCAAAGGGTTCAACATGTTAGAGAGATATCTCCACATCCATGAATATTTTTACACTATTCACTATAGCCAAGTTATCGAATCATCCCAGATGTCCATAAACACATAAACAGATAAAGAAAATGTGGGATGCGTATACAATATTGTTTTATTCGGCCATAAAAAATAAAATTCTATCATTTATAGGAAAGTAGACGGAACTTGAGCTCATCATGTTAAAATAAGCCCCTCAGAAAGATAAATATTATACATTTTCTTTCATAGATGAGACCTACATTAAACATGTATGTGTTAAGTATGTGTACAGGAGAGGGGTGGGGAAATGAATGGGAGATCACTTGAGGAGATGAAGGCAACTAGTGACTGAAGGGGAGAGGGGACAGCAGAGGGGAACAGGATGTGACTGTGGTCAACTGTGGCCTGCATGGAAGTGTCAGCAAAAGCCATGCTTTGTTCATCGAATATACACTAAAATTTAACAGAATAAGGCTGGAGAGATAGCACAGTGGCTAAGAGGACAAACTGCTCTTGCAGTGGACCTGAATTTGGTTCACGCCACCCAGGTCAGGCAGCCCAAAACTGCCCATAGCTCCAGTTTCAGAGGACCCATTGCCCTCTTCTAGCCTCTATAAATACCTACACACATATGACTTACACAAAGTACACACATAGACCCATAAACATGGAAAATAAAAAGAAATGGGAGAAATACTCTCTTGAAGCTCTGCTAGCTCCCACCAAAAGAAAGAAAGGACTTTAAGATGCAGCCTCCTGGCTCTGTTTACTCCCACAGCAAACTGTTCTTTACACTGAGAGCTCCAATTTTTGCAGATGTCTCCTAAAGAAAAATAAACCTGTCCTGAAGTTCTTTGCTCTGGAGCAGAGAAGACATGCATACTTGTGTCTTTCTAGATCATAGGAAAAATGTGGCAGCTTTAAATAAACACTTAGGTACTCTAGGGACATCATTTGCCAGGAGCATTTCTGAGAGGAGAGCTTGAAACATACTTCCCTTAGCTTCTCAGCCTTCAGCCTCAGATGAGGGCTGCACCACTGGACCCCCCTTGACTGGGGAACTTGGCTTCTTGCACTGAACAGATACCAGGTTCTCTACCTCTCCAGTGCATACATGGCCGTCATGGGACCACCCATCCAGTCTCCAAATGAGTAAGCTAATCCAATCAATTCATTTTATAATTATTTTTAAATATAGTCCTCTTTCTCTCCCCAGTGGGTTTTAGGATGCACTTTTCTAATGTCTACTTAGTAGCTCGTCTAACTTGTATCCAGGGGTTAAAGGAGCAGCCAGGCACTAGACCTCCAGCAGCCTGAGAAGCAGATGGACACTTCGCAAACCTTCTCCTCTACTTCTACACATCATCAACCCCAGGTATATTAATCCTTCAGAGAATTGGTCCATGTATTGAACACCCCAACTTTTACAGCTTCTCCTTGAAGGGCTTCATCCTGAGCCTCCTAGCTCTGGGAGGAAGAGGGGACCTCAACACACACAAATCTATGTGGGCCTCTAAGTATTTTCAGGCATATATATATATATATATATATATATATATATATATATATATATCACAGAATCTCATCAACATTAAAAGGAAAGGAAATGCTAACCTGTGCTACAGGCAGAATGTGGGAATTGTTTGACATGACTGCAGACATCTTGAGTCAAAACCAACATCTTTGTCCCTGAGAAACCTTAGTCAGATTTCTCTTTATAGTTCCCCAGTTACACACAAAACCATCTGAATTATATGAGGAGCTCTGTGATGAGATTTTGACATCAAGAATGTGCCTGACCAATACCAGTCTGAAACAGTACAGGTGTACTCTGGGTTGACACTACTTTTGTCTGACCACTTTATAAGCTCCGGTCCTCTGACTAAAATACTAAAGATCCACCTGGTCTTGCTGCCACTCAGGACAATACTTCTGTCAGTAAGTCTTCCAATAAATCGCTGTCTATGTAACACTAAAAATGACTGCCTCTTTCCTTGGTCTCAGGGAGTCTTGAAGCCAGCTCTCATACACTGGAACCTGTTGTTCAAGAAGACATCATTATTATCCATTATCTAAAATGCTGGGGTCCAGAAGTATTTCAGATTTGGATTTTTCTGAGATTTGGGGATATTTTCATGTATATAATCAGAAACTTTGTGGATGACATCCAAATCTATATACTTTATTCATTTATGTTTCATATCTACCTATATATACAGCCTGAAAGTAATTTCATGTCATATTAATGCCCATGCATCTTGCTTATAACATGCATGAGAGGTCAGGCATGGAACTCTCCACTGGCTATATCATGTTAACACTCAGAAACTAAAGATGTTGAATTTTTGAATCACAAGTGCCACACAGCATTGATGAACTGTGCAGATGTTTGTTAGGCGAAATGAGCCAGTCAAACAGGACAAAGGCCATGCAACTCCACTCACACATAGCACCAAGATTAGATTCATGAGACTGAAAAGGAGACAGGTGATTGCTGGGGTGTGGGGACTGAAGGCAAAATGGTAACTGCTGGGGTGTGGAAAGCCAGGAGGGGATACGGCACTTAGTGAATGCATAGCTTCAGTTTTGTGAGAGGAAGAGTGTCCTAGAGATGGTTGCACAACATGTGTCCTTATTGCATTGAAAATGAAGGCGATACTAAATTTTATGTTACCTATATTCTTCCAAAATAAAAAAAATATCAGTCATTTTCTACATTTCCACCCTTGATAGTCACCATTCATCCCCAGGATGAGAGAAGCTCTGGGACTTACAGGGGCTCTACATGAGCAGAGGTGTCTCATTTTCCAGACTTGCCGATATATGTGGCAGATGGTCTACATACCAAAACCTTTATGGAAGCAAGAGGTAAGAATGGAAAACACGTACCTCTTTGATCTCTTAGGTCACCACTGGAAGAGACACCTGAGTAAAGAAAGAGAAGAAAGAGAGTTTCAGCTTCATGTGAGTGCAATTCTGTGTCACTAGACTGGGGTAAAATATGTGCCTAGCATACATGAGCCTCTGGATTACATCCTAGCATGGGAAAAAAGAAGTTAAAGTTAAATATTTTAGATTTTAGCCAAGTGTAGTGAACTTGAGGCCAGCCTGGGCTATTCTAGGTAAATATATAGATAGATAGATATCTATATCTTCTATATACATATAGAATATATATATATTCTAAGTAGATGATATATGATAGATGATAGATAGATAAATAAATAGATAGATGATAGAGAGAGAGAGAGATAAGTTGTCATTTGTACTTATTTCAAAGAACCTGAGCAATTTTTTTAAGCTTAGATTTTTTTAAAAGTTACTTCCTGTTAGAGAGGCCTTAGAGAAAGCCCAACCTCCAAGTCATCTAAAATCAATTCACAGCAAGACAGAGTGGTAGAGACAAACTCTCCATTCTCTGGAAGCCAGGAGAATGTGCAAGAGGGGACTGACCCCCAGGTGCAGGAACCTAAGACATGGGAAGAGTGCAGCAAAGAAACCCTCTGACCTTGGAGAAGTTAAGAAGAAGGTCGGATTAGCAGGGTAGGCCTCTCACTCTAGTGGTTACCCACAGTCCTAGACTTCGGGCTTCTTGTAAATGCTAGGCTGGATCTACAAGCAAACCCCCAAAATGCTCTGACCACTGTGGCCCACAGTAGTGACAAGAAGCTGAGAGGGAACTGGGATGTGAGTATATAAGCACAGGCTTCCTGTGAGCAGAATGGACAGGAACAACAGGTTCTTATGGGCCTGACCTGCTGCTGTGGTCCAGCTGAAGAGCAGAAGCTAGATCATGAGAAATTTGTGGTGTGCAATGTTGGGCATGAGTCAAAGAGACTGTCCATTAGTCTTCAGAGAACCATAACTGGCAGAGCAGAGGAACTAGAAGAAGGCAGGAAGCTGGATTCAGCAACCTGCATCACACCTCACTGTGGGCTTGAGGTACAGATGGATCCCTTCTTAGAACAACATTTTCAAATACATCAAATAAACTACAGATTACAAGGGAATTGTTAAGGGTTGACTATGGAATGAACCATAGACTCATGGTGAGTCCCTGATCCTCAGCAAGTGGAGTTGTGTTGGAGGTTTTAGAACCTTTAGAACATGGAGCCAGATTGGTAAGGTAGGTCACTAGGGGATGGTGGGGCTGGAAGGTTTTACTCATTTCTGGATAGAGGCTGCTCTCTGCCTCCTGCAGACTACCACCATACACTCTTGCCTCTATAGATGGAGCCGTTCTAGATACTCTGTCTTCCCTACATGATAAAATCCCTCTGAAACCATGGATATGGTTTCTAAAATGAGGATATCCTTCCTAAGTTACTTTGTTCAAGTGTCCTATCATCATGACAAACACGTAACTAACACAGGGAACATACCTGAAGAAATTTTTTCAAGCCTGTACTCTTTTTTTCTTTTTAAAAATTTTTCTTAGCCCTTAGTTCTAGCACTTGGGAGGCAGAGACAGATGGATCTCCATGAGACCAAATTCAGCCTGTTCTACATAGCAAGTTCCAGGCAAGATGGGGCTACAGGGAGGCCCTGTCTCAAAAAGACAAAGAAAAAACTTTCTTGACATTTATTTATTGTGTATATCTGTGCTCCCATGCACACAATGCCACAGTGTAAGTTCAAAGGTCAGAGGACAACTGGCAGAAGTGGGTTCTCTCCTACCATGTGAGTGCCAAGGATTGATCCCTGGTTGTCAGGCTGGGTGGCAGGTGCCTTTACCTTCTGAGCCATCTCACTGGCTCCTTTTTTCTTTTTCGTTTGTTTTTGGTTTGGAGTTTTTTTGAGACAGGATCTCATGTAACCCATGCTGGCCTTGAATTGGTTATGTAGCCAAGGATGGCCTTGAACTCCTTATCTTCACTTCCCAAGTGCTGGACTACCATGCCCAGTTTTCAAATTTGTCATTTGTCATTTTTGTGAAAGTTTTCAATACTGTAAAAATTCTGTGGCTTTTACACATTGTTCGGTGAGAACCAGTTCACTGTTCAGTGAGACCTTTAATCCCAGAACTCAGGAGGTAAAGAAAGTCAGGCAGATCTCTGTGTGTTCCAGGGCAGCATGGTCTACATAGTAAATCCCAGACCACCTAAGTCTACAAAATGAGACCTTGCCTCAAAAAGGAACTTTTTAGGTGCTAGCGAGATATCTCAGTGGTTAAGAACATTACCTGTTCTTGTAGGGGACTGGTGTTAGGTTCCTCAGAACCTACATAGTAGCTAACAACTAACCCTAACTCCAGTTCCAGAGGATCTGATACCTTCTTCTGGCCTCTGCAGGCATTGCACACACTGGTGCACCTACCTTCAGGGAAAATATTCTTACACATAAAATTTAAATAAATGAGTAATTTTTAAAAAATTTTATGTGTATGAGTATATTGCCTGCATGCATGTAAGGGTACCTGTGTCATGCAATGCCTGCAGAGGTTAGAAGAGGGCTTTGGATCCCCTGGAACTGGAGTTATGGTTCTTAGCCATAAGTGCTAAGAACTCATAAGTGCTGGGAACTGAACTGGGATCCTCTGCAAGAGCAGTGAAGTGCTCTTAACCACTGGGCATCTCTCCAACCCATAAATAAAATTTAAACAATTTAATTACAGATAGGAACAATAATGGCCCCCAAAGATGTCCACATCCCACTTGTAACCAACACCTTCTTTTTTCTTTTTTCTTTTTTAAGACATGATCTCACTATATAGCCCAGAATCACTTTAAATTTGTGAGCCTCATGCTTTAGCTTATTGAGTACAGAGATTACAGGACTGTCCACCATACTTGGCTGGCTTCTCAAATTTTATTCAGAAAACAGATTTTTTAAACTCAATGTTAAAAAGCATGTCCAGCAATATAGTTCAAAAGATAGAGTGCTTGCCTCATATGCACAAAGCTCTGGGCTTAATCACCAGCACTATATAAACTGGACACTGTGACAAACACCTGCTACCCCAACACTTGGGAGATGAAGACAGTGAGACCAGATATTCAGGTTAGCTTTACCTATATAGCTAGCTGAAGGCCCTCCAGGATACATGGCATGATGTCTCAAAAAACAAAACAATGACAACAAAAACTGAAGGATCCCATGAAGGCTCCCATCTATTACTGAGAAATGCTAGCACCATGTTCCCAGACGTCCTAGACCCCAGAACTGTGAGCCAAATAAACCTCTATTGTTTATAAATTACCTACACTCAAGTATGTTGTTATAACAACAGAAAGCAGACTCAGAAGGGACACATTCTTCACATCCTCAGAAGGCCCCTCATGTTCTACACATTGCCTGTCTCTACTCAGATTTTCATGACCCTGCTGTGAGTTCAGGTCCTTGTTCAGGTCAGTGACACACAGGTCATCACATCTAGTTCCTTTCTTATATTTCTATAGCTACTTTGGTCAAAACACAGTAGGTTTTTTTCTTGATTTTGTTTGTTGCTGTGCCTTACACATGCTAGGCAAATTTTGCTCTACCATGAGTAATAAGCCCAGCTCTTTTAGTTGGTGTTTTGAAACAGGATGTATGTAGCCCAGACTGGCCTGGAACTGGTTATGAAACTTAAGCTGCCTAACTAAAGTTTGGTCAAACAAAGCATCTTTGTGGTCCTTGATGTTTCCTCTTCGTTATTTTTTTGAGGGTGCCAATGACTGAACCAAGGCCCCATGCCTGCTGCCCACTCTAGCACTGAGCTACATTCCTAATCCTGTCTCAATAAGTTCCCATCCATTGACTCCATCTCTAAATCTCCACTTGGCCCACTGTAGTTGGTTCCCACTCCTTCTCCCCTTCTGCAACCAATAGTCACAAATAAAGTCTCCCTGGCTGTTTCAACAAGAATCAGGATCCATTTTTCTTCTTCTTCTTTAATAAAAGTTGTCACTTGGATTCCTATATGTATAATGTCAAAAGTCCCAGAGTAAGCCAGCTGTGGTGGTACATGCCCATGGGATATGCTGCAGAGGGAGAGGCAAAAAGATCAAGAGTTCAAGGCCTAGGGCTGGAGAGACAGCTCAGGGGTTAAGAGCACTGGATACTCTTGCAGGGGACCCAGGGCAGCTACTCATCTGTAATTCCAGTTCTAGGGGAATCTTCTGACCTCTGCAGCATTACACAATACAGTGCACCTACATACATGCAGGTAATACAGTCACACACGTAAAATAAAGCTAACAAATAAATTTTTTTTTAAAAAAAGAGTTCAAGTCCAACTTGGTCTGTTTAGTGAGTTCCAAGTCAGCTGGAGCTGCAGGGAGACCTTATCTCAAAAAAAAAAAAAAAAAAAATCCCAGAGAGTAAAAGACATGGTGGGGAATGAATGCAGCTGAGTGATAGAGCCTGGGACCCTCAGCACAGAGAAAGATCCCACATGAAGTCATTATTTCAGCTTTGCATCATCAGTCAGATATTTCCCTTACTGACTTTTTGTGTGCACAAAAAACAGACTTGAGGATTTATGCACAGATAACAATTGAGTGGGTGGGAGACAGTCTCTTCAGTGGTATAGTTTCTATAAGGTGCACATGCTCCTGTAAACAAACTCACAGCAGACACAAAAAGACATGAAAGTAAAACTGGCACTAATTGGGAAGAAGAAGGTGATCAGTGAGAGTGGGAGGGGGACAAAGAGGGTGATGGGGGTGAATATGATCAAAATATACTATGTATGTACACAAAAATGTAATGAAACATTATAATTTATATGCAAACAAAAACATTTTTAATGTGTCTTTGCACTGGATTTCAAGTTTTCAGAAAAAGGAGATTTATTCAATATAAGTACTCAAAAGATTACAATTACGTAAATGTGTTGTGTGCGTAAATGTGACTTCTTTCTTTTTTAGTGAACTGAGACCCAAACCCCCCAAATATTTTTTTTTAATTTAAAAGAAAAAAATAAAACAGGAACTGACCTCAATCTGCTGTTGCAATGTTTTTCCCGGTTCTGAACTTCTCCTTTCTGGATCTTTCCTCAGCTACTGCTCCAATGTCGTGTTGTGCTGGTGTGCTGCCCTGTGTTCTCCCTCTTTCCTCTCTCCCTCCCTCTCTCCCTCCCTCCCTCTTCTAATCACTTGCCTCATCACTCCACTAGGTCCCGAGGGCAGCTCTTGCTGCTCTCTACTTCCTCCTATTGGTCAAGAGTGTTAGTGACAGTCTGTCCTCCATCACCTTCCCTAGCAGGAGAGAATAACAAAGAAAAGCAAGGACCAGAGCAAATTGCAAACCAGGAACATGGGAGAATAAAGACAGCCTCAGAGAACAAGACTCTGTGACCTAAGTCACTGAAGTTTCCAGGAGAGAGTGAAGGATGAGATACTGGGGGGATGATATGTGTGGGTGAACTGTAATGTTACTACTATGCTGGGGTGCCACTCAGTAGTGAAGGGCTTGCTTAGTTTGCAAGAGGTATTACCTGGCATTTAGGCGTTTCTCTGCATTCTACACAGAATTTGGTCCTAATTATTCACAGATAGACAAAGAAGGGAGAGAAAAACTCCTAGCTTCTCTCTGCCTTTTCCAGAAACAAATTTATAGAAAAAGTAAAACCAAAGCTTACCTGTAGAAGAGGTGAGAAGCATGAAGTTCCTTCCTGGAGGCAAATCCCTCCCCTGCTGCTAGGACATCTGCCTTTTCCTTATCCTACTTGGATTCTTAGGAAAGTGTCCTGTTTTGATTGGTTGGTTTGGTTTTTTGAGATAGTCTCCCTGTAGCCCCAGCTGGCTTGGAACTCATAAAGATTCACCTGACCCTGCATCCTTTGTCCTGGGATTAAAGGCATGTGCCACCATGCCCAACCTAAATTTTAATTCTTCAGACTCTACAGCTTTAGGCCCCCTATTTTACTGGGTTCAAACCCCAGCGCTGGGGGTGGGGGACTCATTTGCTCATAATAGACCATCCAGTCTGTGGCAGTTGTTACAACAGCTCAAATATACTAAGACACAGCAGTGGGGGAAAATGGATAGGCAAGGACAGCAGTGGGAATGGATCTTTAAACAGCTGGTTTGGGGAGGCTGGGGGAGTGATTGTGTTTATTCATATATTTTGTTTTTTGAGATAGGGTCTCTTGTACCCCAGGTTGGCCTCAAACTTCCTGATAGTTGAGGATAACGCTGAACTTCTAATCCACCTCCCTCAACCTTCCATCTATTAGAATTAACTAGTGTGTACCACCACACCCAGTTTTATGCAGTGCTGGCGATGGAATTCAGAGGTTTGTGTATACTAGGCAAATACTCTACCAAGTGAGCTACATCCCTAGCCCCATACAGTTGTCATTTTTGCTTATATAGGTAAAGTTCTTATTGGATCAAAAATAGCTGTTAGCCTTGAAATAAAGATGCTATAGATTGGCAGCATACCTTCTCTGCTGGAGATCTTAAAAACTTTCAGAAGGAGGGCTAGAAAGACAGTTCAGCAGTTAAGAGTACTGGCTGCTCTTTCAGAGGGCCCACATTCAATTCCCAACACCCACATGGTGGCTAACAACTAGCCATAACTCCAGTTCAGGGGATCCAACACTCTCTTCTAGCCTCAATAGGTACTGCACAACATGGGTGCACTTACATATATGCAGGCAATACGTTTATGCACATAAAATAAAAATAATAAATAAAAGGAAGCAGAGACTTCCAGAAGGAAAAGAGTGTGAGCCACACTCCTGCTTGCCAGCCTTTCTGCTACTGTGATCTGTGGGGAACCGGTTAGAATGACTCCATTTTAAGTTGGACTCCATCTTAAGGCTTGAGGCTAACTTCTCCATTTTGTCAACTTTTGCTCTAAGTTTTCAGTTGCAGCCACAAGGCTATAAATTAGGCAAGCCTGGGCATGTCAGGCAAGGAAAAGCATGTTGAGACCTTATGAGAACCCCCTTGGTCATTCCCCAATCAATTTAAAATGTGCTTGGTGCTCGCAGGCTCCCTGATCAATCATAATGTACCACTGTAATGCCCCTCCTCTCCGTGTCTCTAGTCAATAAAAGGCCCACACCCTTTAGGATTGAGACTCTCAGCATGGATCCACTGTATGGAGAGGTCTGAGAGTCCGAGCTTAAACTTGAATAAAGGCTCTTTGTTTTTGCATATACTCTGGATTCCTTGGTGGTGTTTGGGGAGTTTGTTCTCTGGGTATTACATGATCCTGCTCTGGGAGGCTGAGGGACAGATCCTCTCTATTGTTAGGATGAATGAATGTAGGTATGCTTGAGAATTAACATATCAAAGTACTAAAAATCTCACCCCACCTACATTGAACACAGTGGAGGTTCTGAAGGACAGGTGACCTTGGATGAATGAAGAAAAAGGAATGAGGAGACCAGATGTCTGTGAAAATCAAGTGTGGGTGACATCATGAAGGACAGAGTAGGAGAAACAGGGTTCCAGAGACAGTTGAATTGGCACAAGGGGAGGACATAGACAGTACCGACTGCAGATTCATCACACAACTCTCTCTCTCTCTCTCTCTCCCTCTCCCTCTCCCTCTCCCACTCCCACCTTCTCTCTCTCTCTCCCTTCCTCCTACTCCTTCTCTAAAGTGGACCTGCTTCTCCATCCACTCAACTCTGTGAATCCCCCTCTACATTCCTACCCTCTACTATACTCCCCCTACAACTAACACATTCCCCACATCCCCTCCCCCTCCTTGTATGGGACTTAACTACTCACCTCTAATGAGCCTAGTAATAATATTCTCCAGCCGGGGGACTACGCTCTTCTCCGTGACCATTCAACACAGAAGGACTCCCTGAAACCTCGCTGGACAGGGCCCTACCTGGTGATACTAACTACTCCAACAGCAGCCAAACTACTGGGACATCCCGGCTGGGTTCACCTCTCACGCCTCAAACTGTCCCGAGACTGCAGCAAGTATACAGCCACCCCCACTGGCCCTCTTAGACTCAGGATCACCAGACAGTCCTCTTTATCTCCCATACCAGAAGAATGAAGCCTAAAATTCTTCTTATTTTCTACTCCATCATCTCTCTCTACACACCCTCATCTTCCACAAAAACTGAAACCACTTGCTCTTTTCCTCCCTGTGCCTATGCCTTCGAGATATGGACCCTGAATGATCAGGACCGGCCGGCTGAATTCCTTAACTCATCCTCATGCCCATTTTCCCCTCCATGCAAATCTCTAGACTTATATTTTAACATCAGGGGAAGAGATGAAGCCAATAATGATGCCCTATTCTTCTGTGTCCTGGAAGAACAAATAGATGAAAAGTGCAGGACCCCTGGTACTTGGAGAGGATGCCCATCATGGGACTGCATCTACCACTGGGCTCCCTCATGGAGGATGTCTGGTCACCATGGCTCACAGCCCTATCAGCTCTCACTAGTTAAAGGGAAGGGAAGACAGGTGAGATTCACTCTTAAAAACCCCACACAGTGGACAACAGCACGTAAAATTACAGTTGGCTCATATGGGGGAATGGGCTCTACATATCTTCATCCCCCCATAACAATTATAAAAACCATCAAAAATTCTCAAACTCAAAGGGCCTTAGGAACTCTCAACATAACCAGGCACCAGACACTCCAACAACTACGTCATCTCAACACAAGTCTGACTACCTCTTGGAATACTATCCTCTCACTCTCACTTACTCTCTTAAAAAACTTTTCAACCCTCAACACTTCTACCTGCTGTTTGTGTGCCCCTTTGTGGGACTCAATTGTGCTTCCCCTCCCACTCTCCAATGTCACAGCTTGGGAAATTCCTAACTGTATTCCCCGCCCTATCCTTCAACACTCTTTACCAGCAATACCCATCTTCCTTAATCAGAAGGAATGTTGGGCAGCTGACACCTCTCAGTGTCCACCCTCCTCTACCAATAACTTAACTATTGTTAAAAACATCACCTTAAGTAAAGGTCTACTGTTCTCATGCTCTTCCCTACCATATTCCTGCATCTCCCCCAGCATGTCAGGGGTCTGCCACCCTATAATTCTGGTGCCTAGTCTCACCCTCCTTACCTTTGATGAGGTAAAAGAACACTTGGTTCCAGCTTCTGATGTGTCAATAGGCAAACAGAAAAGAGAGGTACCCTGGCAGTCTTGGTAGGGATTAGTCTGGTATCAGCAATAGCTGCCACAGGGATGGCAGCAGGCAGCCTGGGCCATGTCTTAATTTCCACACAACAGTTCTCTCTTGAACTACAAAATATTAATGAGAAACTAACCACAGCGGTAGAAGCAACTGCCCAGTCCCTCCAGGTCCTACAACAACAGTTGTCCTCGCTGGCAGAGGTATCACTCCAAAATAGAAGAGCTCTGGACTTGCTAACTGCTGAAAGAGGAGGAACGTGTGTCTTTCTTGGGGAAAAGTGTTGTTATTACATCAACGAATCTGGTAAAGTAGAATGTAACCTTGAACGACTCCAAAAAGTGGCCCAAGATCTATCTCAACGACCCTTAGGGGCATGACATCTCTTTGGGGAAGGGCTATTAGAAGGCTTGACACCCTGGCTCCTTCCCCTGCTGGGGCCAGTAGTCACTATTGGAATATTCTTAATGATAATCCCTTGTTTTATACGTTGCCTACAGAACCACATCCAGCAACTAACACATACCAGTGTTAACCAACTTCTGCTTACCATCCCAACAGAGGAATATGAGCTGGTACCTAGCCATGATGGGGACGCGACACCGTAATCCATTCCAGCCTTAAGTGTCATCCCCATGCCCCACATCGACCCATATCAGCAGGAAGTAGCTAGAGGAGAACAACGCCCCTATTCCCTTATGACACAAAAGGCTGGAATGTAAGGTGTGATTGAAACTCCCAACAGTTTCAGACTCAGGAAGAAATCTGGAGCCAGAGTTTGCAAAAGAGGAATGAAGAAAGACAGACCTTTTACAACCTCTCAGAGATCTAAACCTTGCAAATACCTCAGATAAAAACTCCAGACCCCAAATTCCAAAGGACACTGGGCTTCCTTAACAGATAACATTCCGGACTCCAGGAATGTGAAAAAAGGGAATTCCTTCCTGGCTTAACACCAAACGGATGCCAAGGGAGTACCTTTTTCCCTATAAAAAGCCCACCTGACCAGCTAAGGATGGGCTAGTTCCTTCTCCACTCCCGGGAGAAAGCTAGTCCCAGCTGATTTCCCTTTCCCAACTGGGAGTCAGTTCAATGCCCAATAAAACCGGTTTAGTCCATTCCCGTCTCTGGTTGATTTCTGCTACATCTCACAAACCCGAACCTTACAATTATGATGCCACACATGCCTTTAATCCCAGCACTCAGGAGGCAAAGGCAGGTGGATCTCTATGAGATCCAGGCCAGCCTGGTCTACACAGTGAGTTCCAGGCCATCTGGGATTACAGAGAGATACTGTCTTAAAAAAATAAAAACAAAACCTTTGTGGAACCATCAGGTAGGTGGGTTAGAACAATGCAGGGAAATCTCAGTTCTGGGACTCAAATGTTGTTTGATAAACACTAATAACCTTTTGACTGATGGAAATCAGGATTTTGTTAAGTTAGTCATTCAGATAGGTTACACAGAGATGGGCAAGAAATGGCTAAAAAAAAATGTGATTATCCTCTTGACCAGGAACATTCTAACCTCTCCACAAGCTTTAAAGTTCTTATCAGTCAATCAGCCTTGAAGAATGGTCAGTATAAAGTTCAGTTCTTTCTAGAAACTTTGGTTCACAAGCATCTGTCACAGTTAATTATGTATATTCATTTTGCTGAGTTATTGTTAGAGTAACAGAAAGCTCCAAAAGATTAACAGGTCAAGACTATAAAATCTCTCTTAGAAAACCCACCTTTCCAGTTTCCCTGGTCAATCACCTGATCATAGGACCATCCCTAGGAAGGTGGGTTCACCTTAAGTCATGCCAAATAGATGGACAGAATATTTAGTGTGTTAATAAGATAGGGAACTTTTCCTTCTTGGAATCCAACCTCCTAGGGCAGTGCTTCTGGACTCAGCCACAGACATCTCTGTAAGTCCGCCCACTTTTCTGAATTCTTCATCATATCCTCTTTCTAAATATGCTTTCTTTAACACTTTGTGATGCCCTGGCATCTTGTATTCCTTTACTATTTCTCTAAGGTTTCCTTCTCTCTGCCATATGACTGCCAGTCCACCATATGTCTGACCTCCGTGCAGGCTCTAAACCAGCATGGCTTCATGACTTTTTTCCTTCTCCTCTCCTTTCTCTTCCT
Organism: Eospalax fontanierii; assembly: GCA_035773235.1. Lineage (NCBI taxonomy): Eukaryota > Metazoa > Chordata > Mammalia > Rodentia > Spalacidae > Eospalax > Eospalax fontanierii. The sequence goes on from CM069546.1 coordinate 186,215, forward strand.
CAAGGCAGCTGCCAAGATTTCCAGCTTGCCTACCCTGAGGATTTTTCTTTAAAATTTGAATAAAACTGTTCAATGCTTCTGTTTTGAGTTAATTCTTAAATTCTTTTATGAATGAGACTAAGAACCCACTAGGGTATGCTCTTCCTCCCCTGTGTCAAAATGATGCTCATGAAACATTATTTGGGAGCGTGTTTATGAGGATGTTTCTGGAAGAGATAAGCACTTGAGTCCATGAACTGAGTAAAAAAGATATACCCTCCCCAACACGAATGGGCATCATCCCACCAATTGAAGGAAAAAATGTTCTATTTGAGTGGGACTCATCCTTTCCTGCCCTTGGATACCTTCATACAATCATTGTTCTCCCACTGCCAGACATGGGCTGAATCACATCATTGGCTTTCCTGAGTCTCCAGCTGTGAACAGCAGATGATGGGGCTTCTCAGCCTCCAAGGTAATATAAGATAGTGCCCTTAATGAATGTTCCCATGTGGAACAGACCTGGAAGCCACCTCCCTGAAAGCTACAACAAAGATCCAACCCCAGCTTTAAGGCCTAATAACCACAATGACTGGCACAGTAAACTGTGTTGGGCCAGTAGTGGCACTTTCATCTTGAGGGTAATCAACAGCTACCTAATTGAACCTAAAGCCCACTCAATGGGAGGAAACTCATGTGTGGTACCATAAACATAACCAAATACACATGACTGGAGAGGTCATAGATCTTAGAGAAAACGCCCAAAACTATCACAGCCCTAGACAAATGTAATTTCTTACTGTGTGCTAAATATGCATTCTTACATTTACAGACAAGTATGCCAGTCACCACTCATCAAAAAAGCTTCTTTTGCAAAAGATGAAGACCACTGGGTCACACACAGAGATTAAGTGACTGTGAAATACCCAGCCCTAAGTGACACATCTACAATGGAACCTATACACCTAAGACTCATGGAACATACTGTAACAAGGGTTAGAGAGAATATTAATGCATCCCTCAACTCTCCAACAAAGCTCCCTCATACAACAGAGGGCAATGAACGCAGGGCTCAGGGACCAAGGCAGAAGAGGTGGGTGAAAAGACTATAAGAGTTAAGGGAGGAGGTATATGACCATATGGAAATAGTCTTAGAGGCTCCCAAGACATTAATCATATGAACTTACAGCAATGGTGACAGCATACACAAGACTCGTGAAAACTCAAGTAGACAAAACCCAGCATAAAACTGTGGAAATGGGCAGTAGGCCCCAATCTTAGCTGAAGAACTATTGGGCAGCTGATTCCAACTGGGTGAGGAAGAGCTGATTTTCTTTAAGGCAGTGACTCTAGATAGGCGAAATAGACCCAGTAGATGAACTTGCACTGAGGGATGTCAGGGAACACTAACTTGACTCAGTAGGCCTTAACATAAATGACAGAATGCATAAAATCCAGTGGGAGGGATAAAGAAGGGTCCAGATGAGAATAAAAAGGATTAAGATGTTGTATATGAAATATTCAAAAACTGAATGAAAACATATTAAAAACAAAAAGTAATGACCATGCATGGTGGTACATGCCTTTCATCCCAGCACTCAGGAGGCAGAGGCAGGTGGATCTCTGTGAGTTCAAGGCCAGCCTAATCAACATAGCAAATTCCAGGACAGTTGGAACTACAGAGAGACCGTGTCTCAAAAAAAGTACCCCCCAAAATTTTTTAAATGTCCCCATGTATCTCTGTAAGTCTGTGTGGTTCTTAGGGTTATTTTTCTCTTAGAGAATATTCTCCCCAGCTTAGACAGGTCTTGAAGTTGTGATCTTCCTGCCTCAGCCTTCCAAGTGCTTAGGATGAAAAAAAAAGAGCCACCAGCTCTGGTGAACCTTAACTAATACAGCATCTAACTTAACTTCCATCGCAGCTTTGACCCTCCCTGTCCTCCTTGAACCTGTCTATGTCACTCATGCCCTGAGAATATTTCAATTTTCCCAGTTCTCTTTTGCCTATCTCTAAACAGAAAAGAAGACAAACTCTGGGCAACACAGGGAGGCAAGTATCTGACTCTTTGACATTCAGAGCCACAGCATGTGGGGCAGGAGGGTGCCTGCCCCTCCCTTCACCTTTTGGGGTAGGTTGGCACACTTACCAGGTATTATAAAAGAAGTATAGCAGCAGCAGCAGTGGGCAGTCCTCAGAAGCTGACACATAACGCCTTTCCATATGGCTTATTAGAATGAGAGGGCCTCAAGGCTGTGATTGGAACTCAAAGTGGGAGGGGGAGTATTAGACAGAAACAATGCAGTATATGGAAGTATCTAAACATGATGAGGTCATAAACGGAAAAAAGGCTTCCCCTTTAAAGCCTGGAGAGAAGCTTCACTGAGAGTGAGAATGAGACAGACACGGTGGTGCACACCTTTAATTCCAGCTCCTAAGAGGCAGAGGCAGGTAGATCTCTTGAGTTTGAGGACAGTCTGATCTACACAGTGAGTTCCAGACCAGTTAAGAGCTACACAGTGAGACCTTATTTCCAAAAAGAGAAAAAGGACAAAGAAAAAGAGTAGAAATGAGAGAAATAGGGAGAGAGGGAGAGTTAGCCGCCATGAAAGGCCAGGGGAGCTTCCTCAGAGCACTGCCTTTACCTCCAAGGAAAATCTCTGAATTTCTAGACCAAATCTCAGAACAAAGGAAATGTTTACCTTCTTATACTCTTTTAAGGGTGGAGGGAAGTTTCACAACATTGATTAGTTCAATACAGTAAAGGTGACAAGGAGCGACCAGGTACCATAAATCAAGAGCTGTCAAGTCACAACACACCACTTCTTCCCTCTCTGTCCCAGAGAGAGCTACCTGAAAGGCATGGCCTGATTCAGGTTCTGGGATCTGGCCTACGGTGCAGGTCTACATTTGAACATCAGGCAGGGGAGATGCCACAATTGTGAAGGTTGCTTTCCTGGGTAAGGCTGATCCACTCACCTCTAGATATACAATCTCCAAAGTTCTCCCAAATGTGGGAACTCAAAGATCACCCTATTTAATGCTCTGAACTAATTTTGTTCAAAATTCTTCTGAAAACCAGTATAAGCCTTGATGATCTGGTCAGCTATCCTTCAATTCAATTGTAACACCATCCATCTGGAGTTGGCATCGATCCCCAGGCTTCTAGGAGTGGTTGCATGTGCCTGTAATTCCAGCACATGGAAAGTAGAGGCAGAAGGGTTAGGGTTAGGTTATCGTTGGCTATGTAGTGAATTCTAAACTAGGCACAGGCTAAGATTTCACACAAGACTGTCTCACTTTAAAGGGCTCTCCGAGGTTCCTGGCTATCACTTCTAACCAAATGACTGTAATTCAAGGTTTCCAACTTCCCCCCATAGTTTGATAATTTTTTAAAAAATGGCTCCCACATTTCAAGAAATAACTTTATCTCCTGCCTAAATAGCAGGTATCAGAGTACCTGGTGCTGGGGTGGCACAGGGACAGCGTCTCCCTAACCCACAGCGCCCTTCTCAGAGGAGCACCCATGGGGTGTCTCCTAGGCTTCCTGGGTGATGTATAAAAATCATTTCTAGATTCAAACAGGTTTAATGGAAATAGAACCGTCTTTGCCGCCCTCTGCTGGTGTAGATGTGGCAGGAGGTCCTGCTGCATTGCTGCAGAGCAAGGGTTGATTTTCCTGCTGAGTCTGGAAGGAAAACTCAATACCCTCCAATTTACATTTTTTAAAAGCCCCAGACTGGAATAATCTTGAGCCCTCTTGAGCCCTCAAAAGCAAGAAGGGGTTTCTCCTAAGGTCAAGTGTCCTCTGCAGTGCCCAATGAGGCTAAGCTTTGTTACTCCAAATCCCAGAAGTCAGACCAGCTTAAGTTCAGCATTTCTCCAGGACTAACTTTCCCAGGATGGTGTGCATGCGGTATGCTCCCTACCACCAAGCTGCAATTCTGTTCCAAGGTTTCATTTCACTGTTGAACAAGTAAGAGATCCTTGAGCCTGTTTCCTACTGTATACTGGAATGCTTTGGACAATGAGCTACTCTCCTGCTGCAGCCCTTACTTTCCATAGTCCCTGGGGCTTGGATAAGTTATTACTATGTTCAAGGGAATGCATCTCAGGCAACAGAACCTTGGGCCAGCCTCACCCTTAACCTTTGCTGAGCAGTACACAATATGGGCATCAGCACTACGTTACTAAGGAAGCACTGACCTTCCAGATTAATATCTTAAGGGAGGCTTCTGCCTGTGCTCTCTCATTCATCTCTCAATAAAGAGGAAATAAAGAATAAGTCCATTGGTAGGCAAACTTTCTCCTAATTATATGATTATTTTGAGGGGTTTTTTCAAGATTTATTTTTATGTGTATGAGTGTTTTGCCTGCATGTAGGTAGGTATACTACATATGTGCAGTGCCTGTAAAGGCCAGAAGAAAGAGTTGGAGTCCCTGGAACTGGAGTTACAGACTGTTATCAACTGCCATGTGGGTGCCAGGAAGTAAACTCCTGTCTTCTAGAAGAGAAAGAAGTGCTCTTAACCACTGAGCCATCTCTCTAGTTTTCTGTTTTTTTCAGTTTTTTGTTGTTGTATTAGACAGGGTTTCATTATGTAGCTCTGGCTGACCTAGAACTCTCTAAGTAGAACAAGTTGGACTGGAACTCACATAAATTCTCCTATCTCTGCCTCCCCAGTGCTAGGACTAAAGGCACATCGTGACTGGCACAGGATTTATTTGCTGAGGAAAAAGTGTGAGAGGAGTTAAGTCCAAGAAATTGTGAGATTGAGTTCCATGTCCAGTGAGCTGGTGGTTGTCTGCTAGTTCACAAGACTCACGATACAACTAAGCACTACACATGATCTTTCTTTGCCTTTTAACATCAGACTCTTAAAGAGATTTGTCTTGGGAATGATGGACAAAAAAGAGAAAGGTCATTCATGAGTCAGACTCAATAAAATCAGAAAATGTTCAGATTTTGGAAACTTCCCACTCTATTCCATCGATACCAGCTATTGATGATGAGAAACTAAATTCAAGTGGTCCTGTGTCTCATGGATTTTTAAATCCTAGTAAGGAAACCTGGGAAAGCTTCCGAATTTAGGGAAGTTCAATTTAGGGAAAAGTTCTTCATATGACAGATTGCAAACAGGCTTAATCTTCAAATGTATTTTACTTGTGCTAAAATAAACCTCGAAAATATAAAACTACAAGTAATAAAATACTTTTACACTGTGGGAATTGCTAATGAGAAAATGCTCCTCAGTGGTCAGGATATCTTTGGGCAGGCACTGGGCCTTAGCCCTAGATTTCTTTCTTTTCTTTTTTAGCCCTTCTTTTTTTCTTTTGGTATTTTGAGTTTCTCTCTCTGGCTCGCCTCGAACTCGTGGTCATCCTTCTGCCACAGGTTCTGGAGTGCTGACATATTACAGGAGTGTACCATCATGTACGCCATGATTTTCCCGTAGGCAACTTCAGCCTGCTGGGACCAACAAGACTGGAGTTTTGGAGGACTAGTATGGTTAGCTCTCAGTGCCACAGTGTACTGGCTCCAGTAAGTCAGGACTCTGCTTGGAGCTTTTAATGATGCTCCCCTGACCCCATCCCCATCACACACTGTGGTACACCACTGGGAAAAAACTCTGTTTCCCATTCAGGTCAGCAATGAGACTTAAGTCCTTTCCTGCCCACAGCCATTTTCTTTTATTCCTTACTAAACACAATGGCATCCTGGAGGGGAGATTAAAGACCTTTTCTAAGTGCCTAAGTCATCAGAAGTGACTTTCCAACTTTTGTGTTTAGGAAAGCTACCCTAGGGTTGAGGCATGGTGGAGCATTTGGCTAGCTGGCTTGGGACCCTGGGCAGGACCACAACCAGGAAAGAAGACAAAAGCGCAGGGGGAGGGGAGGAGAGATAAACAGACAAGAGACCCTAGTGGGGTAAAGAATCAGTGCCCTTTATGTAGTCAAGTTCCTGAAGGGATCAACATTTGCAGCCCACACACCTCTGAGAACTGGTGATCTCACACCCTCCTGTTTCATCTTTTTAAAATATGAAAGTATAGGGGTTTGGGGCTGTAGTTTGGTTGGTAAAGTGCTTGCCCCAGCACTGCATAAACCTAGCAAGGTGGTGCTTGCCTGTAATCCCAGCACTCCTGAGGCAAAGGTAGAAAGATCTCTACTGAGAGGAAGGTTAGCCTGGGCTGCATAGTGAGACCCTGTCTCAAAAAAAGAAAGAAGAAAAAGAGGAAGGGGAGGGGAGGGGAGGGGAGGGGAAATATGAAACACACTTAAGCAAGGTATCCCTACAGAGACCTGGTTGGCATGGCTTCTTTGCATTGGGCTCAGGAAACATATTTAATATGCATAGTACACGTGCATTTTCCTGCATGTGAATGAGATTGAAAGGCACTTCAGGATACAATCTTGACTTTGACTGCAGTGCAGGAAGAAAGCAGCTATCTGTAGTGGGAGCTTCCTAGCATTTTTAAAATTTACTCACATTCCTGCCGGCTGGCTGCGGAGGCGCTGCCTTTAATCCCTGCAGAGGGAAGTAAATCTCTGTGAGTTCAAGGCTAGTCTGGTCTACACAGTTAGTTCCAGGCCAGCCACGAAGTGGGACCCTGTCTCAGAAAACAAACAAAGCACTCAAATTCCTCAAACACCCCTTTTCCAAAGTGTTGGTCTTTACCTTCTGAATGCCTTGTAAAATTTGTGTGCTTGTTTGCATTACTTTCATGTGCATGTTTTGACTTATGTGTGGCTATTTAGGCTGATTCTCTCAACATGTACCTTGAGTAGCTTCTCAAAGCTAAGTTAAAGGCTGCTTGCTCCTGAGGACTTTCCAGCCTCCTGAGGTCTTCCAAATAAAACTCCTAAAGAGGCATCTCCTGTTCTCAGTAAAGGGAGCAAAGCTTTTGCATACAAGGGAAAAAATGCAGGTACAGGCACTTGCCCTCCCTACTGAGCAAAGCAGTATTTTACTGGGCCAGTAAATCATCCAGAAACTAACTGGAGGATACTTGTGAAAGAAGGGGAGAGAAGGTGACACTGTCCCTGTCTCCAAATCATAGGAGCCCATTGAAAAAGTAAATCCTGGATCTTAGAGCATTCTCCTCAGTGAAGGAAGTACAAATCTGTGCATCTACTAGGAGAATCTACTGGAAGGACCTACTGGGAGGTCTGACCACTCCTTTCACTATCAAGACATTTAATCTGCTACCACAAAGCAGAAATTGTATGATTTCTTTTTTGTAATTTTTGATTTATTTATTTTTTTAGTTTATGTACAAGTGTTCTGCCTGCGTGTATGTAAATGCACCCCTGTGTACAGTACTCACAGAGGCCAGAAAAGGGCATTGGATCCCCTAGAATGATTCTTAGCCACCATGTGGGTAGGAGGAACCAAACCCAGGTCCTCTTCAAGAGCAACCAGTGTTTATAATTGCTGAGCCTTCTCTCCAGCCCCATAATTTCCTTTTAAAGGTGGTTCTCTTCCTACTGTTTCTTTTGTTTGTTTGTAAGGTGTTTTGGTTTTTGAGACACATCACTCTGGAACTCACTGTGTAAGCCATAGTGGTCATAGCACCTCTCCTGCTTCCCAAATGCTAGAATCATAGACATGGACCACCACACTCAGTTTTAAAGGTTATTGTAATTAAAAACAACTTTTTTCTACCATTGACTTTATCTTTTCACCCTAGAAATTTGGATGATGTTCTGGCTAATCCCAGCTTCAATAGCTGTGGAAGAGTCTAGACATAAACCCTTCCTGAAGACCTCCCGCATTCATACTCGTTAGAATGGAACTGTTCAAAGAAATCTCATCTTTCTCTTGTAGAATTGAGATCAATGGCCAGTTTGCCTTTGGGGACAACTTGCTCCCTGTAGGCTGGCTTTGTCACTGATGTCTAGCAGGAAGGGGGAGTAAAGAACAGGAATGAATACTGCATACATTTATGTCTACAGGGCAGGAAGATACATGTTTATAATTTTACAGAGTAACAGAGAAGGATTTCAGAGCCTGCCACCCTCCTCTGCTCCCCAGGAAAGTTCCTGTCCACTTCACCTGCAGGAGTGGGAGAGAGAACTAGCATCCCAGAGACCTACCAGAGCTCACTGGGACCCAGGTCACCTTCTCTGCTCCACTTTAAAGCCACCAACCAACTTTGAGACACTCCATTCTACACCCACCTCCACAAGTTTTGGCAGGATAACCCCAGAAGCTGGCAGAGCTCAGAGGACCAGTAGAGCCACTGTGGTTATGCAGATGGAGCAGACAACAGCCCAAAGCCAAGCACCCAACAGGGGTCCAGGAGGAGAGTGAGCACCCTACAGTTCTAGAAGTGATTAGCCCCACTACCCCTTTAGAAAGAGACACAACTAGGAGTCAAGACCAACTATAGTAGCCCCAGAAATTCCTCCAGTGCATGCAGCCTTTATCCTATTCTGGCCTGCTTTAATTAAGGAGTTTGATGGTGGGTAATTTATCAATGTTAATTTCTGATAGAAGCAGCAAACTAAAAATGATAATATATATAATCTGAGCAACTGGGAGACAGAGGCAGAAAAACTGCCATGAATTCAAGGTCAGCCTGGGCTATTTGGCAAAATCTTGTTTTAAAAAACTTTTGTTGTTTTCTTTTTTTTAAGAAGTCGGGGACTGGAGCACACTGGCTGCTCTGGCAGAGGACCCAACAGGTTCAGTTCCCAGGACCCATATGGCAGCTAACAACCATTTGTAATTCTAATTCCAGGGAATCTAACAACTTCTTCTAGCCTCTTCAGGCACTGCACAACATGGGTGCAATTACATGCAATCAGGCATAACACTTATTCATATAAAATAAAAATAAATTTTAATTTTTTATAAGGAAGTCATAACAAATATAATTGAGGATCTAAACCAAACATGGTTGTACAGGACCCTAATCTCTGCACTTGGGAGCTGGAGGCAGGAGTATCAGAAGTTCAAGATCATCTTCAACAATAACAAGCTCAAAATCAGCTTGTGCTACATAAGACTATCTCAAAAAACAAAAAACAAAAAAAGTCAGTCTAGAGCCTGGAGAGATTGCTCAACAGTTAAGAGCACTGGCTGCTCTTTCCAGAGGACTCAGGTTCAATTCCCAGCACCCACATGGTAGTTAACAACCATACATAACTCCAGTTCCAGGGGAATCCGACACCCTCTTCTCACCTCCATGGGCACTGCACAACACGGGTGCACTTATACACATGCAGGCCACACACTCATACACATAAACCAAAAATAGTAATTTTTTTAAAAATCAGTCTAGGAGAGATGGCTCAGTGGTTAAGAACACTAGCTGTATGGGTGCGTCTCCATCTCCAGCACAGCTGTTGTGCTCCAGCCATGCCAGAGAATGGAGGACGATCAAACGGGACCTCAGGTGGCTCAGAGTGTGGCGGGAGGTGTTCCCTCCCGGGAGACTACATCAGTGGGTAGTTCGGTTATTAGAGCCAATGCAGGGGCTTATATAGGGGGGCCTCCTGACCATTACAGAAGGCAGGAAAGGTGGGGTTTGGGGGTAAAGGGTGGGAAGGCTGTGGAAGTTCAGGAACGAGGAAATGATACCCAAAAACCTGGTTCTGGTCTGGGATGGGGGAAAGGAAGATTCATATCACATCAGGCAGAGCAGGTCAGACACCTGCCATCCCTTTAGGGTATCTGGAGTTGCTTACTGTCAGGTTCAGGGTTCGAGAGACGCAGCAGACAGAAGGGACCGGACTCCGCTGGCAGCTAACAGGACCCGACTTTATTGAGAGAAGACCAGATGGGACTAGCTCCTCCGCACCCACGAGTGGAAAAACGCTAGCCCCCTCACCCCCATCTTGGGGCTGGGGCTCCGGGGAACCGGGCTGGCATGATCAGCACCAGCAGCAGCAGAAGCACAAGCAGCAGAAGCAGAAGCACAAGCAGCAGAAGCAGAAGCACCAGAAGTACAAGCACGTTGTCCAAGTCCTCAAAACCTTTTAAACCTTCAGTCCCCTCCTGGCTTTTAGGGGAGAGGGGTTGCCATGACATCTGATTGATGTTTCAGGCAAGCTTCTGCCCAGGAAGTAGTCCTTTTCCAGAGCTGTTCGTGAATTCCTTGCTTATCTGCCAAGGAATTTGGGATCTGGAACCAGTTTGCAAGGCTTAGATAAGCTCTGGCTCTAGGTTTCTTCCAGAGTCCAAAACTGTTGGGGGTCTCATTCACACCTTGCATTCCAGCCTTTTGTGTCATAAGGGAATTGGGGCGCAGTTTCTCCTCTAGCTACTTCCTGCTGACAGATTGGGCGATGATAGGGGGGTAGGGAATGACACATGAGGCTGGAATGGGTTCGAGTCCTCATCACGGTTAGGCGGTTAGGCAGCGGTGCATAGTTCCTTCCGCGGTGCATAGTTCCTGGTGGGAAGGTGAGCAGAAGGGCGAGAGCTGGAGGCAGTCCTCCCGTGTAGGCAAGCAGAGGGACTGTTGCTGAGACACTTCCTCCTGCATAAGAGACTGTAGACCAGGTGAGTAGATAAGCTTGACAGGCCTTCCCCCCTTCCTGCCCCCTGGTGGGATAAAAGGACAGGATAAACCTTTGCAGGCTTAGCTGCTGGTAACACTGTTTCAGACCTGAAAAGGTTAATGAAATGGGAGAGTTGACACTTTGTAGGGATCAGGTCCAGGTAGAGATCAAAGACAATTCTGCAAAAAAAAATTTTAAGGGGGTAGAGATGGGAGAAAGATTGGCCCATGACGGAGGTCAGACAAATGAGGTGTGTAAAGGTTAGCTTCATACATAGTATTTGTTCCTGATTGAGACACATCCTAGCCTTATATCCAATCCTGAAGACCACCAGAAACTGTCAAACTCAGAGTCACAGACACAGATGTGGTCATTAACAATGGTTAATTGCTTAAGATGTTCTGCATAAGATTAGATACTCCTCTTTCAAGACTCAGACCTTCAATCACTTACATAGACTTTCTTTTTCTTTCTATTCTGGAAATATCCAGCCCTCATAATCTTACATAAATCCTTCTTTATAAAATATTTCCTTTCCTTTTACCCTCTTATTTTCTTTCTTAATACCACGAGACATAATAACATTAAAGCTGAGAGACGTGGTTGGATATTTAGGTGAGAGTCCAATGACTCTGTTAAACGAACCTGTAAGTGGACACAGTTGAAGTTATGGAGATGGCAGTTTGGCTCAGAAGAGTGCTGTATAGTAAATGTAGTTGAGAGGGGTGGGGGGTATCTCCCAATGCTTTAATAATTTGTTTGAATTAGGAGGGGTGTCCAGGGCGTGAAGGAATAAGAAAATGTTAGGGCTGTCAGGGGTATTTTAGAGAATGCAGAGAAGAGGTAGAGTAGCCCTGGGGGTGTGGGGAGGCCCATTGACTCCCACCATGGAGAGCTGCTAAGGGTGTGTCTTACCCAAGTAGGAAGAGGAGGACAAACCATGTGGTCCCCTACTACAAACAGGCCTTTTTGTCTACTGTGGCAGCGGCTCTGGGTTCCTCCATTGCTGTTGTGCAGGTCAATTCTCGGCGGCCAGGCAGATGAGTTCTGTCAGTGAAGAAGATCTGAAGGCGGGTTGGGGGATCTGGGGGCCACATGACTGGCCTACCTCGATTTTGCAAAGAAGGGCAGTCATCCTCCAGCATCCGCATTTTTCCCACTGTGGGCATGGCCCTGGCAGTGGCTGCTGAGTTGGGGCAGGCTTATGCCCAGTGTCCTTCGTTGTCACCGTGGGCCTGGCAGCTGTTGTGGCATTGATGCTGAGTTGCTTGGAAGTCTTCTTGGGAGGAACCCTGAATGCCACCATCAGTAGTTGAGCCTCCTGTATCAGGTGGCACACTCAGTTTGCCTTTTCCTGTTCCTCTGGGTTATGGAATATTTTAAAGGCCGTTTTTCAGCAGCTCTCCCTGGGAGGGTAAGGGGCTTTGGGGGCATTTGTTAGTGGACAGGTTAGGAGAGAGAGCATTTGTGCCTGGGCAGCAGGGTAGAGTGTAAATATAAAAGGAGGCGAGATAAGTAGATAGAGGCAGGAACAAAGGAGAGTCGGGTACAGGAGTTTGAGTGCTTGCATGGGGATGGCACTGCCCATGAGAGCTTTCACCTGCAAGATATCCCAGAGACCTGTAGATTGACAGCTGGTAGAGTAGAGGTGGGTTGGAATTTAGGACCCAGAGAGAACCGGCCGGAGCCGGGCAGCCAGAGACAGAAAGCTACAGTTTGGAGCTTGGGAGTTCGGGGCTTGGGCCCTAAAGTGGGAGGGGGTTTGGGTAGGGTCCTAAGAGAGACAAGCACCCGAGGGGCAGGGGGAAGAGGGGTGGCATGCAGCCGCCTTAGCAGGCTCAAAGTCTGCAGCAAGTTTGGGCGTGGGCCCAGAGGGAGCCCTGGCCTGGGGACCTGGCCGCCAGAGACACAGTACAGGCGGGAGTTTGAGAGTTCAGGGTGTGGGCCCCAAAGCGGGGTGGGGGGTCGCACAGTGTTCAGAGAATGTGGCAAAGCACCAGAGCACGTGCTTGTAGTGGAAATGGGTGGGGAGGATAAAGTGAGGGTGGTTGGCCGCGGGAGGGGGGGAGGTATTGTTTGAGTTAAGGAGAGACTAGATTGTGGAGAGATGGGGAAGAGAAGGAAAAGATGTAGAGGGGGACAGAGAGACAGGAAAGATATGAAGAGAAAAATGTGCATAAAGTGGGGTCGACCGCAGGGGGGTACGTAGGGATCCTACACCAGAAGGGCGTCCCACCCGTGTAGGATCCTAAAAACGAGAGGGATCTCCAAGCCTGGGTGCGCCTTCCAGGTCAGAGTTGGGCTATAAGGCCCAGCGAGCGTGGGGACCCCTGGCGTTCTAGAACGGCTTTCGAGACGAGACGAACTCCCCACCACGAGTAAGCGTCCCTACAGGAGGGGGAGTTCAAAATGAGACGAGAGTTGGTAGGGGCCCCAAGGGGAAGCGTAGGCAGCCGACACCCAGAAATGGGTGTGAATAAGAGAGAGGGGTGGGGGGAGAGAAGAGAGAAGAAAGAAGAAAAAGAGGGAGAAAGAGAGGAAGGAGAAGGAGGGAGAGAGAGGGAGAGAGAGAAAGAGAGAGGAAGAGAGAGAAAGAAAGAGAGAAAGAGAAAATGGGTGGGGGTGGGGTGGGGCCCAGTTAACTACACAGGTCCCAGGCGGGCTGCGGCCAGAGGCAGGAGGGCGAGAGTCGGGGCAGGGTGATTGAGAGGAGCCATGGGAGAGGCCCAGAATGGAAACAGGGCCTGGGGCTAGGCTGCTCCGGCATGAGGGCCGCAGGACACCAAGCTGAGATGGGACCCATGGTGGAGGAAATGGCAGAGGGAGGGAAAAGCTAGGCAGATTCCTGGTTCAGGCAGGCGAACGTAGGCGCCGAGTTTGAGCACTAGGCTCAGATGGAAGTGGTGCAGAGGGAGGGAAAGGGAAAAGGGCAGGTGGACCAGCTCTCAATACAGGCGAGCAGAGGACTGACCTAGTACACAAGCATGATGGAGGACAGAGGGTACAAAGGGAAAGGCCAGGAAACAGGACGAGTTCCTGGGTGGGTGAGCAGAGACTCTAGCTACTGCACACGAGGGGAGACAGAGGGAAAGGCTAGGCGGACCGGAGGAACTCCCAGGGCTGGCTGGTGAGCAGAGGCTGGAACCAGGCAAAGGCCCTAGCTAGGGCGCTCCTCTCTGAAGGCCTGGCAGGAGTCCTGTAGGCAATGAAAGAGGAGACACAGAACTGGGCAAGAGGTAGACAGGGGTACTGAGTGGGCGAGTGGCGAGTGAGTACCAGTGACCACTCAGAAATGGGAGAATGAGACGGAGAAAGCTGAGAGAGCAATAGAGGGGAGAAGGAACCGGTACCTCCATGTCCCATGATGTAGGGTACTAGGCTGTGGGTGAGTAGCTCACAGCAGACCAGCGGATCAGATCATACCACGTCAGGTCCTGCATGAAAGGTGGTCCCCATGTGGGCTGCTGCTCTCTTCCATCCGAGTCACGGCACCATTATGTCAGGTTCAGGGTTCAAGAGACGCAGCAGACAGAAGGGACCGGACTCCGCTGGCAGCTAACAGGACCCGACTTTATTGAGAGAAGACCAGATGGGACTAGCTCCTCCGCACCCACGAGTGGAGAAACGCTAGCCCCCTCATCCCCATCTTGGGGCTGGGGCTCTGGGGAACCAGGCTGGCGTGATCAGCCCAAGTCTGAGTCTCAAAAGCCCCGCACAGCACCAGCAGCACCAGCACCAGCAGAAGCACAAGCCCAAGCACAAGCCCCAGAAGTACAAGTCCTCAAAACCTTTTTAAACCTTCAGTCCCCTCCTGGCTTTTAGGGGAGGGGGGTTGCCATGACATCTGATTGATGTTTCAGGCAAGCTTCTGTCCAGGAAGTAGTCCTTTTCCAGAGCTGTTCGTGAATTCCTTGCTTATCTGCCAAGGAATTTGGGATCTGGAACCTGTTTGCAAGGCTTAGATAAGCTCTGGCTCCAGGTTTCTTCCAGAGTCCGAAACTGTTGGGGGTCTCATTCACACCTTACACTTACCTTGCTCAATACCCAGATCCCCACATAGCTGTTCTTACATAAGACACAAGTTGCATTCTCAGCACCTACATGATGACTAATGACCAACTGCAACACCAGTTCCAGGGAATAAATATTTTAAAAGTCAGTCTAAAAGGGAAAGTGGAAGTATACCAACTATGAGAACAGAGATTAGTGGACTCATTCTAACGGCTTTATCCTGAAGGGCTTCAAGGAAAAAGACAAATATAGCCTGACACTACTTCCTGTTCTCTCTCTTTGCTTCCTGTGTGAGGATGAAATGTGATCAGTCTGCTTCCTGACTGCCAGACCAACCTCAAGTTCCTGCCACCTTGCCTTTGCCACAATGATGGGCTATATCCCCTCTGGAACTGCAAGTCAAAATAAACTCTAACTTGTGCTTTGTCAGGGTGTTTTATCACATAACAGAAAATTAATATAAGAGAAAGAAAACAAGATAGTAAGTGTTATAGTTACCTCCTGTGCTGTGACAAAACACTGACCAAAACCAACTTGGGGAGGAAAGAGTTTATTTGGCACAGCACAGTTCACCATCAAGGGAAGCCAAGGCAGGAACTTAGGGCAGGAACCTGAAGCACAGATCATGGAGTATAGCTGCTTACCAGCTTGCTCTCCTGGCCCGTGCTCAGCCTACTTTCTTACACAATATAGGACAACCTGTGCAAGGGTGTCACCGCCCACAGTGGGCTGAGCCCTCCCTCATCACTCTACAATCAAGAAAATGCATCACAGATATGGTCATAGGCAAATTCAATGGAGGCAATTTTCCAGTTGAGGCTCCCTCAACACAAGTGTGTCAAGTTGACCATTAAAGCTATCCAGCATAATTGATCCTTTGTCAACTTGACACACAAACATACCACTATCGAACCACAAGCTTTCCATTTCTTAGTCTCAAGATATGATGTTAATATCACAACATAAATAGTACAACTTTAAGTCTCACAGTCCCTAAAAATCCAAACATCTTAAAAAATTCAAAGTCTCTTTTAAGTCTTTTAACCTTGGACTCCTATAAAATCCAAAACAGGTTAAATACTGTCTTATTTCAAAACGGAAGAATCAGACACACTTACGTAAAACCTAAGTTCAGCAAAGTAGCCCAAGGCTGGACATCTGGAATTCACTCACGATCTTCTGGGTTCCAGAGGGTTTTGGCAACTCTACTTCTCTGGTGGCCGTTCCGTCCACAGCACACATAAGTTGTCTGGCAGGCTCAGACCAGCTCCACTCCACACCTGTGCTACCTTTGGTGGTCATCCCTTGGTCCTAGGATTTCCAATATGCTGGGGTTTCTACTGGAACTGAGGCCACACCTTCATCAGTGGGGTCTTCTGAGTACTTCTCACAGTACAAAGCCTCAGATTCTCTCCATGACCCCTTCAATCCTGGGGGTCTTCACTTCAACTTGAAAGTCCCTCCAGGTGGAGGTCACAGGAGGAGGACCCCAGACTCAATGATCCAGTCCGTCAGATGCAAAGAGCAAGAGGTTTATTCGGTTGCGCGAATGGGTGTCTCAGTCCCCCCAGAGGCTGACCACACCCCAAACAGTAATTTTGCAAGCTTTTATAGGCAGAAACCATAAGTTTAGCATACGGGGTCTGGGTACATAGATGATTGGTCCCCAGTCCTGGGACCAGGGTTACAGAGAATCTATTTTTGCATAGTCCAACCTGTTCTCGGAAAAACCACAAAAAAGTTAGTTCTCACAGAACTGGTTTTGGCAACAGGGGACTTCCTGGGTGGCTAGGCTAGGGGGAACATGCAGGCATTTCAAATAACGGCTAAACTTGTTTGTTCTGCTTTGTACTTTGCTAGGGACTTTTCCATATGGCCTTCATATGACCCTGTTTTGGGGTCTTTCATCTCCCCCCTTTTCCTATGACATGGTTTTAATCTTAAATCCATCTGCCCCTTGTTGTCATGCTTCTGTTTCTTGTTGTTTTAGTATCTGGTATTGTTGGGTTAAGACCAGGGCTTGTACGGTGGAAAGTCTATCTTTGATAAACTGCACCAGACGATTTAAGATACAAGGACCAAAAGTCAGCAAGAGTAGGAGAATAAGTAGGGGCCCTGTGAGGGTGGATACGAGAGTAGTCATCCAGGGAGATCTACTGAACCAACCTTTGAACCAACCTTGTTGAGCCTCATAATCTTTTTGCCTCATGTGGAGTCTCTCTCCCAACTTGGCCATAGAATCTTTTATGATTCCGGAATGATGGCTATAAAAACAGCATTCTTCCCCTACAGCCACACAAAGGCCTCCTTCCTTGAGGAACAATAAGTCTAATCCCCTACGGTTCTGAAGTACCACTTCTGAGAGGGAAGTTAAGGATTGTTCTAGAAGGGATATGGAATTTTCTAATGTCTGAAGATCCTGGTTTATGGCTGCTTGTAATTGAGCTATTCCTTGCCCTTGGAGGTAGGCAGTTGTGCCAATCCCTATTTCTGTTGTTATTCCTATTCCTCCAATTCCTAGTAATAGCCCCAAAGTCACAGCGGTGACTGGCTCTCGCTTCGCCCGGAACCCATGCTCATAACGGGCCAGAACTGCCTCCTCTGAGTGATATATTATGCGAGGCATTATCTGGGTGAGGACACAGAAATCCTGGGTTTGATTGAGAACCTTAGCTGAGACACAAGGTGTTTCCAGTATTACAGGCCCACCGTGTTCCGTTAGGGGGTATCAAATAGTACCCTCCCGTTGGTACTGGAAGGGTACGATTGCAGAGGAGTTGGTGGCTTTTAGGGACTGTGCCTATGCAGAGCCCCTGACCCCCGACTTGGGGAAAGGTCAGCTTGTGGAGGGTAGGATCTTTACAAATCTCAGGGGCTTCTGTAGAATTAGTAAAATTACCTGGTACGGCTATTCCCTCGTAATAGGGTGGGCTAGAGGCTAAGCATAGCCAGCAGGCCTTGGTGAGATTGGGGTTTGAGGCATTTAGGGCCTGATATGCCCCTTGGATAAGGTTCAACAGTCTATCCCCTGGGCCAGGGTGTGTGGGAGGTGGTGAGGACGCGGCTGCTAAAGCAGGGGTGGAGTTAGAGACCAATGGAAGGATAACATTAGGGGACCCTTAGTTTTGGGTGGGCTTTTGCTGATCCGAGAGCACGGGATTAGGCCCAATTGGCTGCCTGGGCTCTTCTATTTTAAGCTTAATTTTAAATATAATTCCATCATCTCCTCGTTCTTTATACAGTCTAAGTCCCCAAGAGTACCCGGATACCCATCCTGTCGCCTTTTTTCCTGGTTCAGTAAATTGAATTTGCAGGGGATGGCACCAATTCTTGCAGGCCCCATCTCAAAGCTCTTTCCATTTGGGGAACTCTGGGTGGGAATAATTGGCCTTTACTGTAATATAATCCCAAGAGGAGGTGGGTCCCCAATAAGTATCTCCTGTGGTTTCACATCCCCAGTTTTTACAACAGAAATGTTCCCCCCCCACACACAGGTAGGATCGAGACTTCACTGTCTGTGGAACCCAGGGCAAACATAGAATGTTAGGGTGCTTAACATGGCCCTTCTGTCCGAGGTACTACATCCTCCCCAAGGGTCCAATCCCAACCGTCCTCGGAGTGAGGGCTGAGAGGGGGGTCTTGAGATATCATAATAACGCTGGAGGTCCCAAGGCCAGGTGGCTCCTAAAGTTAACGTACATAAATCTGGGTAGAGAGTGGGCCACCACATATTGGGGGGGGGGAGGTGCCAGTAATGGACCATATGACCTCTCCGGCCTGAGAAAAAACTTGCCAGGTGAGTTGCCTGGGGACATGGGGGCTAGGGTTCCCCAAGGCTTGAGGGGGAAGCATCGGATTCAGCAATAGCAACGGTATTAACAGCGAGAAAGTCTTATCTTTAAAGGATTCTGAGTTCGATGGAGTTTCCATGTGGGGTCCGGGATGTTGTTTGATGCAGCGGCTTTCACGTGGGAGGTGTGAGTCCAGGCGGCGATCCCGTCCACTTTGAGGGCAGTTGGGGTAGTCAGGAGCACAGTGTAGGGTCCCTTCCAGCGAGGTTCCAAATTCTTAGTCTGATGTCTCCGGACCCAAACGGAGTCCCCAATCTGGAAAGGGTGAGGTACGGAAGGTTCCCTGGCGTTCTGGAATACAGTAGCCAGGGATCTCCAAATTTCACGTTGGACCAACTGCAGGGCTTGCAGATGAGCCTGTAGGGAGGGGGAAGAGGCATGAGCGGAAACATCAGAGTCAAAGAATGCTATGGCCGGAGGTGGGCTACCGTATATGATTTCGAATGGGGTAAGCCCATGGGGTCTTGGGTGTTTCTGGCCCGGTAGAAGGCCAATGGAAGGAGCTGGACCCAGTTCGGCCTAGTCAAGGGGAAGGCAGCATCAATCTCATTCAGCAGTTGAGTAGGGGCGCCGTTGTCCACGGGCACATTTTTGCAGGCCTCTAGGATGACCCGCTGTCACTCTTCCGATGTGAGGAGTGCCTGTAAGAGCTGTTGACAATCATCCCAGGTGGGTTGGTGAGTCAATAGAATGGACTCAATTAGTCCAGTCAGGGCGACTGGATCTTTGGAAAACGGGGGTTATGTGTTTTCCAATTATATAAATCAGAGGCCGAAAAAGGCCAGTACTGGACCACTTGGTTTTCCGGGCTCTCTATCATTCTAAGGGGGAAGAGAGAGCTATCATCCCCTGGGTCCCGTCTCCCGCGAAGGCGGTGTGCTACTGGGGAGGGATCTGGCATTTCCTGGCCAACCTGGTTCCGATCCTGATTTCTTACTTCCTCTGCGCTGTCTGGAGAGCAGGGAGCAGGTAAAATCGGTGCGGGAAGGCGGGGAGGGGGGCGGGGCTGCTGTCATTGGGGCAAGCCAGCAAGGGGGCGGCAGCAGCTGCCGCCTGACCTTGGGGTGGCTGGTAGGGAGGGGGTTCCTCTGAAAGGAGGTCTATGAGGGTGGCGTCTTCCCCAGGGAGGACAGGTTTTGGACGGTCGGGACCTTTTTCTAAGGGAAGAACGGCCCACAGGGGCCCTAGACTTCTGCGGTGCCAAAGGGAGGGGGGACAGGAGATCAGGTGTTGGTTTCTGGCTGACGAATGGCGCAACCCATGGCGCTGGGTCATATGCCAGGCTTTCCCAGGTTACGATGTAGGCCACCTGATCCGGGTGGCCGTGTGGCCCTGTATCAAAGATTTTAGCCTTAACCTGTAAGATGGTATCTATGTTAAAGGTCCCATCCCGGGGCCAGCTGACATCAAATGTTGGCCATTCCGAGCAGCAGAATATCTGCCATTTCTTCTTTCGAACCTCCACCGACTGACCTCCTGACCGTTCTTGGACTTCTCTCCAGTGGTCTAGGGTTAGACTTAAGGGGGTGGTTAGTGATTGGCCCATCTTGGGTCTAACAAGAAAGAAGTAGACAAGACACAACACAAAACCAACAGACACGAAGAAGATCAGAAGCCGCACAGCACGAAAACGCAAAACCGAAAGCAAAAATTCAGACTGGAGCGGGGAGATAAATCCTCGCTCTCCGGGGATGAGGACGACCTGGTTGCCTTCACCCCTCCAGACAATCTGTGGAGCGTCCTCCAGGATTAAGAGCGAGAGAGTTAGCGGTCCGTCAACCTGCCTCTCAACTCCTCAACAGAATCGGCGGAACAGAATCTCTCCCGTACGGTATTGACAGATGCTGGCCAGACTTACCTCCTGATGGGTGCTGGAATTGAGTGGGGGGTCCCAGCCGATCCCAGACGAGCCCCCAAATGAAAGTCCCTCCGGGTGGAGGTCACAGGAGGAGGACCCCAGACTCAATGATCCAGTCCGTCAGATGCAAAGAGCAAGAGGTTTATTCGGTTGCGCAAATGGGTGTCTCAGTCCTCCCAGAGGCTGACCACACCCCGAACAGTAATTTTTGCAAGCTTTTATAGGCAGAAACCATAAGTTTAGCATACGGGGTACGGGTACATAGGTGACTGGTCCCCAGTCCTGGGACCATGGTTACAGAGAGTCTATTTTTGCATAGTCCAACCTGTTCTTGGAAAAACCGCAAAAAAGTTAGCTCTCACAGAACTGGTTTTGGCAACAGGGGACTTCCTGGGTGGTTAGGCTAGGGGGAACATGCAGGCATTTCAAATAACGGCTAAACTTGTTTGTTCTGCTTTGTACTTATGCTAGGGACTTTTCCATATGGCCTTCATATGGCCCTGTTTTGGGGTCTTTCAAACTGAGGCTACACTTTCAATGACCTTTCCTGGCCTCTCAGAGTACCAAGACTCAGCTGCTTTCTGTGATTACTTCATGCCTTCAAAATCAATGCCATATAGGAAACTCTTACACATTACCAAGTAAGTCCTGCTTCCAGCTTGAGATGGAGCCTCATCTCCAGCACAAGGTCTCACGGTGTAGCTGAGGATGACTTTAAACTTCTAGCCCTTCTTCCTCTGCCTCCCTACAGCTGGGATTATAGGCATGTATCATGACACCTGGTTTATAAGGTTCTAAGGATGAAACCTGTGTTTCTTGCATGCTAGGCAAGCACTCTACCACGTGAGCTACATCCCCAGCACACCTCAGCCCCTATTGATTTTAACATTTATTTATTTTATGTGTGTGTGTGCTTGCGTGTGTCTGTGTGTGTCTGTGTCTGTGTGTGTCTGTGTGTGTGTGTAGAAGTTAGAGGACAACTTGTGGGAGTTGGTTCTCTCCTTCCACCATGTAGATCCTTGGGCTCAAACTCAGGTCATCAGGCTTGGTGACAAACAACCACTTAGTCATCTTTCGTCCTTCTGAACCCTAAGATGTGCCTATAAAGCCAAGGCTGGCTGAGGACTCACTATGTAGACCAGGCTGGCCTAGGTCTTGCTGTGATATTTCTGTTTCTGCCTCCCAAGTACACATAAGAGTATATTTTCATCCCCAGCAGTCATTTGTTTCCTGCAGTTCTGGAGGCCTAATCTAAAACCAAAACTTCTCCAAAACCAGGATCTCTAAAGACTTGAGGGAAGGTCCTTCATTGCCACTGCTCACTTGCAGTGATTGCTAGCTCTCATGGGATCCCTGACTTTGAACACGAATATTCATCACTCCAGACCCTGCCTCTGTTGTCCCTTGTGTATCTGTCCTCATTCGGCTTACCCTTAGGGAAGATGCCAGTCATTAGACCTAGGTTCTACCCTAATTCAGTCTGACTGTTACGCAGTGTATCTTTACTGGATAATATCTTCAAAGACCCCATTTCCAAAGAAGACGACATTCAAAGGACCTAGGGATTAGGGATTAAATATGTCTCTCAGCAGAGGACAAAGCTCTATCCATCATCAGACTCTTTGTTATTCCTTGTTTTAGTTACTTTTCTTAGTGACCATGACCAAAGCAACTTGTAAAAGGAGGAGTTTATGGTTCCAGGGGAATTGGAGTCCCTCCATGGCAGGAGGCAGCCAGAGCAGCAACCTGAGCACTCACATTTTCAACCGTTCCCAGGAAGCAGAGGGGCAAAACTGGAACTGGAACAGGACCATGATCTCTCAGAACCCACCCTCAGGGACTTCCTCCAGCAAGACTGCATTCCCTAAAAGTTCCATGACCTTTCCCAAACAGCACCACCAAATGACCAAGTATTCAAATACTTGTAGCTTATGGGCGATGCTTCTGGTTCAAACTACCACCTTCTATTTGTACATGCTACAAACAGGACAGGAAGGAGTGGGGATGAACAGAGATTGGCAAAATTAGAAGACTCAGTCTCTAGAGTGGCAAGGAATTCCTGAGACAGATAATGTGTGTTTAAGATTTAGCAGGGCTGGAGAGATTCTTATTGGTTAAGAGTATGTACTGCTCTTTCAGAGGGCTAGAGTTTCATTCCCAGCACTCACATTGAACAATTCCAGTAACTCCAGCTCCAGGAGATCTAACACCTCTTTAAGCAACCACTCTCATGTGCACCTATTGACACACAGACACACACAAACATAGACATAATTAAAATAAAATAAATATTTTAATAAAGTACAAGATTTAGCAAAGGTACTTGGAGTGTTTGAGGAGTTAAAGGTAGCTCAGAATGTTTCATAACAAAACAAAAATAATGAGTGAGTGTTTGAATAGGTCCCATTCTGTGGAGAAATGGAACCAATAAGACAGATATAAAGTCAGAGTGGAGATGTAGCTTAGTGTGATTGCCTAGTGTGCATGAGGCCCCATCCCCAGCACTACAAAAAAGCAGGCATGGCATAGTGGTGCACATCTATAATCCCATCACTCAGAAGGTGGAGGCAGGAGGGCCAGAAGTTTAAGGTTATCCTTCGCTACATGAGACCCTGCTGAGGGACTAAATTCATGATGAGCAAAAAGGGCCACTGATAAGCAATTTTTTCAGAACTACACACTTCCAGCTTCTTTGTCTGAGACAAAGGGCCTGGGGACTCCTCCTCTAGCCAGCAAGGATCCCTTGCCAGCTGACAGGTCTAGGTCAGCTAAGATAAGACCAAGGCTGAATCTAGACATATCACAACTTGGAGCTGTGGCCTGTTGATTCTCTTGCTTGATTAAAGTTGACCAATCCAAATTAAGGGAGGGGACCTGCTCTATACCACCAAAAACACTTAAAATCCAACCCCTCCTAGGAACTTTAGATTTTTTTTTTGGTTTCCAAATTCCCTTTCCACTTGTGGAAAGTCAATCTCTTTCTCTCTCTCTCTCTTTCTCTCTTTCTCTCTCTCTCTCTCTCTCTCTCTCTCTCTCTCTCTCTCTCTCTCTCTTTCCTCCTCCTCCTCCTCCCTCCATCCCCCCTGTATGTATGTGTGTGTTTCTTTAGTTTTAAAATAGTTTGTTATGTGTTGCTTTCTACTATGTCTGAAATTTTTCTTCTCTTTTAATTCTTTAATTGGTAGAGAAAATGAACCTGAGCAAGACCCCTAGGTAGATGGTACACCACCTCACAAAAAAAAAAAAAAAAAAGAATGAAAAAGGAGTTAACCATCACTATATTCAGGTATTCAGTGCAATAAGGCAAGCTGAAATACACCAAAGTCAGAGATGGCAAACATTTAACACCTTAGTGTGTTAGAAAGCCATGTACAGCTCAAGATAGGAGGACGACTATAAGAAACAGGAGCTGTTAATTATCTCTTGCTCTGTGCTGAAACAGTTATACACATGATTTGGTTTTATACATAGGAGCTAGGTATTAGATCAACTGTTTATTAATGGAGATGTTAGGCTATTACCTCTCCCATTTAATGGGGGCAAATGTAAGGTTTTCCTGTACCTCAGTCTGATAGGGAGAACATAATCACATAACTTCAGCTACTCATGAGTAAATGGGCTAGACAGACATTGACAGGCCAGGGGAATCTGTACTCTTCCATGGAAACACAACACACATTAGGATGAGCAATCAAGGATGAGTCTGGAGAATGAAATCAGGAAATTCCATTGGATCTCAATGGGCTGTGGGAACCAGGAAGGGTCTGCACTCTGAGACTGAATCACAATACCCATCAGGATGGGTATCTAGAATTAGTCTGAAAGACGGAAATAGAACAGGCATTGGTTGTGGGATCCAGAGTGGGTCTGTACTCTGAAAGAAACTAAGCCATAAGCCAGATTTCTCACAGACACCACAAAGAAGAAATTATAGCAAACAGATTTCACATCAGTTGACAAATACTAAATGTGAGGGAGATATGTAGCTGCCCAAAATGACCTTAGCTTCAGGAAGAGCTAAATGAACGAAAGTTGCACAAATGTAGTATTTCCTCTTAAATAGTTCTAGTTTACAGGGCTGACAAAGAACAGCTGGACCATTAGGTCCAGAATTGTGAATAAAATATTTCCCTTATGAGGAATCTGCATTTACATAACCAAGAACTATTCACCCCTCTTGAGGGTGGGGAGCAACAAACCATTCTTTCCTGGAGGACAAACCCAAAGTCTGTGTGGTACTGGGGGTTCCCATTTACAAGGGTGGTGGTGAGGATTAAGTGATAAAATGTAGCTGATTAGCTGGATGTGGTGGCACATGTCAGCATTTCCAGGAACTGGGAAGCTGTGGCAGGAGGACTGCAAGTTCCAGGCCTGGGCTACATAGTAAGACCCTGTTCACCAGGGTCACAGAACAAAACATATCAAAATCTATCAAATGATAAAATTATTCTGGAGTCTCCTTTCTCTGTGACACTCTCTCTCATTCTAACACACACACACCACACGCAAAACCTGCAACATGGACTGTGAAATCCAGAAGGGGGTCTCTGCTTAATGCAAACCCTACAGCCAGGCTTCACACGTGCTAGGTTTCTCTCCCCTAGAGCCACACTTGTAGCCCACCACTGGAACCTTGCCTCTCCATGTCTCTCTGAACCCGGTTCTCATCCTGAAATTTCAGGACCTACAGTGATCTGGATTTCTTTCTCAGAAAAAGCTCAATCAAGAGAGAAAGTGTGGAAACCAGGGATGACTGAAGAGAGAACCAGAAACCCTGTCTGCTTCTGGGGCAGGGCAGACTCACTGGGCAGTGGCAAGCTCATGGGAAGTCCAGCTCCTTAAGGTCGGTCAGCAGATGTGAAACAGCTACTCTGGGAATGAGCTCTGCTTCCTCATTAAGGGTCCCTGGCCTGTCTAACACACTAGAACTAACTGGGGCTCCTCTAGAAGCCATTCCTGCCTCCTGAATGCCTGTCACACCTATCCCCAGCTAACTCCACTTTTCTTAAGATTTCCTCTAAATATCAAGTAGGGTAGATTCCCACTTCCTGCTTCATTCCTACCTGATGCCTGAATAGTACCCCACCCCCATCAGGCACCAGGGAGATAGGTCTGTTTCTGCCTCAACCTAAGACAGAATAGGAAAAACAGGAGAAATTGTGGAGCTATTGGAGGGGTGGGGCATGAAAAAGGTCTGGTTTTCCTGTTCTGCTGACTGAATAAGGACATTTCAGGCACCACTGATAAGGCCAAAATTGCTTATAAAGACAATGTATGTTTTCCAGGAGACACATTGTCAAGGACAGTAAATAAATTGTGCTGACTTAAAGCCAAAATGATGTGTAACCTTGACTTTCTAACATTCCTGTCTTTCCCAAACCTAAACAACTACCCACTCATAAATCCACTATAAAGAAAAAAATGCACACAAACACCTGGCCAGTCTGTCTTAAACTCAACTTCGACTGATGGACCTTAATGGAGCATTGTTAGCCCGTGTTTCTAGATATGTCCCTGGAACATACCACCCCTAATCGAAAAGTGATTCCTGTTCTGCAAACAAATCTTTCAGAACAATACAGGCCCTAAGGCCTTTGCAAACACACCTATCCTATGCTTACGACTATTTCCGCATCCAAAACATATTTAAACTCCTCCGGTGGCTAGTCTGGTGTGGCTGCTGTAACTCCTACCAGTCCAACTAACTCATCCCTCATTGGCCCTAATAAAGGTCAACCTGGAATGTTCAGGTTGGTTGCTTTCTTTTCTAGCTGCAACTCTTTCCGCTCCTTTTCTTAACGATTTGATGCATCTTCTGAACAAGATCCTCTCTCCAATACTTCTCCTTTCCTTCTTTCCCACCAGACTCAGATCATCCCTGAGCCTACCTTGGCTAAGCGACTGCTACCCAGAGACCTCACCCCATTTGGGACCTTGCAGCCTCATTGCCACATAGGTGGGAAAAGCCTTTGTTCTGAAGATTACATTGGATGTAACCCAGAAGAGTGACATCGAAAGCTTCTTGTACCCTCTTGTTCTACCACTAACCTCCAATCCAGAGGCCCTTTGCCATTTGCTGCAAGCCACATCCAATACCTTTTCTGATCCTGAGGAAAGTGAAGATAAGAATCCTGACACATTTGGAGCCACCCTGAACATCTCCTTCCAAACTTCAAGGGTCCACATTTCCATTTTGGTGCTCAGATTTAGAGACTCCTGATCTTTGCACCAAAACTCCTTGCGATTTTTTGTCTCTCTGGCCTTTCCCTGTGCCAAGAGTCCTCTTGTTACCATGGATTCTGCCCTCTCCCTAACTTCACTGCCAACAATCACTCACAACTCTGCATTACTGAACTAAAACCTAAATGTTTAATTCACTTATGCACCAAAATTTGACCTAAATACCAACTCAATAACAGAAATATTTGGTCTGAAGCTGGAGAGATGACTCCACAGTTAAGAGTACTGGCTGCTCTTGCAGAGGACCCAGGTTCGGTTCCCAGTACCTACATGGCAACTAACAACCATCATAACTCCAGTTCCAGGGAATCCTACACCCTCTTCTAACCTCTACCAACACTGCATAACATGGGTGCATTTACATACATGCAGGCAATACTTTCGTACACATAAAATAAAGATAAAAACTAAGATCTTTATTTAAAAAGAAATATTTGGCCTGAATTTAGAACTTTTAATCCTGCCATTTTAAAGGACTTAAATAACATCTTCCAAAGAAGAGGCAAATGGTCTGAGGTCCAAACCTTTTCTGCCTTTACTCCCAATCCTCTCTGAATACCTATACCTTCTACTTCTAGAAGAATTTTCTGCAACTGTGCCCACTGCCCCCAGTCAGCTCAGTTTGGGCACTGTGCCTTCTGCCTCCCTCTACCCCCTTACCTCTAACCTGGACCCCATAGATGAATCTCCTGTACCTGCTTTTATATTTTATTCTTAACCTGAAGTCTTAAAATGTTTCTTTTACTGTTCTTTGTGTCCTCTGATTTCTGTAACGCTAACAGTTTAGACAAAGAGCTCTACTCTGCTAGTTTCATATGTCAATGCTGCTGCTCTTCAGTTACTTAGCTCTTGAAAAGAGAAAGAGATATTACCTGATGTCCAGGGAGCAAGCTTCCCCTTTTGTTCCTTTAGCCTACTAAGCCTTGCTCACATCTCTTTTTTTTTTTTTCTGTGTATGAATGTATTGCCTGCATGTATGTAAGTGTACCAGTGATGTACAATACCAGCTGAGGTCTGAAGAGGGTGTTAGATTCCCTAAAACTAAGTTACAGTGGTTGTTAACTGCCATATGAGCACTGGGAACCGAATCCAGTTCCTCTGCAAGATCAGCCAGTGCTCTTATTCTCTGTGCCATCTCTCCAGCCCCTTTCTCACATCTTAAAGAGATAGTTAAAAACTTCCTACTTTCCCCCAATCTGGGTGCACCTAGAATTCATGTAGTTGTTTCCATATGTTGTCTTTGTCAAAACAATTTTTTAACAAACTGTAGTGACTTCAGGGTTTTTTCCCTCATTTTTAAAAATTTTATGCTAAAATAATGTTTTATTTTTGGCATGTCCACTTAAAATGCACATATGCAGATTTATAAATGTAAGCATGTTAATGGTATATTAAAAAGATCTAATAAAAACATACTGCCTTATAAACTTGGGTGCTATGAACAACTGAAAACCTATTAAACAATATCTTTGGGTCTATTGTTTCACAAAACCCTTAAATGTTAATTATATATACAAAAAAATTCATTAAAATCATAATATAAATATTTCATTAAACTATAAAATATAATGTTATATGCATAGATTTTGATAAGAACTTCCTTCTAAAACAGGTTATAAATAAATATATCTATTAACTAAAATTTTTATTTCAATTATGTAATAGAGGTAATAAAATCATTTCTTTTTCAAAATATTCTTAATATAAAATTGTTAAAATGTAAGGTTTTCATTGAGTCTAGACTACACATAAAACAATGTGTGTTTGCTAAAAATCTTTGGGTTAGTTTCCTCTTCATAATTCAACAAAGAATAATTACAAAATATTACTTGCTAAAAATCCACCTTATGTTTGATTACATGTCTACATGAGTTAATAGTATCAAATTGGCTGGTAAACAAAAGATGTTAAAGTAGTCCAGCTTCCTTTCAGCTAATAGTAAAACTAAAATTTTAAGGGAAAAGGTCCCAACTCCAACAGACAGAGTACACTTGGCCACTTGCCACATATTCAGTATGTCAGCTGAAGCTATTAAATCAATGTGACTACTTTATAGAAACCAGTATAGATGATTAGTGGTCCTAGACTTTTTTTTAATTGACATAATTTTTAAGTTTAAATATTTTTAAAATTTTTTTAAGGACAAGGTAGATAATTATACAGTCTGGTCAAGACGTCATTTCCTTGATCCTTGTCTCAATTCTGGTTCTATAACATGGTTCCTATTCCTTAAGGACATAAGTTAATTTTAAGAGATGATTTTTCCTGCTCCAGGGTGCAATTTCTCATGTAGATAATTGCTGTCCTGAGATACTAAATGTTTTTTTCTAAGGATGAAGAAAGATCACTTATCTCTGTACTTTTAGATATATTTTGTATGCATGCTATGTATATATAAATTTAAAAGATTTTGATGTGATCTATGGGTTTCTTCCTTATTGACTTTACCAGCTATTCCTCTCTCCTGAAGCCTGCTTTTCTGCCTGCTACTCAGCTTCATGTACAACAGATTCTAGGAAGAGTTCCTAGCAACAGGAAAAATACATGGCCCCTAAATGAACAAAATGTGATACTTGACCAATAGGGGAAACTGTGAAGGAAAGTTCTTCTCTTGGAGTGAACAATATCTGAATCCTCTTCCCTTGGTCCCAAAGGCAAATCAAGGTACAATTTCACCAAACCGCAGTCTGAGAAACCAGTGAATTTATTGGGCTTACTTACTTACAGAGCAATGGGTGAGGGTTTACTTACAGGAGTGTGGGTGCTCCTTGCACGCCCCCCTCTCTCCCTCCTTCTCTCTTTCCCTCTTTCCTCTTAGCATCTTTCTTTCTAAGAATCCCTGTGCTTAAGATCTAGATTTAAAATGTCTTTGAAAATCTCCAACTTTGGGGCTAGAGAGATAGCTTAGCAGTTAAGAACACTGCTCTTGCAAAGGACCAAAGTTCAATTCCTAGCACCCACGTGGCAGCTAACGATTGTGACTTCAGTTCCAGGGGATCCAACACCCTCTTTCGATCTCTGTGGATACTGTATGACATGGGTGCACCTACATGCATGTAGGTAATACACTCACACACAAAAGAAAAATAATAAATAAAATATTTTTTAAAACTCCAACTCTCTCTGCCATGGTGGGACATGAATTTATCCCCAGTGCTCGGGAGGCAGAGGCTAGTTTGGTTTACCTAGCTAGTTCCAGGCTAGCTGGGGGTATGGGGAAATAAAAATAAATAAATAAAACAAAAAATCTCCAACTTTTGAAGACTGACTTTGCCTGAAATTCATTTCTTCACTGCTACCACAAACACCAGTTTGGCCCGAGTAGAAGTTCCTAAGGGTATGTAATGGAAATGTGTCTCTGTCCCTATTGCCAGTAATAAACTGACACTCCAGTAATTGCCCTCTTACCTTCTGCTGGTGGACTGTACTTGGCCTATCAAACAAGGCCTCTCAGTCCAGGTCCTTCTCACATCCTCTCCTGCCTGGTTGAGTTCTCCCTTTGTCCCCACTGCCTAAATTCCCTCCTAGTGAGGATCAGGACCCTCTTCCCTCCTCCATCTTTCCAGTACAATTGCTAAGACTTTTTTTTAAAGATTTATCTATCTTATATGTGTCTATGCATCACATGTATGAGCAGCCCATAGAAGCCAGAAGAAGGCTTCAGATTGCCTGTAACTGGAGTTACAGATGGTTGTGAGCCATCACTTGGGTGGTGGGAACTGAACCTGGGTCCTCAGGGAGAACAGCCAGTACTCTGAACCAGAGTCATCTCTCTGGCCCCACTAAGACTTTTTTAGACCACTTTCAGCACAGAGGAAAACTTGCTCTCCCAGTCATACAGCCACTTCCTTCTTTCAGCTGCTCAAGGTTGGACTGAGAAGTATGAGCACCCTAACACTTCAGAACAGCTCCCAGATACTGTTTGAAGGGCTTGTCCTGTTTTCTGATTATTTATTTATTTATTTATTTATTTATTTATTTATTATTTGTCTTTTTGAGACAGGGTCTCCCAGTACTGGTCTGTAATTCCCTATGGAGACTAGACTGGCCCTGATCTCAGCGAGATTGACTGCCTCTGCCTCCCAAGTGCTGGGACTAAAGGCAAGCACCACCACACCCAGCTCTCGACTTATTCTTATTTTATGTGATGAGTGTTTTTGCTGCATGCATGTAAGCACACCTGCATTATGCAGTGCCCACTGAGGCCAGAAGAGGGTGTTGGATCCCCCAGAGCTGGAGTTACATTTGTTTGTTAGCTGCCATGTAGGTGCCAGGAACTGAACCCAGTGCTGGGAACTGAACCTGGATTCTCTGCAAGAGCAGCCATTGCTCTCAACAAATGAGCCATCTCTCCAGTCCCTTGTTTTGTTTTCTTGACTGCAACACCCAACAGGGTTTCACAGTAAAAGGCACCCTCTCCCTCCAGTGATTATGTGGCCACTGGAATGTTCACTTCGGGCCCTGTGCAGCTGGTCATATCAGCCTATATACAGGTTATAGACTTATTTTCCAAAGTGATTTTAAAAAAAGATAAGCAGGATCTCTGACAGTTGAGGGAGGGAGATACAAACACCATCACTGAAGCTCCCTCCACATGCACAACCCCAGGATTGTTGATTAACACTTCTGTTTATTGAGCTTCTACTTTATTCTATTAGCTATGCAGGGTGTGATTGGGGCCTAAGGGACCAGTTTCTAACACTCCCAGGGAAGGCCACCCTCGCTGGGGTGGTGAGGCTTTGTAACCACAATTACTGGGGTCAGGCAGAATCTATGACCTCAGGAGCCCTAACAAACTAGGTTTGGCCGCTCCATTCTCCCCAGCAATGTGGTCTGATAGGTTGTCTGAATAGTGCAAAATCCGTTCCTGAAGGACAGGTTCCTCCTCTGGCTGGTACCAGGGCTTTTCCCCTCTTCCAGCATAAGATTCCTAGGAAAATCACAATTCCTTTGGGACCATTATCTCAATAATCTGATGGGTAAAAGAAGGGACACAAATATATTTTTAAAGTATTTTAGGAGCTGGAGAGATGGCTCAGCAGTTAAGAGCACTGGCTGCTCTTGCAGAAGACCCAGGTTTGGTTCCCAACACATACGTGGCAGTTCACAACCATCCATAGCCTCAGTTTCGGGAAATCCAAAGCTCTCTTCTGGCCTCCACAGACATTGCATGACAGGGGTGCCCTTACACACATGCATACTCATACACATAAAATAAAAATAAATGAAAATAAAACATTTTAAATCACATTTATTTATTGTGTATAGACATGTGTGCTCTGTTACAGAGATCAGAGGACAACTTGTAGGAGTCTTCTTCTTCTACCATGTGGGACCCAGAGATTGAACTAAGATCATCAAGCTGGGTGGCAAGTGCCTTTACCTGATGAGCCATCTTACTGAACCACAAGTGTCTCTCTTCAATATGTCTTTCTTCTTTCTCTTCAGGGTGGTTTATAGAATCATGTCATTTCACATCTGTATTTATCATAGATTGATTCAAAAGGTGGAATGATGAAATCCTCCTGCAAGACTGGGTGCCTAAAAAGGCACAGACCATGATGTTTCCACTAGGCATGCTTTCTCATACTTTTTCCTTTCTCTCTCTCTCTCTCTCTTCCCTTGCCCCCATTTGGTTGAGGCTGAGAAAGAGAGAGGAGAGGACTGAGATTTAGTTTAAGGACTAGCTCATAATATTTTAGAGGTCTACAATCCAAAATATTTCAGTACAGGCTGGAGACCCAGGATGCGTTAGGTGTTGTGGCTTGAGTTCAGAGGCCAACAGAATTACTTCAGTTAACTGAATGACCCATCCACCCATAGGGAGTAATTTATTAAAGGGATTTGATTTGCGGGTGTACCCCTGTGGTACACCAACTGCTTAGCGTGTATGAGACTAGGGGTTCCATCCCCAGCCAGACAAAAAAATTTAAAAATTAAGATTTAAATGAAACCCCATCACAGAACCATCTCAAACAAAAGCTACAGACTATAGCCAGCCTGGAAGCCAGCAGGTTCTCTTCCAGCCTCCAGGCCAGGTATTTAAATTTCTTCCTTCTTTCAGATGGGGCACAGGTCCACTGCCATTTGTCTGCTGGACTGGCTCCAAGCCACACTCTCCTCCAGTAGCTCCTTAGCCTCTGCTTAACACATTTGATCTGGACCCATCCCCAGCTATTCCTGGAGCAATGTACCCCCACCTCAGGCTCCCTCTACTTTCTGGTCCTTCCTTCTCTGCCCCCTCTCCTCTTCCTTCTCCCCTCCATCTCTTCCCCTCTACTCCCTCCTGGCTGCTTCTCCACTCCTGCAGCCCATTGTCTGCTGTTTATTGTTTGTTTCTTACATCATTATTTTGCATGTATGTATGAGTATGGGCAAATTTGAGGAGGTCAAAGAACAACTTGCTAAAGTCAGTTCTCTCCTGCTTCCTTGGTCCTGCCTGTCTGTTCAGCTTAGTGACCTTGGTAAAATAGAATTGACCTTGGCCACACCTTACATGAACCCCTGAGTATAGAGAATAAAGATCAGAAGAAAAATCTCAGAAATAAGCCCACAGAGTTGGAGGCAATGGATTCTCAACAAATACACCCACACCATACTTTAGAAAAAGGACAACCTCTTCAACAAATGGTGATGAAGAAACTGGCAGTGTAAAATGAGTTCCCAGAAAAAAAGTCACATGTATGTTAAAGATTCTACAAAGCTAACACAACTTCCCAGATTGTGGAGGGTTGGAATATTACAGATTCAGAGCCAAATTATCTTTGATTGCTGTTAGCCCCCTTAATAGCCATTCATTGTCTACCCTGGTGTCTGACCTAACATCCTTGTGACAATCACAGGAAAACTTTTTGAATGTATTAACATACCACTGACTTCCAACAACCTAAAAGTTAAGAACAATGGAGAGCAGAGCTTTCCCAGCTTCGGTGTTTACTACCGCACTATTCATAGACACCAAGGCCATCCACAGATGAATAAAGGAAATGTGGCGTACATACACAATGGAGTTTTTATTCAGCAATAAAGAAGGAAAAACTGCCACAGCCAAATGGATGAACAGAAGGGCCTCATGCTAAGTGAAATGTCAGCACAGAGAGATACTGCGTGTCCTGCCCACAAATGTGAAAGGCTAAAAAAGAGTAAACCAACCAGGTGAGATGGCCTAGTGGGTATCCCACCAAGCCTGAGGACCTGAGTTCAACCCCTAGGACCCACATGGTAGGAGAGAACAGAGAACACGAGTAGTCTGCTGGCCTCCACAGTGCCCCCTGGCATGCACACTAACTCCACTCACATAAAGAAACAGCTACATTAAGAACTGTTTTTAAAGCAAGTCAATCTAAAGTAAACAAGAGCTTGCTAAGGACAGGGAGGGATGTAGGGAGAATGGTGTATGACTACTACATACTGTCTGTACTCATGGGACTAGCATTCTTAGTCTCATCAAGGTCTACTTGTTTTTGTTTTTTTTTTTTTTTGGTCAGACTAGATATCATGTATCCAAACTGACCTTAAACTCATTATACAGCTGAAGATGACCTTTAACTCTTGATTCTCCTGCCTCTACCCACCTCTTGAGTGCTGAGACTACAGGCATGCATCACCATACCTGGTTTTATGCCATGCTAAGGACTGAACCTAGGGCTTAGTGCATGCTGGGCAAGCACTGTACCAGATAAG
Organism: Eospalax fontanierii; assembly: GCA_035773235.1. Lineage (NCBI taxonomy): Eukaryota > Metazoa > Chordata > Mammalia > Rodentia > Spalacidae > Eospalax > Eospalax fontanierii. Next base: position 220,344 of record CM069546.1, read on the forward strand.
GTACATCACCAACCTTTTTTTTAAAGACAAGATCTCACCAATAAGGCTAGCTTTTAAGTCTGAGCCTCACTACTTTAGGCTCCAGAGTACAGGGATTAATTACAGCCATGAAACACTATGCCTGCTGTTTATTGTATACAATTACTGTTAACAAAACAGAAACTGTCACTGGGTTCTAGCTTGGCCATTGTTACACTCTTTTTTAGTCTGACTAAGCAAACAAGCTCCTGCATCAGAGCTTTTTCCACTTTTCTTTAAGGTGTCTGTCACTGATGGCTTTATATTACTGCCATTTTAAATAGCGCATATTGGTTATATGTAATAATCGGTTTCATGATGACATTTTCATATATGTACATATTTTGATCATATTCATTCCATTACCCTCTCTTATCCTCCATCCACTGATCTTTTTCCTCTTCCCCACTAGTTCCCTTCTCATTTCACACATTTTTTGTGTGTGACTCAGTAAGTTTTATTAGAGTTGCTTACAGGAGCATAAGCATCTTTGGGCACTTTACCAATGACTACACTCATACTGAGCTAAATGCAGAAGAAACACAAAGGGCATATTTGGAACCATGGAAGGCTACTGAACAGTAAGAGGGGATCTGAGTGCAAGACTGGAGGAAAGAACTAAAGTGGGGAGTGAAACCACATGGGATGTATCAGCCATCTCTCAGCCTTGTTGAGGGATCCAGGAAGCAAGCCTTTGAGCAGGAATCAGAACACTCAGCAGCTCACCAGGTAGGGCCTGAGCAACACCCCTGTGTCTGCCCAGTCACTAGGCCTGACTTGCTTTGGAGGAGTCTGGTTGCTCGAGGCTGTGCTTCCTAACTGGTGTTCCTGAGCAAGGTTTGGCATGAGTCCCTCAAGTGCTGGATCCAGGTAGTTTGAGGGTGGCTCCCACTGCTACCCACAGGCTCCAGGTCCAAGCCCCTCACCCAGATCTGCTGCCATCTGCAGAACAATCACCATTCACTCCTGTGTTTGGTTATTTCCCTGCCTATGTCACAGAATCTGGACACTTGAGGCAGTAACTGCTAGTCAGAAGAGATTGTCCCAGTTTTTGAGGAGGAAATTAAAGTCCGAGGCCTACAGGACAAAAAAGCAGTCGGTTGGTGGTGGAGTGCTTCCATCAAGTCAAGCCCCCTTTTTAGGGGAACTGACTCCCTTCTATATGTACCCTTGAAATGCGATCTGAAGAAAGTCAACACAGTAGCTACCCTATTGGCAGAACTTTCTCTGCCTCTTCTTTCAGTCCAGTTCCATTGCTGAACCCTGGGGGAGCACGGGGCTGAGAACCGCTCAGAAACTGGAGAGGATTTGGGCTGTACTCAACACTGGGTAGTATTCGTGGGGGGGGGGGGGGGGAGTGCGCGCGTGCGCCTGTAGGTCCTGGTTCTGGTTCTTGCATGCCCCTCACTCTTAAGGTCAACGCCGCTCTCGTGCAGTGTCAACCTTTCTCTCTCTCTAAGCCAGCAAAGAGCTCCCTGACTCCCTTTTGGAGAAGACAGGAAGTCTCCGACCTGAGCATTCCCCAGGATCGTCCAGGGGACCGGAGGGACCGAGAGCTCCCGGCCACGAAAGCGCGGGCCGAAGCTGCAGGGTGCGCAATGAGGATCTGGCAGGCGTTTCTGTGGTCCGGCTGGCCTGGCTGGCTGGGGCAGCGCCGACTGATGTGGAATTGGGGTTGGAAGGGGCTGGACCACACCGGCACCGACCCGGTACGGGTGGTCACCCGGCGATTCCTCACTCCTTGTGCCCCTCCCAATTCTGGCATCTGGCCAGTGCTGCCAGACCCGCCCTTCCCGGCAACCACACGCGCCTGCGAAAGACGAGGGGAAGAGCGGAGCCGGGGTCCCGCCTCCCCCGCGGCCGGCCACACGCAGCGGGGCGCCTGGAGCCCCAGCGCCCGGGTGGCGCGCACTCCGCTCGGGCCCCGGAGGCCCACAAAGCCCGGCCGGGCGCCCAGGCCGGCCGCGCGCCGAGCGGAGCAGGGCGGGGCGGGCCGCGCGGGCCGGGGGTGTCGGATGTCACCCCCCGCGCACACCTCGGCCGGGGGGCGGGGAAGCGAACCACTGAGATGCGAAGACCTCCTCAGTCCTAGAGCGGAGCAGGAAGTGTCCCAGGGGAGGGAGCCGGAGGGCTCCGGCCTTTCCTTTCGGCGGCGGCCCGGCCTGCGCGGCCCGCCAACCGGGACGCGGTGCGGCGGTGAGTGCGCCCAGGCCCCGCTTCCCGCGCCCTGCTGCCTGCGCCCGGGCCCCGTACCTCCTCCGGAGGCCTGGTCCCCACTTCCCGCCCCGATCCTCCGCCCAGCTCCCAGCTCTCCTCTTCCCGCGCCCGGCCCTGATCCTTGCACCCGGCGCCCCGACCCTTCGCACAGCCTGGCGTCGCAGCAGTGCGCGCGGGGACTAAGCGGCGCGATTGCCTTTCAGGCGTCTCCCTTAGCTTCCAAGCCCAGCTCATGCTTTCTGGATGATCCCGAGACGATTGGCCTGGCCTGGGTCGGAGTCTGGCCCATGCAGAGGAACTGCTTCGGCCGGAACACCTAGGAGAGGGCTGGAAGGTGAGGACCGGCTGCCTGGGAGCTCCAGGCTTCGAGGTGAGGAGCCGAGCTGGCCAACCTGGAAGCGTGTAAGCAACACAAAACCCCCGGATCTCCGGGCCTAAACGCCCTCATTCCTTTCTCGGACAGTGCTCGTCCTCCTGTTACTGCTGAGCAAGCCCCGCCTCTGCGTTGGGAACCCTCCCCTTAGTAACGTTAGTTCATTCATCAGGCTTCCGCTCCCGAGCCTCCTGCGCGCCAGGTGTCGTGGTGACAAAGAGGAGCACGGCTGTGTGCCCTGAAAGCGCCCAGAGAACAGTCCCATAGCCGAACTGGGTGCTAAGGGTGGGACGCAGGCTCCCCGACCTTGAGGGCAGACCTGAGCCATCCAGGGCCCAGCAGGTGGGAGATAGTGGGCGGAGGGAGCAGGAAGGTGAACAGGCGGGACCCAGATTGGGTTCTTAAAATACCGGAGATGGGGAATTAAAATCCGGCGGTGAGCAGTCGTGGTTCCCAGCCGTTTGCCCTCAGATTCCCATTAGGAGTGTCTGTATGTGTCTTTACTTTGGAAATCAAGAAGTCCCGAAATTTTGGAGCTCCTGGTGCTGTTCAGTTGCTTAGTTGTTTTCCTGGTATTGCTTGTCTTCCTGCAAAGTGGGAGTGAGGACTGTGCCCACCTTGTGAGCTGTGGGAGGCGGCGGCGCTGCCCTGCTGTTAATTCCGTCAGGTGAGGGTGTGAAGGGCCAGTGGTCCTGCCTGGGATTCCAAGAGCCCTGAAAACAGAACCCTGGGTGTGCCTTTTCTCTCAGTGTTCCGAAGCGTGGGTGAGAAAACACCAGTCCAGTGGGTAGCTATGCTGTGCCCTGGCTGTGTTGGCTACAGACAGCCTGGGGAGGTGTAGAGACTTCCAGCCCGACCCCACTGTACGGCAGTCTGACATCCAGAGTTCCCAGAGGTCTGAGAGGCTGAGCGCTCCCTCATGATCGAGGAAGGGCTGTGAAGTGCTGCCTTGGACATGGTTTGGAGAGAAAGAGGGTTACAGAGTGGATGGGAAGCAGTATTTTTTCTTTTAGATTTTGTAAAATGTTAATTTATTTTTAAATATTTGGGGGGGGGGGATATAAACCCATGGGTGCAGTGCCCATGGAGGCCAGAAGAAAGCAATGAATCTCCTAGAGCTGGAGATACAGAAAGCTGTGTGCCACCTAAGGTGGGTGCTGGGAACCCAACTCAAGCCCTCTGTAAGTTGTCTCTCCAGACCCCAGAAATAAGTGATCTTTTAATATAGGATAAAGATTATAGTTCATATGTTGGACTCAGTTGGGCATACGGTTTTTCTTATAGCACTGATATTTGGGGGAAGGGTTGGGGTGGGTTTGATGGACTAATCCAGGACCTTGCAAATCGACCACTGTGCTACATCCCCAGGCAACGGTGTTTTTATAAACAGAGTTATTTCTCTGGTAAACTTCATGCAGCTGTCTCTGAGTTCCTCATCTGTATGGGAGCCTTCTCACCTGTGCTTCGCAGTGCAGGCTCTGTTGGCTTCTTTTCTTCTGCCCTCTTTGACGGAGTGGAATTGCCCCTGGATGGTCTTTGATGACTCTTCCCACACATCTGTCTTTTTTCCAGCTCAGTTTGTGAAGGTCTCAAGAGCAAAGACAGTGACTTTAGATCCAAAGCTTCAAGAGAGTGGCCTGCTGGGGATACCCTCCAGGAGGACCTGGCCACAAAGGTATCAGAGGAGCCTTGGTTCCACATCTCTGCATGTCACCCATTGGTATCCTGGGATGCTGGAAACACCCGTATTGCCACTTCTTGTCTACCAGATTTCCTGCCTTCTTCACTGCCGCCTGTTAGGGGACTCCATGCGGAGTGATGCTGGTGGGAAGGGTCATCTTTCTTTCTGTCCTCATGCGTAAGGACCAGCCACACCAACACTCTTGACGTTTCCCAGGGCTTTTCCAAAGGGCTGGTCTCCGTGGGCTGTCTGCCACTCCCTCAGAAACAACCACGGGAGATCAGAGCATTGAAGCCAGCGATTTCTGTTTGGAAATAGGGTCGTCTTCTGCTGCTGACCCCCATCAAATCCCATCATGCCCACAGCCCTGTGCCCCCGAGTCTTGGCTCCAAAGGAAAGCGAAGAGCCCAGGAAAATGCGGAGCCCTCCTGGAGAGAATCCTAGTCCGCAGGGTGAGCTTCCCAGCCCAGAGTCCTCTCGGCGCCTCTTCCGCCGTTTCCGATACCAAGAGGCTGCGGGCCCAAGGGAGGCCTTGCAGCGTCTCTGGGAGCTGTGCCGGGGCTGGCTGCGGCTCGAAAGGCACACGAAGGAGCAGATTCTGGAGCTACTGGTTCTGGAGCAGTTCCTGGCCATCCTGCCGTGGGAGATCCAGAGCTGGGTGCGTGCCCAGGAGCCTGAGAGCGGCGAGCAGGCTGTGGCTGCAGTGGAAGCCCTGGAACGGGAGCCAGGGAGACCCTGGCAGTGGGTGAGCAGGGGGCAGGCGGGAGAAGGGAGCCCTGCTGGCTCTGTGCTAGGTACATCAATGAGGTCATGTGTCCTCTGGCCCGGGAGGAGAAATTCTGCCTAGAACTGGTGTTTGGTTTCCTAGGAAAGCAAACAAGGTTGGCTAGGAAGGTCTAAGTTGAGATGATGGTCAGCTGTGGAGTTCATAGCCAGCAGGACCAGGAAGGGAGGGGGCCTACCCAGTTCTCTACAGAGCATCCTCCTCTCCGATCTGACTGCTCTCTCTGGGATTGCAGCTCAAGCACTGTGAAGACCCAGTGGTGATCGATGATGGGGATGGGCCTCAGGACCTAGAGCCAGAACGACTGCCAGTAGAGTGCCAGAACAACCCTGAAGTCCAGCCTGTGGCCCTGGCACAGGGCCCAGGGCTCCTAAGCAGACCACCTGGCCAGCTCAGTGAGGATCCAGGTATGCAGGCCACAGAGTCAGTGGGGAGCTGAGCCAGACATACCTCCTGTGAACTCTTGTGGTCTAGGTTCTTCCCCAGAGCAACTAACCCAAAGTCTCTTCTTGGATACTAGGCTCTCCCAAAGGGAAGGCCTCTTTGAGCAGTTGGCTGTGAGTTATGTGCTCTTTTCTCTTGGAGGGTGTGTCTGTGGGCTTCTCAATGGAGAAAGGGACAGGCACGGTAGGGCCATAACCTGATCTGAGCATAGCTCTGTCTTCTGGTCTCTCAGAGTCCCATTCCTTGGCTGGGCAACTCCTTCTTTCCAGGTGGCCCTGCTGCTATAAGGAAATCTACAGATACCTGGGAGAGAATGGTGGCCTCTCCTGCAGATGGCCCAGGTTCTCTGAGGCAGGTTTTGAGTTAGTTGAAAGTATCCAGTGGATCCAGAGAGGGATGTGTCAAGCACGATGCCTAAGCAGCCATTTCTTTGAACTGCATAAGTCTTCACCTCTTAGTACCCTTGAAGGTTGGTCCCAGGTGGCACTCCCCTGTTCACCCTCAAGCCCAGGAACCTCATATTCTTCATATAAGATAGAATTCAGGTTTTTTGGTGGCTTTTGAGACAGGGTCTAGCTGTGTAGCCTAGTCTGACCTAGAACTCTTGATCTTCTTGCCTCAGCCTCCTGATGGCTAGCTAGGTTTACAGTGTTTTTGTATAACCTAGGCATATCTGTACTTCAAATTGTTTCTCATTATTTTAAAAAATATTTTATTTTTTATGTATATGAGTGTATTGCCTGCATGTGTGCAAGTGTACCCATGTTGTGCAATGCCTGTAGAAGCTAGAAAAAAGCATTGGATCCCCTGGAACTGGAGTTACAGACAGTTGGCCACCATGTGGGTGCTGGAAATCGAACGCGGATCCTCCGCAGTAGCAGCCAGTCTCCCAACCACTGAGCCTTTTCTCCAGCTCCCTGTTCCTCATTATTTTTAATGCCTCCTACAATGTAACTGCTATGTTAATAGTTTACTATATTGCTCAGGGAATGAGGACAAGAAAAAAAGTATGCATGCAATTTTCTTTTTTTTTTCCAACTGGTTGAGTTAGGCCAACTAAAGATCATGAGAGGTTATAGTACCTGGAGGTTAAAAGATGCCTGTGCTGTGGGTGTTTGTCTGGGTAGACTCGACACATTGCTCTGTAATTATAGCAGGAAAAGCATTCTTGTGATTTTTACAAGTTTTGGGGGGCATTGTAGTCTTTTCAGTGAGCTGGAGGTGTAGTTCAGTGGTAGTGTTTGCCTAGCATGTGTCAGCCCCTAGGTTCAGTCTCTAGCCTTGTACCCAGGTTAAAAATAAAAGCTGTCAATTTGTCTAACTTTTATTCTTTTCTTTCTCCTTTCCCTTCCCTGCCTCTTCCACATTCCCACCCCCTTTCCATCCCTCTTACCCTTCCGATGGGGATTTGCTTTGCAGCCCAGGCTGGCCTCAGACTTGTGATCCTCTTGCCTCAGCCTCCTAAGAATTGCGATGCTGCTTGATCATACTTGGCAATAATAGGCTTTTCGGTTAAAAAAAAAAATTATTCAATTTCCCTGTAATCAGATGTATAGTGACTTCTGCACACAGGAGAGCTTTTCGATCCTTCTGTGGGTAGAAGTGAATACTGGGGTAGCTTGACAGGGCTGCCTGCCAGGGTTTTCTCCACACTAGGGGGCTTACCAAACAGCATTGTGTTCTCAACACTTTGGGGATGGAAATCTGAGCTAAAGGACAAAGGTCAACCTTGGGTTCATTTGAGTTTCCTTGCTTTCCCTGATAGACAGCTGCTTCTTGCAGTGGCTTCCATCTTAGTGACTGTCTTCTTTCTGCTCCTCTTTGGGGTTACTGGTTATGTTGGATTTGGGCCTGTGCTTATGACTTTGTGTGTGTGTGTGTGTGATCCTGTTTTGAGGCAGGGTCTCTCTATAGCCCCCCAACTGGTCCGGAACTCACTATGCAGACCAAGTGTTAGCCTCTGTCCCACAGAAGTCTGCCTGCCTCTACCTCCTGAATGCTGAGATTAAAGGCCTTTATTTTATTTGTTTAGACCAGGTCTCATTGGAACTCACTGTATAACCCAGCTAGCACAAGAATGCTTGTGCCTCAGCCTATGAAAAGCTGGGGATTACAGAGCCACCCCACCTTACCAAGTCTGACTTTTTAAATCCCACATATAAGCAGGATGGAGCTGTATTTGTCTTCTCTGCCTGGTTTATTTCACTTAGGGTAATGCTTTCCAGGTTCATCCATGTTACACAAGTGGCACAATTTTATCCTTTTTATGGCTGAATAGTCTCTGTGTGTCTATAGACCACTTTGTTTTGCTTGCATACTCTCTCTTTTAAATTTTTTAATTAGCATACAAAGTGTTATTTCATTATGGAATTTTCAAACAATTTGTTTCTGTTGATGCCCCTACCCTCCCCACCCTCCCTTGGACTTTTCCACCTCAGAGGCATCTTTTCTGCTTTCATGTCACAAGTGTCCTGTTGTCCTCCCCACCTGTTCTTAACTTCATTTTTCCCTCTCATATAGACCATGTTTTCTTTATTCATCTGTTAATGGACACTTAGTTAATACCACAATAGCTATTGTGACTAGTTCCCCAGGGAACATGAGAGTGACTGTCCCTTTGAGGTCTCCTTCATTTTCCTTTGGGAATAATACTCAAAGGGGGTTGCTAGGTCATAGGGTATTTTTTTGTTCATTTTTAGAGGAACCTCTGATGTTTTCCTTAATGGCTATGCTAATCCACATTCCCACTAACAGTACAAGGATTCTTTTTCCTACATCTTCACTAACACTTGGATGTCATTCTTCTTGTGGAGCTTTGCAACTTACAAATGTGTATGGTTCTACCATGGTCCTCACCGCCAGCTGCCCATCACAGAGCCATAGTGCACAGTTTTTAGCTTTCACTTTGGTAGTCTGTCTGTGTACCAGATGTGCTGTGTTGTGGCACACGTGTGGTGATCAGAGGGTCTTTCCTTTCAGCAGATTTGAACTCAGGTTGTTATGCTTGGCATTACTCACTGGAGCATCTCAGTAGCCCTGATGTTGTTTTTTCATGTGGTCGAGGCTGTCGTAACTGATTCTCTTGCCTTCACCTTCCGACTGCTGGGATTATAGGCATGTACCTGGCTCATGTACATATTTTAGATGACCAAGCAGGTCCTTAGACCTACAGAAGTTGAATAGCTGATTGTTGATCAGGCCAGCCTGAGCCCAAGCATTCTCTGTGATAGACCCATGTTTATCTGAAAACGCTGCGACAACCTGTATGGTTTGTAAAGTGCTCCTTCTGGAGGTGAAGGCAGAGAGGGGTTTATGCGGAGCACCAATTCCAGTGTCTTTCTGGTTTTCTTCCCTTACCCAGCCTATAGCACAGAGCCATTCCCGGGAGCATGGGAGCTGTCAGACCCAAACCCAGCTCCCTTTGGGACATCCTTTTCCATCTCTTCCAGTTCCACAAGATGCTTTCCTTGTTGAAGCGCAGAGTGTGAGGGACGCCCAGCCAGTGACCACCTGCCATTTGCCACCGGTGAGTGATTTCCACCAAAGTTCATTTCTGAGCTGTTCTATGGGACAATTTTCCCAATACCCTAGCCTGTTTGCTGTTTGCCACAGAATTTTCAGACTCAACACAGCAAAACCAAGGTGAACAAGACTGGGCTCAGAGATGCTTGTTGCTTCTGACCCTGGAGCTCACAGTGCTGCCAGCCAGCCACTCTAGGAAACTGCAGATGTGCAGAGCCCCTGGGATGGACCTCTCTCCCCCAGATTTCTTACTTCACAGGCTGTGTTTAAGTGCAGCGATCTTCACAGTCGTAGTTGCATTTCAAGAAAGCACAGGAGCACCATCACAAGACCATGCATGGGTCACAACAGGTTTCCTCAATGTGTCCTGTCTGTGTTCCTGAGCAGGGCTGCTCTCTCTGGCATTCTGAGAGATGTGCCAGATTCTCGTCTCCTAGGCACAGTGCTTACCTCTCCAGCCTAGTTGCTTCCTGTGCTGAGATTCTCAGCTAACTGCCTGACTCCTCTCCTCTCCCTTCTTACTGCCCTATATGGTAGTACAGTGTGACTTCCTCCCAGAATATGGGGGTTCCATGGGGCACAGGCCTGCACCAGTGGAAGACTAAAGAACAAGAGACAAAATGTTTGGGACTGTTGGGTTTTGGGATTTGGAAGGGTTTGGCATATTTGTACACATATGATGAGAACCTGGGAATGGGACCCAAGTTTAACCTTAATTCATTTGTTTCATATACATCTTATACACAAACTGAGGGTTGTTTATACTTTGCTTGTTGGTTTTGGTTTTGATTTTTGAAGAGTGTCTCATTATGTAGCCCTGGCTAGCCTCAAATTCATAGAGGAGGTCCACCTGCCTTTGCTGCCCCAGTGCTGGGATTAAAGTTGTGCACTGTGACTGGCTATTTTATACCGTTTTAAATTTTATACACCAAAGAAAGTTGCGTGGTATGTGGCATCCACCTGTGTGTTGATAATGTGCAGAAAGGTTTGGGCTCTGAAGCATTTTGGATTTTTGGATTAGGAATGGCCAATCTGCATTAGCACATCTTGATGGAATGTAGGAGGCCGGGCACTCTGCTTTCCTGCAGTTCATTGCTGTGATTTTATGTTTTCAGTGAGGAGAACCACAAATGGGAAGAGTTAGCCAAGTCAAATGAGATCACCAGGGTATCAGTGCCCTGCCTCCTACTTTGCCCAGCCAGGTGTACAACCCATAGCCTGACACATACCCACTTTTACCCTGATCCTCAGCACATTTCAGCAGCTGCTATGAACTATGACTGTTGCAAACCAGAAGACACAAAGGAAATAACACTATGAGTCATGTTAAAAATGACTGCTTTAGAAGCTGGGCATGGTGGCCCACACCATTAATCTCAGCTCTCAGGAGGCAGAAGCAGGCAGATTTCTGTGAGATCAAGGCCAGTCTGGACTACATAGTGAGTTCCACATGATGGAAGGAAAGAATGGATTCCTTTAAATTGTCCTCGGACCACCATATGTGTGCCGTAGTGCGTATGCACACATACACAAATAAACGTTTAGAAAAAAATTTTAATTACAGCTTTTAGCCAGTATCAAATGCAAAGGGCACACAAATACAGTACTTACTGAGGCTTTATTTGTGTTTTGTTCGTTGGTTTGACTGGCTGATGTTTTGTTTTTATGTATTTGTGTGTGCCTGCCTGTGTCTATATGCACCATCTAAATGAAGATGCCTCTGGAGGCCAGAAGAGACTACCAAATGCTCTAGAATTAGAATTTCAAGAGGCTGAAGTCACCTAACGCGGGTACTGGGAACTGAACTCTGCTAGAGCAGCAAGTGTTCCTAACTGCTGAGCCATCTTCTGGTCCCTTGAGTTTTGGGTGTTTTTTGTTTGTTTTGTTTTTTTTGGTGGGCGTGGGGTCTATTTTAAAGCCCAGGCTGCCCTAGAACTCACTATATCACCTAGGATAGATAGCCTCAAACTTGTGAGAGTTCTCCTGCCTCAGCCAAGGATGATAGGTGTGAGCCACCACTCCTGGCTGGTACTCATCTTTGGAGGAGCTCCAAGTCCATCCATGACAAATCCCATTATGGGCACAGTACTTAGGTTTGATAAGTCAGTGCTTTTTTATGACTCTAGTGAGGTTTTTTGGCCAGTACAATGAAAGTTAGCATTATGGCTCAGGCTTGGTAGCACCAATAATCCAGCTGCTTAAGAGGGTGAGATAGAGGATTGATAGAGGCTTTGTTTGAGACCAGTCTTCAGTGTTTTAAAATTTTTTTAATTTACAAACAGGTTTTGGTGGAGCATGCCTGAAATCTTAGAACTTGGAAATGGAGGCAGGAAGGTTAGGAGTTCAAGGCCAGCCTTGACTACATAATGAGTCTGAAGCCAGCCTGGGCTACATAAGACGCTGTCAATTTTTAGATTTTTGTTACTTTTATTTGGGGGGAAGGGTGTGCACATGGAGGACAGAGTACAGCTTGTGGGAGTCTGTTCTTCCACCATTCTTACCTGTCATCCTGCCGTGTTCACACTGGATTTCTGTCTCTGCCCCATGTGTCCACCAAGCAACATTTTTGTCCAGAAGCATGGTGCTCAGGCTGAGGTCCTCCTCCTTTGCAGTGACTGGTGTGCACATTTCTAGCTTTTCATTTGTAATTACTGGAGCTTTCATTACTGCCTCCCTCTTCTGTCCATCTTCTAACAGACTGTTGCTGGAATGTTGGCACCTGTTTCTTTTTTTTCTCTCAGTTTGAGAGCTTTTCTTGACTCTTCACACAGTGGGTCATTTTCTGTTAATTTAGGTCATTTATCTCAGGAGAATATGGATCATATGACTCCTACATTCGTTCCCTTTGCTTTTTCTGACTCTGCAGGGGAGGGCTACATGTCACTAGGCAATAGGAGGGGACCAGTCACACTGCTCCATAGAGCTGAAGCAAAAGCATTCTTCATATCCAGCACCCCACAGTGTCAACTGACATGATGGATGGGAATTCTACATCCTGGTGGGGTAGGGTGCTATTCCTTGTCAGTGTTGGCAAGGTTGGCTGGTGCTTCTGGTGTCATAGGTTAGACTGGAGCAGTCTTGGTTGACTGCCCCCTTGTGGCTCTGACTGAGAATGCAGGCCTTTCAGCTTTTTCTAGTTTTAGTCTCTGTACCACTGATTCTGGTTTGCTGGCACCTTCAGCTTGATGTCCTGGGATACATGACGCAAGAATGAAAACTAGGACCTCACCACTGTGGCCTATGTTCCTCCAGATCCTGTCTGCAGCCTTCACATTTTATCATCTTGTGATTCCTTGTGTAATGTCCACAACTTTCAGATGATACTAGGTAGAACTAGAAAAGTCCTGTGAAGATCTAATTCCAGTTTTTGAGGTACCCTGCTGGAGACTGGATCCAACACCCTGTTAATATCAGGCAAACTCCCTACTGCCAAGCCACATACCCAGTCCTAAATTCAGATCTACATTTTGAATTAATCCGCTTTACATTACTATAACAGATACCCGAGATGGTTTCTAAAAGAAAAAGGCTGGTTGTAGGTCATTGTAAATGTCTCAGTCTGATCAGTTAGTCTTGGGTTTTGTGTGTGTGTGTGTGCATGATGTGTGTGTACGCACGTGTGTGTGTGTGTGTGTGTGTGTGTGTAGGTCAGAAGACAACTTTAGAGTTGGTTCTTTCCTTTCACCTTTACATGGATTCCAGGAATCAAATTCAGGTTACCAGGCTTATGCAGCAAGTGCCTCTAACCCTTAGCCATCTTGCTGACTACTGCTGCTTTGAGAAAGGCAGCATGCTATGGTGAGAGTAGGTGGAAGAGTGAAGACACAGGAAAAGAAGCGGATAGAGTTAGATGGATCTTCGGCAGCGCACCAAAGGCTATACCTCTAAGCCATTCCTCCAACAGCACTACAGGCTGGAGACCAATGCTTCTGATCCAAGCTACATTATCTATCAGTGATTTATTTTTTTATTTTTATTTTTGGTCTTTTTGAGACAGGGTCTCCCTGTAGCCTCAGCTGGTCTGGTACTTGCTATGTAGATCAGGCTGGCCTTGATCTCACAGAAATATGCCTCCTTTGCCTTCTGAGTACTGGAACTAAAGGTGTATGCCATCATGCCCTTCGGTCCATTCTTTTAAAAACTGGCAGGATTTAGAAAATGAAAGGCAGTCACTCATCATGGCCACATGAGAACATCTGAATGTTCTGATGAAGTTCCTTCTAGATTTTTCTCTGCCATTTTATTTGTATGCCTCACACTGCCTTTTAGTCATGATGTCCTGTTTTAATGCTTCTTCCTAGCATGTAAGCGTCTTCCCCTTTAATTCTGAAAATTACCCTTGTGTTCTGCTAGGTGGCTATATAGTGTTTTCTAATCTTCCACCAGACCTTGGCAGAATATGAGTTTCTTCTGCAGTGCAGGAAGCATCTTTAGTCACGTTTCAGTGGGTTCATTATATGATCACATGAACCTATTGATCTGGCCCATGTGTGGTGAGACAGAAAGAATATCATGGTGAAAAATGTGTGGTGGAGTAGAGTGTCAGCTTAGCTCATAGCAGCTGGCAGGCACCAGGTGGGAAGAAAGCACTGCTATGTGCAGGCTTCTTCCTCTATGATTTTGTGATTTCTTTTCCATCTGGACCCACAGTTCTTGGATGTTGCTGCCAACATTCAGGGCAGATCTTTGCCTGCTCAGTTGCTGTTCCACAGTCCAGTCTCTCAAAACACCTTCACAGGCACATCCAAAAGTTTGTATCACAGATCTCCCTAGTATCTCTTATATCATTTTGGCAGTGACCAAGGTTAACCCTCACACTACCTTTGTTCCTATTTCTAAGTTTAACTAGGTTCTTAGACACTGGTCTAATGGTCAAAGGGAAAAAATATAGCTAAAACTTTTGTTGATATATACTCCTTAATTTTCCCTTCAGAACCTCCATTCCCACCATGTGAGGCTGTCTGAGAGTGTGAGTCCTTTCAGATTTCATCAACAGTGGCAGTTACGCCTGTCTCAGTAATTCAGGAGGCTGAAGCAGGAGGGTTGCTTGAGCTCAGGAAGTCAAGACCAGCTTGGACACTGAGTCCTCAAAACAAATACCAGTGTGATGGCACAGTTCTATAATCACAGCATTCAGAAGACTGAGACAGGAGGATTATGAGCTTGGGACCAGCATGGCATGTATAGTGAACTCCAAATCAGACTGAGATACAAAATGAGTCCCTGTCTTAGAAACAGGATGTACCTGTTAAACACCAAATCCATAGTGTAGCCCCCTCCCGGGGGAAGTAAAAGTTCATTGGCAACCACAGTCCCACCCAGGATGCTCTGACTTATTAGAGAAAATGAGATGTTTGAGATTAGTGGCAGATATGTGGGTGTTTGGCTTCCCTTTTAATAGTATAGTAAAATGCCCTGTGCTTAGCAAATTTCATCACTAGGGAAAAGCGTAAAGAAGAAAGGCTCCTTCCTCACTGTGATCTCATGGACAGCACCTGTGAACATGTATTCTCAGACATCTAATGATTTCCTTTGGAAGTTTCCCAGCATTTGTGTTCTTCACACACTCCCAACTTGCTACTTCTTGGCAGGTTGTTTTCAAAAGCATAATTTATATGGTCTGATGGGTGAAAACAAAGTAGAATTTTTATTATTATTATTATTATTTGCTGGTTTAGCTCAATGCTGTGTGTTAAAATGGTCCTGTTCCCTCTATTCTCTGACCTGAAACTCAGAACATCTCGGAATTTTTTTCTTAAAAACAGTAAGACTCTTTCAGAAAAAGCATCGCTGAGCAATACTGTACTGCTTTGTCATGCTTTAGGTTGTTGTCTTGTGTTCAGGTCTCTTCCTCTTTTCTGGGAGGCTCATTCCTAGGAAATCATTTTGCAGAGGAGGGAGGATGTTGGCTAAGAGCAGTGATGAGTTTTAGCCCATTTACAAGAGAGCAGTAGAGAGAGGAACTATCGAGCCACCATGAAGCCTGCTCTACATTTTTAGAAGTGCCTTGTTTTAGAAAGGCGTAGGTAGGTAGTTCAATCTTTTGAGCAAGCATGATGTGGCTGGAATTCAGAATACCAGTTACATCGTTGGGAGAAATAAAAGATTCAGCATTTAGAAATTATAACAAAGGAATGCAGTGTAGAACTGTTAAATCAACCTATAATTTTTTTCTGAACTATTTAGTAATTAACTAAGACCTCTAAACAGGCTAAATCTAGGCGCATCCTTGAGGTCTGGGGGTGCCAGGGAGGCTTTTTGTCTTAATATTTTCCTTATGTGTCTTTGTCGCCCACACAGAAAGACATCCAACCTTTATACACAGGCCACCTTGCTCTGCTAATGTATACACTTGAGGGCAGTTTGGTTGTCTAGCCAGCCTTTGACCAGTTCTGTAGTGGAGAGGCTGCCTCTTTGAGCTAGCCTTCCAAGCAAATGGGAAAATGTCTAACCCATATGCACAGGAAAAACAGTGCCTCACTGTGGCAAAGAAGTTCTTACAAGGGAGCAGCCATGGACATTTCCTGTTCTGATAAATTTTTGGAAGATTTTGGCCAAATAGAATCCCCACTTAAATGTTCTTTGAATCTAAGAAAGGTTTTGAGGAGACCAGTGTTGGATTCCTCTTAAGTCAGGTATAAATACCAGTATAGGTCCATGTCTCAGAAGGCACTCATGATCCACCCTATAATGAATCTCAGAGCCTATGGGTGGCAGCCTTCTCCACAAACACCACAGACTTGCCAGATTTTGTCTGACTTGGTGGTAATTAAGCCACTGGTCAGTACTGTAGCATCCAGGTCAGTCTAGACCTTCATCTTAGGAGTCTACTGGGCATTTTTCTTAAGGTTTTTGTTTTAGTTCAGCATCTGCCTGTTTGATAACATTGTGGTAAATTTGGGGGGAGAAACATGAGTGTAAATATGAAAACTTGGCAAGGACTGACTAGAGCTACTGGCTGAGCTGGGCAGACAGTGTGAGGTTGGATCCAACATCTTTGTTCAGTTTGACCAGCAATCATTCTGGGAAGGGAGCTCAGCTCAGAACAGGATGCACCCCAGAGTGGTTGCTTTGAGAGCTTTGCAGGCGGGTGACAGCCAGCACTCTGCTTCCAGCATTTGTTAGAGATGGTGAGATTCTGACTAAGCAATCAATTCTCTGCTTGAGTAAAGGGAACATGTATAAATAAATAACAACTATAAAAACCTTCTTACTTTGTTATTTTTAGTGTCTTAAAATAATAATCTAAAACACAAGGGCACCACTGGCCTTGAGTAACATAGTCAAACTGAACAGTACTCTGAGGAACAAAATTAGTTCAGTAACTAGAATAAGCAGAAGGTGCCCAGCAAGAGTCAGCAGTCAAGACTCATCTAGGCCAGTCCAGTCCCTCAGGTAGGAATGGTGAATCTCAAGCCAGTCTTTAATTTCCTCTGGTCAGAAGCTCAAAGCCAGTGCAGAGCCATCCCATGGACGTCTTAGGTGAGAAAGTAGAGTCTTTTCCTTTGGGTTTGACTGCACAGGGGGTCATAAGGAATTTTTTCAGTGGTCTTTTCCAACAAATGAAATCACTAACCTGGACTCTGTAGGGTGGAAACCATGACTTGCTACTGTATGCAAGATGATTTTACCAAAGGGTGTTTTTCATTTAACACCCCTGAAGTTCTTGGCAACAAGAATCTTCCCTTCTGTAGCTGAAGAGTCTTGGGCCCTAACGGAGGGTACTTGGGAGAATCAAATGTCTTATGCTTCCAAAGTTGGGGGGAGGGCATCTTAAATCTACCAACCCAGAAGACCAGAGGTTGTAGGCATGGTGGATATGTCATGATACTTGTCAAGACTTGAGAAAGTTCCCTTTCACCATGTTAGGATCCTGGGTTTTTGAACCAAAAAAGCACAACTGTGCTGGACCTTGATCTTGGATTTCCAGCCTCCAAAGCCATTAGATGTGAATGCCTGTGTTACACACCACCTGGCCATGGGGTCTCATCATTGCAACCCAAATGTACAAAGACCCAGCTCTTTCCTAACACTGACCTGCCCTGTGCTTTCAGAACCGGGTTTCTCCATTTAAGGACATGATCCTGTGTTTCTCTGAAGAGGACTGGTCCCTTCTGGACCCAGCGCAGACTGGCTTCTATGGAGAGTTCATTATTGGGGAAGACTATGGGGTCTCCATGCCTCCAAGTAAGAGTTGACTCCCTGTGCCACCAAGCATATGGGAGGTGGGGGTAGGGTGCTTGCTGAGTGAGGGTCACCTACCATGAGGTTACGGTCTGGCTGAGTCAGATTTCTCTGTTTACCCTTCTACTGTGACAAGTCACTTGTTCAGGGCCCATAGGCAGCTTGCTGGTGACCTGGCTGTCCTCACATACTTAGATCAGGCTCACAAGGCCTTCTGTTCTCACAAAACAAAAATGACATGATTTTGATGTTTCCATCTGCCTATACAATCATTTTGCCCTGGTGTTCCCTTCAGACATTCCCAGTAGTCGTCAGAGAGACACCCCAGCCCTAGCTCACTCTGTAGTATGTGGCCTTTGGTTCCTCCACTGTTGGCCCTGACCTTGCACTCCTCTGTAGCCCCAGTGTTGCCTGTCAATAGCCCATTGGCCATTTCTCCTCTGTCTCTTTTTGGGGCAAGTCAGGGATTACCACCACATTAGGCCTGCCCTGGATACCTACACCAATAGGTCCTGATGAAGATGTCCTATTTCTTTCTGAATAGACGATCCTGCACCCCAGCCAGACCTCTCCCCAGAAGAGGAGAACAGGCCACGGGTTCCAGAGTTGCTGGATCTTCAGGGTAAAGAAATATCCCAGGTCTCCTGCTTAGGTGAGTGCTCATCCAGAGGTGGGTTAGCAGCAAGGTGGAAAGCTGTTGCAGCCAGAGCATCCCTAATCTGCTTCCATTGTCTGCCCACTGTCTTGGCATTCGATGTCTCGCCTTGCCTCTGCCTTCTTGCAGAGAGTGAGAGAATCTGGATTTTGCTATCCATATGAATTGTACTTAGCCAGGGACTAGTAGAGAAAGAGAATGTCTTCCTCAGTACATGGTTTGCCTTAGGTTTGTGGTGACAGTCCAGCAGCCTCTGCAAGAGAGTGGTCAAATGCTCGTGGCCAGAGACTGGGCACAAAGCATAACCCCTCCAGACACTGTACCTAACTGTTCTTCCCTCCCCTGTCACATGGGTGCTGGGAGGACCCCAAAGTATGGAGCAGTCTGGTCTAAGAAGCAATATTCACCTGTACCTAATGTTCTGTGTGCCTAGAACTTTGTGTGCGTGCGTGTGTGTGTGTGTGTGAGAGAGAGAGAGAGAGAGAGAGAAACAGAGAGAGAGAGAATAGCCTAATACTCAGGGAAGTAGCTTTGAACAGAATCAGCAGCAACAACCCAGGACCTCCATCCCCTCTAGGACCCTGTTGGCACTAGGTTAGACTATGGGGGCCCGGAACAAGCAACTAGGGTCTCGGCATAACATTGTATCTCCCAGGCCTCCTTGTCTTTGCCCTACAGCTTCTGTACTAGCTGTGTTTGTAGAGAGTCTGTGGTCCACAGGTCTGTAGAGGACCCACCATGGAAGGTGGCAGTGACCTCAGAGTCAAGACTGTCATTTGTCTGTGACCACAGGAAGATGGGCAGAACCAGAATCTACTTTGCTCCTGTCTAGCTTCAGAACCCAGGTTCTTGGTGTTCGCCTATCCGCCTTCAGTTCATTTGCTTGGCAGACAGAGCTTCTACTTCATATCAGGCCCTTCTTCAGATCTGTTCCTGAATAGTGGTGCCAGTACTAGACAAAGTATTTTCTCCATTCTCTTTTTGGAAAGACTTTTCCAGTCTCCAGCCACTCCAGGTGGAAGAAAGAAGGAAGTGGGAGGAGCTTCAGGTCCCGGAGCTGCAGTCCTGCCCGCAGGTGGTGCTCACTCAAAGTTCCTGTCCAGGTGAGGAGGTTGGGTGTCGGGTGTTAGGGCAGCAGAGACTGAGAGATGCTGATGTGTGGGTTGGTGGGGCTGTTACGTATCACACTGTCCAAGGTTCCTGCTGACGGCTACTATAGGATTGTCAGCCTTTTGCCCAGGTTCTGTCTTGCTGTTTCCCCATCCCCAGCCCATTCTTGCTTTCCTGGATAGATTATCAGGACACTAGTGTAAAACTGCTCTTTATGTAGAGAGTATTCCTATCTGATCATGGATAGCCAGAATCCCAAGATAATCTTGTCATTAACAAGCAGGTCCTAGAATGCCAAACTGTACTGCTGCCTTCCCAGTAAAAGTAACCAGAGGCAAAAACTGGAGTGACCTGTCTTAGACATTCTCAGGGGCCACATGTTCTTCTAAATGCCACACTCAGGCTCTACTGAACTGATCTTTCGACCCAGCGTCACATGGCTTTCCACAGCTGTAAAGACTTGTACATTCACACACAATGCTTTAGAAGGCAGGATTCTTATTTCCAGCATGCTCCGTGTATGGCATGCATCTATTTGTGCTAAGCACTCCTGTCATGTGTAGACAGTGATTTTAGAGCAGTGTCAGTCTAGAAGGAGACATCTCCCTATTCATGGTGCTCTGAAGAGCCTGCCTCAACTGTTGGCACTGTGATGGTGTTCAGTTCAGCTACATTTCAAACTTCTGTAGCATCTCTCAGTGAGCAGACTTCCAGAAGGTAGAAGGATGCTTGCTGGCATCTATCCAGTTGTTCTCCCTCGACTGCACAGCAAGAAGTTAAGCATTACCATCTCAGGAGGAGGGAGGAATGATGGATCCAGAGTGGGGGCTGCTTTTATTTTGGTAGCTACTACTAATTGCACTTCCTGACATCCCGTGCCCCTGGAAGTTGGCAAGGGGTCTGTCTATTCCTCTGTCCACACTTGCACAGATCTCCCTTAGCCTGTTCAGTATGTGTCAGTCAGATAAGAGTCTCTGTGCCTGTGCTTGCAATGAAGTGGCCATCCTTATCTACCGTATTTTCTCTATGAATTGCCTAAATAATACTTATTTTTTCTGCATTTTTCCACTCTAATGTGTTAAAGTCTTAAATCTGTTTTCTGATGCTAATAACATAATACTATAACTTTGGTAAGTTATACGATTTAACTATGTGTTTGTATATGGGCATGTGCACATGTGAGCAGGTGCCTGTAGAGACCAGAGGTTTTGGATTCCCCTGGAGCTGGAGTCACCGGAGGTTGTGAGCTGCCTGTCCTGGTTGCTGGGAACTGAGCTCAGATACTCTGCAAGAGCATATGCCCTCTTAACTGCTGAGCCATCTCTCCAGCCCCTGTACAATTTTCTTAAAGGCTCATTTTGGTTTATAGTTCTGGTCCATGGTCAAAGGCTTTCAGGTGAAGACGTTCTTTCCGGTAGTCCCAAGGTGGCACGGGTTATCACAGAGCCAGAGACCCAGCTGGGCTGCCTTCTGTTCAGAGCTGCTCTTGAGATGTCCCATGAGTCCATTACCCACATGAACAGCAGAGTTCTCATTGGCTCTTCAAAGTCATAATGTCTTTTTGCCCCTAAGGCTCCAAAGGCCCTGAAGGCTTAGGTTACTTACTAGACCCAGACTCATGTTCTTTACCTCCACATCACCAAACCATGTCTTTTGTTTTTTTGACTGCGCTGCAGACTGAACTCAGAGTTTTGTGAATGCTGGGCAAGTATATTACCAATAAGCTATTAGGACATCCCCCAAACCTACAGTTGACTTTATCTGTGGATCCACAGAAACTCAAAATTTGGATTAGAAGCTAGAAGTGGAACTGTGTTGTAGAGCTTGTGCTTAGTATGTTAGTATGTACAAGGCCCCGAATTAAATCCCAGCATCACAGAAACAGGAAAATCTATAGGTCTAAATTCACTAGCTCTTGATATTTGTGCATAGACCCCCACCCTCACCTTCCTTTCTTGGAATGCCAAGGATTGAACCCAGGGCCTTGGGCATGCTTGGCAATTCTTCTACCACTTAACTACTGCTCCCAGTCCTCTCCTTAGGGGGAAAAAAAAAAAAAAAAGACTCAAGAACAACAAACATGTAACTGCTTTTTACATTTTTAAAATGTAAATATACTCCTGCTTGTTTTTTACATCTTAAGAAAGCCTCATCCTGACTTTATAAGAATATTCTGGAGCTGAGTATGATATTACATACCCGAAATCTCAGTTACTCAAGAGGCTAAGGTCAGAAGACTGCAAGTTCAAGGCTGGACTGGGCAAAAGCATGACCTCTCTCAAAAAGGAAAGACAAGAAGATAGCCCTCATTTTGTCTTATTATAATATTATAGTTAATCATTTTGACTTTTCATGTTCCGTTCATATGAGCTCTGGCTGTAGGCTCTGCCCCGCATACACACTGAATTCACTTGTCCTTAAAGTTTCATTTCTCTACGTTAAAATTTTCATCTATGAAACAAAAGTTGCAGTGTGTAAGTGTAAAAGCACTTGGACCAAAAAGCTCTTCCTCTTCCATCTTTCTTACCATTGTGACCACGCTGATTTGGGGGGGCCTTCCTCCCAACACAGACACAAGCCATAAACATCACAAACACACAGCATATACCTTTCACATAAACATAACCACACACACAGACCATATATCCTGTTACACGGAAACTGAAGCCAGAGTCATGGGAATCAAAAAAATTGCACAAGTGTGACATAAGAAAAAGATGTATTCCCTCTTAAAGAGAGGAGCCAAGACACTCAGAAAAGCATTGACCCTGTTTTGTTGGGGGTTAGGGTTATATCAGGGTTGACCAGAGGAAAGGGTTTGTGCAAGGCTTGGGCCAGGTTTCAGGTAGGTAGTCATTTACCTGATGGTTTTAGAAATGGTACCCAAACAGAATGCCTGTTACTTTTTTCCCAGCTGGTGTTTTCAGTGTTTGTTCCTTATCTGGCTCTTGTAAGTTGTTCAGTAAGCCACGGGGCAGGTGCTACTGAGTGAGTGGTCTCCACATTTCTCCCTCCAGCTGCAATTCAAATAAAAACATCAGGATAAGAAAGAAGCAGTTTGATAAGAATGATCTTCTACCTGATCTTCTTTTACCTACACACCACACATAAATGTGTACACACACATACTACATACCACAAACACCACACATACACACCTACTACGTATACTGCACATATACACCATTTACAAACAACACATACCACAGAAATATCACACAGACACACATTACACATGTTCTACCCACACCAATTAGGTCTCTGCGTTTTACCTTCCTTCAGAGAGCTGGACACCCCATCTGTGCACACTTCCTACAGCCTTGCCTTTTTCCTCAAGGAATTTCTTGCACTATGTTGGTGGGTGCACCAGTGCTATTGTGCTCTATCTCTTCATGTTGGTGGAACAGGTGTCTGTCTTCGGTCATTTTAGCTGACTTTAGATGGGGTCATCTTATATGTGCCATATCAATCAGCAAGGGCTTCCAGAACCAAGCATCCCATAGGAGGTAGTTCATACAAGAGAATCATGCCTTAGAGTTTAGAATTTCAATATCAAGGTATTGAAAAAACTGGTTTTCATTTTGGTTTGGATTGTTTGCTTGCTTTATGTTTTTAAGACAGTCTGGCTATGGAGCCTGGCACTTGGAATCTGCTGCCTCAGCCTCCTCAGTGTAGGCTGCCATGCCCAATGGATTGGTTTGATTTGTGACTTTTTCTGAGGTTTATTGTTGTTGTTGTTGTTATTGTTATTGTTTGTCTGAGACAGGGTCTGTGTAGCCCTGGCTGTCCTGGAACCCATTCTGTAGACCAGGCTGGCTTCAAACTTGCAGAGATCTGCCTGCCTCTGCTCCCTTATGCTGGGATTAAAGGAGTGGACCACCACACTTGGTTTGTTTTGTTTTCCACCTGAGGCCTCTCACCTGGACTTACTAACAGTCGTCATCTGCATAGTCTTCTCTTTTCTTCTTACATTTGTTTTGTATCCACCAGTAGATCTCACTTTAATAAACCTCATTACCTTTCAAAAGGTCAAGTACAAGTCATATTCTGGCATCCTGGGAGTTAGTGTTTCAACACAGGAATTTTTTGAGGCTGTAATTCAGTCATCCCCTGCAGATATCCTCAAAGTCCCATCCTTCTCACATGTGAAATACATTTACCTGTTCCTGGCTTAATGGCTGATGTCTGTAATCTCAGCTATTCAGGAAGCTTCAGTAGCTTGAGGTTTGAGCTCAGGAGTTATAGGCACAGCTATGTCACTACAAATACGTATTATCCTGTAAGAAAAGGAAAGAATGACCCCAAAGTGCCTTAGGAGCCAATAGTGGTGGTATTGTCACCAAGGGCTCAGACAGCATAGTCTGGTGACAGGGGCCAATTGCTGCTCAGTGCCAGACTGCCTTGACCCCAGGCCAGCACCAAGACAAAGGCTCTCCTCCAGCTCAAAACCTGCTGGAACTTGTACCTTGATAGGTCTTAAATGTCTTGGGGAACTATTACTCTTTGGAATGACAGTGTCTGTCTTATGCTTCTCCTCACACTATTTTAGAAACACTGCCTTACCAGTCTTCATATCTAGAGGAATCTGCCTCAGGTTGAGACCACAAGTCTTTTTTGTTTTTGAGACAAATTCTCACTATGTAGTCCTGCCTGGCCTGGAACTCGTAGATCTGCCTACTTTTGCCTTCTGAGTGCTGGGATTAAAGATGTATACCACAATACCAGGCCCAAGACCTCAAATCTTAATCGTACCTGACTTAAATGAGAGTCTGGACTAAAGCTGGAGCTGTAATCAATTTATGGGATCTTGCTGTGCTCTCTAGGCTGAACTTAAACTCCTGAGCTCAAACCTCAAGCTACTGAAGCTTCCTGAATAGCTGAGACTACAGGCATCAGCCATTAGGCCAGCAACAGGTAAATGTATTTCACATGTGAGAAGGATGGGACTTTGATGATATCACCAGGGGATGACTGAATTACAGCCTCAAAAACTTCCTATGTTGAAACACTAAAACTCCCAAGATGCAGAATATGACTTGTACTTAACCTTTTGAGAGGTAATGAGGTTTATTAAAGTGAGATCTACTGGTGGATACAAAACAAATGTAAGAAGAAAAGAGAAGACTATGCAGATGACGACTGTTATGAAGATGAAGAATTCTGTTGGAAACCCTGATGTGTTGTAAGAGTAAGCAGCCCTGAAGTGCTCTGTGACTTACTGTTTGGTGGTGTGATCTTTGTGTGTTGGTGTGTCATGTGGGTATTTGCATGTGTGTGAGTACTGGTGCATATGTGGGAAGTGTGGAGGCCAGAGGTCAAGTCAGGTGTCCAACATCTTTCTACGGAGTCATTCATTTTGTATTTTGATATGGTGTCTCGCTGAAACTTAGGGCTCACCATTTAGGCTAGACTTGCTGGCAGTAAGCTTCAGGGACCTAAACACCCCACCTCCCCATTGCTGGGGTTACAAGTGTCAACTACCATATCTGCCTTATTTTTCTTGGATACTAGGGATTGAATTCAGGTCCTCATGCTTGTGTGCTAAGCACTTTGGCCACTGAGCCACTGAGCCCTGTCTACAGTCCTGGTGATGTGATCTTTGACTCTGACATCTCACTAATGCCATCAAAGGATGTAGCCAGGGGAAGCCCTCACCAGTACTTATGCCATACTCTTTGGACTTTTAGCCTCCAAAGCTGAAGGAAGGAAACCTTTTCTTCATAAGTAGCTGTCTTGGGTTATTTTATTATGGTCATTAAAACCAAACTAATAGGATTAGGTGAAAATTTTCCACATCTTCAGGTCCAGTTCCTCTTTGGTGTAACAATTTCCTGTTCAATATATCTTTCTCTCCCCAAATTTTAATATAAGCAGCAAGAAGAAAGAAAACAGTGAGTGCCTTCAACAATTTACTTAGAAATCTCCTCAGCTAAATATCCTTGTTATCACTCACTCTCTGCTTGTCTTAAAACACTAGAACCCAGTTCAGCCAAGATCTTTTGTCATTTTTTTAAGAATCACCTTTCCACCTCCCAATCTATATTCCAGTTTCCATCTGAGACAGCACCAGAAATGCTTTAAATATCTATGTCTTCACAGCTGTCTCTAATATGGACCTTAAAATCCCAGCCTTGGCTGGGTGTGGTGGCGCAGGTCTTTAATCCCAGCACTGGGGAGGCAAAGGCAGGCACATCTCTGAGTTTAAGGCTAGCCTGGTCTACATGGTGAGTTCCAGGACAACTGGGGCTACAGGAAGACCCTGTCTCAAAAATGACCTAAATAAATAAATAAATAACCCTCCCAGCCTCTACCCATGACATAGTTCCAAAGGGAATTCAACATTTCTTAGTATTTCTTACAGCCGCCGCCATAATACTTGCCACAGACGAGGCTTTAATGAGACAGACATGTTTCTCAGAGTTCCAGAGGTCAGGGTGCTGGTAGGGTAGGTGTCTTCATAAGACTTTTCCCTGTGGCTTTAGTGACCACCTCTTCACTGCAGCTTCATATGACCTCCCCTGGGTTCATGTCAGGTTTCCTCTTACAAAAACTTACCTGTTGAGATCCATTGCCTCATTTTAACTTACCTCTTTTCATATTTAAAACTTAAAATTAGCCTACAGAATAAAGGGCTTCATCTTAGTGTTGTCCTACGACACCTATTCATTCCTATTATACTCTCTTGTTCCTCCGGTTGGTCCCTTCCTCCCTACAAATAGTTCCCCTTTTACTTGAAGTACTGGATATTGAACCCATAACCTTATGCATGCTAGGCAAATGCTCATCCTCAAACTTCCAGTCCTCCAGGCCCAGCTCCTTTCACTTCTTTTGAAAAAAGAATTCTTTTTTTATTATTTATGTATGTATGTGTACACATGCACACAGGTGCCTGTGGAGACCAAAATAGGGAATTAAGGGCATCAGGTCCCCTGGATCTGGAGTTACAGGCAGTTATAAGCTGCCCAACCTGGATGTTGGGAACCAAACTGGTCCTCTGGAAGAGCAGCAAGTGCTCTTAACTGCTAAGCCATCTCTCCAACCCTTCTCTTTTAAATTCTAATTCTACATAATTAACTTGCCTCTTGAAAAATATTCTCCAAATAGTCATATTCAAGGTCCTGAATGTTAGGACTTCAACATTTTGGACATTTGAGTTCTTAGGATACAATCGTAGCTTATACTGTCTGCTGTTGTAATTCCATCTCCTCCAGTGAATAAGCAAGAGACTCATAGCCCATTGTAGCACTTTCTCTCCCCCACTCTGAAATTTAGTAATAATTAACAGAAGGTAATTATTGATCCGGTATTTATCATTATCAACAGAAGCTCATTAACACCCTCTACTTGTGCAGTCTGTGTGGTCTAAAATGGCCTTTACCCTGGCATAGTGGCACGTGCCTTTAATCCCAGCACTCAGGAGGCAGAAGCACGTGGATCTCTCGAGATGAGGCCAGCTTGATCTACATAGTGAATTACAAGTCAGCTGGGGCTACAGGGAGACCTGTCTCCAAACAAACAAATAAAAAAATCTGCTTCACAGCTTGGTTGCTCTACCAGCAGCATGGAGCAATCATGGTCATGTTCACCATGTAGCTATGGCAGCACAAGGCTTTAGAGAATCCACCTGGCTAGAATGAGGCTCCTTGGCTAGAGAACCAAGAGGAGAGATGAGTTTTGAAGCCCACCTTGTACCCCATTAAGCCACTTTAGGACAACTTGCGGGCTCAAGTCCCAGCCCTACCCTTCACCCTTGCACAGGTCCCTATGGGTGTGAGGTGTGTAACATAAACATTACAGTGCTGGCTAGAGTCCAGCACAAAGGGGGCTGTGCACACAGGACTGGTGTGGTCTCTGTAAGATGAGGTATAAGGTGACGTATGTCAGGACTTTATACCAACTCTTAGAGAATTTAAATGTGTTGAGGATGAAAGATTAGCAGGGAGAAGGAAAGATAGGGCCCACACCACAAACCTGAGCAGGGCAGGACAGCCAAGGACTCCACGCATCACCAAGGAGTACTGCAGCTCACCCCTCCTGCCCTTTGGGGGTTCTGAATCTACAGTAGAACCTCCTGGGTAGATTTCCTAGGGGCTGGGATGGGAGGTAGTCTTGGTAATGCCACTAATCACACTGGTTTCTTGGATCAGGAGGTGACGCATCACCCCTAAAGAACGTCTTGGACCAAGAGGTTACCATTGAGATTGTGCTATCCAGCTCTGGGGATGAGGACTCCCAACATGGCCCATACTGCACGGAGGAACTAAGGAGCCCTACAGAAAAGCCCCACGGACTCCCCACCCGTCAGAGCAGTGCTGAGGTTGGGAGCGAGGTTCAGACCTCACAGAAGTCGTATGTGTGTCCGAACTGTGGGAAGATTTTCCGCTGGAGGGTCAATTTCATCCGACACCTGCGCAGCCGCAGGGAGCAGAAGCCGCATGAATGCTCGGTGTGCGGCGAGCTGTTCAGTGATAGCGAGGACCTGGATGGGCACCTGGAGACCCATGAGGCCCAGAAGCCCTACAGGTGCAGCACCTGTGGTAAGAGCTTCCGCCTCAACTCACACCTGATCTCCCATCGGCGTTCCCACCTGCAGCCAGATAGACAGCAGCCAGTGCAGAAGAGCGAGGAGGGTGCATTGGAGACAGAAGGCGCGGGTGAGCATGCGTTGCTTGAGAAGAGCAAGGCCAAGCTGGGCCTCCAGTGTGGGGACTGCGGGAAGGGCTTTCAGCGGCACGACCAGCTGGTGAGACATCGCAGCCACTGCCACCTGAAGGATGAGGTCCGCCCCCTCCAATGTCGGTACTGTGTCAAAAGTTTCCGGCAGAATTACGACCTCCTCCGCCATGAGCGCTTGCACATGAAGCGTCGCTCCAAGCAGGCTTTGAACTCCTACTGAACTCAATGTGGCCCCACAGACTCACACCCACCCCAGGACAGAGCCCACACCAGGTGCCCTTTGCTCTCAGGTAGTGTCCTAATTCTGGTGCCATGCCACCTCCTCCCCAGATAAAAAGTGGCCACCTGAGCATTCCTATGTTTCTACTGTGTCAAAACCCAGAGAGACAAGGCAACACAAGCCTCAAGGTCTGCATCTTCAAGACTCCCAGCCACTGCCACAGCACTCAGTACATTCAGTTCCCACCTACCCTGTCCCAATGCCAGACCCCAAAGCTCTGCGGCAGTGGGAAGCTGACATTGGGATGATAGTGGCAGAATAACCTAGAATAGGGAATGCACAGTAAGGAGCCAGCCAAAACCATGTCCTGTCCTCAGAAGTCACCCCAGGTCACCATGTCCAGAGAGGGTCTTTAGGGTCTGTGGGGGGGTAACTGTTATGAGACCTGATTTGGCCTGGCCACTGACTGCATACAAATCAGGAGATCACATTTGAAAAGTTCACACACCTACCCAAACATTTCTTCTTTGTACCCCAAAGGCTCTTAGTTACTGTGGGATGAAAGCTGCATTGTCACCACTTAAGTTCTTCCCCAACTCTATGTAGGAATTTGGAGTTGAACCCCCAAGGTTCTTCTGCTGGGTGATCTAAGCCCTAGGACAGAAGCTTCTGTGAAGTCATGTCCTCCATGGGCATTAGTTCCAAGACAGTTTGTGTTGGTTTCCTAGCACAGTTGTAACAAGTACTACACACAGCTCTGGAGGCTGTAAGGCCCAGGTGTGGTATCAGCAGGGTTAGTTTTTGTTTTGAGTCTGGAAGAGGGAATCTCATGCACCAGGCCTGGGTCTGGTGGTTGCCAACATGTGTCTTTGTTCCTGTGCTTATACAAGCATCACTCCATCTTTGTTTTCAGACTTCCCTTTTGTACATGAACACAGTCTTTGGATTTGGACAACACCCCATCCCCTAACCCCCTACATCTGGAGTGGCCATTACCAAGTAGCCGCATCTTGAGGTATTGGGAGTAAACTTCAACACAGGGGTTTAAGGGAACATGGTTCAGGCCACAACTCCAGATAATTCTGTGGTGCTGCTGTCATACCTGACTTAGATGAGCCAGTGAAAACTCAGCTTGCTTGCCAGTCCACTGAAGGTTGGTTTCAATCCCAGGTGTCTGCTTTCAGAGTTGCTGTTATCTGTAAGGAAGAGTCTTCATCCGTGGCCTTAAAGTTCAGAGCCTGAGATTCTATAGGAAACCTCAAATGTGGTCTTACTGCCTGGCACACTGGTGTTGGCCAGGGTCGATAATGAGGGCATTGGGCCTGAGGTGTGGCTGTGGCTACACCTTAGAGCCTCAGGCTGGCTGGTAGACTGCCAGCTCTCAGCAGTCAGGAAACCTGGGAAAATGAATGCAAGGCCTCTGGTGCTCCTTGTGATTTTTACATCAAGAAGCCTCTGCTCCAGACCCAATCAAAGAGTTATAAGACTTTGTAATGAAATTTCTGTTTCTGGGTCAGTGAATTACCCAGGAATAGTAAATGCAATAAAAACATTTGGTCACACCTTGAACAAAAAATAAACTGTTGAAGGTCTTGGTTTCTAATTTGGTTTTGGTTTTATTCTTTCAGCCTATCTGGAAGAAAAGTTATGCCCTTAAAGCTAAGGAGGGAAGAACACCACACAGAGGCTGAAGTCTCTCCATGAGCCCTCTCTGCCCCTGTACCTATTGTCTGGGAGGTTCCCAGTGTGATTTGGACATTTATCTACAGGGGGACATGGTGCTACTCAGTGGTGTGTTTTCAGGTTTGTTTTGTTTTGGAGGGAGAGCTGAAACAGACTTTGTAGCCCCAGCTGGCCTGGACTCATTGCATAGACCAGGCTGGCATTGATTTCACAGAGTAGTAGCCTGACACTACCTCCCAGATGCTTGTATTAAATGTGTGCACTACCATGCCCTGTTCACTGGTGTATTTGACACATAAACAGATCATAAGTAAAAACAGCAAGAGAGCAAGCCTGTGAGGGAGGTGTCCTAAGTGCTCACTAAATACTGCCAAGGAGCTTCCATTTCTGATACAAGGCCCCCCAGGAGACCTTCATAAGTGGAAGATCACTTTTACCTAAGGAAGTAAAACCTGCTGGGTGATGCAGCTCAGATCCCAAAGTTCTCCCCTTCAGTACATATAAATTACTTGTTGTGGAAACAGTACCAACCCTTCAACTTGACCTTTGTCTCCTTTCTGGCTATTGATATTTGTGACCTCAGCTGAGAACAGCCAACTCTTCTGGCCCCTCCGCACCTCAGCAGCCCACAGAAAGCTGTACCTTGCCATATAAGCTAAGACACCCCTATCTGAGAACCATGCTCCCCTGATGGCCTTGGCATTCCCACAGTTGTTTCAGGTGCATAATAAAAACTCTCTGAATTGAAACTTGTGTTAGAAATAGTGCATATAATTGGGCATGGCAGCACAGACCTGTACTCCCAGTAACTCGAAGAGGTAGAAGCAGGAGGGTCCCAAATTCAAGGCCTGTGGACTATAGAGGGAGTTATGTCGATGGAAGCCAGACAAGGGCAATGGATCCCCTGGAACTGGAGTTATGAATGGTTATTAGCCACCATGTGGATGCTGGGAACCAAACCCAGGTCTTCTGCAAGAACAGCCAATGCTCTTAACCACTGAGCCACTCTAACCCTACCACCTCCATTCCTACTCCCCAAAATGTAAAAGGTTTTAAAAGGCTGGGGATATGGCTTGGTAATAAAGTACTTGCTGGCACGTGCCAGGCCCTGTCCTGTCCCTAATACCACAAAATAAACAGTATTTGAGGCCATGAGTGGTGACAGTCAGGTGAGAGTCTCTTGGGGCTTTAGGTGACTCCAGACCAGAGAAGGGAAGTAACTACTTCTGGGGGATGGGGTGGGTGGTTATGATCCCAATCACACCTGAAGTTCTACTCAGCCTCCTTTGTTATGTCCTTTATCTCCCCAACTCACCCCAGCTGGGAAAAGCAAAGGTGAGACCAGTGACCCAAGAGTCCATTTCACTCCTGTGGCACAAGCTTATGGAGATCTGGTCCAAGTCACTCCTACAAGTTGGTTTTACTCTGAGTCAAAAGCAGAGTTTTGATCAGGCATTAGGAAGATATGGTGATAATTATATCACCTTGCCAGTTGCATCAAACACGAGACTTTTTTTTTTTTTTTTTTTTGCAGTACTAGAGATTGAACCCAGGGCCTCCCACTTGCTAGCTAAGTACCCTACCACTAGCTACATCCCCAGCTCCATTTATTTTATTTTTATTTCTTATGTGTATGAGTGTTTCACCTGCATGCATGTAAATGCACCCATGTCATGTATTGTTGCAGAGATAGAAGAGGGCAATGGATTCCCCTAAAACTGGAGTGATGGATGGCTGTTAGCTGCCTGTGTGGGTACTAGGATCTGAACCCAGGTCCTCTGCTACAGCAGCCAGTACTCTTAACCCCTGGTCCATCTCTTTCTCCAGCCCTCCCAGATCCATTTCTACTTTTACCTCTTACTAAATTGCCCATGCTGGCTTTGAACTTGTGAACGTTTTAAACCTGTAGGCCTACTTTGGGTTTTGCTCATAGGATGAGCTTTCCAAAATCCCAGTGAGTCAGCTCTCTCTTGAGTTTGTACCCTCACTCTATAATAAAATCAATTATTTATCTCATTTCTGATTACATTGATCTTATGTAGGTCTTAGATACATAAACACAGCTTTTGAGAGTTCATGTGCACAACTGACATGTCCAGAAGACACTTTCACAGCAGTCCTCGCTGACCTCTGGCTCACACAGTCTTTCTACCACCTCTTCCATGACATTTCCTGAGCCTTAGGGAACGGGCTGTGATACAGTTGTCCCATTTGGGGATGAGAACTCCAGTCACTTATTCCTTGTACTTTGATAACTTGTGGTTCTCTGTGTTGACTCCATTTACTGAAAAAAAAAAAAAGCAGTTTTTCTGATGAAGGGTGGGAGCTGGACTAACCTACGGGTATAAGGGTAAGTGTTCAGAAGGTGAGTGCTGTATTAATTAGCAAAATGATACTAGTAGGCTCTCCCCTAAGGGGTCTATGGCCTCTCTAGCCTGGTTCTTGGCCAGGTTTATGGTATGAGGTATGAGTTTTTTCCTATATAGTGGGCCTTATATCCAGTTAGACAGCTGTTGGTTATCCCCCAAGATCTTTGTGCCACTACTGCACCAATGGGCATATCTTGTCAGGCAAGTTGTTACTATAGTCCACAGGATTCATTGCTGGGCAAGACAACTGGTACCTTTTCTCTCCTATCAGTCTGTCTAGCATCTTGAAGTTCTATAAAAGTTGGCCACCAAGGAAGTTTCCAATTCAATACCAGCTTGATTTCTCCAAGTCCTGTGACCCAAGTGTGTGCATCCTCAGCCAATAGTCTCACCCTTAAGTTCTGGCAGGCAGCCAAGTGCAATATCTTGAATTGTTTTGGGGTCTCCTGAATAACTTGGAGGGAATTTTCCCACATGAGGACTGGGCTTTTTATTTGATAGTATGTAGTCTCTGGGATAAGCATTATTAACCATATGGAGTAATTCCAATTAAGCTCTTTTAATGCATATTTTTAGGAAGCTTATAAAATACTGAGTTTCCATATGTCTTTTTCAAACACCCTTAATGTTACTTATCCTCCTCCGAACAACCTTTACCCTATTGTCCTCTCCACTTAATTGCCCCCATTATTCCTTCCGCCTTCATACCACCTGTGCTTTGGTATCCTCCCATCCTTTAGGCTCATTTTTCACTCCCTCTCCAATGATCCCTCTTTACTTTCCTGGCTTCTATAGGCATTCCAAGTAACACACAACACTAAGGACCTGAAGCTGCAGTCCACATGTGCTGTGGTGTTCCTGTCCCACTTCATGTACCAGTCACCATGGGAGAATTTACTCTCTTCCTATAGCCTCTTGGCTACTTTCCCTTCACTTCCATCTGAAGTGTTCCTTCTGGTAGTCTCTGTAGGGCTGGTCTGGAGGACATGAATTCCTTTAACTTGTTTATAAATGGAAGGCTTTTCTTCTTTAACTATGGCAGATGGTTTGCCTGGGTAAAATAGTCTGGGTAGGTTTCTGTGGTCTTTTAGGACTTAGGATACATTGCTCCAAGCCCTTTGGGCTTTTAGTTTCCATTGAGAAGTCATCCATTACTTTAATGGGCTTGCCTTCACATCTGTTTCAACTATATGATGTGAGTTTATTTTCTGGTCCTGTCTATTTGGCATTCTGCATGCCTACTGTATCTCAATGAACATCTCTTTCCTTACTTTGGGAGAATTTTATGACTCTATTGAAGATCTGTTTCACATCTTTGCTCTGGAATTCTCCTTCTGTGCCCATTATTCATAAATTTGGTCTTTCATTGTGTTTTTCTTCACCCCTAGAAGCAAATCTAAAGCAATTTCATTGACTATCTACTCTCATGAAAAAAAAAATCAAATTCCTACTTAGGAGCTTCTTAAAACTGGAGAGGTGAGTGTACTGGTAGCTTTAGTTGTCAACTTGACACACTTAAGGGACTCTCAAGGGGAGAATTGCCTCCATTAGAGTGGCATGTAGTCATGTCTGTGGGGCATTTTCTTGATTGTTGAGTGACATGGGAGGGCCCAGCCCACTGTGGGTGGTGCCACCCCTGAGCAGTTTGTTCTGTATTGTATAAGAAAGCAGGCTGAGCATGGGCCGGAGGAATAAGCCAGTAAGCAGCTTTCTTCCATGGCCTGTGCTTCAGTTTCTGCCTCCAGGTCCCTGCCCTGAGTTCCTTCCTTAGGCTCCTTCAGTGACTAACTGTGACTTAGGAGGTATAAGCCAAATAAACATTTCTCTCTTCACGCTGGTATTGGTCAGAGTGTTTTGTCACAGAAATTGAAGCAAACTAGAGCAGTGAGGGTTGCACCAAATACAGGCATCAAAATAAGCAAACCAGAATCATGAAAGCAAGCATGACTCCTGAAAAGGAAACAATAACCCTCTAAAAGAAGACCCTAACATACAGAAAATCTCTGAAATATTCGAAAAAAGCTAGCTTCTATAGCTGACTAAAAACTCTGGGCGGGGAGGGGGATCATTTCTGAACTCTAGATGACCCTTGTGGAGAAACACAGTGAAACTCAAATAGATGGAAGGAAGCCTGCAAGATTCCTGGTAAACAGTTAAGTATTTAAATGCTTGCATGCCAGAATTATAGATGGTGAACAGAAAATCACTGAAAAGTCTTTTCACATAATATCTGGAAATGTCCCAAAGTTATGGACGTAAAGATGTAAACACCTCAAGCTACCAACTAGCTTTAACCAAAATAGCCTTTTCACCAAGATCTGTTAGTATCAAATGTGAACAGCACAAAGATTATCCTAAAAACAGGGAGAATGTCACATCACAGAGAACGCCCATATATATGCATGTGTGTAAATATACAGACATGTTTGTCATTTATATACACATAATTTGTATCATTAGTATTTTTAGTGTATTCAATACCTAATTTTTGGCCTGGTTATATTTTTATTACTCCTATATTTTATTTGGCTAGAGGAATGGCAGATATTTTAATTTATTATATATTGATGTATAGTTGGCTTTTTAGGTATTGATTGTATAAGTACTTATACTCTACTCCTACACAGTGTTAGGGATTGAATCTAGCAGTCTGAACATGTTACAAAGATTCTAAAAAATTTTTTTATCTGTGTGTGCACAAGTGCAGATACCTAGGGATGCTAGAGAACATTGGATCTCATGAAGCTGGAGTTATGTATAGTTGTAAGCCACCTCACATAGATGTTGGGAACTGAGCTCAGGTCTTCTGCAAGAGCCTTAAGTGCTCTTAACCCCTGAGCCACACTTCTAGCTTCTTAAATAATTTGATGTTGAGATTTATTCCCAGCCAGTACACATTGTAAAGAGGAAATATTTGAAAGTCATATTATTGTGTAAGTACCTATCCCACAGATATGAAAATCTGTCTAGAAATACAAGAGATGAGAAAGCAAAGCATTAAAATGTCTCCAGAAATTTGTATTTCCACTGTAACTGAACCCAGAGATACCAAAATGAAATGCCAGAATAGAATCTTAAAAACTAGTTGTTAAAATCATCAGTGAACAAAAAAGAAATACAAAGTAACAACGACTTAACAAAAAAAATTCAGGGGATGAAAGACTATATTTGAGTAGACATGAGTTCTGAAATAGAACCTAACATAAATCTTGGAAACAAAAGCTCAATAAGTCAAAAACTGCAGCTGCAAGACTTGCCAACAGAACAGATCATGCAGAACAAAGAATATCATGGCTTAAAGACAGAGTGGTTAAGGCTGGAGGGATGGCTCAGTGGTTAAGAGCACTGGCTACTCTTGCAGACGACCTGGGTTCAATTCCCAGCACAATGATATGGTGACTAACAACCGTCTGTAACTCCAGTTCCTGGGCTCCAGTGTCCTCTTCTGGCCTCTGTGGGCACTGCACATGCTTACATATATGCAGGCAAAATACTCATACATAAAATTTAAAAAGCAGAGTGGATTAATTACAACAGTGAGACAGTAACAAAGATAAAAGTGGGTTGGTGAGATGGCTTAGCAGGTAGAGGCACATGCTGCCAAGCCTGATGACCTGTGTTCAATCCTTATTACCCACGTGGTAGAAGGAGAGAACCTATTCCCATAAGTTGTCCTCTGACCCACACATGCACACTGTGGCATGAGCATGCTGCCCACACAGAAAATAAAGAAAATGCAAAAATTACATTAAATTAACAAAATACACAAGATCTTTCAGACAATATTAAAGTACAAAACTTAATACTCATGGAACTTGAAGGAGCAAAGATATAGATAACAACATAGAAAACCTACTCAATGAACTATTATTTATGGAAAGATTCCCAAATCTAGGGAATGAGAATTTAGAACTCCAAAAAGACATGACAGAAAAATGACAACAGAAGACCCTTTTCAAGACATAGTGTCATGCCAAGAATTGAGGAAAAAGAACATTAAGAAGGTCAGGGATTGATGAGATGGCTCAGAGGGTAAAGGCACCTCCCACTGAACCTGATGATCTGCATTCCTCGGAACCATCATAGTGGAAGTAGAAAACCAACTCCTGCAAGCTGTTCTCTGACCTCTGGCCTCTATACATGTGCCTACCTATATATGCAAACACACAAAAAAAAGAAATAATGTAATTTTTAATGTTTTAAACATTTTATGTATGCGAGTGTATTGCCTACATATAAATAGGTGCACCCATGTCATGCAGTGCCCGCAGAGGTCACAAGTGGGGAGCATCGGATCCCCTGGAACTGGAGTTACAGATGGTTGTTAGCCATCATGTGGGTGCTAAGAATCAAACAATGTTCTCTGTAAGAGCAACCAGTGCTTTTAATCACTGAGCCATCTCTCCAGCCCCTAAAAATTTCTTAAAGATTAAAAGTTCAGGCTTTTAATTTTTAATTCCAACAACTGGGAGGCAATGGCAGGCAGATCTATGCAGAGAATTCCAGGCCAGTCTAGGCTACAAAGTGAGACCCTGGCTTTTTGTTGCTTTATTTTGTTTTGTTGGTTTTTGTTGTTTGTTTGCTTACAAAGTACATTAATAACTGAAAAATAGAAATTCCTAATCACTCATGCATACAAACCAAACAGAATAACATGTTCTCCAGAACAAACTTTCAAAGTCAGGAAAGTACGCAAATGCTGTTATTTCAGCACTGAAGTAACTCAACTCCCCAACCCAAACTGTATATCCTCTTAAGTTTTCCTTCAGAATCAAGGGAAAAATAAAGGCCTCCCAAGATAAGAATGAACTAAAAGAATTCATGATCAGCCAGTCACCTTTGTAAAAGAGTATCAAAAGGAATTTCACATGAAGAGGATTTAAGCCAAAAAAACAAAGGTAGAAATTGGTCCCATGAGAAGGGTAAAGAAGTAATCACAAATTATGAACAAATCAAGCAGAATGAGTCAGGGGAATTGGTATATAACTATACAGTAACCCAATGAAAATAGACTTAATTTTTCAAAAAAAAGATAAAAACTCACTGAATTAAATAAAACAGGAATACCCAAGTACATGTTGCCTGCAAGAAACACACCTCAAACACACAAGCAGTCAGAAAGGATGAAGATTTTTCTATGCAAATGGAGTTAGAATGCAAGCACATCTGAAAAGGCATATTTCAAGAGAAAATTAGAAAAGACAAAGGAGGGCACTAGCTTGGCAAGCGGAAAAGCCTACCAAGATGTAACAATTGCAATTATGATCCAAAATTTAGTGAATACAATTACATGAAAAAGCTCCACTCAAGTTAAAAGAACAGATAGCTCCAAATACAACTATGGTTGGCACAGTATGAATATGAAATATCCCCTGTAGACCCATATGCTAAGTGCTTGGCCCCTAAGAAATGGAGACACTATTTTGAGAGGCTGTGAAAACTTTAGGAGGCAGTGATTCCCTGAAGGAAATGGTCACTGGGAATGTGGTATTGGAGGCTAAATATCTTGTCCAAGGACTTTCTTTACCTCTCTGGGATTCTGTTCCACCTAGATATAAGTGGATTTGCTTCTTCACATCACATGCTTCAATATCATACCCCCTTGTGTATGATATTGCAACTCACCATAGGCCCAGACACAATGCTGTTAAAGACTGTGGGCTAAACTCTGAAATCAAGAGCCAGAATAAAAGCGTCCTCCTTAGTTTTCTCAGGCATTTTGTCACATAGAGGCAGAGTGAAATTTTAGGTCCCTAGTGGGAAAGTAGTGCCAGGAAGGATAAAGACTGAAACAGACTAGACTAGGCCAAGATAGGCCCTCAGGGAAGACCCAACAGAAAGGAGCCTAGCCTAGGTGATAACAGGGGTTGGGGCAGCTTAGCAGTTCTTCCCAGCCTTTGAGCTAATGTCCTTGAGCAGGCTTGGAAAACAGCTAGGCTGATCTGTAAGGAAGGGGACACATTCTGCTTTGGAGTTTTATGTCTTCACTGTACTCCCAGCACCTCTCACATTCAGGACTGCAGCTTAGGCAGAAACAAATCAGGCCCACCACTTCTTCATATATAGAAAGAGAATTTTAAAACAGAGTCAACAGAAGTTATCTGTCCTCTTACAGAGAAGGGAGAAGGCCTCCTTCCCCACAAGAGCAAGACTATGGCTAAGATAGTGAGGAAGACTAGCAGTGTACAAGGGCCTGAAGAAGACACAGAAAGGGTCTAATGCAGGCACACTGCTAAGTGCCAAGGATAGGACTTGGGCCACAGGACCACCTGGTAGCTTTGAGAGTACTAGTTCTGTAAACATGTACTCATTTTCCTGGAAATGACCTCTTTTTATCTTTCAGAAGAGGAAACAACTTGGATAGTCTTTATTTTTCAGCCTTCCCCACTAAAACACTGGGCACCCTGGGCCCATAGTTCATCACAAACACACACACTCACAATCCCATTCACACCTCAGAACCCAACAGCAGGGTGCAGGAAGCTCTGGATATTGCTGGTCTAATTTTTCCACTCCACATCTAATCTGCTCTAAAGCTAATTTCAGTCACCAGCTCGCCACTTCCAGGCCCCTTTTGGCAAGATGCACCAGCTTCAGCTCTGCTCATCAGTCAGGCTGATCAGGAAGGCATGGTATGGCAGGAAGGCTAAGGGGCCCTGCTGCTGCCCAAGGCTAGTGTAGATAGGGTCTGCTCTGCTCAGGTCCTCAAAGATTGGGATCAGTATCTGCCACAACATCAAACCAGAACTGCACAGGCTCTGGGTTCTATGGATAGATGTTAAGATGCAGGTGAGTTGTCTAGGATGAGGTTTTCCTTAGGTACATTCCTAGATGGCTGAGGTCCTTGACATAGCATCCCTGGTGGAGCACACAGGACTCCCAGGAAAGTCTGGATCACCCCACACTGATCCTGCAGGTCCCTTATATAGCCAGCATACTTGTCCAGGCTGACAGTGAAGAAACATACTCAAAGAGCTTCCTCATTCATTTCAGGAAATCTCACTATAAGGCTTCTTGAGCACTCAGCATCATTGAGTGGCTTAAAGGAACTAGGCATGAGGGTTTCATTCACCACGAAGATCCTTCTTTGATCTTGCTTTGTCACTTCAGGGACCCCAAGGACCTAAAATCAGAGCCAAGACGCTGAGATGTCTCCACCAAGAAGCCCAATTATTACCCTCAGAACTCTAGGAAGAGCCAAGCTGTCCAAGTAAAACTGGAGACACTGAGGCAGATCCAACTTAGCAACAGCATTGGTTTCTTCCTTGTATGCAGTAAACTCAGTGGAGGTGCTTGACAGGCCAACAGGCTGGGTGCAAAAACAGCAGAAACAAAGGCCTGAAGATATTATAGCCATGTAGTTTCTTAGAAGGGGAGTAGAAGGCTAGACCTTACTTGATGAGCACTAGGTTGTCTTCCCTCTAAACCAACATTGATACTCTCAGTATCATTTGTTATAGAGGCTATCTTTTCTTCCAGTGTGATTGCTTTGGCATTGTTGCCAAGAATCAGGCAGCTGTAGCTTTGTGGATTTATATCTAGACCTTCTATTCGATCAGTCTGTGTCTGTTTTTATGTCAGTACTATCCTATTTTTGTTATTATGGTTCACATATATAACTTGAAAACAGATATGGTGTTTCCTCTAGTCTTTTGTTGTTGTCCAGGATTTCTTTGGTTAACTATTGTCTTTTGTGCTTCCAAATGAATATTGTTTTTCTATTTCTGTGAAAAAAATGTCATTTGAATTTTCATAGCAATTGATTACAATCAATATTTATACTGTCAAATGGGATTGTTTCTTTCCTTCTCGGCATATTTGTTATTGGCTTATCAGAAAGCTAAGGAGATTTTTGTATAGTAATTTTATATCCTGGCCCATTACTGAACATGTCTACTAATTCTTAGGGTTTTGAGTCTTTATGTATATTCCCTTCTGTATAGTCATCACCTAACAGCAAGGATACTGTGGCTTCTTTCTTCCTTTCCTTCTTGTATTCCTTTTGCATCTCGTCTTCTCTACGACTTCCAGCACTATACTGATTCTGTCCCTCTGTCTTTGAAGAAATGTAGGAAACGACTACTTTCCCCAAATTCTTTTTTAGAAGTTTTTTCTATATACTTGTGTGTGTACATGTGCACATGCGTGTGAACATATGCCACAAGATTCCATGAAGTCAGAGGCCAACTTGGCAGTCAGTTCTTTCTTTTCAATATGTGGTTTCCAGAGAGGGAACTCAAGTTCTCTAGCTGGTAGCAAGCGCCTTCACACTCTGAGCCATCTCACCAGCCCTGTAAGAATTTTTTTAAGGAATAAGTTCTTTCACATTGTGGAAGAGAAGTGGAACACCTGAGTATTATATTTCTCACATGCGTTGTGTATGCTGTTGAAAAGAAGTGGGAAAACTGAATGCTTTAATCGCTTCTTTTATCACAAAGGGCTTCTCAACACTTAAATAATTTCATGCTTAAGAGAAGTGAAACATCAAAAATTCAGGTTTATTTTCCACTGTAAAGCAACCAGAAAAACTGAATGATATACAATATTTTTTACACACAAAAACTGTTCTGGAGTAGAAATGAAATTCAAATGCTTGCCTAGTATTTTCAAGGAACTACATTCAAAACAAATGAGTATGTATGCACACATAATAACATCTACAGTGGTCTTTCATATCTTTGAAGTGGACTGGGAAAACTGAATGATGTACTAACTCTTTGCATCTAAAAGATTGTTCTGCAGCTTAAGCTCTCTTGCATTTGTAATAATGAAAGGGTTTACTTTTTTCTTCCTCTCCTACTGCTTCTTTTCAATGTGAGCCCTTTCATGTTTTCTAATGTATGTGGTAGAAAAGACTTTACCACAATGTTTACATTGATAGGGCTTCTCTCCAGTGTGAAGTCTTTCATGTCTTCGAAGGGAAGAGTACACAGTGAAGGCTTTTCCACACTGTTTACATGGATAGGGCTTCTCTCCAGTATGAGTTCTTTTGTGTCTTCTAAATGTACTGGCATAATAGAAAGCTTTACCACATTCTTTACATTTATGGGGCTTCTCCCCTATGTGAGTTCTTTCATGATCTTGAAGGGAAACACAAGACTTGAAACTTTTATTACATTGTTTACATTCGTAGGGCTTCTTCCCATTATGACTTCTTTTATGTCTATGAAAGGAACTGGAAATACTGAAAGTCTTACCACACTGCTGACATTCATAGGGCTTCTCTCCGGTATGAGACCTTTCATGTCTTCTAAACAAACTGAGAAAATGAAAGGCTTTTCCACAGATCTTACATTTCAAAGGACCATTTTCAGTGTGCACAGACCTGAGGTGATGATTAACATTAATGATGGAAAAGAAAGATTTACCGCATTGCTTACATTCATAGGGCTTCTCTCCAGTATGAGTTCTTTGATGTTTACTAAATACATTGGAAGAAAAGAATACTTTGCCACATACCTTACATTTAAAAGGTTCGTTTTCATTGTGTATAATTATCATGTGTCTTTCAAATCTTGTGAGATGAATAAAGAACTTATGACATCGTTTACATTCATAGACTTTCTCTGCAGTATGAATAAGCTCATGTTTTTTAATGGAATCAGA
Source organism: Eospalax fontanierii (assembly GCA_035773235.1). NCBI lineage: Eukaryota > Metazoa > Chordata > Mammalia > Rodentia > Spalacidae > Eospalax > Eospalax fontanierii. The sequence continues at coordinate 261,886 of CM069546.1, forward strand.
TGATCTGAAGGCTTTTCCACATTGTTTACATTCATATGTTTTCTGGCTATTACGAGTCTGTTCACATCTTGCAGTGGAAACTGATGAAAGGAAAGCTGTATCACATCGTTTATGTTGATAGGGCTTCTCTCTAGCAGGTGTGTCTTTACATTTTTGAATAGAACTAGAACGGACGAGGACTTTCCCACCTGTCATACATTTATGGGATCCTTTTCCAGTATGTCCCATTTCTCTCTCAACACTTCTAAGAGAAGTGAAGGATTTCTTGTGTTGTCTAAGTTCATAGAGCTTCTGACCATATTCTTTATTGACATGAGGTTTGTGTCCAAAGCAGGTTAAGATGTACCTGTGAAGTAAGGAATGACATGAGACTTTTTCACTCACAAGGCACTCACATGGATTTACTGTATTAGGAATTATCAAAACAGTGTTATCATATATGTAATTTCTCAGGGTTATTTTTGCAAATCAATTAATTTGTTATCTATAATATGGTAAGTGTGCTTTCAGTAAAACGAAAGTCCAAAATAAATAAATTTAGTATTGGACTTATTAGTTTGTGTGTCTTTTTAATACATTATATAATAAGATTCCCTTAATGAACCCTGCATACTCTTTAGTAAAAATTACCTTAGATTTCTTCTAGGATTTTCATTCTGATCTCCAATGCTTTGGTCTTCCCACTTGTCTCCTAAAATACAGAAACAAACAAAAAAAATTAGTGTGAATGAACATGAATCTTCAGGAAAAAACTCCTAAGCCAGGTATGGTAGCTCTCACCTATAATTCCTGAACATAGGTAATGAGACAAGAGGATCGCCATAATTTCAAGGCCATCCTAGACTACACAGTAAACTCCAAGTCAAGACTCACTAGCACTGAGACCTTGTCTTAACACGACAACAAAGCACATTAGTGGATTGTAGCTACACTGTACACTATACTTTTGCCTTGTCTACTCAACACAGTACTCCTTTTCAGCATTCTAAACTGATACATTCTCTGGCTGATTAACTGAGCAAATGTTATGATTCTTACCTACAGAAGCCAGGTTCATAAAGACTTCCTTCATGACATCTCTGTAGAGTTTCTTCTGGGAAGGGTCCAGCAAAGTCCATTCCTCCTTGGTAAAGTTCACAGCTACATCCTCCAAAGTCACTGAGTTCTAAACCACATATACACAATTGAGGCTCCATGAGACTGATACAAACACTGGGAATCTGTACTCCATATGCAAAATCTTCACATAAATTTGTGGTCTCCAATCACTGATTTCTCCAAATTTTACTCTTAATTTGTATTAACTTTCATGTAGTTTTTGTAATAGAACTGAGCTTCTCAAAAAAGCAATAACACAAGAAAAACAAAACCAAAAACACCCTTAAAATTGTTGAGTCCCCATGGTATGGCATAACAAATTTTAGTAAATGCTGCAGAGAGTTAATCCTAGCATTTCTCTTAACCTGGCAAAAATCTGTTGGCAAAGTTGCTAGAATCAGGGAACTCAGAATGAACAAATATCAACTAGATGCTGAGTGCAGCTCATGTTACCTGAAGGACACATCTGTGCAAACATGCTTATTAATGTCCTACTTTCCTGATGCAATAGAGAGGTTTATGTTGCATGTAGCAAAGTGGAGGAGTCTTCTAAGCCCTTTGGAAATCAAGTCCCAGAAGTCAGACATGGAGCTACTGGATTTGGTGCTTGTGTTTCTGATTTTCAATCTTGTTTTAGTTCAGTATTTCCTCAATAAGCTCCCATTTATCCCTTTTGGAATGGAAATATGTATTCAGTTCTACTGTATGTTGGAAGTATGTAAATGTCTTTTGATTTTATAGGGGCTTACAGTTAGAAGACTGACTTGAGTCTCAGAAGATATTCTGGACTTGGGACTTCTGAATAGTCTTGAGACCAGTAAAGGCTATGGAGACTTTTGAAGGTAAACTAAATGCATTTTGCATTTTATATGGTCATGAGCCTATGGGGGCCAGGGAGTAGAATGTGGTGGTTTGAATGAGATTGTCCCCCATAGGCTCCAAGTATTTAGACATTTTGTTAGTAGCACAACAGTTAGTAGCACAGTTTTGGGAGGTCTTAGAAGGTGTGGTCATGCTAGAGGAAGCACACCACTAGGGACGGCTTTGAGAGTTCTTAAGCCTTGCTGGATTTCCAGTCACTCTCTGCTTCCTGTGCCTGCTTAAAGATGTGATCGACTGATTGCTTTTCTACTCGAGCCACCTCTGCCACCATGCCCCCTTGCCATTATGGACTCTTTTGAAGCATAAGTCAAATAAACTCTTCCCTCTGTAAGTTGCCTTGATTACTGAAGAAAAACAGCTTGACAAATGATTGAACCAACTGACTATCCACCTATCCATGCTTCCAGCTATGGGAAGAAGTTACATCTATTTCAGGACATAGTAGCCCCCAGCCCAGATGTCTCTTTCCTTATCAGCCTCCAGCAGAGGACAAAATCCCCTTGTAGAAGACTTCTGGTTCTTCTGTCAGAACTCCAAATCCCCCTCCCCAGAATTCAGGAAGAAGCATGAACCTCCCGGACCCCTCAAGTCTCTTTACTAAGCTCCTATAACTTTAAGACAACCCCAGACATCATGCAACAGCCTTCATTCCTGCAGGAAGGTTGCTTGCTCTTCATAGCTAAATAAAGCTATCTCTACCTGTTGAGGTTGGTTTCTTCTTTATCATTCATAGTACTAACAGTCATAGGGTCTTATCACAGCAACAAAAAGGAAACTAAAACATTATTCATGTAACTGGCCACTATGGGGATAGCAGGGATGGCCTCTCAAGGCAGTCATGATACAGCCTGAATAAGCAATCAAAGAAACCCAGTACCGGTTTGTTATTGAGGTGAGGTGGGAAAAAGAATTTACTCCTATGCCAAATTTCCATGGTTTCAATTTGCTGTCATCACGCAAAAATGAATTTAAACCAGAGTTTCTCCAGCTTCTTCAGAGAGCTGTGTTATTATAACAGGCCAGTAACTCAAAATGAAGAGACAGGCACGTGCATTAAAGACTTATTTGATCAGAAACCTCCCAAAGGGCAAGTACAAAGATTAACTAAAAAAGATTTGGGATTACTAAGGATAGGAAAGAGTGAGGCTGTGACTGTAAAAGAGCTTATGAATTAACATATACTATATACATGTATGGAACAGAGCAGATCTTTTTTGTAAATTGTTGCATTTGCATATAATAATCACAATGGTGGCTATCTATATACCCACAGCAAGGCTCACCCAAAACAAAATCTGTGGGGAAAACTTGCAGGAATATCTTTAAGATATTTTAAAGTAAACAAAAAGCCTGGCCTCCCTAAATCAACAATTTACTGTCCACACCAAAATATACCATCTAAATCCTGGGAGGAAAAGGCTACAGTAACACTACTATCAGAAATCACAGTGAGATGGCTCAGCCAGTAATGACACTTGCTACCAAACATGACAACTTCAGTTCAATCCCCAGAAATCACATGGTGGAAAAGCTGTCCTCTGATCTCCACACAAAGGTAACAAACAACACATGCATGCAAAGTCATACACATACACGTACACACACATACACACTAAACATGAAAAAGTGAAAAAGAAAGTTAGTGTCCACAGTTCTGGGAAACAGTTCTTCGTATGCCCAGCAAGAACAATCCCAGACAAAACTAAAAAGACCCTCATCACCCAGAACTGGTTTATCTCTTGGCCCAGTTCATCAGAAAACAACCATGGAAGCAGACTTTTGAAGAGCATGATTAGGTGTAAGAAGTAACATGCAAGCAAAAACCCTCCCCCAAAACTGGAAGCCAGGTCGTTTCTTCCATTTCTTCATTTATAGCTTCTGGCAATCAAGAAAATTTATCACAATCCTGACTTAGGCTAAAGAAAGAGGTTTCACTGACTACACACAGCAAGTAACTATTCCTAAAAACCCAATTAGGACACAGAAGCACTTGGGAGGCTAAGGCAGGATTAGGAGTTCACTTCAAGACTATGTAGGTGCTACGTAGTAAGTAAGACCTTGTCTCAGAAAGTAATGATTTAAAAAAGTAAAAAAACAGAACAAAGAAGAAAAAAAATAAAGGGAATAAAAACTTTCAAAAGCCACTAAACAAGCAGGCTAAATCTTCAACAAAAAAAAAAGAACAAAAATCATTGGTGAAAGGGAGAAAGGTATTCCAAGAGTAATCATATTAAAATATTCCTTTCTCCACATTAAAACAAGCAACAAGTGAGCAATAAAAGCCAATAAATAGAAAGATACGGCTCATCAACAGGAAAGTAACAATATATACCATCTGGAAACCTGAGTTACTAGACTGACTAAACAAGACTTTAGAGTTGTTTTAGGTGAATCTTTAATACCGATGCACCCCAAACAGAAAATTAAAATACATGACGCAAAATACAAAACTGAGGGGCTGAAGAGATGGCTCAGAGGTTAAGAGCACTGGCTGTTCTTGCAGAAGACCCAGGTTTGAATCCCAGCACCCACATGGCAGCTAATAGCCATCCATAGAACTCTAGTTCCAGGGGATCCAATACCCTCTTCAGACCTCTGCAGGCATTGCCCAACACGGGTGCACTTACATACATGCAAGAAATACACATAAAATAAACTTTAATTAAGTTCATAAAACTGAAAAGAAAAATCAAGAATTCTCTACATTATGGGCAACACCAACAACCTTCTGCAGATCAATCAAATAAACAGAAAATCAGCAGGGATAATAGCAACTAAGACCATGTAGGAGCTAAAACCCTCAAGTTGCTGGCAGTAGTGGCACACACCTTTGATCCCAGCACTTGGGAGGCAGAAGTAGGCAGATGTCTGAAATCAAGGCCAGCCTGGTCCACATAAATCCTAAGCCCCCGTTGGTGCTACAGGGAGACCATCTCTCTCTCTCTTTTTTTTTAAACTCTCAAAAGAAATTTGAAATGTAAATATTCAAAGGAAATGAAACCATTGTCCATTTTACAAGAAGTTGTGGAATTCTAGACACTTGCTTAGGGGAAAGTGGAAGACATCAGGTGCATCCACTGGAAAAGAAGACTAGAAATCATTTTACTTTCCACTTTACTAAACTATAGAAAGAAGAGCAAGATAAATAAAAACCAAGTATGGGAAAACAATTAGAGAAGACATCAAACTATAATCAGGAAATCAACATAGCAAATGAACAGTATCAAAAAAAGGCTTTTCATAAACATGAGATTTTACCTATAGCTAGATTTAAAAAGCAGAGTAAGGGGCTGGAGATGGCTCAGTGGTTAAGAACACTGGCTACTCTTGCAGAGGATCCAGGTCGGACCTCCGGCACCCACGTGGTAGTTGACACTGTAACTCCAGTTCCAGGGGATCCAATGCCCTCTTCTGACCTCCATGAGCACTGCACAACACTGGTATACTTACCTGTATGTGCACATTCATACACATAAAATCAAAATAATAAATTTTAAAAAGAAAGAGTAAAAATAGAAAAATATTACCTAGAAAAAGGATAATAACTATTACTATTAATTCTACAGACATCAAAAGAGCAATGAAGGAAAGCCAGGCATGGGGGCACACACCTTTGATCCCAGCACTCCAGAAACAGTGGCAGGCTGATTTCTGTGAGTTCCAAACCAGCCTGGTCTACATAGCAAGTTCCAGGCCAGCTGGGACTACAGGGAGACTCTGTCTCAAGAAAGACAAAAGAAGGATAAATAAAAGATATAAATGGGTTTATATGTATTAAATAGAAGCAATATCTCCTTACAGAATAAAAAGGAAAAGACATGGCTCAAATGGTTGGATTCTGGGACTGGGAAAGTAGCTCAGCCGGTAGAGTGTTTGCCTATTATGCATGAAGCCATCAGTTAGATACCCAACACCACATAAAAATCCCAGCATGCCTGTAATTCCAAATTGGGGAAACAGAGGCAGGAAGATCACAAGTTCAAGACCATCCTTTGCTGCATAGAATTTGTGGCAAGCCTGGATCTGTGAAATTATTTCTAAAAAAAAAAAGAAAGAAAGAAAGAAAGAGAGGGCTGGAGATGGCTCAGCGTCAGTGGTTAAGAGCACTGGCTGCTCTTGCAGAGGACCTGGATTTGATTCCCAGCATCCACATGGTAGCTAACAACTGTCTACAATTCCAATTCCAGGGGATCCAACACCCTCTTCGGACCTCTGTGGGTACTGCACAACATGGGTGTACTTACATACATGCAGGCAATACATAAATATATAAATAGAAAAAAAGAAAAAAAAGAAAGACAAAAGCACTCATGGAATGTCTTTATTCACAGGTCACATGACTTTCCATGTAATAAATCCCCAAAGATTCAAAGAAACCACTAAGAAATGACACCAAGATTATCTAATGGAAAGCTAACAAGTAAGTCAATTGCTTTCAAATTTACAAACAATGACAACTGGGTTTGAAATTTAAAACATAATACCACTTACATAGCATCAAGATAAAAAGAGAGAAATGTTCTCATATAAACCTGACAAAAATCAGTAAGAAAAATTACAAATATCTAATGAGAAATAAAATATGAAGATATGCTTCACTGACTAAAAGTGTCAATATTAACATGCTAGTTTTCAACAATTTCAATTACAGATACAATAATGTTTCAATAAAAACTTTAACAAATACTCATTTCTCAGTAATAAAGGTCCTAGAGTTATCAATACAATTATGAAGAATAGATTCACAGGAGTAGTACTACCTAACTTTAAGATTTACTACAAGGCTACAGCAATAAAGACGGCGTATTTGGCACAGAATAGACAATAGACTTAACAAGACACAAGAAAAAGCACAGAAATAAATCACATAAGGGCCAGATTTGGCGAAACATGCCTGTAATCCTAGTCCATGGAGAGGTAGAGGCAGAAGATGGTGTGTCCGGAAGGTAATTGGAATTAGATGAGATTATGAAGGAATACTCATAAATCAGATTACTAATTTTATGAAATAGACACATATTATCTCTTTCAGTCAAGAGATATCATTTAATTATTTCCATGGTAACAAACCATTTACTAAATAAATGATCATATCTGAGTATTTCTAGGTACTGCCAAGATGGCATAAAACTGAGTATTGATCTGCCACTCCACATAACAGGAACATTAGTTATTCATAGTCACAAACTTCACTCTGCAAAAGAACTAATGTTTTCATGAATCTTCACAGCTTACAAATTACCCACACACTTTTGGTGGGGCTGTATTCATTTTCTGTAGCAATAATATAAGAAATCTGGAATCAAATTAATCTTGGACAACAGTAAGTCTTTTACTTTTGCGTCTAACTTAACATTTTCTTGACTAACAATCTTGAAAGTATCACTAAGCTAGACAGACCTCTAGTCTCCACAAACCTGACTCTAATAATGCTGAAAATTTTTACACCTACACCAAATTCTCTACTTTGCTACAGCCTGCCCAAAGAATATCTCACCAATATAACTGTTAAACTCACTGATTTATAACATTCTTTTCACATTGTAGCAATAAAACTTAGGGACTCTCTTTCGTAGAACAACTCATTTACAGTAGCTTGAATCAATGTTCCAAGTTTGCGTGCCTGTTGGTAGTACAGTGGTCAGCAAAGCTGCCTTCAGGTTTATAATTTTCTCAAAATAATCCCTCATTATATTTAAGGCAGAGCCCGCATACAAACCGAAAACATGACTTAAATGTAACATCGGGGTTGGAGAGAGGCTCAGTGGTTAAGAGCACTGGCTGCTCTTGCACAGGGGTAGGGTATGGTTTCCAGCACCTATAGAGCAGCTAACTCCAATTCCAGGGGATCCAACACCCTCTTCTAACCTCCGTAGGCGCTCCATAGCGAGTCAGGCCAGCTGGGACTACCAAACCTGTCTCAAAAAGACCAAAAAGAAACCAGTAACCCGCCGGGACCTACACTGGGAGGTGTGCGGAAAGTAACCAACGCGTCCCTTGGAAAGGTGGAAGACGCTGAGAAGCCGTCCTTCACTACGTGTGGGTGGAAGGAAAGCGTAAATCAACCCCAGGTCCGGAGCTAGCCGGAGATGAGGCCACGCGGATCTGAACCTTGTTTACACGCGGGAAGGGAACCAGAGACTTCTGAGGGAAAGAGGCACGGGGCAGCGGATGCCTTATGAGTAGGGCGGTGCTGTGTGGGCCTGACCCGGGAGCCGGGCGGTGCTGTGTGGACGTGACCACGGAACGGGGCGGTGCTGTGTGGACCTGACTCCGGAACATGGTGCTGTGTGGACCTGACCCGCGAGAGGCCGCGGCGACCCGACACAGACACCTGCAGACCGAGGCCCGACCCGCGGCCGGTTCTGGTCAGTCCTGGCCAGCACGAGCCACACTCACCATTTCGAGTTCCTGGCGGTAGTGCGACGTCCCGCGGAGTCTCCTGACCTCACATTGACTCCCCAGCCGCAGAAAAGCAGGCAGAAGTGGCGAGTTAAGCAGGAAAAACCCGGGACCTGAAGCCTGCCCCTCCAGCTGTGAGCTGATCGGACAATCCCATCCCGGCTGCTTGATGGACAGGCAATAGGACACGCCCATCAAGGCTTGGGAGCCTGAAACCTTCCCGGAAGAGCCTTCCGGAAAGAGGCCTCAGGTTCTGCACTTTCCCGGGAGAGTCTTCCTGTGCTGGGATGTGGACCCTTACAGGTTAATAACACGTTCTTGATATTCACCAACGAACTTGTGGCGGGAAGTGGGGGATGGTCATAGAAATTGAATCAGATATTACGCAGCTTTTGTAATCTGACTCCCTTCATTTAGAGAAATACTTTGTTTCACCCATCTTGTGTAAATTGATAGTTTGTGTGTCTTTATCATCCAGTAGTGTTGATTTGATGACCACAGCTTATCCAGAAACCTGTGAAAAGATATCTAGTTTTTTTCCACCTTTGAGCTAGTAAGAACCAAATGACTATAAACTTTTTCCATTCGTTTTTTCTTTATTTTCAATTTGCTAGGAGTGGCTTATTTGGGTAATATAAGTGTATATTTAACTACATAAGAAACTGGCAGCTTGGAGAGATGGCACTGTGGTTAAGAGCACTGATTGCTCTTGCCGAGGACCTGGGTTCGATGCCTACCACCTATGTGGGGATTAACAACCATCCATAACTCCAGTTCCAGGGGATCCTACGCCTTCTTCTGACCTCCACCACAGGCATTGCACCACACGGGTGCACTTACACACATGCAAACAATACACTCTTAAAAAATAAAAATTAAATACAAAAAAAGAAACTGGCAAACTATTTTACAAAATTACTACTGCTCCATTTTCTATTTCCATTCTTATGGGCTCTGAATCCTCACACAGTGTATTTGCAATTTTGTTTTCAGTTCACCATTCCTATTAATAATTAGTGTCTCATTGCGATCCTTCATTTTTAAAAGAAATCACTTCTGGCTGTAAATTTCTGTGTTGGCATTAGCTTCAATTTAGAAAATGTTAGACATGTTTGGAGGCTTTTGACAAATGCTTAATTTTCTTATTGAATAGCAGCCATTGCTATGCTAATCAGAGCAGCTGTGACTAATTAGTAAGTGACCATCAAGACAGCCTGTCAGGAAGGAGACCCTCACCTGGGATTCCAGGCCCTTGTGCCCTCCCAGCTGTATGTAATTCTGCCTAAGCTGCACATCATCTCCTTGTCTTGAAAGGGCTAGAATGGAGTGTAGAAGCTAACCAAAGTGGGGGTTCTGTCTGTGTATGAAAGTGGGCAATGAAAAACCACCAAATAGGATCACTCTGTAAACAGGGAAAACAGTTTATTAACAAACAGCTGGGCTATCTCTCAGAGGCAGAGAACTAGCAATTTACAGAAGGGGGAGAATAGGTTTTATAGTTTACTAGAGACTGGGGTAATTTTCCATGACAGTTTCGCTTGGGGGGGTTACCTCTGGAAGATGAGGAAGCTGTAATTTCTTGACAACCAAGGAATTTTATGATACCTGGTTTCTACTGAAACCTGGTCTTTGAGGGGAGTGGGGTGAGAGTGGAGGATATTGTGAAACCTGGTTTCTACATAGGGACTTTCAAAACTTGGTTTCTGCAGGGAGACTCTTGAAACCTGATTTCTGAGGAATGCTGGTTTTTTTATTTCCTCCTTCTGGTTGAGGAACTTGTTAGCTTGACATTCTGGGGAGCTTGGCCACATTGCCTCCATTTTGGAGACCTAATATTCTAGCCTTTTGTTGGTGATAAGGGGCAACAGTGGTCTCTCTTAGCTACTTCCTGCTGAGTGGGGATGATGGAGGGGTTTGAAAAGACTGGAAATGTGCAAAGGCAGGCAGATCTCTGTGAGATCGAGGCCAGCCTGGCCTACCTACATGGCAAGTTCAAAGCCAGCTGGGGCTACAGAGAGACCCTGTCTCAAAAAGACAAAACAAAACCTAGCAGGGCATAGTGGCACACACCTTTAATTGCTGCACTTGGGAGGCAGAAACTGGAGGACCTCTGTGAGATCAAGGCCAGCTTGGTCTACATAGTGAGTTTCAGGCCAGCTGGGACAACAGGGAGGCCCTGTCTCAAAAAAAAAAGAAAAAAGTCTAACCCCTCAAAACAAAACAGACCAAAAAACCAGAAGCAAACAAAAGCAAAAACAAGGCTTCACGTAGATCCATATTGCTTAGTTATGGCACCAGCTGGTCTTCCTAAAGTGGCCATAGAGGAGGCTTCAGAAATTTGACTTCTCATAATTTAGAGAGCTGCTCTGTGCTGAGTCCTGGGAATGAGTATGTTAGGTCTGAGTCTACTGCTTATGAGGGCCACCATCCAAAGTTTCGACAGAAACAGGACATACTATCCATCAACATCTCCTATGAGATTGTTAGATGTGATAGACAGTTTGTGCTGATTCTAGGCCCCCAGTGACCTAGAAACATTCCCCAAACTGGGAGTGAGCTTTATCTCTTTTATTTAGAATGAAATTTTTAATTTATCTTCATTTTAAATAATAGCATAAACTAATAGCATTGATAAAACTGAGTCACCAAGATCCAGCTTATACCAATAACCACACGATGTCACTATGAGTTCAAAGTATTTTGGACTAACTTTAGTTCAAAAGTAATCTGGACTAAAAGAAAAATAAACTGACAAACTTGGAAAATGATATCAGACCTGAAAGCCTCCAGCTAACCACCAAATCAAGATGGGACAGTTTATCCTAGAGGTCCTGAAGAGTCACATATGGATAGATTTAGAAACCCAAAATCAGAATAGACTACCCAATAATGCCTGTGGCCACCATACAGTTTTGATACTCGGCTTCAGAAGAATGGGAGGGGAGGCAGTGATCTTCGTTCTGGTTGTCTCAAAGGGACTCCCGACGAGGGGCCATATTACTTATTGAGGAAAAACATCCCCTTTGGCCTACTTTGAAGACTGGGTCCTATGTTGGGACCCCCAGAGTCAGACCTCTGCCCTAGGACTCTGGTTACAATATTGCCACCAAATAAGTTAAATCAAAATTTTAGAGAACGTAAGTTATCAGAATAACCTTCTTTTTTGAGTCAGAAGGAAAGGACTAGATGTGCAGCTGTTGTATAAGTCACTAACACTGGATATCAGTTTGAACGTTCACATACCTCACAGTGAGAATATTTTTATCATTCAAGAGATCATAAGCAGCTTATATTGAGTCTCCATTGACTGTGGATAATGTAAGGTTTCATCCATGTGAGACCTGGCAGAAACAAACAAGAGACTCTGGCAAAAGAAATGACAGGACCAGTTTATTAAGGGCACGGAGCTAGCGTCCAGAATCAGGAATGGAGCAGCTAGCAGCCTCTGCTGCTAGGTAGGGTTTTTAAAGGGAGAACAGGGAAGTGCAGGGCAGTTTAAGGGTGTGGACCAATAATTGTAGGGAAGAGGCAGTTAAAAAAAAAACAGGGGTTATCAGTGTCAGGATGTGGAGTAAAAAGTGGCTATCAGTTCCCTTCTGCAGAGGCCAGATCCCGATTCCTGGAATGTTCAGCTGCTGGTGTTTTCTCTTCAGTCACCATCTTACAGATAAGAGAATCAAGACAGAAGAAACTGAGCAAGGCCTTAAGATAGGGGACCATGTGAAGAGAAGTGCATGCTGCTTCCTGGTTCATTGGTCTTTGCCAGTTGAATGTGGAGACTCATGGATGGCTGACTATGGCATTGTCCCCCTGTGGCTCTCACAGGGGCCTCCGCCACAGAGGGTCAGGAGCATGCTCATGAAGTGTCTCTCCCTCCTTGGATTACTCCCACCCCGGCCGGGTGGGGGGCGGGGCCTGGAGAGATCAGGTGTTGGGAACCATTTGCCTGCCTTGAACTATGCCTTAGTTTAGGGTTAGGCAGAAGTCAATCTTGTGCACAGAAGTGCTGTTGGGAGCAGGAGGTTTTGCTATGCAAATAATTTACACCTCGGGGGAAGTATATCTTACGCCCAAGGCTGAGGACACCTGAAGACCCTTGAAGGAAGATGTGATTGGCTTAAGTTATTTTGCCTGTGTTAGTATTGTTTTCGTGTTAAACTTTTGACCCATTGTTTTGTTCCTCATTTCACAGTATAAATAGGGGGCACTTAATAAAGGCAGTGTGCTTCAGTATTGACTGAAAGCCCTCCCGAGTCTGTCCAATTTTCTCTCTCTCTGGCTCTCTCTTTCTCTCTACATTTCTCCATTCTCACTCTCCGCTTCAAGTATGGTTCGATTTCTGCTGGTGGGCTCCAGCAGCGTGGCCTGCCCCTAGGAAAGCCCACACTGGGATGCAGCATGGACGCCGGGTGCAGCGAGAACCCCTCAGGCAAGGCCCGGGTCCCTGTCGGGCCAAGAAGAGTCAGCAGCCAGAGTCTTCTGGTGTTGCAACTCTTTATTATGTTGCAACTCTAACAGATGTTACAGTTCTTCCCAGGCACAGCAGGGAATCCGATTTACAATGCTCAAGCATGCTTTTTTATACCTTTTTCCCCCAATCAGAATATACTTCCCCACATCTTATTGTCCTATCATATTTGCACATTTTCAAGCCTTGCTTTTCCAGCATAAGGGGCAGTTACATGGGTGGTTGCAAAAGATGGTTACAAGAGGCATTAATAGTCCAATCAGCTAATAGTAAGCATAAGCTTAATTATCATACCTGGGGGGGGGTTAGGTTTTGATTTCCCCAAGGCTCACTCAATTTCTCAGAACTGCTTGTTTATCTCCCCTGCCTGGGTGGCTAGGTTTCACTTCCCTTAGGCACCATTTTAACTGTCTGTTTACTGTCCCCAGGCATTTAGTGAGACCCCACAGCTGACCTCTGGCTATTAGGTCAGCATCTTAACATAAGGGAAGGAAACAGGGAACTCTTTCTTTGTTTAACCCAAAAGTGTGAGTTTAACTAATCCTCTCATGTTTTTCCTCTGTTCCACCCTTCAGCCTAGAACAAGGACACCTTGGAACTCTTTTTCTTTCTTTACTTTTCTTTTTAAGATAATACTTGCATTTGTGTGTGTGTGTGTGTGTGTGTGTGTGGTGCACACCTATGTACCATGGTGCACCTGCAGTAGAGGACAAGTTGAGGGCATTGGTCCACTCCTTCTACCATGTAGATTTCAGAGATCAAACTTGGGTCCTCAGGCTTGACAGCAAATGCCTTTACCTTCTGAGCTATGGAACCTAGCATTTAATTCTTTTATTTTCTTATCACATTATGAACAACTAGGCCACTGGAAAAGAAACTTTGCTCTCTTCCCCTGACATATGGCAGCCTGCACAGATCCCCAATAAGGAAAGCCTTCCAAAGTTTTACTTCCTAGGAAGATAAACCACTCTGAGAGTAAAAATCATTTTGCTGTATTGGATTTGTGGGGGTTATTTTTTGGGACAGGTCTCCCTGTAGCAATGGATGGCCTAGAAGTCACTATGTATGGCAGGCTGGCCTTGAACTCACAGAACTCTACCTGTCTCTGCCTCTCAAGTGCTGGCATTAAAGGCATATACCACTATATCTGGCCATATTGTTGTGTTGGGATCTCAGATTAGATTCACAAATTTCTTATGTCCAAGCCTGATCAACTGATACTTGGGTTTTAACAACAATAAGAAAATATTGTAAGAATTAGTCCTCTTTTTCTGTACTCATTTCTGATTCTTCTGGGGGAGCCACTCTCCTGAAATCCTTCTGACTGGGTCCTCCCTCGCCTGCTGCTTCTGTCTTATTAGCATGAATTTTACTGTATCTATAACTCCTTCATGGGGGAGAAGATGGACTACTGTTGCATGGACTTGCCCTCTCCCTGGCAAGCTGAACTGGCAAGCTATGGACAAAGCATTTCTCCCAGGCCTAAGTGCACCTGCTTTCCCAGACCTATAAACTTGTTGACCTGCTACAAGAAAAGGAGGAGCTGGAAGAATCAGCTACTCCTCCCAAACAACCAGTGGCCTGAGTTGTACGTGGGGGAAGGACTAAGGGTGTGAGCAGAGGAAGTTGAGAGAGGCTAGCCCCTTTTGCCATCTTGGGCAGCTGCCAGAAGATCACAGGGTCCCTGTAGGATGTAGATTTCCTGTATCGCCTCAGCATCAGAGGACCCCCCTCACTCCTGTAAGTAACCCCCTCACCAATTGATCTGTTAGCAAGCCCAAATAAACTCTGGTCTCCCAAACTATAGTTTATACCTCACTTTGTCATTAGGGACTTAGGAGGATGGGATCAACAGAAGGAATTTTAGTGACAACTGCCCATTAAGTGTTGTAAACCAACAAAATGAATACCTATAATGGGAGATTAGCAGGGTCCATACTGAGTACTGGTTGTCCATCCCTGATCCTGTACTACTTGGGTGACACAGTTGAATTTCTGTCCCACTGAAATCTTGTTTAGCCTTAAAGATCAGATGCTTGTGAGAGAGAAGGCCCTTTTTATGTGGATTGGCCCTAACCTGTTGCCTCCAGTGGCTCCAGCTGACCATCATACACCCTCTCACCTGGTCATGATCTTCGTGCTAAATGACCCCTGAGCTCTTGATAGTTGAAAATTGCCTTGACAACAATCAGACTGAATGATAAGAGGACAAAAAGAAGTGATTCCTGAACTCTGGGGACAAAGTCTGCCTATTCCCAGAAAACATGACTATTCCTCCCTTGATTAACTTTCCCTTGCTCCTCATTTACTCCAACCCATATCTATGATCTCTCAACTCCTAACACATCAGGAACTTGATTTGCAAGTTTATTTCCCACTCATCCTATTCTTTTTGTCTTTTTTTATGTCTTTATGGATATGAGTGTACTGCCTGCATATATGTGAGTGACGCGTGTTGTGCAGTGCCCATGGAGCTCAGAGTGGGCATTGGATCTCCTGGAACTGGAGTTCTGATCAGTTGTTAGCTGTCATGTGTTTTCTGGGAATGGAATCTGAGTCCTCTGCAAGAGCAGCCAGTGCTCTTAACCACTGAGCTCTCTCTCCAGCCCCCTGCCCAAACTATTCTTGGCCCAGTGCTCAGTAGCACTTAATCTATTGATGTCACAAATTGGTAAGACCCTGGCATAGAAAATGCTTGTCTTCTTCATTCAGGGGATGATCTTGAAGTCATCAATCTAGTGAAAAAAAATGCAAGCTGAACAGAAACCACTAGTTTACCTGAAGGTTTCTAAAAACAAAACAAAATACACCAACCAATCAGACAAAGAAAGAAAAGAGACAAAAGAGAAAGAAAGGAAGGAAGAAAGAGAGAAAGAAAGAAAAAAAGGACTGCTTGGCATGAAGATTATTCTCAGATCATTATTTTGAGATGCTGTTATGTGACACTATTCCTGGAGTGATTTGAGCAGCCATGTATGACCCCCAGACAGGGAGACTATACTACAAAAGACCAAAGGAAGAAAGGGTATCACCAAAGTCCAACTTGATAAACCAATGAGTTATATTGGGATTACTTAAAGGAAAGTGGGTTAAGTGGGTTAAGTGTGGGGCCAGTGTTTGTTGCCATAAGGTAGTGAGCAAAGCCCAGTAACCTGGGAGTCCCTGAAGGGATGGTAGGAGTCAAGCCTACTCTGCCTGATGTCATAACCTGGCCCCAGAGAGCCACTGAAGATATGAATCTTCCTTTTCCTCCACCTCAGACCAGAACCAGGTTTTTTGGTTTCATTTCCTCATTCCTAAACTTCCACAGCATTCTCACCCTTTACCCCTAAACCCCCACCTTTAACTTTCCCACCTTCTGTAATGGCCAGAGGGCCTTCCTATAAAAACCCCTGTCTTGGTCCCAATAAACGAACTGCCCACCGACGCAGTTTCCCAGGTATCATTTCTCACCACATTCTGAGCCATCTGAGGACCAGTTCTACTCTCCACTCTCTGGGACCACTGATGCGCAACAGCTGTCTCTGGAGATGGAGCTCCACAGAATAGGAACAACTCAAAGGCAGCTGTGTTGCTAAAAACCCACACCAGCATGGCTGATAGCTCACAAAAACTGGAAACATGGAACTTATCTTTGCAGGCAACTCTGATCAGAGAATATCTCCTAGCAGTCCTTACTGCTTCTACCAACTTGAGGAGGAAGGAACCAGTGTATCTGTTCATTTTTAGGGATTTCCAGAAGTTTATGAGTTGTTAAATTCCTGAGTCTTAAAGGGTCTCCCCATCCTGAGTCTATTTAAAAATTTTTTATTCTTTTTGTGTGTATGAGTGTTTTACCTGCAAGTAAGTATACCATGTGTGTGCAAACCTGCAGAGGCCAGAAGAAGGCATTGGATACCCTGGAACTGGAGTTATGGATAGTTGTTAGCTGCTATGTGGGTGCTGGAAGTGGAACCTGGGTCATCTCTCCAGCCCCCACATCCTTTTCATAAGCTTTCCTCCAAGATCAAATGTTTTATATTGGAGGAAATTGCTGCACAATGGCAAGAGGCATTGTTGTGTTACGTTTTCTGGAGAGATGTGAACTAAAGTCTCTTCACCCCAGACAGAGCACTGATGATGACAGACAAAAAAAAAAAAAAAAAAAAATTCCATCCAAGTCTAGCCTAATGAACCAGCGAATTTTTTTGTGTATTACACTTACAAATTAATATACTATGCAAATAAATTAGAATCAAAGACAAAATCACGCGGTCATCTCAGTAGACACAGAAAGGCCTTTGACAAAATTCAACATCCCTTCATGTGGGTAGGTCTCCATCTCCAGCACAGCTGTTGTGCTCCAGCCATCCCAGAGACTGGAGGACGATTGAACAGGGCCTCTGTTGGCTCAGAGTGCAGCAGGAAGAGTTCCCAGATACTGTGTCAATGGGCAGTTCAGTTATTAAAACCAAGGCAGAGGTTTATATAGGGAGGCCTTTCTGGCTGTTACAGAAGGCAGGAAAGTTAAAGGTGGGGTCTTTAGGTAAAGGTGGGAAGGTTGTAGGGCTGATGTGGAAATAAGGAACAAGGAAACGAAACCCAAAAACCTGGTTCTGGTCTGGGGTGATCTTTGTGGGGGAAAAGAAGATTCATATCTACAGTGGCTTCCTGGGGCCAGGTTATTGCATCAGGCAGAGCAGGCCAGACTCCTACCATCCCTTCAATGTATCCGGGGTTCCTTGGCTTGCTGAATACCTTTTATGATAGATTCAGTCCCCATACCTTCATAATATAAGACTTAAAAACTAAGATTAGAAGAATGATATCTTAATATTACTGTGTATCATGAATTTCTCATGGTGAGGCTTGGCCTTCAGCCCCACCCAAGCCCCACATTTGAACTAACAGAGTGGACAAAAAATGCTCTTTGGAAAAGTGGATTTATTACAGGGTACTTACAAAGGATTCATCCCCAGGGAAAGAGAGAGAGACAGAGGTGTTGTGTGGTGGAGGAGTGAGGCTGCATTCCATAAGGACCTCCCCGGACTCCTGGAACATGCATGCGAGAATGGCACCCTTGCTCTTCGCCCACCTCTCCCCTTCCCAGCCTTCCCTGCATTTCCACTAACCCTCTGCCCTCAGTCATTGGTTAGTTGTCTGTCAATCACATTTGGAAGTCCATCCCTCATAGCAGACAGAGCAAAACTGCTTTTCTATGCAACATCCCACCCCCTTTTTCTCTCTGGCTCTCACAAACTTTCCACCACCTCTTCTGTGATAGTCCCTGAGCCATATGAGCAAGGAGTTTGGGGAGGGAGAATAACAGGTATAAGATGATATTCTTTCCACTGTGGCATGGATTATCATCTTGCTTCAGTGATGCTCCTCTACTGTAAAAAACACAATAATTGTAAAACAAAAACAACAACAGCAAAAGTAACATCCACACAAATACTGAATGGCCTAACCTATGGGTGTAAGCACAAGTGCTTAGGCAATACCAAGTAGGCACATCCATATCTATCTTGCAAGCAATTACTGTAGCTTTTTCATGGGGGCTTATAACTCTCCCCCTCACCAGTGGGGGTCAACATTCTTTTCCTAATATCAGATGTGTGTGCGCCCTCCCTGAAGAGCGGGCCCTGAATCCAATTTTAAATATGCTGGGGGTGCACATACCAGATGAGCCTCTATCACACCTGTAGAGACATCTGACAGTGAAGCAGGAAAGATCTGTCCTTAAGCAGAGCTTTTCAGGACCATTCTCCTATAGCGGCCTACACAGTGCCCTCTAGTATAACCAGCATTATAATGTGGCAATTGCCTTTGTTTGGTAGAAGGGGGATTCCAAGTCTCTCTTGGCCAACAGCTCACAGGGGGAGCAACCCATTTAGTGTCCTGGATTTCTCACATGGAGCATCCATTCCTTCCTTTATCCTTGCCAACCTCATTGGTCCTGGCCCAAACTGCTTGGCCCTACATGGACCAAGGAGGAATAAGGTTTCTCTTGCCCCTGTAGCACCTGTTGATTTCTAGGGCCAGGGAGACCCTGGATCTGATTACTGACCCTAGCCACACCTGTGGTCTCTCCATTGACCACACCTGGCTGTTGGGAAAGGCCCTGGCTGGGCAAACTGTCTCCACTCCTCAAATAGCCAGTCACAGGGTAGAAATGTACCCTGTTTACTCTGGGGGGCTTTGTATCCACCCCTGGGTTAAGCTTCATCTCTTTGTACCTTTTGTGAACCATTTCTCAGGGCTTAAAGCCTCCCAAAGGTGAATTAGCACAGAATTTGGCTTTTTATCAATCCTTTCTTTAGGAACTTGGGCTAAATACAAGTCCCTCCATATTTGTCTACAAGTAACCCAAGCAGACCTCCTTTTCTGTTTTGCCTCCCTTACACATCCTTTAGGCTGTTCTATTCTGCCACAGACATACTTTACATGTTGGTCTAAGTTTAAATCTGTCAAAGCCTCTCCTGCCCTGTAAAGCTCTTATCCCACTAGGGGATCCAGTTGGGACACTAAACCTTCATACCAATGTTGAGGTTCCTGTTCAATGAAATCCCTGATTAAATCTCTAGTGAACACAGTCCTATCTGGTCCTGTAATTGGGGTATCGCATATTGTTTTCCTCAAACGCAGTTCTCTTAACAGCACCTGTCCTTCTCATTTTGTTTTCCAGCTCCTGAAATCCATGGGGACCTCCATTGGTGATAACCAGGTTTCTCTAATGGCTTGTACAAGCCAGTCTCTCAGAGATCATTTCCCTTTGTACTGCCTTACACTATGCAGCCTAAATCTCAAGGAGGGATGTGTGGTTATGTAGCTCAGCTTTCCTGCCACTGCAGCATCCAGGTTAATATCATCTGCTCCTCTGTCCCATATTCTCAGGAGCCAGGTGATGACAGGCTCTTTTGCCCTTATTCGAATGTCCTCCCTATTTCCAGCAGCTTTAGAGCTGAAAATCCTCTATTTACTAAATCCTTTGGTTTGTTAAGGCCTCCATCAGCATGTTGACATTTAGATTTTTTCTTTGTATTACAGGTCAAACCTGAGAGGCATTTTTAGCTTCTTCTGGGTTGCTTCCTTCCTCATTGCTGCTTGATTCTTCCCAGGGGTTCCAGGTCCTGGGGTCCCAGAATGGGTCTTGTATTATCAGCCTGACCTGGGGTTTCGTCCCTTTTCTACCTCCTAGCTGTAGGAAGTGGCAGGCTAAAACTTCTATGTCCTTTTCTCTTTTATCCAATTGGCTAGCAAGGTCAGAGGCTAGTATTGAAGAACAAGCCTCATATCTTTCTCTCGATCTCATTTGTCTCTCACACTTTGAATCTCTCTTTGGGCTACAACCTCAGCCTGAGACTGCCACCCCAGTATTTTCTCCACAAATCTCATCTGCTTAGGCAAGTTCACCTTAGTTACATATTTCAGTATAAACCATAGTATCCCTGCAATGGCTGCCACACACACCAGTTCTATGGGGATAGTCCACCATGAGAAGATTTCCTCTGCCTACACTTTTCCCTTGGCTGTTCCCCTTATTAGCTGAAGCTCCATAAATAATTTCCCTAGGAGCATTCTCCTTTTGTCAGTCGCTCCTGCTTGGCTATGCCAATTGAATCTGGCATATCTAGGAGGAGGGAACATTAGCTGAGAGAGTGTCTACATCAAATTGGCCTGTGATGGGGCATATTCTTAATTGCTAATTGATGTAGGAGGGCCCAGGCCACTGTGGGCAATGCCATCCTAGACAGGTGGGCCTGGGTTCTATAAGAAAAGTGGCTGAGCAAGCCACAGGGAGCAAGCAGTAAGCAGCATTCCCCCATGGTCTCTGCCTTCACATAGTTCCTGTCTTTAAGTTCCTGTCTTGAGTTCCTGCCTTGACTTCCCTCAGTGAGGGACTGTGACCTGTAAGCCAGTTAAACCATTTGTTCCCCAAGTTGCTTCTGGTGATAGTGTCTATCACGGCAACAGACATCAAACTAAAATGGTGGAAAGACTTTCCATGCTCATGGATCAGTACAATTAAGAGTGCAAAAATGGCTATATAGCCAAAAATGATGTATATATTCAGTTCAGTCCTTATCAAAATTCCAATGCTGTTCTTTACAGAACAGGAGAAAAAAAAAACTTAAAATTCATATGGAAAAACAAAAGACCCAGTCAAAACAATACTGAACAAAAAATAATAATGCTAGAGGTAGCATCATCCATACCTGATTATACTACAGAGCCATGGTAACAAAAGCAGCATGGCACTGTAGCAAAAACAGGCACACACAACAATGGAATCGAACAGAGGAGAAAGAAACAAACCCACACAGCTATGGCAATCTGATTCTCAACAAAAGTGGTAGAAACACAATGAAGAAGAGACAGCCCCTTCAACAAGTAGTACGGTGAAAACAGAGTGTCTATATTTAAAGGAATGAAACTAGATTCCTGTATCTCACCCTCTCAAAATTCAGTTCAAAATGAATCAAAGACTGATAAGAGGCCTGAAACATTAACACTGGTAGGCAAAAACACTTCAAGATATAGAAACTAGCAAAGATCTTCTGAAAATGACTCCAATATCTCAGAACAATGCAGCAAAAATTGAACAATGGGATTGCATGAAAGTAATAATCTTCAACAAAGCAAAGGAACTGGTTTCCAGAGTAAAGAAACATATTGCATAATGGGGGGAAATCATTGCCAGCCATTCCTCTCACTTGCAACTCTCTGAGAATTATACAGAGTTCAAAACACTAAGCAGAAAAGTATAGATAATTCAATCAGTTCATGGGTAAATGCATTGAACATCTCAAAATGAATACAAATGGTGCACAGATACATAAAAATTTCTCAACACCCTTAGGCACACAGGAAATACAAATCAAAAGTACACTGAGATTCCATCACACCCCAGTCAGAATGACTATCTTCAAGAAAACATAATGCCTGGCATGGTGGAGCACATCTTTAATCCCAGCACTCAGGAGACAGAGGTTAGTGGATCTCTCTGTGAGTTCAAAGCCAGCTTGGTCTGCATAGCAACTTCCAGGCCAGCTAGGGCTACACAGTGAGACCCTGTCTCAAAAAATCAAAAACAAAAACAACAGACCCAACAAAACAAACAAGAAAAATATGACAAATGCTGGTGGGGGTTGGGGGTGGACTGAGGAACCATTACATACTCTTGGTGGGAGTTCAAATTAGTTCATCCATTATGGAAATCATTATGAAGCTGCCTCAGGAAACTAAACATAGAAGTAAATTATGATTGGTCTATACTACTCCTGGGACTATGCCTAAAGGGTTCTGAGCATACAGTAGAGCTACCCATACAGCCATAGTCATTGTGACCATTCACGATAACCAAGTGGTACAATCACCCTAGATCCCCACCCAAAAAGGGGTAAATAAAAAACCTGGTAGCTATATGTAAATAATTAACTATTATTCAGTCTTAAACAGTATGAAATGATGCCATCCTTAGTAAAATAAGTGGAACTAAAGATCATTATGCTAAGTAAAATAAGAGTCAGTAAAATAAATACTTCATGTTTTCTCTCATATACAATTTTTCTTTTGTTTTATGACAGGGTCTCACTATCCAGCCTGGAACTGGATAAATAGACCAGTCTAGCCTCAAACTTACCTGTTTCTTCCTCTTGAGTGTTAGGACTAAAGGCATGTGCCACCACATCAGGCTTCAGAATCCAAATCTTAAAAAGAAACATGAAAGTAGAAACAGAACACATTATTTTAAGTGATTTTAATTTATTTTTACGAGTATGAATGTTTTGCCTGCATATATGTAAGTGTACCTGTGTATGCAATGCCTGTGGAGACCAGAAGAGGGTGTCAGATTCTCTGGAACTGGAGATATGGATGGTTGATAGCTGCCATGTTGGTGCTGGGAACCCAACCCAAGTCCTTTGCAAGAACAGTCAGTGCTCTTAACTGCTGAGTCATCTCTCCAGCCCCAGAAGTGGAACTCTTTAAGGTAAGAGGGGAACCAGCAAAAAAAGGTAAAAGGGATTTAAAAGGTATGAATGGGGAGGATGGAAAGATGGTTCAGAGGTTAAGAGTACTGGTTGCTCTTGCAGAAGACTTGGGTTCAAATCCCAGCACCCACATGGCAGCTAACAACAATCTGTAACTCCAGTTCCAGGGTATCTGACACCCACTTCTGGCCTCTGTGGGCACTGCATGACATGGGTGCACTTGCATGCATGCAGGCATAACACTCACATACATAAAATAAAAAATAAAAATTTTAAAAAGGATGAATGTGATAAAAAGTGAATATGATTGAAGTGTATTGTGTTATCTATGAAAATGTCATAGTGAAAACCTATTATCAGTATAAATATTCACTATTAAAAATTAAGCTGAAGAGTCAAATAACAAGGAACTGGAGAAATGGCTCCATGGTTAAGAGCATTGGCTGCTTTTGTGGAGAACCTGGAACTCCAATTCCAGGGGCTCTGACGTCCTTTTCTGACCTTTGGGAGTATTGCACAGCATGGGTGCACTTACACACATGCAAGCAATGCACTCGTGCATAAACTAAAAATAAATAAAATATTTAAAAGTGCTGGAGCCCGCAAGCAGAAATCGAAGGGTACCTGAAGTGGGGAGTGAGGATTGAGAAATAAAGAAAGAGAGAGAGAAAAGATAGATTGGGGAGGGCTGTCAGTCAATACTGAGGCCCGGACTTTATTTTGCTCAGTGTATTTATACCTTTACAGCTGTATGGGGAGCAAAATAAGTCAAGAGCTCCAAGCAAAAACAAACATGCATTTACAAAGGCAGAACCATTTAAGTCACCAACATCTACTAACAAAAGGTCCTTAGCCTTGGGCCCAAGGCAGACTTCCATTCAGGAGTCATAAAGCCCTAAACTAGGGCATAGCTCAAGGCAGGCAAATGGCTCCCAACATAAAAGAATCAAATAACACAAAGTAATAGACAAATCAACACCTTTTAAGGGCAGGGAAAGAAAACAGATGCTAATACAAGAAATCCGTATTTAATAGCAATCCCTTAAAAATGAAGTTTAAGTCACAATGAGATACTTCTACCTATGAGAGTGCCAAAATGAAAAACAAAGCTGCAAATATCAGATGTGAGTGATAAATCAAAACCCAGAGAACTGGGAAAATGGAACAGTAGTAACTTAGCAAAAACTGTTTTTAGTTAAACATACACCTAAAGGATGGAGAGATGGCTCATTGAGTAGAGTCTCACCTTGGACTTGAATTCTATCACCAGAAGCCATGTACATGTTTGTAATCCCAGTTCTGGGGTGGTGGAGACAGGCATGTCCCTGGGGGCTTTCCAGCCAGCCAGCATAGACAAATTAGCAAATTCAAAGTAAAAGTGTGAGACTTTGTCTCAAAAAACAAAATGGAATCTGACACCATGAATCTGTTAGAAGAGAAAGTAGAGAATATGCTTCAATATAGCACAAGAAAGGACTTTCCAAATAGGGTTATAGGAATTAATACCAATCATTGAGAAACAGAACTTTGAAACTAGGAAGTTTCTGTACAGCAAAGGATACCATTAATCAAGTGCAGAAGCAGTCTGCCTAATGAGAAAATCATCTTTACCAGCGGTATATCTGAGAGAAGGCTGGTATCTAGGACATTCAAAAATCTCAACAAGAAAACAGACAAGCCAATTTAAAAAAAAATGGGGCATAGAACTGAGCAGAGAGAGTTTTCTGGATCTGGAGGGATAGCTCAACCATTAAGAGCATATACTGTTCTTCCAAAGGACCAGAATTTGATTCATAGCACTCACACTGGGCAGCTCACAAATGCCTGTAACTCTAGCTCCAGGGGGAGCCTTTGGCCTTCCTGGGCATCTGCACTCATGCACACCACCCCCGCATTTTTAAAGATTAAAAAATTAATTTACTTTTTTATGCATGAGTGCTTTGCCTCCATGTATGTAAGTGTACCAAATGTGTGCAGTTCTCAACAAGGCCAGAAGAGGATGTGGGATGCTCTGAAACTGGAGTTAGGCCATGTGAGTGCTAGGAACCAATCTCGGTTCTCTGCAAGAGTATCAAACCACTGCGTCAATCTCTCCAGCCCCATAATTTAAAAAATCTAAATACAGCACTTGGAATAAAAATTTAAAATAATTGTCGTATCAGGAATTTCCATTTGTGGATAGCACGTATGTATACATATTACGAACCCATGGATGTGTCTTCTGTAGGTCAAGTGCAAGTGCGTCCTGGCCAGGCAGGGAATACTTAGCAGAAGCCTCAGGTCTCTGTCATTCAAGGCTTGGGGCGTGTCCTCACCCTGTCCATCAGCGTGGAACTGTCCAATCAGCCGCAGCTGGAGGGGCGGGAGGGCTGCCCCACTCTCGCGGGTTTTGTGGTCTCCGTTTCGGGCCCAGGCTCCGACCCACTCGTTGTGGTCCTCCGCGGTGGCTCTTTCGCGGCCTCTTTCCATGAGGTCGGGACGCCGTGGGGCCGTCGGTAAGTCGGAAATGGTAAGTGCGGCCCGGGCTGGCGGGCACCAACCAGAACCGCGCGCGGACGGCCTCGTTTGCTAGCGTCTGCTGCTGCATCCCGCTCGGTCCCGCGTCCTGGGCGGCGCGGCGGGGTCGGCTTCCCGAGTCCTCTCTCCAGCCGCCTCAGGGCGATGCGCAGACCCCGGATGCCCGGCTCGGCCCAGCCGTCCCCACCGCTGGGCAGAGAGGGCGACGCGGGCAGGCCGAGGGATTTGGTGTGCCCCGCCGGGAGGCCGGGCTGGGAGGCCTGGCGAAGGTCGGTCCGCGGCGTGGAGCCCGGGTCTAAGTAGAGGAAGCCGGCGTCCCCATCCTAAGTGTGGACCCGCCCATCATTGTCTCTGCCGGGTCTGCAGCCCTGATTGCTGGGGGCGAGGGGGTGGGGTTCTCTGGAGATGACTTCCGCTTCTGTCCGTGAGCTCCGTTCTTCCTGGAACCTTGGGTGACAGCGATCTCAGTCTGGAAGGAGACCAGTAGGTTAGACAGACAGCTGAAACGTTGCGGCGCTCACCTGCTCAGGTAAGCAGGTGAGCTAAATGAAGGGCACAGATATCATCCTTCGTTCATCCAGCGTTTTGTTACCTCGTTGGCACAAGTGAGGAGTCAAGACTTTTTGGCCAAAGCAGCTTCTGAGTGTCTGTGTAACTTTCAGTGTTGGCAAATCCAACTTCAAGTCTCAGCCCGTACTGTTGGCTCCCCTTGCTAAGGACAGATACAGTATTTTTCACCCCCCTCCGCCCCCGCAGCCAACGATTTCCGGCTGTAGAATCCCAGGGACTGACAGGTTTCTCATAACTGCCATGTTTCCCAGCGTAGGTAGACAGTTGGTCACCTCTTAGAAGCCAGTCTGAGATCTAGGGTGAAGCCTCTCAGGGAAGCAGCTGGAGGCCCTGGAATTGGAGGAGTCTTCAGAAATAGTCGAACTTAAAAGTTGATGGCATTATCTTGCCCTAAGCCCAACTCCCATTCCTAGCAAACATTGATTAGTTAGGTGCTGATAAACAGAGGAACCAGCCGAGAGATAATTCCTAGTCTCCTGGATTCTCTTGAGTTATGAAGGAAGAAAACACTCCTAAAGGATTAAAAAGGAAAATCCACTATAGTGCAGTGGCACAAAAACATGAAAAGCAAAGAGCGTTTGAGCAGTGTCTCCTGGGGTCCGGGGGTAAGGGTGGATGATGATTAGGTATTCCTGCGAGCAGCTCTAGGTTGAGACAATACCCTCACCACTGGATTCTGATGGGTCTGTATGCTCTTCAGAAATGCTCCTTTATATGTTCATCACTTTGAAGTATTTGTTCATTTATTTGAGCCCCAGATTTACATTAAGTATGAGATGTATTCAGAGGCAAAAAAAAGATAAAATATTCTTAAGCTAGAAAGAAGCAGATTTCAACAGAGCAGTGTCTGAAGTTTCATCTCTGTTAAAAATTCTTTAACTTTTTGTTATGTCGCCCCCACCTCCAGCATATATAGCAGATTTTTTGAGATCTGATCTTTTCTTTAGGGTGATTTCAAATGGAACTCAAGGGCCTAGACTCAAGAATGTGAGGAAACATTAGTTTTCATTATTGCTTTAGAAAATGAATACATGTCCACAGTTCATAGGACCATTGAAAATATCAGTTCCTCTCCTTTATATATTAGATAATTTGTAAGGTGTATACTAATTCTGTTTTGTTTCTTGTTAGATATAGCTTTTTTTTTTTTTTTTTTTTGTCAAAAAAAGGTTAGATACGAGTCTCTTTATAAGAATACTAATCCCTGGGACTAGAGAGATGGCTCAGCAGTTAAGAGCACTGACTGCTTTTGCAGAGGATCTGGGTTCAAGTTCTAGCACCCACATGGTGGCTAACAATCATCCATAACTCCAGTTCCAGGGGGTTCAGATACCATCTTCCAACCTCCTTGGACATTGCACAACATGGGTGCACTTACATTCGGGCAATAAACTCATACACATAAAATAATAAAATATTTTTTAAAAAGAATACTAATCTCAAGCCTGAAGACATAGCCCAGTTCATAGAGTACTTACCTAGTATAAATGAAGCCTTAAGTTTAATCCTCAGCACCGTATTAAAAATGGGTATTGGGTGTAGTGGGCCTGGAAAGTTGGCTCTGTGGTTAAGAGCATGGGCTGCTCTTTGAAATGGACCTAGGTTCAGTTCCCAGCACCTATATGGCAGCTAAGAACCTTGTGCCAAGGGATCAAATGCCCTCTTCTGGCTTCCACAGGCACTGCTTGGTGTGGGTGCACTTACCATACATGTAGGCAAAACATTCATACACATAAAAAACTTTTTTATGTGTATGAGTCTTTTCCCTGAATGTAAGGGTACCTGTGCTGTGCAATACCTGTGGAAGCAAGGAGAAAGTGTTGGATCCTCTGGGACTGGACTTAAGGACAGTTGTCAGCCATCATGTGGATACTGGGAACTAAACCCTAGTCGTCTGCAAGGGCAGCCAGTGTGCTCTTAACTGCTGAGCTATCTCCAGCCCCCCATTTTTTTTTAAACAGGGTCTCCCTATAGCCTCAACTGGTCTAGAACTCACCATGTAGACCAGATTGGCCTTAATCTCATAGAGACCTGTTTGCCTCTGCCTCCCAAGAGCCGAGATTAAAGGTCTTTTTAGATTAAATGCTTTTTCTTTATTCATTGTAGGTATCGACACCTTTCCCAACATAATTTGCCAGTAGTGCTTCAGTTTTACAGGGTGCCTTTCATTCTATTGAAGTGTCCCCTAAGGGACATGTTTTGTTTGTGGTGGTTTATGTGTTTTTACATTGTATGAGCTGCAGTAGGAAAACTGAATACATGTAAACTGTGTACAATGATCAGTCAGTTGTGAGCACTTTCATCTTATATGTTATCATTCTTTGAGACAGTGTTTTCACTGTGTAGCTCTGGCTGGCTTAGAACACACACAAATTTGCCTGCCTCTGCCTCCTGAGTGCTGGGATTAAAGGCATGCACAACTATGTCTGGCATCATTCTTTTTTTAAAAACTATGACTGGAATTGCTTTTATTTGCAGTCAGCTTACACAGTTCCACAGTAGTCTAGTGAATTATATAGTGAGACCATGTCTCAGGAATGAGGGAGGGAAGAACGAAGGAAGGAAGTAGTTAGCTGGGGTGCAACTCAGTAGCAGTGCTCTTGCCTAGGATTACTGTAGCCCTGGATTGAACCCCCTAGTACTGGGGGGAAAAAAAAAAAAAGATTCTTAGGCTCCACCCCAGACCTACCAAAATCTGTATTTTGGCAGATCACCAATTGGCTAAGGCTGCTATGAAAGTTAGAAGATTTGTTCTCTACTTTTCCCAAAAGCTGCCTGTGAGGGTTAGTTCTAATTGTCACCATGACAATCTAGAGAGTCTCAGTGGGGAGTGGTCTAATTAGGTTGGCCAGTGGCCATGTCTATAGAGGATTATCTTGATTACATTAACTGATGCCGGAAGACCCCAACTGAAAGTGGGCAGCTCTGTTACCTTGGGCTGGGCCTTAGGGAAATGAAAAGCTGAGAGCAAGCCTACCACTGACAAGCATGCAAGCCTTCATTCTTCACTGCTCTTGACTGAATGTAATGTGACCTGTTGTATAGTCGCTCTTCTGTGCTCTAGTGTAGTACCTATTCCTCTGCATAGCTTTGCTTTTAGTACCTGTTACCAGCCTTCCTCCCTCTTGTCCCTTTCTCTCAGATCCTCTAATAACTAGTGTTCTACTTTTAAGAAATAACCTATCAATTTCCCTTTACAAATGAGAACATTCAGTATTTGTCGTTCCATGCCTGCCTTATTTCATTTAGCACAATGTCTTCTAGTGATAGTGTTATAAATGGCAGGATTGAAAGTTTTAATTTTGGTGAAATCCATTTTGTCTGTTTGTTTTGTTAACCAATCTTGTGGAATAATATCTAAGAAATCATTTCAAAATCTGGTCTAGAAGACCTTTTCTCTATATTTTCCTCTAAGGGTTATGTGGCTTTAACTCTTTCCTCAAAGGTCGTTGATCTATCTGGGTTTCATTTTATCATTTTATGGTATAAATTTCATATGCCTATCTTAAATATCCAGTTTCTCAGTACTTTTTTCCCCCAAAACTTTTTTTTTTTCCCTAATGATACTGGCTCTCAGGAGTATTTTATAGTTTTCTTTTTTTAATTTTTAAAAATTTATGTGTATGAGTGTTTTGCTTGCATGTAGGTAAGTGTACCTGTGTGTACATTGCCTACATAGGGCAGAAGGTGGTGTCAGGTCCCCTGGAACTAGAGTTATGGATGCTTATTAGCTGCCATGTGGGTACTGGGAACCAAACCTGAGTCCTCTGCTAGAGCAACCAGTGCTCTTAACTGCTGGACCATCTCTCCAGCCCTCATTTTCAGTGTACAAGCTTTTCATCTTGGTTAATTCCTAAGTGCTTTGGTTTTGGTTTTGGTTTGGGGGACTGGTTTATTGTTGTGTTTTGTTTTGTTTTGTGACAAAGTCTTCCTGGACCTTGCTATGTAGACCAGGCTTGTCTTGATCTCGCAGAGATCCATCTGCCTCCACCTCTTGTGTGCTGGGACTCACGGCATGTGCCACCACATCCAACTTAAGTATTTTTTAGTGAGATTCATAGTGTTTTCTTTTTTTGAGCAGAGTACACCTTGTAGATTTGTTAAGAAAAAGAACTGCTGAGACTGGGAGAGATTCCAGGGAAGGAACACCCTGCTTTCTTAATTAGCTCCTCTTCTTGCTGATTCCTAGTGTATATAAACGTAGATGAGTTTTGTCTGTTGAGTTTTGGCTTCTGTAAGATTACTGAATTCATATATTCCTTCTAAGCACTTAGGGTACTTATTTCATATATTTGCTCTAGGATTTTTCCATGTAGATCATGCTGTCTGTGAAGAGGTAATTTTGCTGCTGTTTTCCAGTTTAGATGCTTTTGTTGCCAGTGTTGTTGCCTAAGGGTTCTCGTTAGGCTTTCCAGTTTTGTGGGTTGGAAATGGTGAGAAGAGGTTTCCTCTTTTGTTCTTGATCTTAGAGGAAGGGAACCTGCATTTTTATAGATCATGTTTATTATGTTAAAGTTTCCTTCTAGACATAGATGTGCATGTCTTTAAACATGTGTATTGCCTTTCTCAGCTGCTTTTTCTGCGTCTGTCATGGCTGTGCAATTTAGTCACTTTACTAATGTTGACTATACATTAAATATTCTAGGCAGACCTGGAAAAGTAGTTATTGTTTGATGGCTAAAAATTATGTTTTAGGGCTAGAGAGATGGCTCAGTGATTAAGAGCACTGACTGCTCTCACAAAGGACCCAGGTTTGATTCCCAGCATCCATATGGCAGCTAACAACCATCTTTAACTCTAGTTCCAGGGGATCCAATGCCCACTTCTGACTTCTGCAGGCATTGCATGACAATGGATGTACTTACACACATGTAGGCAATACATTCATACACATCAAATAAATAATCTGTTTTGAAGATTTATGAAAGTTTACAAGAATATTATTTGGGTAATGTGGCATCTTAGTGACTTGGAGTTGTTTCTATTTTACACTTACTCCATTGTGCTTTGACATTAAGCAATTTGAAGAAACATTCTAATTGACATTAACAGTTAGAAAATCTCTGATTACTGTGTTTATTGATCATGAGTCTTACCACTTAATTAAATTTGGTCTCTAGAAAAAGACTTGCCAATTTCCAAACATTCTTTTGTTATAATCATATAGAATGTTTTCAATTCCCCAATTAAACAAGTTGTAACAACCTATAGAAAATATTGTCTGCCACTGGGCATGGTGGTGCATATCTTTAATCTCATCACTTAGGAGGCAGCAGCACATAGATCTCTTGTGAGATCAGGACCAGCCTGGTCTATGTAGTAAGTTCCAGACTGGCTGGGGCCACTGAAAATCAAACAAACCATATAGTCTGCTAAGGAAGCTCATGGGAGACTCCTGTTCTCAGGCCATTATAGGGATGATGATGTTGATCCTCATTTAGGCATTGCTGTAAGAACAATGGAACAAAGTAGAAGACATTCAGAAGAAAAACAGGAGTTTGGTAACTATAATTTGTATGAAGTTTTTCAGTGCTCTTAGTCATTCTTAACACAGGTTTTTAGAATCTCTCCCAAACCCCAAGTTCCCTGATACACAAGCAAAGATCCAATTTTGTGAGGAGCCACTTCTAACTGATAACTATCACAGTGTAACATCATTTGTAGAGCTGATGATAGGACTTTGTTAATGACACATTAAAGTACATGTACTCTACAAAGAAAAATAAGGGGTAATCAAGAAGCACATCTTAATCTCTGGATTTACCAATTAAAAGATTATTTTTACTCTGCTCTTGTTTTTCTATCTTTTTAAAAAGTATTTTATTATTTTTATTTTGTGTGTATGAATGTTTTGCTTACATGTGTGTAAGTGTACCCATGTTGTACATTGCCCGCGGAGGTCAGAAGAGGGTGTTAGATTCCTCTGGAATTGGAGTTAAGACAGTTGTTAGCTGCCATGTGGGTGCTGAGAATCTAACTCAGGTGCTCTGCAAGAGCAACCAGTGCCCTGAGCCATCTCTCCAGCCCCTATTCTGAGTATCTTAGTTATAATATTAATACATCTGTATGTGAGCAAATGAATACATAGAGAAAGTAGATTTTAGATGACCAAGTCATGTGATAAATTTTGGCCCTCACAAAATCATGGCAACATCTTGCATATGAGTATAGATTCCAGGTGGCATAAATCTTACCCAGCCTCCAATACACATTGTGGGATGTTTTAGAACTCAGTGGCCTTTGACGATGTGGCTATAAACTTCACCCAGGAAGAATGGGCTATGCTGGATGCTTCACAGAAGAATCTCTACACAGATGTGATGCAGGAAGTCTTTAGGAACCTAACTTCTATAGGTAAGAATGATATTTCTTTACTTAAATAGAAAACATCAGTTATTTTTTTCTGCCAGTTTGAAATTTGGAAAGGACTACTTTTGTGACTAAATGGGCATGATTTTCAGTGTATGGTGAAGCTCAAAGCTGCTGTTATTTTATTGAAATTCATAATTAATGATGGTTTTCCTGGGTCTACATTTTAGAAAATGAGTGGGAAGACCAGAACATTGAAGATGAGGACAAAAATCCAGAGATAAATATAAGGTAATTAGTGTTCACGAGGAGATACAGTGTTCTTTGAGGGAAGCTTGGCACACTTTGTAAATTTTAAACAAACCAAACAAGCACAACTTTAAACGTTTGTTATTAGCAATTCTACACACACATGCACATACCATACTTCAGTATAACAAGAGTTCAGTACTTTCAAAATAGTTGATTTCTACATAGTACTAAGAACTAGGACATCACTGTTTTGTTAGTAGTGGGGGAGCCATGTTTAAGAGAGATCTGTCCATTTTTTTCTAATAATGAAGACATGCTAAAAAACCAGTACTTTCTTTATTGGCTGTGATATAAGTCCAAGATTTGTTAATAAATAGAAAATCCATAATAAACGAGCCATTCATAATGTGCTTGTCTTTGTGCCAAAGTCATATGACAGATTTTGTAGAAGACTATAAAAATAGACGTGGGCAAACTTTGTTAGATTACAGATCTTAACCTGAAAAAATTTTTTCATTAAATTAAATATTACTAAGCTTATTGTTTCTGGTTGTTTTTTCTTTTTTTTTTTGAGACAGGGCCTCACTATATAGCCCTGGCTGATCTGGAATTCACTATTGTGGACCAGGCTTATCTTAAATTCACAGAGATCTACCTCTCTGTCTCTTGAGTGCTGGGGTTAAGGATGTGCACCACTATTCCTGGCCTAAAAAAGAATGTGGTTTATGTAGAAAAGTCTTCATATGTTATTCATTCCTTGATAGGCACATCATAACGAACTCTGGATACAACCTGTATGAAAGTGAAGAATATTCAGAGAAGCCATGTAAAATTACACAGTACAGGAGCTCCTTCATTTCTCTCATGAATGTTCAAAGGCATATGATAATGGACACTGGAAGTAAACCTTACAGATGTTTGATATGTGGGAAAGCCTTTCATTTCCCCAGTGAATTTAGAATACATCTAAGAACTCATACAGGAGAGAAACCTTATGAATGCAAACAGTGTGGTAAAGCTTTCAGTCATTCTAGCTCCTTTCGAAAACATGAGAGAACGCATACAGGAGAGAGACCCTATGTATGTAAACAGTGTGGGAAAGCCTTTAATTGTTCTGGTTCCATCCGAAAACATGAAAGAACTCATACTGGAGAGAAGCCCTATGAATGTAAACAGTGTGGAAAATCCTTCAATTGTCCCAGTTATCTTCAAATTCATGAAAGAAGTCACACTGGAGAGAAGCCCTATGAATGCAAACAATGTAGTAAAACATTCAGTTGTTCCAGTTCCCTTCGAAAACATGAAAGGACTCACACTGGAGAGAAGCCCTATGAATGCAAACAATGTGGTAAAGCATTCAGTTGTTCCAGTTCCTTTCGAAAGCACGAACGAACTCATACTGGGGAGAAGCCCTATGAATGCAAACAATGTGGTAAGGCCTTCTTTTCTCTCACAAGTGTTCGAACACACATGATAAAGCATACTGGAAATGGGCCTTTTAAATGTGATATATGTGAGGAAGTGTTTCCTTTTTCCAGTGTATTTAGAAGACATCAAGTATCTCATGCTGGAGAGAAGCCCTATGAATGTAAACAGTGTAGTAAGTGGTTTAGTTCTTCCACTTCCCTTCAGATACATGAAAGAACTCACAATGGGGAAAAGCCTTACATATGTAAACAATGTGGTAAAGCATTCAGTTGTCTCAGTTATATTAGAAAACATGAACGAACTCATACTGGAGAAAAACCGTATCCATGTAAGCAGTGTGGTAAATGGTTTAGTGCTTCCAGTTCTCTTCAGATACATGAAAGAATCCATACCGGAGAAAAACCCTATAAATGTAAGCAGTGTGATAGAGCTTTCAGCCGTTCTACTTCCATTCGAAAACATGAACAAACTCATGCTGGGGAGAAGCCCTGTGAGTATAATAGGGGAAAGCCTTCACTTCTTCCAGTTGAGATTTGATTACTAGACAGAAGCCTTCTGAATGTAAATCCTGGTAAAACCTTAATTTCTCTCACAGGTCTTTGAACACAAAGCACACTGGAAATGGACCTTTTAGACATAAGGTATGTGGAAAAGCCTTTTATAGTCCAGCATATTTCAAACACACCAAGTAACTTGCGTGGAAGAGGGGCAATATGAATGTAAACAGTGTGGTACATCTTTACTCCATCCAGGTAGTCTCAAAACTGGAAGAACTCACTCTGAGAGCCATTCTTTTAATAAAGGAATGGAAACTGCCTTCTGTTACAGTTGCCTTTGTAAACATGAAAGAACTTGAGCTGGAGAAACTCTGAGTGAAAGGAAACGTGGCAGATCATGATGTTTCCCAGTTGCCTTCAAAGAAACAAAAATATTCATTGGACAGCAATCCATCAGAATGTGTGAATGTGCGGAATACAGAAAAAGCAGTTTGCCTGGTTTTTTTTTTTGAAGGACACAAAAGGATTCAAACTGGGTGTTAGCCCTAAGCATGCCAGAAAAGTGATGAAGGCTTAGGATGTCCCAGTTCATACCAGATAAAACCCTCTGAATAGAAATGTTAAGGAAATACTCATTTTTCTTGAAGGATATAAGGATTCAGAGACAAAAGCTGATAACTTCAAGTAATGTGGTTAATCTTTCAGTTTTTAGAGTTTGGTTTTTTAATCATGGGAGAAAAGTCTGTGAGTTTAAGAAATAAGGCCCTCAAAGACATGAAAGAACTCATTTAGAAAAGACTGTCGAGTATACAGAAAGTTGGTATGCCTTCATTTTTCTTATATTGAAAGGTACATGGTAATGCGTGGTGGAAGACACGCATCTTACATTGACTCTACAATATGAAAACAACATTGCTTTTTTGGGTTAAAGATGGAATGTGTCTTTTTTATATTAGATTCAATTTTGAATTTTTTGAGACTTTTTACAGCTGTATTAAGAGAGATTTGTGTATCTTGGTATAATATATAACATAGTATTATCTAGTACATACAGTGTATGCATGTGTATATGTGTATCTGTAGGATACAATATAGTTTGTACACTAGTATTATATATTATATAACTTGTTTATATGGTAATTAAAGTATATGTAATCAGTATTTTACTAAATAGTATTTTACTAAATAGTATACAACATTGGAATATGCTATTAAAATCTTACTTATTTGTAGAATAAAGTATTTCAGTGTTGTCCTCATCATCCCCCTTCCACCTGGGTCCAAAGAATTACCCAGTCACATCACTCTGTGGGACCCAAAGAGTACCTCACATTTAGCAAAGCCTATCATCCCCACAGGTGGTTTTCTCTGCTGTCAAGTGTGCCATATGTGGACCAGCATAGCTTACAGTAACCTCTCTTTTTGACTATGAGTGTGTATAATAAATTGTTCTCAATCTTATCTATTCAGTGATGGGTATTATGTGTTTAACTTCCCCATAGCCCTAGAGTGCTAATTCCTTCCTAATCAATGGGGTGAATTGAGAAGCTGTTGAAACCTTTGGAAAAACAAAAAACACCAGAATGGAGAAGACATCTGTTCAGTTTTATTTGCTCTTGGCTTCTGTGTTAACATTGAAAGTCACTTGGGCCAGAACCACTAATTGTTGATGGACTTTGGCTTTGGTCTGCACAACACTTCCTTGTTTCTAACCTGGTATTTTCATCTCTTCTCACATATGAACACTCTCATCTCCCTCCTAGACAGGAATGATTAGTTGACTGGTCCAAAATGATATGCTACCCCTATCAAAACAGTTAAACAATTGATACTGCACTCTTGGTACCAAGAATCAGACTATAGCTCTTGAGATCACTGAACTTGGTCTAGTCCCCATCACTGGTTACTTGGTGTGGTCATATGACCATTGTTAACTGACACTCCTACTACAGGCCCATGGATAATCCTTTGTGAAATTGCAGAAAAGGTCATCAACCCTAAGAAGAAGTAACTAGATTATCTTGTTGCCTAGTGAGAGTTTTTACTGTTTAAGCAAGAGTAGTTCTGTGCAGTGCTTCTCTTGCTACTGTTGTGTGTGTTCTCTTGACCTTCATATTCTCATGATGCTTCATGGTCCAGGTGCTGATAAAGAAAGAAAGGAAACATTAGATATCAATCTCTCCCAAAGAATGGGAGGAACTAACATCTGTTCTTCAGTCTAAACTCCTAGCCAGTGTGTTCCTCTCTTTAGCGCTGCTGCTTACCAGCATTGCACAGGTCTGCTCTTATAAGAATAAGGTTTGGTATCCTTTAACAAAATGATACTGCCTGGTGCTAATCCCAGCAAGAATGAGTCTTACTCCTGGGAAGCTGAGGTGATAGCTTCCATTATACATTTCTGCATTCTTGAATTCTTCCTGTTAACTACATAAATGAGAACTACCAATGATCCAATGAAGAAAATATCCTTAGAAGCTGCAGTTTAACTGAAGAGAAATCCAAAACATCCTAAGGCAATTCTTGTATATTGTACAGAACAATGTGGTTGTGTAGAATGCTCAGATTTAGAAACCTAATAACAGATGGCTTGGCTCACCAGGATGTTTTACATCTCTATTGGGCCTGCTACTATTGCCTATGCCTCTGTCTCATAGGCTTTGTATGTGATGCAGCAACAAACAAGAGACCCTGCCTCAACAATGTGAAAGGCCAGAATTGATTTTCAAAAGTTATCCTCTGACCTCAACCATGCATGAAAGACTTTTTCTCTTTTGAAGCAACAGTAAATATTCTTGTTATTATGTTCAGTTCCCGGGAGATAGGTGCAAACAACGGTGAGGGAGACCATTTAAGGAAAATACATAAAATTTAAAATGTATTCATTTGGGGCAAGGGGTACATGTGCCACAGCATGTGGTCATAGGACAGAGGACAACTTGTAGGGGTTGATTCTTCCCACTGCAAGGGTCCTGGGGATCGAACTCAGGTTGTCAGTCTTGGTAGCAAGCACCTCTACCCACTAAACAATCTGGCAAACCCCAAGGAAAACTCTTGATATTAAAGGTGAGGGGTGCATGTGTGTTGTAACTACATTAACTTGATGTTGGAATTACCTGGCATGGTCACAGGTAACTCCCAGAATTGACACCCAAATCTGTCAACTTTTTATATACCTGGCTCAGTTTTCTGCCTTTACCACTGTGTGTTCAGAGGCAGACTCAATAATCAAAAGTGCATTAAGGAGTCCATGTAGATCGTGCTTCTAATTCTAGCACTAAAGAGATGAAGCCAAGGAAGATCAGAAGTTCAAGGCTTAGCCTAGGCTACACGAGATTAGATGTTTCATTCACAATTGAGTTAGTTATCACAAATGATGGATCACTAGAAGAGGAACTACTGAGTAGTACACTTTTAAAGTAGGATAAGATCTTTATGTCTCAGATTTTAAGATGCAGTTCTCTTAAAACAATTGTTGCAACAAGAGAACAAAATTTCCTATTACTCCAAAAAGTGAAAAAGAAATGAATCAAGCTAGTGTGGTGGCACACCTTTAATCCCAGCAGAGGCAGGGGAATCTGTGAGATTGAGGTCAGCCTGCTCTACGTAATGAGTTCTAGACCAGCTGGGGCTAAAGGGAAACCCTGTCTCAATAAAACAAAAGAAATGAGTCAATAGATCATTAACTTAACACAGATACTAAGCAGAAGAACTCTAAGAATACAGTGATAAAGTAGAAAGGAAAATAAGTAGGAGAGGGGTGGATGTGATTTTGATTTGGGAACTTTCTGGGAATGGAGGACAGACGCAGCATGCAAAATGACTGCTGAAATCATGACTCCCTAATTTATAGACCTTTTAAACTCTAAAATGAGTATTGCACTGTATATGCCTTGTTGACTGCTTTGAGAATGTGCATGTGGTCCTCAGTGCATTGTTTTGGATGTAGTAAATGCTCTCTAGTGCTATTAAAAACACAGGCCAAGGATGTAGCCAAGTTGGTAGAGTGCTTACCTAGCAGCAAACAAAGCCCAGCACGACATAAACTGGGCATGGTGGTACATGGTAGTAGACAGCTTCAATGCCAGCACTGGGGAAGTAGAGGCAGGATCAGTGCAAGGTATTCTTTAGCTACACAGTGACTGAGACCAACCTGAGATGACTACTGCCCTTACATAGGGAAGGTAAAGCAAGTAGAGCCAACACAGTATGTAATGCTGTGCTTTGGCATGCTCACCTGCTTGAAAAGTAAGCAAGTCAATCCAAGAAAAGGAAAAGACACAAAATAAAAACAGCAGTGCTAGACTTTTAGCTGTCCTTTGATCAGCCCAAGTGTGGGAGAAAAAAAGATTTTTAACAAAAGCCACTTTTGAGTACCTGTCATAATGGGACATCAAGCTCTAACAAATTGGTTTAGTTTGCTGGTAAAAAAAAAAAATGTGATAGAAACATTTCAAGGGCTGATAACCTGTTTTGACGATGTTTCAGATACAGTTCCCTGTGTTTTCATTAGAATGTAGTTATTTTAACTTAAAGTGTTTTTTAAAGACAGAAGGGAAGTAAGCATAAAGTAAAAAAGACAGACAGTCATAGACACGAAATGTATCTTTGGTAAAGGTTAAAAAGGAAATGCCTGTAGATTTAAAAAAGGAATTTAGGTGCTAGGGAAATGGCTCAAAGATTACAAGCACTTTTGCAGAGCAACCAGATTCGGTTCTCAGCACCCACAAGGTGGCTCACAATTCTAGTTCCAGGGGATGTGAGCCCTCTTCTAACCTCCATGGACACTGAATGCACATGGTACACATAAAGTCAAATGAGCAAACACTTGTACCTGGAGCAGAAACAGTCATATCCTGAGAACTAGTCCATCCTCTCCAGCAGTAAAGGATTCTTGGACCTTCGTACACAGCTAGAACTGGCACAACAATCAAACAGATAATAACCTAAGTGTTTACTTATGTACATATCATGTCCTTTGTTTTAACTATTTCAACTTAAAACTCATGTTTGTCCTTAAAAGACAGACCTGTGGTCACCAGACCTCACTATTACTTCCTCCATCATGGCCATGTTGATTAACTTTTTTCTCTGTTCTTGGCATTACTCGCTATAATTGGCATATTGGGACTGGTGCTTAAGCCATATGTGCTGCCAAAGCCAGGATTTTGCCTTTAAAACCCAGCTATAATATGACCTAAAGGAATTTGGGCTGATTTAACAGCTTTAAATCATGTGACTGCTAGTATAAAACACAACCATGTTTGGACAATTCTTATTTACACATAGCCGTTCATAAAGGTGGATTTTTAAAAATTGTGGCTTTCAGATTTTATCATTT
Organism: Eospalax fontanierii; assembly: GCA_035773235.1. Taxonomy (NCBI): domain Eukaryota; kingdom Metazoa; phylum Chordata; class Mammalia; order Rodentia; family Spalacidae; genus Eospalax; species Eospalax fontanierii. The sequence goes on from CM069546.1 coordinate 301,621, forward strand.
GTTGGTTTTTAAATTAGGCTATTGATCTGATTATATCTTCTGTAACAGTAAATAATCCTTAATCCAGAATCTTTGTTTCCAAATGCACAACTTCTAATATAAAGGAAGGAGCCTAACCTGATCATTGATAAAGCTCTGAGACTGAGCAGGCACCAACAGCTTGGTTTTTGTTGTTATTTTTAATTTTATGTTATATGTATGAGTGTTTTGCCTGCTCGTGTTGTACAATAGCTGTGGAGGCCAGAAGATGGCATTGGATCCCCCAGGACTGGAGTTGTCTAGACAACTTTTAGCTGCCATGTGGGTTCTGGGAACCAAACCTGGATCCTCTACAAGAGCAGCCAGTGCTCTTAGCCACTGAGCCATCTTTGCAGCTCCTAACAGCTCAGTTTTAAAATAATCATTTTCCACTCAGTTTTAAATTGGAGAAGAAAAAGAACCTTAAACCAGGTGTGGTGGCTTATGTCTCTAACTGAAACACTGCTGGATCACTGTGAGTTCAAAGGTACATGGTAAGACCCTGTCTCAATAAAGAGCCTTAAATTTTTGGTTTCAGTTTTTTTGGATTTATTTTTATTTTATGTGAGGGTATTACCTGCATGTGTGTAAGTGTACCCGTGTCATGCAATCCTGGTGGAAGACAACAGAGGGCATCAGATCCCCTGGAACTGGAGTTACAGATGGTTGTTAGCCACCATGTAGGTTCTGGGATTTGAACCTGGGTCTTCTACAAGAGCAGCCAGTGCTCTTAACCACTGAGCCATCTCTCCAGCCCCATTTTTTTTAAGAGGAGAGCACAGCTTATAGGTAATAATTCTCATACTTTATTATCATAATTGCAACTTTAAAATCTAGAATTTTAATATATTGGTTGTCTTTTGATAAGACATAAAATAGCTTTTTCCACTGTATGCTGAGTAAACTTATCCACATTCTGAATGTTAATGCTTGTTAGGATTATATCACCTGTAATTTCCATTATGAAAAGGAAGTTTAAGATTTTGTTTGTTTGTTTGAGATAGGGTCTCCTCATAGCCAACAGTTGGCTTGGAACTCGCCATATAGACCAGGCTGGCCTCGATCTCACAGAGATCCACCTGCTTCTGCCTCCTGAGTGCTGGGATTAAAGGTGTGTTAGCTTGGCTAACATAAAGATCTTTGACAGAAATACATATCCATTATTTCATATGTATCACAGACAATAAAAATATCACATCATTTTTATATTAAAGAATATTCCTAGGGGCAGGGCTGGAGAGGTGGCTTGGCAGTTAAGAGTACTGGCTGCTTTTGTAAAGGAACTGAGTCCAGTTCCCAGCACTTGTGTTAGGCAGCTCATAATCACCTGCCACTTCAGCTCCAAAGGATCTGACACCCTCTTCTGGTCTGCATGGACAACTTCACACACACATTCATGACACACACAATTACACACACATAGAAATAAATCTTAAAATATTTCTGAGGGAGAAAGGGATGGGGAGGGGTCAATCAAAACAACAAAGAATGTATGATGAAGCCTTATGGAAACCTTCTACTACTTAGCTAATAATTTTTTAAAAGCCCCCTGCATGGGTGGGCAATGCTGCTCCCAGAAGACATGAGTTGTTAAAGGAAAGTCTCAGTATTAGGTATGGGATCCCTCATAAGTTATTGGTCAGGGAGGTCCCAGGGACCCCCAAACAGCACAGATCATTGCTATTGCTCTTGGTTGTTCATCATAACTAAATGGCAGGATTCTTGCTGAAGGCACTTTGGTTGCAGGACATAGGGCACTCAATCTGAACCTGACCAAGAAACTTGCCTCTTGGCTGGCCATCTTTCATAGTGCTGAAAGGTGCTATAAAGGAGAAAAGACATCAGTGGTCTTACCTAGTATTGGATCCTGCTTGCTATAATACTGATCTGCCAAGTCAGGTGTGCCCACTGGTACAGTAGTGGTATGACTGTCATGGGGGTAACAAACTGTGTTCTTTTGAATGTAAGTATTTCTTAGTACTGCAAAGTTAGTCAAAAGCCCATGGCTTGGGAACCTACTGCTTTGGTTTCTTACTGGAGGACTGTCCTTTCTCAACATGTTACCAGATGTTCCTGGTGAATCTGAGTGTAGGAGGGTTGCAAATGCTGGTTTGAGTCCCTGTCTTTCTGGTTTATTCCTGTCCCTCAGCCAGGGTTTGAACCTACTTGTGCTGTTTACTGCCCCCGCCCCCAGTTAAAACCCTTGTCACTGCCAGAGGTTGGTTCTGAAGGACAGAGGTAAGCTTTAGGGTCCCCAGCAGGAGTGACACATGAAAATACTGGGTGCTGGAACCCTGTGGACTTGGCTTTTTAGTTGTGTCCATATGCCCCACCTCAGTGCCTCAGCCCCTGCACTAGGTAGATGCCTAGCTCTCCTGCTGAACTGGTCACCTGTGGTTCATCAGACCCCAGTCTGGGCCTCAGGGCATGAAGTAGGTCTCTGGGGTGAAACCTCAGGTAAAAGGAGGGAATAGGCATGAGCTGATACCACTACATCGTCCCCATCCTGTGCCTGAGCCCATTATCCCTGTGAGCCTCAGGTAAAATGAAGGGAGCTGAGAAAAGGAAGAAGATAGGTAAAGTGCCAACAGCACAGGAAACCGTGGTGTTGTTGGTGCTGGGGAAACTACTGGCTGATGCACCTTGGACTTCCATGTGGGTGCTGCCATCTTTGGCTAGTATGGGTGCTGTACACCTGTGGCCAGCAGGTGCATATCATAGTGTTCTGTGGGCTGCCTCCAGGGTATGGGCTTGGCTACTATCATGGCAAGGTAGGAGCATTCTCCCCTCAACTGCAAGGTATGAAAGAGTAGAGAAAACAGGATCTGGCCCCACTGCAATGGTCTGAGTTCCTGTGGTGTCAGTTCCAGCCATGTATGCCTCTCACCATGCACATCAGACAAAATGAAAGGAAGAGGAGAAAGAAGAAATATATTGACTGCTGAGAGGAGCACACTAGTTAAGAAAGAAAGAGAACATTCTGAACTGCTTTCAGGTGCCAAAAGTTTTAAGAAATTAGAAATATAACTCCTTGTTGGCTCTCCAATTGTTAGGCAAACCAGTATCCAGAGGGCACTGTACAGGATTTCCAGGTTCTTGTGTCCCAGAACAAGAAATTGTACAGGAACACATGTGACATTACTATGCCAATATTATGATCACCTGAACAAAAAGCTTGACTCTTAAATTTAGGTTTTAAAAGTGGGCCCAAATTCAGAGGATACCATTCCCTAGATGTCTCTTAGAACTTTATTGCTGCAATTCTATCCCTGGAACTGTGTCCCTGGGTCAGGTCCCACCCATAATTTTATTCAAAATGGTTTCTCCAGCTTCAATTGGGGAAGTACAAGTTTGGCTCCACCCTAATCTTAACAGACCATCTCCCTCCCTTTTTATCCCTAGTCTTAGAGTCTCTCACCTAAGGCCAATCGTCCCCAATCTTCACTGTGTGCAATGGAGATGGTGAGCTTGCTTCAGTGCTTTGAGATGTTAATTCTCAAGCACACACCACATCCACTGGTTTTGCTGGGGTTAATTAAAGTCATTAGTCCAGATTATGCCCATTTGTAAAAGTCATTCCCACATATATGGAGAGTGTTACAAGCAGAAACAATTTATTAAGGAAGAAGAGCACTTCCAAGAAGGGAAGTGAGCCAGGGCTTGGAGAAAGGTCAGAGACTCAGTGTCCTCATCACTTGGCATACTGGGACATTCATAGGTCCTTTGCACACTCTACACTTCTTGTGAGTATGCTCAGTCCTGTTACATATAACCTTCAGTTGTGGGGGCTTTCCAGACGTTATTTCACTGGCTTCTTTTATATGCTAATTTAAACCTCACTCTGCCCTACTCTCTTGCCTCAGTTTTCCCATCAGACCTTATGGCTGTGAGAATCAGAGGTCCCTGCACATTTATTTCTCTATTATATTTATTTCACATATTATGTTCCTCTTCACCAGTTAAGCAAGTGAACACCTTAAGAATCAGTATGGGCCTAGGAATCTGGTTGTGACTTAGATGTAGATTTGCAAACTCAGGCCTGTGGTGAGAAATGCTGACTGTGCTGCAGAGGTTCCACTTGGGAGCCATGGTTGGAATTCTGGGAGTCAGAGTCGGAAAACTTGTGAATGGATATGAGTAGGAGCTGGGATTGAGACTGGTATGGCAGCGTGTGGAGAATCACAGTGTCTGCTTCCGCTCACATTGCTTTGGTTGGACTGTCCTCTGCAGAGACATTTGGTAGAAATGCAGCCACTGACTAGGAGTTTCCCACACAGGCACTGGCAGACCATCCCTGGTGTGAGGAAACAGTCAGCTGGGTGTGGTCCATGGGTGAGGAAAAAGGAATGGTTGCAAGGCAGCTCCCATACTTTTCCTACTGCAAGACCTGCATACAGAGATCACTTGCATAATTTCAACCCTCAGAGATCACTGTCTAAGCTTGCAAGCCCAAGCTGACAAGGCAGAACCTGACTCCAGACACCTCTTTCTTGTTTGTCCTGTCTGGACCCGAGAGAAAATGGCTCATCACCTTCTTGCCATGCCAGTGAACTTCAACATGAAAACCATGAGAAAAAGGTGTGCCTTCCCATCATCTGTGTCCTCAGAAGGAAGGAAACAATGCCTGAGGAGGCCAGCTTTTTATTACTGTAATTTATTCTCTTTCTCTTCATCACATACTCTTCCTTTCATTCTTATCTTGCTTCTCTGTATTAGTCTCCCTCCCAGCCTTCTTGATTGCTCTATTATTGATAGTTCTACCTGTGCTAATTTTGAATGTCCTAGTCTACCCTGATTACTTCAGCTTCTTCCTTTTCCATCACTGTTGGAAAAATAGTTGTTTTCATTCTTGTTACTGTATTGAACTGTACGAATTGCTTTTGCAATGTTACTGCAGACTTCCCCTGAGTTGTAGTTGAGACTGAGAACTCAAGAGAAGAATGCTCATAAGAAGACTCCCACATAAAACCAGAGGTATCCACTTCAAGAGGTGTGCATACTGCAAGGTGGAAACACAAGAAATATGAAAAACTGAGGCATTGTGACCTCTCTAAAAACTCCCAATATATCAATAACCAAATGAAAGGGTCATTAAATCAAATTTTTAAATCACATTGAAAAACATCACCAAGACTATATCAAAAGAATATTAGGGCTGAGTGTAGTGGCACATGCCTTTAATTCCATCACTTAAGAGGCAGAGGCAGGCAGATCTCTGTGAATTCCAGGCCAGACAGGGCTACATAGTGAGACCCTGTTACAAATAAACCAAAAAAGGAAAATCAGGGATTGAAGACAAGGCTGAGAAGCTATTACATTCCAATGGGGAAAAAGACAAAAATTACAAGCAACTGGGACCACAACTTTCAGTATCATTGGGACATGATTAAGACACCAAACCATGAATCTCTGGTGTACATGAGGGAACTGATATTTAGACTAAAGGCAGAGAAAAACATTAATTACCCAAATCTAGGGAAAAATATGGACATCCAAGTACAAGAGGCATTTAGAAGCCAAATAGGATCAGAAAACCACTTGTCCATGCCATGTTGCAGTTAAAATGCTAGGCATACAGAGCAGAGAAAGAATATTGAAAGCTGCAGAAGTGCAAAATGGCTTACAAAGAGAAACCTATCAGAATAACTGCAGACTTCCCAGCCAAAACCTTAAAAGCCAGGAAAGCACTGAATGATATGTTCCAAGCCCTGGAAATAAATAACCACCAACCAACTACTATATCAAGCAAATTTATCCTTTAAAATCAAAGGAGGGGGTTAGAGAAATAGCTTCATCTTTAAGGTGTTTGTATTGCAAACACAAGGACCTGTATTCAGTCTCCAAAACTCATTATTTTAAAAAGTGTGGCAGGGTAGCATGTACTTTACAATCTCGGCACAGGAGTGGTAGAGACAGGAAGATCCTTGCGGCTTATTGGCTGGTCAAGTCTAGCCTAATTGGCAAGTTAAAGACAGTGAGAGAGCCTGTCTCAAAAAAAAGTGATTGGCACACTCTTGATGAATTATCACTGTTAGTATTCAGTGACTTTTTCATCTTTTAATTTTGACCCAAAGCCTGCTTTATCAGAAATGATTACACCTACTCCAGTTTACTTTCTGACTCCATTTTCTTGGGATATCATTCTTCAATCTTTCACTTTCTGTCTATGTGAATTTTTGCCAGTGAGGTGTTTCTCACAGACAACAGACAGTTGGTTGTTTTTTTCTTTCTTTCTTTCTTTCTCTTTCTTTCTTTCTTTCTTTCTTTCTTTCTTTCTTTCTTTCTTTCTTTTTCTTTCCTTTGAGATAGTCTCCTATAGTCTAGATGGACTGCAGACTCTCTGTGATCCTTGAACTTCTGATCCTTCTACTTCCATCTTTTGGGATTATAGGTCTCCATCACCATGCCTGGTTTATGAATGCTGGGGATCAAACCCAGGGCTTTGTGCATGTGATAAGCAAGGTAAGCACTCTGCAAACTGAGTTATATTCCCATGCCAGATGTTGTTCTCCTGCAGCTGGAAAGGTAGCTCTGTTGGTAAAGTGTTTGCTGTACAAGCTTCAAGACCTGAGTTCAGATCCCCAACACCATGTAAAAAACTGGATGTTGCAGTTCATGCCTGTAATCCTAGTGCTGGTGAGACAATGGCAGCCAGTCTAGCTGAATTGTGATCTCCAGGTTCTGTAGAAGATCCTGTTTCAAAAAATAAAATGGAGCCAGGTATGGTAGCACATGCCTTTGATCCCAGCACTCAGGGGGCAGAGGCAAGTGGCTATCTGTGAGATAGAGGCCAGCCTGGTCTACATAGCAAGTTCGATGCCAGCTAGAGCTACAGGGAGACCTCATTTCAAAAAAGGCCAAAAAAAGGCGAAGTGACAAGATTGATCTCTGGCCTCCATATATGTCTCCACACCCACATCCAACACATAAAAAGAAAATATAAATGTGCACCAAACAACAATGTATCCAGTTTTATAAAACAAACTATTAAATACAAAGGGGTACACAGATCTCAAAATGTAATAAGGGAAGATCGTTAACACAGTGATCATCCAAACAAGAAGCTTAAATAAACTTTGAAGTTAAGTTTCAGGGTATATCAAATTGACTTAAGAAATATCTACAGACTAATATTCCACCCAGCAGCTATGGGATACATATTCTTCTTAGTAACTTGTGGTACATTCTCCAAAATACATCAGATTTATGGCATAAATCAAGACTTTTTAGGTTTTTAAGATTTTATTTTTACTTTATGTGCATGAATGTTTTACCTGCATGAATATAAGTACACCACATGCTTGTAACACCCTCAGAGGCCAGGTGAGGGCACTGGCTCCCCTGGAACTGGAGGTGCAGATTGTTGCTAGCCACATGTGAGTGCAAGGAATTGAACCCAGGTCCTCTGGAAGAACAAGTGCTCTTAACCAATAAACCATCTCTCTAGTCCCCCTCCCTTTTATGTGTATGAGTGCTTTGCCTGTATGAATGCAAGTGCAGAGCTGGTATACAGTGCCCATGGATGTCAGAAAAGGGTGTCAAATCCTCCAGAACTAGAGTTACAGATGGTTCTTAGGTGCCATGTGGGAGCTGGGAACTGAACCCAGGACCTCTAAAGAGCCATCTCTCCAGCTTGAGAATTAGAGATTGGCCATGTTACCCTAACATGCAGTTCCACTTGTCAATGGACAAATATGTTGAGTATTTCTACTGATGTTCACTTTTGTCTGACTTTTTTTTTCTTTCATTTTTTTTTGTAGCCCCAGTTTGCCTCTGCCTCTCAAGTGCTGGGCTTAAAGGCATGTGCCACCACGACAGGCTTCTAAGCCTTTTCATTTACAAGATTTCTGTGGTTCTTTTTCAAACTATCCGTTTATTGAATTTCTCATTCAGATCCTGCATTGTATCATTTAACTAGCTTGTTCTTTTCTGTTTCATTGCTTACTATATTTATGCCTATGTGTGCATGCACATATGGAGTTCACAGAGTAACTTGGCAGAGTCAGTTCTCTCCTTCCACTTTTATGTTCTAGGTACTGAACTCAAGTCAGCAGGTTTGTGTGGCAAGTGCTTTTACCTAGGGAGCCATCTTGCTGGCTAGCCTCATTTTGTTTAAAAGTAACTCTTTTGAATTCTTTAAGTAGCATTTCTTCCACTTCAGTGCCCTTGGAATCCATTATGAGGGATAGGAATGTGAGGCGGTATAACACCAATTTATTTATTTTTCTTATTTTGTTTCTATGTTAATATTTCTGACTTTGTTGGAATAGATATATCTTCCATTTTTATGTGAGTGCCTTCTAGTTACCAGATTTCTCTTGATGATATGTTTTGGAGTACTGAATAGCATTGTAATGAGGAAACCAAGAAACTTAGGTTTACATTATCCAGAGTCAGCTAATAGCATCTATGGGAAAATATAAACACTAACTCTGTGTCTCTTGTGAATCTATTACCCGTATGAGTGTATCTTTGTGTGTGTACAGGTATGTTAAGAAGGCTGCAAAGTTCAACAATTCTGCATATTTATGTTGTGATTTTTAAAATTAACAAACAATACGGGCTGGAGAAATGGCCCAGCAGTTAAGAGTGCAGGCTGCTCTTGCAGAGGACCTGGGTTTAATTCCCAGCACCCAGAAGGCAGCTAACCCAGATGGCAAACTGTAACTTCAGTTCCAGGAGATCTGATGCCCCCTTCTGACCTCCGTGGGCATTACATAACATGGGTGCACTTGCTTACATGCAGGCAACACACTCATACACATAAAATAAGACAATTAACACATGGTACTAAGCCATTAACTCTGTATGTTTAGATACTCAGCATACATTTGAGAGATCAGTAACTTTGTTGAAGGTCAGCAATACATTTCAATTAACTGATGTTTATTGGATCAGAAATTATTAACAAATATATAAAATTAGTGGCTAGGAAGATGGCTCAGTTGGAAAAGTGCTTGCTATGCAAGTATGTGGGGACCTGAGCTCAATCCACAGTATTCGCATAAAAGCAGTGCAGTGGACACCTATACTCATGGCTCTAAGAAGGTGGAGACAGGAGGATCTCTGAGGCTTTTTGTCCAGCCATCTTAGCTGAAATAGAAAGATCTGGGTTTGGTGAGAGACTCTAACTCAAAGGCAAACACATACAAAATCACTTTAACAGTCTATCATTAAGCATACAATTGTTATCCCAGTGAACTTACTGATCTGGAACTGATTTCCATAAAGACATTACTACCAAAGTTGGCAAGTGCTTCTGCAACTCAGTGGTATAAAAAAGATATTGGGGCACATGTAGCCCTCCCTTGGCAGTCACTGCTCATCCATCAGGTGATGAGGGACTCACACGTTTCTGCTGAATCCATAAACATCGGGACATTTACATATGTTGTCTTTCCTCAGTGAAATTCTGGGTATAGAGATATATCTGGGTACTCCACCCCCAAGGAAATCCAAATGCACACACGCCTCAGAAAATGTGTCTAAGATGTGAGACATTGTGGTAAAGGCCTATAAAGCCAGCACTCAGGAGGTAGAGGCAGGGTCATCCTCTGCTACAAAGCAAGTCTGTGGCCAAAAACAAAACAAGGAATATGTGTAGCACCCATATTTGTGGAAAGGAAAAAAAAAACTTTAAAAAATGAGGCAGACCTTTGTGTGCTTCTGTCAGGCATCACCGAGGAGCCTCTTCATGTACCTTTTCTTTTACTTTATCCCTTTTCAGATTCTGACCAAAGGCTAGCATGTACTCCATGGCATTCTGGACCTTTTCACTTTCTCTGAAGCCTCCTCTCTGTTTGCTATATGGCTGTTTAACCTCCATTGCAAATGACATAGCTTTTTCTTTTTCTCCATCTTCCTTCTGGTAGCTACTGAGACTTACAGCTCATCTGCCTTGTTGGTTTCTTTTAAACTCTTAACATAATTGTTCTTGAGCTTAAAAACAAAAACAAAAACCTGAAATGTCTCACTTTTTTTTTTTTTCAGCTTGGACATTGTTACTCTCCTCCTGCAAGAAAACCTGAGCCAACTAAAAAATAACAACTTTCCTGTGATTCATCAGGTAGTTCAGGTTGGAGGATAAACTGTGCTGTTCATGCAATTGTAGAGGCAGGCAAGGACAGAAACTGTGTAGAGACAAAAAACCCCCAAAACAAAACAGCCCCCCAAGTAAAAAGTAAAATCCCCCCTTTGGAACATCAGACTGCTTCTAGCCTAACCCTGTAACTTGTGACACGTCATAAACACAACTGGAGTTGGTGATGCAAAATCATAGCTCTCATCCCAATGGGAGTAAAGAGATATTCTACAGCCAAATGAGAGTGCTCATGGCCTGGGAACACAGGTTACCCCAAATATCGTGTTCCAATACAGTAACATTTGATGAAGTTTTATAGTACCAGAACAAAGAAAATCATGAATCAGGCCAGTTTTCAAATACATTAGTGGAAATAAATAACCCTGAGAGGATGTGGAGTTCATCTTGATAATGAGAACTATTCATGGAAGCACTGCCCAGACTGCGGAGGACATTGCAGCCTTACACAAAACACAGATGTTAGGCAAGGGAGTACTCCAACAACTGTTTAATCTTTGACTCACACCAACCTTAATTCTTGTAGCCAAGAATTGTTTCAAATATATAATCCTCATTTTACATTTAAAAATGTCTTGCCTCAGCCTCTGGTAATACCTAGTATACATGACATGCATATTCTTTCTGCAGTCCTCTGGTGCTCCCAAATAAACACCATCCATTGGACAATGTGATTGTTATTTAGGTTGACAGCTGTTAACTAGCCTTCCACTCCTGGAATGAATCCAGTTTGATCATAGGGTACTTTTGTGTGTTGTATTTGTGTGGTTTGGGTATCATAGTAACCATCTGGAGCTGCTCCGTGAAGTTTGGGAGAATTCATGTTAAAACTTCCCCAGAAGTTTGGTATAAATTAGTAAAGTTTCTAAGTTTAGGCTTTTCTTAGTGTATTTTTTTAAAAAAACTCATTTGTGGGTAGGTCGGGTCAAATTATCTTCAAGTCAGCTTTGATATGGTACGATTCCAGAAACTTGATGTTGCACACCATTCTTCATGGCTGGTTTCCACGTTCTTTTGTTTTTCACGGTTAGTGGTAACATCACCTTTTAATCTCTGGTTCGCGCTCACCTTTTATCTTAGCCAGCCTAACTACAAGGTTTCAATTCTGCCGGTCTTTTAAGGGTCTTTTTCTTGAGATAGGGCCTAGGCTGCTCTGGAACTCTGCATCCTCCCGCCTCAGCTCCCAACTGCTGGGATTATAGGTGTGTGCTACCACACTCAGTTTGTTGACCTTCATAACCTGCTTTTGGTTGTCAGTCTGTACTGTCTTGTTCCATAGATTTCAGCTGGCTAGCATTTCCTTCCTGTTGCTTGGACTGTGTGCTGTCCTCGGGTTAGACCATCATTCCTTCCTGGCACTACTTTAGCTGATAAATTGTATATTGTCTCATTTTCAGAAATCACAGGTGTATTTTCTAATATCCCTTATTATTTTACCCTTACATACTTTGGGCTCTGTTTCTACATCTGAGTTTCCCACATTTTTGTTATTGAATTCCAGGCTTGGCCAAACACTGAGGCACATGTCTATCATCCCAGCTACTCAGGAGAATGAAGTGAGAGTACTCTTTGAACACACAGATGTGAGACTAGCCTGGGAATCATAGCAAGATCCTATCCTCCCCAAAGAGAAGAAATTCCAAGTTTACTCCATTGTGATTGGAGAATATTCTAGTTCTATCCACTTATATGGAGTTGTGGCCTACAATCTATACAGAAGAGTGTTCTGCAATTACCAGCTGCTGTGGGTGGCAGAATGTTCTCTCCATGCTGCTGGTCCAGTGGCCTGTGTGGCTGTGTTCTCTACCCCTGGTGCTCAGCTGTTCTCTTAGAAAGCAGGGTACTGACACATCTAAACGTTAGATTTTCTATTTTCACCTTTAATTTCTACTAACCTATTCTGGTGATATTAGGTACATAAACATATTTGTATTGGTTCTTGTTTAGTGATGGAATGACACCCCCCCCCCCCTTTTTTTAAGACAGAGTCTCATGCAATCTAACCTGGCTTTCAACTCCTGATCTTCCTGTCTCTACCTCCCAAGTTCTGGAACCCTTTTAGTAATATGCACCAATATTCTAGAAACTTTTTGTTTTAAAATCTATTTTACTTAGCATATATTCTAGTAGAGCTGTCTTGTGCTTTCTGCTTGCATAACACAAACATCCCTTGGTGTTTTGGGACATTGCCCCTGAGGCTCATCAGCTATAGTCCCTTATTTAAAATGGTGAGGTTGAGGCTGGAGAGATGGCTCAGCAGTTAAGAGCACTGGCTGCTCTTGCAGAGGACATGGGTTTTGTTCCCAGCACCTACACGACGGCTAAAAACTGCCTGTAACTCCAGTTCCAGGGGACCCAACACTATTTTCTGGTCTCCATGGGCACTGCATGACAAAGGTGCACCTATATGCACGCAGGCAAAGCACTCAGACACATAAAATAAAAAATAAAAAGGTGAGGCAAGTGCATATAACTTACATTCTCCATATGCTTCACATTATTTCTAAATTAAACTATTCAATACAAGGCATACACCACTTTATCTGCATGAATTCAGCATAATTCAAGGTAATATTAGAATTTGCTTTTTGAACTTTCTAGATTTTGGAAATTTGCCATCCATGGTTGGCTGAATCCACAGGTGTGGGACCCACTGATAAGAAGTCAATGTCTGTTATTCATATATATCCTTTACTTTCAGTCTGTCTGTACTGTATGTGTGCATGATGCTGGGAAATCAAGCTGAGGTTTTGTGCATGGTAGGTGTAGCTCTACCACCAAATGACACCCCTCACCCTTAATCGATTCGCATTTTTTAGTCTAAAGAGTGATTCCCATGGACGCTGCAGAGCTCTGAAATGTTTACCTTCTGAATTACTAAGTAATTCACCATGCTATTAGTGACACAGAGAGCTGGCTTTATATGCCTGTTTTGTTTTCCCATCTTCATTTCTTTTGCAAGAAGTGTTTCTAATTTTAACATTTAAATTTCAACTTTTTTACATTTTTACATAATGTGCTAGTCAAGACTTATCATATATCCCATCAGAACAAGCAACATGTACATTCATACTAGCAATTCACTTAGGTACAGAAATAGCTTTATATTCATATGTAGCTCTAATTCTCCAAATACCTTTTTATATATAACACACTGTATCTAAAGATGAACTCATAATTGCTGTAATCACTATGTCATTTGAAGAACGAAAATGCTATGTTCAGAAATTTAAAAAATTATGCCAGGCATTGGTGGTGCATGCCTTTAATTCCAGCACTCAGGAGGCAGAGGCAGAGGCAGGTTGATCTCTGTGAGTGTGAGGCCAGCCTGGTCTATATAGTGAGTTCCAAGCCAGCCAGGACTACATGGTAAGACCCTGTCTTAAAAAAAAAAAATCAAGTTTTTTCTTTTAGTTTTTTGAGACAAAGTCTCCCAGGAGCTCCAGCTGACCTGGAACTTGTTATGTAGACCAGGCTGCCTCATCTCACAGAGATCTGCCTGGTTCCGCCTCTTAAGTGCTGAGATTAAAGGTGTGCACCACCATGCCTGACCAGGTACTTATTTTTAATCAGAGGTTGAGTTGCCATCTGGAGTCTCTTTCTCCACCCATGCCTCCCACTTAATGCTTGCTACACCTACAAGCATTTCTGTGTCGCAAAAGGAAGGGTATTGTGTATATCCAGTTCTACCCACTGTCCACCCCGAGACTAGTTAGGAGATGGTGCCGCCAAAGGGAACATTTTCTCCACCGGAGGACTGTGGCACTCCCAGTAGGCACAGGTTCTGTTCTATAGAACGGTATGGACCACTTAGTGAACTTTCCCAGGTTGGGCTCCATGGCACTGCCAGTATCTGGGTATTTCCCCAGTGGGGGAAAACCCTGACAAGCTCTGGCCACAAGCAAAGGACAGTCTAACTGGATCCTTGTAGAGACTCTCAGTGCTGAGGATCTACAGAGTTCCTAGAACCTAGACCTGAACATGAGTCCCTGCTCTTGGTCAGGTACACAGCCACTTTCCAATCTGTGGGGTCTTGTTTAGTTCCACTTTCCCCAGAAGAGGTATTTTAAGGCTCTCAGTGGACACCTGAAACTAGATAGTACCAAATCTACTTTTCTTTTACATACTTAATTTATAAAGCACAATAAAAAATGATGTATACCAAAACAGAACTATAATATACTATAGGTTACTCAAATGTGGTCTAAATATCTACCTTCATTTAACATTTCTGGACCACAGCTGACATTGGAAAAGGAAACCAAAACCACAGACGACCAAAGTAGACTACAGTACTCTCCTCTTCACATTTAATTGTGAGTGTTCTTTTGCCTGTTTTCCTTACGCGGTCCTTGGGTGTTCTAAACAGGTGTGGAACCCACTCTTCATCATGCTTAACTGGATTTTAACCCAAGCAGTGGGGGCTTGTCTAAGTTTCTGCAACTTGCTGGAGATTTAACACTTTGGTCAAGAGTTGGGCTGACCCAGAAGCATCAAAATGCAGGAGGGAATCAGTTGCCATGATGACCCAGCCCTTCTTGGTTCTTAGACCAGGAAGATGTTTTCCTTTTATTAATACTTGAAAAGTGTCAAGATATCCTGTCCCTGCCTGACAGATCCTCAACATAGGTGGGATAGCTGGAGGAGGATGTTATTTAACTGTCAATTCAACTAATAGATTCTCCAGAAGACATTGGTTACTTGGGAATAGAAGTGTCACAATGGGAACACATAACTAAGGCTGGATCCACAGAGAATAAGGCAACAGGAAGGTTTCAAAGGCAAAATAAGGAGGATTAAATAAGACATTGTGAGGGACTGGAGAGATGGCTCAGTGGTTAAGAGTACTGTCTACTCTTGCAGAAGACCCAGGTTCAGTTCCCAGCAACCAATGGAGGCTAACATTGTAACTCCAGTTTCAGAGGATCTGACATCTTCTGTCCTCCACAGGCATTAACACAGGTGCACTTACACACATGCAGTCAGTGAGTTATCAGAAAATGTGAGGGAGCCCCTGCTTGAGTACGTCTTGGCTTCCCCGACTCTTCTGTTTTTACATGGGTTCCAGGGATTAAATTCAGAGGACTCCAGACGCTTAACATTTATAGTTGTGATGGTTGTGAGGGTACATAGTGGCTGCTGTCTGTTACACATGGCCCAGGTGTTAACTCATTAATTTTTGCCAGTGCGGAGTCAGAAATAAAGCAAGTTTCCCTACTAAAGTGTTGGGCTGCATGTGCTAAGTATCTCCACATAGGGAGGGAATCTGGGCCCTAGATATGGTGCCCCTGGCCAGGAGCTCAGAGGCAGGACCTGAGTGAACTTATCTGCTTGGGCAAGTTTGAGAAGGGCTTCCTGGGACCATGCTGTTGGATACAGGACATGAAACAGGAAGTGCTGTATTTGGCTGGCAGGCTAAAAAATTTAGTGGTGACTTGAAGTACTATTATTTCCCTACTGCTGTTTCTGCACTAAACACCAAGAGCCAAGAGCTATCCTTCTTGCCACTGAGTTCCAGCAGCTTCCCAGTACTCTCAACCAAGATGAGACCTGCTTCCTGTGGACAATCAGAGCAGGGAAAAAGGTGGGGTGCCTTGTATCAGATGAGTTGGCACAGGAGCCCAGGCTGGGCAGGAGTACTATGGGGAAGGAAAGCTCCCTGTGGTGGTTTGAATGAGAATGTCCCACATAGGCTCCAACTATCTGAACACTTGGTCAGTGGGTAGCACTGTCTGGAACATTTCCAGTGTGGCCTTGCTGGAAGAACTATGTCACTGGATGTGGGCTTTGTGAGTTCACAGCCTTGCTCCATTTTGAGTTTGTCCCTCTCTGTTTCCTGTGCCTGCCTGAAGACATGAGTAACTTAGTTTTTTGCTCTGATTGTCTCCTGCCATCCCACCCACTACGATGGATTCATTCCTCTGGAACCTAAACCAAATAAACTTCCTTCTGTAAGCATCTTAGTCATGGTATTTTATCACAGCAACAGGAAACTAATTTTATACTCGTCTACCCTGCACTAACATCTCCATCCTGGGGACCTGACTGGGTCAGTACCTGAGTTTCTCAGTCACCTATCCCTGTGCCTCAAGCTACAGAACAACAATGCCCAGCTTAAGAATCCATCTTCAAGGCCCAAAGTGGTACTCACCTTTAATCCCATCACTTGGGAGGCAGAAGCAGGTGATCTGTGTAGTGAGTTCTAGGCCAGTTGGGGATAAAAGGAGACCCTGTTCCCCCCAAAAACCTAAAACTAAAACAAAAAAAAAGAGAAGCCATCTTCAACCTGCCATACGCTGGCTAACTCCTCCTGGACCAGCTGGACTGTGGAGCTCCCAAGACAGAACCAGTAGATGAGGAGCACTGGATGGCAACTGCATGTGTACACACGACCAGGACACAGGTCAGGCCAGATGGGGAACTCCAAGGAGGCAGATTGAATGTCCATCACTTGAGTCCCCTATAGTCTCACTAGGGAGGGCTAGAAGGCTCCAAGGAAACTCAGTCACATAGCCATTACTCAAGTTCAACTCCTTGGTGGGCTTGCTATAGGCCAGATGGGTAAACAGCTTTCTAATCTCTGGCTAACCCTCATGTGTTGAGCTCTCACCTTGGCTGGACCTTCCCCAAGATCCAGGGCTTGGACCCAGGGAAAATGGTAGCTGGGCAGGACTGTTTCAAACCATGCTATCAGAAGTGCACTTGCTCTGCAGGGGCCTTACAGGAAGGTGGCTTGCACTTCCAGTTTACCCCCCCAGGGCAAGAGGCTGATTGTCTTACAGAATACCTCCTATGTTGTGCCCTCCTCTAGGTTACTAAAGAGCCTTAGAAGTAGCCAAAGTATCCTCCAGCTGCTGAAGCAGCTCCCCTGGCTGTGGTGAGAATGCACTGGTGTCTACTCTCTGAAAGTCAGAATGTGTAACCACAGAGGCCAGCACATGTGCGAGGCGGCCAACATCAAACACGGCCTGCTGCAGGCCCAACTCTAGGCCTGTGCTATTCCCTGCATCCTCCTCTAGTCCTTGCCTCAGGACAAGGAGCCTCCTCTCAGCGATGACCTTGAGGAAATGGTAAAATTCTTCAAAATTGATCCCCGTGCAGGACTTCATGATGACCTGGGCCAAGAGGAAAGGGCAGTGAGCCCTAGGGTCACATCAAGACTCTGTTCTGGACCTCCACTCCTACTCCAGACATGTATGGAGCCAAAACAGGTCTGAGACATGCAGCCTGGCCCTGTTGTCCTCCCACCCAGCCTCCTGGCCACCCACCTGGCAGTGGTGGTGCCAGTCTGGCATGGAGTCCTTCCACTCGCTAACCTCCTTCTGTACAGCCTGGAGCTCCTGCTGCAGGAAATGCCACATGTTGGCCAGGTTGAAGCCATTGATCCAGTTGTGATTGATAGAGATCGTGTCATCCTGGAAGGGTAACAGACAGACTAGTCCGAGGCTACAGCAGACAACACCCTGGGAGAGCAAACCCCGTACTACCCAGTGCTCTGGGCAGGTGTGTTAGGTTAATTGTTAACATGACCTAGAATTACCTGGGAAGAAATTCCCTGCGAGGGATTGTTTTCATTGGGTTGGCCTGTGGGCATGTCTGTGAGAGACTGTTCAATTAAACTGATGTAGGAAGGCCACTGTGGTGGCACCATTGTCTAGGCAGGGGATCCTAACTAAATAAGAGTGGAGAAATTTGGCTGAACACAAGCAAGCATGTAGGTATATATGAACTAATTTCTTTCTACTCTTGACTATGGATATGATGTAACTAGATGTTTGAAGTTCTTGCCTTGACTTCCCCACAGTGATAGATTATAACCTGTAATAAACCCCTTTCTCCCCTAAGTTGCTTTTTGTCAGTGTGTCTCACAGCAACAGAAATGAAACTAGAATAATGGACAACATTAGGAAACACAGACACACTCAGCCACTATATCCAGGAAGTGCTGATCCCACCTCATGATGGGGCCAGAACAGTGCAATGAGAGCTGGAGACTGAGACTATCTCGGATTTTATAGGCAGGGCAGGAACCAGAATGGATCAAGAAGTTCGATGCTCCATAGCCTCACATGTGTGTCTCACCCTATACCACGGCTCTGCAGGGGAATGAGAGGGCAGATGCCGCCCTCTCTACAGAGGCAGCTGAGGTAGGTGGAGGTAGGGGATTCAGGGAGGTTGAAGGGGGATGAAGAGGGAGGGGAGCCTGGTAAGGGCAGGGTCATGTGTGCTGCCTTACCAGGTTGTACACCTGATGGTGCCACCCGCTGGGCACGAACACCATCTCACCAGCCTCCTGTATGACTTCAAGGGGTGGGCTGCTGTGCTGGATCCTGGGGTACAGATGGGTATCCAGGAGTTCAGGGGAGGTCACGTCATAGGGCAGGGCACCATGGCAGTCCCGCAGGGCCTCTTCCTGCCCTGGTGGGAAGAACAACCATTTCTTCCTCCCGCAGATGTTGACTGACCAGCTGAAGGAGCGGAAGATGTCCGCATGGAAGGGTGACCTATAGCAAAGTCACCTCGTTTGTGCCTTGTAGAGTACAGGGTGTGCCCTGGTTCTTTTGATCGGCCTTTAGGCAGACACCCCAGATGGCCATACCTCCCACCTCATCTTCACCAGATGCCCAAGAACCCCTCCTATCATTACCAGGTGCCCGTGGGCCCTGCATAGACAAAGCGGTAGTCATCCACATTGAGGGCATCCCAGAATTCATTCAGCCAGTCTGATGAGAAGTACACAGGCAGAGCGAACATGTCCTTCACGTCATCCACTGAGGAATCCCTGAGGAAAGTGCAGGAGCTACAGCACTTGTCTACCCTGTGCCCCATCCCAGCAGGCCCATCCAGATCAAACAGGGCCACCTAGGACCGCCCAGCCCTAGTGGAGTTTTGTGAAAGCTGCAGATCCTATCCTGAGGACCTGAACAAGCCAGAATGGTAAGGATAGAAGATGGCTTTGGGGATACCCTGGCAAAACCACCCCACTTGGGCAGTGGGGGCTCTGAATACATGATGAGCACATTCCAGATCCTGAGCTGTGGGTCTCCTTCATTTTTTCACCAAAATGGAGAACTTAACTCTAGGTAGCAACTTCAGACTGCAGGCCCAGGTAGGAGGGCCTCAACCCCATCAATAGACCCCCAAACACTGAAGCATATTACATCAGACTCAGGGAAGGCACAAGTCAATCAAAACTATGCTGGAAAAAGCTTCTACATTCATGTGCCCATAACTCCCATCAAGAGACACTGATAGGCAGAGCCTTGGTAGCAACAAAACACCATCAGGATCTCCTGCCTAGCCTTTGAGCACTCAGCAAACTCATTCATCTATAAAACCCTGCTCAGGCATCTTTTCCCCTGTGGCCTCCTGACTGTGTGATTCCATCCCTTCCTCTGACCTTTTTGGTTTTGAGACTTCCAAAAACAAAACAAAAACCAAATACCCCCACCCCAACAAACAGTGGATTTCAAATATAACAATTTTCTAGCTTAAGTATACCCCATGTAATATTTGGGAAATACACCAAAACAACCAAATGGTTATCTAAAACTCCAAACCACTACACACAACAGTATTGGACTTATGAGTCTGTCTCTGTTGCTAGGTCAGGCAACATCTAGGACCAGAACCAACATCTAGCCACACTTTAACCAGGGTCTACTTGGGTCAGCTCTGCACCAAACAAGGAGGTGTTCCCAGCAGGGTTCCCAGGAGCTGGTGCTTCTCTTGTTTCTGCTCAGTTGTGAGAGCTGCAGGGGCCTAAATTCTACCCCACTTTACCTCCTGGTCCTAAGTTTGCATACAGGGAATTCAGGAATTAAACAATTTACTGGTTCCCTCAATATTATTCTGTGCCTTCTGTTGTGGGGATTAGAGGGGAGTCTGTCCTAAGCACAGTGGTCTATGCTTGTACAAGTCACACTTGGCAGGGGAAACACACACTCCTTGAGCCACTATAGGAAAGGGGTGGGTGCTCTTCCCATAGTGAGCATCATGTGGTTTGGGTCTTAGGGGCAGGTGAAGTTCCTGAGATGAAGTCCAGATGCTCCTCAGCTTATGACTGGCTTATGTCCTGACACATTCAAGTTGAAAACATACTAGCAGGGGCTGAAGAGATGGTTCAGCAGTTAAGACAGAGGACCTGGGTTTAATTCCTAGGCCCCACATGGTGGCTAACAACCATCCATAACTCCAGTTCCATGAGAATATGACACCTTCTTCTGACCTCTGAGGGCAGTGCACGACACAGGTGCATATACATAGATCCAGGCAATACACATAAAATAATTTTTTAAAATTAAATAAAATATACTAGCAGCATTTACTTAGATATGCAAGGCCCTAGACTTCAGTTCCCAAAACAGAAAAAGCAGCAGTGTACCTAACTGCTTGAACACTGTAGCTTAGCAACACAGCACACTGTAGCTGTGTGGTTATTTCCTGTAGGGACCATGGGTCTGATGGGGGCTGTGGCTTCTTGTCACTGACTAGCTATGAGAAAGTGGAACAGACCACAGACAATCCAGAAAAACATCAAAATTCAAAATGTGAAGTACAGTTTCTACTGAATGCACAGCAGTCTTGCACCATCACAAAATCAAAATCTCCTAAGCCAAGCCATCAGAAATGTGGGGCAAGTGGAGGACAATCAGGGAGGGTGCTGAGTACCTACCTTCTTAAAGAAGAGATTTTCAAAGTAGGGCAAGGGCGGTTTCAGAAAGGTCACCTGCTGCTTTTGAGAACCCAGAATGGCCAGGGGTTGGTAAGAGTCCCCCCAGCCACGGCACGAAGGCGCAGGCCTGCCACCCTCAGTGAAGTGGGGGAAAGGTCAGTCCCATAGGATCCGAGAAGCACCTGCTCAAATATAGTACAGATGAGGGAGACATCATCCCACCAGCACACGTACAAGATTCTTCATGGCAGCCGACCTGGACTGTTAGGTTGACCTTCTGAAGGAACCACCCCACTACCAGATGGAGGCAGACTAGAACACTTTGCCGGAGCACGGAGCTCCTCTGAGTACTGCAGCTGTGCTCTACCAGGAAGGCCTGCACTCAGTTCTCTTAGTGGGGTACCTAGTGGTTGTCGGCCGGCCCCATTACCTGCACAGGTGCCAGTCCTTGAGGTAGAGGCTACCCCGCGGGGAGGAGCAGCCTCCTTGGATGTACTCCTTCCAATAACTGATGTAATCGCGGAAGGGCATGTTCTCCTTGGGGTTTGAGTTATATTCCCGAACTGCACAGTTGGCAACCGGTACTACCACGTCTCCTGCAGCGACACGGTCAGCACAGACATGGCTGAGCGTTATCGGTGTGGTTCACCCTCTGGGCGACATCTCCAGGTCCCACCCGTCTGTCCGGTCACCCTGTCCTCCTGTCCCGTGGCTCGGCGTCCATCCGCCCTCCCGTCCCGGGGTCTGGGGCTCCCCGCCAGCGCCCTCCTACCATACTTCTGCAGCAGGTACTCGAAATTGGGCTTCCCCGCGGACGTCACCCAGTGCCGCCGGCTGCCCCAGCCCTCGGTGAAGGCGCTGGAAAACACGCAAGGCAGGTTGGGCAGCAGGAAGCCCTTCACGAAGTCGGCGTAGGGGAAGGAGTCCGGCAACTGGATGAAGGCCACGCGGCTCGACGAAGGCCGGCCGCCGCCAGGGACTTGGCCCCCTTGGCCCCGGAAGTGCTGCTCGGCCAAGACGCGCGTCTCCCGGTCCATCCGCCTGGGAGCACGGAGTGCGAGGCCCAGTCTCGCTTTTCACCCAACTCCAGGTAGAGAGTGGAGGTAAGGAACTGCGAAAACCACTCCGAATGCCGGAACCAAGAAAATGGAGCGGCGGCTTTCCGGGAGGGACTCTAATTGCAGCACGCCAGACATGTGCGCATGCGCCGTACGCCCTCCCGCCCTCTCGCGCAGGCGCGTAGCGTTCACGGGGCATGGGTCCGGCTCCCAAGTGGCTGGTGTCGGGGAGTCTGGTGTCTGGTGGCCCAGCTGTTGCGAGTCAGTTCCTCTGCTTCTAGCACTGCTGACCTGCCGCAGAGCAGTGCTCAAGCCCGCTCTGGAGACGCGAGGTGAACCGGAGTCATAGAAGGGATGGCAGGGTGTGGAGCGGATGTTGAGGAGTCCCGGATGGTGGGCCTCGGAGTTTCCGGGAATAGGTTGGGGAGGACCCTTTGCAGGGATTGTGATGTTTATGTAGAAACAGAATGGGGTGAATCAAGAAGGAGAACAAGGAGGAAAACGAGTTTTGGGAGAGTCCGAGGTCCAAGTACAGGGCTGTGAGTTGGGAAGAAAGAAATGATAGAAGGTGTAGCGTTGTTTGACGTAACTCGGGTATTGTGAACCTCCCTGTGATCCCTTTGGTCAAGGTGTGGAACTCATTGTGGTTAGGAGGTGAGGGCTCACAGAAAAGTTCGAACGGACAGAAAGACTCAACCTGTGCCGGGTTATGTACCTGTAATCCCAGCACTGGGGAGGCTGAGGCATGAAAGATCAGAAGTTCCAGGCCAACATTGAGTCATACACAAACCAAAATCCTGTTTCAAAAAGAAGAAAAAGAAAAGGCCAAAGTACAACAACAAAAACCCACTTCACCCACAATTCTATCTACATGTGATCATCATTAAATTTTCTGATATTAAGCCTGTTTTTTCAGGCATACACGAATTCATTCATTTTATATCCCCTGCCCTCCGTTCTTTTCCTTCCCGTCCTACATTGGCAGTTTGTTATATTGGGAAATATCTTTTGGATCTTTATCCCACTTTATGCTTGAATTGTAATTTCTGAAATCCTTGTAATGTCTGAACTGAGAAATGTCATTTTGCATGTTAATGAGTCCACTACCAGCGAGCATGCACTAGGATGTCTTCAAAGTGCACCTGGTCACTGAAAGATCTGAGAGGATCAAAGGGTGGGGACTTTCAGCCCTGCTTTCAGCCTCCAAGGAAGGAAGAGGGGCTGAAGGTTGAGTGGGTCACCAAGGATGAGTGGTTTAATCAGTTCTGCCCACATAATCAAGTGTTCGTAAAAGCCCTAAAGGATGTGTTCAGAGAGCTTGCAAGCCTCTGAACATGTAGAGGATTCTAGAGGGTATGTCTAGGGAAACCGTGGACCCTGTCTTTTCATATTTGACCTCTTGCATGTCTTTGCATCCTTTGTAATATCCTTTATAATAAAATAGGAAATGTAAGTTAGTGTTTCTCTGAGTTCTGTGAGTTACTGAAGAAAATCCAACTCAGTTTATAGCTGCCGGCCATCAAAAAGAGAGATTGTATCACTTGGGCTTGCATCTTCACTCAAGTGGGGACATCTTGGGGAATTCAGTCTTCAATCTTGAGATCTAATGCTGTCTCCAGGCAGACAGTATCAGAACCCAACTGAATCAGAGGACACCCTGGTGGTATCCACTGCTGAGGTACTGACTGATTGCTGGTTGAAAGAACTTTTTACACCTTTTGGAGTTCCAGATTTCTATGTTGGCTATGATGTGAGAGCAGAGATAAAATAAGTAGTTTGTTTTTCCAGCACAGTATGAAACTCATAAGATTTGCTCGTTCACCTTTATGGCTGCAACCAACTTCTTTGAGAAAAAAAAAAAAAAGAGGTTGGGGCCAGCAGGTGTATACAACCCACCACCCTAATGCTGTAACTGAGACATGGGCTACATATTTACTGTTATATTTCTGTTCTCCACAAGGTGGCCCCCTGGTGTCAGTGTCAGTATGGTATAAGTGAGGCCTGGAGAGGCTGGAAACAGGTGTGTGTCCCTGAAGTTGCTCCTGCCACTCCCAGCTGGGAACTAGCTAATGATGCACATCCTCAGCCCACACAGGCCTATCAAACTGCGCATCCTGCGCAGAGCCACCCCAGAAGAAAACAGGAAAGGATTGGATTTGGCACTCTGGCGGAGATGAGGTGGAAACAGTGGATGGTCTCAGTTCTCTCTGAATATCTAATGCATGCCCTGCAGCCAGGCTGTGATGTTTGGATTAAACACCCCAGACAGTGTGGCTGAGTCTCCCAGGGTGGGAATGGGAACTTCTGAGAGAGTGGAAAGAGGGTCTGCTGCAGAGCAGGAGGACAGGTAATGGAAAAAGCTAGCCTCGCCGCCCCCGCCATGCACACACTGTCCCACTGTTCTCCTTCCCAGCCTAGTAGTGGAAGGTGTGCAAAATGTTTCTTGTTCTGTTACTTTGGAAATTAACTAAAAATAGGGTGTTTACTTGCTATTGAGTCTCTCAAGGGTACATATGTGATGGAAATGCTGAAAGAGACTCATTATGCTAATCTCAGTGTGTTAGGATTCACAGTCATGTGACTGTGGTCTTATTCCCCAAGAGTGTCACTTGTGTGGACTAGCCTGACCCTCAGGGGCTCCCTGCCATGGCCTCCCATAGTCATTCTGCCTCTTACATCCAGGGTCAGCAAAGGGCTCCAGCTCCACACCTGCACTGGGGCCGGCAAATTCCATCTTAACAAAGGCAGACACCAAATAAAGAATCCAGGAACAGAGCATCTTTGGAAGACTGTTACATGCCTCCCCTTCCCCCAGTATATGTATATTGGGTGCTCTGAAGTGAAAGCCACCTTCTTTGGTGCACAGATTGAGTTAACTTTGGCACAGTAATTCTAACACTCTGAAGTGTGGAAATGCTGTAGTTAGTGATGGGCATTAGGAGGGGTAAAGGTGCCATTTAAACAGGTTTTGCCAGGCATGGTGGTACATGCCTTTAGTCCTAGCATTCGAGAGGTAGAGGCAGGCAGATCTCTGTGAGTTCAGGACCAGCCTGGTCTACATAGCAAGTTCCAGGACAGCTGGGACTACAGGGAGACCCTTTCTCAAAAAGAGCAAAAATAAAAATAAACAACAACAACAAAAAAACCAACCAAAGAGAGGTCTTAAAGTGGGAAAGCAATTCAGAGTCTAATAGTGGGGAGCTCTGAAGCAGGGATGGAAAGGAAAGGGTGACAGGATGATGCTCAGAGCCCATTAGACTTGGAGGGGAGTTGGACTTCATGCAAAGTATGTTAGAAGGGTATATTTTTGATGCTTTTTGTTTTGCAGTGCTCTCATTTTGCAGAACCCAGGGCCTTCCACATGCTAAGCAAGTGCTTCACTCCCATCCTACAATGGGAAGAGTTTTATAATTTTATAATTCTTTTTCCTGACTGCCTCATGGATTGCTGATAGAGAATAGGCTGAAAGGCTGGGGAAGTGAAGGAGTCAATGAGGGGTTGTTCAGGACAGCAATGACACTGCCCTGGAGATTGGTGTGATGTGGGGTCTGGGCAGTAGAGAGCTGCCTGTACTTATTGATGGGTTTAAGAGACTGAGGAAGAAAGGGATTCTGAAAGACCCTTGTTGAGAAGAACACAATAGGAGTTAATCAAGTGTGAGGTCTCCAACAGGTGACCAGATAAGGAACTGTTGGTAGGGCTGGTCTGATTGGACATACATGTTAGGTATGACCCCAAAGATTCTCAACAGGTGACCAGATGTTGGAGCGGAAGCTTTGGGAGTTTCTGGACTTGCTACTGTAATAGAAAGACATTGGCCTTGCCAGTGGTGCTCTCTGACATCTTTGTGTTTCATAGGGGGGGCAATAATTGGGAAGGATGATGGCATCTGGGGGAGAGGTCTATTTGTTTTCTTTTGGAAATCTTAAAACAGGCTTGTGACCTGATGGAATAAATGGGATTGGCACACTGGCCTGAAGCCCACATTCAGCTGCCACAGTTTTGTAGATGAAATTTTATTAGGACGGCCCCTCCCCTCAGTTGATATATTACCCATGACTTGTGTGCACCCTACAAGGGCAGAGTTTAGTGGCAAGGATTGAGACCCCTGGCCCCGGGCCTAAAATACCATCTGGCCCTTAACCTACCAGGTTTATAGGAGAAGTGGAGAAGTCAGTGATGCTGAGGAGGAGGGAGTTGGATGAAGAGCCCGAGGGAAGGCCTGGCTTCAAGAAGAACAAGAGCCCCTTCTTGAGGACTCTGTGGAGACTGGGTTAGTTGGGGCCAGAGGCAAGTAGGAATGTCAGGGGGTCTGTTTGTATTTGGGCAACTTCTACTGCATGCGCAGGACCAGTTTTTTACCTTCTGCCCTTCCACTTAATACCAGTTTACTTTGGTTTTCTGGGAAAAGTGCCCTGGAAATCTGTGATTGGAAAAGTTGTAGTCACATGTTTCCCTTTGCCTCTTCCTGGATATTTGCCATGGATATTGTTCTCAAACTTGTCTGTAATGTCATAATGACAAGTGCTTGCTGTTCCTTTCCTCAACTTTTGATTGTCTGTTCTTTTCTCTGAATCTTTAGAATGTCTTAGAGCTGTTGTTGATCTGAGGTCTTTCAGTTATTTTACCAGAGGGTAAACAGAGGTCCAGAAGGTGAGGTAACTTTTCCCAAGTCGTAAAGCTGTGGTGGAGCTGGAGGAGCTGCAGCTGGAACCACAGTGGTCTTCTTCTGGTGCTATGATGTCTAGCCTGGTGATTCTCGGGAATTTGTACAGTTTCACTTCACACTCATGGAGTAGCTCCCAGTACTTGATCAGGAATAACTGTGGGGATCAGGTGATTGTAATATAAACTCACTTTTTGCTATCTCCAGCAATGTAGCTGTGTAATGTCCTGTTTCCTAGAATATAGTTCTTAAAATCCTAGGAAGTTCAGTGTCTTCTGCATGCTAATAGGCCCTCTGCTGCCCAGCAACCCTTAGGTAGCTTCAGGTTGGAATTGGTGACTGAAAGACCAGGGAAGGATCAGAGTGGGGACCTTCAGCCTCACCCTCAGGCCCCAGAGAAGTAAGAGTTGAAGGTTGAGTGGATCACCAAGGTCCAGTTGTCGAATCAGTTACGTCCATGTAATGAAGTCATTGGATGGACTGCCACGTACATAGGCTTCCCAGTAGCTGAACACTCGGAAGTTTCAGGGTAAGGATGAGTCTCATCCCCTCCTTATACTTGGACCTGTGCATCTTTTTGTTTGCATCTATTGTGATAACCCTTATAATAATATAGGAAGCATAAGTTTTTCTGTGAGCTGTTTGAAAAAGTTAATCCAATCTGAGAGGAAATGTGGAAACCTACAGGCAGTGGGTTAGACACAGCCTGGGCTTGAGATTGGTATCTGAGGTGGAGTCCATCTTGGGTACTAACTTTGTCTTCAGGTAGATAAGATTGCAGTGGAAGTGGACAGGGCGGAAGGTTGGGGAACACCCACAAGTGTCCACCTTAGAACTGACTGTGGGGTGGTATGTGAGAAGACCCCTGCCATGTGTCCAGAAGTGATTTTTATTGTGATAGTAATGTAGAAGAAGCTGTGAATTTGTTTCTTTCTTTCATGGACCCAGGCACTGAATAAGCCATGGTCTCTTGGGGCAGGTCTGTGTGTGTCTAAGTAGGGGGAAGCCCTTTTCAGCCAGGAGAATGGGGTTAGTGCACAAGTATGTGGTTCCCTGCTTCTAATGCTTATCTTAGTTTTTAAAGACTATGACTGAACTAGAGTGGTTCCCCTAATTCTGAGTAGATGCCAGTGACTTCCAAGGTTTCAGAGGTCAAATGCATGGTTTAGGGGTGCTCTTGCCTGTAACTACTAGTCTTACTGGAGTGTAGGCAGATCTGTTGAGGCACTGAAGGTCTGTGTACTTGCTCCCTATTTCTTGAGGCACATTGGTGGAAAGCTCAGGCATGGGTTTCCCAGTTCAAGGACTGTGGTTTATCCAGGTGGAAGACTCTGCTACTGCTTTGGCCCTGGTGTGCCAGGGAGGGACCGATGATGCATACTCACTTGCTGAACCCTTCTCTCTGAGAGACAAGGCCAGCCTTCTCTATACAGAAGAAAATGTCTCCTGCAGCTGAGAAAATCTCCCTACTTTTCCAGTGACATCAGGCTGCAAACTTCCTGGCTGTCTCATGGAGCTTTCCTGAAGTGAGGATGCAAGGTGTTTTGTTTGTTTTTAATGTGGTGGTTCCCCTTGGTCTGGCCAAGGACAGATTATTAGGAGACCTGGCTTGGGCCTCCCATAGACCCTGGTTGTTCTCTGAAATCTGGATTTATCTTTAAGGTCCTCTTTTAAAAATTGCTTTTAAGTCATTTGTTTTCTTTTATTTGTGATGAGGACAAAATTTTCATACCTAGTTTGGCAGCTTTCATCACAAAATGTCCTAGTTTCAGGTGTTAGAGCTCTGGAGCTGTGATCTGCTGGTTTGCAGGAATAACTGTTATGTTTTGTCGGTTATAGATTTTTTACTCTAAGATTTCTAGAGTTTTTTTTGTTTTTGCAATTTCCAGTTCTTTGTTGAATTTCTTATTCATATAATTACTTGTTTTCTTCATTTCATTGTGCTGACTATATTCGCTTACATTTCAGTTAGTTTCCTTAGGATTTTATTTTGGGTTCTATTTTGTTTTTTAAACATTTATTTTTATTCTTTTTAATTGTGTGTGTGTGTGTGTGTGCGAGTACACATGTGCATGCGTGTGTGCACATACCCTCGGAGGTCCCCTGGAGCTGGAGTTACAGGTAGTTATAAACTGCCTGATGTGGGTGCTGGGAATTGGACTCAGTCCTCTGGAAGAGAGTACCTGTTCTTAACCACTGGGCCATCTTTCCAGCCTATTGGTTGTTTTTTTGTTTTGAGACTCACTATGTAGCCCAGGTGGCCTATAACTCTCTGTGTAGACCAGGCTGGCCTTGAACTCACAGTATTTCCTGGCTGTCTTGTGGAGCTTTCCTGAAGTGACGGTGCAAGGTGTTTGTTTGTTTTTAATGTGGTGGTTTCCCTTGGTCTGGCCAAGGACAAATTATTAGGAGGCCTGGCTTGGGCTTCCCATAGGTCCTGGTTGTTTTCTTTGCCTCCTGAATGCTGGGATTAAAGGCATGCATCACCACACACCTGGCCCTATTTTGAATTCTTTTTCTGGAATTTCATAGATTTCCTTTGAATTGAGATCTGTTTCTGGAATTATGGTGTTCCCTTTAGAGCTATGATGAATCTTCCCTTCTCTTAATCTGTCTCTTCATTGATGTCTGCACATTTGACACAACAGTTCCTTTTCTAGTTTTATGGAAGAGCTTTCAAAGAAAAATACTTTTATTAGGATAGATAGGATTTGGTCTGATTATAGGTGAGCTGGAAATGGCCTGTGTGGTTTCTCCAACATTAGTCAGTGTCAGCACTGCTGTGTGTGCCTCCATGGTCCAGTTGTAGCTGTGTGTGAGAGTAGTCGCTTTGCAGTAGGCATGGAATTCCAAATGTGCATGTCCTTAGTCCATGCCCCTGAGGCCTAGGGTGGCAGTAGTCTCAGTCCTGATGCTACAGGACAAAGGGTGCTGCTCTGGGTCCTGTGGGGGCAAGTGGAGGTGATGGCAAGGAGGTGGCACAGGTATCTGTGGTCCTTAAACTGTAGGACATGGATGGGACCTTCTTTGGGTCCCACTGGACAGCATGGGTGATGACCAGTGACCCTGGTCACCACATTCCTAGCACCATTGGTCATAGATGGAAACTTCCGCAGGTCTCAGGAGACAAGCAGGTAATATCAGGAATTTTGATGCCTGTAGTTGTGATCCAACAGACATACTATATGGGGGAGGTCTTCCCTAACTCCTGTGAGGTGAGTACAGGTGAAGCTAGGTTTGCAGTCCGGGAGCTGCAGGGTACTGAGAAGTCTGCCCTCTACCCTGTGAGACACATACAGTTTCACGACTTTCTGGTGATATCTGGAGCTGGCTACTGATTCCTAAGACAGAATGGTACCCAACAGTGACTGTTGTAGCAATTTGTGTTCTATGGGCTGGGGAGGGCCAATGTGAGGTCTTTCTTTGGAGCAGGACAGTCACATAGAGCCCAGCCAGATTCCCAACTGGATTTGAAGCCTGTGAGTGTTGTGGAAGACTGCAGATCTGCTGCTGTTCCTGGTACTTACTAGAGGTCCTGGGGAGGGAGCTGGAATGGACATTGCAGTATGCCCTGTTCCGACCCCTGGAAGACTTTCTTCCTCTGTGCTGTGTCCTGTTCTCATCAGTCCCTTGCAGACTTCCAGCTTCTCCTCAGCCACTCTCAAGTGAAATCTTTCTTTGCTGCCAGGTGTACCTACTTCTGTCCTGCCACAATGTTCATCCTGAGGTATCAAGCTGCCACCTTGGTTCCTAGCCTGGTGAACTGTGAACACACAAGTCTGCTCCTGTTTAGGGGAGCTATGTGCAGCAGCGGGAGCAAAAGCGACAGGAAGGCCAAGAGCTCCTAGGCTTCCTAGATCCACTTAGGCTTCCTAGATCCACTGCTGGTCTGTGACTCTGCCCTGCTTCTTACATGCGGTTTACAAACTTAGCATTCAGCATCAGTGCCCTCACAGCTCTCAGCTTTCATCTTATGCTGTGTGAAACATGTAAGTGAAGTCGAGGTTTCATTCCAACCTACTGGCCCAACTCCCCTGGGAGGCCTCACCCTAGAGGGACCCCATCACAGGACTGCAATCTGTTCAGGAGCCTTATTTTTGACGTGGGTTCTGCTGCTCCAGATCTGGTAAAACTTGAATGGTTTGGTGCAGTGAAGTACAGTGATTATCTCAAAGACTTCAGAAGGTGGCTCAGTGAGAGGGTAAATGGAGTTCCCTTGATCCCACACCCCAGGAACAAGGGATCTTGCCAGTGCTGCCTCATAGACACTTACTGCCCACTGTGGCATTTGTATATCAGGCTTAGAGACCTGGTGACTGGTAGGTGTCTCTATAGCCTAGAGCTGGATTGTTAAAAACACAGTATTTGAGGAAACATGTTAAGAATTTATTCTCTGCTGTTAGAAGTAAAGTGACATCTTGACAAAACCCTCTTTATCTCCCTCTCTGTCTGTCTGTCTCTGGCGGGGGGTGGATAAACAAAGACAGACATAGACATCGGCATAGAGACATAGTGACATAATATGAGTGAGACAAAGTCAGAGATGGACCCAAAAATCCAGGGAATGGGAACAGTAGAAGAAGTGTCACTGAACACTTTACAGTACAGAACACTTTACTAGGTGTTACCAAGCCTAGCTCCCACCTAGCTGGTGCCTTAAACTACGGGGTAGGTCCTCCTTTCTTGACTAATATTTAGTGTTCTGTAAGGGTTAGCTCACACTGTCACCATGACTCATGACTGCTGTGATGAATTAAATAGAAATATGAAATTGAAGAGAACAGCCAAGCATGGTGGCACACACCTATAATTCTAGCACTGGGGAAGTGGAACAGGAGGAACTTGAGTTTGAGGCCAACCTGGGCTGCATGGCAAGTTCAAAGTTGGTTTGAGCTACATGTGAGACCCTGTTTCAAAAAAACAAGGGTTAGGGATATAGTTCAGCAGTAGAGTGCTTGACTAGCATACACAAAGCCCTGGGTTTGACCTTTAGCACTGGGGGAAAAACAGAAATAGAGGAAAATGGAGATAGTATATCTCACTGCTTATGGCTACCCAAAGCTATCTGTGTATGAATGTATCCCTGTATATGTGACTCCATAGCTAGTATTCTGAGATTACTGTCCAGGAGTAGAATATGTGTCTATAGGACTTTTCTGTAAGCAGTTGAATATATACACAGAAAATTGAAAAGGGACCCTTAGGAGGATCTTGTGTGGATATACAGTAATAGGGACCTCTCAACTACAAGACTGTGTACACAGGAAGGGTCTGGGGCCTTGCCGGCAGTGCTTGCTGTCCTGTGGGCACAGGGGTAGAGTGGGGAGTGATGGATAAGTACAGTCCTGGACTTGGAGGTTTTGGTTCTGATCTCAACCCTCTTCACCCTGTCCTCACCTCCTTCACTTGTCAGGCAGGGGTCCAGCACTCCCTCAACACTGTACCCTTCTTCCTGACTGGTCTCCTGTGTCTATGATATAAAGGTGGTGAATGCATTTCAGCCTTATCCACCTGCTGATTGTCTCCTCTCCTTCAGAAGCAGACACTACAGCCTCAGTGTGGCTCAGCCCATGCAGGGACAGATGAGCAGTGATGTCTGTGTCCACTCCTGGCCTTGCTCCTACTACCTGGATCTTGAGAAGCGTTGGATTCCTGGGAAGCTAACCTTGACACCTCGCTCACTGAAGTTCATTGCAGGTAGAACTGAAGAGTTCCTTGTCAGCCTGCCCCTCTCCAGCATCACCGAGATCAGAAAAGAAGCTTCTCACTTTATC
Organism: Eospalax fontanierii; assembly: GCA_035773235.1. Lineage (NCBI taxonomy): Eukaryota > Metazoa > Chordata > Mammalia > Rodentia > Spalacidae > Eospalax > Eospalax fontanierii. The sequence continues at coordinate 333,911 of CM069546.1, forward strand.
TTCAGTGCTATCACAGTCCTGGAGAAGGGCCATGCCAAGCACTGGTTCAGCTCGCTGCGACCCAGTCGCAATGTGGTCTTCAACATCATTGAGCACTTCTGGAGGGAGCTGCTACTGTCCCAACCAGGCACTGTTGGCAACACAGCCTTCCCCAAGACCAGGGGACAGGAGCTGACAGGACTGATGGCCAGTTCCCAGAAGCGCATGGAAGATACAGCCAAGGTCCTTCACCATCAGGGTGAACAGTTGGACAATGTCATGAAGGGCCTGGAAAAGATGGAGTCGGACCTAGATGTGGCTGACCGGTGAGCAAATCCCAAGGCCTGTTCTGCTTCACCTAAGGGTAGAATATCCTCTCAGAAGTCTCAGGTTTAGCAGACCAGAACCCAGAGGCAAGGCTATAAACCTACTCTGTGTACTGTGCAGGGTTCATAGAAAAAATTCACTGGTATGAATAGGTACTCTCTGTCATCACCTCTGGAACCTGCTGTTTCATAGGGAGCAGGAAGCCAAGTGTCCACACTGACATAGAGACACTTGAATGAGACCTCCTGCCTGTGGTGTGCCTGGTTTCTTTGTGATGCTCAAGTGTGTCCATGACACTCAAGCCACAGGTGTAGTCTGTGTCCTGCCTCCCTGATGATAATGTGTTTGATGGGGATAAATGGTTTTTTTTGTGTGCACTTTCAAATGTGACTTGTGACAGCCCTCATTGTGCTCAGTGAGTTTGTCTTTCAGAACAGGCATTTTTCTTGTATTATTTTGTTGTTAATTATTTCATCTCACTTTAAAAAACATGACCCGTATGGAGCTCCCATTTTCTGTGTGATTGTCAACTTTACTGGGTTTTCTTGTGTTTTCTCTTCATTTTACGCTGTGCTTTTGTTTTTATTGTAATTTACATGTCTTGAATTTTTCCTTTATTTCTGTTGCATTTTTAATATCTAAGGTCTATTTTTGTTCCGTGTATATTGTCTGATCCCTACCCTGATAGCACTTCCTGCCTGTCTTTTCTCATCTCAACATTTCAGTGACTTTTTTTGCTTTATGTTGCTCCTAGTTAACTGTCTTTGTAATTGTTTATTCTCTGTCTTCAATTTGAAGCACTCCTTGTCCCAGAGTCCCTGTGTAGGGGCTTCTAGGGCTAGGCTTTTGGAACTAACTCCAGGTCTTGAGTTGATGCCTGCCACCTGCAGTGTGATCAATATAGGACTTGCCTGGCTTAGTGGAGAGGGTCCAGCTCCCTTTTCTCTGTCACTGCTTCCCATTCTGCCCTGCTGAACAACGTTCCCTCCAAGTGCTCATGTGGAGTATAGTGTTTTAGTGTCCTCCTCCAGGGCAGACTGTGTGTCACTGGCCCCATTCCACCCTTGCTTTTAGAGGCTGTTGGTACCCCTTCTTTCCTGCACCTAGATTTTCAAACTTTTTCCACCACTGATATGCAGTTCCCTTCCTTGAATCTGCGTGTTTAGCTGGCTTTCTTGTGGCTGTTATCTCTCCCTCTCCTTGAGGAAGTTGTATTCAACTTGTAGTCCTTGACCAGAACTCTCTAACCATTCTTTTTGAGGCCCATCTTGGAGAGTGCTCTTTTTCAGCATTCCAAACTCAAGCTTATTTTAAATTGCCGTGTGTGTTTTTAAAATTAGTTTTAAGGGGCTGGAGAGATGGTTTAGTGGCTGCTCTTGCAGAGAACCTGGTTTCAGTTCCCAGCACCCACAGCATGGCTAAAACAAGCTGTAACTTCAGTGTCAGGGAATCTGATACCGTCTTCTGGCCTCCATTTATGCATGTGGTGCACTTACATACAAGCAGGCAAAACACTCAGACACATTAAATAAAAATAAATGTCAGGCATGGTGCACACCTTCAGTTCCAGTACCTGAGAAGAGTCAAGTGTATCTCTATGAAATCAAGGGCAGCCTGGTCTACGTAGTAAATTCCAGGCCAGCTGAGCATACAAGGCAACTCTACCTCAAAAAAAAAAAAAAAAAAAAAAAAAAAAAAAAATTTAAATTTTTAAAATTAGTTTTAAAAGTTATTCCTTTTGATTTTTGCAAATACTGTTCCCCTTATCCAATTACAATGATCAATTACAATTATCAATCACAGTCCCCCTTTTCCACAGTTTTGCTTTTCTGTTATGGAGCTTCATCTACTTTTCTCAAGGTTCACCAATTTAAGAGTTAATCTTATCCAAAACATACCTCAGAAACCTCCAGAATCAGATGTCTTTGCACTACAGATCAGCCAAGTGGCCACAGAGCAATGGCCATGATACCCACCTGCCTTGCTCAGGTTTGTGTATTGGTGACCATGATGACTCAGGCCAGATGGACCTGAAGTCACAAGGTCCTGTCCACCCCAGCTGTGAGATGCACTGTAGGGGTTTCTGCAGGACAAGAAGGAAGGCCCCTGTCCTCAGGGCTCTGCCTGGCCAGTGAGCCCAACTCACAACTGCTCAGAGCATCTTCATCCCAAGGCAGAGGCTGCTTTGGAAGGAGGCAGTTCTGTCCTCTTTGCCCTTAGCTCATTTTGGTCTCCAGGATAGAACTTGATAAAATGGATGTGGAGCATGAATGTCATCCTTTCCAGGAATGAGGATTTGTACATGGCCCTCTCTTTAGGCTGGCCATGTCATAGGTGTATGTCTTGTTGCATCAGGTTTGTGAGTTAGGTGACTTGTGAAAAGGATGGGTGAAGCATTGTTCTTGCACCGTTCAAAAGCGACTGTGCACAGTTGCTGTTGTGCCTTATCTTTGGCAGAATTCCCTAGTGAAACCACTGTTGCTGTATATTTTGTCTAAGTTGTCAGATTTACTGATATTGAGAATAATGTCCGTACGACTTCCAATCTCTGTAGAAATGTCATTTCTTTTTCTGGTGTCAGTAATTTGCATTTTCTCTTTTGTTTCCTTGTTCATTTCTTGTTAGCAGTTTATTTTTATTTTTTATTTAAAAAATAATTTATTTTGTGTTAATGTGAGTAGTGCATGCATGTATGTAAGTACACCTGTGTCATGCATTTCCCACGAAGGTCAGAAGAACTCCTGGAACTGCAGTTACAGATAGCAGTTAGCTGCCTTCTGGGTGTTGAGAATCAAACTTGGGTCTTCTTCAAGAGCAGCCAGTGCTCTTAACCACTGAGCCATCTCTCTAGCTCTAGCAATTTATTTTTAAATCACACCAAACAACTGACTTTTGGCTTTCCTTATGTTCCATATTTTAATTTATTTTGCATTTATTTATTTTGTGTGTATATATGTGGGCACATGTGTGCCATGGTGTGCATATACAAGTCAGAAGACCATTGTAGTCAGTCCTCTCCTTCCACCATATGGGTTCCAAATATAAAATTTGGGTCATCAGGCTAGGTGTCCAGTGCCTTTACCTGCTGAGCCATCTCACCAGCCCTGTTTCCATGCTCTTTGTTTCTAGTTTTATTCATTTCTGTATTTCAGTTTCTCTACTTTGTTTGAAGATATTTTGTTCATTTAAAAACAACTTGAAATAGAAGTTTAGATTATGATCTTTAAACCTCTAATAAATTTCCATGCACATTGAAAACTCATTTTTTTCCAGTGACATCTTGTTGGCTTCTGGTGTTATCATATTTTCATTGTCATTCACTCTATGTTTTCTGGTTCCCTTTTTGTGCTTTCGGACCCATGTGTTCCTTACATGTGCATTTAATCTCCAGTGTTTTCAGATTTGTGCTTGTCTATCACTGATTTCTTTATGGACATAGTTCCTCTGAGACTTGCTGCCTTCTGCCACTGAATGTTCTACATGTTCTACATACAGTTGAAATAGTGTGCATTTGGCAGATGTTAGATGATGCTCGTCGATCAGGCTGGGCTGACAAAATACTGTTGAAAATTTCTAATTTCTACTAAATTTTTTGTCTTCTATCAGTCATTGAAAGAAATAAATCTACAACTGTGATTACGTTTTCCTTTACTTTTGTCTGTTTTTTGCTTAGTGAATGTTGAAGGTGTTATTTGGTGCATGTGTGTTTAGGGTTAGGTCTTTCTGTCAGATAGACCTCTTGTTGTATATTACCCTGGTAGTACTCATATACTGTTAGCCTCAGATGTATGATGTATGGATTATAATCCTTTGTTTTCTGTGTATCTGTTCTCTCATGTTTTACAGGGACTTTTGTTAACAGGATGCCTCTTGTTGCCAACCTGACAACATGTCCTTTAATATAATCCATTTGCATTTAGTATGAATGCTTACATGGTTCTGCTCAGTTTGTCTAATTCTGCCATATGTTTATTTCTTGTTTGCCATTTGGCCTTTGCTTTTCATTTTGTACCTCCATTTTTCTCTTGTCTAGTGATTTCTTAGATATATTTCTTTGTGTTGCAGTTGTTCTGTCCAATCTAGTAGGCACTGGCTATGCTAAACTTGAATTATACTGGGCTAGGAAGTGGCTTAGTGGTAGAGCCCTTGCCTCACATACATGAGGCCCTGCTGATTCCTGAGCTCTACAAACAAATAATAAATTGACTTAAGAATTGAGTTCCTTAGTTGCACTGGCTATATTTAACGTGCTTGATAGGTACGTGTACTTCCTGCTGATTTCGATACCAACACAGAACATTTCCACACTGTAGCAAGTTTTAGTAGATAGCTCTGTAGGCATTGGTGGATTGATGAATTGACAGATGGGATTTTGAGTCAAAGGCATAGTGTGGAAAGAGCAACATGAATCAGATGTGCATGTCTGCAGTGTTTTTGGTTCGCCGGATCCCTTCTGGACAGGTGTGCCCTGAGCTGCAACCTCCCCCACCCCCCACACGTGGTGGGAAAGATTGAGTATAAAATGGTAACATGTTCTACAAAGGTTAACCCAGTCTTCTGAATAGCACAAGCATTACTCTTCTTTTATTTTATTGTTTTATTTATGTATATGAGTGTATTGTTTACACTTGTGTAAGTGCACCCATACCATGCAGTGTCCATGGAGGTCAGAAGAGAGTATCAGATCCTCTGGAACTGGTGTTATGGATGGTTGCTAGCTGCCATGTGAGTTCTGGGAATCGAACCTGGGTCCTCTGCAAGAGAAGCCAGTGCTCTTAACCACTGAGCCATCTCTCCAGCCCCCACACACATTTCTCTTTAAAACTGACTGTCTTGGGTTTCTGTTTTCTGTGCTCTTCTAGACTACTGACAGAGCTAGAGACTCCTTCCTGGTGGCCTTTCAGCTCCAAGCTGTGGAAGACACCAACAGAAGCAAAGCCCCGGGATGGTGCCTCTGAAGCCACTTGTGAGCCTTTTGGGAAAGAAGGCATCATCATCAGGGTCCCTGCAGTTGTTTCCCAGAGAACAGAGTCTCATTTCAAGCCAGGAAAGCTCACTGTCCTGGTTTCTGGTTTAGAAATCCATGACTCTGATTCTTTGCTGCTGCACAGGTTTGAGAGGGAAGACGTAGATGACATTAAAGTTCATTCTCCTTATGAGGTCAGCATACGCCAGCGGTTCATTGGGAGGCCAGATGTGGCTTATCGAGTGATATCTGCCAAGATGCCGGAGGTCATTCCCATTTTAGAAGTGCAATTCAGCAAGAAGATTGAGCTGCTAGAAGATGCCTTTGTGCTCAGGAGCAGGGGTGGGGCTTCAGCTGCAGAGAGGAGCTCCTCCATCTGGCATGCAGGTGAGTGGCTGGCAGGGCAGTGTGTGTACTATCTTTCATAATTCGAGCAGCATGCCAAACATGTGCCTTGCTCAGCAACTGCTGGCTCCAGTTCGTAGCTTCACACAGTCTTTCTAGACGACCATCTTTTTCACGTGCCCTTGATACCTGTACTTTAGAGGACAGTGCTGGAACCTGGATCTCAAGGTCTCCCAAAGGCTTACTCTTCAGGGTGGTACTATTGGGAGATGATGGGCCCTTTAGCAGGGAAGGACCTTATCGAAGACCTTAAGTCTTTGGAGGTCTGCCCTCTCTTCCTGCTGTGATAAAATAAACAGTATTTAAAAAAATTTTTTATTTATGTGCCTACTTGTTTGTGTGTGTACCACATGCATGAACATGCGTGTGGATCCAATAGTGTTGGATCCATGGGACTGGAGTTACAGGCAACTGTGAGCTGCTTGATGTGAATGCTGGGAATTGAACTTGGGTCTGCCAAGAGCAGCCAGTGCACTTAACTGCTGAGCCATCTCTCCAGCTCCTGGTGAGCAGCTTTGCTTTTCTGCATATTCCTGTTATGATGTCCTGCCTCATCTCAGGCCCAAAACATTAGGGCCATTTGACCATGGACTGGAACCTTCTAAAACCATGATCTAGGTTTAACCTTTTCCCTTGATAAGTTGATTGCCTTAGGTATTTCCTTGTAGGAATAGAAAGCTGACTAATATAGTTAGAAGTTATCATTAGCCCATTTTGTGTTGTAATAAAATACCCAAAGCTGGATAATTTAGCTTACCATTCTGAAATTTAAATATATTCATTTATCTTTATTTTATGTATATGAGTGTTTTCTACATGTATATAAGTGCATTCATGTTGTGAAAAGAGCCATGGAGGCTAGAAGAAGGCATTGGAAACCCTGGAATTGGAGTTACACAAGGTTGTTAGTTGTTAAGTGGGTTCTGGGAATTGAGCCCAGGTCCTGTGGAAGAGCAGCCAGTGCTCCTAACTGCTGAGTTATTTCTGTAGCTCTCCATTCTGAAAATTTAAAGCCCACGATTGGACATCTCTTCTGTTTGACCTCTGGTAAGGGTCCCAAGGCAAATGGTATAATTGTGAGAGCACATGACAAGACAGGAAACTGGGAGATTCAGGGACCAGGCTTGCACCTTTAAAACTGTCTCTTTCAGAAACTAACTAGAATCTCATAGTTCCTCCTGAGGACAGCATCCCTGAGACCTGATGACCTCCTACTGGACTCCACCTCTTAAAGGTTCCACCACCTCCCCAGTATCATACAGGGCCCCAGCACTTAGCATGTGAGTCCATGGGAGACACTCTCAGACTACATCTGAACAATAGCAAAAGGTTTGGGTTACATCAGAACTAAAGGAAGTTCTGAGTTCACACCCCTTACCTCTTCTCAGCCTAATTCAGGAACTAATGTCAAGGTCCAGGATAGAGGAATGATATGGACACTATGCTTGTGCATTCATCATGGTGTTCAACTTTCTTGGTGTTACTTTCTTTTTAAAAACTATTTTATTATTTTTTCTGTGTATGACTGTATTACTTGCATGTGTGTAAGTGTATCTGTGTCTTGCAATGCCCACAGAGGTCAGAAGAGAGCGTTGGATTCCCCTGGACCTGGAGTTATGGACAGTTGTTAGCTGCCATGCGTGTGCTGGGAATCCAACCTGGGTCCTCTGCTAGAGCCATCAGTTCTCTTAACCACTGAACCATCTTTCCAACCCCCAGTGTTGAACTAGTTACTTTCTATTGCTGTGATAAAAAATACTGACTAAAATCAACTTGGGGAGGAAAGGGTTTATTTTATCTTACATCTCCCAGATGACAATTCATCACTGAGAAAAGTCAGGGCAGGACCTGGAGGCAGGATCTGAAGCACAAACTGTGGAGGAATGCTTTTTACTGGCTTACTCCCCTGGCCTGTGCTCAGCCTGCTTTCTTATACAACCCAGGACCATTTGCCCAGGGGTGGCACTACCTACAGTGGACTGGGCCCTCCCAAATCACTCAAAAAATAAAGAAAATACTCCACAGACATGGCCGTAGGCCAGTCTAATGGAGGAAATTCCTCAACTGAGGTTTCCTCTACCCAGGTATTGACAACTAAAGTTGTCAGCTGAAGCTGTCCAGCACACTTGGGTAAGAATTAGGGAAGGTGTTTCAGAGGAAGGTGAGGATGAAGACGTAACAGATGAGCTACTACAGCATGGAACAGGACTTCTGTCAGTGTGAGATAACAAACTGCCATGCTCAGCTCTTTCAAGGAGGGCTCTCAGGCTCAGTGTCCAGTAAGGCACAAGGCTGAGAAAAAGCAAGAAGTGAGGGTCTCTCCTAGTGGAGGCAGAACTGATGGTAGAGGTGATATGTGTGTGTGTGGCTTCAGAGAAGAGGCATGTGACATACTAGGGACATAGAAGCTATCTCAGTAGAGGGATCAAGGAGCTGACACTAGCTTATAGAAAGGTAACCTCCTGAGGAGGTTTCTGGGGTTTTTATGACTTTACTGAATAGGTAGATTCCATAATTCGTGTAGCCATAGGTTTGTTACAAGATAGGCATCCACCTGTACGTGTTGTTTGGTGGGAGTTCTACTATACCCTCATTGTGGAAGGCCTGCACTCAGTACCAGCTGCCTGTGGTTCACTGTCATCATTGATTGGCCTCAGGATAAGCCATAGATATGGTTCCCAATCCCACTTGATCAGAGCAATTTCCCAGCTGATGTGGGCCAACTTCCCTTATTATGGATCTTGGCCTTGGGGATGTCTGTAACTACTCTCTTAGCCACAGCATGTTGGGATTTGTTTTTTGGAACACTGCGGATCAGTCTTTTGCAAGAGGCACAGGAAAGTGGCCATCACAGGGATGATGTATGGGATGAGTGGAGCACCTGGAGTGTAACATCTGTGTTGTTTGTGCCTCCTGGGGACTCCCTGGAGTGTCTTGAGTATACTCATGGGTAGTGCTGTCTTCATTTCTAGTGGATGGGTGCACCTCACAGTTGGCCAGGTCTGTGCAGAATTTCACATGTATTGAGATGTGGTGGTGAAGACAGCCTCCAAATAGGTGAGAACTCAATGGCCACAGCTTGGTGGGAGAGTTGACACCTTACCCTTACCTTCATGTGCTGCAGTGTGTAGCCAGCTTCTGTTTTACTGTTGGGAGGTAGAAACTTTGAGGCCCCAAGGAACCAACCTCTCCTGGAGTGTACTGTGTGCATGTGACCACATGAGGGCAGCCTCGCAACATGGCCAGCTACTGCTGGGAGTTACTCATAGCAGAGGGATACTCTCCAGAGACCTACTGTAGTGAATGCTTCCTGCAGACCCAGAGGTTGCCAGCATCACCAACCTGGCTCTGGACCTGGAGAGTAGAAAGGTGGACAGTGTTGCCTAAGGCAAGTACCTCTTGATTGCTGTTTCCCTTCATAATATCTGTAAAGACTTCATAAGTAAGCTTGGAATAGTTCCAGATTTGCAGAAATGAAGGTTTGAAAATAGTTCAAGTTTCTTATCCCTTATCTAATATGCTTGTGGTAACAGGTGTCTCAGACTTTTGAGTTTCAGATATGGACTATTTATACATAGGTAGTGGAATCTCTGGAGGATGGGTCCCAAGTCTGCATATGAAGTTCACCACTGCTTCATGTCTGCCATATGTACATAGCCTGAGGGTGATGTTATGCATTGTCTTCAATGATTTTGTGCCTGAACAGTTTTTAGAGTGTGTTTAGAGTTTGCAGCATATGGACTCTTGAGTTTTAGGGTTAGAGTACTATATTGCCTCCAACCCCACTTCTTGAAGCTCAGTCATCAACACCTGATCTTAGTGTGCTTCCTCGTGTATCCAGGGAACACCTATACAAGTTACATAGTCTCACTTCACCTCATCTCCACCTGGCCTTCTCTGTCCCCAGGGTTCTGGGCCTCCCTGGCTCTGACAGTGCCCTAGAAAGCCTGCAGGAGGACTGATGGGCAAGGTACCCTGCCGGGTCCCATGTCATATGTTTTCATGGTTTATTTGGGATGGCCATTAGTAGTAGTATCTTCTCATATCCTGTGGCCAAAACATGCATGACTTTGTGAGGCATTTGTTTGATAACTGTTTTTGGTGTTTCTGTCGTCACCTGCCTAGAAGATTCTCTCACCACCAGAACTGAGGAGTCCCCAAGCACCTGTTTGCTCAACAGTGCTCAGCACTCATGCCTCTGTCCCCAGCACCAAACAGGACAAGGTACAATAGAGGATAGAGGATAGCATCTGAGCTTCTTGCTCTACAATGTCTTTTGAAGCAGAGGACTCTGACTGAGGAGTTAAGAAGCCCTTGAGAGTCCCAGGATGTAGGTACCCTAAAATGAGGTCCTCAAGTGTGCAAGCATGGTGCTGTGTATGACTGAACTTTTCAGAGCAGAGCTCTGAGGGGTCCCCAGAGACATAGGTACCACATTTTGCCTGGTGGATCTCTCTGGGTCAGGGGCAAGGTCTGTGGGGATGCAGACATGGGTGGCACTTTGAATAATGCAGCTCCTGGGGTCCTCGGGGTTGCACTGTGCTGATTTTGGGTGACCAGGAGCTTGGTTAGGGGAAGCAACTTGACTCTCACACACCTGTCCCCTTTGGTGTCCTCCATGCCAGAATGTACCATGTATTACTTCGTCACTGTGGAAGCATAGATGTCTGTGGAGACACATATGGTACTGTCTCCTGTTTCCCCTTCCTCGTTCTCTCCTGCCTGTGTGAATGAGTGTCCTTTTTGCTTTCTGATCTGTGTTCCAGTTTCCCAGGCTTCACACAGCATGGGGCCCCTGCTAGAGGAGATGCTTTCCGAGTACAGATGAGGCATGTGAAGCTAGGTTGCAAAAGAGTTCTACCGAGGTCAGACTTGATACTTTTGCTCTGAGCTGTATGTCTCCTGTGGAGGGGAGGCCCTCAGGCTGCACAGAGGGCTCTTGTGGTGTCCAGTGTATGTGTCCTTTGCCAGATGACCTCCTATAGGGCCATCTCATGCCTCCTTCTGCCTGATGTCTCATTCCCTCACCACAGAAGCCATTCATGCTGCTTATATTAAACAAATCATTAATGACTGAAGAGACAGAAACCATCTTGCCCAGAGCCACAGTAATTCTTCTCAGATGTTTTAAAACATGGAGCGATGAGTCAGCAACCAGCCCTGGAGGTGGCATAGGCCTGTGGCTTAGATGGATCCCAGCTGACCCCAAAGCTTGTGGAAAACATCCCTGACTCTGTGTTCCTATGGGTAATTAGTAACATCCCATTAGAAGAGTCTTTCTGCAGCTTTCTGCTTTTGTTGAAGCAAAGTCCCAGTTGTTGAAATGTGGTCAGTTTGAACCTGTCCTTAGCATCAGTCAGTTGGGATGTGTTCTCTAGTTTCAGTCAGGGTCTGTCCTGTAGCATCAGTCAGTTGGGGACATTCCTGTAGCTTCAGGTGTGGAAGCCACAGTCAGCTGCTCTGGAACTCTGCTTCCTGAGCCTATACTACAGCTAAAAGCCCAAGAGACTCTGGGGAAAGCTGTCAGCAGAGCAGGAGCACTGAGGCTATGTGCAATATGAATATCACAGACAGTGTACAGCCAATTACATACCAGGCTGAAAGGGTCACTATGCTCTAGACGCCTGACCAAGTCTTCACAGGGCAGAGGGCACCAACATGCAGACAGTATAGTACTTTGGGCAGGTGAACAGTATCCTTTGCCCTCTCACCCACCTAAAAAAGCCTTCTTCGTACTGGAGCTCTCACTCCAAGTCTGCCCACCACCATCTTCCTTAGTCTGATGACTGGTGGGAATGTTCTTTCTGCCTGTTCCACCTTCCAGCCTAGCAAGTTGTGTTCCCTTGCTGACCACTATACTAGCTGAAAACTCACATAAATAAGAGTTGAGTAATGAGAGCACTGAGAGATGGTGGTGGAGGGGTCAGCTCTTAGTACCTTGCAAACATAAACACAGGTTGTAAAATCAGTTTGGCTTGTTGCAATGAGCTTTATTTTGTTTTGTTCATTTAGAATGAAGTATGAAAGTGGCCATCGCAGTGAAGGGTCCTAACACTGCTGATTAGTAGACTGGGTTCACACTCCGGTGTGCAGGGTGTTTGTGAGGTGAAGGGGTGTCCTCCAGTGCACTCATTTCCATGTTTATCTACTCAGTCCTGCAGACCTGTCCTCTTCCTATGGGTGTGGCCAGTTCCTAGCTATTCCTGTCACTCTTAGGGAAGGTTTCCTTGTAAGGCTGTTGGAAGAGAGAGAGTGGGGGGGAGATTTTGCACCTGGTCTCTTCTTTCTAGGGAGGACAGGGGTGTGTTGGGATCTTTTTGGTTCTTGTCCCCGGGCCCAGTGGGAACTCCCTCAGGATGTTTCCTTTCCTGTCTTTTTCTGATGTGTAGCTGCGTCCTTCAGGCTGTTGTTTCTCAGTCTAGCTGAGGTAGGTGTGGAGGATACTGGAGGGGCTGCTTGTTGAACTTGATATTCTTTTTCTTTCTTCCAAACTTAGTAAATGCACTTGGCCACTGCTCCACACCTAGGATGGCCTACATTGTAGAGAAGAGCAAAGATCAGACTTAAATTGCAGTCCTTATTTGAGTTGTGAAATGCTGGGGTTGTGGTTGGAGTTGTTCTCTAAATAAAGAACAGGTGGCACCCTGCAGCATCCACCAGGAGCCCTGCTGCACCATTAAGGCTAGCTGCCTCATCTTGCAAGCAGAGCCGCCCCATCTTTCTGAGCCCTGCCTGACCACAGGGTGGGCGACTCTGACTCACCCAGACTGTGGCAGGCTCCTACATGCAGCTCAGCTTGGCTCTGAAGCCTGGCCATTTCCTGTGCTCACTAGAACCACAGTGTTCGGTGGAATAGCTCAACTGTCCCCACATTTCCTGGTGATGTGTTATATGTATATTTCATCAGGGTTCAACGGTTCTTGTGTTGCATATGCCACATCTTAAAAAATTAAACACTTGGAGGATGAAAGGCCTTTTTTTCAAAAGATAGTTATAGAATTAGCCCTGCATTTGTATGGTTTTGCACACTCCAATGGTGGGGTGAGGCCAGCAGGAGGCCTTGAAGTGGAGCATTCAGCTCTGCAGGAGCATAGGCACCAAGACATATACAGACTCAGATGGACACTTGGACATATACCCTAGGACAAAGCTCTGTGGCAATCTTAAAAGCCCCTCTATGAGATTCTGAATGCTTGTGTGTGGTTTGCACCTTCCAAAAGTTTTTACGCTGACCTCAGCTTTCCATTCCAGCATCCGGACTGATGGACTGTACCACGCACAGCGAGCTACCCACTGGAGGCCAGGAGGGTGGGCTGCTGCAGCTGCAAAGGAGCTGGCCATTACTTTCTGAGGGGGAGGTCCAGGAGCTAACACAGGTAAAGAGTTCCCACTGCCACAGTTGGCCAGTTTGGCATCCCTGACCTCTTCGCCTGTGCCTCATCTCTTTCCTGCCTGAAGACAGGTCTTTGTTGGATTGTGTGAGCTTGTAACTAAAGGGAGCGGCATAAGCCCCAGGGTTTGCTGTACTTCCTATAGTTGAAGAAAGACAAGAGGGATGCTGCCCATCTCAAGCCTCTAGTTTCATGGCATGCAAACTCATAGCATGCACACCCAATTGCCCTGGTGGTGAGTTCTGCCTATTGTATTTGTATGTGTGCATGTGTGTGGGCTCTGTGTATGCACATTGTGTATGTGCTGTGCACTACGTGCATGCTGTATCTATATATGCTGTACAGCATTCATGTGCTCTACGTATGTATGTGTATATGCTGTATGGGTGCTGTGTGCTGTGTGTGCTCAGTGCACATGTATGTGCTAAACATGAGCATGTTCTTTGTAGATGTGCATGTACAGTTGAGGGTGCATTGTCTTGTTCAGGAGGTCAGAAGAGGATGTTGGATCTCCTGGAACTGGACTTAGGAATGGTTGTTAGACACCATATGGTGCTGGGAACCGAACCCAGGTCCTCTGCAAGAGCAGCCAAGGGCTGTTGGCCGCTGAGCCCTTTCCAGCTCCTCTACTGGTTTTTGAAGTAGTACCTCCCCAGCAAGTCATTTCACCTGCAGATATTTCAGTGTGTACTCTTAAAATCTAGGAGCACTTGAGAGGTATAATAGCTCACCTCTGTTATCTCAATACTCAGGAGGCTGAGACAGGAGGACTGCTAGGAGTTCAAGATTGACTGAGGCTATATATAGAGAGAGAACCTGCAAAAATCAAACCAAAACTAAAACAACAGCAAGCAGTACCCAGAAAAGAGCTGTTAATGTCAGGAGAGTGAAGATGAAGCAATAGGATCATGGGTTTAAGCCTAACCTGGGCTACATAGTGCAAGCCTATCTCAAAGTAAATAAATAAATGTAGAAATAAAAATAAATGTAAAAATGAGCTGTAAAAAAGTCAGGCGTGGTGCCACACCTTTAATCCCAGCACTGGGGAGGCAGAAGCAAGTGGATCTCTGTGAGTTCGAGGTCAGCTGAGTCAGTACTTGCACTGCCCCAGGCCTCCTATGGGCCCCTCTGTTCTCTAGAGCCTACAGCTGCACTAAGGGACTGTCTTTGGGAATTGCTGTTGATGCAGGCTCTTCGTTTTAGGGAACATGGCTCAAGTGGAGCATTGTCCACTCCCATTGGGAGGTGTAGAAGAACAGTTATGCCATTAAACCTGTCTTTAAAAATGAGTTCTCAGGTTATATGTCCACATCAACACAGACTTTTTTGACCTCAACAGTTTCCTCTTTAGGGAAAGGAAGCATTCATCTTTTCTATGGGATATTTTAAACATATACCCTGTTCCTTTTTCCTCATGGTCTAATGTTTGTTTTTAAGCATGACACAGGTGCCTTGCCAGCAGTGACCAGCACCTTCTGCAGGTCACTAATCATATTGGCTACAGGGCCTTCTGGGTATGGTCATACTTTTGTGGGGTTTTGAGAAAGTCTAGTGTGTCAGGGCCCCAAAATCTGAGTTTTTCCTGAGCACCCTCCTGTCAACCTGGACAAGAATATGTGGGCCTTGAGATGGTAGGTCTGTCCACCTTTATGACAACATATGCATCCCACAGTTGTGTTTATGTGGGAACTTTACTTGTTATTGTGTAATGGTCATGTAGTCTGAGAGACTCTTCCTGTTTCTGAACATCTACTTTCTACCGGCCCTACCCTAAAGCTGGGGACAAGATGGGAATATGTCAAAACGAACACATCCCAAGCCTAAATGGGGTGGAGCATGACTGTCTGCAGCAGTGTCCAGGGGTTCTGGGGCAATCCATGCTGACAACGCTGGGCACCATGTGCAGGGATGTTGGTGTTAGGACCCTGAGGTGAGTGATGCTGGAAGAGGGTCTGTGACACCAGACTGGGCCCTCAAAGAGCTACTATGGCACAGGAAAAAGGCAGGTGGAGGCTATGTACTGGTCGGAAGGAGCAGCCTAGCATCACACAAGATGATCTTTTCAAGGTAAAACACATGTTTTCTATTTAGAGAAGAATTCCTAGCTGTGTAGTTAAAGCTCAAGCCTAAGGAGGAATGAGTTAAATTCTGGGGAAAACAAAAATGCAAGAAATCCTCCCCTATCCAGCTGTGGTTTGGGTTGCAGATGCTATTAAAGCCATTATGTTGAGATGTGTCTTGGTGATTTAAATAGCAGTTGGGGATACTAGTGGGGAGGTGGCCAGGATTGTACCAGGATGGGAGTGGGCTGAGTGGGTGCGTGGTCTGCGGCTACCATCTGCTACGTCACTGTGGCTGGGGGAGGAAGAACCCAGGAGGCCACAAGGAAGCAGATCCCCTGGTAGATTTGGCAGAGCCTCTTGACTAGCAACTGATGTAGTGTCTGCTCCTCCTCAAAACTGCGGCTCCACTTGGTTCAGGGATCCTCAGAGCCACACGTATTGTTGGTGAAGAGTTTGCAGGTGATAAAACATTTCTCTCCCAAAGCAGAGCATGCTGGATTCATGTGGGTTTTCTTCCTGTCTCTTTTTCTATGTCCGGACTTGTTGGAGGATTTTTGCCCCACTTAGCCTTTCACTGGGAGGCAACTGGTGGAAATCAAGTGGTTTAGATCTGCTGGGTTGTGGGCAGGAGGACATAGCTGGCCCTAACAGCAGGCTGTGATGGAGAAAGGGTATTTTTGTGTATGACATCCAGTGTTATGTTGGAAAGCTAGCAGTTCCTCACACTGGCAGCTGAGGCCCACAAAGTGTGTTGGTTTTTCAGTCTTGATGTTTGCACACTTCTGTCACAACCAGGGGTTTCAGGTCATGCTTGAATCTTCAGTCCCATGCCTGAACCTACCTGGCCCAATCCTCTGGAAAGTCACACTGGAATAAGGTGGCCACTGCCCCCACTCTCCAGTCACAGATGATTAGCCATCACATTGGCATACACTCAGGTGTGGGCTTGAGTCTTGTAATTTACAAAGACATTCCCATTATTTGGGAAATCCCAAAGATGTAAGTGCTTCCAGGAACCAGGGACAAAACCCAGTCTAATTCTTTCCTGTTTTCAGTTTGATTGGTTGATTGATTGATTGATTTAGTCAGGGTCTCAATCTGTTATAACCTAGGCTGGCCTGGAACTCACTGTGTAGCCCAGGTGGGCTTCAAATTCATGGCAATCCTCCTGCTTCAGCCTCCCAAGTGCTAGGATTACAGGTGTGTGTCACCATGCCCAGCTTTCAAATTCTTTGTAACACAATAAGGGCACAAAGATTTTAAATTCCGGAATTTATCCCCATTTTTCTTTTATCTATTCCCCAGTTTATCGATCTAAGTTTTCTGGGTTCTTTTGGTCTTCCTGTTTGTGATGTACTGGTTTTAGTGTCCTAAAAACACATTGCCAAACCCAAGGCCAAGACTTATCCCTGTATTTTTTCTAAGAGTTCTAACTTTTACCTCTAGGTTGTTGATCCATTTTGAGTTTACTTTTGCATGTGGAGTGACATGGATCCCAGCTTCCTTGTTTTGTCATGTGACTGTCCATTCGTCCCTGTGTTGTTGGTGAAGTGACCATTTCCCCCCAACTTGCATCATCTTGAAGCCCTGTATAGAAGCCAGGTACAGAAATACAGGTTTTTCTCTTCTTTTCTTTATTCTGTCCTATTCATCCAGTGTCAGTGTTTTGATGATTGTATCTCCATAGTGAGCTTTGAAATCACTAAGTGTGTTCTACCTCTGATGTTGTTTTGATGATTTTGAGGCAGAGTCTCATATACACCAGGATGGCCTCAAACTCACTTTTTCAAACCACTTTTTCAGCTGAGTTGTCAGGGTTTGCTGCAGTCAGGTAACATCTTCACGTAGGAGTCATTTCTTCCTTTCTGAGATTGTGGCCCTTTTTCCTCCAGGGTGTGGGTGCTGTGTGGTATGGTAGACACTAGCATCTGTGCTTACCTCAGTCTTGGCCCTATGGGAAAGCTTGCAGCCTCATTAGCTGTGAACTTCCCATTGGATGCTCGTCACCCCTCCCGGAAGGCCTGCTACTCTGTTTCAGAGTATGTGATCAGGAGGGCATGCTGGGTTTTGTCAGTGCCCTTCCTGCTTCAGTAGAGACAACCCTGTGGCTTTCCTGCTTAGGCTGCTAACGTGGTGAATCTCTGATTTCCTCACATCAAGGTCTGCACTCCAGTATCCATCCATCCCATATGGATTCGGTTTGCTTACTAGATTGTGTTTTCATTTTCATTCGTCTTAAAGAATTTACTGATTTCCTTCCATTGGTTGTTTCAAAGTGTACTGTTTCTGAATATTTGTGAATAATTTCTGAATATTTGTGAATGTTATGGATGTCCACATTTCTAGTTTGATTCCACTGTGGTCAGAGAAGATACCTCCTATTATTTCAATTTTTATAAGTTTATTGAGCCTCATTTCCTTGGCATATGATGTATGCTGGAGAATGTCACTGAAACACAGGGGTGGGGTGGGGGTAGGGTAAGGTGGGGTGGGGGTGGGGTGGAGTGGGGGTGGAGTAGGGTGGGGTGGGAGACTCTTACCATGCTACCCATGCTACTCCTGGCCCTCTGCTCACCAGAAGTCCTTAGGCAACTTCAGGGTGAGGTTGGTTGAATCAGTCACGCCCATGTAAAGAAACCTCCATAAAATCCCTAGAGACAGGTTTAGAGAGCTCCTGGGTAGCTGAACACATGGAGGATCCTGGGGGCAGTGCCCAGGGAGGGCATGGAAACCCCATTTTGTCTCCATTCCTGGCCTCTTGCATCTCCTTGTCTATATCCTTGGTACATCATCCTCATGATAAACCAGTCAACAAAAGTTCAGTGAGACACTTGAGGAAATCAATACAACCCAAGGAGAGGTCCTGGGACCCCTATTTACAGCTGCTGGTCATCAGAAGTGGCACAGCCTGGGTTTGCATCTGTACTGACATGGGACATCTTGGGGGACTGAGCTCCAGACCTTGGGATTTGATGCTGTCTCCAAGCAGACCATGTTAAAGCTGATCTGAATCAATCAGAGGACATTTGGCTGGGGTCCTTTGTTGACTGCTTGTTGGTAGGGAGAAGTCCCTACCAGATGTCAGAAGGGTTTGGGTACAGTGAGGCTCAACTTGTTCTTCCCCATATCCTCAGGCTAGGGTGTTCAGGTAGATAGTTGGTTATAGTTTATTCAAGTTCAGTGTTTCCTCAGTGATCTCTCCAGATACTCTCTTCTACTATTGCCCCCTATTTTTCAACTTTTCAAAACAGGTGGCAAGTATGAGTCAGCTTTGGTCTCTGCTGAGAAGCAGGTCTTGGGTTTTGATGCTGCCAAGTCATGTTGAATGAATGAGAGGGTGAGACCAGGAAAGCCACTTGTCAGGGGCTATCTGTCCTTCTGTCTGCCTATGTGCAGTGTGAAGGCAGCATATTCTGAGATGGGGAAGGACAATTGCTGAGTCCTTGCCATGTAACTCACTGTGTCTAGCATTAGGCTTGCTGCTGTGCCTTGTTACATAGGAGGTGCCTGGAAGTTTGAATGAGAACAGAGGGTGCATCTGTACCTTATGAAGCAGCATCAGGCACCCACATGTCAACAAAGATCTGACACCTACGGAGAGCCATGGCTTAGTACATCTTCCCTGTGTCTTCTGTTTTTCATGGAACGTGCATCACATTTTGTGTAATGATGATTTCTCATTCTGAGAATACTTGGTTTGCTTCATGAGTACCTCTGATTGAGGCCTGGTAGCAGGGAGTGGTATAACAGTGACCTAAGCCAGTCCTGGACCCTTGTGGTCCAGTACCATTTCCATGTTTGCCCCTCAAGTGAGAACAGCTATTTGTCACTGGCAGCCAGCCGCCAGATGTAGCTCCTGGATGACCTGAGCTCAGCCACTCTGCTCTCTCTTGAGTCCCCTCAGAAATGGCACAGGCAGACCCATGCACACCATAGCATGGGGAGACCATGAGACGGGAGCCTCAAACTTGCTCTTCTGCCAGCCCAAGACCACCAGGAACTCCCAGGAATGCAGCCACTGGGACATGAGACTGGGGTGGTCTATGAGTGCCATGCGTGATGAATCTCACCAGAGCGTGCCCCTGCAGCCCCTGGAGCTTCACTGTTGCAAAAGCCAGCTTTCCCTTTTACCTTCTCTGCAGCATGTTAACGGCTCTGCTGGAAGAACTATTCAGAGTTGCAGAGAGCTTGATTTATCCCAGCTCTGTTCTTAAATGGTTGCTAATTTCTCACTGCAAGAAATTGTCAGTTTCTGGGTGAGTCAGTGTATGAACAGCTTAGGGTAGATAGCCTCGCTCATATTAACTCACTGTGGGCACTCATACACATGTGCTCATACCCCAGATCCTGTGGTTGTATGACAGGGAAGAGGAGAGCATCTTCTTTTTTCAGATTCCAACCAGTGTACTGCCAGCATGGTGGTGATGGTGTTTGCCCCAAGTCCAGGCAGCTTTGTGCAGGTAGACTGTGGGGATCTGGTTACTGAGCAAGGCAAGCAACTCCTGATACCCTAAAGGGATGGCAGGTGTCTGACCTGCTCTGTCTGTGTGATAACCTGGCCCCAGGAAGCTACTGTAGATATGAATCTTCCTTTCCCCCACCCCAGACCAGAACCAGGTTTTTGGGTTTCGTTTCCTCGTTCCTGAACTTCCACAACCTTCCGCCCTTTACCCCAACACCCCACCTTTCCCGCCTTCTGTAACGGTCAGAGAGGCTTCCCTATATAAACCCCTGCATTGGCTCTAATAACCGAACTACCCACCGACGTAGTCTCCCGGGAGGGGACTCCTCCCGCTGCACTCTGAGCCACCTGAGGTCCCGTTCCATCGTCCTCCATTCTCTGGCATGGCTGGAGCACAACAGTCATGCTGGAGATGGAGACGCACCCACAGTAGACCAGGTATTTGATACTGCTGAGCCAGAGCAGCCTTGCAGGTGAAAAAGGCTGGCAAGGCTGGAGAACCCTCAAGGTTCCCCTCAGCAAAGCCTCTTGCCATGTGACTTTTGTGCTTCCCTGGGGACACAGCTGCAGGCCCCTGTCTGCTTCCTTCCCTGAGCTTATGTGTTCCTCTTCACTTCCTGCTTGAGTCACCCAGACCATTCCCCTTCCCGGCCAGAGACGCTGAGAGAACCTGACATGGCTCACAGAGAGTAGCTCATGCCATCATTGTGTGAGCATCCATAACTTCCCCGGGCAGAGAAGTCCTCAATATCCCAGTGACTTCCCTGGATACACACATACACATGTGTATGCGTGTCACACCTGCCCTGCCTCCTGCCTGGGCTGTGTATTTCTTTTTCTTGAAACTCAGAGCACTTTCAGTTAAATATTCTGCATAGGTGAAGCTGCCTGGTTTACTAGTTTATCAGGGACTGTTGACTGTTGAACATCCATTTTGAGGCTGGTCTTTGACTTGCAGCCAGAGAGGGCTCATCAAGCTCCCCCTACCCCTATGTCAGAGACTGGCAGCATTATGTGCTGATGACTAGACAGCTTGTCATCCTGGGCTACAGAGGGAACAACTGTTTTTAAGGTTTGGCCAGGCTTCATGAGTTCCATTCTTTCCATCTTCTGTTATATGGAATGTGCATGGTGCTATTTAATTACTTCAATCCCTCTTTAAAGAAAAAAAGGCTACCAACATTGTAGAGGTACAGTGCTTGGAAGGTTAGCTCAGTAGTTTTCTTTGTCTGCAGACCTAGTAGCTATTGGATGTCTTTTTAGTTTGGGCAGTATTAATTAATTCCAAGTGCATTTTGGCAGGCAGGCGAAGGGTCTTAGCAGGCTATTTGGAATGAGTTCTATTTTTAAGACTTAAAAAATGGTGAGACTTTTCCAAATCAAAGGTTGAATAGCAACCAGCCTTTATTTTGAGTGGTTATACACTAAGTTGCCCAAACTTGCATAGGCAGTCACTTGTGTGGGTCACAGATTATTATGTGTGAATATTCTTTCTTTGATAATTGGGCAAAGGCCATAAAATACACAGTCTTACTTTCTTACTTTTTCTTTTCATTTTTTTTTTAAAACAAGGTCTCATGTGGTCCAGGCTGGCCTGAGAACTTGCTATACAGTCAAGAATGACTTTGAACTTCTGATCTTCTTGCTTCCAACTCCCAAGTTCCGGGATTACAGGTATATACCACCATGTGTGGTTTGTGTAATGCTAGATATCAAGTTTCATCTGAGCTCCATCTTCAGCCCACATGTATTCTTACTTTGCCTATAATTTCATTGTATACAAGGAAGAGGCAAGTGATTTAACTTTTCAGGAAGATGGCAAAGGAAATGTCCTCCATACAGGATCTGTCATAGAAATGGCCCCTTGATCCTATTTCATGTGGCTAGTATTTACACTGGCTAAGATGTTTGCTAAGCATAATGTCCACACTGGCCTATCAGGATTTTTATATTGTGCATATTATATGTGTGTCATATATAACCAGCCATGTCTTTTGTTCTTTACTTTTGAAGTATATTTTGCATGTATTCATTTTTTACTCCTTAGTATGTGGGCATTTAAAAATACTTATTGTACTGCAGCTTCTGTGGCCACTCCAGGCTGTGAGGGCTAGAGTAGACCTTGGAGCACAGCGTCCCAGGATGTGACAGTGCCTCCTCTAGGCCCTAATGAGGGGTTGCTCTGTTTTCGGGGACATGTGATTTCTCACAGTAACCTGGTGCTTTGACTGAGTCATTGTCCTATGGCAGCTAATATCATGCACATGGTTATGTCTCTTCTGTGAGCTGGCTCAGCCTAGATCTACTGAACCCCAGAGATTGGGGCCAGTGTTCAGTCTTTCTGGCCCCCTTATTTAGAAAAGAGTTTGGAAATTATCTGAGATAAAATGTGAAAAGTTCCAATAAAATACAGTTCACATGAACCTAATACCCCTTATCTGAAGTACCCATGACCAGAATGTTGCCTGTTTTGGGTTGTTTAGAATTTTGGAATATTTCTCATACATAATGAGATGTTCTAGGGCTAAAGATGAAATATGTTTGTTTTATATGTACCTTCTACATATACCCAAAGATGATCTCAGACAGTATTTTTAGTGCACCTGCATTTTGGAGTGTTTTGTTTTGCTGTGTTTTTATTTTTATTGTTGTTTTGAGATAGGGTGTCCTGTAGCCTAGGCTGATCTCAAACTCACTATGTTGATGAGGCTGTCCTTGAACTCCCAATCGTCTTGTCTCTACCTCCCAAGTGCTGGGATTGTAGGCGTGCCCCTCTATGTCTGGTTAGTATGCCTGTGTTTTGATGCTACCTGTCCAGTGAGGCCATATATGGTACTCTGCAGTGTTGTCACATCACCTCAGAAAGCTTCAGATTCTAGATTTGGGGTTAGAGATGCCAACCTGTCATCCTAATGTGACAGATAACAATTTGGGTAATGAACAGCTTTCACTTTCTTCTTTAATTCTTATCCTTCTTATAAGTACTTATCCTAAACACAAACAAGACAAGAAATTGTATCCACTAAAGGGAGCCAGTGACTGAGAGGCTACAGGATCCACCATGGTCTGACTAGCAGCTGCAGCACCCAGGATTCTGGCAGGACCTGGCCCCTAGTTTTCAAAGAGGCACTAAAGACATTTTCAGACACTGCCACACATCCCTTAGGAATGAGGGCACTGGCTGAGAATTGCATCATCAGCACATCACCGTGTACTTGCACCAGCTGGGGGAGACCAATGCAATCTATAGGATTCTGGGCACACAGCTCATCATTATGTAGTACATCACGGTAAACCCAAATGACATCTCAGAGTAATTGACAGGGCCCAGAGACTGCAGAGAAGCAGCACCAGGAGCTGTGTGTGGCCTGACTGTGGGAAGCTGGAAGACCTTGTCAGAAGGGGACATAAATGAGAGGCAGGTGGGTGGCACAAGCAAGACGACCCCCCCTCCATACTGCATCAAGCAGGTGAGAAAGCAGCATTGATCAGAGAAAGTGAAAGGAGGGCCTGCTCTGTGGTATCAGGGGATTCATTTCCTTGTTTACCTTTCTGTCTGGCATCCACTGTATGATGTCACAGGTATAAGAGCCGGAAAAGACCTTCTGTATGAGGTTATTACCCATCCCCAGGGCTCACTGACCCCACAGTTTACTTTCCAGAGCTTCAGCCAGCTTCTGAGGAATGATTCAACAGAGGGTTTTTGGAGGACAGCCCTGGGACTGCTGCCTGCAGGCAACGCACAGTAGTACCAGCACAGGTGGTGTTCACGGGGAGACACAGGTTGTCTCACCTGTGTCACGGTCTTTCTGTGTGCTCTGGAGTATCCTGTCTTTAGAGAGGGGCTCCTGAGACCTGGTGGTATCTTTCTGCACAGGCCTTTGCAGTTTGCAGAGCTTGTTATGTGGGTGGCTCATGTGACTCTAGCTGTTGATTGTATACTTAGACTTTACAGTCCTGGCTTCTCCTGCGTATTGTCTCTTGTTAGATCTCCAGACTGACTGAGCCAGGTCGCCATCCTGGTGAGGAGTATCTAGCCTATGAGCAAGGGCACTCTTGTAAATTAGAACCCAGCACCTGGTATGTGACCTGGGGCACTGGTCAGGTGCTGATGTGACCATTTGGGCCACCTACAATATGTGGTAACTCTATCTAGGTCCTCAAACTAGGCAGAGTTCTCTTGGATGTGTCATTGGGTGGGGCTCAGGGGGAGGTCTTGGGTATAGTCTCTAGACAGGCTTTGGGGGCCTCGGAAGTCCCCACTCAAGCCATCCTTGCCATGAACGGCTATGGACAGGCATGAATATGGCCAAGGTTTCAGGTTCCTCGATTTCTCGTCCCTGGCTCCACCAAGGTCTAAAACTTTCCCCAGAGGGTATTCACTCTTCACAAGTGGCTGTTTCTGTTTCTTTTAGCACGTTTATGCTATCAGCTTGAAAATATTAACATTTTAACCCCGCTTCATGCGCATATAGTAAAACAACCACAGTGTGAGGAGCTCAGAACTGTAATAAAATAAAACTGCTTGAAGAATGACATGTATCACAGATGTGGGTAGATGGGAAGCCCAGGGGAACTGAGCCTCTCCAGCCTGACTTGGCATACAGTGGCTTGTGTCAGCCTCCTGATGGCTCCATGCACACACCCACCTGTGTCTGGATTCTCAGTGCTCTTTTCACCAACCACTTGAGGGTCAGTATGACCAACCTTATAATTCTGAAGTGGGTTTGTGCTGTGCAGCATATTAAATTACAGACATTTTGTCACTTATTGAGGTCCCTTGTGAGGCAGCTTCAATATCGTGAGTTTCTGACTTACACATGGAATTGCATGGATCACTGACTGGTGTGAAACACATGAGCACAAATGCTGAAATCACGGTGGCACAACCAACATTGCTGTCCTAGGCAGAAAGTTCACTCTGACATTTGTGATAAAGTGGTAAAGTGTGTAGCCTGGTGACTCCCATCAGCCCCGAACCACTGTCATGAGAATTTAATGTACATGTAGTCATCCACAATGTGCTTTGCACAAGTGGCTGCACATTGGGTCTGTTCATAGCAGCGTCACCACAGGCACATGGAAGTAGCATGATATTACTAGACAGCTAGAGTTTTTCAGCTCATGGAAGTTGGAGGTGCATGCCTGGCAGAGCTTGGTGGTGTGGCATGTACTGCTATGTTTTGTGGTGCCTTTGTGTTTGTGAGTCACACCTTTTGCATGTGTAGAAAAGAAAGGGCCCTGGTCTTTGCAGACTTAATATTCCCATGTCTGGGTGGCACTGACAGGTGAGACGCAGGTGACTGGCCAGGAACAGGCTCTTCATACAGGAAACACACAGTCCACTGGGGCATGACCCAGATACACATGGGTTGTGTCTAGCACCTCCCATTGGGTGGTCATATATGCCAGCCATCGGTGGACAGCTACACCCTGGAACTCCAGGGTCCAGCCTGACCCAGAGGCTGGGCCCAGGCAGCAGCTCTGTGGGCAGTGTCCCCAGTTCAGGAAACCATGTCCATGTCAGGCTTTTGCCTGTGACAAGGGTGGGAACAGTGCATGCTTGTCTTTTGTGCTCTTTCCAGACCCTGAGCAAGATAAAGGGGCTGGCTCTAGACACAGAAGCGGAGCTGGAGCGGCAGGATGAGGCTCTGGATGGCATCACTGCAGCTGTGGACCGGGCAACCCTGACTGTGGACAAGCATAACCGGCGTATGAGAAAACTTATTTAGGAGGGGTGGCTGCAGAGCTGCCACTTCTGGCTCTGCTGTTGCTAGCTCTATGCCCTTTGCACTGGGATCTGGGAAGCCATTCTGGTTGCCATGGAACTATGAGGCCCTTCCTGGGAACCCATGTGCTCCTAGGATGGGCCATCAAGAGCAGCCACCACATACCTGAGCACAAGGTGCTTCCCAGTGACCTTTGCATGTAAGCCAAGGCCTGTTCGAGCAAGGGTGGCCACCACAGCATGACCATTCTTCCTGTCCACCCTGAGACCCCAGCTCTATGCTGCCATTGCGGGGCCATGGCCCAGGCTGTCCTGCACAAATCACATTGTATAATCTTTTCACCAATTTTTGCCAAGCATTAAAGAGGCCAGGTATTCTGAGGGAGATGTGAGTGGTTGGTCCAGCTCTGCTGCCCACATGCTGCAGGCATGTGCTGCCCTGGAACCACCACTGCAGACCCCACCACCTTACCTTGCTGGTCGTATTAGTCTGAGTTCTGTAGAAGAAAACCAGTAGTATATGTGTGTAGAATAAAAGGAGTTGGGTGGTATTGGGTTGTTTACGCCATAGGAGCAGGATCCAGCAATGGTCATGTGCACACTGAAGAGGCAGAGATCCACTGTCACTTATTAGTCAAGAACCTAGACCCCTCAGCAGCCCCAGTACAATACTAAAGGCCTGGAAGCTCACTGGTATAGGCTCTGTATTGAAAGGCCCAAGAGGCTGAGGGCAGCAGGGATCATGGCAGCCATGCACTTTTATTCAGCAAGAATGAAAGTTTGTAGGCTCAGCCCATGCTCCCTTTTTCTACCTGCCATCCAGGCTGCCCACATTCATAGCAGCCCCTACCTTCTATTCACTACCTCCCCCCCCACCCCCGGAAGCACCCAACAGACATACAGGTGAGTTTCACTAGTCCTAATATCTCTTAATACAGTCAAAACCATCACACTGGTCTTGTTCTGGCAGACAATCTTTTTCTCCACAAGTGTGGTGACTGGCAGAGGTCATGAGTCTAGCCCACCTCCATAGCAAACACCTGTGCAGCAGATGCTCCCACTTTTACCTCCCAGCTTTTACCTGAAGCAGAAACACAGTGCTGATTTCTCAGTTTACTGCTTCAGCGTATCCAAATATGACTAAGTACAGGTTTTAGAAGTTTCCCAAGCTGTGTCTTCCCTCTGCTTTGTCATGTGTGTTTTCATCAAGGGCTTTCACTTTACTGCTAGGAGGCCACTTATAGCAGGACAAGCAGGGACAGACCTTCTACAAGACCTTGAGGGCTCAGGCCACTGAGACTACTGGGTGTAGAGGGTGTTTTGATGGTTGGGGTTATGTTTTGTTTTGTTTTGAGACAGAATCTCACTCTAGTCCAGGCTGGCCTCAGACTTGGAGCAATCCTCTTGCCTCTGCCTCGCAGGTGCCAGGATTATGGGAATGTGCCACCACACCTCACCTGATCCCTTCATCTGTTTAGTGAACACATGATCCCTGGTGTATGTGTTGGGGCGTGGGTGCCTGTGTGCAGTGTGTAGTGATCAGATCAAACAGGCACCATTTCTGCTTCTCAAGCCTTTGTCATTCCTGTGTGTTAAAGCCTTTATACTCTCTTCAAATCTTTATGAAGAGCATCGTGACTCCTGGGTACTATAGTCTCCCTGCTGTGCTGTGGGTACTGAGCTTCCTCCTCCTGTCTATCTATATTTTGGCTTCCATTACCCAGCCTCCCTCCATCTGCTGTCTCCCCTGCCTTCCCATTCTCTGCTGAGATCTGCTGCCATTCCATCATCCTTCCACTCATTGTTCCCGTGAGACCTCGAACATAAGAGGGAGAGCCTCTAGCCCTTCCCTTTCTGTGCCTAGCTCATCTCACAGAGCAGTGTCCTTTGGGATTGTCCATGTTGCTATAGACGACAGGATTTCATCCTTTTTCACAGCTGAGTGTTGGTCCAGAGTGCGTAAGTGTGTGAGTGAGTATGTGCGTGTGTGCATGCATAATAGAGAGAGAGAGAAAGAGAGAGAGAGAGAGAGAGAGAGAGAGAGAGGGGGAGGGAGAGAAGCTTGTTTTTTCAGTGCAGGAAGATTCAACCCAGGGCCTTACACATGCTAAGCAAGCATTTTACCACTAAGCTGCATCCCCAGCCCTTTTTTGAGATTACGTCTCACTGTGTACTTACCCTGGCTAGTTTCTAACTTGAGATTTTCCTGCCTCTGCTTCCTGAACATTGCAGTGATGGACCTGTACCTTATACCCAGCACCTGCCACATTTTCTTTGTGCGTTCATACCACTTGATTTCACTCATGTGGAAGCTGAAAAAGCTGATCTCCTAGAAGCAGAGATTTGAATAATACTAGAGACTGAGCTTAGGAGGCAAGGCGAAGGAATGAGTACAGAGTTAGACAAGCAGTTAGCTCTGGGGTTCTGTTAGCAGACTAGAGTGGGCACCAAGAAGATTATCTAAGAGCAGCTGGAAGAGAGCACTTATCTCAGGTAAGTGCTAGGTACATAGGGAAATGGACCTGCTCACCACATGACAGTTACATGCTGTCGACAGGTACTGAGATGTCACATTATACCCTACAAATAGGTACAATTACTTTATCAATTAAAAATAAGGCAGAGCTCAGAGGGTGGGTATTTGGGGGAACTATGACATCCACAAGTTATTTTTCTCTTGAGACTCCACGTTAGCACACATTTCAGGTGGGAAGAGCACCACCCATCTAGCAACTCCTTGAGACATATGCTAACACTTGGAGAAGTTGGCTCCTGTAGAGCAAGGAGTGGGATTTGCATGGTCTACAAGTTGAGGCAGTGCCCAAACCCAGGACCAGAAGGCCTGGGGTTGACCTAACCTTTTTACCACAGGCTGAATGACAAACTACAAACTATGCTCATGGGCTCACAAGAAGAACACTCAGGTCATAGACACCTTTCAAAGTTAACTTGGATTTCCACATCCGGGTCTTCTCAAGTTCCTAAAACCTTCTGAAAATTTGGTTCTGTTGGAAAGGCTGTGTCCCCTGGTCCTTTTGAAGGGGAAAATCCACAGGGCTGCTCGATAGTTTCCCAAATGAACTTCCTGGCCTCCTTCCCTTCATAGGGCCTCTGTGGACATCCCAACCACAGCACAGGGTCTGGGGGAAGGAGCCTCAACAGGCAGCTCAGTCTGTGGGTGTCTCTTTGATGACAAGGTAGAGCCTCTGGAGACCCCATTTGGATTTTTACTCTTCCATTGTGTGGCACTGGAGGGGGTAGTGGAAACATAGATACTGGAAAGGCTGAAAGGCCCCATGTTGGGGCATTGAAAGGTTCTGCTAGTGTAGTATGCAGGATGCCTGCTCTGGGGAGGCTTCTTGTAGGAGGCAGCATTTGAATAGGTGCAGAGGCTACAGGAAACATCCTCAACGGCTGAGGAGCAGAGCCCCCAGGCAGACCCAGGTAATACAATGTTCAGTGTGAGGATGCAGTGGCGTTCCCAAGTAAACCCAGATCACTCCTGGTTGGGTACAGCATGCCTCTTAATTCAATTCTATTGTGCTTACATGATAGACCCTGTTCTTGGAGGAAACCTCTGCCAGACAGGGTCTCTTTATGTAGCCCAGACTGGCCTCAGATAAAATCCTGCCTCAGCCTCTTGAGTGCTGGGAATACAGGTATGTGCCACCATCTTTTGACAGAAGGTGGATGGGAGATGTGTGCCCTGCCCTGGAGCAGCTGCTAGGGTCTTCCTGGGAACCCCTCTCTGCAGGCCCATGAAATCCAGGCAGCCCAAGAGAAGCCTGTGTACAGAGCAGAGATATGGACACTCAGAGACATGATAGACTAGAACTGCCTGAATGTCTCTTCATCTCAGGCAGTGCACCCCTCAGAGAATACACCTAGTTTGTAGGCTGCAGTGAAGGCCTGGGTACACAGAAACTGATTCCAGAGCAGGTAGACGGGAAGGCCACCAGGCAGGGGAAGGCACAGGGGTCATTTGAGGGGAAACAGAACAAAACATTCACCATGAAGGTCCTGGGACACCACCATGCACAGTGAGCTTAAATGCAAGGAGACACCCTGACATTTAGCCCTGTGTAGCCCAAACCTGCCCCTCTCACTGTCAGAAGTACACAGCACATGGCCAGCAGGTAAAAAAAACTCCTGGGCATCCATCCATGCCCCACTCAACTTCTGGCTCAGAGTGGGGATTTCAGCCCTGCTGGTCTCTTGCCACCTGCAGGACATACACCTGTCTGGACTCAAGTGAGAATGGTGCTGATTCTACTACAGTCTAGGTCCTTTTAATACCACTGGGCCTCACACTGGGGTGGGGTCTCCTCTGTCCCCCATCCTTCAATGTAGTCCACAGGATCTGGTCATCTGGTTCATCGGTGTCTAGTGTTTATGAGGGTTTACTGGATTTTGACTTCTTAGAGCAAAATTGCCTATCCATGGACCTTTAGAACAGGAAAACCTGTTATCTGCTCCCCAGATCAATGATGGGTCATCCTGTGATCACAGCAGTGGGCCTTTTTATTGTAAAGAGGAAAATAGAAATTGGGTGTGGTGGTACATGCTTTTGATCCCAGCACTTGGGAAGTAGAGGCAGGCAGATCTCTGAGATGGAGGCCATCCTGCTGTACATGGGGAATTCCAGGCTAGCTGGGACTACAGGGAGACCTTGTCTTGAAACAAAACAAAAGCAAACAAGAGGAAAGTGAAAATTAGGAGTCACTGTTTCTCATTTCCAGTCTAATACTGAAGATACTGACTTGAAGCTTTCAGCCCAAATAAATGAGTCAGCCAGAATGGGAGGGATAAGAGAGAAATGGGTGAATATGATCACAATACACTGTATACACATAGGAAACTGGAAAAAAAAAAAAAGAAAATTTTAAAGGAGATTTTTAAAAATCCAACATCGTGAAAACCAATTATCCTATATCTATTAGGTAAGACAAGCTGGACCAAAGCTCCTGGAACTGGTATTTCCCTTCTCTGGGGTCAGCCAGGCCCTGTGAAAGAATTTCTCCTAAGGACTTTTGGAAGTTGACAGCCTGGCAACACTGGCTCACTAAGACCTAGTCACCAGCAATAGAGCTGTCCCTTCCCCACAGCTGAACTGGCTTACTAAAGTCCTGTCTCAGCAGCTCTACTCCCAGTTTCACTTTCAGTGAAAGATTACACAGTACAGATGAAGAAGAACAGCGAAGACAGGCCATCGTCAGAACTAGAGTTGTGTGTGGCAGGAACATGGAAGTGATCAGTCTAAGAATTTTTGGAAAATACTATTAATAAGCTTAGGGCTTTGACAGTGTGCAAGGACATGTGGATCATATCAGTAAAACAAGCATCCTAAGAATAGATGATCAAGACTAAAAACCAGCAGGAGTGATGGCTCATCAGTAAACTAATCTGTGGCTTACAGACTTGACAATAGGAACTTAGAACAAAAAGCAAAGAGGAAAGTCTGAAAAAAACACCTTAACTAATGGAATATCCAGGAACTGTGGGACAAGGACAGCTACAGAATGAGAGCACCAAACAAAGACACAGACAAAAGTAGATCAACAGTATTTGGGAACAATGTGGAGGTAGAGCTGCAGATCCATTGCTGCACAGTGCAAGGCAGGAGAACTGCTGTAAATTGATGGTTAGCCTGGGCTACTTAGCGAGACCATATCTCAAAAAAAAAAAAAAAAAAAAATGGGTGACTTTCCCCAAAGTTAATGTTAGTCACCAGACCACAAATTCAGGAAGCTCAGAAAACAGCAATATAAATGCCAGTTGACTACACCTGGACATACCTTATTAAAAAGTAAATATAAGGAAAATAAAAGATTGTGAAAGAAGCAAAAAGAAACTTTAACACCCCCAGCAGTACTGGGATTCCTCCTGGGAAAACTGCAACCTGTTGGTATAGCTCAGGAGTTTGTGAATGGCAAAATCGAGACTAGGAAGGTGATTGTGCTCGTCAAGCCCACTTGTTCTGACTGCAGAAAGACCAGAGAGACCCTCAGTCAACTATCCTTCAAACAAGGGCTTCTGGGATTTGTGGATATTGAAATGCAACACAGGATTATTTATAACACCTCACAGGCTCTAGAATGGCTCCTCAGGTCTCCATTGGTGTAGTGTATAGACGGTTGTAATGATCTAGTCGCCTTTCAACAGAATGGGGAGCTGCTGAAGCAGCTTGGAACTCTGCGCAGGATTGGAACTCTGCAGTAATGGCAAGGGAATGTCAGCCCATGCTGACACCCACTCCTTTGATTGCTGACTGGCATCAAAAGCATGGCAGCATTTCCTGGTGGCTGCTCTGAGCAAAAACAACCTTTTTTTCTTTTTCCTTTAGCACTAATGTGGGCCAATTTGCCTCTAGCCACGAGGCCAAGAAGACAGGCAGACTATGTTGGTTTTCTCCCCATCCATTCATGTGCCAGTCTGTTTCTACCTCTAAGCCAGTGCTTTGCAACCAGACTATACCCAGGGAATCAGTTGCTGGCTTTCTACTACTGCCCATAAGCTGAAATAATTTTGCAGAACTTGACTTTATGAAGCATTATGAAATTGATGGGGATTGTGCATGTTTTTTTTTTTCTTCAAATCATATGCATCTCCCTCCCAAACCCATTCCACCTCGACAATCGCTGCTTTGAGTCAGTGTTATTAACCTTACAAACTCCAGAACTCACAGGAGATACACTCTGTGATGTTCCCATTTGAGAAATGGATGGAGTTAAGCATGGCTGGTCTTCACTTCAGCCATGCAAGCATGAGAGCAGATGGTGCAAATGTGCCGAGTACAGTTAGTGGAGATAATTGTCCAGAAGAATCCTTAACAGCTTGTGTTCATTTGATTTTGGCTACCAGCAAATTAATGTGAAATACAAAATTATAGGGTCTTTTCCTAAAGAATAGATCTGTGAAAGAAGCCAGGTTTGAGAAACACTGATCTAATTTCTTCTGCCCACACTTTAAAGACTTGAGTCCTTTACTGTGATGTTTGTCTGTTTTAGAATTGAAAGTTCCTTGTGTGGTCTCTAGTGGGGAAGGCTTGTTTCTTTTCTAATAAAGATGTACCTGTAGGGAACTCATTAGAAGAAGAAGTAGAAGAAGAAAAAGAAGAGGAGGAGGAGGAGGAGGAGGCAAAAAGAGGAAGAATAAAAATCTTTACCAAAGGAAAGCATATGTAAGAACTACATTTGGCTTGTAAACTATGTGCACAGAGGAGGGTGGGAAGAAATATTTAAATTATTGGGAAAACTCCTAGATTCTAGAATTCTGAGTTCCCTAAAGTTATCCTTCAAACTTAGGAGGAATAAAGACTTTCTCTGGTGTTTTCATTACTTTTTCCATTGCTGTGACCAAACACCTGACAAAAAGCAGCTTTAGAGAGAAGCTCTTTAGAGAGAATTAATTTTTTAACTTGAGCTTATAGTTTGAAAGTGCAGTCTATCATGTCAGAGAAGACATGATGGCAGGAGCAGCCTGTGGCGATGAGAATGCTTGCTCACACCCCAGCAGACAGGAAAGTAAATGCTGCTGGCCACAAGTAGCAGATCTTAGCCACAACCCTCACGTCCCCCTCCAGTGACCCACTTCTTCCAGTTAGGGTTATCACAAGCTGCCAGAATAGAACTACCAGCTAAGAAAAAGCCTTACAACACATGAGCCCATAGAGGACATTTTATATACAAACCACAGCATCAGACAGACAGTCCAATTACTGCCTACGTGTGCATGGGTGTAGGTCCATCCTTTGGGACATAGGCAGTTTACCAGTAGCCATACCTCTGAAAAAAACTGACTCTCCCTTCAGCAGCCATCAACTGTCAGTAGCACCTCACTTAGTGATGGGGCTTCATGAACCCCTCCCCCATCCATGCTGTAATTTTTTTAAATGTATTTTTACTTATTTTATGTGTATGAGTAAGTGCACCATGTGTGTGCAATGCCAGCAGAGACCAGAACTGGAATTACAGGCAGTTGTTAGCTGCCTTGTAGATGCTGAGAATCAAACCCAGATCCTCTGGAAGAACAGAAAGTGTTCTTAACTGATCCCTGTGCTGTAATTTTGACTGGCTTAACCTTGTACATGTCTTGTGCAGGTTTAGGTAGCCACAGCTGCTATGAATTCTTCAGTTCAATGACCAAGACAGAATTTGACAGCACCCTTCCCCATCGTGTGAGTTTTACACTCTTTCCACCCCCACCCCTTTTCAGCAATGTCCCAAAACTTGGAGGTTCCAGATTGATATAGATGTCCCATTTAGGACTGAGCACTCAACAGTCACTTATTCTCAGCTCTTTGATCTGTGAGTGTCTAATGAGTGTCTGCATTAACTGCTGCCCACTGCAAAAAGAAACTTCCCTAACCAAGGTTGAGAGCAGTAATCTATGGATATAAGCATAAATATTTAGAAGACAGTTTGACAAAATGAGCGTTTAGCAAAACAACAGCAGGCTGCATAGCACCTCTGGCACTCTGAAAGATAGCTGCAGGGAGGAAGTTTCCGGTCAGTTCCAGATTGAGTTCTCTGTGTCCTACAACCAAAGTGTGTGATGTCTCCAGCAACAGGGTCTTGCCATCTAGTTGTAATGGGAAACTGCCCTAGTTTCTTTTCTGTTTCTATGATAAAATACCCTGACAAAAATGAACTTAGGGGAGGAAGGATTTATTTTAGTTTACAGTTCCAGGTTACAGTCCTTCATGGCAGGGAAATCACAGCAGGAGCTTAGGGCAGCTAGTCATATGACATCACAGTCAAGAACCGAGAGAAGTAAATGCATGCACGCTTAGTGTTCAGCTAATTTTCTCTGCTCTTACACAGTTCAGGCTCCAAAATGGACCCATGAAATGGTGCTGCCCACACTTGGGGTAGGTCTTCCCACCCTAATTAACCCAATTAGGAAAATGTCTCAGGGAAGTCCTAGACCAACCTGATCTAGTTAATTCCTCACTGAGACTCTTCCCTACAGGTGATTCTAGGTTTGTTATTTTCATTTCAGTTCATGTATAGGAGTGTACTGCATGCATGTAAATGCACTGTGTCAAGCAATGCCTGAAGTGGTCAAAAGAGGGCATCACATCTCCTAGAACTGAAGTTACAGACAGTTGTTAGTTGCCATATGGGTGCTTGGAATCAAACCCAGGTACTCTGCAAGAGCAGCCAGGGTTTAACTGTTGAGCTGTCTCTTCAGCCACCGATTCTAAGCTGTATCAATTTGCCAGCCAACCGTCACATCAACCAAGAGCATTGGCAATAGCCTGTATTATTTTTGGGGTCCTCTGAGCCTCTCTGACCAATAACTCCTAAGGAGGTATCCCATGCCTGGCAATGAGATTTTTGTTAATAATCCATGTCTTCTGGTAGCAGCATTCCAACCCATGCCAGGTATCTCCAAATTTTTCTTTTTCGATTATATTTTTTAATTAGCTTACAAAGTAGTGGACTTCCATAAGGCTTCTTCATATACCCTTACTTTTTGTTAAACCACCCTCATCCCTGCCTCTACCACTGCTTAAACTTTTAGCTTCCAGTACTTCCCCCACACTTTAATATCATATGTATTCCATCACCTCTTCCCTCCCTGCTGTTTTGGGCCACTTGTGGCTTCCTGACCTCGTTAGACACTCTTAGGTTAAACATACAAATCTAAGAATTTGAAGCTGGGATCCATGTATGAGAGAACATGTGACTTATCTTTCTGAGCCTTAGTTATCTCACTGGACAGTGTTTTCCAGATCCCTCTGTTTTTTTGTATTTTCATAATTTCATTTTTCTTCACAGTTGAATAAAAATCCATTGTATATATGTACCACATTTTCATTATCCATCCATCAGTTGATGGGCATCTGGGTTTCTGTTTTCTAAATATTGGGAATGGAATAGCGATGGATAAGCAAGTATCTCAGTAGTAGGGTTTGCCATTTTGGTATATGCCCAGAAGTGGTATAGCTGGGTCATATGGTAGTTGTATTTTTTACCTTGTTGAGAAACTTCCACACTGATTCCCATAATGGTCGCACCATCTCCATTATCTGTTGTTTGTTTTCTTGATGATAACGATTCTGATTGTTGAGGTATACGCTCAAAGTAGTTTTAATTTGCATTTCCTTAATGGCTAATAATGTTGAGCATTTAAAACCTTTTTATTAGCCATTTGTATTTTAATTCCATGGTCCATTTATTTATTTATTTTTGATGTTTAGTTTCTTTAGTTGTTTGTGTAATCTAGATACTAATTCTTTGTTGGATATATGGTTAGCAAAGATTTTTCTCTTGTAGGCTTCCTCTTCACTTGATTGATAGTTTCCTTTGCTGTACAAAAGCTTTTTAATTTCATGAAATTCCATTTGTCTTTATTGGCTTTGGCTCCTAAGTAACTGGAGTCCTATTCAGAAAGTCCTTACCTAAGTCCATCTTGAAGTGCACTTTCTTCTTTCCTCAGAGTTTTAGAATTTCAAGTCTTGTGTTGAGTTACTTGATCTATCTGGAGTTGAGTTTTGTGCAGGGTCAGGGTGAGGGTTAGGGTTCAGAATATAGTTTTCATTTTTCAACATGTAGACATTAGTTTTTCCAGCACCAGTTGTTGAAGATGCTGTGTTTTCTCCAGTGTATTTTTGGCATCTTTGTCTACAGCTAGGTAGTCATAATTGGATGGCCTTGTATCTGGATTCTCCTATTCTTTCTATTCTATTTTATTACTGTTCTTTTGATCTTTATGTCGGTTTTTTCTTTGTTTTTGCCAGAACGGTGTTGTTTTTATTACTATGGCTCTGAGGTATAATTTGAAATCAGATGTGGTGATACCGCCACCGGTAGTCATTTTGCTCAGGATTCCTTTAGTTATCTGAGGTCTTTTGTATTTCCATATGAATTTTTAAGACTTTTTTTTTTTCTGAAGAGATGAGTGTTTAAGAGCATCAATTGCTCTAGCAGAGGACATGAGTTTGGTTCCTAGCACCACCCATGTGGCAGCTAACAACCATCTATAATTCCAGGTCCAGGAGATCTGATACCCTCTTCTGGCCTCTTCAGGCATTGCATGAACATGGTGCACTTACATACATTCAGGAAAAACAAACACATAAAAATAAATATTTTTTTAAAAAAATATTGAATATTTTTGGAGAGGGGTGGCTGGAGAGATGGCTCAATGGTTAAGAGCATGGCTGTAGGCACTGCACAACCCAGGTGCACTTACCTGCATGCAAGCAATACATTCATACACCTAAAATAAAAATAATAAAAAATTGGTTTTTATATTTCTGTGGATAATTGAGTTAGTATTTTGATGGGAACTGCATTGAGTCTCTAGCTTGCTTTTGATGGCATGGCAGTTCTCACCCTGAATTCTGCTAGTATATGAGCATGGGAAGTCTCTCCATTTTCTTGTGTCTGCCTCAGTTTCTTTCTTTGGTACTGAAAGTTTTTCACTATAGAGTCTTTAATACCTTGGATTAAATTACAAGATTTTTTGTTGTTTGCTGTTTTTTGAGGCTACCGTGATGCAGTTGTTTCCGATTTGTTTCTCAGTACTTTCTCCTTGGTTTATATGAAGGCTGCTAGCCCTCTCTATCACACCTCAGATCTTCATTTTCTAATTCCAAAGACACTTCCCTATATTGAGATTTTTGCTACAGCAACACCCACTTCCTAGTAACAAAATCTATATTCATGACTGAGGCTACCAGAGCAAAGCACCAAACACTGTGTGGCTTTTGGACAACAGTCTTATTCTCAGCTTTCCTAAGACCAGAATTTGAAATCCAGGCACCAGGCTCAACTGAAGTCTTCCACATGCAGCCAGGCTGGTGACAGAATTAAGTTCCTATGGCAGTAAAGGCCAAGGTCCCCACTTCCCTGGCTGCCAGTGGATGTTGCTCTCAGCACCTGGAAGCTCCCTGCCCGACTTCTCACGCCATGGCTTCTATCTTCACACTATCAGACCCTCCTACTGTATAGTGTTTGTTCAGATAACAGAAAGCTGTGTGTACCCCAGATCTTAAGATCTCAAGGAATCTGAGAATCTGGCTCTCTGTTTCTTTCATCCAGGAAACCATGGTCTGGCCCTCACTTATGACTCAGTGAAATTTGGAAACTATCCTGGTTAGTGTTTATTGCCAACTTGGCACATCCTAGAGTTACCTGGGAAGAGGGAACCTCAGCTGAATAATTTGCATCTATCTGAATGGCTTGTGACCATGTTTGGGAGGGATTGTCTTGACTAATAATTGATGTGGGAGGGCTCAAACCCCGTGTGAGTAGCATATCCCTGGGCAAGTGGTCTTGGCCTGTATAAGGAAGCTAGCTGAGAATGATCCTGAGTCCTCCCCAAGTTGGTTTTGGTGAGAGTAGTTTATCACAGCAACAGAAAGGAAACTAGAACCGAAACCCAACATCCCTTTTCACTTGTTCTTCTCTACTGTTCATTCAAAGTTTGCAGTGTTTCTGTTGATAAAACATTTTCAGAAACCTTGTGAATCTCTGTAGATGTTTCAGCTTTTCTTTAATGCTGGCCATGCTGCATTGTCTATGGGACTCCAAGAATCACTTCTATTTCCAAGCTTTTATTTCTGTGCTCTAACATGGAGCTACCCCTCTTTCTATGTACAGTGGTGGAGTCTCAGCGAGGCAAGACTCCTGACCCAGTCCCAGACTGTGCAGCCCACCTCCCTGTAGTTCCTCTTCCCACCCTCTGCATCTTCTGTGAAGCACGTGCTGTCCCCTGCTATTCCTGCTGGTTTCTAGGGGCTCTGGTCCATGGAATATCTGCTGAGACAGAGGGTCTCCACCCTCTCCACTGTCCTTAGCCCTGTCCACAGATGACCAGCGCTGTCACTGCCACAGGAACTTCTCAGTGAGTATCTCAGCAGGGTAGTAGCAGCTTGGCAGCCAGCCCAGAATCCCAGCCAGAGCCTGGCTAGGACAGCCACGGTGGCTGCCACACCCAGGGGGAGGAAAGGCATTCTTGTTCTCTCGCTGTTGACTTGCATTGAAAGGGCTGGGTGCATGCACAACCCATCCATGGAGCTTGTGGGATTTAGTCCACATGTGAGGCATGTTTTTAATTTAATGGTTTATATCGAAGTGGTGTTTACAGCAGTGAAGTCAGCAAGAGATGGAGGCATTATGGGTCTAGGAATCTTTCAGGGCATGCACATTGATATGGTTCAATGGCCCT
The DNA here is from genome assembly GCA_035773235.1 of Eospalax fontanierii. NCBI lineage: Eukaryota > Metazoa > Chordata > Mammalia > Rodentia > Spalacidae > Eospalax > Eospalax fontanierii. The sequence goes on from CM069546.1 coordinate 372,411, forward strand.
GGGTGTAGGTAGCCTGAGGGGCACAGCAATATCAAGGGAGGAGAAAGCAGAGAGAGAAAGGCTGGGTCTCTGTGATCTTGATGGTTCCCACTTTGGGATCCTTCAAATCCTTCCCATGTGGAGGGATCAGGTGAGTTGGTCTCTGGCTAGCTCAGGCTCTGTACACTGCATACCAGGAGCCACAAGACTGGAGAGATTCCAGGGGTTAAAACACCCTCTGACTTGTGAGGAGATGACCATGGACTTCTGGAGTCCTTCAGAACCCTGCAGCTCAAAATCTCACCTTCCTAGACCCAGCTTATGAGGGCCCTGATCTCAAAGAACACACCAGAATTCAGTGTTCTTGGCCTCAGAATCAGTTAGAATCCCCTGATCCTAGGGAAGAAGGAGAGGGAGGATTTCCTGGGGCTGGAGTCCCAGGAGGGAAGAGCAGGCCATCACACCAGAAATAGGCAGGTCCCCAGCTATATCTGGGAGAGGGAAGGTGACTGGGGAAGAATTTCCCTGTGACTCAGAGGAGGGGCCAGGGCCCAGGAGTGTGTTTGTGTTTCAGATGACTTGATAGGGCTGATCTAGGGGCACCTAAGGAGAGCAGGCAGGGACAGTCCCTACCAGGCTAGCCTTACCCAACTAAAACTTGGTACAACATCCACATATCCCTAGGGGGTATATTCCAAGACCCCCAGTGGGTGCCTGAAACCTCTCGTGGTACCAGACTCTGGCTTTACTATATTTTTTTGTGCCTACATATCTGACTTGATGAATTAAAATCAAGCATAGTAAGAGATTGACAATACCAGCTGAGCATGGTGATACACAAGAGATTTACATAGACCTTAGCAAGTGCTACAATATATTTTTTTCATTGCTTATTACATGGAGCATTTCACCTTTTCCCTTGAAGGCCCCCCAAATCTCCCCCCCACCTTTTAAGGCACGTTTGGTTTCCCTGTAACTCCAGCTGACTTGGAACTCTATGTAGACCAGGCTGGCTTAGATCTCACAGAGATCTGCCTGCCTCTGCCTCCCAAGTGCTGTGATTAAAGGCACACCCTCCCCACTGAAGCACTTTTATGGCTGGTCTTTGATATATAGGGATGGTTAATGTGATCATGGAGAAGGCTACTAGGTCATTATGGGGTGTGCAGTGCAGAAAGCTGGACAAAGGGGCTGTTCACATCCGTGGTGCCAGGACTGAGCTGAGGCCTTGAGAGTTCATCATGCTGCTCAAAGGGTGTGCATTTCAGACTGAAGCATTATTTGGGGAGTTTTTCATGTAGTATCTTCAGACAGTGGCTGGCTGAAGTCAGACACTAGACCTGGATGAGGGCACTGACCTGGGCATCCGAAGTGACCAGTACTGAGTGCCCAGGTGGATGTTGGTGGGTGAGTGAACTGACTGCCCCCTGCGGTGCCAGAGCGCTGGGTGGAACTAGGGTTCCAGAGCTCACCAAAAGCAGATGTTCATCTCCAGAGCCGTGTGGCAGTGCGCAGCCTGAACAAATAATGGAATGATCACAGGTTCAGAAGAAAGTCGGACGGCATTGTCTTTCCCAGCTTTTCAAAGAAAGACTTCCTAAACAAGACCCTTCAGATTTGGAATCATACCTCCTTCGAAGCTTAATTCTTTCCTTATGTCTGGAGCCTGATAAAAACAGATTCCTTTGAACACAGTCCCGACTTGCTGCGTGTTTGACGGGAAAAGGTTCCCAGTGTTGTTTATGGGCTCATCTGCGCATGCACTGTTGGAGCCCTTGCTCCTGACTGAGCAGGCTAGACTGTGGGGGGAACACCTTCAAATCCTGGAATTGGGAGTGAGGTCACTGCAGGGTGGGAAGTCTTGTGAGGGCATGGAGCAGGATGTCCAGGGGAAGGGAGAGGATTGGAGTGGTAAATAGGTCCTAGGGGAATAGATGGGACCAGGGCAGGGTTGGGGGATGGAGGGGAGAAGATAGGAGTCCTGGGGAGGGAAGGGGAGGTGTAGGGGCAGGGAGATGGGACCTCCTGGGGATCAGAGAGGTAGCAGTACAGAGCTAGGGGCCCAGAGATCAGGGTGTCCAAAGGAAGTGGTGGGTGGAGATGGGGCTCCTGGGATCAGGCAACCAAGGCAGGGGAGTGGGGACAGGGGCCCCAGAGAGTAGGGGTCCAGAACAGGGACAAGAAGGGGCTGCAGGCTCCTCTGACAAGGCATGTCCAAGCAGCTGTTCCTTGATGTGGAGAGAAGAGAGCTAGCAGCAGCAAGTGTGGAGGCAGGAGGCTGCTTTGGAGTTGCTGGTAGTGTCAGGTTAGGAAAGGAACACACACCGCACTGCTTCCCAAAGTCCAGACCTGAGTCAGAGGTAGACCTTAACTATCTGGAGATAACTTTTTGTGATCCTTATTGTCCATCCCTGCAGAGCCCCAGGGTGATATTGTGTGTCCCTAACCAGGTATGTGCTAGGGTGTGTTTACCTGTGTGTTCTCAGGGATGTGTGTTGGCCTGTGTGCATTCTCAGATGTGTGTGCCAGTGTGGGTGTGCTGGTGTTTGCACAATATGTACTTGAGGGGGTATGTGAGGATCTGCATACAAGCTGGGGAAGAGGGTTTCATATTCACCACATTCTTCCACCTTTGAGTATGGGGTCATCACATAGACATTTATTTTTACACAGTCTTCCTAAGCACTGATCTTTTACTTCCTTGGTCTAGTTTCCCACTATTTGAGACTTTGGCACTAAGATATAGGCAGTTCTGGGTCAACCAGGACTATGTTCCCTAAACCTTACCTTGGATGAACTCTGTAATGTAGTTGGGCGCAACATGTCGGAGGCTGTGAAAGCGTTATCCTGCACTGACCTCAGGACAGCTCTAGCCATGTCAGTTCCCAGAGAAGCCTGGCTATGTCCCGCTGTCAACCCTCTCTCCTCCTGGAAGGTTCTAGGGGAATGGCTGTCTTTCTAAGGCCAGTCTGGTCCTTCTCTCACACCTCATCAGGGGAGAGGGCAGATTGTAACCAAAAAGACCCTCACCAGGGCCTGATGAAATGTGGGCCTTATACCCAATTTCATACCAGTTTCCACTCCTCTGCACAGCTGGGCTTTGGATAGTCTGGTCCAGCAGTGCACAGTATACCATCCACAAATGGGGGAAGGACTCTGCCACTTCAGTCTGTTCACCAGCTCTCTCCTACATGGATATCCTACTCACACTCAGCCTCAGGAAGGAGGCTGGGCCCAACACTCAGACTGGTCACCCAAAGACCCCATGTGACAGAACTTCATTCAGTGCCATTCATTGGCTGCCATGTCCAACCTTTAGGAAAGGACCCTGCTAGGATTTGGAAATGAACTGAGTATCTCCCAAGACTTTGTGTGTTGCGATATGATCCTCATTGTGAAGTGTTGAAGAGGAAGGAAACAATGTTGCAAGGGGACCTTTGGGAGGTGATTAGGACCAAATATAGTCAGTAATTGAATCCTGGTGTCTTAGAAGACAAAGAGACCCCAAAAGACACAGTACAAGTCCTGCTTCTTGCTACTGAAGCCTGATATACCTTGGGAATCTGCTCAAGTTATCACCTAGGGCATGACCTCCACCCTGAGCCTTGGAAGCATAATTCTGAATCAGTTGTGTTTACAGCTCCTCCAGGCCAGGGTACCATGTGATTCGCCACAGAAAGTGACTGATCAGGGCCTGTCTCAGTGCACTGCTCCCTGCCCTTTACCCCCACAGCTCAAGCCACCTGAACGAGAGGCTGGAGGGATAGGAGAACCAAAGACACCAAGACCCCAGCTGTTCCCACTAGAGTCATACAAGGAGTGCCATGTGCAGGGCTTGATGACAGCACTAGATGATACGAATTTTCCACCCTTATACCTACCATCTGACATTGACTAAAATCATTATGTCATGTTGACAGTATATGAAACACTTAAAATTGAATTAAAAGTTAGACAGTATCACCCATTTAGCAGAACAGAGTTAATGGTGAATTGACCACTCTTTAGCCCATGTCAGACAGTTTCCTGAGATACAAGTCAAGATGCAACTGAGTGTGTGTGCCCTCACATGTCTCTGCACACATATGGGCAAGCTTAGGAGTAAGTGAGAGGGGCCTCCACCAAGAAGGATGTTTACTTGGCCTTGGGGTTCCCCACTCCCACCAGGCTGCACTGTCCCTCAAGCCCCCATCTGACCCCAACCATGGTCCTGGTCCTGTGTCTCTACCCAGAGCCTTCACAAATTGGGATGCCTTCAAGATACTTGCATGTTTGGGCTGGCCCTGAACTCCAGTCTTCAAGCAGTCCTGCCTCACCAAGTGCTGGACTGTAGGAGAACACCACTGGCTTTTTGCTGCCTTTTATTTGCTTTTCACAAAAGAATATAAGTAGTTGTGATTTATTTCCTTTTTTTTTGCCACAAGTTTTCCTTCTCTTGAGTTTCTGAATCACTTTAATTAAAATGTGTCTTGACTTTTTTTAAAAAAAATGTCTTGCTAGGTAGTTCAGACTACTCTTGAACTCCCAGCTGTCCTCCTGCCTCTGCTTCTCAAGCACTGGGATTGCAGACATGCACCATCTCAGTTAAACTTTGAAAAAAAGCACTGAATTTACTGTATCAGCTGTAACCAAGTGCCTCAGCACTTGGGAGGTGGAGGCAGGAGAATCAGGAGTTCCAGGACAGCTTGAGTTTGAAGGTGATTCGGGCTTCATGAGACCCTGCCTGAAAGAATTTAAAAAACATTTCTTTAAATTTATTTATTTATTTTGTGGGGAGGGAAAGGGGGGAGGAGAGAGAATAAATATGCATGTGTTATAGTACATGTATGGGGGACAGAGGGCACCCCACCATGTGGTTCTGGGGATCAAACTCAGGTCGTCAGCTGTAGTGACAGGTACCTTTACCTGCTGAGCCATCTCGCCAGCCTCCAAAAAAAAAAAAACCTTGTTACATAGCCAATAGGATGCATTGTAGCTGAGAGTCCTCATCTCAGATTTCACATTTTTGTGGGGCTCGAAGCAGACTAGTCTCATTGCCTTTATGAAAGTTATGCATTGAGGCTTACAGTAAAACATTCATATGGATTTCATTTGTTTCATTGCTGTAACTTCAAAATCCCTGACCTCTTTGTGGGAATTGCTCTTGCATGGCTGACATCCAAACCCCAATTTACTGTCATCAATCCTGAAGAACCATTTTTAGTTCTCACCTACAGGTTCTCTCCCAAGCCCATACCTATGTGTATCATGTCTTGGAGTGACATTTCCCAAATCTGGCAACTGACACTCCCTGAGGAGGAAGAGAAACAGGGCTGTTTTGTTGGCTGTTTTTTTGAACAGAGTCCCACTATGTTGCCCAGGCTGGCCTTAAACTCACAATGATCCTTTGTTTGCTGAGTCATCTTTTTTTTTTTTTTTTTTTTGAGATAGGGTCTCGCTATGTAGCTGTGTCTGGCCTAGAACTTGCTACATAGACCAAGCTGGTCTAATTTGCACTTTTGGGTTTTGTTTTGTTTTTGAGAGAGGGTCTCCCTGTGGGCCCATCTGGCCTGAAATTCTCTATGTAGACCATACTGGTCTCAATCTCACAGAGATCTGCCTATCTCTGCCTCCCCCGTGCTAGGATTAAAGGGGGTGTACCACCATATCCTGCTTAATTTTCATTTTTTGAAATAGGATCCCACTCTGTACCCCAGGCTAGCCTCAGACTCAGAGCAATCTTCCTGCCTTGTGTTGGGACTACAGGCTATGACCATGCTCTGGGAATACAGATTCAGGTTGTCCTAAATCAATGGATTTTAATAGTCACAGAACAAAAGAAAGGCACAAATTACGGTGCTTTTAATTTTTATTTTTTTGTATGAGTGTTTTGCCCGCGTGTACATAAGTGTACCTGTGTCATGCAGTACCCACAGAGACCAAAAGAGGGCATTGGATCCCCTGGAACTGGAGTTATGGATGTTTGTTAGCTGCCATGTAGGTGCTGGAAACCCAACTTGGGTCCTCTGCAAGAGCAGCCAGTGCTCTTAATATCTAAGCCATCTCTCAAGCCTCTAAATACCCTAGAGAAAACATCATGCAGGCAGATTACCCTTTATTTGTTCTTCCCGGTGTGTCACACTGAGTAAATCTCTCTCCTCACCATTGTTCATCTCTTTTAATTGGTGTGTCCGGAGGTTGAGTTCAGCTTCAGGGCTGCTGCTGAAGCTCAGACTTTTCTTTTCCCTGAAACTCCAGTTACACAATGATATTTACTTAAAAAAATAATTTCAATCCATCCATAAGGCATGTATGGGAGAGCACACTGAGGTTAACCATAGTTAGGGACCCAGTAAAGGAAAGGACCAGGAATCCCCTATGCTTCACAAAGATGCTGTGCAGAGCAGAGGGAAGGCTGGGTTCAAACATGCCTAAAAAGAAACACTAGATGACGATTTCAAGCTGTGGAGGGACTGTAAAGCAGAATTGACTTACTGTGAACACCAGGTCAGTAAGAGGTCTTCATTGTGACTTATGTACTTCTTGTCACTAGTGAACATAGTAAATACAAAAGTAGCCGTTCTTGGCTGGTGAGATGGCTCTGTGGGTGAAAAGCCCTCACCATACAACCCTGATGATGTTTGTTCAATCCGCAGAAAAAAGAGAACCAATTCCTCTGACTTCCACATGCGTGCTGTGGCACAAGCATGCCCCTCTCACATCATATACAGACATATATATTGTCTACACACAGATATATACACAGAAACACACATCATGTACACACAGATATACACACAGACACACAGAGACGCACAGAGATACATATTATAGACATACAGATATATACACAGAGACACATCATAGATGTACAGATACACATCATAGACACACAAATCATATATGTAGACACAAGCACACACACACACACACACATCACTCCATTTCAAGCTGCCTTGGGGTTGGGAGCTGTGGGGACGTCCTGCATGTCACTGGGCATTTACAGGGTTGTGCAGTGTGCATTGTTTGTACATCCACCTTTTGCCCTCCTTTCATGAACCACAAGAAGATGGTGTCTCATTCTACTTTGGTGGCCACCCACCCACTCTATAGGCATGTACCTTCATGTCATGGCTCCTGGGGGCCTGTGCCAAAGCCACCAATCCAATGCAGAGAGAGCCTCCACCCCTTTCCATCCCTTTAACACAGCAAATCTCTGCTCTCAGAGGGCAGTTGTGTGTGTATGCGTGCGTGCGCGTGCGCGCGCGCGCGTGTGTGTGTGTGTGTGTGTGTGTAACACCATGATGACTGCAAGGTTGAAATCTGAGTGACTGATGTCCAACCCTGACATAGTGAGGCTGAAGGAGGTCACATCTGGGGTTTACCCCTAACCCCAGTGCTACCTGAGAACAGAAACTAGTGCAAGGATCCCACAAAGTTCAGCCTTGCCTGGCCCCTGTGGGTCCTGCTGACCCTCCCCTCCTCCCCTGTCCAATGATTGAGCCTTACTGCCCTGTGCCTGGTGAACCTTATGCTCCAGATAAAAGTTTATGTGGGTTCAGCATTCACTGGATCCTTATAGTCAAATAAATTTGAAGGTCTGTAGAGCACTTTGACATATATGGACATCTGTGCCAGTCTCTACCCTGTGCTGAGACAGAGAAGGGATTGGTGGCCAAGAGACCTGTTCCAGTGGCAATGACCATGTAGTCTTAGGCATTTCCCTCCTTCTAAAGGCCTGTTTCCCTATCTGTATAGTGAGCACCATAAAATGACTTACATCTTTAAAATAAAGCGCCTGGGGACTAGCAAGATGGATCAGTCAGTGAGGGTACTTGCCACCAAGCCTGATGACATGAATTGGATCCCCTGGGATCCCCATAGTGGAAGGAGAGAACCACTCCTGCAAGTTGTCCTCAGACCTACACATGCACTACTGTAGCATGCAGATGCAAATATGACCTTGCATTTGTTACCTAAAATAATAATAAATATTGGACTAGGTATGGTAGTATACACCCTTAATCCCTGCACTTGGGAGGAAGAGACTGGTAGAGTTCCAGGCCAGCCAGTGCTACATAGTGAGACCCTGTCTCTAAATAAATGAATAAGTAAGTAAGTAAACAAGTAACAGATTGGTACATCCCACCTGAGCTTTCTAGAAAGGACATCCTGATATAGATGTCGCTAGAGTGGTCTGCTCACACCATCAACCTGCAGGATGCCCTACCTGTGTCTACTGGCCTCTAAATACATAAGGAACTAGCACAATCAAAGCAGTTGATTTTGAAGCAAATATAGGCATCACTGTCCAGAAATGAATGTGTTTCATCTTGCCGAGCCACATGAGTATGGTGGGATGGGTTCCCTGCAGAGCGCCTGCCTCCCAGCAGTTATCAACCTACAACTCCAGTGACTGTTTCCTAGATGTCCCTGCCTCTCCTGGCATCCATCCTCTACTACAAAGCTAACTAATATCAAAACACATTGTATAAATGTCCGAAAATTTCAAAGAATAACTATAAAATATTTAATAAAATAAACCAGGTGTGATGGTGCATGCTGTTAGTTCCAGCACTCAGGAAGCAGAGGCTGATGGATCTCTATGAGACTGAGGCCAGCCTGGTCCACATAGATAGTTCCAACCCAGCTGGGGCTACAGAGAGACCCTGTCTCAAAGAGACCAAAAATAAACAAAATTTTAAAGCCAACCGAGGGAGAGGTCTCAGCTGCAGGCCTTTAGCCATGAAAGAGGTTGTATGGCAGAATGGCTGGAGGCTCTGTGAGGGACTTGAGCACCCAACAGTGATGCAGCTTTCAGAGCGACAAGAGCCTACCTCTGTATTTCTGAGCCTTAGAGACTGGCTATTAGCCACTGATGCTGAGGATGGGGACCAGGCTTTCGAATGACTGGCTATGGGACCAAAGTGTGGTCTCCCTGTTTATAGGACAGAAACTGATTGACACCTTGTGACTAAAGACACACCAGTTCATCATTTGTGCCAAGGAGAGTGACCACAGCTTTTCTAAAACACATGTTCCTATTTAAAGACTGTCAAAGAAAACATCCCAGTCTGTGGTATGATGATGCAGGGTGTACACAAGCAACCAGGGTTGATGAAGACAGTGGTGTCTTGGAGCTACACACACTCCAGGGTACAGAAGCCCATCAGAAGGAGGAAGAACTCCTGATGGGAACAGATGGGGCAGAGCAACATTCCATGATCCTCTGGAGCCTATGGAGCTGTTTGGCACCAGGCACTCAGGCTTCAGGATTGAGCCAGGGGGTTGGGACTAGAGGTGAGTATAAGTTCCAAGGGTCAGGTGGAGGGCTGCTTACCAGGTGAAGAAGGGAAGTGTCAACTTGAGATGTGACCCACTGTCCTTGATAGATAGGTATCATATCTAGCCTATTTCCTCTTCCATGTTCTCCCCAAGCACATGCCCCTTCCTGCTCAGGTGCTCCCTGGGGCCTTCCCTCCAGGATGCAGGCCTTTGAGAGGATTCTAAGGGGCATCAAGGTCCATATCTTCTCATGCAGAGCCTTGATCCCCATATGCTTTCTCACTTTGACTGGGCTGCTCCACATCCTGTCCGGGTAGTCTACACACACAGGAGGGCCTTCCTTTGGCCCCACAGAGCCTTTGACCTTGATGGTGCAGGGCCCCAAGAACCAAAGTCTTCCTGACTTTCCCAGAGGCATCATCCTGGCACTTTCACAGATTCCACACCAGCTGAGCACCTCCTTCAGAGACAGTTGAGGCCTTGCTACCCCAAACATCATGTAATGAGTCTCTGGGCAGAACAGACCATTAGCAAATGTGGCCTGGCCTGGTCAGGAGCCTCAGCATCCAGCTTTCTATGCCCAGTGGGTTTGTTCAGAAGCTGCAGGCTCCAGACAGCTTCCCAAGGAGGCCTGATCCTTGGGAGGCAGTATATCTAGCCAGGTGTAAGTCTTGAACATGTGATCTCCAGGCTCACAGATAAATTGACTAGGCCAGCCCCACACCCTCCTTAGGGCCAGGCCTTGTCCCTTTGCAGTCCCCTAATAAAGAGGTTCAGAGTTCCACTCCCCTACATACACACAACTAATATGTGTAGGGTACACACATATGCATAGCTTGAACTTGGTTTAAACATACCTCTGGGCACACGTGAGAACCAGCCTACCTAAGCACTGATCTCTTGTGTCTCCCTAACTTTTTATCTACACAGAGACTGGCAAAGCAGGGAGTTCTTGTTTTTTCTGGGGTTACTTCCTACCCAAGGAAGCATCTGTGGACCAAAACCTTTCCCAGAATCACCCAGACCTGGTAAGCAGATGGCCCAGGAAGGTGGTGTGCCTGGAAGCCAAGTCCAGAGGAAAGGCTGCCTCTCAGCTGGGTCAACCTTTGTGGGCATCAGGGGAAGTTGGATAGATCCTGGTTGGGTCTGGGAGCCAAATAAATTTCAGCATTCCTCAGAGCCCTGTGGGACTGGTTTCAGATGCTCTGGAGGCCTTGAAGTGCTGGGACAAGGGTGGGCTCAAAATAGGAGGCGAGGGGAGGGAAGAGGAGAAGGTCTGTCAAGCTCTCCTGCTGGGAGCCTCAGCCAGTTCCAGTTCTAGCTCCAGTTCCGGGGATCCCCCTACCAGGAGGCCAGGAGCAGCTAGGGGGCCCTACTGGCTCTTCCTGGGGTTGGAATGTGGGATGGGGGCTGGGATCTAGTTTTCTTCTCTGCCTGACATGCTCACTTCACCAAAGGGAGCTGAGCCCCCATAATCAGAACCAGCTGTGACTCAGACTGGGGTTGTGGGGCTGTAGGAGCTGTGCCTGCCTGAATAGAGCTGCCTGGTCCCAGCTCACGGAACTTCCCCAGGAGACCAACCAAAACCTCTTAGCTTATAGTCAGGAAACTGAGGCTGGGCATGCTAAGCTGCAGTCCGTCCAAGTCCCTTGTCCACAAGGGCACACGCTACCTCCCCCTGCAGGTCCTCAGGCCTTCCCTACCCTGCCTCCTGCCTACCTGGCTGACCTGGCTCCAGGCAGAACTCCAGGAAGAATCCAGCAAGTCTGTTGATCCTGGCCCCAGTAAGGCCCATGGAGGAACTACCATGTGTCAGGTTTTTGTTGCTGTGATATCTGCCAGTAACAACTTAAAATATATTGTGGCTCACAGTTTCTGAGGTTTCCATCCACCTTTACCTCACTCCAAAGTTTTAGGCCTCAGAGATGGGCAGAGTACAGCACAACAAGCAGGGGACAAAGCAGTTTGCCTCACAATGGACAGGAGGCTGACAAAGGAAGGCCCACACCAGTGACTCTCTTCTAGCCAAGTCAACTCTCGTTAGCTTCCTGGGGCTGGAAGTCACCATGGATTATCTGCTGATGAAGTCAGAACCCTGAGTTCTGGCCACTTCTCAACATCTTTCAGTTGGGCACTAAGTTTCAACACACAAGCCTACTGGGGACATGTTTAGATTTGAGCCATAATATGTTAAGTCTGATCCTCAGGTCCAGCAGCTCTAGCTACTTGTGTGAGTGTGAAGTTCAGGCTATTGAAAGGACATTCCAGTCCAGCAGCACTGCCAGCATACAGGCCATGGCCATGAGACAACCAGACATGTAGAGGCTGTGACAGGGCACCACACAGGAACTCTAGTGGTGGGCCTTAAAGCCTTTCACTCACTGCCTAAATCATGGACTCTGCTGTGTAACAAATGCCCCCAAAAGAAGATTCCTGCCTCCAAAATCCATGGACAGGTGGACATAGTACACTAGTATAGGGAGCAAGGGAAGGTGGGCGAAGGGCTGTGAATACTGGAGGCAGGAGGAGGGGGACAGTGTGGGATGGAGAGTACAGCAATGGGAAGAGAAAGAGGGCTGTATATACACCAGATTAGATGCTTGGACGATTGAGCCAAGTCTTTCCATAATCTTGATGCTGCTGTAAACAATATTAAATTTACCCAAAGCCTCCCAGTGTTGGTGGCTGGAGGGTTGTGCCCTGCTGTCTTTTTTTGTAAATCCCAGTCACACTGTTGGCGGTTTATTTTCATATTAATTTCGGGGCAACTCGGCCACAGTTCCCTTCATCACCCTGTGCCACCTGTCACAGCAGAGACCATTGAAAACCTCCCTCCTGTGGAAGTGCTGGTGGATCTTCACAGATGCGTCACTGAGGTCTCTCCAGGATTGAAGCATCAGAGGCTGGTTAACTAGGAAGATACCTATGCCCAGCACACAAGAGGCCCTGGGTTCCACAGCTAGCACCACATACTCAGCCAGAGACAGATACCAGGGAAGGAAATCAAGAGGAAAACAGATTTGGTGTCTATTGTCCAAATGCTTGGGACCAGAAGTGTATTTGGTGTGGGATGTTTGCAAATCTAAAACAAATGATCCCCACAATTCTTTCACCTGGTCACTATCTGTAATGTGCTCACTCTCTGACCTGTCCTATGAGGTTACTGGCATAATGTACATCCTGTGGCAGCACATCAGCTCTCAAAAGTTTTATATTTGGGATCTTTTTAAATTTAAGATTTCCAGATAGGAATGCTCAGCCTACCTCAGCAGGAAAATGGAAGTATTTCTGGCTTGCATATCATGGATCCACACCTGCAGGCTCATCACTGTCCCTTTCACAGGCTCCAGTTCAGCCTGTTCTCAAAGATTCTTACCTGTATCTGCTCAGAGCACCCAAGCATGCCCTTAGGGACAGGGCATTTCCCTGTCACATTACCCATTGTCTCAGCACTGCCTGCTCTAGAAGAGCCCAGGGAATCTTGGCCAAGCACAGAGGGGAAGCAGGCCTGACTGGCCTCATGTCTTCCCCTGAGAGGCTGACCTTAGGGCATCCAGGCTTGGGGTGAGGCCGGATGGTGGGGAGCATTCCAGGCATGCCGGGCTGGCTGGGAACTGGCCCCGCCTGGTGGGCGGCACCTCCAGAGGCCTCTGGCTGACCCTGCAGAGGCAGGGTGTTTCTCTGCCCCCAGACTCCTCTGCACAGCAGCAGAATTCAGTGAAGCAACCAAACTCTTCCTTACAGTGCTCGTGTCATCAGGGTAGTCCCCTCTGGGGTAAGACAAGGTCATCAAGAAGCCCCAGGAGTACAGTGGTCACTGATGGCTTTTCTGAACAGCTATTGGTTCCTTGGGTGAGGCTGGGAGGGGACAGAGCAATGACCTTTTTCTGTCCCCTCTGTGAGCCAATGATCAAAGGCCAGGGAGACTTCATCCCTTCCAGTGCAGTCTGCTGCTGCAATACCACTATGATCCTCAGGAGGTTGTTAGATCCCTCGGAGTCCCAAATGCCTCACACATAGATCAAGGCTTGGCTCCACTCTAGCAATGAGCAAAGACAGAGGAAACTATAGAGGCCAGTGTGGCCAGCCCAGCCCGTCTGCTTATCTGTGCCTACTTGGAAGATGGAGAGCCACCTGCACATGCTTTTCCAACCACAGGCATCTGCCTCCCATTTTCTCCAAGTTCAAAGACAGACAGCTGGCAGGCAGAGGCAGGGTGGCTGGCCTGCAGTTGGGTGTGCTGACTGGATGTGCTGGCCTGAAGGGGAGAAGGCACAGCCCTTTGGCCCAGCCTTGACCCAGCCCGTGTTTGATTGAAGCCATGTGAGGGGTGGGTGGCAGACAGCCAGGGCTTCGACCCTGGACAGCCAGAACTCTGACCCTTGGGAGGGCTGCAGGTGGTCCTTGGATGCCAGACTGTCTGCAAGCCCTTTGTAGGACTGGCCACATTCTCCTGGGCTGAGTAGCAGCCCTTGACTTACACAAGGGCCAGCTAAGCTTGTAGCTCAGCTTCAGTTCAGGACATTCAGCCACGCAGGGAATCCAGCTTGGGGTTGGGATGGAGTTTTCAAAGCTGTTTAGTTGGACTGAGGATGGCAGCAACCTTTAGGAAACTGCAGTTTTGCAAATCTGACCATTCTGAAAACTGAGCTTGCCTATCATTCAACACGCTCAGCTGTGGTGGCATTTGCCACCCACCTGTGCAATGCAGGATGCTTAGCAAGATTCCATATGTGAGTACAAGGCCCTACAGGGTCACAGGGTTGGAGAAGATCAAGGTCCAGAAGGCTTCACAGTTGAGAAGAAGGGCAAGGGGAAGGCTGTGTTGGGCAGCTCACTTCTTCTGGACAGAAACGTGTGAGGGGCCATAAGGAGACCAGCCTCCTACAGGGATGTGGATACTGGTGGGCATGCCAGCAGCACCAAGCAGTAATATCTCTGTGGCATACGGGAGCTACCACCCAAAAAGCCACCTGCTCTTCTACAGCTTGCCCACCCACCAGTACCACAAACAGAACTAGGCACATCGTTAGCTGGGCTGTGGTCCCCAACATCTGGGCATTTCTTGCTGCAGTAAATGGTCCTCAGACCTCTGCCAAGCCTGTCATTGCTAGGGCTGGTTGAAGCCCTTGCCAGACTGCAGGGACTGCAGGCTGAGGACATCATGTGAGTTGTTTTCATGGGGTATGGAGCAGGAGTCTTTGCAGACCGCTATCCCGAGGTCAGCCCCAATGTACACTGCATGGCACACACATTACATAGGGCACAGTAAACATTATGTGGTGCATAGCTCACCGTGCATTCTACATGGCACTTGGTGCACATGTTATGATTCAGTACATGGTACATGGTATACACTGCACAATGCACACATTACATGGCACACATTGCATGGTGTAGTGTATGGTGCATGTTACATGGTCTGCAGTAGGTGGTGCACATATACACAGGGCACAGTGCACATTCCTTGGTGCATGGCAGGCTGGTACTGGTAATTGCTCAAACTCTGGGGTGTAGGCCCTGCCCTCAGTGGAGGCTCACCTGACCTATGTAAGCCATTGACACAGAGTCTTCTGCCTTCCCAAATACAGATCTCTCAGTTTCATCATGATTCGTACCTTAGTGCCCAGAGAAGCCCTGGCATACTTGGATAGGCTCCAGGGGTTGGGGAGCCCTACTAGACTGCAGAGACATGAAGTAGGGCCTATGAGATCAAGAGGGCAAGGGAAGCCATAGTGTCAAGGCACACTCTGTGTAAGGAGCTTGGGTGGAGGGACCTGGTTTTAATAATGCTGTTCTCCGTAAACCAGAACTCCAGATACGTGGGTTTCAGAAATAACCCTCACATTCATTTGATGGAAAAATCTGTAAGGTGCAAAGGACACCCCTGCTGCCCACTCTCAAAACTCTCAGCCAGGTGGAATCCAGCCACTTAGTGACCCAGGGCACAGGTCCCCACTCCTTCCCCATCATCTTGTCCAAAGAGATCATAAAATTTCCCATTATGCAACTGCTCAGCCTCAAAACCTCTACATCTGGTACTGAGGCATATAGCTATCTTAGCTTAGATGTCACCTTCATACCAGCCTTTTCCATCCCTCAGCTTCTGAGGACTGGCCAGGTCTTCTTGGACACAATGGCAGTGGTACTTGGCCTCCACCCTCTATCTGGCATCTTTGGTTCAAGCAGACAACCTTTGGGCATGCTTGCTGCTGCCATAGCACATGAAGACCAGTCCACAGTCCCAAGTGGACCCTCCTCACTGACTCCTCTCTATTCTCTTATCCAGGTAGGTAGGTGGAAATTTCAAAAGAGAACACCAGGGCTAGGAATCTGACTCAGTTTTTAAAGTACCTGCCTAGGATGCATGAAGCCCTGAGTTCTATCCTCAGCACTGCATAAACAGTATGATGGCACTCACCCACAATCCTAGCATTCAGGAGGTGGTGGCCAGGAGATCAAGAGTTCAAGGTCATCCTCAGGTACATAGTTCAAAATCACCTTGGCGACATCAGACCCTGTGGGGGAGAAAGGAAGGAATGAAAGAAGAAAGGAGGGAGGGAGGGAAGGAGGGAAGGAAGAAAAGAAATGAAGAGGAGGGGAATATACATGCAGTTAACAGCTAACATTGGTATAGTAGATTTTAAAATAGACACAACTGGACATAAAGGGACATATAAGTACAGATATATATTAGTGGGAGATTTCACTACCTCCATTTCAAAAATAGGTAGATCACCCAGACAGAACCCCAACAAAGAACTTCAAAGTTCAACTGTGCCATAGATCAGCAAGACATAACAGACAGCTACAGAATTATTTTATCTAACAGCTGTGGAATACGCCTGTTTCTTGGTGGACCATGGAACTTTCTCTAAATCAGATCAGACTTTAGGCCGTAAAGCAAATCTTAACAAATAAGAAAACAAAGTAATTTCATAGTCTTTGGAGCATAATGAAATGAAACTAGAAATCAACAAGAGAAAATTTAGAAACTACATAAATCCATGGACACTGGACAAAACACTTTGGGTTGGGTCATTGAAGAAGTCTGAGAGGACATCACAAAATTCCTAGAAAAGAAAATGAGAGCACAACTTACCTATAGCCAAGGCAGTTGGTTCTAAAAGGAAAGTTTATAGATATGAGCTTACACTGAAAAATCAGAGACTGAGAATGATGCATTGAGAACAATGCATTGCAAGGTCTCAGCAAAACAAGAACACATCAAACCAAAATTAGTGGAATGAAAGAAAAAATAAAAATCAGAGCTGAAATTAATGAAATGGAGGCAAAAAATACAAATCACCAGAACAAAGAATTAGTTATTTTAAAAAGACAAGATGACAAACTCTCAGCCAAACTAACCAAGAAAAAGAAAAGAAAGAAGAACCAAATTAATAAAATGAGAGAAAATACAACAAATGGATAAATTTCTCAACACATAAGACCTACCAATTGAACCTAAACAAAACAGTAACAATCAGGGAGATAGCAATCTCACCCAACACCTCCCCCTGCCCGCTCCTGCCCCAAACCTAAGGCATACAGAGTCACTGCTGAGCTCTGTCAGGCCCTTAAAGAGTTAGCACCAGTGCTCCTCAAACTGTTCCATAACTTAGAAAGAAAGGGAAGGGCTGGTGAAATGGCTCAGGGGCAAAGGCACTGGCTGCTAAGGTGTTTGATCCCCAGGATCCACATTGTAGAACAGATTCCCACAGTTGTCCTCTGACTTCCACACATGCACCAAGGCATGAGTGTGCATGTGCACTTGTGCACACACCCCCAACATATACAATAAATAAATTAAATGAACAAATAAATAAATGCCAAAATAGAACAGAAAGGAACATTATCAAACTCATTCAATGAAGCCAACATTACCCTGATTCCCAAACTAGATAAAGACACAACAAAAGAAGCCTACAGAATAATTTCCTGATGAACATAAATATAAAATCCCCAATTAAATATTTGCAAACCAAATTCTCAACACATTAAACAGATACATATACCATGATGAGATTGGCTGGTTCAACACAAACCAGTCAGTAATGGTAATACTGTAAGGAGGCTCCAGGGTTGCAACTCTGGTTTAGCATACACCAATCAATAATGGCAATATAGCACATAACGACTCAGAGACAGACATCACCTGGCCATCTCAGTTGATGTAGAAAAGGCCTTTGATGAAACCCAATGTCTCTTCATGATAAAATCATGGTGGAAACTAGGAGCAGAAGGATCACATCTCTAGTAAAGGCTCCATATAGCAAACACACATAGTAAAGGCTATATATAGCCAACCAATAGTCATCACTATATTGAGTGGAATAGAATTTTTCTCCTGAAAACACGTAAGGCATGGTGTCTCCTCCTCACCTCTCTTATTCATTATAATGCTTGAACTCAGAACAATAGGGTAAGACTGAATAAATAAATAAATACACCGAATAAATAAATAGGAATAAACCTCCCCAAGGAAATGAAAGGACTCCATAATGAAAACTACAAAATGTTTAAGATACAAAGACACTATAAGATGGAAAGACCTTCTGGCTAAATGGAGGCCTAGACAGGAGGATCACAAGTTCAAAGCCAGGTTGGGCCACATAGTTAAGACCCTGATTTCCCCCACCAAAAACCTTGTAGCCAAAAGCAATGTAGGAATTCAATGCAATTCTCCTCAGAATTCCCATGACATTATTCACAAAAAATAAAACCCTACAGTTTATATGGAAGTCCAAGAAACCCCAAATAGCCTAAGCAACCCTGAGCAAAGAGAACAATGCTTGAGGTGTCACTGTGCCCAATTTTGGGGTACGCTACAGAGTCATAGTAATAAACACAGTGTGATACTGGCACAAAAGCAGACATGTAGATCAAATGGGACAGAATAGAGAATTCACAAATAAGCCCAACAACCACAGTGACCCGATTCTCAATAAAGGTACCCAAAACATACACTGGAGAAAAGACATCCTCTTCAACAAAGGTTGCTTGGAGAACTGGATATCCAATGTGAGAGCATGAAACCAGATTCGTCTCTTACTCTGTAAAAATAAATAAATAAATAAATAAATAATAAACAAATCAGCTCAAAATGGATCAAAGACCTAAGGCCTAAAACTTTGAAACTGCTAGAGGAACACAAAAGATATAGGTAAACAAAGACTTTCTGCATAAGACTCAGCTCAGGAAATAAAAACTAGAATCGACAAGTAGGGAGGGGGCTGGAGAAGTGGCACCTCAGTTAAGAGCACCTGCTACTCCATTATAAGGATCTGAGTTCAGATCCCAGCACCCATGTTAGGTGGCCCACAAATCCTTATACCTCCAGGTCCAAGAGGTCTCACATCATCTTCTAGTCTTTACTGGCATCTGAACACATACATATGTGCTCATATGCTCAACACCCACATGCATACACACAAATATAAATATTTTTTAAAAAAGAATTGATAAATCGGACTATCAAATGAATGTTTCTGCATAGCAAAAGAAACAACCGCACCAAGAGGTATCCTATAGAGGAGAAAATCTTTACCAGCTTTTCATCCAACATAAGATTAATATCCAGAATATATAAAGAATTCAAAAACTAAATGGGCTGCTTAACCAAATAGACGTTTATCTAAAGAAAAAGTACAAATGGCCAATCAACACAGGAAAAGTGCTCCTAGCCTTAGGAAAATGTGAATCAAAACTATATTTGGATTATATCTCAACCCAGTTATAACAGCTGCCACCAAGAAAACAAAAAATAACAAATACTGGTGAGGGGTTGTAGAGAAAGGAATCTTACTGTAGGTGGGAATGTAAATCACTGTCATCATGTACAAATCAGTATGACGTTCCATATGACCCAGCTACACTACTCCTGGGTAGACACCAAAAGGACTTAGTCAGCATAGTGTTTATTGTGGCACTATTGCAATAATCAAGTTATAGAACCAGCCTACAAGATAATGGGAAAGATGATGTGACATGTAGTTACAATGCAGCTTTATTCAGCCATAAAGAAAAATGAAATTCTGTCATTTGCAGGAAGATGGAGGTTATCATGTTAAGCAAAATAAACCAAATTCAGAAAGACAAATACTGCACATTTTCTCTCACATATAGACTCTAGAAGGAAAAGGTAGAATGGGGATATTAGAGAAGAGGAAAGGGATGGAGGAAACCAACAGAGGGGAGATCATGATTGAAGAATATTGCACACGTGCATGATAATATCATAAAGAAACCCATTATTTTGTACAACTTAAGTCAACAGAAAGAAATGACTGGGGGTGTGGCTCAGTGGTAGAGGGCTTGCTTAGCACATAGAAGGTTCTAGTTTGATCTTCAGCACCACAAAAATAGATGCATAAAATTTACCATCTTGACCACTTTGAAGTGTGCATTTCAGTGGTATTAAATGCATGATTAAGTTTGTACAAGCCTCACCAGCACTCTTCTTCCCATCTATAAAATGAAGCTATATCTACTAAACAACTACCCGTTTCCCAGCAATCACTATTCTACTTTCTATAATTTTGACTAGAACAAGTGAATAGGAGGAAAAGGAGGAGGGAAAAGCAAAGTGAAGATAGGAAATTGGGAAGTAGATGGGTACTTGGGAAGCAGAGGCAGGTGGGTCTCTGAGTTCAAGTTCACCCTGGTCTACAGAGCAAGTTTCAGGCCAGACAGTGAGACCCTGTCTCAAATCGAGAAGTATCTGGGGATGGTTGTACATGACTGTAATTACATGCCTGTAATCCTAGAACTTGGGAGCAGAGGCAGAGGATCATTGCAAGTTGAAATCCAGCCTTGGCAGCATAGCAAGTTTCAGGCCAGCCAGGGCTGAGACAGATTCTGTCTCAACCAACCAACCAACCAATAAACAAGCAGAAACTCTGTGTAGAAAAAAAAAAAAAAGAAAAAAATTTGTACTTTTCTAAAACAAAGGAAAAAGAAGCAGGAGGAGGGAAGGAGGAGGAGGGGGAGGGGAAGGAGGAGATCTACAAAGCATTAAAGTGGGCTCACACTTCTTTCTCAGCATCACTTTTCTCGTCTCACTGTGGGTAGCTTCTTTGGACTTCCATTCTATTTCATGAATTCTCCCTTCATCTTCATTCAGTGAGCTCTGAATTTTAGTTTTTGTGTTTTATCATTTCCAGAACTTTCATAGGAGTTCTTTTAAAAATCTCAAATTTATATGGTCCGGTCGTTGAGAAAATAGAAACTTTCAAGCCTAGTCTCCCCACCTCACCCCCCTTAGCATAACAAGCCACATGTTTTATGGTCTCTGGCTGATAATTCAAGTGTCTGGATTTCTTCCCATCTGTTTCTGGCTGCTTCTCACTCATGATGTCTCTGCTCATGTTTCCTCCATCTTTGCTTGTGAGCTGGAGAAATAGCTAAATGTTATTTGCAGAAATAACCAAGAGCTAAGGGTGATACTGTCACTCTCCTGGAAGCCTGGGTTTTCGTTTGCTGGACACATGGGTACCCCAGCCATCTACAGATATGCATGAGATTTCCTGAGGTCAGAGCTTCAGATGATTCAAAGCTGGGCTGTGGTCCATCAGAGTGCTGACTTGCTCTGGCCACCCCATCCCCCTCTGGGTGCACTCCTTCTTGTTTTCAGTCAAAAGCAGGTGTGGTTGAGAGTGGTCCACACCCTTGATGGGTCCTGGACTCTTATTTGTTTCCTTAACCCAGAAAGATGGCAAAAATGACACAGAGTCCCTTCCCAGCCCATTCTGAAAGGGTGGGGCTGCCTGAAAGCCTGGATCTCCTTGCTCCCCTACCTTACTCTGGGGAGCCGTCACCACACTTTAGGTATTTCCTGCTTCTATGGAGATGGCGTTTGTATTCCTTGTCTTCATTAGGAGGGCTGGCCCTTGCTGCATTGCTCACCATCACTGAAAGCTGGTCCACATTTTAAAGTTTTAAAGTGCTTCCTTGGTCACTTTGGTTGAGTTCTGTCCGAAGGGTGTGGTGGGATCTTACTCACTTTTCCCCTGTGAAGATCCTGTTTCCAAGTGCATCCCCACTGACTGCCCATCCTGCTTCAATCAAGAGCCAAAGTTCTATACCTTTAAACATCTAATTCTGGGCTTTATTTCTGTAATAAACTAAACCTTGCCCCCCTTAAGGGGTTGGACTCTTGACTCCCAGTATCATGGTATGCAGATATTCAGAAACTGGGCCTTTGGGAGATTGTGAAGGTGGTGCTCATAAACAGGAGTAGCACCCTTATAAAAGGGGCCCCCATAGATCTCTCCCCCTACACTCTGTGAGGACACAGCCAGCAGATGCCAGTCTGTAAACCAAGAAGGATCTGAGAGTGGTGCTGGCTTCCCAGCTCAGATACTTAGTCCCAGGACTGCAAGGAATAAACTGTCTGTTCATAAGTCATCCAGTCTATGGAATTGCTTTTTTACAGTCTGAACTGATGAAGGCAATTCCATTGTCTTTTTTCCCCTCTCTTTTCATCTATTAATTGTTTGTCCTAGGCTATTCCTCACTGATGTTTTAGCCTTGTTCTCCTTGGCTTGTTAGCCTTCTATAAGATTTATAACATTTTTTGTTGTCATTTTGGCTAGTTGGTTGGTTGTGTTTTTGTTACTGTTCTTTTGGCAGCATCTTGTATAACTAAGGCTGGTCTCTGAAACTCCAAACATGGTTGAGTCTGGCTCAGAACTCCTAAACCTCCTGCTTCCATCTCCCAAATGCTTAGATTAAGGTGTATATCACTAGTCCTGGCTTAAAGTATTTGCTTTTAAATGTTTTTATTTTACTATTTTTTTATTATCATTGTGTGTGTACATGTACACACGTGTGCCATGGTATATATGTTGGAGGTCAGAGAACAACTTTGCGGAGTCGGTTCTTTCTGCCTTTGCGTGGGTTCTGGAGTTTGAACTCAGATTGCAGGCTTGTGCAGCAAGCCCTTTTATTGGCTAAGCCATCTTAACAGCCTGTTTTGTTTGTTTTTAATTTACAGAAGTGCTGGAAATTGTACCTAGGGTCTGGGGCATGCTGAGCAAGCACTCTTCACTGAACTGTATTCCCAGTTACAAACTGTATTTATAACTTTAAAAACAAGTTTTTAAGGGTTCCTTAAAAAACCTTGTGAGACTTTTGATTGGGATTGCAGTGAATCTACAGTTTAACTAGAAATGGATGTATTTTGACATATACACAGGATATTTGACTTTTCATCTCTCAGAAAGTTGTATAGTTTTTCTAACCCTCTATCACCTAGTCCTACGGAATCCTCTACAGTAACAGGACTGTATGCACTTGTCAAAGTTTGCAAGGAGGGGTATGGTTTACTGTATATAAACGACTTAATTGTTTTTTTAATAAGGTTTCAGTTGCGGATGGTGCCTGTGAAATAGCAATAATTCGACCGACCCGATAGGCCACAGAGGAAAAAAAATATGAGAGCACTGGAGTTGGCTACCCAGAATTCTCAAACAGAGCCAGTACGTCCGGGTCTCACCGTGGGGCCTGGGGATCCTGGGGAATGCAGCCAGTGACCGGTGTTCTAGCCTGCTGGGGATACACGAGTCCAGGGTTAGGTACTGTGGCCTGCCCTGCGGTCATCCGGACAGCAGCCGCAGCAGCCTCCCCGGCTCCCACGCTCTGGTCCCCGTCTGCGGCTCCTGGGCTCACAGTCACCGGCTGGGGGCGCCACCATCGCATCGAGAGCGGCGTGGTCACGTGTCCAGCTCGCGCCCTCCCCAGCTGGGGCGCTGTCGCATTTCCGGGTCTGCTGCCCTGGCCTGCGGTGGCTGCGCCTCCCGCCTGATGGCCGCCCGCACTTCCGGGCTGGGCGCACCGCCACCCTCAGGCCTGGGATTTCTGCTGCTTCTGCTGCTGCTGGGGACCCCCGCCTGGGTCGCACCCGCCGTCCTCTGGCACCCTAAAAGCCCGGGGAAGGCGGTGAGCAGTGACGTGGGTAGGCCTCCGCCCCAGGGAGCAGGCGGTGGTCCTCCCCAGAGGCCTGCCCTGCGCGGGGCCCGGCCCTACCCTCTCCTTCGTCCCCCCCCCGCGTGTCCCCCTCCTATGCGTCCTGCCCCTCCTTCAGAGTGGCCTTGCTCCCACCCAGCCCTTGTCCCTCTCTGCAGCCTGTGGCCAGCGTGTTTTGCAGGGCAAGATCGTGGGTGGAAAGCCGGCCCCTTATCAGAAGTGGCCTTGGCAGGTCAGCGTGCATTATGCCGGCTTGCACGTGTGTGGCGGTTCGATCATCAGCGCCTACTGGGTGCTGTCGGCAGCACACTGCTTTGGCAGGTGAGGGGCGAGGGGGAAACACGGAAGAGACCTGCAGCACAAGTCTCTGGCTTGGATTGTTGCATCCACCGCCTCAGCCCTGTCCCCACAGGCCCAACTCCATCCACCATGGCCGATTCCCGCCTTCTCCTGTCCCAAGGCTCCAAGCTGGTGCCCATGGACCTTCTCTGTAGACAGGCTACATCCCTGAGAAGCTGGTCTCCATTACCTTCATCCAGCAAAGCCTCTGTACTAGAGACCGCCCCACCTCCAACTCCAGGACCCGGTTCAGGGAGTACAGAGCTTTCTCCGTGCACATGGCCCTACCTCTAGATCCTTAGCCAGGCCCACAGCTGCCTGGTGCACAGGGGCTCATCAGCTACCCAGTTAAGAAGCTTAAAAGGAAGCAGGTGTTGGGGTGCATGCTTTTAATCCCAGCACTCGGGAGCCAGAGGCAGGTGGATCTCTGTGAGATTGAGGTCAACCTTGTCTGCATAACAAGTTCCAGGCTAGGTGGGGCCACAGTGAGACCCTGTCTCAAAAGTGAAAAAGGAAGGAAGGAAAGAGAGAAGGAATAAGGGAGGGAGGCAAAAGAGCGGCTCCCTGTGCGTGGCTGTTGAGCTCCTCTTGCCTGGATGCAGGTTTCTAATGGTCCCCAAGTCAGGACCTCTTCAAGGTCTGACAGCCAGATAAGTCTGTTCTAGCCTATGGGCACGGCCAAACTTTTCAGCTTGCCAGACCTGGTCTGTGGGTTGATGGTACAGGGGGCTTCAGGCAGTGGGCCTCTGTTCTGGCCGGCAGGGACAAGCACATTGAAACTTTTGACATGTATGTGGGCATCGTCAACCTCGACATGGCCAGCAAGCACACCCAGTGGTTTGAGGTGAACCAGGTGATCCTACACCCCACCTATGAGATGTTCCACCCCATTGGCGGGGACGTGGCACTGGTGCAGCTGAAGAGCCCCATCACGTTTTCTGACTTTGTGCTTCCTATCTGCTTGCCACCGTCAAACCTGAGCCTTGCCAATCTTTCTTGCTGGGCTACTGGATGGGGACTGGTCTCACAGCAAGGTATGAGCAAATCGAGATCTCATGGAAGGAGAGCATAGAATGGGGTGGGAGTTCCCTGTCATCTGGGGAGGTGACTAGGGATTTAAGCAGAAAGATGCAGACTTTAAGGAAATAATCCATTGGAAATGTTAGAAATAAAAATAGCTATCAGAGGTGAAAATTTTCATTATGGAATTTATGGCAGACTGAGCACAGCTGAAGAACTTCAAGTGTGTTTGAGGCAGGTCAGTAGAAATCCATTCTGAATCAGAAAAAAAAAATGTGTGGAGGGGGAGCAGAACAAAGTGTGAAACTAAAATGACCACCCTATCCTCAGATGTGGGGACTAGGCCTCTTCTGCATGTATACAGGGCTTCTTGGGCTGGGGGACTCTTGCAGGTGGGCAGGGCTCCTCTTAGGGAGGGGGTTCCTTCCAGCTTTGTCTTACATTGACCAAAAGTCCAAGGGTACATTTGGCTCCTGTCCACCAGGCTCTAGGACCTTGCTAGCCATAGTCAGGAGCCTCACCTGGCAGTTCCTCACCCCACAGGCCATTCCTTGAACTATCTACAGGAAGTCCAGCTGCCTCTGATCTCCATGTTCATGTGCCAGCGGCTCTATGGAACAACATCCCTCATTCTGCCAGACATGTTGTGTGCTGGGGACATCAAGAATTTGAAGAATGTGTGTGAGGTATATCTTTACCTTATGGATCAGAGTTGGGGTTCTAGGTGTAGGTAGAGAATGGCTAGGATGGCTGTACCCACATTTGTGACAGTGCATGATCACCTCATACTTAGATCAGGCCTCAGTGCTGAGGTGCTGGGCCCCAGTGCAGCCAGGGAGGGGGCTGTGTGAGTGGGGTCCATTGGCTCCCCCGACCCTGCACCTGAGGACCATACCTGACTTGTAAATCACAGAAAACCCCTCTTCCTTTACAGGGTGATTCTGGGGGCCCGCTGGTATGTGAACTGAACCAGACCTGGCTGCAGATTGGAATAGTGAGCTGGGGCCGTGGATGCGCCCAGCCACTGTACCCTGGGGTATATGCCCGTGTCTCCTATTTCTCCAGTTGGATCCGTTATAACCTGGAAACTACACCCCTCCCTCCTAAGCTGAGCCCCTCCCACTCTCCATCCCTGAGAGCCACCCTTAGCATCCTTGTGACCATGCTGGCTAGCTTATTGGAATTGTGAAGACTGAGACACCCCTCCTTCTTGAACTCCCTCCTGAACTACCCTGTTCCTGTCCCTTGCAGCTAAGGAAAAAATTCATGAAAAGCTTTTGAAAAATTCAAAAGACATTTTCTTTTTAAAAACCAGACAGAATTAGGTGAATAGGAAGAACTGCAATTGGATCCCTCAGCTTCAGCATGGCAGGGTAGTGCTGGCTAGGCAACCCCCAAGGCTAAGAACATGGGAATGGGCCTGAGGGAGGCCAGAGCACTACCCATTGCTCCTGAGTACTGTTGGGGAGAATCCATCACCGCAGTCACACACAAGAGCTAACCACAGAAATGGAAGGGATGGTCTGAATCATCTGTTGTAAAAGGGTTTGTTGGCTAACAATTCAAATCTGCCACAGGTGGCGGACACTTCAGAAGCATCTGTGTACCAGTTAGAAAGTATGCACTAGGCAGAAGAAGTAAATGTGATACCATTGAGAACAATGCCTGGGGTCTTCCCAAGATGTGTAGAAACCTGTACGAGGAACTCTTGAAAGTCCTGCTGTCCTGACCTCTGTTCTGTTGCTAAGACAAAACAGCATAGACACGCGTCTTATAAAGAACACAGATTTATTTGGCTTATGAACTGGAGCACAGTTCCCATGTAGGGAAGGCCTTAGGTAGAGGGCACACATTAAGCATGCTAGAGATTGTGCTTTTCTTAGCCACTCCCACCTTAACCCACGAATCCAGCATCTATGAGTGATTAATCCTCTTGTGAGACCAGGCCCTCGCCACTCAGCCACTTGTATATCTAGCTAACATATGACTTAGGAATTAGTTTCTAATACATGGATGTGGGAGACAAAACCAAACTCTAGTACTTCTATAAAACAAAGCAAAAATAGCAAAGAAAAATTAGACTTAGGACTAGGGATGTAGTTCAGTTGGTAGTGTTGCCTAGCATGCATGAAGCCCTGGGTTTGATTCCAGCACCACATAAAAAGGATGTGGTGGTGCACACATGTAATCTCAGGACTCGGGAGGTGGAGGCAGGAGGATCAGGAATTTGGGGTCAACCTGAGTTACATGGTAAGACTCTTTCTTTGCAGGGTTTTGTTGGGGTTTGTTTTGTTTTAATTTTTGAGACAGGATCTCCCTGTAGCCTCAACTGGCCTAGAACTTGATATGTAGACCAGGTTGACCTCAATCTCACTCACAGAGATCTGCTTGCCTCTGCCTCCTGAGTGTTGGAATTAAAGGCATGTACCATAAGAAAGAAAACAAAAAAGCAAAAAATTCCCCAAAAGACTAAGAAAATAATTGCTGCATGCTGAGTAGTCTCACTGACAAGGTGAGATGGAAGCAGGGTGGCCACCTGTGAGCTATCAGAGTTCTTCCTCCAGTCTGTCCTCCAACATGAGGGAACATCAGTGACCACAAGAACTTTGGGGACCCAACTCAGGAATGCCAATATTGGCATCCATAACCATTACACTGAGAGCCTGCCCAGTGCCGTACTGACAGTAAGGTGTGTGCAGGGGTGAATATTCCTCTACTCCTGTCCCTGTGGATGCAATCATGTGAACTAGAACTCATAGTCCCTGGATGCATCATCAGTCAGGAGCCTGTCCTGGAGCCGAAAGGCTGGGGAAGCTGCATGCTCTAAATGGCTCAGGAATGTCTCAGCTTCCTGTGTTGTTTTTAGTGCATTGATAGTTTGTAAGGAAACCACACACAGAACTGCTGCAGTCACTTGTACCCACCTGCCTGAAGTAGTACGTATTCCAGGGACAGAGCTCTCCTATGAATACGTCAGTAAGCACATGAGCATCATGCAGAACGACAGGGTGAATGGCCATTTAAGATAGATTTTAGGAGTATTTTCAGGGATCATTTTGCATGTATATATGTAGGGGTGTGCACATGTGCACATGGTTGTGGAGGTCAGAGGGTAATCTCAAGTATCATTCCTCAGGAGCTATTCACATTGTTTTTGAGACAGAATCTCTCACTAGCCAGGGTTCACTCAGTAGGTTAGCCTGGCTGGCCAGCAAGCTCCAGGAATCCTCCTGTTTCTGGTGCCCCAGGGCTGGGATTCTGTGGGGCCAGTGTTTGTTGCAGTAAGGTATTGAGCAAAACCCAGTAACCCTGGAGTCCCTGAAGGGATGGTAGGAGTCGGGCCTGCTCTGCCTGATGTGATAACCTGGCCCCAGAGAGCCACTATAGATATGAATCTTCTTTTTCCCCCACCCCAGACCAGAACCAGGTTTTTTGGTTTCGTTTCCTCATTTCCTAAACTTCCACAGCCTCCCCGCCTTTACCCCAAAACCCCCACTTTTAACTTTCCCATCTTCTGTAACGGCCAGAAGGTCTTCCTATAAAAGCCCCTGCCTTGGTCCCAATAAACGATCTGCCCACTGACGCAGTCTCCTGGGTGTCATTTCCCGCCGCACTCTGAGCCATCTGAGGATCTGTTGGCTACTCTCCGCTCTCTGGGACCGCTGGTGCACAACGGCTGTCTCTAGAGACGGAGCCCCACAGGATTCCATCACACTAGCTTTTTGACATGGGTGTTTGAGTGGAACTCAGACCCTCATGCTTACACAGTAAGCACTGTACTGACTGAACCAGCTCTCAGGAATCATTTCTACCAGTTCCTTAAGTAATTTTTCATTTTATTTATTTTAGAGATCTG
The DNA here is from genome assembly GCA_035773235.1 of Eospalax fontanierii. Lineage (NCBI taxonomy): Eukaryota > Metazoa > Chordata > Mammalia > Rodentia > Spalacidae > Eospalax > Eospalax fontanierii. The sequence continues at coordinate 400,834 of CM069546.1, forward strand.
ATTTTTATATCAGTTTTTCATTTTCAATTGTCATAAAACTACACACTATCAAGTATGACATGGCCCTTCAGTGCATGTAGACTCTTGAGTAATGCTTAAAGCAATGTGAGCATGTCTCCTCCCCTTTGGGCATGGAAGGTGCTCATGTCCCTCTTCCCACCCTTCAGCCTGTTGTATTTGCACATGAACATTCTCATGGCTCACTAAGACTGCTGATGTGTGCATTTTCCAGACTGTGGAACATACCTCCTCATTTGTAACTCCCAGTTTGTGGTTTTCCTACTAAGACATTCAAAGCTGCTGCATCTTTGCATCCTGACCTCTCCTGCCACCAGAAGGGCATTGCTCTGACCTCCAGGAGACTGGACTTCCCTGGACCATAGCACAGGTGAGCATCCTTCCCAGTGGACTCCTCCACTGTCAAGAAGTGGGTGTGTAGAGTTAGGACCCACTCAGTGAGTCCCAGTTGTGACACCTGATGTGGGGTACTGAGGTTAGTGGTAGAGAAGGCAAATTGAAACCAGGGACTTGCCAGCATCTCGTTTGTTCTGAGAACAGGTGTTCTGAAAGGTCCCAGGGCCTCTGCTTTGCACACCAGCCTAATCTGGGGTCTCTTTTCTCTCCTCCACTGTCTAGCGGGTGTTTGTGGATCCGAAATATACTCAGAGTGAAGAGCAGTTGTAATATCTGGCTGGGGGTGTAAAGGTTGGTAATGAGAAATTGGGATGGATCCTTGTGCCTGATCATTGAAGTGAAGGTTCAGGGGCCAAGAGGACCTGTCTCCCCCTAACCCACTGCCCATTTGAAATCCTCCCAGCTCCAGTCCCTCAGGCATCCAAGAATCATTAGAAAAATAAAATACAATGTACCATGAAGCACCCTGTTAGCAGATGAAGGGTAAAACTCATCAACATCTCAATTAGTGCAACAAAAGAAGGCATTTGACAAGAGCCAGCATCCTTTTCTGAAGACACTCAATAGACAGACTAGAAGGGCACACACTCAACACAATAAAGGGCATACTTGAAAACCCAACAACTGGCTCATGCTCAGTGGGAAGATGGATAACTTTCTCTGAGATCAACAAACAAGAACACAGGTTTTCCCTACTCCGTTCAGCGTCATACTGGGAGGGCTAGCCAGAGCAATTAGGCAAGAAAAAGGAATGGCAGCCCAAGTGGGAAGGAAGAAGCCCTTTCTTTATTCTCAAATGGCATAGTTTTATACTATGGACATTTCTAAGACACACACACACACATACACACTATAACTTATGGACAACCTCAAAAATTATAAGCTGTAGCTGGGCATGGTGGTACATGCCTTTAATCATAGCAATCCAGAGGCAGAGGCCAGACTAGCCTGGTCTACTTTGAGTTCCAGGCCAGCTGAGGCTACAGGGAGACCCTGTCTCAAAAAAATAAACAAAAACCCCCAAAAGTATCAGGTTACAAAATCCACACTAAAAAATATGTGATACTGGTGAACATTGCTTTGAACAGCCCCAAAAGAAAATGAGAACTAGATACAGAAGATCTGCACAAGATCCACCCTGGGTGGGTAAAAGGTCAGCATGGTAGCTTTCCTCCCCTGTCCCTCCCAGGAACCCCGACCTCTCTGAAGAGTGAAGACTGCATCTTGACTCTGACCCTCCAGCCTCCCCAGCCCAGGTTCCTAAGGGTGCTGCCCACTCCCTTCCTTTCTGAGCACGGGGAGCTGGGATGGGGTGGCAGTGGTGGGAAGGGGTAGGTTGTTATGGGTAGGACAGTCCATCCTGGAGTATGCCTTCATAGATCTCTAGTATACAGGGTCCCAGCTGTTATCTGAGCCACCTGGTTATATGCTCCTTTCTATAGTGGAAAGTGACTTGAGGTGGCCTTGCAGGAAGAAAGGTGAGCCAGGCTCAGGGTAAACTCTGTCCTCCCAGCTCTGGGTTTTGCCTTCACTCAGCACTGTATACTGTTGGTCCTTAGTGACTGTTGGGCGTTGAAGGATGGCTCCTGGTACCCTTCAGGAGTGTGTAGGCAAAGCCCTGGCTTCAGGAGGATGAGGAAATACAGAGGGCCTGTGCATCACACCTTCTGCCCTGCAAGATAGAGCCTCATTGACAGGCAGGGCTGGCTCCCCAGTATGCAGCAGGAAGTCTTGCTAGCTGAGGGACCCTGGCAGAAAGAAAGGTGAATTGCAATGGAGTGAAGGCCACCGGGTGGAGGTCGGAGTGCCCTGGGCCAGGTAAAAACTAAGGGGTCTCTGGCCTCCAGCTGTGCTTTGGACACTCCCCCCCACCAAGTAGCCTAGTCCTAATGCTAACCTCTTGACAGAGTGAGCCTCCCTCTCCTCTTCCAGAAAAAGAAGCTGAGTCCATGGGTCTGTGAGGGGTTAGGGTGGATCACAACCCAGTGAAGGAAGGCAAAGGACTCAGGTGGGAAGGTGTCAGGGATAGACATGCACTCGACCTTCTGTGTGACCAACTTGAGCAGTCACTGATAGCAGGTGGAGAGGTGGGGATGGAGGCAGACCCAGAGGCAGGAGGAGGATCACCCACATTAGTTTATAGGTGAGAAAGTAAGAAGTCAGTGGAACAGATCACAGTTCCAGGTAGTACTGAAGCTCCCTCTCCAGTCTTCTTTTTCCTAGTCCTCTCCTCCTTTCCCTTTCCCAGGCTTCTCTAGCCCTCCTCAGTTGTCCCCTCCCTTCCCCAACTGTCTCCTCCCCAGCCCTCCTATTCCCTCCCCAGCCTTCTCCCCAGACCTCTCCTCTCAGGCCTCTAGCCTACCCCTCCTCCCTGGGCGATGAAGCCAGCCAAGTCTCTCAGCTCCTAAGTGGGGCTCTTGGTCCTTTATGAGTCTCCCACCCCATAAAAGAGATCACAGCTGAGCTGTCCAGAACCTCTAGAAGCAGCCCCCAGCCACACAGCCTTGCAGGCCCTGCCTAGGGAAGGGTGCCTCAGAGCATGGGAAGGAGCCCAGTCCTTCACAGGCTACAGTGGCCCTGGCCACTGAGGGACATACTTGGCTTCACCCTAGTCCCTACTGGTTTCTGGGCCCTGAGCCGCCTTCTGCTGGGATGAGGTGGGTAGGCAGGAGACCAGACACTGGACAAGACCCAGTGGACCCAGGCCTTTCCCTGGACATCCAGAGGGAATGAGCAGGGATTGGTTTACAACAAATGCCTCCTGATTAATAAAAGTTTGATGGAAATTTCATATGTTGACTGGGGTCCTAAACATTTTCCAGGCACGTCTGGCAGAGGCCAAGCTGCCTGTTTATGTTCACAATGAGAACATTTTTTCCAGTGAGGTCCACAGCAATTGTCTCCTTCAGAACCAGTATAGAAGACAGACACATTTGGGGTGGGGCTCTAGATTGCTCCTACCACTCGGGTCCACCTCCTCGACTGGTAATGATAGGACCCCTTCCTAGAAGTGGAAGTCAAGTCCTCCACACAGTGGGAGCCTCAGGCCCAGATTCCTCCCATCCAACACCTCCCTCCCCCCTGCAAAGGTCTCAAATGACCCCATTTTCACGGAGGGGCTTCCTAGACCCTTCACCCCACACGTGCACAGCCCTAATGGGAGCTGCTAAAACAAAACATCAGAGAGGGAAGCCTGACACAGCCAGGGCCCAGCCAGGGCCCCTAACCTTGTCCCCAAGGGTAAGGATTGAGTTGTGGCCCTCATCCATTGTGGCTGGGTCTGACCAGAGGCTGAGGCATTTGGGGGTCTGTTGGGACGGTAAGAGCCTACCAGCATGTGTGAACACATAGGGACCATCTGGGGGTGGTGTTGAGATAGGAAACTGTGCAGCCAGGGCAGGTTCCCCAGCTGCATTAAGCACCAGACACCAGGGCTTCTAGGTAAGGGAGCAGGCAAATGGCATCCTACCCAGAGGATGCCAAGAGGAAAGGCGTTGCTGAGTCCCTCAAACAACTCCAGACCTCTGGTCAGCTATTCTAGGGTAGCCTCAGACAGCAACCATGGACAGAACTCACAGTTGGGCCTATCTGGCCTCGTTCTGCCCCCCGGGCCGCTGTTGCCATGGGGGTCGGGTTTGGAGGTGGCAGTGGTGGCACAGTGTGCCAGCTGGGGCTCAGCCTGCCTGAGACTGCTCCAGGCCACCATGTGTGTGGTCCTTGTGGGAGACTCATTTATTTTTCTTTCTTTTTTTCCACTCCTCTTCCTTTTTAATAAAATGCGTTGGAGCGGAAGCCAGACACCACCTCCGTCCCATGTCCTTATAAAATCTGTATGCCTGCGTGTGTGTGTGGCTTGTTATGGGAGTTCACCAGCACCACCACACCACACTCTCACATCCTTGCACAGTCTTTCTGAGCGAGGGATGTGGATAGGGCCAGGACCCAGGCTGAATAAGTTAATCCCTGGAGACCCTCCCCAGTACTTGGATAAAGCTGCAGTTATGGGGAATACCCCCTGCCCTCCTACTGTGGGTTATAGGAGGCTCTGCCCCTCCCTAACTCCCCAGGGAGGTTTCCAGTGTGGGGCTCCCAACCGTTGCCCTCCAGAATCCTGCACCTTTGTTCTGTGTTCTCCCATGTGTCTTTCCCAAAGACCTAATCTCTGCAGCCCACCAAATACTGACCACATAGACACAACCTTTGCAAAACCCCTGTGATGAGTCCCTGCCTAACCTCTTCATCTGTTCCCTTTCAGCTCCTGACACTGGACCTAGGCAGCATTAAACTAGGCCCAGGACCTAAGTATTTAAGTCCTCCAAAGGGGGACTATTTGCTATAGGCCTCTGACGCTTTCCCTCCCAAGCCCCTTTCACAACCCCTGGCTAGGCTCTGTTGTTATCAGATGTTGGGCCTCCTCTCTTCAACCACAGATGGTGCCCCACCACCACCACTCTAGGCCTGTGCCCCATGCAACCAGGACACAGCCCAAGAATATAGAGCATTCCGGGCATGGCAGTCCACAAAGCACCTCTGGCAGACGCCACCTCCCCACCCGTGCCCCTACCTTTTATCCCTCCCTCCCATATGCCCCTCCTCAGAATCTCTGAAGCTGCTGTCACATCTCCGGGGAACAGACTGCCCCTGTGGCCATCTGTACCCTGTCTTGGGACCTGGTCTGCCAAGAACTGACTTTCCTCTTAGGGCTCACTTTCCCCTGAACCCAAGCACCCACAGTTGGCCATTTGCAGGGTGGGTGGGTCCTTCCCTGGGACCCAAACTCAGACATGCCCCTCCCTGAGGCCACCCCACACCAGCCTGTCCGTCTCAGGCTCTATCCCTCTCTCTCTTTACCTGCCTCCACATACCCCTCGATCAGGGCACTGGAGAATTGTCCTCCAGGACCCTTCCCCTTCCCACTCCTGACTTACCTCAACCCTCATCCTACATCCTGGCTATGTTCCCCTAGAATTTCCTAGAAATGCCTTATTTGTCCTCCCATGGGGCCATGACATCTAACCCTCTGGAGGTCCCCAGCCTCTCAGCAAAGTTCTAGAAAGGAAGCTTCTTCGCTAAGGAGCTGGCTTTCCCTTCCAATCCCCTGTCTCATCCCTGACCAGGCTGCGTTGTTATCAGGCATTGGGCCACCTCTCCTCATTCAAATGTAGCAGGCTAGAATCGTGGAGGTCAGTGCCCAGAGAGAGAAGAAGGGATAGGGAAGAAATGGCCAACGGGGGCAGGGACTTGTGCCCAATCTACAGGGCAGCTAGATGTGCTTGCCAAGGCAGGTACAGTCACCAAATCCCCCTCCCCCCGAGTCCTTGGCCTAGGCTGCTGCTGTTGCCCTGCTTGAGTCTGGGCATCTAGGCCATGCAGGATATCACTGGAAGGAGATGTCCTTATCCACTCTCCTCTCCAATGTGTCTTGCCAGGGATGAGGACCAGGGCTCAGAAGCAATGAAGCTTTATCTTGGGAACTCTAACTTGCCAGGAGGCAAGGGTGGCCTGTGGAATCCCCAGGGTGAGACTGAGGTGACATGTGGCTCTGGCATTGAGCTCCACTTTGTGGATTACCAACTGTCACACAATGGAGAGACCCATATGTAGAGAGCGCAGTTGGCAGGGGTCCACCTCCATAGTCAGTCACCACACACAGTCCTCTCCCCTCTCCCAAAACTGTTCTGGCTCCATCTGGCCCTCAGAGAGTTGTAGCTCAAGCCAAATAGCCTGACAACAGTCCCTGAACCCTGATCCATGAGGATCACAGAGGAGAGTATTGTCTCCTGACTGTCAAGTAATGATTATTGAGTACAGGGTTCAACCATTCAATTTCAAAGGATCACCATGCAACAGAACGCATACTCTTAAAGGGAGTATGGAGGAGGGGGCATGATCTGCCTTCCCATGGTGAACTGATCCAGACCCACAAAGGCACATATGCACGTGTGTGTCTACAAAGAATGAACTGTGGCTATACTGCCCCTGGATCCCAGAGTTCCATGTGGGGCCCTCTTCAGACTCTGTCCACTTGTACCCGAGCCAGTGTGGAGGCTCTATGTCTCCACCATGGAGAGAAGTAGGACCTGGCCCTGCATCCGTGTCAGGAGCCTCTGCAGCCCCATCCATGGCACCACATGCTGCCCTGACAGGGTCCTCAAGCCAGATAATCAAGATCCAGAGTTTCTACTTGGGAGAGAAGGTAGGAAAGCCAGCGGCCCCTGACCCACCTCACAGAAGGCCCTGAGTCCTCACTAGGCCAGCCCTGGGGACACTACATGCCAGGGGGTCACCAGTTCACCCATGCCATCCTTCCAGAGTTAGGGTACTCTGAAGAGTCAGTGCTTTCCCACAGTCCCACCAGCCCACTAAACACCAGAAACAGCTTTTGGGTGCTGGGGAAACTGAGGCACAGAGAACCAGAGAGGAGAGTTCCATCAACTCAGGGGTGGAACACAGATGCTGCTGGAACTTTAAATGATGCCATGCACCTGTCTGGCCAGGGAGAAAGACCCCCAATCCAAGCAGGATAAGAGGTCAGGAAAGGCAGGAGAAGAAAAGTCCTGACCCAGAAGGTACAAGTCAGGACACTAGGAGTCACACCACAGGGGACAATGCTCTCGCAGGCACAATCATCACATATGTGGGCTTGAGAAGATAAGTACATATTGATGCACATATACATGCACATGTAGCCTGCTTGTGCACATATAAGCAAACACCTACACACAGGAGCCCCCTCATTCACACATAGAACATTTCATGCACAAAAATGAGCACACTCATGTACATTCATATGAGCACATACATTCACGTTTGCTTATGTAACACCCATAAGCAAACACACATACATAGAAGCATATACCTGCACACAGAAGCCCCCTCATGCACATACATGTGAACACTCTCTCATACACACAAGCACATACAGACACCACATAAGTTTGCTTGTATACACATAAAATACATATGCACATGGGCATACACCCCAACACAGATACACAGATACGTGCCTACACACAGAGCATGCTCACTCATAAATACATTCATGCACACACAATGCACAGATGAATCCATTCATGTGTACATGCACATACATGTACTCACACTTCACAATACACATTTGAACACACTCATATACATTCATGCAGGTGCACACATGCACTGGGGCTGCCCAATCCAAATGCACTTTGCCTCAGCATTTCTGGCCCCAGCCTTCCCATCCTGGCCTCTTTCCTCATCCTTGGCTCAGGGAAGCTTTGTGGGAGGTGAGGGGCAGCAGCAGCCAGCAGCTGGACCCCAGACCAGCCTGAAGCTTGGCTCCCAGGAGGACAGCCACTGGGGCCTGCGTACATATGTGAGAGGCCAGGCGACCCCCTGCATGGGCACAAGGGTGGACCCCAGGTTTGATTTACAACAGGCTCCTGCACATGTGTCAAAGACGCCGTGTTAAGCACCAGTATAAAAATAATATATAGGTTACCGCAACGTTTTTATGACCTTTCCCAGCCCTGCCCTGGAATGCTGGAATCTAGCAGGTGAAATAACACACGTTTCAGTGGTTGCAGCCACACCGGGTGCAGGTATAGAGCCTGGGCCACCGGAAAGACTTCATCTGGGCCAAGCTCATATGGGAACCCCAGTGGGCTGGATTGCAGCATGGTGGGAAGGCAGTCCCCAAGAGCTCTGGAAAGCTGTGGCAACTGTGAAGGGCATCCTGCAAGAGGGGCACGTTATCGCAGTCTCTGTGTCCCTTCTAGTTCATGGTGCGCTGCTGTCTGATGCAGCCCCAGGACAGGCTTCAGGAGCCTGAGCTCTGGGAATGCAGGAGACTGAGTCTCTCCAGGAGCCGGGTCACAGGGGAACCAGCACCTGTCCTAACACCAGCTTCCCAGGACAGAGTGCGCTTTCACCTCTGTCTTCACATTGGAAAACTCAAGATTTCTGCTTTCCACAGATGGGGAAACTGAAATCTTCTACCAGACAAATGCCCCTGTTGGATGAGCGACTTATGGATGCCAACCAGGTGCTGTGGTACACATCTGTAATCACAGCATTGGGAGGCAGAGACAGGAGAATTTCTGTGAATTCGAGAGTTTGAAGCCAGCCTGGTCTATATAACAAGTTCCAGGCCAGCCAAGGTGACCTATTGAGACCCTGTCTTTTAAAAAAAAAATATCATAAATCATAAAAATCTGGGCTGAAAAGATGGCTCAGTAGTTAAGAGCATTGATTGCTCTTGCAGAAGACCTGTGTTTGTTTCCCAGCACCCACATGGTGGCTAATAACCATCTGTAACTCCAGTTCAGGGGATCCGATGCCCTCTTCTGACCTCCACAAGCAACTCATGGGTACATATACATACTTGCAGGCAATACACTTATACACATAAAATAAAAATAATAAATAAAAAAATATTTTTTAAAACAAAAATACCAAGCTCTACTCTGTGACATGCTTGGAGGTGGGAAAGGTGAAGCTATCTCAGATTGGTTGCCCCATGTTTTCTCTGGGGGCTTGGTGTGCAGGAACATGCAGAGGCAACTCAGACACACTTGCTGGACCAGAGGACATCACCACTGTCAGTTTAGGTGGGACCTGAGGGCCCAGGCCTTGGTCTCTTCTGTCCCTCTCCCCACCAGGCTTTCAGTGGGGTGCCCCCATCTGGGAGGCAGGAGCAGGGTGCTACTTGCTGAAGCCTGCAGCCCCTCTCTACCAGGAGCTTAGAGAGTTGTACCACTAGGTCTAGACCAGCAAGAAACCAAAAGATAGCCCAGAATAGTGGCTCATGTCTTTAATCCCTGTACTTGGGAAGCAGAGGCAGTGGATCTTTGTGAGAGCAAGTCCAACCTGGTCTACGTAGCAAGTTTCAGGGCAGCTAAGGCTACAGAAAAATATTGTTTCCAGAAACCAACCAAACAAACAAACACAAAAAGAAACCAAAAGAACAACTTGATCCCTTGTCCTCTGTACTTCTTTGAGGCCTTCTCACAACTCTACTGGGAGAGGCAGAAAGCAGGACTTGGTCAGGTCTGGTCCAGGCAGGTCTTGGAACCAACTGCCTTCAAGCAATAGACCTATCAGCCAGCTGCTAAATTAGGAGATTCTGCTCACATAGGGATCCCTATGGACAGAAGAAATGCAGGATAGAAAGACAGGGAAAATTAAGGGGATGTAAGAATGAGAAAGAGTCTGGGTGAAGGTGCTCACCATTTAAGAATCAAGAATTCCAGCACAATGAACATTTTCTGTGAAGGTTGTTGACACAGACAACCTTCCTTTTATATAGAAATATTTTATGTTAAAATAACAACAGACCTTTTGCAAAAGCCTAAGTCTGTATGACCTTCAAATATGGCCTTCCCGTTTTCCCATTTGTTTTTCTGGGGATCTCAAAAAACAAAACTAAACCTCTGTTAACAGTAAGAGTGTCTTTACTCCTCTGTAACTTTTGTGACTGTAGGGTTTTACTTTGTCATCTCTAACTCTAACCAGTGCATAGGAATCACGCTATGATGTCATTTAGGTCTTAGCAACCCTTAAATATGGCTATTGTGAAGCCAATTAAAGCTCTTTTAGAAGGTCGCACATGCCCTTGGATATGCCTCATCCTTCTCCCACCCAATGCTTCTCTATGAATCCCTGTGCTAAAATCCATGTTGAACTTTCTTCCTTAGCAAACTCCAACTCTGCTTCATACTGGCTCATCCGGAAATTCTTTTCCGTGGCAAGGTCAAGAATCTGGCTGAATCACCCACTCCAAAGCTCAGGGAACAGGAAAAGGGAGATAGAAAGAATTTAAGAGCCAAAGAAAGGGGTGGAGTGCTATGGGATGGTGTTCTGGGCATGATATGGCTGCACTCGAACTTACTGTAATTTCTAGTACAAGACTTGGCCCATCATCACTGTGTCATGGAGAGAGAGAGATGAAAGGGAGACCCAACTCTTGTAAGCACCTCTAATTAAATTTAATCTCTCTCTCTCTCTCTCTCTCTCACACACACACACACACACACACACACACACACAAAACATGAAAGGAGAAGGGAGACTGACTGGGAAGAAGTGGATCAGTAGGAGGAGGAGGACGAGAGAGGGTAGTGAGGGTGAATATACTCAAATACCTCACTTACATGAACGATAATGTCATAATGAAACCTATGATGTATGATTAGTACATGAAAAATACAAAACTTTTATTTATTTTTATGTGTATAAGTGTTTTGCATGCATGATGCATGTGCAATGCCTGTGGAGACCAGTGGAGACCAGTAGCTCCTGGAACTGGAGTCACAGACAGTTGTTAGCTTCCTTGTGGATACTGGGAATAGAATCCAGGTCCTCTGTAAGAACAGTCAGTGCTCTTAACCAGTGAGCCATCTCCCCAGTCCTGCAAATACAAAACTTAAAAAAATTAAAAGATGCTATCTTTTCCAGAGTAGAGGTCCCTAAAGGATATGAGCACTCCTCAGGCTGTCTCCTGCTTGCTCTCCCACCTCCTGCCACACACACTTACCATGAAGAGATCTGCAAGGATGAAGTCTTGGCCTTGATCCCACAGGCCCTGGGTGAGGCTAGAGAGTGGCCTGGTTAGAGGGGCCCAAGGTTCTATGATACAGCTGAAGCATGAAGGGCCAGGAGGTAAGAGTGGGTAGAGAGCTTTGGTGAGGGGGCTCAACAGGCCTCCCCAGAACTCCCTACCTACTCCAAGCCTCTTCTCCATGTGGTATTGCAATACTGTGTACTCCTGCTCTGGGGTACAGAAGGAGAAACTGAGGCTCAGGACAAGTCTGCTTCAAAAACAGTTTGTTTCTCCTGAGGGACTCTAGTGGTACCAGGTGACCTAGAGAGATGCCACGACAACCTGCCTACCACTACCCTGGCCAGTAGTCAACATCCACAAGCCTGACCCTGCCCGGCTTCCAGAGAGCAGAAGGTTATGGACACAATCTGAAGATGGGGAGCGGATGAGGTCCACACTGCTGCCATCATGAAGGCTGAGTGGCAAGCTGCTTTGGGAGGATATGAAGGACCAGGACTGGATCCAGCCAGGAGGCAGTGGCCCAATAGATGCTGGGAGAAGTGCAATGGCTTGGATCCCACCCAGCCCAGCAATGGGATTGGGGAGGAATTCCAGGAATTCGATGAGAGGGAGCTGGAAGGCTTCTAAGGCAGGCTGCTCAAGCCCGAGGGAGGGGCCTCAGAGCATGGGTTCTCTCTTCCTTCAGCTTTCTAAGGTCACAGGAGAACTATTATGTTTAGGACCAGCAAAGACCATAATGGCTAATGGCCCCCAAGGGGCCACTTTCTATACGCTGGGCACACTCTAGACTCACAGCTGCAGCATCTTGTCAGGCTGGCTTCAGGCCTTGTCCCTTGCCTCTCTCTTTCACAGCCCCAGCCTGGGCTTTGCTTCTGGTTCCACAGATTGGAGGCCCCCTCTCCTGGAGAGGTGTGGGGCTCAGTTATCAGGCTGTCCAGGTGCCAGGGTGAGACAGGACTCGATCCCAGGGATCCAGGGCGTAAGCCCTTGAGGTCAGGGAAAATGGTGTGGGCCAGGCCCTGGCCTCCACAGGTCCCACACGACCTGTGGGAGCAGCCTGCAGGCAGTGGCAAACAGCACCCTGCGCCTGAGTCTGAGGTACTGGGAGGACAGAGGGATGAGGGCTCTCTGGGTGTTCCAGGCCCACTGAAGAAGAGCATTCAAGCCCAGTTCCCCAGCATGTTTTCTGGGTGCTCAGGAGCAAGTGTATGGGTGACATCTTAGAGACTGGGGATCTCTGCCGAGCCAGTGCATCCCTCTTCACAGTGTCCTTCCCTGGGGTTGGGGGTACTTCTGTCTAAGCTGGGGATTGATGCCACATCAGGGAAGGAACATGTTCATGTGCTCTCCCAGGGAGGACAGAGCTGGTAGACTGAGCAGTCACTTCTCCCTCCTCCCCCCCCCCCCCCCCCCCCCCCCCCCCCCCCGCTCAGGGGCTGCCCTGGGAAATACTCCTGCCAAATCTCTATCAGCAGGCAATGACTGCTGCAGTGTGCTAGGTCCTGAGCAGAAGGAGATGCCAGTGTCAGAAAACAGTTCAGGCTCTGGGTGATGTATGCATTCCTCAGCCTCAGCAGCACAGGAAAGATGTGTAGAAGAAGCTAAAGGACCCAGGCTATACAGTTAGAAAGGGAACATGGGAAAAGTAAGGGAGTACCCTTAAGGGATGGAGGAGATGGGGGTCTTTGTCTGACATTTGGAGCTCCCCCAGGCTTCCTGTCCTCTACACTGACCTCCACAAACCCAAAGGTCATACCTTGACTGACCCCCAACTCAAGTGCTACCCCAGATGGGTTCCTAAGGCCTTCCAAGCAGTACCCAGATTATGGCGAGTTGTAAGGGGTCCCTAAATGTCTGTCTTTCCTGACAGTTTTGGGCCCTCCTGTGTGTTAGCTTGGAAGTCACCCCCTCATCCCTCTCAACATTCAGAGCACCTCCTGGAAACAGCAAGGACAAACAGGAATGAAAGGGGGACAGTCTTATCTTCTCCAGCATCTCTTTCCCTTCAGAACCTTAGAAAGCTGAACCTTTGAGACACCACCTGAGGGTGAAATTCTTAGACTGTATCAGATTTTTTTTCCATAGGAGAAGGGAAATAAGCCAGACCGGGAAGCACACAGCCCTGGAATGTGAGACCAAAGTGGGCACAGGCAGGTGCACATGTGCATGTAGGGGAGCACCCACGGGTCATGGTTCTGTGTGCAGGGTGTCCATTTCACACTGAGAGACTCAACACCCATGAGCCTGCACCCAGGGTGCAGGGTGTCCCAGATACCTATGTTCTTACACGACACATGCATGCCCTATGAACAGGCCCTTAATGTAAGGTGTCTATGAGGCTGGGTATCTACACACAAGCTTGCACTGTAATGCCCAATCTCTGCAAATATGCACCCAGTACACGGGATATCCATGCATTGCCATCAACCAGCTCATACAGTGCCCAGGTTGCCAGCACCTTCTTAAGTTGTTGGCAGAGTCTGTGCCCATGAAGCAGGCAAGCATAGGGAATAGTTTTGAAGGCTGAGCCTCTCTTTGGTTTTGGTTATACACACCTCCCCCCGCTTCTAGTAATGTACTTGGCACCTAGTTCCTTTACCTGCACGTACTATGTACATACACCTCTCTCCAAACAATACATCTAACTGCCTCAAAACATTCTCAGACCGCCACCTACATCAGGTATATACCTCTTTTTAAACAATAGTATAAATTTCTCTGCCCCTAACAACTATCAAATTTAGAGTTTCTAAGTTTCTGTTCAAATATATTCCCAATGTATTCAGGTACTAAGAATGAAAAGGCCGATTTGGCCTGGACTGATTTGGGGCGCATGTGCAATAAGTTAAATTGTGTCCTTTACAATAAACTTTGGAGACTGGCAAGGTGGCTCAATGGGTTAATTTGCTTGCTGCCGAATCTGGTGAACTGAGTTCAATCCCCAGGACCCACATGGTAGAAAGAAAGAACTGACTACCACAAGTTGTCCTCTGGCTTCCATCTACATGCATGAATACACACACACACACACACACACACACACACACACACACAAATGTAATAAAAAATTTTTAAATAAGCTGAATGTGGTGACACATGCCTTTTAATCCCAGTACTTTGAAGGCAGAGGCAGGAGTTCCAAGCTAACCAGAGCTACATAGTGAGACCTTGTCTCAAAAAAAATCAAAAACAAAAGCCAGCTTTTAGGGAGAATTCCATATTTACCATATTATGCCTATGCATAAATTGGGCATGTATATGATTAAGATCAGATGCCTTATGTGCATATATGCACAGCAGAAAAAATGATTATATGACTTAATCTATTAACCAAAGCAGAGAACTGGCTGGAGAACCGGGGTTGGAGAACTGGCTCAGCAGTTTAGGAGTACTGACTGCTCTTGCAGAAGACCCAGGATCAGATCCTAGAACCACAAGGTGGCTAACAGCCATCCAAAATTCCAGTTCCAGGGGAATCTGATGCCCCCTTCTGGTCTCCACAGGCATTGCGCACACAGGTGAACATACATGCAGGCAAAACACTCATATACACAACAAAAATCAAAATAGAGAACCATGCAAACTATGCCCCTTGGTAACCAAACTCCAGCTTCTCTGGAACCCAATAAAAGGATGCTTTAAACAATAATCAGGGCCCTGAGAACCCACTCATGAACTTAATTGTCTACCTTGACAGTGTGTTCTTCCCTAATCTGTACCATTGCTTTACTTTTTGAATAAAGTTATCTTACTGTAAAGTTGTGTGAGCCCTTATTTTAAATTCTTTGGATAAGAGGCCAAGATTCTGAAAACACCTGACCCCACCCCTGACCACTGGTAACATCACACATGTGTATCCTTTCTCATCACTCTATTCACAGGCCAGGTGGAGACTGACACCTGCTCACAGGGAGACAGATGTCTGAGCCCTCCCTCATAGATCCTGGGATGCACAACCTCTGGGGAACACACCAGCAACCCGAGAGAAGTAGCTAGATATTCAGAGATGGAAAGTTATTGGGGGTTTGCAGGGAGGAAACAGAATGGACTTCTCTCAGGTGAGGGGGCCACCTCCCTTGGACCCCGAAGATCTGGTGGCCCACTGGTGCTTCATGGGTGCATGGAGGCCAGACATGCTGTTCACATGGCCAGCAGGGCTCACATTTCCATATGCTGGGCCCATGGGGACAAGGGACATTCCCAGGACTTGAATACATTGCTCTCTGACAATGAAAAAGTGCTCTTGGCACTTATTAAAGACAGTGAGACTTGTGGGTGGGACATCCCAATGGGTACAGAGCTTTCTAAGAGCCCCATAGTCAGGAGACAGATCAAGCTGCACCTGGAACATAGACTGGATGGTGGTAATTACATCCAGGAGCAGGGCCGGTGTGTGGCAGAGTAAACTAAAAGTAACATCAGGTGAGGGAACTCTGGCCCAGTCCTCCTGACAAGATCCTGTTAAGTCAACAGAACCTGGGGCTGGAGGGTGAGAAGGGTGCTGGGTGACCAGGTGGGGCTTCTATCTAAGCTGTCTTAGCAGGTTGTCAATGCAGAGATGGGCATGGTTACCCAAAAGCCAGAGCCCAGAACAGCGGCACTCTAAAGAATCTGAGTGGGATGGCCTCAGAGTGCCTCCCCACTCCTAAATCCAGCAGGTTGGGAGTCATGGGCTCCGGGTTGTAGCTCTCCTGGGCTCCACTGCCCTTCCTGGGGAGGTACTAACCCCTGGAGGGGCCCAGACCTATGGAGAACTGCCCAGAGCTGCCAGGCTCAGGTCCTTGTGGTGTTCAGCTCAGGAACATAGGATGAAAGGCAGCTGCTATAGGTGGTTGGGATGGTTGGTGACATTCTATTCAGGGCCAGGTTCCTCAGCACTGCTTACACTAGCACTGCCCTCTCTGGGAGACTCCTGGGTCAGGGATCAGCCTCTGGCTGCCTTTCCCATGGTCCCTAGGAGCTAAGCCTGGGCTGCCCACTAGGTTAAGGCGGAAGATGAAGGGCTGTTTGTGCTCAAGTGGGCAGAGATGCAGAGGAAGGTAAAGGTTAGGGCCAGACTTGGGACTACATGGCCCACTCCAGGCCTCTGGGTCCTGTGTAGCCATTGCCAGCTCCCTCCCCTCTCCAGGCCTGTCTCCTTTCTCAGTGTTTTCCTGCTACCCATCCACTCCATCATATTTTTGTTCAGTGGTCACTTGATCCTGTGTAAGACCTCTGGGTCTAGTGAGGTGGGCATACAGAGAGTACACAAATGGGGAACACTGTGGGGACCCAAGATGGAGAGGCATGTGAGGGGTAAGCAGCAGTCCTCCTTCCAGTGGGTGCTGTCAAAGGAGGTAGCCTAAAATAAGGAAGTCTTTGAGATGGCCTTTGCAATTTATTCATATTGCAGTTCACAAAATTGCTCAGTATTCAGACTGAGAGGCCAGAGGGCAAGGGGTCTGAAGAAGGGTGGCTCAGGAGCCTGTGGTTCTGAGAATCTACGGCTAAGGTAGGTAAACTGGCAGATTCCTAGGCAGGGGGCAGGCTCTGGACCTTCTGGCGATGACTCCTATACCTGTGTATCAAATTAGTGATCACTGGGGAACAGCTGTACACCTACATACATGAGCTTCCTTGAATGTACAGCAGACTGGAGAAGGTCCACCAAGAAACTCTTGGAGGATACCCTCAGGGTCTTGCCCTGGTAGATCAAACTGAAAACTTGCCCTGACTGGAGACAGAACTGTAGACAGACATAAGAGGCCCTGGAAATGGGCCTTGGTGCCCCCATATGCCCCTCACCAGACCACTGACTAGAATGTCAGACTTTATATTCACTCCAGAGCTCAGAATCTGAGCCTGAGCCCTTCAAATCTCCCCACCCAATGTCCAAGGTGCCCTCCTCCCAGTCAAAGCCTGTGATATATCCTAGTACCTATCACCTCCCTACAGCCTTAGCGTTTCCACCCAGCAAACACCAAGATCATCTGGTGCCATTAACATGTGTCAGGTGACACAGGGCCTGAGCTGAGGACTAGGGAAAAAAAGAGGGTGACAGAGAGCTACAGGGGCTGGTGGAAGGAAGGCCATGCATCTGCCCTAGGCAGTGGGTGAGAGGCTGCCCCAGTCTCTGGCACCTTGATGACCCAGGTCATTGAGGAGCCTGTCCTATTCAAAGGCAGGGGAGGTTCCTCAGTTCCCTCCTCACCTGAACAGCTACCTGATACCCCCCCCCCACTGCTCAATGTGCAGTAAGACCCCACCCACACCCTCCTTCCTCAGAGACTCTCACTTGGTGTCCCCACTCACCAAGCTTCAGGTGAAACCCTGGCCTCAGGCTGCACCTGTCTCCTGGTCAGGTCTTTCCCAGTCCTCTCCATCTCTGTTTCTGTTGCCTTGTTTCTGTGTAACTCTCATTACCTGTCCCTTCTGTGATTCTCCTATCAGGTCTCTCTGTCTCCTTCTGATTCTTCTAATGTCTGTCTGTATTAGTCACTTTTCTGTTGCTGTGATAGAAACACTGACCAAGGAAACTTATAAAAGAGTTTTATATATATTTTATATTTTATATATATTTATAAAAGCAAGAGTTCATCATGACAGGGACACAAGGTGGCAGAGGTGATTCGAGTAGATATAAAAGCTAAGAGCTTACATCTTCAAGCAGGCACACCAAGTAGAGGGTGACTGGAGATCCTGCAAGGTTTAAGAACTCTATAAGCCCACCCCTAGTGACATGCTTCCTTCAGCATGGCCACACCTTCCATGATCTCCCAAACCAGTGCCACCAAATGGGGACAAAATATCCAAATACTTAGAGCCTATGGGTGATAGTCTCATTCAAACAACCACATTGTCTCTCCCTGTCTCATCTGTCTCCCTCTATCTCTATATTATCATTTTAGAGTCAAAGTTGCATATTGTGGTAGTCCAAGCTCTCCTGGAACCCATGGCCATCCTCCTCCTGCAGGCTTTTCATGCTGGGATTGCAGATGTGAACCATCACGTCCCTCTGCTTCTGTCCCTGTCTCCTCTCTGTCACTGTGTGTGTCCCTGCATCTCTCTGTCCTTCTGTCTCTACAACTCCCTTTATGTCCCCTTCCTTTCATCTGGAGCCCTGTCTCCCACCTCCCAATCTCTCTAGTTCTTGTTCTTCCGTTCTTTGTATCCCTGTCTCCTACCTTTGTCTATCTCTCTGTCCCCCACCCCGTCTCTGTATGTCTTGCTCCTTCTTCCTACTTTATGCTTCTCTTTGTCCCTCTCTACCTTTTTCTGTCTCCCTCTGTCTCTTGGTGTCACCATCTCCCTTTATTTGTCCACATTTCGTTGTCTCTCTCTGAATCTGTCCTTCATCTGTTTCTGTCTCCATCCTGCCCCTCTGTCTCACTGTCCGCGTCCCCTGTCTGTCTCTCACTGTGCCTGTCTCCTGACTGTCTCCGCCCATACATACTTCCCTGCTGGTTTCCATGTGCTCTCTGTGCTGAGAGTAGTACAGGGGAGCAGCTCATATACAGCCCTGTTGTTACAAAGCTGCCTTCATCTTGGGCCAGGAATTTGAACTGTGGGGGTAGAGAGGAGGTCACATCTGTCCTGCCACTCAGGGGCACTGCAGGGTGATGACTTTTGAGTAAGTGGCAAGAAGGACCTGAGCCCATGGGGCCTGTGAATGAGAATATGGCCCCGGTCTGGCTGCAGCTTCAGTGACCACACACCCTCCTCTCACTACCCAGGCAAACCATCCTTTCCCTGAAAGAGACCAAGGGCCAGGGCTAGAGTACAGCCAGGAGCAACCTGCCATGAATCTGCCTGCTTCACCACAAGCACAGCAGGCTAGCCTAGAAGACTGCCTAGTACCTCCTGATGCAGAATAGACAGCCTCACCACTCACCATAAACTCAGCTCAGTCTCGGCATTCTGTCCCCAGCTCTCCACAACATCTTTCAGTCCATGTGATGATTCTACATGTGCTCTGTCCCTCGTGCTCTGAGATGACCCCACACATCCTCTTGGTGTTCTGTCCCTCATGCTCTGAGATGACCCCACACGTCCTCTTAGTGTCTGTCTCTCCACAGCATACTCATGCAAGGTGAGCCTCCAAAAGTCTGGGGATCTAGGCATGCATGTCTGAGGCTGCACCTGGCCCTCAGTGATAATTGTGTGTGGATAATTAGTGTCTTTGCTGATAACAAGGCCTCTCACCAGGCCCCTGGCCTCCAAGAGTTGAGATTCTGGAAGACAAGTCAACTATGGAACTACCCTAGGTCCTGGCACAGCTGAGGTGCCGTCTATGTGCATGCTTCTTCATCTCAATCCACTGGAATGAATCCAAAGCCCACAGGAGCCTGGATGGGGCAGCAGGAACCTGACCCTTTTTCATATAGTCCCTGGAGCAAGAGGTCTGAGTCTAGTGTGCACCCCAAGCCCCCTGAGCCCTCGTAGGGAATCCCTCAGATTTTCCTCTTGTGGCTCCAGAGATGGGCACATCCCTGCTGCGGGATCTGATGCCTCTCCTTGCTAAGCCCGCTCACTGAGGGCCTGGTGTAGCCCCAGGCCAGCCCAGCCCTCCTGGCCAGCTCCCCAGACCCCGAGCCAAAGAGCGAGCCAAGGAGTGTGATTTCATCTTGGGAGAATCTAACAGCACACGGTATTTACATAAATAGTCCTCATGGCCCTGCCCCCAGAACCAGGCTGAAAGGCCTGAGCCCTATGAGGCCAGTCCTCCCGTTGCTGGCTCCTAGGTTCTCCCTGGGCTTCTGGCAACTAGCCCTGTCCATTGTCCATCTCAGCCAACAAAGAGAGTGCATGGATCCTCCCCTTTATGTCCTAGGTCATGGAAAAGCACCCTGACCCTAAGGGTCCTCTCCCAGGGGAACAGAACCTTCCCTCTCAGCCTTAACATGAAATCCCCAAGACTGACTGAAGGTGGTGCACTGGAGCCTGAGGAATCTGACAGGACAAGAAGGCTGAGGAACCAGGACATGATTCCTGGGCCTCACGATGGTCAAGTGGCCAGGGAACAGAGCCTAGCATCATCTATCAAGAGGCCACAGCCCCAGGTTTCTGGATTGGGGCATCAGCCAGAAGGCTTGGTAGGGGTGAGAGGATGGAAAGAGCCTCCAGACACAGATGTTCCAGGAGGCTGAGCGGAGACCAGATGGGACTACAAGGAGATACAGCACCATCCTGTCCTCTAGCCTGAGCACTTGCTCCAGTGTACCGCAAGAAGTGGAAAGAGAAGAAGGGGAAGGCCCTGAGTAACACAGGACTAGTTTTCCTCCGAGCTTCCCCCGGGATATCTCTCTCTGACACTCACTATGTCTCTATCTCTATCTTTTTGGGTCTTCATCTCTGTCTCTTTCTCCATTTCTATCTGTGTCTTTATCTCCATCTATCTCTGTCACTGTCTATCTCTGTTCCTATCTCTCCATATTTCCATCTCTCTCTGTGTCTCTCATCTCTATTTCTCCATCTCTCTTATCTGTGTCTCTTCCTGACTCTTACAGTCTCTCTCTTTCTCTCTGTCTCTCTCCATCTCTCTATCTACATCTCTGTCTTTCTGACTCACTGTTTCTGTCTCTCCATCTAGCTCTCCTTGATTCACACTGTCTCTGACTATCTCCATTTCTGTCTCCCTGATTCTCACTATCTTTTGGTCTCTCCATCTCTTAGTCTCTGTCTCTCTATATCTCTGAGCCAGTTTGCTGAACCATGATTCAAGTAAGCCAAGTGTCTGGGCAGGTAGGGCTGAGAAGAGGCTGGCCGGGCTGGGGCAAGGACCAGGCTGCACTAGGATGGGGCATCCATGCTGCCTCTGCCCCCGAGGCCTCAGTTGTCTAACCCCCTAACCCCCACATCCTTCTATCAATGAAGTAAGTCCTGTCTTTGAGAATATCCCTCCTTTGTGCCTGGGACCAAGTCCCAGGTAGGAGGCTGGGGACAGGTGCTGCCAGAGAGTGTCTAAAGACTCTGCCAAAGACCTGAGAGGGGATGTAGTGCCAGGGGCCATAGGAAGTAGGACAGGTGGGAATGAGGTGAACCGAGGGCCCTGCAGAGAGGGCTCACCTCACACTCATCTGGAAAGTTGAGGTGGCTATAACTAAACTGGACCCCAGGCAGGAAGGGATCTGTCCTATGACCCACAGGTCTGTGCTATGAAGCTGGGCTGAGATAAAGGCTGTGACAGCCATAGGGGGACAAGCAGGGGCCCCCAGTAGAAGTGGGGGCTTAGATCATCACTCTTACTACCTTGAAAGATTTCAAGTCAGGGCTCTGAGTCCTCCTGGGAGAGCCAGTTCAGAACCCAGACTTTTGGACTCAAGGCCTCCAGAACCAGGATCTGCTTATATTCCCACCCTGCCTGGGTGGAGCTGTCCCCAGCAGTCTAGACTTCACCTACATGCAAGTGACTTTCTAGTAGGCAGGATTGGACCCTCTGTGCTCAGACTAGCCATGCTCAGGACAGCAGTGTCCTGGAAGAGCCATTGGACACAGTTGTGACTTTGACTGGCCCCTACTATGCTCCTGATTGACTTCTGAGCCACCTGGCTGATGGCTCCTGAACTCTTGACTAACCCCAACTGATCCTGGCTACCTGAGCTCACCCTCTCCCCAGATCCCAGGGGTAGCAGAATCCTGCACTGAGCCCCTTAGGCCTAGGTGAAGTGGGGCAACTCTAGCCCTGTCTGCAGCCTGGATACCTCACACATGGAGGGACAGGCCCAAGGATGTCTGTGAAGGTGGGCAAGGGTCTTCATTCTTACGACAGGAAGGGAGGATCAGGTGGCTGGGCCCGCAGGCTCTAGGGTCAGCATGTCCAGGGTACTTGAGAGGCAACACCTACCCAAACCTCAGGTGGGCCATGTCATTGGGGTCCCAGAGTGAGGCTGTGTCTTTTGGCTCATCTCAGTGGCTGGCACCTGTCTTCTGCATGACTGGACCAAAACAAAGGGGTAGAGTCTGCCAACTAGGGAGCTAAGAGTATGAGTGGGGCTTGACTGTCTCTGAGGCTTGAGGTAGTCTTTCCCATTCTCCAGGGCTTCCCTGCTCATCTCCCTCTGCCCCCCTAGGGTTTTGAGCTCAGTCCTGAGTTCTGATCTTTCAAGGGGTCAGCCCCACATTCTGGTACTGTTACCCAAACAGGGCACCCCATCACCCTGTTGGGGTTCCTCCTAGTACAGGTAGCCTTTTTCCTCTAGAAACTTTTGAGAAGGGGTTTTTCCAGATGCCTCCAATAAGAGGCCCCTAGCCTTCCTTATGTCTGTTTGACACAGGAACACACATTGAATACTGCTTGTACAGTGAGTGGACACAAGGTGACGCCAAGTTCTCCTCACTGTTCGTTAGCACTGTGAGTCAGGAGTCACAAACTTGCCTATGGCGGGTGGAGGACTGATGGGAAGGCCTGGGAAGCATGGATTGTGCATCCAGGCTCCCGATAATAAATCTTTACAGCCCCCTCTGCCTTCCTGAATTTCACAGTTCATCTTCCATGAGTGAGCCCCACTGAGTTATTTGGCCAGAAAAATGTCCCCAGGGCACCATAAATGTCACCAGCAGAAGGTTCTATCAAGGACAGTTACCAACATCCAGAGCCGGCCACCTGGAACATCCTAGGGCTGCATGGGGACAGCTCATCCCTCCTTTCCTCTTGCTATGAGCCATTCATTAAACTTTAACCTTCTCTTGGATTCTGGCAGACCTTGCCAAGTCCCCTTACCCCTGTGCTATTAAAATTTCTCTTTGGGAGAGGCAGACCAACTTAACCTGCCTCTCTCTCCCTGCCTTGCAACCCAAAAAGTCTCCCCAGGCCTCGCAACAAACACACAAATTTCTCCACTCACAGTTAGACAGATTCTAGCTAGTTTACTTGGGCTTACTAATAGAGCAATGGGTAAGGGGCTACTTACAGAACACGGGCACCCACCCTCCCCTCGGCAAGTTACATTAGTAAATCCACGTGGCTGGGATCTTGCAACTTCCCGGTGAACAGATCCAAACGGCCCATGGGGGAGGGGAGAAAAAGGGCTGGCCTCCTGGCGCCCCCAGCTTAAATACTTTAGCCCCTCCTCTTCTCACATCCAAGGCCAATAGACAGAGTGGGTGGGGCATAGGACTTTCCCAGCACCTTGTCTTTCCACTCAAGGTGGTTCTGGGTGATACCACTCTGAGAGGGTATTTCCCTCCGAGAATCAATCCATTCTACAGTGGATTGGGTCCCAGACACCCAGGCCTGATACCAAATACCAGGGAGGAACCAAGACTCATGTGGATGTTTGGATCACTGGGGAGGTCCCAACATAGGTCATGTTTTGTAGAAATGAGCCCTCAGCCACCCATGAAGCTTGCCCCTCCCCAGAGCCATTGCCCCTTCCCCATTGAGTAAAGTCTTTTGCTAACCACAAAGCAGCCCCCAAAGACCACCCCCACCAGGGAACCTGAGAGTAGCTAGGAGAGAAGGGAAGTTCTTATCCCAAGTCCCAGGAGCTTCCAGGCCTAGGCATCAGGTGTGGCGTTTCCATAGTAGCACACCTCCAGAAGTCTTTGGCTGAGTTTACAATACTCAGCCCACAGTATCCTCCCCTTGAGGAAGCAGAAGCCCAGGTCTGCCTGGGCTCTATCTCTCTTTTTGGTAAGCAGCTGTGTGCATCTGCCCAGCTCCCAAAGTGCCACCCCTGCCCATCTTCTTGCCAGGCTCAGGCTGTATACCCCACACTCCCAGATGGCATGGTTGGTAACCTTTGCCTGGCAAGGCAAGTGGTATTAACAGGGCCTGGGACTTGTTCCAGTTATGATGAACACCTGGTCCTCACCTTGAGCTATTGATGCAGTTTAGAGGACATCATGGCCAGCTGTGTTGGTGGCATACAGTCCTCACAGCTGTAAGTAGGCAGGGGTAGCAGGGTCAGACATGTTCCACGTGGGGCCAGAAGGCCATTCCCCAGCCAGCTACCTTGCAGAGTAATCCCTGTGCAAATCTCTGTTCCTCAGCTTGCCTCAGCTCTGATCTTAGATGCAGGGGAGCCTCTGGTTTGCCTCAGAGAAGGACCCTACCAGTGGGAGGAACAGAGGCTGCCAGGGGTCCTCCTTGGGCTACACCCTAGAATAAGTCCCTCTCAACACTTGCTACCCTACAGCCCACCCACATCACCTCCTTCCCCTTCTCCTTGGCCAGTCAGTGGCTCATCAGATACACTGTGAATCCAGGTATGACCTGAGCTGTCCAGGCTGGAACCTCCAGTGTTCATCCACTGCCGTGCTCCTTCCTCTGCTAAGCCTCCAACCCTCTATATCCGCTATATCTGCTGACTATGGAGCTTCTCCATAGACCTCATGCCTTCCTGGGTCCTGCCCCAATGGTCCTGATTGGCCAAACCTCACTCTGTGTTCTCCTGCACAGCTGGGCTCTCAGGGTAGGACATCCTAGTTCTGGGTCAGCAGATTCATACTGCCCATGACTGATGCTTATCCCTTGCCAATCCCTTGCCCATCCCCCATTCACACACTGCGTCCACACTAGGAATCCTGTTCAGCAAGCATGGCCCCACCCTTTGCACTCAGGTCCCCAGGCTGCTGTCACACAGGTATGCCCTTCCCCTTGTATCAACAGTTACTCCCTCTTGCTCCTTTTCTTACCCTATGATGTAGCACTTCATCTTTTCCTTCTTGCCCCCTCCTAGGTGACTGCACAAACAAATCATGGATAGTTTTTATGTTCAGTTGTGATTTGGTATAACTTGACCATCAAAAATTCATATTCAGGAGCCTGTTCCTCAGGGTTGTGATGTTAAAGCTGACACCTTGATGATTCCAGTGGGAAGTAATTAGGTCATTGGGCTGCTGTCCTTGGGATAAATTAGGGATGTTTCCACGGGACCCCAGTTAGTTGGAGCCAGAGTCATAAAATAGAGGGTATTTCCATCTCTCTGACTTTCTGTCTGGTGTGCAACCAAGGGCTACCACTGTGAGGCTATCTACCACTGGGTGCTCACAGCTGACACAGTGCCATACCCTGTGTCTCTCAAATTGTGAGCCACTGACACCTCTTTTCCTTATAAAGTGCCAGCTTCAGGAATCTATTATAGTAACAGAATATATGCTAGGTGTGGTGATACACATCTGTAAACTGGGCACTTGGAAAGCTGAGACTGAAGAGTCATGAGCTCTAGGCTAGCCTAAGCTACACAGACAGACACTGTCTCAAAACAAACAAAAATCTTTTGAAAAGAAGGGAGGAAAGAAAGAAGGAGAGAAGGGAGGAGGGAAAAGAAAACCTGACATCTCATCAGTGAAATGAATATGTGCTCCTGGTCTCCATGGCTCTCCTTTCACACCGAGTCCTAAGTGAAAGGGACTCGTGAAAGGGTTGTATGAATGACCCACGCCCTTGGCTTCAGTGCACCTGCAGCTCTGGATGGCCTCAGTCCAAGCATGTCCCTGTTACACTCTAGGATAGGGGTGTCCAAGAAAACCAGAGCTGGATGGCAATTAGAACAGGAAGATTGGATTTTACTCAGAATATCTGCACCTAGGAGACAGTCTCAGTGTAAAAGGCATTCTACTTTAAGACAGCATGGTTATAGGAAGTTATAGGATCCAGGGAGCAGAGTGGGTCGGTGACTGGAGAGTATGTGTGAGTGCACATCGCCTGTGACCAGGGAGGAGGAGACTTCACACATCCATGTTACTGAGTGTCCAGGGTGAGACATCTGGCTAAAATCCCTTGGCTAGGTTCTTCCTCAGACAGGTCTAGTTACAAAGAGCACAGTGCTGGGCCAGGAGGAGTTTGTTGAAGAGTCTATGTCACCAGCTTTCACCAGCCAATCTGAACTAGTATGTGGCAGCCCTGGACTGGTGGGGTGGGGGAAGGGGGTCCCCTGACCTCAACTGCTGCTCAAACACTGCAGGGATGGAGCTGTAGCCCTCTAGCACTAGCCACTCCATTATCACTCCTGCGATCTCACACTGCCGAGTTTGCCAACATGACAGTTTGTACCTGATGTCTGCTCTCATCCTATGTTGCAGTTCATACCATTGGAACTGCACCATTCTAAGCTGACAGTAGCCTGTACCTCTGAGAATCCTGTGGCTCAGCATGTCTCCCAGTTGATGCTAGAGAGCCTTTTCTCTTGACTGCATCATGGTGATGGGATCTAGGTCAGTGGAGTTTGTTTGCCAGGAAGCTTGTGTAAAGGTACTTGGGCAAAGACATATTTACAACATACTTTCATCCATGAGTTGTATAGTCTTATTGCTAACATTAACATCCCTAATCAACATCTCCATTAGTATATGGAAGGCACTTCATAAATATTTGTTGGTTGGGTGGGAGGTGGTAGATGCACAAGTAAGTAGGTGGGTAGATGAGTGGATGATTGGTGGGTGGATGAATGGGTGGGTGGATGGGTGGGTGGGTGGATGGGTGGGTGGGTAGATGGGTGGGTGGGTGGATGGATGGATGGATGGGTGGGTGGATGGATGGATGGGTGGGTGGATGGATGGATGGATGGGTGGGTGGACGGATGGGTGGGTGGACGGATGGGTAGATGGATGGATGGGTAGATGGACGGATGGGTGGGTGGGTGGATGGGTGGGTGGATGGATGGGTGGGTAGATGGGTGGGTGGGTAGATGGATAGATAAGTGGGTAGGTGAGTGGTTTAGGTGGATGGATGACTCTTTTAAGAAAAGGTATGTGGATTGTGTGACCCTTTCTACCCACTGCCCTCTTCCTATCCAGTTCCTGACGGAGCCCCAGCTATGGTCCTCCTGAGCCTCAGCATTGAACAGAACCACTCTGGCTGCTGATCTCCTGAGCCCCTGTCCTACCTGTGTGTCAGTTCCCTGAGCCCATCAGCCAGATCTTGTGTGATCCTTCACTATGAGAACAAAATTCAATAAAAGAAAGAAACCAAAACTGTTTTGTCTTTAGCAAAAAAAAAAAAAAAAAAAAAAAAAAGTGCCTTGAGAGTAAAGAATGCCTGAGCCTTTCCCCCTGAAGTAACCATGTTAATCAGAAGCACATTGTAATCCAGGTAGATCCCAAGTGTTCTTCAGGCTCCTGAGATCAACATACAAGTAGAATTATTTGGGGCTTTTCAGCTTGCTTTTTGAAAGAGTGTTTAGATGTATACCCCTGGTTGGCCTTGAATCGGAATCTTCCTCATCAGCTTCGATTTTTGGTGCTGTCACACCTGGCTGTGGGTTTGTTGGCTTTTTCTTTTGTTTTTGGTGCTGGGGATGGAACCCAGCATGTTGGTCTGTACTGTCCCACTGAGTTACCCCCTAGCCTCCATATTTGTGGTTGAAAGGGTTAGCTGAGGACACAGGCACCTATGAGTTGTATAAAGGGAAGAGGCAAGAAAGAAAAAAGAGAAAGACAAAAAGAAAGCAAACAGGTAAAGAAAACAAAGAGGAAGGGGCTGGAAAGATGACTCAGCAGTTAAGCACTGGCTGCTCTCTCAGAAAACCTGAGTCCAATTCCCAGCACTCACATGGAGGCTAACAACTATCTGTAACTTCAGTTCCAAGGGATCCGACGCCCTCTTCTGACCTCTGAGGCATTGCAAGACATAGCTGCACTTATACACATGTAGGCAATACACTCAACCTCATAAAATAAAAATAATAAAATATTGTTATAAAAGTAAAGAGGAAGAGAAAGTAAGAAAAAAGAAAAAGAAAGGGAAATAGAAAGAGAAAAGAGGGGCTGGGGAGATGGCTCAAGCTAGTGAAGGGTAGCCCCTTGGTAGACAGGAGGACTCCAGTTCAGATGTCCAACACCCATGTAAAAGCTGGGTACAGGGGCTGGAGACATGACTCAGTGGGTAAGAGCACTTGCTGCTCTTGCAGAGGATCTGGGTTCAGTTCCCAGCACCCACATGGTGGCTAAGAACCATCCTTACCTCCAGTTCCTGGGAATCCAATGCCATCTTCTGATCTCTGAGGCACTGCACGACACGGAGGCACTCACATACATGGCAGGCAATACATTTGTACACATAAAATAAAAATAACGGAATATTTTCTTAAAAAGCTGGGTGCAGAGCACATCTGCAACTGCAGTCCTGGGGGTGGGGCTGTGCAGAGACAAGAGGGTCCTAGAGGCTCATTGGCCAGTCAGACTAACTGAACCAAGTGAGCTCCAAGTTCAGTAAGAGATCTTGTCTTTAAAAATGGGTGGAAAGTGATAGGGAAAAATACTTGATGACCTCTGTCCTCCACACTCATCACACACATACATGCAAACACACACACACACACACACACACACACACACACGGACACGGACATGGACACGGACACGGACACATATCTTTTAAATAGAGGAAAAGCAAGAGAGGAGGCTGGAGAAATGCTCATGGTTAAGAGCACTTGCTGCTCTTGCAGAAAACCGAGGTTCATTTCTCAGCATCCATGTGGTGGTGACAATTGTCTGTGACTCCAGTTCCAAGGGATGTGACCCTGTCTTTTGGCCTCTGCAGGCACTGAACACATGTGGTTCACATAAATATATGCAGGCAAAATATTCAAACACATCAAATACAAATAATTTTTTCAAAAGAAAAAGAAGAAAGAAAACAAAGAGGACAAGAAGGGATAAAGAATAAAGGAACAGAAGGAGAAAGAGAAGAAAAGAAAGATGAAACAGAGGAGAAGAGGATGAGGGTGTCTCCTGGCACAGGAAGGGTCTGCTGCTGAGCCCCAGCCATCCTGAGGAAGAGGATCTGCAAGGATGCAGCCACCCTCTGCCCCAGCTTGCCACCTTCGAGTTGGCCATCTCTGTACTTAAATGGATATAGGCTTCCGGCTCTACTGACATCTATCTACAGCATCTCAGATCTATTGTTTAAAATATTTTATGTCTATGAGTGTATTGCTTGCATGTAAGTGCACTCGTATCATGCAATGCCCGAGGAGGTCAGAAGAGGGCATTGGGTTACCCTGGAACTGGAGTTATGGATGTTGTTAGCTGGAAATCAAACCCCGGCTCCTCTGCAAGAGAAGACAGTGCTCTTAAACACTGAGCCATCTCTCCAGGCCCGTTTTTTTCCATATGTATGCATACAACGGCATGCACATTTACAAGTGTAGGGAAGCATATGTGGGTTGGTGCTCATGCATGTACATGTGCATGTGGAGGTTAGAGGCTGATGTTAGAGGCAACAGCTCTGTTCACCTTGACAAGCATTATGAAATGCTTGCACAGAACATACTACCCCATGAATACGCATAATTTGTACATATCAATACAAAGTTAAGTTTTCTTCCATTTTATGAAAAGCAAGCTTCATAGGTGTGGATATCTGGGGTGGAGGTGGCTGTCTCTTGAGCTAGTTGGGTTTGATTTAGTTAGTTTGGTGTTGTTTGGGTGTTGAGGCTTTAGGTGAACCCAGAGCCTCACACATACTAAGCAAGCACTACACCACTGAGCTACATCTCAGCCCTCCTTTTCTTTTTATTTCAAGATAAGGTCTCACTTAGTTGCTTGGGTTAGTCTTGAACTTGTGATTCTCCTGACTGAACCTCTCTAGTAGCTGGGATCACAGGCTTGCACCATCAGCCTGGCTTTGGGCTTATCTATGGCAGGATTTTCTTTTGTTACAAAATGCTGAGGCTCAGGAAACTAAACCAAACCTACACAAACATATATATTTTTTATTTTATTCACTTATTTTCAGGTTGGAGATGGAACCCAAGGCCTGGCACATACTAAGAACATGTTGTACCACTAAGCCACACCCCCAGCCAGTGCTCATTAGCTAAAGTCATGCTTATAACAAAAGTGTAGTGCAGGATTCTAAGCTTTTTCTCATTTCCTCCATCAGCTTTAGTGTGTGGCTTTGTGAACTCAAGATAGTTGTTGTGACTCTGCCACCAGGTCTCGTGTTCCAGGCAGAAAGTGGGTGAAGGTGAAGTTCTGAGCAGCAATCTCTCAGCATCTGGTTTTTGTCTGCTCATTAGAGAAGGGACCTTCAAATTGTCACATCTCCACCAGTACAATGTCAGCTGGTCACTGAAGCTGGCAGGTAGCCAAGGAGATGCTGACCTAATTGTCTCTCAGTTGATTTCTCTGGTTTTATCTTTTTTTGAGTTTGTGAGAGTGTGTGTGCATGTGTATGTTTCTGTATGTTATGTATGAATGTGTATATGATGTTTATGTGATATGTATGTATGATGTATGTGTATGAATGTATGTGTATGTGTGGGTATGTGTGAATGAATGTGATGTACATGTAGGTGTAACTGTGTGTGTGTGAATGTATGCATGTGGTGTGTATGTGTGATGCATGTGTATGAATGTGTGTATATGTGTAGGTGTATATGAATGTTTGAGTTTGTATGTGTGATGTGTGTGAATGTATGTGTGTGTGAATGAATATGTGTATGATGTTTGAGAGTGTATGTGTGTGAATGTGTGCATTATGCGTGTGTGCATGATGTGTGTGTGTGTGTGTGTGTTGATCAGAGGAAAACTCCATGTAGTTCGTTTCCTCCTACCCTTATGTGGGTTCCAGGGATTAAACTCAGGTCATCAGGTTTGCAGAGCAAGTGCCTTTATCAGCTGAGCCATCCTGGCTGCTCCTATCTTTACATTTTTACTGGCTAAAATTTTTTCATGAGATGCATTTTCATTTCCAATAGTCAGTTTTGGGGTTTTATTATCCCTTTTCCATAGACATTCTTCCACAGTTCTCCCAATTATACTAATTAGGGTTATTAGAACTCTCTTCCAAGTCCTGAATTTTTTATATTTTTTTTGCCAGTTAGGGTTTGGGGGAGGGGAATCTATCTATAAACATAAGTCACTTCTCCCTAAAACCCTTGACATCCAGACAGTGAGAAGTCTCTGAAAATGGAGATAACCAAGAACCCAAGGTGACATGGGTGAGGATGCGCCACCAAATCTGGAAATGGGGGAGCCAAACTCAGTAGCCATGCACTGAGTTCAGAAACCAACAAGCCAAAACTCTGGAACTTAAAAAAAATATATGTACTTAAGTCATGTGTAGTGTATGTGTGGAGGAAGGGTGGTACGTGTGCCATGGACATGTGTGGAAGTCAAAACACAACTTGGGAAACTGGTTCTCTCCTTTCATCGTGTGAGTCCTGGAGATGGAACTCAGGCTGTTAGGCTTGGTAGTCAGCTCCTCTGTTTGATGAGCCATCTCCCTGGCCTACATAATGCTCACAGTTTCAGCTATGGGACCGTCTCAGATTTCAGGGTTTGGAATTTTTGGATTAGGAATGTTCAACCAATTTATCAAATATTCCCCTCGTCCAAAATGTCTGAATACACCTCTGTTCCCAAGAGCACCAGATAAGGGAGAACACCAGGTATGCGGCACACTGGATGAACTCATCATTGGTGACACTAAACACACAAATACAGAAAGAAGTCTCCAAACAACAGCCTCTCGTCCAGAGAGGATGGAATGGGGCTTTCTAAGTGGGTGGTGTAACCTTCAGCAAAGCAGAAGGCTCCAGAGAAGGGCTTCCTTATCCCGGTCCTCAACCAGAGATACAATGAACACTGCATCACACAGTCAGAGAGGACCAGGGAATGCTCTCATGTCCATATGTTCCTGGCCCTGCACTCTGGAAGGAGGAACAGGCACAGATGCAGTGTCCATGTCTCCAGCTTCTTTTAAATGGACAGAAAAACGTGTTCTGGGAGCAGAGAAGATCCTATTATGGGTACAGCTCAGAGGACCTGGTCCTAGAAAGGTAGGTACTGCACAGGGTGTTCTCACCTTGCTGCTCGGTCCTCTCCCGCAGGGAGGACCTTGGTTTAAAGTTGGGAGAAACGCTCCTGAGAGGGCTGCCACCCTAGGACAATTATACATCCTGGGGTCTCACCCCACATCAGCCTGTCTAGCCTCAGCACCCACAGGGCTCACCTGGGATTCTCAAGGCTAGGGCCCCTTCACACAGGGACTCTTCTTATCCAGGGCTTGGTTCCCAGGGTCTGCTCTGGCCATGCACTTACTCAGTGACCCTCCACACCCAAGTCCTGCCTCCTTTGCCCTCCCTGCCTCCTCCCTCCTTCCCCCTCTCTTCCTTGAAACCCCCTCCTCCTTCCTTTCCTCCCTCTTCCCTTTCTCTCCCCTCTCCTACTCTCTTTTTCTGCCCTCTCATTTTCTCTCCCTCTTGGTCCTCATCCCTGCTGCCTACTGACAGACTGCCACAGAGGCAGCCCTGCACCCTCAGTCCCGGCCGTTTCCATGGATCTAGGCCCAATACAAACAGCCCAGGACCCCCCACCTTCAGCCTGGCCTTGGGAGCAGGGTTGGGTGGGCAGATGAGGTCATTGCCACAGACCCCCCACCAGGACTGCCAAGTGAGGAAGTGTTTGTTTATCTTGTTTCCCTGGCAACTGGTTGGACCCCTCCCCCACTCCCATCCCTGAGCTGCCCAGCGAAGCTACAGACAGGACCACTGCCACCCTCTAGCCCACACCTGGCAGTTCTGAGACCCCAGGCCATAATCCTGGGCTGCCGGAAGGGAACGGTACCCCTTAACCTCATCTCCAGAGGTGGAGTTTGGGAAATGGAGGCAAGATCATCCTGCACAAGACTGGAAGTAGCTTGAGGCTCCACTTGCTGTTCCTGAAGCACCTCCCTGGAAGATCATCTAGGGAGGTGACAGGGTGGAACCAGCCCCAGGCTTCCAGGAACAGAGCCCTAGCACCCCTGTCAAACAGTGGATGAAGGCCCTGGGTCTCCAACACACAGGACAGGGCAGAATGGTGCCCTGGTGTGGATGATCACCAAGCGGCCCTGGGGTCTAGAGCACCAGTGGGACCCTGTACACATGCCTCTGCCCCGGCCCCAGCATCATAAAGGCAGTAGCAAGCCCCTCCCAGATTCTCTGTGCTGAGGATCTGTGGAAAGCCCCGGGGATGGAGTAAATCCAGGGGAAACTTGTGGGATATAGAGCAGTGTGCATGCGTGCGTGCATATACGTGTGTGTGTGTGTATGTGTGTGTGTGTGTGTGTGTGTACAGATCTAAAGGAATGACCCCAACCCAGCTCACTCATAACCTCTACTATTAGCACTTCCCACCCAACAACAGTTTATGCAGAGTATGCTATCCCTGGACCAGGACCCTTGGGATAGTGAAGACAACTTGTGGGCTTTCCAGAGCTCCACAACACATCCAGGGCAACCAAGGACCTGTTGTAGACTATGCTGACTCTGGGGGTCCTGATCTCTAGGCCCAACCTTCCTCCTTTCCCTCCTTTACCCTCTTCTCTTCCTCCTCCGCCACCTTCACCTCCTTCTCATTCTCTCCTCCTCCTCTTCTCTCTCCTCTTCTCCACATCTTCCTCCTTTTGCTGTCCCCTCCTCCCTCCTCCCTTACCCTCCACCCCCTCTTCTCTCTACCTTCATCCTTGGTGTCTGAAGTCAGCTTTACAGGCCAGGCGGGATCCAACCTAATACCTTCCTGCTGCTCTGTACACTTAGGCCTTTCCGAGACATTACCTAAGTGCCTTCTTACCTAATCCCCCAGCCATCTCCCACACCAGCCCACTGGGAGGGGAGCCAGATGCCTGCCCCAACCCAGCTCAGTAGAGCTGCCTGGCTGGGCCCTGGCTGGCCCCTAGCACCTGCATGTCCTGGGCCCATTTCTCCACCTGTTAAGGACCTTGTGGCTGTTTTACTGAAAACAGCTCTCAGCCTCATGGGGCCCACCTTTGTCTGTGCTCACCTGCCTCACATGAGGATGGAGACCTCATCCTCTGGGAACCTCCCAGGAACCTCTTCTCCTATCAAGTAGGAAGCACCTTGCAGGATCTAGAATGTTTTGGCCAACTTGCAGAAGTGACCCATGGGAGAGGCCTTTCTTCCTGCCTAATAGAGGCAGTGGGAACCCATCAGCTAAGAAGCCCAGATGGAGGTGGGGCTAGACTTCTATCATGGGGGATGGCTATACAAGGCAAGTATTGCTGTCCATGGCCTAGGCAGTGAGCCACAGCCACAGCATGCCCCCATAGTACACATCATACAAACACATGCACCATGTATACATGTGTACACAGGCATACATATAGGGAGGGAAAAACCCATGGATACAGCCATGTATAATTACACAGTTACAGACATATGGACACAAAAACAGGACACAGCTCCTCTAAACACACACACACACACACACACACACACACACACACACACACACCTGGATCCATGGACATAGCCCTCTGAACACATGGACATATGGGCACACACAGCCCCATGCATGCACACATTGGCATACTCTTGCTCACACAACTCTGCTCACAGATGCTGAAAGATCGGCTAGATGCCCAGGGCACCCACCACCCACAGGGGACATCGCCTGCACAGTTGGCAGGGGGATGACGGGGGCTGTCTGTGTGCCCAGGTGGGTGACTGAGCACAGTGACTGGTCCTGCTTGCCCACAGACTCATACACCTAGACGGGACTCACCCAGAAGCTCAACTCTGCGGTCCCTCCAACTCCAGGGGGTGACTCCCACCCCTGCTTCTTGTCATGCCTGAAGGGGCTTCAGCCTGTGACTAGATGTTCTCAGAGGTGGGTGGTAGGTCTGGGAGGAGTCTGAAAGTTCTCATCAAGTGGCTCCCCTACCCCATGGTATGGGTGATGGAAGCCCACAGTCCTTAGTGGGCAGCCCTTGCTCTGCTGCTTATAGGGGCAAACCCTAGGGCAGGGTAGGGGGCAAGGCATGGACAGGAGGTGGCAGAGAAGACATTATGCGTCCAAGCAAGGCATGTCATAGTGGCCAGGGTCACACGCAGAGAGGTCTCTAGGGAAGGATGGAGGGGAGGAGAAGGCTAAAGGCTTGGGTGCTACCTTAAGGACACCCCAGATACAAGACAGGTCCCTTGCATTATGGCAGACAGAAGAAGCTGCAGACACCAAGCCATGGAGAGACTGGTGGAAACTGCAGTGGAGGTTCTGAACGGAGGCTCACTTCCCAGGACACAGGACTAGAGAAGGCTTCCTCCAGATGCCTTGAACCCCACCCAACCTGGATACAGGAGGCAGAGAGGTACCAGGGACAACCACACAAACTAGAGTCATCAGACCAAGAGTTAGCAAGAGCTTCTTCACTCTCATTCCTCAGAAGAGGGTTCTCCTTGTCCCCAGCCTTCCTGGAAGTTCCTCTTCCTCTTCCTCCTCATGTTCTCCTTCATCCTGAACACTCCTCCCCTCTCAGATCCTCCTGTTCCTCCTCTTCCCCGATTCTTTTCCTCCTCCTCCCCTTGCTCTCCTTTCTCCCCACCTCCTCCTCCCCCCAGGCTCCCCAGAACCTCTATGAAGGCAGCAGACTGAGGTTGACTATAATTTAAAATACATTTATTTAGTGTTTCCATTTGTTTCTGGTTTTGTTACACAAAGCTGTTAAATAAATACATTCTCTGCAGTCACTCAGGTTCACACCTACTCGCCACACAGATGAGGTAGAGAAATCACAGTCCGCACAAGACTCCCCACAAAGACGGCTCCCTTGCATGTCCATCGCCCTGCTAGGCCAGCAGTGTACCTGGGTGGCCTGCAGGAGCGGGGCGACTGCTCACTCCACCGCCCCATGGAGAGAAGCAGGTCAAAGAGGCTCTGGCCCGCAGGTGTTGCTGCTTCATCCAGAAAGGCATTCTGATATACATTTATACAGAGCAAACCAGCTGGCAGACATTTTCAGTCTGCCTTGTTTTAAAAAATACTTTTCTGAATATTGAGGGCAGAGAGCTAAATGTGGTATTTGATAAAAATATTCTTCCTCTGAACCAGTCGGCTCCTTTCCCCAGACCTGACAGAGGTGGAGCTCCAGTCTGTGGGGACAGAATGGCTGGGTGCAAACATCTGAGGAGCACAGGGCTACGCTTGCCAGCCAACCAGCCTCCCAGACCCTCCTGGTTGGCACTGCTGCACACTGCCACCTGAACTCCCACCCTGGGGACGTGGTTTTCAATGCTGGGCTATCATGAACCACAGGAGAATAAACTTTGCTATTTACATTTATCCAAGAGGGACCAAAGGCCCACATCCACATAAATAGATTTTAAGACACAGTCCCCCCACTTGGTGCATGCTGGACCCCTGGAGCTCCAAGGGAGCCACCCCCTCTTCAGTAGTTCCTGCCTCCATGCGAGACACTTGCCCACGCCCCAGCTCACACTTATCAGGTTCCTATATAAACAAACCTAGGACTGGGCTCTCTAGGAGCCAAAGGACCACCACACTACAGAGAGGCACAGCCCAAATGGATACTGATCACACCAGCTCAGCGTACATTCACTCACACACTCACACGACCCATGCACACACAACCCCAGCTCAGTGTAGCCACCTTTCTTTCCCCTGTGAAGACAGTTTGATGAAGGCATGAGTCTCTCCATGCCTCCCTCAGTGACACAAAGCAAGCGTGGCTTCCTGAGGAGATGGACATTAAAAAAGCTGACCCTGCCTCTGTCGCCATGCCCATGCCTCTAGAACCCTAAGCCCTAGAACCTGCACCTAGCTACCGAGATGCTGGGTCTGTGGGGTACAAAGCAGGGACCACCAAGGGCCTCTGACCCCTGAGTAGGATAGGGTTGGGGAAAAGCCTCCAGACGCCCCGAGGGCTCTGGCCAAGCTCCCTTACTTTGTTTCTTTCTAAACATCACCTTGATTTAGTGGTTTCAAACCAGAGCAAGCAGGGGAGGAGAGAGTACAGAGAGCTGAGAATGAGGGGCCTCTAGATTGGCTTGGCTGGGCCTAGGGCAGGTCAGAGGAAAAAGCCACAGCCTGGGAAGTAAGGGAATGGAGGAAATAATAATTACTATATTAGTTAAATAATAATAATAATAATAATATAATAATAATAATAATAATTTAAAAGTCACTGATACTCCAAGGAAGTGCTCAGGGTCAGAGGGTCAGTGGCCAGGACCTGGAGACAGAGTGGCTGTTCTCTCCTAGTGGTTTGGCTCTCTGAAGACAGTGCTGGTACCAGGCCACTGGGCCGGGCTCACATGGGCAGCCACATGGTCATGAAGGTGCACCTGCCCTCCAAGCCTCAGAGAGAGCCCAGAGGCAGGGAGAGCCAGTCAATACACTGGTCCCTGACAGGGACCACACTCTAGGGACTGGGATATCAGGGACAGAGACAACTGAGAAAGCATTACTGCAATGCTCTCGGGTCAGGGGAGGAAGTTCAGTCCAAGGAACAAGCAGAAGGGTTGGAGAGGCCAGACAGGATCCAGCCCCGCCTCTGGGCCTTTAAGAAGGGAAACAGCCAACCAGCTGTCATGTACCAGGGCCCAAATGTGCTAGGACCCCTCCTCCTTCCTTGCAGGCACAGACACCTTATGTTGTACGTGATGCCTATGCCCCACACAACAGGGCTGGCTGGACCTGCAGGGCTCACTTTGTGTAGGCGTAGATCCCTTGCACTGTGTGCAATGCCTACACCCCTGCAGCGGAGCTGGAAGGCCCAAGGGCTCAGCCCCTGAAAGCGTAGAACTCTTCTGGCACTGTGTGCAATGCCTACACTCCTCGAGGCAGGGCCGGCAGGGCTTCAGACTCAACCCTTGCAGGTGTAGACCTCCTCCCGCTGTGTGCACTGTCTGCACTCCACATAGCAGCACCAGCGCACCTGGCACTGGCAGGGCCTCGTCACCACGCGGCTCTGTGTGTTGTGGCCACGGCCACAGCAAATACTCTCACAGTTCTTCTCACGGTGGCACCTGCGGCCGGCAGTGCCGGGGGAGAAGCGGCCAGCCAGGCAGAAGCTGGGAGAGTCATCCAAGTGTACAAGCTCTGGTGTGCGGGGCAGGGGATCACCACCTCCTGACCCTGAGGCCCGACCCCGTGGCGGGGAGATGGCACCTGCCTCGCCGGTAGCCTCATTGGTAGTGCTGCCCACCTTAAGTGCCGTCTCATACTTGTGTTTCAGGTGCTTGCCCACCTCGTGGAAGGGTGCTAGCTGCCGCCAGCAGGTCCGCACTGTGCAGGAACCAGACACGCCATGGCACTTGCAGGTGGTCTCCACTCCAGCCTTGATCACCTGCAGGGAGGAGTCAGGGTGTTAGAGCATGCCAGAAAGGTCCAGAGACCTGTTTTCAGAGGACACCAGAGAGGCTGGAACCTCAGCCCACCAAGATTCCCCACTCTGCAACCCTCACACAGACCTAGGCCAGGGTCTGACCAGCAGGGGTCAGCACTGTGCAGCACAGAGGGAACCCAGCAACCAGGCTTGCAAGCAGGCTCCAAGTCAGGACTGCTCGGGGACAGAAGCCCAAAGGCTAGCACCTTGGTCTCCAAGGCAATCCTCTGAGCCCCCCGTGAGCACAAGCTGGTTCACACCCCTTTGAGATACCTCCTGCCTAACATTATGCCTATCTCCGTCCCCATCGTCAATCATCTCAGCCCTACCAGGGTCTCATGTCTGGGCTTAGCACGCTGCTTACTGGTCAGATAAAGACAAGAGTCCCTCAGAGCTCTGTATCTGAGCTGACAGTACTGCCCTCCTACCCTGTGTAGTATCAGCCTGTGAGGAGGGTGGGTGCAAACCAGATGCACAGAAAGGCAGAGGCACACATCTTGATGAAGGTGATAAGAAAATGCTGCCACTAGGAGAGGTTCCAGGGCCTGCTCCCCAGGAAGGCAGGCTGCATCCTTCACCCCCCACAGCCACAGGTGGGAGCAGGAGTGGCCGAGGACCCAGATTTCAGGTTTGATAAGCTGCCAGGGGGCCCAGACGGGGTCCTTCCCTTCTTAGGGTTTAGGGCTCCACCTCAGGGATCTCGGGTCTTACTTCTCACACCCAGGTCCCCTGCAGGTGCTGCTCAAATCTTGGGGAGTTATGGGACTGAAGAATGTCAGGGAGGGGGAACCTCTTCCCAGGTGGGCCCTAAGCCACTGTTGTGTTCTCAGGCTGGCCCCCAGGAGTGTCCACTGGAGAGGGATTAAGAAGTGTAGCCACCTCCTCATCCTCCTCCCAGGCAACCAGAGAGTCCCACTTAACCACGCTTTCCTGAGAAGCCCGGACAAATTTAATTAAAACACGGCTGCCTGGGAGCAGTGAGCTGATGGAGCACGTTCACACATTCTGACTTTTCATTAATAGCTCAAAAGGACAAGGAGGGAGGAGTCCAGCAGAAAAGAAAAGAACAGCCTGGCTTTGGGGATGGAATCCACCCTCCTGGGTTCCCCTCCCCACCAGCCTCGGCCCAGGAAGGCACTGGAGGGAAAGAAGGCAGACCAGTGCTTTAATAAGTGGGGGATTCAGAACTCCAATTTCTCAATAACAAGAAGTTCAGAGCAGGACTGGCTCTAATTACCTTGCTGTGCTCCCCAGACTGGGGATGCAGAACCAGGCAACGGGAGGAGGAGAGGCTCCCGGCTCCCGAGGGAGGTGTGAGCCCTGCCTTCCCAAGCCCAGGCTAGAGTTTGGAGTTTTGGTCTTTCAGGCGTGAGATGGGGATGCTTGAGGCTCTATCTTGCCTCCTTTCAGTGGCAGGATGGTCAGGAAGCCAGGTACCTCCAGGGCTTGGTCATGCCCCCAAAGGTCTACTAGAGAGCTAAGATATCTCTCTTTCTTTGTTTTGTAAGTTGAGTCTCTATCCTCCAAAGTAGAGTCCTGGCCACAGACAGCACTGGGTATCCCTGGTTTGGGCAAATGAGTTCTGTGCCCTCAGCTCTTCCCTGGGGCCATCCTGCAGCTGTTCTCCACTTCTGATGACAACCCTGTCGGCTGCCCTGCATGTGGTACCGTCTTCTGGGCTAGACTATCTGGAGAGACCCCCTTGAGGGCCTAAAATCACCAGGGACTGATACAAGGGGGAGGAAGACCCCTCTTTAGACTACCATGAGGCACCCCTCCATGACCAGTGACCCCATATGTCACATGGGTAAGCAGGACTCCAGGTGGTTGGCACTGCATGACTGGAACAGAGGAAGCTCCTGTCTCCTCCCAGCCTCTTTCCTTCTTTGGTCCACTCACTCACACTGTGCCCCACTCACTCACCCTTATCCTGTCCAGTCCACGCCCAGCCCCAACTACCCTGCTCCCAGCCTCTCCCACCTGTCCTGCAGATGGCCTACCTTGTCTCTAATCCCATCTGCTCACTGGGAGCCAGCTCCTTTCAGGCACAGTCCCCACTTCCCACCCTGTGCCCCACCCTGCTTGCCTTCACACCCACGAGGTTGTTGTGGAAGTCTACTCGAGCTCGCAGATCCTTGCTTGATCGTCTGCCCAGGAACTCCTTGACAAACTTGCTGCTGTACTTGAGGTTGTCTCCACAGCCACCCCACTGCCAGGCCTCACGGTTCTCCAGGTCGGGTGCCTCATCACAGGTGCAGCGTTCCATGCGGCCTGCACTGCATGCCTTGGCCAGTGCATGTGTCAGGCCCGCAGAGGAGATGGCATAGAGGAAGGCAGTCTCCTTGAAGCCTGGAGACAGTAGCGGAGTTAGCAAGGGCCAATGGCCAGGCAGGCACCACAATTCTACAACTCAACCTACCAACTTCACATGTACACTAGGCAGAGGTTGGGGCACCAAGCCTTCAAGGGCTTGGGCTGGCATCTGGAGAGTCAGAGGTGCTGAGGTCACCTGTAGATGATCTGGGAAGTGGGTAAGGTTTCAGTGCTCACTATGGTACCTCTGGCTTGATGGTCAGAGATATCATCCAGGTCACCCATCTCATGGCTTGTCCCCTGGGTCTTTGGAAAATCTAGGCTTAGACATCAGGTCCTCTATCTGTCTCTCATCTATCACCTATCTATCTATAAACATAACCTATCACTTATGTACTTATCTAATAACCTATCATCTATCATTTATTATCTGTCATCTATCTTTCAATCATC
The DNA here is from genome assembly GCA_035773235.1 of Eospalax fontanierii. Taxonomy (NCBI): domain Eukaryota; kingdom Metazoa; phylum Chordata; class Mammalia; order Rodentia; family Spalacidae; genus Eospalax; species Eospalax fontanierii. The sequence continues at coordinate 441,600 of CM069546.1, forward strand.
TGTCCATTATCTACCAGCTATCATCTATCTATTTATCAGCTATCATCTATTCTATCACCTGTCTACCTATCATCTAGCAATCTATCATCTATCTATCTATTTATATTTTTATATATTTATCAACTATCTATCATCTATTCTATCACCTATCTACTTATCATCTATCTAGCAATCTATCATCTACCTCTCTATCTAATCTATGCACACCTGCTGATTGCTGACAAGCAATCTATCACTGAATTACACCTCTATCCCTTTAGTTCCCCAATTTTTAGGGTTACAGAGAGATTCCCATAAGCTCCTGTGCCCAGGGAAAGGAGGGGCAGAAAGGATTTGTCTTTGGACCCCACATTACCTAGTCAAGGCTGATTGTATGTAGCCACCTGTGTGCCCACAGTGGGTGGGGGCTGGGGGCGTGGCCACAATGAGGCAGGCAGGCTGACACTTACCTCGCTTGAGCAGGCTGGCTCGGTAACGGCCCTCCAAGGTGCAGTTCCAGCGCTCAAAGCGGAACTGGTACTGGCACTCAAGTGCACTCATGCTCACAGCCTCCACCAGTGTCTCGGCCACACCCGGATCCCGGCGGCACATGCGGCGCTGCTTGCGTTCCAGTTTTAGCCGGTCACAGGCCTTATAGTGTGCCTGAGCTGCCACCTCGGTCTCCAGAGTCAGAGGGAGAATGGTCAGGGGTTCACTGCCTGTCAGCCTGAGGACAGAGAGGAGAGAGTAAGCCCTAGCCATGTAGAGTGGAGGGTAAGTGGTAAGAACTGCTGGGACTAAGGCAGCTCAGAGCCTCACTAGAGACAGAGGAACCAGCACATACAGCCAAGCCAGAGGGGGGCAGTGGTCAGTGAGACCAGAGCCATGGACCAGGGAACCTAGAAAGAACCAGGCAGTGAATGCAGATCTTCCCTAGACCTGCTAGACCCCACACCCATCAAGACTGCCCTGCTTCCTATGGAATGAATGCCTGGGACCTCGAATGCTGCTTGGGCATGGCCTTCAATAGTTCTGTAGCTGTCCTTGCTGTTCCAGCTGGAGCCAGTGCAGATGGATAAAGACTACCTTCAAACCACACCCTCAAGAGCACAGCAGTATAGGACTATCAGCAGGAGAAAGGACTAGGTCCAAGATCCCAGATGATTCATGCTGTCCTCCTGAGTCTGGGAACCCTACTGTGCTATTAGCAGCTGGGATTGTCCTGGACTCTCTCCTCTTTACTGTCCTTTTACAACCTGTTTGGATGCCCTGTGGTCTGACTATGATAGCCTCTCAGCCTCAGGACCTCAGGCACCCTTACACATCCAGGAAGCAAGTCCTTGGTTCCCTTCCCCAGACTTCCTGCCTCCTTCCTCCAGGCCCAGACCTGCCTGACCCCCATTTCCCTTCACCTCTGGCTTTTAGCCACTCCCTGGATACCTTCCACCTAGTCCCTTGCCTAGGGTATGCATCCACCCAAAGGCCTAACTCCCTTCCTACCCACACCCAGCATAGCATGGCCCATCACACACTGAGCCTAGCTCCCAAGCCTCAGTACTTAAGACTTGAGCTCCTAGGCTTTTGGAGCCAGTCACCTGTCTTCCCATAATATTCTGATCCCTCATAGGACAGACAACCCAAGTTCTGCCAGCTTTGTGCTTATACCCACAGGTGTAGCGTGGCCCCATGCGTGTCCACCTTTAGCCTTTCCCCTAAATAGCAAGAGTTGTCTCCTCAACATGAGCATAGCTAGGGCCCCTTCCATCACCAGTGTCATTGCAAATGTTCTTCCTAACCATCACCCTCAGCAGTACCTTAGAATTATGTAAGTGCCAGTTTTTCAGAGCCCTCTTCATCAGTACCCCATGCAGGGGCCAATATGATGTCTACCCTATTGGGTAGGGTCTACACTGTGGGTTCAGAAGGGATAGGATCTCAGGTACAGAGGTAAGAGAGAGCAAGTTCTCAAGGGTTTATAGGGGGGTAGGACCTCAGGGTGCAGGACAGGGCCTTAAAGACAAGGCACTTGTCAGATGGGAGCTCTGAAGGCTGGAGAAAGGCCTCTTAGATTAAGAAGCTGATGGGGAAAGCAGGGCCAGGCCCAGTAACAGAAGCTTTGACTCACCAGGAGCTAGGTCTTAATCTCAAAGGCTTGGGGACCCTTAGAAGGAGCTAGACAAAGCATCTCTCAGGGAGCTTTATGGTAAAGTTCAGGCTTTGTATACCAGCTAAGTTCACACACAGCTCCAAGTCTCAGACCCAGAGACATCAGAGGCCTCAGGTCAGCCCCTACCAAGAGCAGGGTCAGGGAAGGCTGGTGAGCTGGACCTAGTGGGGCCCTGTACAAAAACCAAGGCAGCATGCAGATTGGAGACTTCTGTCTCCAGACAAGAATGCTAGCACTGTGCTCAGAAAAAGGACACATCCACCTGCCTTTATATCATCCATGGTCAAGGTCCTTAGGAGGGGACTAGGGACTAGCTACAGAGCACATCAAGTTTCAGACAGGTAGAAGGGGACAAGAGGCAAGCTATGAAAGTAGAAGTGAGACAAGGTGTGGGGACAGGGAAGTGCTGATGGGGACCTCCAAGCTTCCCCCTGGTGCCTGGACAACCGAGATATGCCCAGACTACATCATGCTCTGCCCTAGAGGGAACTGAAAACAGGATGCCCCTGACCTCTTGGGAAAATGTGTTTTACCATATAAACAGGGACTTGAGGAACCCAGGGTTCCTGTCTGGGCTAGCATCTACTGTCCTTCTGGGGCTGGCCCTGTCTCAAAACCCTTTTTCACTCTGGGTAGACTCAGTGTAGAGCTCAGGGAGACCATGTACTCTGGTAGGTGAAGGTGGGTCATCAAAGGGACAATACACAGGGGCACATTACAGGGCTAAGATTCAGGGATCTGGAGAGCATAATGGACAAGGCCCCAGGCTGAGAAGGAGGTGGGGACCACCCAGTCAGGGCAAAGTTCCCAGAACTCAAACATCAATTGCAAAAATAGCCCACATAAGTGCTGGAAGGAAAGATGAGGGGTCATCAGATAATCCTAGGATAAGGAATTCTTTCTTGGTGGCTTAGAGCAGGAGGTGTTAGGGAACAAATACATCCGACTAGCTAAAAGGACTAAGAACCTTTGGGGGTTAAAAAGGACACAGTGTTAAAAGACCAATGGATAAATTTAGGAAGCTGTTTGTGGTTGCCCAGAGCAAGAACCAAAACTGGGAAGGGGGATTTTAGCAGGCTGTGGAAATATCTATCTTCCCAGAAATTACCACAGAAAACAATAAAAAACACTCAAAGCAGAGAAGACGAAGAAGCTCTGGATGCTGTTTCCCAGGAGATGACTGTAGATGTTCAGCTTTGAATGTAGAATGTCCCTCGCAGGCTTGTGTTGTGAACACTTGGTCTCTAGTTGGTGGTATTGTTTCTGGAGGCTATGGAAGTTTCAGGAGGCGTGTGGCCTAACTGGCAGAGGTAGGCCATCAGAGATGGGCCTTTGAAGGTTATGCTCAGTCCCTGGTTCCTGTCACACACTCCGCTTCTTGATCTTCAGTGATACAAACAGCCTCTACCACACAGTTTCACTCTGCCATCCCCGTCATGACAGACTGAAACCCTCTGAAACTGTGAGCCTGAATGCACTGTTCCTCCCTTAAGTTGGTTTTGTCAGGTTTTTGGTCACTCGGACGCAGAAATAAATAACAATAATGCACCATATATCTCAAGAAGCTAGAAAGATTTTGAATATTGAAGAACTGAGATGTTTTAGAAGACATACCCTAACTTCAACAGTGTATAACACATGTACATATCAAAAACCACTGATATCCTCAGTATATACAAATTCATATTTTTTATGTATCAGTAAAAACATAAATAAAATGGATGTAGGTCATCAGTATGCAAAGAAAGGAAACACAATTGCCTTAAAACTGAGGAGAGGGGACCAGTGAGATTGTTCAGCAGGTTAAAGTACTTACTGCCAAGCCTGTCTAGCTGAGTTCAGTCTCCAGTACCCCCATGGAAGGAGTTAATCGACTCCCCCAAGTTGTCCTCTGATTCCCATATGTGTGCTGGCATACACACACACACATACACACACAAAATAAAGAATAATAATTATTTAAAGAAAAAAAACTGTCCTTAGAATTCATGAGAACGTTCAGCCTCACTGAAGAACCACACATAACACAGGCCTGTCATCCTAGCTGAGGCATCAGGATTAAGGTCAGCCTGAGCTGCAGAGGCTGTCAGAGAGCAAGAGAGAGGGGAGAAGATGAGAAAAGGAGAGGAAAGCAGGAAGAAGAGAGAAGTCTGCGCTACAGTTGGTCCCCATTTACACGGGTTACTTGACAGAGGTGTAAAAGTGATAGGAATCCAGGAGAGCAGGTAAAATGATTTGCTTTCTGTCCCTTCCTGGTCTCCTTGCAGCTGTCCCAGTGATCACAAGGGGAATACCAGTGCTCAAAAGTGACATAAGGCAGTCAGCTTCCAATACAACAGGCTCGATGCTGACTTTGCCCCACTGCAGGCTAAGCTCAGTGTTCTGAGTATCTGTAGTAGGCTAGCCATGATGATGGAAGACAGGGTATATTTCATGAGTTTTGGGCTTATGGCATATCATAGGTTTCTTGGGATATAACGCCATTTTAAGTCAAGGAGCATGTGCCACACAGTCCTCACACATGGTAGAATGTGCAAGAAAGCGGAAGGGGGCTGGCTCCACCTGATGTACTATCCCCCAGAATACCCAGCAACCTCATGGCAAGCCTACCCAATACCCCAAGATGGGCAATGGCCAGTAGCCTGAAGCCAGGCTTGGAAACAGAGGGAAACCCTCAGGACAAGCCATCTGGGGCTGGAAAGCACATTCTTTTTCCACATGGTTGTGCACATCCCTGGGCTCAGATGGCTTTTCCACAAACATGCAGCGAGTGGTGCTGGTCTACCCAGGTTCTCCTCCACTCCAGACCCATACACTGGGCTGAGACAGTCAGTGCCTGCCCACATGGCCCACCACCCAGAAGTCGTGGCCCTGCAGCCGAGATGGCACCCTTGTGGCCTGGCCCAGCATGGCACAGGCCCTTCCCACTGGATTAGCTGCCTGCCACACACAGAACACCTGCCAGCAGGCTCAACGCAGCTGCTAACCAGCACTGGTGGGCGTCTGGCTTGACATGGGCAGACAGAGCCAGCTACATAGCTCAGCATAGCCACCCGCTGGGCACCGAAGTCCCTCCAGCAAGGAGGGGTATGAGTGTCTCTCAAGACCAGGGTCTCAGGCACGCCACACTGTCTTCCGGTTAGAGTTCACAACTTGATCATACCAAGTCTGCTTCTCTATACTACTTCTAGCCACACATGGGACCCTCATCTTTATATACAAGTACAAATCCAAAAGGGATCAAGCAAGGTGAGGATACAGTTCATTTGGTAGAGTGCCTGCCTAGGATGTGCCTGCCTAGGGTGCATGAAGCCCTGGGTTCCTTGCCCAGCACTGCATAAACAGCATGGTAGTGCATGCCTGTATTCCCAGCACTTGGGAGGTGGACACAGATGGATCAGAGCTCAAAGACACCCTTGGCTACATAGTGAGTGTGAGGACAGTATGGATGCAGGAGACATTGTCCAAACAAGCAAACACAAAACAAAAAAACAGAAAATCCCCAAATGGGTTACCTAAATATGAGTCCAGAAAATACCAAAAACAAGGGCAATCTCTGATCTTGGCAGTGTTTTTTTCACCCATGACTCCCAAAGCACAGGCAACACAAGTAAAAACAGAAAATGGGATCGCCATTTGTTAGGTGAAGTAAATCAGACACAGAAAGGCAAGTATGTATGATCTCACTTATAGGTGTAAGATAAAACAGCTCAACTCAGATGTGGCAGCTGCTGGTGCCAGGGGCTGGAGAGGCTGTTGGGCAAAAGATATAAACTTTCACCTAAACAGGAAAAGGACGTTTAAGAGATCCATTTACAGTATTGTGACTATCAGGAACAACACCAGGAGCAAGTCTTCTTTGTCACCAAAATACACAGCCAATGAGATCAGCATAGGACAGGCAGCTTGATGGCACCTCATGGATACATGCTTTAGAACCTGGTGTTATGCTGAATGTACTGAAACAATTTTGTCTGCCAATTTTAAAACAGAAGTTTTGAAAAATAGAAACAAACAAAATGAAAAAATAACAAATAAAGTCCTAACCCTGTTTTCACTGATTAAGGGCCTTCCCAGCTCTGGGCCTAGTCCAAGTGCCTCTTCTCTTTAGACTACACAGCTGACAGTAAGTGAGGTCCAGGCTAATTGTCACAGAACACCTGGGTGACCCAGCATGGCACACTGAAGCTGCCACCTGGCTGCTTACACTTCCCCCATATCCCCCATGCCCTGGGCTTCATTCCCAGCCCTCCTCCCCAGGCAGTTGCCCCTGATTATTGCTAGGACATCCTTAGAAACACAGATCTCAGAGAAAGCTGACTCACTGTGTGAGTCTTTGTACCCTCATCCACTGTATGGACTCAGGACCACTTCCTGACTCCTGCCCCAAATCTTTCTGTTCTCCCAGGAATCCCAGCAAAGATAACAGCCCCAAATAAACTGGCTTTATAAACCATACTCTGTAAGTGACACACACAAGACATCAGGTCCTGAGCTAAGTAGTTAGAGAGCCCTGCTGAGTCACCACTCATCTCTCACAATGTGCTTTTGTGGTCTACATACATGATCATACAGTGAGCAGAGGTGAGTGTTTCAAAGAGTTGAAGAAAAATTCACCTTTAATCCTAGCATTAGGGAGGCAGAGGTAGGGTGATATCTATGAGTTCCAGTCCAGTGTGGTCTACAAAGCAAGTACGAAGCCAACTAGGACTACACAAAATGAGACCCTGTCAAAAAAAAAAAAAAGAAAGCTTTAACAAACTTAATTACAAAATTATATGTAATTTGTTTTTAAGACAGGGGCTCATACAGCCAAGGTTGGCCTCAAACTTGCTATATAGCCCAGGATATCCTTGAACTCCTGATCCTTCTGCTTTTATCACTCACTCAAGTGCTGTAATTCCAGGCATGTACCACCATTCCCAGTTTATGCAGTGTTGGGGATTTACCTCAAGGTTTCATACTTTCTAGGTAAACACTGTACCAACTGAGCTACATCTCCAGCCCCAATGTGATGTTTCAAATTCTGTCTGTTATAAAATGATTCAATCGAAGTCATTAACTTATCCACCAGCCCTTCTGTGTGTTTTTGGTAGCAGGTATCAAAAAGTCCTTCCTACTTTCTAACTAAAATTTGCATTCTGTAACCAACAGCTCCCATCCATGCCCCCTGGGAACCACTGTTCTTCTCTCTGCCTTTGTAAGTTCATCCGGTCAAGACTCTATGCGTAAATGAGCTCCTGGAGTGCTTCTGTGTTCCTGTGTTCCCTACCGACCATACAGTGTCCTTCAGGTCCATCCATGCTGTTACAAATGGCAGGACTTCCTTTTCTCTGAAGGCTGAACAGTATCCCACTGTGTCGATATACCATTCTGCCTATTCATTCTTCAGCTGACGGGCACAGGTTGCTTCTGCTCTTGGCTGTGGTAGGTAATGCCAAAGGGCATGTGGAATGTGGGTGTCTGGACACACTGTGTTCACTTCTTTGGATCTAAGTAGAAGTGGGACTGCTGGCTCTAACTTTAATTTTCTGAGGAATCTCCATACTGTTCTCCACAATGGCTCAACTCATTTATATTATCACTTTCTGTGTAAGAATCCCTTTCCTATCTTGATGCCATTTTTTTTTTCCTTCCTTATGAGAGCAAGAGTCCTCAGCACAATGTAGTATCAACCAGATGCATCACATGCCATCTCCCCAGCCTGTATCACTGTGGTCTTTGGCTAGCAAAGAGCTGTCCTGGCCCTTGTAGAAATGTGGACACATAGCCAAACACCAACAGCTGACAGCAAGACAATCAAGGTCACAAATCTGGCACCTAGATGCAGCCAGCCTGGCACAGGAACGGCCCAAACTGACAACAGAGAAGAGAGAGGCAAGATCTGGGACAGGTGCCCACATGTGCCTGTACTTTGGGGCACTTCATGAGGGAATCCAGGGGTTTCTTATCAGCCAGCACCACCCCGGTGTATACAAAGCTGAGCCAGGCATCCTGAGTCGCTCTTGAACCAGAGACAAGTTCTGAGCATCTCGGCATTCATCGTAGGACCTGAACACCCTAGGGCGGGACAGAGCAGCTCTTTCTCTGAATCTCCTTCAGAATCAGGAGTTGAAGCAACAAGTTATCAAATGGCACCTTGCATCTTTGGGAGTACTAGCTTTCCCTTCTATCTGCAGAGGGAAGGACAAAGACTCATTGCTTCAACAGAACCTTGTTTCTGGAATGAACCATGAACTGAGTGGGTCTGCCTTCTGCACTGATGGACTCTGTGGGGAATTTTCACCTGTCTGCCCTTTTCTTCTGTGCAATTCTTGTTAAGTCTTGGTTCTTAGTGAATATTCTGTTGACATTTCCTGGAAGACCTGGCATCAGAGAGAAAAATTTACCATCTAGACCTGTGTCACCCCGTCAGGCGATTCTCTGGCCACTCTGCTATCTCTCCTCTTTTCACTCTGAACTTACTGAGATATAAATCATTTACCATAAAATTTATATATTTAAAGGCTGTGCTGGCATTCACAGATACATGTGACCATTATCACCATCAATTTTAGAACCTTTCCTCACTTCAAAAAGAAACCCCACCTCATCCCAACAGCCTCCAGCAAGGCCAATCCATTTCCTGGTGGGGTCTACTTATCTACTCTACTCTGGGTATTTCTTTTTTATATATTAACGTATGTGTGCACATGTATGTACAGATGCATGTACACATGTGTACATGGACGTGGAGGCCAGAGGACAACATCAATATCTTCCTTAGCTATTCTCTTATTAAAAACAAAACAAAACAGGGGCTGGGGCTGGGCATGGTAGTGCATGCCTTTAATCCCAGCATTCAGGAGACAGAGAAGGCAGGTGGATCTTTGTGAGTTCTAGGCCAGTCTATATAGTGAGAACCTCTCTCAAAAAACAAAACAAAACAAAAAGTGGGGGCAGAGGGGTCTCTGGAGAGTTAGCTCAGCAGTTAAGAGCACTAGCTGCTCTTGCCTGAGTTCAGTTCCCAGAACCCACATGGCATCTAACAACCATCTGTAACTCCAGTTCCAGGTTACTGAAGGCCCTCTTCTGGCCTCCATGGTTTGCACATATGTGGTACACTTACATACATACAGGCAAAACAAATACAAATAAATAAAAAGGTATTCATTTCTTTACATATTTATTTTGTGGAAGGGGGTGTACATGTGGAGTTCAGTGGGCAACTTTTGGGAATTAGTTCTTTCTTTCTACCATGTGGATCCTGGGGATTGAACTCAGGTCATCAGGACTGACTGCAAGCACCCTTACCTGCTGAGACACCTTGCCAGACCCTCCACTGTATTTTTTTTGAGACAAGATTTCTCACTGAACCTGGAGCTTGCCAATTAGGCTAAGCTGTCTGGTTAGCAAGCCCTGCAAATCCTCCTGTCTCTGCCTTCCCAGCACTGGGGTTACAGGGGCACACCACCATACCAGGATTTTTATGTGGGTTCTAAGGGGTCAAACTTAAGCTCTCATGATCACACAGCAAGCACTTTACTCACCTTCCAAGTCCTGCTCTATGTACTCATATGAGTGGAGTCAGGTGACAACTGTCCTTTGAGGCTGGTCTATTTTACTAGGTCATGATGTCCTGGTTCATCCACGAAACAGCATGTTAGAGTCTCCTTCTTGGAAACATTCCCTCGTGTGAAGGGGAATTTTGGTTTCCATTCATTGGCAAATGGGCACATGGGTTGATTCTGCTTTTCAGGAACGACAAGCCACTCATCCACATGAATGGACATGTTTCGTTTCCTGTGGGTGTGTCCCTGGGGTGGAATTGCTGGGTCCAGAGACCTTCCAAGAACTGACAGCATGTTCTCCAGTGCAGTTGGCCTGCCTTACACACTCAGGTGCCCAGTGCCATGCTCTCCCTGTCTACAGGACTTCTCTGAGTTTTCCTGATCCTTCCTCAAGGTGAGCTACTACCTTGGCTACACACCAACTTTAGGTAAATGACACTGGCACTGTCTCAGTTGTCTTCTTCTAATTGCCTCTGTGTTTGGCTTAAAGGGCTTTTATTTGGTTCTGATGGAATTTTGCTCATGCTTCCAAGCCTCACTCCAGACCTTGACAATATGTCCTGAAGGCATCAACTGTCAGCATTTCCCATTCCTTCACGGCTAACCTGCAGCTCCAACCACAACCTTGGAAAGATAAACAGAGCCCAAGTGACAGCACCACAGATCAACACAGAACCTGGGTCACAGCCTCAGAAAACTATATAGAGCCTGAGTTACAACCTAAGAAAAAACATAGGAGCCTGAGTCACGGCCTCAGAAAAGCATACAGAACCCGAGTCACAGCACCATAGACCAGTGTAGAGCCAGAATCTTAACCTAAGAAAACCATACAGAGACAGAGTCAGTCACAGTCTCAGAAAGCCACATAGAGCCAGAGTCATAGCACCACAGTAAAACACAAAGCCCAAGTCTCAGTCTCAAATCATCACATAGAGTCTGAGTTACAGCCTCAGGCTTCATACAGAGCCTGATTCTTGACTTTGTCATCACGGTGAGCCTGAGTCAACAATCAGACCTCTCTTTCCCTAGAGCCCCCTGTCTAAGCCTGAGCTGGCGTGTTCTCTTCCCTCCGTCTGCCTCCACAGCCTCATGATGCAGCTCGTCTGGCTGAATCTGTCTTCCACCCCACTAGCTCTGCGTAATTTCTTCTGACCATCTCCCAGTGTGTGAATTCCCTTCAGCTGTTCTGAATCTGCTTCTCAATTTGTCTGTCACAAGCACTTTTTCCCTGGTTCTTTTTGGTGTTCCCAAACTGTTGGGTCAGTTTTTGTGGTTTCTTTCTGTACAGACATTCCTGTGCTTTCATCATCACCGTCCCCTACCCCACTCTCTCCTCTAGATGCAGTGAGTGAAGAGGGCACTCTAGAGACTGGCAAGTCTATGGCTGCTTTCCACGTATGCCTGGTTACCCTTGACCATGTGCTGGTTGCTGAATCTGCCACAAACAAATTAAAACCAAGAATAAAACACTAAGGTGAGTTAAATGCACATCCACCCAGAGCCTCAAGAAAGAGTCTCTCCTGGAATAATGGTCTTTGCAAGAACTATAAAGGTTAGAGTCTTACAGCTGGAGTCACAGAAGGTGTCCTTGTAAGAAAACAAGTGAAGAAGGGCTGAGGAGATGGCTCAGTAGGCAAAGTGCTTTTGGTGCAAGCATGTGAACTCAAATTTGTATGTCTACCACCATAGTTGTGTGCATCTGGAGTGGTGTGCATCTGGAGTGGTGTGCACCCAGTGCTGAGGGAGCAAAGTAAATACAGGTGGGTCCCTGGGGCTTGATGCCAGCCAGTCTAGCTGAATTGGTGAGCTCTGGGTACAGTGACAGACTGTGTCTCTAATAATGTGGTAAGCTAGAGAGATGACTCAGTGGTTAAGAGCACTTGTAGAGGACCCAGGTTCAATTCCCAGCACCCAACATGGCAGCTAATAGCCATGTACATCTTCAGTTCCAGGGGATCTGACACTGTCTTCTGTCCTCTCCTGGCATCACAAGACACATGTGCACTCACATACATGTGCATAACACACCCATACATATAAAATAAAATAAGAAATAATATGGAGAGCAATAGGAAAATGAACCTGATGTTGATGTCTTGTCTCAGCACATATGTACATATATACATGTAACTGTCCCCCCAAAACACATACACACACACCAACACACAAAAGGATAAGGGAGGTAACAGAGAAGGCAGTCTATGGGGGACACACATCCCCAGTTTGGGAACAGGAAGAGTTCATTCTGAGAGCTGGCAGAGGCAGGAAGGACCTGCATGGGAGCCTTCAGCAGGAGCCAACACCTTGAATTCAGACTTCTGGTCTCCCAAACTGAGAGAGAACAAATTCTTCCTGTTTTAACACACCAGTGTGTGGTCACTGTTGCAGCAAATCCAGTATACCAGAGGGAACTTAGAAATTCTCCCCATGTGGGACAGTCAGGCTCCTGTGCCATACTAGTCCCAGACCCAAAACAACTAAAGTCCAAGCAAAGCTGAACCCTGGACTGCACTGGAGACTCAGTCCATCATCATGTGCCCTGCCAGTCCTAGGGGCCCTGAGGAGGTCTTCTCTGAGTGCTCCTGTGAGGTACTTCAAGTCTGATACACACCTTGTTATCTCTATGGGCTCAAATTTTACCTCATTGGCCTCTGATAGATTTAAAGTTAAACAGCCATGCACATACACCCTCCTACACATGGGTAACCCTGCAGACACAAGCATACAGGTACAACAGGAATAGCACATATACATATATACACACCAAGACACATGCACAAATGTATAATACACATGTACACACAGACTGCCACATCCATCACACAAGCTCACAGCACAGGCCCATATACACATAGACACGTATGTGCATGCACACAAATCCAGCTTCAGTTGTTTACAGCTAGAAGAAACAGGCCCCCATTACTGTAAATGGAGTGTCTATACCCTAGACCATCTCATCTTGATTGACTTGTGGGTGTTTCAGTTCCATACACAGGCAAGACATTGAGTGGCTGAAGCTTAAGCAACATGGTTAAGACTGTGTAGCCCACAAAGAGAAACCGGATGAGACAGGGATCCAGCACCAGCCCCCACCCCAGCCCACAAGAAGGGCTGACTCAAGGTTGCTTCCTCGGCGGGGAGCCCAGTGTGGTCTCCCGGGGACATCCACACACCCACAATAACCCAGACCACCCCCAAGCTGGCTCCCTACACCTCTATCATTCAAGTCACAGTCAACCCAGAAGATGTGAGGCCAGTTGGAAAGAAGGAAGAAGGTTGTAGCACACACTGGGCCATGTGTGACCAGGGCTGCCATCCAAACAGGATACAGAACAGTTTCAACCTTCGAAGTTCCGTAGACTAGGAGGGGGCTCATGGGAGAGTCACATGACTGCTTCTTTGAGCTCTGGAGACTGGCCAGAGCAGTCAGTGCTGATCCTTAGGATGCTGAGAGGTGGTCTACCTCCTTACTTGCCTGCAGGAACTCAGTAAAGACATCCTCCATCCCTGCAGGGAAACCAGAGCTCCCCCATTAGAGCTGGGGACTTACTTCTAGACAGGTCCGAGGCTGTGATGGCTTGGGAACCTATGTGCCTCTTCTGAGCACCAGACAGGTGATTGAGAGCTGAGGAATCCCAGGGCCTGGAGACAGCTTAGGCTGGAAGTGTGCTCCAAATTCTCAGTCCAAGCTGCTTCCACAATAAGGCAGGCAGATGGGCAGTCCCTACGGCAGGGGCCAGATCCCCAGACTGCTCCCACAGTCCTCTCTCTCTCCAACAAGCTGGGCTACCACCTGGGCCACCCTGCCCAAACCAGCTCTCCCCCAGGCCAGGGTGAAGGGAGCCAAGGGTGCAGTTCCAGAAGCCGCAGCGCCCAGCCGAGGAAACCTCAGCTCTGCCAGGCAGCATTTAATTTCTGTGTGAAATAAAATCAAAACAAATTCCAGTACTGAGACGGGACTGAGATTAACCCTCCATCTTCTCAAGGTCCAGTTTCCAACCTGAACACCTCATGTCCCTGGGGGCTGCAAAATGCCCAGGAGAAGGTCAGGGATGTGTGCCATGAACACACAGGTCACAGGGGCCAAGAGGGATGCAAATGGGGAGACATCCAGCCTGCTTTCCTCACGGTTCACTACCCTGGGAGCGCCAGGCTCTTAGGGTGGCTGGATAGATGAGTACCAGCTACCACTCCAAGATCCAAGGTGCTATCCAGCAAGCCCCATGTCCCCATTTATCACTGGTAAGCTCACTGTGGTGCCACAGCACTGCACTGGACCCCTGGAAGAAGATGGGAATACTTCCCAAAACAGCCACCTCAGTGCTCAGCAACCGCAGTCCCCAACAACCTTCACAAAGACCCAGTCACAGATCCTTGAGACTGGCAGCAGGCAGAGCCGTGGAACCCTCAGCAGTCACCAGCATGACTCCACACAGCAGTTCTTCCTGGGAGCTAGCTGCTCCCGTAGCTGTCCAGCTCTCTATTGGGCTGTGAGGAAGAGACTGTGATTAGGAGACTTCCATCTCCACATCTCCATCTGCCAGATGCAGCTGGTTCTGATGTCCTCAGGCTCTGGAAGCTTCCAGCAAGCATCTTGTCCTGGGCCAGACCTCCAGCCCACTTCCCCTAGCTGTGCCGACCTCAGGTATTGCGACGAAAAACAAACGCAGCTTGTGGTTTGCCTTTTCCATCGTCTCGTCCGGCGGCCTGGCCCAAGGTACTGGGCTGCCAGCTGGGAAGCCAGGTTTCCTCCTGTGGGCAGGGGCATAGGGCCAGCAGAGACCTTGCCAGAGGGGCCAGGCCTGTGGGTCATGGGGGCAGAGCAGTATTGAGCCACTCAGATTGGTGGGTATAGTGAGGCTGTCCCCAGACACCTGCTACTGGGGCAGTCGACCACAGATTTGTCCTAACTGGCTGCACAGTACATGGCTGCCATAAACGATCATCCATACACACATGCCCTTCCCTCACAGTGGTCTCTGGCATGTTGGAAGATGGGACGGTCTAGCAGCTGGGGAGCCATAAGCTTGGAATAGGCAGTCACACCTGAGCCACATTCAGCAGGTAAAGTCAGAACTCTAGCCAAGGCAGTGGGCAAGGCTGAACTATGAGATGAGTGAGCCCTGGGAACCCCACAGCGTAGCAGAGGGATCTCCACTGGCCTCAGACTACGAGCAGCCTTTAGTTGGGAGACAAAATGTATGCCTCAGAGGGGACTCATATGGGACCCTCCTGTGTGTTCCCAAGTCAAGCTATTAGGGAAAAATCAAGGAGTCTGGGCTGTTGTGGCCTTCCTTCACAGAGAGGCAGCCAGCCAGGCAGAGGTTGACTTCACCCCAACTTCCCAGCAAGGATCCCCTAAAAGCAGTCTACCTTGTGTGCTTCAGGGGGCCTAGCATCATCCAGAAGCACCCCGAGGCTCACACCAGGAGTCTCCCTGACCCCACTGACAACTGGGCCTTGTCCAGAACCTGCTGCAGCCCACCGGCCACCAGCAGAGTACCCGCCACGCGGCACAATGCACAAAGGCAGCGGGTGCCTGGCAGGCTGAACTCAGAGTACAAGTGCAGGAGGCCTGTCAACAGGTGTCGTCTTTCTGCAGCCAGCAGCAAGGAGCCAGGCGGGCCTGGCAGCCCCCCTCTACCTAACCTTTATCAGCTCATCGACCTCCTGGGTTCAGGGCCTCCCCAGGAGGAATCTATCCTTGTGCATTCTTTCCTAGGGCACAAATTACCTGCACGACTCACCCATGATGGCCAAACCCAGGAGCTGGCAGGGAGGTGCAGGCACAGGCAGGAGTGCCTGGGGCCTTAGGCCACCCAGGCGCTGCCTGGCACCCACCAGGTCCTGCCCAGGGCAGGCACCCAAGCAGCCACAGTGGTAGGAGGCAGAGCCTGTGGTGAAGACAGGAGCGAGATTAGGCCAGCTGTCTCCCGGTCCAGACGGCTGGCGGCTGTGAGCAGGACATCTGCTCACACAGCTGAGGGGGGCCAGGTGGCACTGTGCTGGCCTCACCTTAAATCCCACCACATTGCTCCAGGACACAGCTCCCATTCCCTCAGGGGAGCTCTAGGGAGCCTGTGCACCCCAGCCTGGGGGTCTAGGCCTGGCCTATGTTGGGAAACAAGGCAGAGTTCCCCCACTTCCAAGGACTGGAAGATACAGACTCAGGGACAGCTAGGGTAGAGGATCTAAGGTCAGTGTGGAATGGGGTGACCAGCTCCTGAGCCTGGGGTTCTACCCACACCTGCCCACACAGCCTTGCAGGGAATTCAGGCACCTCCAACTTCTGCTGGCCACTTCAGGGAGTTGCTTAGGGAGCTACGAAGGAATGCTGGCTCCACCTCCATCTCTGTGGGCCCTGGGGAGTTCTCCCTCAACCTCTTTGGTCTCTATCAGCTCTCTGCCAAGAGGTCTCAACCCACAGAGCTCCTTGTCAGAGGCCTCTAAGGTCAGCCTGTCTGTTCCCATTGCTGTTCTGCAAAGCCCACACTCTGCTGACCTTCCAAAGACCTATGAGCTTCCTGGGGTGTTCTGAGCTGAGGGGTTCCACAGACATACCTCCCCCCAACTACAGCAGCTACCCCTAACCCAGGCCTGACTTTCCACCCCATCCCCAAGCTTCTTCCCCAATCCACTCAGCTCATGGCTGAACCCAGGCTCTCCACTTCTCCCTCTCTGCCACCCCACTTTTGCCTGAATATGCAGTGTGAAGCCTCCACACAGCCTGGTGATTCAGCCCAAGCTCTTGCCCTGGGATTCTTCCCAGCCTTCTCTGACTGCTCAGGGACCAGCTGGGTGCCCCTTGCCCAAACAGCTGTCAGACTTGGGCAGATGGCCACAGAGTATCTCCAGACAGACTCTGGGATGGGAATGAGGGGTGGGGCATTCTCCTTCCTGTCCCCCCCCCCCGACCTCGTTTTGAGACAGCGTCATAGCTCTAGCCACCCCAGTAGACCAGACTCACCTCAGACTTACAGAGATTCACCTGTCTCTGTCTCCCAAGCACAGGGATTAAAGGCTTGCACTACCATGCCAGGCCTCCCTTGACTCTTTCGGGTGTATGTGGGAGTCCTTCCTCTTCTAGTCTCTTATAAACCCAGAGCTGGGCCCCACATAAGGCTCTTAGAAATACAAGATGTCCCCCACACCCTTGTAGTCAGGTTGGGCAAACACAAGAAAGCACCTGAGGGATGCTGTCACCCATTAGGTTAGGGATCAGAGAATCTAATTGCTTTCTAGTTTCCACTAGCCAGGAGAGTACTAGAATATGTAAAGAGCTTTCACAACACAACAACCCAATTTTTAAAAAGACAAAAGAACTGGATAGGTGCCTCTCCACAGGAGATATGTAAATGATAAAGAACAGTGAAAACCGTTTAATGTCAACAGCCTTAGGGAAATGCAAATCCCACTAGAAATAAAACAAAAAACAAAAAACAATAAAACCCAGCAACAACAACAAAAACCTGGACAACACTATACATTACTGGTAGGAATATAAAATATTGCAACTACTTGGAAAACACTTTGATGTTCCCTCAAAAAGTATAAAGCAGAATTACCCAAAGACCCAAGAATTCCACTTCTAGATAGGAACTCCTCAAGAACTGAAAACAGATACATGGAAAAAGAAAACAAACTGGAGCATTAGTGTTCACAGCAACACAACTGGAAACAACCAGCCAGTGACAATGACCCAATCAGCCATCAACCCACAAACATAATTTTCTTTCAAGACTGTTGTATAATACATTCAGTCATAAAAAGTAGTGAAACACTGATTCATGCTACAGCATGGATGAGCCTCCAAAAACATGACACGGAGTGAAAGAAGCCAGACACAAAGGCCACAGAGCGTATGGTTCCATTTCTACAAGGCATCCAGAATAGGAAAATCCATGGAGACAGGAAGATTAGTGGTTGCCAGGGGCTGGAGGGAGGGGAGTGGGGAGTGACTGCTGAGTGGGTATGAGGTTTCTGGGGTGAGGAAAATGTTCTGGAATTAGACAGTGGTGATGGCTGTACAGTCTTGTGAATATACCCCAAACCACGAAGCCAGGGGAGTTTCATGGGATTGAGTTATATTCAATAACAAAAAGAAGGCTTCAGTAGGCCCTGATGCCACTTGGCCCCAAACAGTACACAGTGGTCCCAAGTGCCCAGAGCGTCTTTCAGAAGGCAACATGGGATGCACATGGCCAAAACAGGGAAATGAGGCACTGTTAAGGTTTACAATGCAACTTTTCTAGTTTTTGTTGTTGTTGTTGTTTAAGAAACCAAGGTGGAAGCTCACAGGCTCCCAAAGGCCAGTGAAGGAGGGCTGGCTCACTGCTGCAGTTCTTGATCCTCATCCCCACCTTGTCTGGGGCCTCCCTTCTAAATGTCCCTGCAACAGGCTGGTTAACAAATTCACATACCTGTTCCAGACTTGCTCATGCCCTCAGACCTATTCACCTGTCAATTCCCAAAGAGGGGTAAAAGGGGTGAGAGACCCAAAGCCTGAAAGCACTCTGGCAAGCCTCCAGGTGAGGGCTTAGGTCCGAATCTCCAACCCATGTATGACCTCCGGCTGGCCCCAGGAACACAAGCTGCCTGCAGGTCTGGGAGAAACTAATGGAAATGCCACCTGCGATCAGGCTGGGATGAAGAGCTGAGCCAAGGGAAGAAGAGAGGGGAGCCCCTGCCCCATGGCTGGTGGCCAGCCTGGAGGGGTCCAGAGGCAGGGTGGCCAGAGGCCTCTAGAAGGGAAGGGCGGCCTGAGCGGGCAGGGTTGGGTTGCAGCTCAGGGAGGGGCTGGGGAGGGCTCCCTCAGCCACGTGACCCCTCCCCGGGGCCAGCCTCTCCTCTCTGGGTTCTTGGGCTGTAACTGGAGCCGCGTTCCTGCCTGGGAGCCTCCGTGCCAGGCAGAGCTTTGGAGAGGGGGAAGGGAAAGGAGGGCCCCAGATTCCAGCTCCTTCTTCCTGCTCCCTCTCCAGTCAGGCTGGGGAGGGACACTCCAGAACACCCCATTTTCACAGGCTTACTCTCGGGCCCCTCCTTCCAGCTCCAAGCCTGCCAGGCCTTTCAGTGTTTGAGGACTCATCCCCTGTCTTGGCTGGAGCAAGGGTGGAACTTCTGGACACAAAACAGCCTAAGGCATGGTTTGTGCCCCCAACACACTCCTCAGGAATCAACTCCATAGAGACCTGAGTCAGCTACCATCTGTCTTCCCAGGCTTCCCTCTGGCTTTTGGTTCAACAGGTGTCCACTCTGCCCACTTCTGGTCTACCAAAGCCTAACCAGCAGTCCCCAGGGCAGTTAGAGGAGAGGTGCATCCACAGGCTCTCTGGGCTTTCCTTGAGGAGTCCTTTGGGGCAGAAAGCTGGGCAGGGGTTGACTCAAGCTGGAGTAGCACTGATGTCCTCAAGAACCTGCTCCGGAGCTAGCCATCCTGGACTTCTACCTTGCAATCTGACTGAAGAGTGCACACGCTCTTAAGTAGCAAAGCTAGAGGACTTTCCCAAGATGTAAAGCTCAGAGACTGCTCAGAGAGAGCAGCCAGGGCCACCATCTATAGGATCTAAAACCTGGGGCCACAAGGCCAGCACGGAAATCACAGAAGGAGCAGAGTAGAATGGCCGCGCATGCAAGCCCAGGGCGTGTCAGAAGCCTGGTGAGCAGAGCCTCTTGGCTGGGCCAGGAGAGAGAGGAAGGCACAGCTGGCTGATGGGACGCTGTGACTCACCGTGGACCTGTGGCCAGACGGCCATCCTCGGCCCTCCCTCCTGCCCGCGGGTGAGGCTCAGGGCTGCACAGATGGCGTGCAGGGGTGTGCCAGGCCAAGGCCCAGGGGCCGGACCCACAGTGGAAGCCAGGAGGGCGCCAGAGTGGGGGTGGCGGGTAGGGGAGCTGGGAACCGAGACATGGAGCTGACCCTGGAAGACAACCCTGGAGAAATGGACAGACAGAGGAGAAAGGAGGAGAAAGAAAAACACAAAGGGAAAATTTCCCATGAAAATATTTTATTTTCTTTGAGAACAGGATACACCTGCAGTGCTCCTCGGCCCAGCCGGCCTCTCCCTGCCCTAGCGGGTGCCAGATTCCTAGACCAACGGGGCCCTCTGCCGGCCACGCCGCTGCATGCGGGGCACCCCGGCCAGAGGCGAGGAACAGGTGACGGACGGAGGGCGGCGGCCCAAGGAGCAATCTCGGGAGCCCGGGACCGGAGCTGCGACCCGAGGGGCCGACCCGGGATCTCAGGGGACAGTGCTGGGAGAGAAGCAGGCCGGACGGAGAAGGCTGGGACGCTGCCTCGCACAGTGCCACCCTGGATCTCGGGGAGCTCAAAGTGCAGAGGGTGTCTCTCTAAAGACCGCTCGGTTCAGCATTCCCAGACCTGGGAAACGGAGTAAAGAGGGAGGGACGAAACGAAGGAGAGGCAGAGACGCGCCCACAACGCCGCAAACTGAGAGCGCAGTCAGGAGAGCGCAGACGGCGACCCCGCGGGACAGCGGCGGCGCCCACCGCCGGGATCAGGTCTCCCAGACGCGCTCCCAGGGGCTGAGGTCGGGGCCAGGCCGGGCGTGCGCCAGAAGAAAGCGCAAGAAAAATAAATTTCTCCGGCTTGGAGGGTTTTCCCCCGCTTTGGGGCTCAGGGCAAGGAACATCTGGATTTTGTACGTGTTTTTTTGTTGTTGTTAAATTAACTTCTCCAGGAGAGAAAGGGGGGCGGTGGGCAGGGACCGGGGTGGCTCCAGCCTTTTGGCAGGAATACCGCGGCCTAAGGAGGCGGCGGCAGTGGCGACTCCAGAGCCACCGAGGATCGCGGCCCCGCACAAGCCCGTCGGGGACATCGACCCCTTTAGCCCCCAGGGCGCACGGGGGCAGCGACCCGCCGACCCAGTGGCGCGCGCGTTGCCAGCCACCAACTCCAGGCCACCAGTCCACCCCGCTGAGCACCTGGCGGGCGCTGCCTCAGGCTCAGTGCCCCCGCCCCAGCCCCGCCGCCCTCGCCCGCCCTCGCGCGGCCGCCCGCCGCGGGCACCTACCCGAAGTAGGCGGCCGAAGGGCGTAGCGCGGCCAGCAGCAGCGTCAGCCCGAAGGCCGCGGCCAGCCAGCGCGCCAGGAGGGACCCATCCAGCATCTTGCCGCGCCGCGGCGGCTGACCATCGCGCTCCCGGCTCCGCGCAGGGCGCGCCGCGGCCGCCGCCCTCTTATAGGGTCCGCACCGCGGCTGCGGGGCGGGGCGCCGGCCAGCTGGGCCCGGCCCGCCCGCGCCCCGGAGGAGGGGTCACGCCGGCGCCGGGGGCGGGCCGAAACCCGAGCCGGGCCGCTTGGCTAGCGGGGCGGGCCTGGGGCGCGCCGTGGGGAGGGCGGGGTGCGCGGCGCGGTGGGAACCCGGCGCCCGGAGACCGAGCAGAGTAGACCCCAGGCATGGGTGTCCGCAGCTGGTAAGGGATCCGAGCGCCAGGGCAACTTGAGGGACTATAGCATGAGGGGTGCTGTCTGAGTGGCCCGGGGCGACGTTAGCCACCGGTTTTCAGCGTGCGGGCGCGAGTCCAGCTTGCGACAGATGTGGCCACAGGGGTCTCTGCTGAAAGCTGGGGTGCTGTGGCTGCTGCCCAGGAATCTTGTTGAGAAGATGGGACCGAAAGGGAACCCGTCAAGGAGGAGACCGAAAAGGCATTCCCGCATATGAACACTGTGTCGGACTTGGACCCTTGGACCCGGAACCTGGAATCTGGTCTTTTGGGGACTTCTGACTCTCAGCGGCTGATGCCACTGACACCCACATCCATCGAAGGTGGACGATGAAGGGGGACTGCTTGCCAGGAAGGTGACTGGTGTGTCTGGAAACCCAGAGCTGTCCGTGATTCGTCTTCGTGGACCAGATTGTCCTAGTCAACACTGAACTAAAATTCAGAGAAACACAAATGCCCAGGGTACCCAGGAGACCGCTTAGTAACCTCCTGGACACAAGTCCCCTAAATGGGGCCTCATTGAGGGGCCATACAAAGTGCTGGAGAATAGGACTTCGGGGTTGGGATCTGTAGGTGTGTACTGTATGTCAGCCTTCCATGCTGAAGACCCATTTCTATGCAGCCCCCACCCCCAACAAACACTGCTGCGAACGCTTAGGGACCACTAACAGCCAGTGGGCCTCCCTGACCTGTGCTTGCAGAGGAAAGCTCCCCTCCCTAGAAGGCAGGCCTTCCTACCAGCCTGCTCCTTCTGAACTTGGAGGGGTGGATTCTGGGACAGAAACTTCCATGTCTGAGGATAAGAACTCCTCTAGGAGGCTGGGTTATCTAGCTATGCAAATCTACTGCTTGGCCACCTGTCACAGGAAGGGTGCTCAGAGGGAAAGTAAGAGGAAAAGGAGAGCGAAAATCACATCTGCCTCCCCAGAGGTCAGAGCCAAGCAGATAACTCCTGTGGGTGTGGACCACCCACGTGAATATGCCCTGTCCTGCCAGAATTGCTCCCAGTGGGCATTTGTGGTGGGTGTATGGCTCCATGAGGAGTGGGTGAGGCAAGCTCATTACTTCCTCTCTGGGCCTTGGTTTCCCCAGCTGAGGCTCATCTAACTCCAGAGAGCAGTGTCTCTTTAAGTGGCAATAACACATTGAAGCCTGTGGTCTGCCTTCCCACAGGGTGTGACCAGACTCACATCACTCCCCATTCCTGGGACCCCTTTCTATAATCTCATCTGCTCACACCCTGTTTAGCCACCCAGTGGTGCTTCTGCAGCAAAAGGAACCCAGACAGAAGGCAATCCAGAGACTTCCACCTGGAGGTCTGGCTCCGGATCCTGGGAAGAAGCAGGGGACTGGAGACCCTGAGCGATGACATGTTTAAAGGCATGAGTTTGCTTCCAAAAAAAATGATGTGTGAGACTGTAAACGAGTGTCACAGGCATGCCACAGGCGATAGAGATCTCCCTTCCAGGAGAGTGGAGCTGTCACCTCGGCCACCCAGTGAGTCCTGTGGAAGTAGGCAGTGACTGGGCAGGGGCAGAAAGGCTTTCTTTCAGTTCTGGCTCCTCTTGTGGAGATGGGGTGTTAGTAAGGATGACTAGCCATTCAGAGACTAGGAAGGGTTCTGCTTTCTTTGGTGGTGGGGTAGGTGTGCTCATGACAATGGGGGCATGAGGGCAGCCTATCCCTGAATGACTTACCAACCTTTAACTCGAAGCTCTGGTCCAGCTCCACCCAGAAATTTGTCAGGGGACCAGGGCATTTGGGTGGCAGGGTCCATGCCCAACACAGCTGAACATGAGGGTCTAGGAAGGCTACCCTTCTGGTAGCCGGAAAGATGGCAGCCAATGGAGAGGATGCTACCAGCTGCGCCACCCTCACTGAGCCTCAGAAGACGTGTGCCAGGACCTCTTAGGCCTCCAGTTCAGTGTTCTCTGCAGGCCGCCTCACCCAGAGCAATGGCAGGAAGTGGAGGTGGCTTCCTACTATCCCTCACAGACGCTTGAGGCTCTTCATATGGGGATTTTTGCCTTGCCCACATTTTCCCAAGGGAGCATTCGAGCCTGCTGGCCCCTCCGAATCTGCCCAGTCTTTCACCATCAGCCCAGTCCTGGGGTAGATGGGGCATCTGCCCTGTAGAAGCTCTGCCTTACATACTTGTCTGTTTCCTGTGTCTCAGCTGAAGACAGGTAGAGAATAGAGAACTGGTGGGAGGAGGAGATGACGTGGAGGGAACAGTAAGAGAAAAGAGGTCCTTGCAAACTCTGGTTTCTGGGACTTCTGATGCTAGTCAGAATGCAGTGTCTGCAGGAGCCACAGAGCAGGTAAAAAGAGAGTTCCTATGGAAGAGCTTTAGGCAAGCCCCCAGCATGGTAAATGGAACCCAGCCAGTTTGGCAGAATCTCTCTGCTCAAGGGCATGCAACAGACTAGGGAGGCATATCCCCTCCTTCCTTCTGTCCCTCCCTTAAGCCTCCTCACTCTTTCCTTCCCATTCTCCTCCCTCCTCCAATGCAGATAATCTCCCAGCTTTGCGCAGTGTGGGAGGGACTGCCTTCCAGGGCAGGCCATTCTCCTCTATATACTGTGCTCTGGCAGATAGCCAAGTGGCCACCTGGTTTCATTTGGGGATATGGGACTGGAAGGCTCGTCATCACCCATCATGGCCACCTATCCCTGTGCACCCATCCAAACACAGGGTAGGGAGCAGATGCCACTTTGTCCATGGTCAAGACGGCAAAAGTCTAACTGAAATTCTAAATCAAAACACAGACTCTCGATGGATCCCTAGGCTTGAGATCACTTGTAAATCCAGAACCCCTGAAAGAAGGGGAGGCAAGTCCCCATTGGGGAAAGACCCTTCCATCCTTCCCCAGGGGCCTTTTACCAGAATGACCATCCATGTGGGGAAAGGAATGACTGGACCTTTCCAAGATTACTGGGTTCGGGCTCTGGACTCATGCTGATTCTCAGGGGGCCTGCAAGGTCATTGGCCTGCACTGAGAGCACAGGCTTTGGGAGAAGCAACACTCAGATAATGACACCGTCTGAGCACAGCTCCACTTAAGGGAAGGTTCCATGAGACTGGAGGCCTCCTGCTATCATTTCCCTGGTCCCAGGTGTATAATGTAAATAGACAGTCAACAGTAGGCAGAGACTCCACAGTATGAGCAACAGCAAAACAAGGTCCTGCACACCCAGCATTCAGAATCCAGTGAAGCAGCAGTGCTTCTGTAATTCCAGGGGACATGCACAAAGGAACGCCATATGGTTTATTGATAAATAGCTGGCGGTCAGAGAGGGGCCTAATGCCCAAAAGAACTCTTGACCCAGAGGAGAGGCATGGAAGGATTTATAAAGCTTAAAACTACAATTACAGGTGGATGTGGTGGTACATGCCTTTAATCCCAGCACTCAGGAGGCAGAAGCAGGCAGATCTCCATAAGTTCAAGGCCAGCCTGGTCTACATAGTTCCAGGCTAGCTGGGGCTACAGGGAGACCCTGTCTCAAAAAGACAAAACAAAACAAAACACCACAATTACATCATGCCAGGGACAAAGCCAATAACCATAGTTACACCAGACCACCACAGTTATACCAGACCAGGGACAGGTGAGTTAACAAAGAGGTTTTCAGTTAATAAGAAACTTTGGTTTGGAAAAAATCTAATCTTTTAGAATGCAAAAACAATGGGCTACACGGAGATGCAGGTATAGCTGCTACCTGCTATACATGCTACCTGGACGCGGTGCCTGGCTACTTATAAGTTTCTCAATATTATAGAAACAATGTACCCCCGGAAACTACATGTATGAACTGTTCTATATGGCTATCTGAAGTGGCAAAAAAGCACAAGGTGAGGCAAAGTCAGTGAGAACAAAATGGAGTTTGTTTTGCCATTTCATTCCCCCCTAGTCATAGGGCAAAGTCAAAGACTTGACCAAGGCCAGGAGGTTGGGCTAGTTTCCACCAGTCTCTAAGATTCATTTAACATTATCTGAGCCAAAGGATAGAGGCAGCCCAAACCTAGGAACTATGTGATGTAGGAAGCTTTTTACCACCATGAGGGAAAGGCCTCCATCCAATCAGAATGTGCCCACAAATACCAGGAGTAGTTCGATCAGCTTGGTGGCGCCCAGGTGGGTCGTCTGATGAAGGTGGTCCACAAGAAGGCATACAAGCACTGTAGGAACGAGGACTCTGAAGTCTGGCAAGGTCCATCATCTCATGGGATCCTTTTTCATTCTTCTGGAAGTGGGAGTTGCTCAGCAGGGATTCTGGCAGCCCACTGGGCCACTTGGCCTGCCATGGGAGTGTCAGAATCCTCTTTCCTTGTAAATCATGGCGTGGACATGAAAGGGCAACAAAGGCGCATTTGCTTTCTGTGAGGATGTTCACCCATTTATCCTTTTCCCTGGGTGAGGGTGATCAGTTCAGCCTTTGGTATGGAAGGGCCCTGGGCCAAGGCTTGATGGCATCCTGTTGGGTGGTTGTAGCAGCTCCAGTCTTCCAGGTCCCCTCTGTCATGAAGCTGTTTTCATTCATGAACAAGCTGGTGTCTGCCTCAGGTAAGGGGGTATCTCAGAGGTTTGGACAACTGGCCTGGGAGATGTCCAGCAGATCCTCAGTCATGGGCACCTCTGGATTATCATCAGGCATCAGCTGAGGCTTTGAATTACTGAGGAGAAACAAGGAGCAGACTCTGGTACTGAGTGATACAGACATTTGACAATTTGACATCCATCAGCCATTTACTCGCCAGAGAAGGTCTCCAATGCGGGGAGTTGGGGTGGGGGTTAAAGTTAGGTCTTGACCCAAGGTGAGCTTGTCAGCTTCCTTCACCATAGTAGGATGACCGTAGCTGCTATGGTGCATAGACAAGAGGGCCATCCTGAAGCTACTGGGTCTAAACATTTGGATAAGTATGTTATAGGCCTTTGCCAGGGTTCCAAAGTTGGAGTAAGCACAGTCCCCTCAGTTTCATGAATGAAAAGGTGGACATCAGGCAAGAACAGAGCTGGGGCCTGGTTTAGGGCCAAGCCCATTGGGAAACCCATTCTTTTGTCTCTGTCTATTTTAAGGGCTGGTTCCCAGCTATGACTGAGTAGAGGGACCTTGTTGTTTTAGCAAAGCCCAGAATCCAAAGTCGACAGTGTCCCACTGCCCTCAGGAATTCTAGGACCTATTTTCTTATCTGGGGAAAGGGGGTCTGAAGGGTTCTTTCCATGCCATAGTAATAGTCCTCTAAGTAAGAGACTTCCATCTGGCAAAATTGAGCTTTCTTCAGAGCCTGGAGCAGCCAGAGAAGGACTGGTGTGTCTCACAGTCAGGTCTGTGTTAGCAGCAGTTGACAGGAGGTCGTCCATGCAGTGTCCAGTCGGGATGAGAGGTTCTGAAGCTTGTCAAGTTCTTTTGAAGGGCTCCCCAAACAGCCACAGGGGAATGTTGAACAAAGGTCAAAGAAATGGAAAGAATTCATGGGAGGACTGGAGGGAGACAGAAGGACAGACAGATGAAATTAAAAGAAAGTGAAGGAGAGATATAGGGACAGAACAAGAGGAAAGAATGCATGACTTCAAGAATAGGAGGAAGATGAGGGAAAGAAGGGAGAGAGAGCAAATAAGAAGGGAAAGGTTAGGGTTAAAGAGAAGAACAGGAGAAAGGGCCAGGTGTGATAGCACACACCTTCAATGCCAGCACTCGGGAGGTAGAGGCCAGAGATCCCTGAGTTTAAGGCCAGCTTAATCTATCTATCTATCATCTCTTATCTCTCATCTCTCATCTATCATCTATCAATTATATATTATGGTCCAGGCCAGTCAGGGCTATATAGTGAGACCCTGTCTTAATTTAAAAAAAAAAAAAAAAAAAAGATGAGGATGGGTTGGATGGATAAGAGACTGCCTCTCCAGGAGAGCTGGGAGGGTCGAGAGGACAGCTCTCCCAGCAGACATCTACTCACTTCTGCCCCCTCTGGGCCATGAGACTAGAGCCAGCAAGCTTGGTCTTCCCTGTGGGTCATGGATGGCTGCAGGGAGGAACCAACTGGAAGGCTGCTTGCTGATGCTTGGGAGGGGGAAGCCAATCTCTGGTGGTCTGGGAGGAGTCGGGCAAAGGACCACTTATCAGGAAACATTGCCTAATTGAGAAGGTTGGGCAGGGGTCTCCCTGGGGGAGAAGGCAAAACCACGAATGAGTCATTTGAAATGAGGCTGTACGGAGTGTGAGGAGAAATGAACCCACCCGCCCTACCAGTCATGGACAGAATGAGCTCATGGCTGTGGCAGGGAGAGAGAAAGAGAGAATATGCACCCCAGCACTCACACTACCAAGCCTGGGAAGCTGAGCTCAGCCATGGCAAAGGAGGTCCACTTTCTGCATGGCCAGGCTGCCCTCTGCTGGTCAGGGAGAGAAGAGCCAGTGGCCCAACCAGCATCCCACCACCATCCCTGGCCACCATCGCAGCCAACATGCAAACACCCACCTTTGTCAGGGCAGTATTTGGCTCAGGATCTGACTTGGAACAGATGACAAGCAGACTTGGCAGGAAAAACATACATACATGGGATGGGGAAGAAACACATACACACATACACAAACCAAACACACACTGTCCTCCAGGATATGGATGTTAGAAATGTGTTGTTTTTGTTTTCCTTTGTGCAAGATTTTTACTAAATTGTCTTTACAGGGCAATATCTTGACTCCAGATACAGCTTCCAAGAAGACCCTGTTGTGCTGTGGGGACTGGCTAAGGCACAGCAGGTAGCTGTGTTCACGGTGGAAGTGGACACAATCTCATGTCTGGGTTCTACAACGTTTCCACGGTCAGTCAGAAGCTCCTTAGATCCGACCTCACCACATGCATCCCAGGGGAGTGTGATCTTTATTTCAATGCCCAGCACACCTTGAGGGAGTACAGCACAGTATGCAGTGGCTTTAAAAGGACCTCCCCTGTGGATCACCAGCCTATCCACAAGCTCCATGGCCTCTGTCTCCCAGATACACTCCAGCTTTGAAGTCCTTGGCCCTGCCCTTTTTGGTGAAACATATTTTGCTGGCTTTGGAGGTCAGAAAAGAGTGTCAGATTTCCCTGTCACAGGAGTTACAGGTAGTTGTTAGCCTCTAGCTGGAAACAGAACCCAGGTCCTCTGCAAGAGCAGTCAGTGCTCTTAACTGCTAAGCCATCTCTCCAGTCCCCAAAACCTTGAACTGTTGATCTTCCTGCCTCTACCTCCCCAGTGCTAGGATTCCAGAAGTGCACCATCAAACCATTTTATGCACAACTAGGGACTAAAACCAAGGCTTTGTGCATTCTAGGCAAGCACTCTGCCAACTAAGTTACATCCTTATATTCCCAATCCTTTCCTTTCCTTCCTTCCTTCCTTTCTTTTTTTCCACTTTTTGATATTTTATTTTAAAATTTTATTGAATTTTTGTGCATCTCATACAATAATACGTCTTGATCATCTTTAGACTCCCTCTCCTATCTGCACCCCCATAGCCCTTGCATTAGATTTCATGCATTCTATCATATATGTTAAGGCCTATCAAATCAAATTTGATTTTCTTTTGGTTTTTTTTTTTTTCAGTTTTTTGATAGGGTCTTATGTATCCCAGGCTGGCTTCCTGATCCTCATGCCTCTATGGAGTGTTGGGATTACAGGCATGCATCACTATGGGGTCTGGGTCTATTATAAAAGGTATTGAGCAAGCCAAGCAACCCCGGATACCCTGAAGGGACGGTAGGAGTCTGGCCTGCTTTGCCTGATGTGATAACCTAGGTCCCAGGAAACCACTGCAGGCCTCAGCAGTTGCTTCATCTCCCCCCACCCCCGACAAAGATACCCCAGACTAGAACTAGGTTTTTGGGTTTCGTTTCCTTGTTCCTAATTTCCACATCAGCCCTACAACTTTCCCTCCTTTACCTAAAGGCCCCACCTTTAACTTTCCTGCCTTCTGTAACAGCCAGAAAAGCCTCCTTATATAAACCCCTGCCTTGGTTTCAATAACTGAACTGCCCACTGATGTCTCCCGGGAACTCCTCCTGCGGACTCTGAGCCACCCGAGAACCTGTTTGATCATCCTCCATTCTCTGGGATGGCTGAAGCACAACAGCCATGCTGGAGATGGAGACCCACCCACACATCACCATGCCCAGCTTCATCCCAACAGTTTCCTTAGGCTCTGCCTAAGCAGTGCACACAGACCTCCTGTGGTTGCCTTTTCCGTGTGAAGCTTCATTTTGTCTTCAAGGATGCTGACTCTTCTGGAGCACAGCAGTCACCATCACCCCCATCCCAGTCTTGGGCCCTTTTCACTAGGAACATTCTATGTCCTAGTCAGTGTAACTTGGACTTCTGCTTCAACCAGTTCTGCATTGAAGAAGCCATGAGCCACAAAATTCCTTTTCTCAGAATTTGCGCTTCCCTTTTGCCACAACACACTGAAAGGAAACCGTGCTGTAGAGTTAGAGTGATAGAGAGACCCTGTATGGTCCACCTGTTGGCCAGAATAGTGATACCTTATACAACTACCAGACAGTATTTGAGCCAGAAAGTTGATATTGGTGTAACCAGTGACATCAGCATTCACTGGGGTGTGTTTAGTTCTGCAGTTTCTACACATGTAAAGGTATGGATATCATCACACCCAAAATGTTCATATCTCCATCGCCTCGGGATTCCGCATGCTGTCATTTCCTGCTGTGTCCAGGAAATGGATCCATGCTCTATCATTCTGTCACTTCAAGGGTGCTGTGAGCTCCTTCTGTAACTGCTCAGAACCATTTTTTCCCCTTAAGGTCTATCCAAATTGCTGCATTTATCAATTGTTGTTTATTTTTTATTACTTCATACAGTTGTCCCTCAGTGTCTGGTTGGGATAGAAGAGGAAGAGAGGAGAGAGAAGAGAGGAGAGAGACAGAGACAGAAAAAGACAGAGAGACCAAGTTCTCTGGATAAAGCCAGGGCAACGTGAGGTAGAACAGGACATGGGAGAAGACATGTGTGGTGATTTCAAGTTCAGACCCCAAATGAACTAGGGAACAAGACTGTCTAAACAAATCGAGAAGTTCAACCAACTGCCAGTGGAAGAAACACAGAAAAGAACACACTGAACATGGAGGGTAACCTGGCAGCCACGTCGGCTGCCGCATTAGCCCAGTGGATCAGCTGTTCACACGGATCCTTCCTCATCCCTGCATGTGTTTTATTACCATAGATGTCCACTTGATAAAGAGGATAATCTTCCCTGACAGTTAAAGATATATAAGTAGCTGCACTCTCCTGCCAGAACCTCTAAACAAGTTTTGAAAGACCACAGTGATAGCAAAATACAGAGGCAGACAGCATCAACCTCCCATCCCTCCACAGAAACAGCAAAAACTGTCAGAACTCTGTGGGACAGAAGGTTCATAGCAACCACAGTAGTTGTGTCTGTTTGCTCTTCTTTCTGGGGTCTTTCTGAGGACAGGAGACAAGGTCTCCTTTCAGGTTACCCTGAGATCCTGCCTCATGGTACCCCTAGTCTCAAGCAGGATCTTGACTTCCTAGGCTAGGATCAGAGACTCTCCTCTCAGCCTCATTCACTTTGATTTTGCAGACTCCTTAGAGACCAGAGATCAGGAGGGGAGTCAGTAGAGAGTCTCACACCACCTGCGGGAGTTTAAACTTGGCTAAGCAAACTTGTAGAACAGCAGAGGTGATCCCACTCCGTCTCTCAGTGATCACAGATGGTCACCTGCCCATCTCCCCTTTCCCTATCTACTATCTACTCTCAGCAAATGAGCGAGATCCTGCAGCTCTTGTCCTTGTGTGCCTGTCTGATTTGACCAATATGTTATACTGAAAGGAAACATTGACATGGTGCCTCACAAATGTATACCATCTTATGTATCAGTTAAAACAAATAAATAAAAAGTTTAAATTAATAAAGCCTGTCTAAATGTCAGTTTACTGATACTTAGCAGAACCTTACAGAAAGCAGCAACACTCCTGCTCAGCAATAAGGGTGCCACCAAGGGTGGGATTTTCCCTATTCCCCAGGCTGCACTAGCTTTAGTCTGTCAATGGCCTCACAAAAGAGGAATTTTTCTAATGCAAACTCTGAAGGGAAAAGGGAGGAGGGGAGAGGGAGGAGGAGGGAGGAAGAGAGGGAGGAGGGGAAGAGGGAAGAGGGGGGGAGGGGGAGAGAGAGGAGGGGGAAGGCAGAAGCATTGGAGCACACACCTGCAAATAAAGCCAGGATGGGATTCTCTCTTCAGTGTGTGTGTGTGTGTGTGTGTGTGTGTGTGTGTGTGTGTGTGTGTCTGTCTGTCTGTCTGTCTGTCTCTCTCTCTCTCTCTGTGTGTATGTGTGTGTGTGTATGCATGCCCATGTACGTGTGTGGGTGGGCTTTCAAAAGACAAAAGTTTACCTTATGTATCTTTCCTCAAGAACCGTCCACCTTTTTTTGAGCCCCAGGGATCTGCCCATCTCCAATGCTTCCCCAGCACTGGGATTATAAATTCGTGCAACCACATCTGGTTTTGGGGTGCTTAGAATCTGGACTTAGGTCCTCATGCTTGCACAGAAAACACTTCACTGACTGAGCTATCTCCCCAGCCTCCTCTCTGTGATTCCTTTGTCTTCTCTGGGAAGGTCCGGAATAGGTGCATGGGGAAAGGGAAAGTCCTGGAGAGAGGTGAGGGTTGGATCTGAGGTGAGTGAATCCCCCAGGTTTATGTGCTGGGAACTGGGCCCTCCATGTGGCAGTATTGGGGACTGTTAAGAAATGGGGTCTAAAGCAATTCTGGGATTTACCTCTGCAATTCCAGCATATAACGTGTATCTTCTCTGACCACAATGATACAAGACGAGAAACCAACAGTAAGGGTTGGCTGGGTGTGGTGCAGCACACCTGTAATTCCAGCACTCAGGAAGCTAAGCCAGAAAGATTGCAAGTTTAAGGTCAGCTTGGATAACAAAGTGAGCTCCCGTCTCAAAAAAAAGAAAAATGTATTTTTTAAATTTCAAGAGGTCGATCCTAGTGGGAAGTAACTGATTTGACAGCACTTAGAGTAATGAAGATGCTTAGATCCTGCTTGGTTTCCTGAAAGGGTTGTTTTAAAATCCTCCACTCTCTCTAGCTTCCTGATTTTCAGCAAGATCTCTTCCTACACATGCTCCTGCCACGATTCCATCTGCCCTCACTAGAGGCCAAGCAGATGGGCTGCCTGATTTTGGAATTTCAGCTTTCCAAGCTAGAGCTAAATAAACCTCTTTCCTTTGGTATTCTGCTAAAGAAAGATGGACTAATGCAAGAGGAAGGGGAAGGAGGAAGACGTATAACCCATCAGAATGAAGATGAGAATCAGAGAGGCAGAGAGAGAGGACAGGTTGACAGGGTGAAGTGGCGGATCTGGAGGTGCCAAGGACTCAAGTTCAGACCACACTGTGAGGTGCTATGTGTCAGGAGGCAAGACTGAGTCTCTCTGGGGTGCAGTGTGCCCATTAGCAAGCTGTGAGGGTAAGGCATTCTGGGATTCTCTATCACATGGCACTGCGTGAGGCAGTAAGAGCCTATTCTCTGTAGACATTTATTTTGCCTTTCCCCCCAATGTCATGATCTTCTCCAGAGTTTAGCTCTGGGATGGAAATGTTCCTGCTGACAGAATTGGGCCAGAGGAGGAGGTCCTTTGGAGAGCAGAGCCAGGCAAGCACTGCTCTGATCCAGTGAGGGGCAACTGCTGTCCCTGAGGAGCCCAGCTCGAACCTACTCTATGGAGGCTCACCTGGGCCAGGTAAGGTTCCCAGGGTGGTTTCTGTTCTGGTCAAAACAAACCGGGCTTGCAACTTCCAGGATTCTAGAGACAGGAAGATCTCAAAGTTGAAAACACGTCCTAAAGGCAGAGAGCAGGAGCCCTTCAGTCACCAGATTCTCTACTCAGCAAGTTGGAGATCACACTATACAGTGTCCACCAGCCATATGGCACTGCTTAAGCCTAAGCAGAAACTCATTTAAATTAAGCTGAAATTCAGCACTGAGTTCCTTGGCCACATTAGCCTTGCTTTGATTAGACAGTGGCTATGTGTGGCTGGGGGTGATGTTGTGAGCAGCACAGATATAAAATACTTCTACTCCCACAGAAAGATTTACTAACCAGTGCTGATTTAAGTGGATTTATACGTTTTACCACTGAATATCTATTAAATGTTAACATTTGTGACCTGTCCTAGGCACTGGGCATACAACAATGAGGAAACTAGGTGAAAGGTTTCCCTTATGGAACCTAGATTCTACTGTGGGGGTGTAGAAAAACCAAAGGTGGGGAGGGAGAGAGATAAATGCATAGGTAACTGGACAGACAGACAGAGATGTTATTAAGATGGAAAGATACAGTAAATAGGTAGACTGAAAAACAAAAGTTATGTAATTGTCTCATTGATACAGAAAATTCCTTTGACAATTTCTGACATTTGGATGCAAACTCTTTGTATACTGGAAATAGTGGGAACAGCCTCAACTTGATAAAGGGCATTTATGAAAAACCTACAGCTAATATTCTAAAAAAACATGGGTTCTTGGCTCCTAATATTAAGAACAAAGCAAAGATACCAGCTTTCCACAGTGACTATGCCATATTGTTTTTGGAGTTCCTAGCCATCGCGGTAAGATGAGAAAAAGAGATGCAAGCCACTCGGAACTGAAGGGAAAATATAAACCTGTCTTTCTTCACAGATGACAGGATTGGGTAGGTGAAAAGTCCTACTGAACCTTCAAAAAAGAATAAATCTAAGGGAAAAATAAGAGAGACCAAGAAGGTAACAATGTTTTACATCTCAGTAAACCCATCACACGTTGAAAAATATCATAAATTTAAAAGGCATTATATACCCTGACAAATTCACCATAAAGTCAAACCATCAGTACTAGTAGAAAGTCAGTGGGACAGAAGAAATGATATGATTGAAGCAGCGTAATGGCCTGGGAACTAAGAAGTTTCTGGCATTGGAGGCAGGTGAAAAATTCTGGGAAGACGGATATTCGTTGAGCCCTGGGCCAGAAGGCCTGGAGGGAGCAGATACAAATGTTTTGCTGAGTATTCTGGCCCCACTGGAGGGGAGACATGTGACTCACAGGGAGATTGCCCTCTGAAGCTGGAGAGATGTAGACTTGTCTTCGTGTAGTCTTGATTTCCTTCTGGAAAACAGGAGAGCAGGAAGGCCTACTGATAGGGAAGGCATGCAGAGAGATTCAGGTGCTTGTAGAGCTGTCGGCACCCTGGGAAACAAAACATCACATCCTGCCTGGTGCATGGCGTAGGCTTGTAATCTCAGCAATGGGGAAGTGAAAACAAGGAGATCCCTGGGGCCCACTGCCAGCCAGCCTAGCCTACTGGGTGAACACAGGCCCCAGCAAGAGCCTTCATCTCAAAAAGTAAGGTGGATGGTTCCTGAGGAATGACACCAAAGGTTGACCTCTGGCCACACACACACACACATGCACACACCACACACACACCTCCCATATGCACGCACACACACATGCACACACACGCACAAATATCACACTTCCTGGGAGCAAAAGCATGAGAAAGGGAGAAAGGTTGGAAGGAACAGCAGTGTGGCGGTGTAAGCTCACAAAGCTTCAGCCTCCCTCAGCCAAGGAAGGTGGTGTGCCATGGATAAGTTCATCACATGACGGCCTTCACCCCAGGGGCCACATAGTCTTCCCTCATGTGAGTCTCCGCCTTAGGCTCCTGAGACAATTGCTCCTTGAGGCAATTCTGGCCAACTGAAAGCACCAAAGATGGGGTTGAGAGGGAGTCAGAGTAGAGGGGGCTTCTCCAGTGCGCACTACTTTAAGATAAATGCCTCTAGCTTCCACATATAGCAGAGAACATGTAGCATTTGTCTTTCTGTATCTGGCTCAGCGCTCTTTGCATACCACCCTCAACTGCATTCATGTCGTAAGCATGATGCCATTTTAGGGCTGAATGTGGCCTAGTATACCACATGTCCTTTATCCATTCATCAGTCAATGGCCACTTGGGTTGCTTCCACTTCTTAGCCATTACGAATAGTGCTGTAGAGAGCACGGAGGTGCAGATGTCTTTGGCAGATTGGCTCCAGCTCCTTTGCATCTATATGGCCAGGACTGAAATGTCAGCTGACTTACACTTCGAGGATCATGACACCTAAGCGCCCATGGAGTCTCACCTGGATTGCACAGACACAGCAGACAGGAGTTGTCGTGACCACTCTTATGTGATGCATCTTCCCCACTCATGATGCAAAACCCAGATCAGACCACTGGATTGCTGGGGGTTGGAGGAGACATCACCAAATCCACCCACAACCTTACCTGGAAGGGACCCTGCCTTAGGAGCACAGGGGCAAGTGTCCCTTCCAATCCCCCTTGCTCTCAGCATCTCCACATGGTGGCAGTGTTGGCTGAGAAGCAGAACCTGACTGAGTCCGCCAATCAAACACAAAGGGTCCCAGTTCACCTGTCACAAAGCTGAATCCCTTCATGAAGAAAGGCTGGGTGGTCTCAGGCCCTCATCTCCTGCTAAGGTGTGTGAGCCAGAGCAGCAGACAGCAAATCTACAGATTAGGATGGGCCGTTACAGGAGTCTGGGACTGGAACTCCATGATGCTGTGATTTTTTTTAAAACTCCAAATCTCATTTTCTCATTCTAAGATGTTGCATCTGTAACTCTCTATTTAGAGCATCATAAAATTTCAAGATCCAAGAGTTCTACTTAATTAGCTACAGAGTGCTGGGTCCTACAATTTCACAGACTGCTCCCATAACTTTCAGATTCTGTCTGTTTTTGTCTTCAGTGTAGAGATTCATGATTCCACACATCCCCACAAAGGGTCCAAGCAAAGGCAGTCGAGGCGAGAACAGTTTTAGACTTGCCCCCATGTGACTCTGCCCTAAATGAAGAAAGGAGGGCTGTGAAATGCCCAGAGGTCCAGGCTGTACTTTGAAGTTAAAGTTAACAGGAGGAAGAAGATGGGGAACACGAGGGGCCCCAGATCAGGATCTAACCTATTTCTCCACATTGTGCCGTTCACCCTGAGTCTGAGGTTCTGGTTACTTCCATAGGGTCTGTGATAACTTGGGCATGGTTGAGTATGTTTCCCCTGGCTTCATGGGGTGAAATTTAATCTTCATTGTGATGAGACTAGAAATCTCATCAGCATATGGACCTTCGGGAGGCAATTACAGTTAGAGAAGGCCATTGGAGTGGGCCCTGTAATTGAACAGTGGGGGGGGGAGGGGAGAGAGAGGGAGAGAGAGAGAGAGAATAGAAAGCCATCACTAGAGATACCTCTCAACCATAGGCCTCCAGAACCACAAACTCCAATAAACCCTTTTAAAGTTACCCAGCCTGTGGTACCATTATAGCAACAGAAAACAGGCTAACACAGGGTCTAACCTGATGAAAATAGAATTCCAGAGGGACCACTTGGAAATGAAGCACAGGAAGAGAAAGTCCACAAGGAAACAATATCTGAGAAAGAGCAACTTCATTCTGCAGGAGATAACCGCATGCTTCTACAGTCGCTCCAGGGCGACTGCCCAGTCAAACTCTGGGTGCTTTACCTACCATAATTATTTGGAAATGAGTGCATCATGGAGTCAACCCAGAAAGACAACACTGGGACTGGGCCCACATCAGCTCACCTACTGTGATAGTTACTTTTCTCTTTGCTGCAATAAGGAAAAGGGCTTATTTTGGCTCACAGTTGGAGGGTACAGTCCATCACGACAGAGAAGCCCAATGACAGGAGTCTGCGGCAGCTGATCACATTGCATGAGCAGTAGGAAGCAGAAAGAGACGAATGCTGTCACTCAGCTCACTTTCCACCTTTTATTCATTCCAGGACTCTAGTCCACGCACTGGTAATACCCACAATTTAGGGTGAGTCTTTCCATCCTGGTTAACCCCAGAAACTCCCTCATAGACACACCCAGAGGTCTGTCTTCATAGTGACCCTATATCCTGTGAGTTGACAGCTAACTTTAACCATCACAGCAGCAGTCTCCTGCTCAGAAAACCTCACAAACATGAAATCCTTCACACGTAGCCAACCATTTGGCCCAGAAGACAACTGGCCTTCTGAGCCCTGCAATCTGTCTCTAAGTCCCCCTTAGATGGATAGAATATAGCCCTTAGAACACTTGCATCCCAGAGTGATGGAGATAGCCTCTGCAGCACTGGATGATTGCTATCTTGTGACCACAAAGCCCTGGTGGAACACCATGCCCACAGCAACATAATTGCTGTTCACAGCACCCCAAGGGCTTTGGAGACATTTTCTCACTATAAACCTGTATTACACTAAAAAGCTTCCAAAGAAACAAGAGGACATGGAGATCTGTCAAGGGGCCTGCAATTTAGGAAAGGACTTAATACAGGGCCCTTCCCCTGCCTCAGTCTTGGGGAATGCTTTTGCAAGACCTCCTTGCGGACATTTGAAACCAATAACAACCCCAAATCCTACACATATTAATTTTTCCTACACACCTGTGATAAACTTGAACTTAAAAACTAGGTACAATAGCTGCTATACAACCACAATTCACAGTGAAACAGATCTGCTTCTTCACAACTCTGCAGACAGAGGACTCAGTCTCATCTTAGATGTTAGCAACCTCAACATGCAATCCTTTTTTTTTTTTTCTTTCTTTATTGAAAAAATTTATCTTTTGGGGGGCTGAAGAGATGGCTCAGCAGTTACGAGCACTGACTTCTCCTGCAGAGGACCCTTCAGTTGCCAGAACCCACATGGTTGCTAACAACCATCCATAACTCTGGTTCTGGGGGATCTGACTCTCTCTTCTGGCCTCCAAGGGCACAGGCTTACACATGGTGCACCTACATACGTGCAGGCAAAATACACATGAAACCAAAATAAAATCTAAAAAAAGGAAATTCTACTCACTTTTTTAGTTAAAGGAGACACTTTTAGGGCTTTTCCTTGTCATGTCTGATTTCCAGTGTCATAATTCTTTCAGGCTATTGAGGAAAGTAATGGTCACTTAAATGGAAGCACAGGGCATGGCTACTGTTGTTCTCATAAAAGAGGTGGCTGCCGGTGACTTAACAGGAGGGTACAGTACACAGTGTGGATTCTCTGGACAGCAGGACAGTGGGGTGATTCACATTCCATGTGGACAGAGTCAGATTTCATCACACCCCACACAATGGAGTACAATTTGGAATTTGTGAATTGCTTATTTCTGGAATTTTCCCCTTAGTATTTCTGGTTAACTGGAGGTGACAGGAACCACAGAACACGAAACTTTGGATAAGGAGGAATGACTGTAAGTATTGCTATAAGCTAAGAAAATAGGGCACTCAGAAGGTGGAGGCAGAAGGGTCAGGGGTTCAAGGTCAGCCTTAGTTACACATCGAGTTCAAGGTCAGCCTCAGCTATACAAGTTCAAAGTCAGCCTCAGATACAGGAGCCCCTAACTCAAAGAGAGAGAGAGAGAGAGAGAGAGAGAGAGAGAGAGAGAGAGAGAGAGAGAGCGCCCAATATAAGAAACAGACATGCCAGATCAGACAGGAGGAACACACTGAGATAAGTCAGTAGTAGGCCAGGGAAGCAGAATACCCAAAAAACTCATGAGCACAGCAAGGCAAGTGGAGCAGCCACATGGGCTGTGTGAGCTGGGAACAGCCATGATACAACCTGGAGACCATGTATAGACTAGGAACTATAGACACGCAAACCATGTAAGCCTCTCACAGAAGACAAGGTGATTCCCAAAGATAGACCATCCTGAGTGGGAAGCCTTGCTTTCAAAAGCCCTGCTGAAATGTACCCATATCAAGGATTGCCACAGACATGGCTATGAAAGTGGTAACACTGCCTGTTCCTGAGAAGACAGAGTTAGATGGAGGGGGACGAGACGGTGTGAAGAGGAGGTGCAAGAAGAAAGAACAGTCTCAGCTGAGCAGGAAGCTCTTCAACTGTGAAGAAAGGAACATACCATCAACAGAAGCACAAGATGGTCCACACAGACAGGTGTGGATAGAGAGGGCTGTTCAGAGACAGCAGGAGAGGAGTCGGGGGATACCCAGGCCCAAGGCCAGGAGAGTTCGCCCTTTGAAGTCAGCTCCAGCAGCAGGTGTGGGGGAATCATTTCCTTCTTGTCAGCTGTTCCCCCCATGCTTGCTTTAGTGATACCATTCTCAGTGCCAAAGCAGCTGGAAGTGCCCTGGCAAGTTCCCAGTGCACTGTAGAATACTTTCTGTTGTCCAGAGAGGGCCCTGTTGGATACAGATAAGTTTTATTTCAGTGAGAATGATTCTACACTCTCAAAGATCTTGTCTCTGGGGCTGGAGAGACAGTTCAGCAGTTAAGAGCACTTGCTGCTCTTGCAGAGAACCCAGGTTTGGTTTCCAGCACCCAGAGAGCAGCTCACAACAATCTGTAGTTCTAGTTCTAGGGGATATGACACCCTCTTCTGGCCTACAAATGCATCATACACATGTGATGCACTTACATGCATGCAGGCAAAATGCTCAAGTACACAAAAAATAATTTTTTCAAAAAGGAACTTTCCTCCATGAAACCAGGCTTGGAGGCTATTGCTGCAATTAAAAACAAGGACAACATGTACATCAGGTGATGCTGTTGGTGGGCTCAAATAACTGCAGTTATTTGAAAATGAAATTAAAGTAGCATGTGTTGGTTCAAGGTGTACCTCAGTGACAGAGTGCTTGTATGAAAATCCCTGAGTTTAATCACACACACACACACACACACACACACACACACGCACACACAATGCTATACAGCTCTTTCAATCGTGTGTGATTTTTCTTTTTGCAAGTAGCTACTGATCATTAAGTTGTTACAACAAGAATGATCTTTCCTGCAGGATCACCCATATATGGATGTCTTGTCTCATCAAAGTCATGTTCAGTTCCTTAAGGCTCAGCTTCACAGTCTCACCATAGAGACTTTTTAAATACTCTCAGCTACCACAACCCCTTTGCAACGCTGGCTGCTGAGGTCTTACCCATATTTCTGCCCCACCCTGCTTGAGCTCTCTCCACTGTGTCTGACCAGTGGGAAAGTCTGTGGGAAAGCAACTTGGTCTCACCTTACAGCATCCACAATGCACTCACCAAGTGCCCATCCTCGTGTCCAGGGTTCATACTTTCCTGTCCCTAGGCAAACTAACTGATGTGGGACAGCTCGCTCTGTGACAGCAGAGGGCGCTCTCAGGAACACCCAGATCCCCAGACAGGTAGGGAACCACAGGCAAATGCAGACACTGCTCACAGCAAAAGAGACAAAACCCAGGTGTGCTGTGAACTGCACAGCCCCCTAAAGCCAGGCTGCTAGTTAGAGAGAAAGAAACACCAGGTATTGTGGCACATAGCTCCCAGTACACTGTCATAGGCCAAGGCAAATAGATCATATGTCTAAGGCCAGCTTGAGTAATACAAAAAGTTCCAGGTGAATCCGAACAGAGGTTGCATAAAGATCCTGAAGGAAGAAAGGGATGGAAGAAGGGAGAAGGGAGGGGAAGGAGAAGGAATGAAGGGAGGGAGGAAAGGAAGAGAGACAGTGAGCAAGGGAGGAAGGGGAGAGAGGGAATCCCAGAGGTTCAAGTGTGGTAGAAAACCCTTCTCCTGCACTGGTCCACACTAAGTGAGGAGGACCCATCTCTCAGGGATCCAGGGAGCACCAGCTCAGCTGGGACACAGGTTGCTATTCTGGTGCCCAATGATGAGATCCAGAATGGGGCAGGACCCTGCTCTCTCAGATCTTGGTGGTTGCCCGAAAACTCTGCGTGAGCTTGGCACAAGGTCCTTGGAAGGCTAGTGACCCTCAATATCCTTCTACCCATCTGGGGATTCAGAGTGCCTGGCTCCCCTCTTTTCTGTTCTCCCCTTCCTCTAGCCCAGCCAGAACTGGCTCAGCAGGGGCCAACACAACTGCAGGGAATCAAGGAAGACCCCTTTTCTGCACAGTCTTGGAAGTCCCCATCTCAGCAACAACTCCCACCTGCCTTGGTTCAATCTGCTACACTGACCTGAAGGTGCTTTGTGATGATCCAAGCTTCTAGGGAAGGCTCAGCAAGACAGAGCCTTTACTTAGGAGGCTTGATAGGGGCAGAGTTCAGTTTCCACCTAGGCTCTCAACTCTGGGTCTTCCTGTACTGATAGGAGGGGGATTTACTGGCCCTTTGGTGTCCATCAACCAAGCTGCAGGCAGCTTCATGGAGAAGATGGAAGAAACTAAGGAGACCTGAGAGGCTTTGCAGGCCAACAGGTGGGGGTAGGAGTCTGAGAAGACAGCACCCGTATGCTCATGTGGTGAGATCTGTACAAGATCCACTGAAAACAAGGGTATGTCCTGCCTGTACTTAAGGTCACTCTCCTTTGTCTCTGAAGAGTCAGCAGCATCTGGAGTGTTCCTCCCCATGGCTCTGATCCTCAGACCTGGGCACTGGGGAGGTGGAGATGCTGGGAGCTTGCCCATCTCAGGCCCCCACCCCATCCACAGCCCAGGTTCCCCCAGTAATGTGATAATTGGGTGGGATTTTCACTGAGAGAGAGGGAAAGTCCAGAGTACTGACGAACCAGTTCCCCTCCCTCCCTGTCTCACCCAGAGTTCTTCTATCCTTCCCTCTAGGGAGGGAGGGGGGCAAATAGTGACTCAGAGGGTGGACAGGGACCAGGCTTGCTAGACTGAGCAGACTCACAAAGCAGTATAGAGGAAAGGGAACCTATGTTGAAGGAGAACGATTCTCGCTTTGAATTCTGGTCTCCTGGTGCTTTCTTCCAAGTGACTTCTGGAGCCAGGGTCCATAGGACACACCCCAAGTTCCTTTTTGGATGGTAAGCCAAACTGGACACAGGGCTAGGGGTGGGGAGCAGACTGTAGGGAGCAACCTGTCTATGTCTCCAGACTATGCTAAACCCACAGGGCAGCTGAGCCATCACCAGCTCCCAGAAGCTGCCTTGTCAGTGCAGCTCTGCCCTGTTCCAGAGACCTCTTCAAAAAGCCCGTACACCCTAGCCACAGGTGAGATAGAGTTCAAAGTCAAGGGCTCTAGAAGTGGACAGAGCACACCATTAACAAGCCTGAAACTTGCATTTGTATCTTTTGCCCATGGCGACTCTTTCCCTAATTCCAAACCACCACAAGAATTTCTGCTGAGCTTCCCTTAAAGCCTTGTTGGGTTGAGAACCAATCCCTGGTGAGAGAGTACCTCTTTTCTATTATGATCCTGACTTGGCTACCCGCCCCCCCTGCCAAATTACAGAACTCCCTGGTTGCAAATGGCCTGGGTCTGAGGAATCCCCAGTTAGTGTGTGTGAACTTGGAAAATTCAATTTCCCTTCCTTCTCCATCAGCAAAATTATAGTTTGCCAAAACTGTCAGAATTCTCTCTGCTGAAGAGGCTACCGCCTTGAACAGATCTATATAGTCTTGGTCCCAGAGTCAGTTCCCAAGACCTGCAACAACCTCCCATGGGTACCTGCACTGCTCTAGGTTTCTGTATTCTCTTTCTTGTTGGATTTGAGGGAGAGGGCGGAGGGTCAATCCTTGTGCCTCAAACAGCACCCTTCTCCCTTATTGGTATCTGCCTACAGAACTGGGCTGTGGTCCCTGCTCCGGGCTGGAAGGAGGCTGCAGGCAGGTTCACAAGGCATGGCCTGAGGGATTCGCCTCGGACAGGCATTACCCGTGGACAAGGTGTTGGATGAGAGCAGCTTCAACTCTGACGCCATAAGAGCAAAAGACAGGTCGTGGCAGAATGGGAAAAGGAGTGCGGGCGGGAGCAATGCGTGTTCTGCCCTGGAATTGGAGAGCCAGGTCCTGGCCCAGTAACCCTGATGCATGAGATCTGAGAAGAACTCAGACTGAGCCCTAAGAGTAGCCATTGCAACTCCCAGCTGGCATAGCTCTGCCTTGAAAGGCCATTCACCCACTGCACACCAGCACTTCACGCACACCTGGGCATCCAACACCCTGAGCACCCCGGGGGCACATCTGCACACTCACAGCAATCTACACATACCCGCGGCCTCCAGCCTCCCCTCCCCCGCCCCGGTGAAGACCCCAGCATCCCTCGATGAACACCGACGTACCCAGGCACCCTGCAACACCTTACCCCAGCACCCGCGCACCCTCGACCGCCGGAGGGGCCAGCACCGCGAGGCCCCAACCCCCAGGGCCCAGCCCGCCCCCTCCCCGCCCCGCCCCGGCCCCAGCCCCGGCGGGCGCCCCCCGCGGCGCTGCCCCGCCCCTGCCGCCCCGCGCCGCCCAGGGCCTCGGCCCGCCGCCCGGCCGCCGGCCCACCTGGCGCAGCGCCGCCCTCCGAGCCCGCGCACCGGTGCACACCCGGGAACCCCGCGCACCCCGCGGCCACAGGACAGCCCAGAGCCACTGCTGCGGCGCCACCTCCCAGGGCCGGGCCAGCCCCAGCGCCCGCGCTCTCGGGGCGGACTCCCCGCCCTGCGCGCTCTCCAGCCCGCGATGGCCACACTCGGATACTTCTTAGTGCTCTGCAGCCTGAAGCAGGCTCTGGGCAACTACCCGATCTGGTGGTGAGTGAGTCTCCTCGCGTTCGCCCGGGCCCCAGTGCCGCCCTAGAGCAGCCGCCACCTCGGGCAGGGCCCCCACCGACGCTCCGCGCTCTGGCTGCGGGCGGGTTGTTTTCCTTGGCCGCCACTTAGACCTGTTCGGGCCGCAGCTGGGACGCGGGGTGGCAGAGCTTCCGGGGACATTGATTTCCTTGGCGGGTAGGGAGGGAGAGCAGAGATCGTCCAAGCTACCCCTGGCGTCGAACAAGGACGGCAGAAGCGGGTCAACACATGACATTAACGCCCAGGTGATGGTCGAGGACAGAGGGCAAACAGGAAACAGCGCAGGGAAAAGGGAGAGTCTCCTCAGGGACCGCATTTTACACACACACACACACACACACACACACACACACACACACACACAACTTTAAAACAAAGTCGGTGAGACAAGACTGAACAGCTCGGAGCAGCGCAGTTACGTAAAGACAGCCCGGGACCAGGCGGGGAGTGGCGCGGAGCCGGCGGCAAAGACGCACTGGGGGCCAGCTACCAGTTCTGCAGAGCTTCCACACCGCTGTCAGGTTGTAGGGGTCTGCCAGCCCGCAGTCTGCATCTGCCTGGCAAGGAGGAAGCGCTGCTGTCGGGAGGGATAAGAGGGTGAAGTAATGGGTTGCAGAGCCTTCCTAGTTATGGGCTCGGGTACCGCGCCTTGGAGAGGCGGGACAGCATCCTCCCTCCAGACCAGGAACATGAGAAGATACGGGTCTCGGTCTGGGGACGGAGTTCAGATAAAGCAAAAAAAAAGGTTTCGGCCCCTATGTCTTCCGCACACAGACTGAGAGGAGAAGGAATCGGGGCGACCCTTCCTGGGGTGTGTGACACCACCACCTCGTTCACTCCGTGCAGCTCGGACGCTCAGATGCACCGATCTCACCAACACAAGCGAGAGGAATGCGGGCGCCAAGGGGCCGGGGCGCGCCGCTGGTGGAGCCTTGTTGGACAGACGCCTCCCCACAAACATGCTCACTCTTCCCCCCACCCAGCAACACTCTCCGACGGCTTGCCTGGAATTATAATAATTATGCCGAGGGGAAGGGGGAGATCGAGCAAGCCGAAGT
Organism: Eospalax fontanierii; assembly: GCA_035773235.1. Classification (NCBI taxonomy): domain Eukaryota; kingdom Metazoa; phylum Chordata; class Mammalia; order Rodentia; family Spalacidae; genus Eospalax; species Eospalax fontanierii. Next base: position 486,427 of record CM069546.1, read on the forward strand.
ACATCTAATCCGATAATCATTTTTCTTCGAGATGCTTCTAGAGAGGAGCTGAGGAGCCCAGGGTGGGGACGCGGGGCCGGCGCCGCGGGGGGTGGGAGGGAGATGGAAGGGTGGGTAGCCCCGGGTTGGCCAGGAGAAGGAGAGGCTGCTGGGCAGGGGACGCGCTCTGGAGGGATACCGGGGAACCTGGGCTCCCGGCGCGTCCTACCCGCCCGCGCCACACCTGCAGAGCTAGATGGTCCCGCAGAGCGCGGGTTGAAGCGGGCACACCTCGGAGCGCGTCCACTCTGACCCGCGTCTCGCCGGCCGCCGGGAGCCAGGGGCAGCGCGTCCGAGAGAGCCCCGCGGGCTGCCCGATCCCGAGCCAGGCTTCTAATTAGAACCCGCCGCCACTGCATTCCTGGGCGAAAGAGGAAGCGCCTTCGCCCCCGCGTTCCTCCTATAAAGAAGGGCCTTGTCGCCAGCCTCTTGGCTACCACGAGCCCTGGCATCTTTGTCCCCACGGTCCTGAGGGGTCTCTAGCCTGGTTCACCCACGCCAACACACGTACAGTTTCCTTTTTACCTTAGGTTGTTTGTGTTCTATTCCGAACGACCTCAGGTCCCTGGGGGCGCACTCTTTCTACAGGTGAGCACTGAGAGGTGTGAGAAAAGTGAAGCCCCCTGCCCCCCGCCCCGGACTGGGGCAGCCCTTTGGCCCAAGAAAGTGGCACGGAAGTCCACCTGGTATTCATAGGGGTGGGTGACAAGGGCCACCTTTCCGCCTCCCCCTACTCTCACTTTGTTCTCTGTAGGATTCTCACACTTAAGGATTCTGCTTCCTGAGAGGCAGCCCCTCTCTCTAGGGGATGCCGGCTCCCTGGGGACAAGACAGAGTTACCCTGCGGCTTCTTCCATCCCTCTCTGCCCGGGGCAGGCTGAATCAGGAAGGACAAGCTTCCCCGGGGTCAACTTGAGCCACCACAGGAGCATGATGGAGAGAAAGGGTCCCTAGAATAGTAACAATGACTGTGGTCACTTTGTATAGTATAAACTCAGGCTCTCTAATAAAAAGTTGAGCTGCAGTTTCTAGCTGGCCAGGCTTTCGCTGCTTTCTCTTTTCTCCTGTCTACACTATACCCTTAAATAAAACATTACCCCAGAAGTGGGAGTTGGGGGACATCTAGGCCACTGCTGGGTGGGTTCCCCCTGAGGCTTGCAGGAAAGCAGAGGGGGAGACTCGGGGACCACTCTATGATTAGTCATGTTCACAGTCAGCCTCCCCATTGATTGTTTCACTTCACCTTCCTTCCCAGTAATGAAGTCTTGGGCTCTACCGCCTTCTTCTTAGACTCCAGCTCTCTCTTCCTCACCCCTCTGTAGCTCCCCTCCCATATGAAAGTGAAAGTGACTGAGGGGAACCTCCTCACCGGGAGGAACAAAACCAGGAAACAGCTCAAATCAGGAGTAATTAGACTTTTGAAGTTGGTGTGGCTCTTAGGGGGAGGGGGCAGGAGAAAGTTACAGCACCCTGTGGGAATGTGAAGGGTCACCACTTGCTTGGAAGGATGGTATATTCAACCCCAATGATCAGGCTGCAGAGAGGCAGGCCCATCCCAGGTAAGACCTCCAAGAGTGTCTGTTCTAGGCCCCTGGGGGCGATAGGGTAGGTGACAAGCAAGGAACCCAGATCAAGTCAGACAAAAAAGGTCTCTCTGTGCCTCTGTCCCCTCCCTGTGTCAGATTCTCTTCTTGCAGAAGTCGAATTGATTGGAAAGAGCCCAAGGGAACAGAGGACATTCCATGAGGCTAAATGGATGTGGACTCCATCAGGGAACAGTTCCTATGGGCACTGAACACACTCCAAGATGCAGGAGGCCTCCCTCCTTCCTCCAGCTTCATCTTATCACCTCCCTAGACAGGGCTTAGAGGTCAGCCTCCTGGCAACCTCCTTCTCCCCAGGGTCTGAGCCAATCTTCTGGCAGGCAACTGACTATTGAACTTTCAGATTCCTCTGAGCCCTCCACATGGCTGCAGGGTTGCATTCCCACCTTCACTGGGTCTGCCTGCCTCCATTCTGGTTCTCACACACATCCTCACTACTCCCTGGATTTCCTGTTTAGGTGACCACTTCTTTGCTCCTTGGTCCTTTACCTGTGGAAAAGCCTGAGCCTATCCCCACCACATCTGCTTTCTCTCTTTTACATCAGGGTCCTCCTCCTGTGGCCCAGGCCCTGCTGGACTGTGGGCTCTTGAGCACAGAGGCCACACTGCAGAGCAGGTGAGACAGCTGCCCAGACAATCTCCTCTCTGAGGTTTGCTCTGGTATCCCTGAGCCGGTGTACTGTGTCCCACGAATGGAAACTTTAGTGAGCCCCATTTCTGTAGAACCAGGTCTAGTTCCTCTGCTCAGCACATGGGTCCTTCTTGCTTCTAACTGTCTTCTGTAGCCCTGGCCCCTATGTGTTCATGGGCTCAAGATATCCTAGGAGCTGGTGCTCTTCTTCTTGTCTCCTTCTGACTTGGTGATGGCTGTCAGCAGTTGACCCACAGTGGAGACAAGGCATCCTGGTAGAGCACAGCATAGGTGAAAGAGTGCTGAGGGAGCTGTGACCCTGGGCTGGGTGTAAGGTGAAGGGGAGGTTCCAGAGGAGGTACAGGATATACGTAGGCTCACCAGGTTGCCAAGATGAATAGGTGGGTAGCCTGCTGCATGGAGCAGACAAGGAGATGAGAGAGGCCAGATAGGCAGAGACAGGTAGATCAGGGGAGAGCCAAGCTAGGTGTTCCAGCTTGTCAGGTAGGCAGGGATGCAGATCCCATTCCCCAAGCTGTCATGAACCTTAGGTGCTTAAGCCCATGAAGCCTGCCAACTCCCTCTTCTCTCTCTTTTCCCTTTGCCCACATCTCTCAGTTCTCTGTCCCTTTATTCCTTCTCTTCCCCCTTTCCCCCCTCTTTTCCCACTCTTGGTCTGTAACTAACATATACAACTTCAAAAGTAAGAGAAATCATGACATCAAAGCCAACTCACCACCACTATCAGCACTGGGAACTCCCAGACCCCTGGCTTAAGTGTTGCTTCCCTAGAACTGCCAACAATCCAACTTTCTTCCTAACCACAGGAGGAATAGTCAAGGCCAGAGGCACTTGTTAAGCAATCACAAGGATTGCATCCACTATGTGGGTCCTTGGTAGCTTCCTCCAGAGCCCAGCTCGCATCTTGCCCTGCTCTTCCAGTCTCTGTTGTCAACACCATCCACATGTTAAGGGGAGTGTTTCTTAGTCTGGGTGTCCTTCTTTCACTGGACTTCATGCCCCTGTCTCCCTTTAAAAATGAGTTTCTATCTCATTTTCATGAGCTTCCTGGACCCCCTTTGTGGCCATGGCAGAGGGTGAGTCAATACAGTGGGAATTGTTAATAACCTGGTGACCACATCCCCCATGACATACTTAGAACCTTTGTACAAACTTTTGGCTTAGATCATCAGAGAGTTCCAGTCCTCTGGCAGCTCAGACATCTTTCCTCTTGGGTGTGGCCCACAATACAGGAAACAGTACTCAGATTTGTCACCTCAGTCCTTAAAGTCAGTGTTGTGGTCCACTGGTGAAATATCAATCAACTGTCTACAAAGAAACATAGTGTGCAGTTGAAATAAAAGTGATGGGGGGGGGGTGTGACATCATAGCAGCTTGATGACAGTGCACCATCAAGCCAGATTCTCCTCTGGCTGATCTAGAAGGCATTTGAGCCTGTGTTTCAGCCTGGAATCACTCATCAGCAGAGTCCTTCCATGCCTCATGCCCTGAGTCTCAGGTGTGAGGACTGCCAGCCCAGCCTTTCAGACCTACATTTGCTTTGGTTTTGAGAAGCTGAAAGATTGGTCCACCAGGCTGAGAGGCTTCAGAAAGGAATCTTTGGATCTCTGACAGCCCTTTGCAGAAGAAGGTTTTGACTTCTGCCTGGCCCCAGAGGCTGCAGCCAAAGGTGCAGGTAACTGACAGGAAGCTGATATGGGAACAGGGTATGAAAAGACTTCCTAAGGATTTGACCTGGTCCCAACCTTGTACCTGGGAGACGATGAGCTGCAGAACCTGAGACTGAGAAAGGAGCTGGCCATGCATGCAGTCAGAAGCTCTCAGGAGGCTGTTCATAAGGCAAGAGCCACATGGCTTAGCCCTCCTAAGAAGGTCCACCAAAGCCCTCAACTCCACGGGGGGCAGCTGAAGGAAATGTGATGCCTTGGGGAGCTGTTGGATACACACTATGTCTGCAGAAGTTCTTGGGCTGAATCTTATAGAGAAGATACAGGCCCCTAGCCAGAGAGACCTCAACCTGGCCTTGCCATGTGGGTCCTGTCACCAGCTCACAAGGGCATGTCCCTCCCTTTGGAAATAGCACATCCTTTGTACCTATATCATCAGGGTTGTGACATCAGCCAGCAGACTTGCTGCCAGAATCAGTTTCTTTCTCCTTCCTGTCCCTTTGCCCTCTGCAGTCAACCAGTAAGGTCCCACTGAATGATTGAATGCACAGTCTTCCCTGTGAAAAACAAATGCTACACCTGAGAGTGGGGGACACAGGAAACAATGTAATGTTTCCAATACCCTCTTCCATCCCAGAGTTCCTAACCCTGAGTCCTAGGGAGACCTGCTCTCTGCCTCTGCCTCGGTCTCCCTCCAGGGCTCCCCAGGTGACACCCTGAAGGTGTCTGATACATTGGCGCTTCCACATTCCTTCACCAGTGGAACGTGCGGCTGCCGCCCAGGGAGGCTGGCAAACACATGGCCGCCGGCGCGGGAGCCTCCCACCTGCCAGGACTCGCTCAAAGTATGTGTCAGTAATCCTGCTGGCCCGGCGGAGCAGGACAGGCACTGGCTGGGAAGGCTCCAGGCAGGGTCCTGTGCAGCCTGGAGTGGGGACCTGGGACCCCTCCCCAGCTTAGAATATGTTGGAGTCCTAAGGAGGGCTTCCACTTTGGGGGGATGTCATCCATAAGTGGGAAGACAGCAGATCCTCAGAGGGGTCTCAGGTAAGCAAGAATCCTAGAAACAGCCTTTCATCTGGGTGGTTCCTGGACACCCCTATTCCAGAGAGAACAGAGTGCTTGGGTTGCTCATGAACAGGGTGAGCAGCCCTATGCCCTGAGTCTCAAGTGTGAAGACAGAAGCCTAGCAATGCCACCAAGAGGCCCAGTACTCTGAAGAGAAAGAGACTTGGAAGGGATGGACAGTCCATCTACCCATAATGCTGGCCCAGGGCCCTCCTCTACAGAGACCCTCCCATCCACACCTATGATCCTCCTTGTTCCCTCTGGGCCTGGGCAGAGCCTCGGGATTTTACCTGCCTGGATCCGACTCAGTGCTTACTGTGCCCGGCTTCCTGCCAGCGAAGGACAAGAGAAGACGGGCAAGGTGCCTCCTGCTCCAGATGCAGATGCAGGGAGAGGTGGACAAGTGACAGAGAGTCCCAGAAAGGCAAATAGCAGGGCCACCAGTGTGCAGTACTTCTCATGTGGTGCAGTCTCTCTAAAGTCAGAAAAGCAATGGAGATCTTGGAATGGACCCACATGTACGTCCCACCCTTTTCTTGAAACCTCAGAATAAAGCCTGACCATATCATTGAACAGACAAAGAAACCAAGGCCCAGGATGGGAAAAGATGTCACAGTAAGCAAGAGAATAATGGCACTAGAGCCTGGGCCAACACTCAGGCATGTCCAGATACCACCAGCCTCTGCCCGCCTGCCAAGTTCCTTCCCCTCAGACCCTCATCTCCCTACCCACTGGCCTCCATCTTAAATGTCTCCAGTTTGCTTTTAGAGCTCCACACCAGCTAATGTGGAACCAGTGCTATGTCAGAAGGATAGAAAAATTCTCTTGAGACCAAATAGAAACTCAAGACCCTTGGCCCAGGGAAGCCATTGCTGGCCCAGGCTAGGCTGGCCTTCTGCCCATCACAGAGTCTCGGGCCAGCCTCTTTCCTCTCCTGCATGTCACAGCCAGTGTCTCTGCTGTAACCCTGGCCACATGCCCAGCTTTTCAACAGGAGCAAGGGAAGGAGGAGGGAGAAAAACCATTAGTTTTTGCCGGCTGCAGGCGTGGCTCACGTGGCTGTAGCCACAGGATGAAACCTGGAGTTTAGGGATGGGGCTGTGTTCCAAAACTGCATTCTACATGCTCTGAGTTGAAGGCAATGCCTACCCTGAAAAACAAACTGTGATCAACTAATAATAATAATAATACCGAACAGCATTAAGGCAAGAGGAATCTGTGATCTGATTAGCATAACAGGTATTTTCAACGGTGCAGGTTGTTTATGTTTGACCCACAGAGTCATGCTTTTTGTAAGGATAAAAAGGTTTAGCCCTATTTTCTAAGGCTTGGCATAATCACCTGCATTTCTAGAACTTTCTGATGGTGGCCTTGGCAATTACAAGGGGTCTGTGGTACTCAGAGTCCACAGTTGCCTGGCTAACTCCAGCCATCAGCCCTTCTGCTGGGAAGGCCTCTCAAGAGCTGTGATTCAGGGAGAGGTTCAGGGAGACAGCTGGACCTCTCAGATGAGTGGAAGGGCATTCCACTGGGATGTTCTGAATTGGGGTGAGTGGGGCGGAGTCATTGTCATTACAATGTGACATCCAGTTGGACAATTAAAATTCTAGTTGAAAGCAGAAATTGTAGACACCTCCCAAGAGGCAGTCCTCCTCCCTGGTTGGCAGAGAGAGGGAAAATAGAATGAATTCCTCCTGTGGTGAATCACAGAGGCCAGGTGCAGAGAAATGGGTGCAGTGAGGGTGTGCCAGTCTCCCAACTTCTCCCCAGGCCCAGGCAGAGCTCTACTGCCTTAATTGTTCCCATCACCCCAAGGCAGGGTCCAGACCTCACCATGACCTCCTGACAGGAGGAGCTGGAGTGTGAACGGGGAATAAGTGATTACTAAGTTTCCCATTCCTAATGCTCACCTAAGTAAAAAGACAGGGAGGGATACAGCCTGAGCCAGGACACCAGGGTACTTTGGGTGGTTATAAACAAGGCCCTTCTGTTTTTGTCTGGACACTAGTTTACATATGTCAGAAGTATCTGTGTGAAAGGGTGAAATCAGAGAGTTCATCAGATACCATCAGGAACCCAGCTTGGAGGTCAGGGTGAGCACTGGCAGTTTAATGAGGATTAGGTTCATGCTGAACAGAAAGAATGAAGACTACCAGTTTGGTTATCTCTTGGGGCCTGTGAGCAGGCAGGGGCCACCAGCTAACTACCAGGGATGGGTAGTCCCCTCTTTAGCCCCTAGCATCTTCTCTTAGGGCCTTGGGACATTCCCACTATGTGCTTGGATCTGATGCACTTTGCCCTTTAAGGAGGAGCACTATGACCTCCAGAGGGGCCAGTGAAGTTCCAGATGTCTAAGGCAGAGAGTGTCCATGACTGACTCCTGGGATAATGAGCTTGAAAGCAGAAAAGCAGGTGTTAAAGGCTCTTTAGATTTCCTGAAGACACTCAACAGTGTAAAAGGCAAATATATTTTGCATTTGGACTCCAGTCTTAGATACTTCCTTGTCTATGGAATGTCTTTGAAGACTTGAAAAGTCAAAGCAGAAGTAGCCTCAGATCAGCAGCTTAAACACCATTCTCCTGGCCCTCAAACCAACCTGCTTTAACCCAGTCTTCTCCAGTTCATCTCAGTTCAATCCTTAAACTAAGGCTCCAAGAGCCTCAAAGGGTAGGCCAGAGTGGACCAGCACAGGAGGTGCATAGACCTAATGGTTGGGGCCACCACCCTTATCTCCCTTGATGACTGGAAGTGGTGCTGTAAAGGAGGCAGGCCACTCTTGTAATGCTGTGTCGTTTTGGTGTGGTGGCTGCATGTGGTGGTACAGTGGTTGCACAGGTGTGCTGCTTGATGCGTTTTATTATATTGGGCTTATTCATAAATTAATTTTTCTCAGACTTGGGTTTAATACATTTTAAGCATCATAGCATTTTGGGGCTGAGGAGCTAGATAGCACAATCAACAAAGTACCTGACAAGTGAGCGTAAAGTCCTGTGTTTGATTCTCAAAAAAGCTAGGTGTGGTGGCATATACTTGTAACAGCAGCACTGGGAGGTGGAGACAGGTAGGTCCCTGGGACTCACCACCTAGCCAGCCTAGCCTAATTGGTGAGCCCCAGGTTCCAAGAGAAATTCTGAATCTGGAAGATGGTTTACTAGATAAAGGCACTTGCTGTCAAGCCTGATGGTATGAATTTGATCTCCAGAATCACGTGTGGAAAGAGAGAACTAACTCCCAAAGGTTGTTACACCTCCACACATGTGCCATGGCATATGTGTCTACACACATATACACTCATATGCACACAAATAAAATAAATGTAATAAAAATTCTTTTAAAAAACAAAACTGGGCTGGAGAGATGGCTCAGTGGTTAAGAGCACTAGCTGCTCTTGCAAAAGACCTGGGTTTGGTTCCCAGCACCCATATGGTGGCTAACAACTATCTGTAACTCCAGTTCCAGGGGATCTGATGTCCTTTTCTGATCTCTGAGGGCATTGCAATGCACAGATAAACTTACACGCATGCAGGCAATATACTCCTCTGTGTAAAATAAAATTTTTAATTAATAAAATATAAAAAAACAAACAAGATACTATATCCCAAGGAACAATACCCAAGACTGACCTCTTCCTCTACATTCATGTGCATATATACAGGAACATGCATGCATACTTGCACACATGCTCTCTCTTAGAAAAGGAGTGTCCTTGGGATCCAATTACTGGAACCCCTGCTTCTATCATATTTATCACAGTCCTGGCACAGGCTCCATGCTCCAAGCTTGTCCCTGGTGTTTTGACTGCATGGCTGAAGAAAGTCTCATACAGGGCCTGTGAACACATCATCCATGAGCTCCTACCAGGGGTCCCAAGGGAACTGGAGCAGAGGGCCAGCAAGTAAGGGGCTGGGCAGTAGCCATGGCCAGTGCAATGCTAAGAGGGTTGAAGGAACAAAGTAGTTTGAAATCTGTAAAGAGAAAGGTGCTGAGCGGAAGCAGGAGGGCACAGCTATCCCCAGCTGAGCCAGCAAGATGGAGTCAAGGATCCCTGGAGCTTAGGCACAGGGTACCCTAGAAAGTGGCACCTCTCAGAGACAACTTTCTTTTTTTCCCAAGAAGCTCAGAGAGTCCTGGGATTTCAGGGGAGGGTGGGGAAATCCAGTGTGAGTGGGGACAAGGATGATGGCGAGTTCATTGGTTCATGTCACAGTGGGACAGATGCCCACAGACTTAGGGGGATTTTGTAGCTCATGGATGTCAGCCAGGTGGGAAAGATGCTGCTTCCAGCCTTCTTCACAGTGTTCGGGTCATTTTGTGTATTAGTAGGACTGAGTTCCTTAGGACTGGCTGGTTGTAGCTTGGAGCAGCTCCCTGCTGTCCTTCTCTGGTCTCAGAGCCAACAATTTAGTGGAATCACACTTCTGATCTGATTTCTGAAACTACATGTGATTAGGTAAACTTGGACCTCTAGACCTATTAAGGTGTGTCTTCAGAGTCCTGAGAGGAAATCCTGGATATAGTTCTGGACCTCAGGATGAAGAATTTGGGATGCTGCTAGATTCTGAGCTTCGAGAGGCTCCAGAGTTAGGTAGTTGAAGCAGGAATCTGTCTGCTATCCTAGTGAGTGGCCACCTCCTTCTGGGTGTAAAGTGGCCCAGCTACTCAGCCTGCAGCAATAGGGGCCTGGTGGACATGAGTGACAGGTAGTAGGCTTCTGTGCCCAACCCTTGGCAGCCTCTGGGTACTAAGCTCTTGGTGGGCTCCCATACCTGTATTCACCATGGGATGAGAAAATGGCATTCTCATTCTCAGCTTTTCTAACCACACCTTCAATTATAGAGGGAGGCGACATGAGAGCCCACCGCATGGCAGTTTCAGACATCATCGTGGAGAAAAAGCAAATACTTTCACAGTGGGAGACAGAGCAGGGATTACAAATGCTGTTGCTGTTCAAAGTTACATAGGAGTCTATCCCATGCAACAGCATGAATGAGGGGACATGAACCCTACGATATCATGAGCTTGCTGTCTTCTTGTGACTCAACTCGTTTGTTTTCTCATAGCTCTGTTTCACCTCCACCTTTCCTTCTGGACTATGTGTTTTGTCTTATATTTTTATTACATTTTGTTTACCATGTGTGTGTGTGTGCACCCATGTATGTGTGCATACACATGTCACAGCATGCATGTGGAGGTCAGAGGACAACTTGAGAGAGCTGGTTCTTTCCTTCCACCATGTGAGTCCCAGAGACAGACCTCAGGTTGTCAGGCTTGATAGCAGGCACCTTAACTCATTTTTTGCAGTCTCGCCCTCCCTGGAATGTGTGTCTTGATGACAGTACAGAGAGCACTTACACTTGTTTTATAAACCAGGTGTGGTGGCGCACACCTGTGAATCTGGCATTCACTCAAGAAGCTGAAGCACACAAGGCTTCTGCAGGCATGGATTTAGCCAACTGAGGGCCGAAAATGTTTGAAAAGAGCTGGGTGTGGTGGTACACACCTGTAATACCAGCACTCTGGAGGCTGACACAGGAGGATCACTGTGAGTTTGAGACCAACCTGGGTACCAGGTCAATCAGGGCTACATAGCAAGAATGTGACTCAAAACAGAAAGAGGAGGAGCAGGTGATGGCTTCTGGGCTGGAATTTTATTATCACTGATGAGGTTGATCCATCTGGTTTCTTTAACTGAATTTTTCTTCACTTTGTTTATTTTGGATGACAAATTGGCCATATGGCACAGATTTTTGAATGCCCGTGGTACTCAGTACCTTGTTTCCTCTTGATTTTGGCCAGTGGACCACCGAATCCCTCTGACTGTGTCTGCCTGCTTAGTTCCTCATAACTGGGCTACTTTCTCTTGAACCTGTTCTTCAGGATCAGCAGAGGCCAGTGCAGAGAGTTACCTGCATTCTCAGGACATTCACTCTATATTCACATCTTAAATAACTATGGCACATTCGTTTGAATCAGATTGCATGCTTGTGTGCTGTGATCAGCCAGGCACAGACAGCCTTGGTTTTAATGTTTCCCAGGAAGCTTATTCTGAAAGTAGGTCCCTAAGGAGGCACATCTACTTCATGAGGAGTTGGTACCCTGTAGTATAGCACTTTTCAGCTAATGAAGCCCCTCCCAGTGCTGTTATCCTCTTTGGTGAGGCCCTGAGACAGATAGCTGTCTGTGTGTTTCTTCCAGGCCCCTATCCCAGGTATGTCTCTTCAGCATCCTTCTGAAGTGTTGTTTCAGGTCATGCTTTCTCAGGTATTGAAAAATTAGAGCATCTGCCTTCTCCTAGATGGACCTGGGGGGCTTCAGAGAGGGAGAGATAATGCATGTCCAGTTTGGGTCTCTTACATGATCTTTAAAAGAATGATTCAATTGAGCTTGGGATATAGCTCAGTTAGTAAAGTGCTTGCCTAGTAAAAACGGAGCACTGAGCTTGAGCCCCAAAGGTGGGTTCATAAACCAAGAGGTGGCCTACACCTGTAATCCCAGCACTCAGGAGGTGGAGGCAGGAGGATCAGGGATTCAAGGTCATCCTTGGCTACATAAAAAGTTGGAGCAGACTGACTTCATGAAAACTTGTCTCAAACCTCCCACCCCCCGAAAAAACAAAAAAAACAAAAAAAAAAACAAAGCTCTGGTTGACCCTCACCACCCAACTGAAATTCAGAAGCTTAAGGAACCTCCCTTGACCCCGCCCTTATCCACTGGTCATTAGGCATCTCCTGTGGAGCCCTCAGCCTTCCTCTAGCAGGAAGGGCCCTCCCTGGTCCATCTCTCTGGGAAGGAGAAATTTCCAAACAGTAATTTAAGGGACTTAAGTGCCCTTGGATTCAGAGAGGACAGGAGAAGGTTTTCCTCCATTCTCCACACGGGAGAGCAGGAGGGATCTGCTAGAACTGCTCACACTCTGGCCTCCTAGCTAGGGCAGGAGGCAAGCAGGGACCTGCCCAGAGGAGAGGGGGCAGAGTGGGCTGAGTCAGCACCCCCAGAGGAAGGGGGCTGGAGAGCTGCTGTGGAAGTCCCCTCTCTACCTTCCCTGGGGACCACGCCCACCCCCACCCAGCAAGGTGAGAAGGAAGCTGAGGTCTGCAGCTCTGCTCTGTCTGCAGCAACTTTAGGGCTCTGGGGCTTGGCAGTACCTTCTGCCATAGCGCATCTTCCAGCCCGGCATCATCAGCGTGAGTCCTGGCCTCTGGCATCCTATAAAGGAGGCTGACTGCTCTTTGCAACTGGCCACTGGCCCTGGGCAGTTCCTACTATGAAGTCAGAAAAAGCTCGGATCTCTTTTTCTGCCACTCAAGGCCATCTTTGTTTTCCACTAATTCAAGGAATAAAGACTATCCTTTTGGGTGGGTAGACAGGTACCTTCCCCCTTCCCTGGCAGACATGGAGGTAGTTTGGTGGATATAATGCATTCCCCAAATTGCACAAAGCTCTCGGTTTGATCCCCAGCACTGTAGAAACCATATGTGTAAGCCTGTGCTACATTAGACCCTGTCTCAAAAGAAAAAGAAAAGAAAGGAGAGACCAGGACCCAGAGTCTCACAAACCAGCAATTTCTGAAATGCTCAGAGCAGAGCCACAACTGCTCCTGCCACCATTCCTTCAGAGAAAGTCCCACATATTCAAAAAAGGTACAGAACACGGACCACAAACATCCACATGTCCATAGTTGTCATTTTTCTCAGCCTGGTGGATCCTGTGCCCTCGTACCTTGACAATCTCTTATGCATTTCCTCCTTCCTTCCTTCCTTCCTTCCTTCCTTCCTTCCTTCCTTCCTTCCTTCCTTCCTTCCTTCCTTCCTTTCTTCTTTCCTTTCTTCCTTCATTTTGTGATGCTCGGGATTGATCCTAGGGTTTTGGGAGACAAGTACTCTACCACTGAGCTACATCCCCAGCACACTTTGTGTTTTTTATTTGAAACACTATCTTACTAAGTTTCCCAGACTGACCTCAGACTCTCTTTGCAGCCTAAGCAGGCCTTGAACTTGTGATCCTCCTGCCTCAGCCTCCTAAGTAGCTTGGACTCTATGATCACAGGCTCCGCTGCTGTCATCTTGTTTGGTGTATACACCAGCCCATGGTGCCCCTGAACAGTGGGGCATAAGCATCCTGTGGAGAGTTGCTAGGCGCAATGGATGAAAATGAAGCATCCTGGTTTATGAATGGGGCTGACATCCCATTAGGACAGCCATGCCCGGGGACCAGCTTGTCCTTACTTGAGACAGAAGTCCTCCAAACTGGGGTGATTGATCCTTTATCCTCTGCCTGCACATGGTTCCCAGAACACTTCATCTCTGGGGCATACAACTTGAGAATGACTAGCCTAGTCCCATGATCACATCCTCAGCCCCAGTATCCATTCCTTCATCTGATGCAGGAGGAGCCTGGAAGGCAAATGAATGGCTAGACCAGCCAGAAGGAGGTGTGGAAGAGGCCTGCCATGCCCAGGGAACCTGTCTGAGACTCTGGTCTCTTCTACCCAGCATCCACCCTGTGTTCTGGCTAGTCATGAGACCCAGCTGTTTGGTTCTCAGGCCTCCCTCTCCTTGAGAACCTCCATTCATAAGGTGGCTGAACCCCAAAGAGGGAGGTTAGAAGTCTGGACCCAGCTGAGTGATCTTTAGCATGGGTGTAGAAAGCAAGATGGAGCTGATCTGACAGGAGAGGGTGCCATTGAAGAGGAGCATTGCTGAAGCCAAAGAGATTCTGCTCTTGCTTTCCCACAAATTGGGGAGAGGTGTCTTGGGTCAAATGTGGGTGCCAGGAATGGGGATTATGGGATCTTGGGGAGGTCTGGGAAATGGCAGAAGGAGAAACAGGCCCTTTTGGATCTGCCACAGCAGGAGGAAAGTAGGTGGGCTTGAGGAGACACATCCAGAACTTGCTGGTTTTAAGGTGCTCAGCCAAGGGTGGCAGGGTGATGAAACACAGTGATGGTTTCTCCCTTGATCCAGTCTCTCCCCTTTCTACTCTGGGCTCCTGGCCAGGCACATCCTTTCTGCCACCGTTGAGGGCAAGGGACACTGACTGCAGCCCATCATGCCCCTGTGTCTCAGACCTCAAGCCAGAATGGTAGACAGAAAATTCTCTATCCTGCAGAGCATGTCTACTCACACCATATTCAGAGTCTCCTTGCTTGGTCCATCTAGCACCAGGGTGGGCACATGGGGGCCACAGAGGTCTTCACCCAGGAAGGAAAATAGGAGCCAAGTCCTACTGCCACCAGAGAAGGGGGCAGCTCTGAGCCAGACTAAACACAAAGGTCAGAGGCCTGGAGAGGAAAGGTCCACAGCTACCCTGAGCAGAAGCTGGTCCTAGCCTGCACCAGGGCTGGCCTTCCTACAAAACAAGGAGCCTATTGTGGGCAGGTGTGCATGCAGGAAACCTACTGTCCAATGCACAGACCCTCAGAGTGAAAGGGTGGAGTGAAGAGGCCAGCCCTCCCTCCATGGTATGCACAAGAGAGATGAGGACTGTACTGGGCTTAGGGAAGGGGAATGACAACATGTGGCACCAAGCCTCTTGTGGGCCTCAGGAGATGAGAGTGAATCCAGTTTGGGGGAGTACCCCCCCCAAGTAGACATATGTTCTGGGGACCTGGAAGTCATAAGTTGGGGCTGGAGGCATCTGGTAGAGTGTAAGCATCAACGGCAGCCATGGCCTTAAGAAACTGTTCTTACCTCCTGACCAGTCCCCAGGAAGGCTTGGCTAGTCTTTATTTTAACTTGAGGTCCAAAAAAGCTGACTACAGTAGAGAATGCCTGTAATCCCAGCACCAGGGAGGCTGAGGATCAGGAGGATCATGAGTTCTAGCCTTGACTGCACAGCTAGTTCCAGGCCATCCTCAGCCACATAGTGAGCTCTTATTTCGAAGAGGAGGAGGAAGAGGAGGAAGAGGAGGACTGGGAATGTAGTTCACTTCATAGAGTGGCTGCCTGCCTAGTATGCACAAAGCCCTGGGTGCCGTCCCCAGCACTGTATAAACTGTGGTAGTACGTGCCTGTAATCTCAGCACTGGGGAGGTAGAGGCAGAAGGATCAAGAGTTCAAGGTCATCTTCAGCTATTTAGTGAGTTCCAGGTCAGCCTGAGATGTAAGAGACCCTGTATCAATAAGTAAATAGATGACAAGTAGGTAGATATATAAACAGATAAACCAAAGTTCAATTCTGTACACCTGGCCATCTGCATGTGAGGGTTCTGCAGGCACAGATATAACCAACTGAGGACTGAAAATATTTGGAAAGAGCTGGGTGTGGTAGCACACACCTATAAACTTAGCTCTCTAGAGACTGAGGCAGGAGGGTCACTGTGAGGCTGAAGCCAACCTGGGCTACACAGTGAGTACCAGGTCACCATGGCTGCATAGCAAGACCCTGCCTTGAAAAAAATCCACAAACCCCAAAACCAATGGAAAAAAACAAGATAAAAATATTTGCATGTACATTGCACAGGTACAGGCTTTCTGTGTCAGCATTTCTTGCAGTAGGGTGACCACTGTTTACCTGGCACTCACATTGTGTTAGTGTTGAACTCATCTAGAAATTGTTCAGAGTGAACAGGAAGATGTGTGTGTGCAGGTCATAGGTAAATATGATATCCAAGGTACCCTGGCATCTGGTATGACCATGCATATACTGTGGAGGTGGGGTGCTGGTAGTTGTGCATGTGTACATGGGAATGACTTGTATATGGAGAGCAGAGTTTGATACTGGGTATCTTCCTCTCTTACCCTCTATCTTAGTTTTTGAGACAAGTTTGTCATTGAACTCAGTTCTCACTGGCTAGACAGCTTTAATGACAGCTTTCTCTCCAGCCCCTCATCACACTTTATTGAGGACACCTGTTTTTATATCTTGACATCAACAATCCAAAGTGGGTAGGAATGGATTTAGCACAAATTTCACTCCAGGTCACACCTTGCCTTGAAGTCAGTGTCTCCTTCTTCCCCAAGATCGGACTGTGCCCCTCTCCAAGAAAGCTCCTGAGCTGGTCAGTACCACCTGCTCTGGGGTCCACTGAGTAGCCACTCCACCAGTCTGTGTATCATTCAGTGCCTTCAGGAGCCTCAGACCCAGTGTGAGATCTCTGAACCTGTGCAGAGCAAGGATACTGGTCACACACCACAAATTGTGGTGACTTGGATCCCAGGCACACAGTCAACAGCATCTTGACCACAGGTTTCTTTCAGGGCAGAAGTAGCATCTGACTGTAAACATGCCCCACAGCAAAGGGTCTGCCTGTTCCCAGAGATGGCTATGCTAACCTCCTTACCTTCCCACCAGGTCCTTGGCTGTGGGGCCCCAGTACTCCTCCCTGAGCACTCAGCCCATCCTCTGTGCCAGCATCCCGGGCCTGGTGCCCAAGCAGCTGCGCTTCTGCAGAAACTACGTGGAGATCATGCCCAGTGTGGCTGAGGGAGTCAAGGCTGGCATCCAAGAGTGCCAACACCAATTCCGCGGCCGGCGCTGGAACTGTACCACTGTCAGCAACAGCCTTGCCATCTTCGGACCCGTGCTGGACAAAGGTACCATGGATAGTCAGGGACCCTCTCTATGTGGGCATCATGAGGCTCTTTGGACTCCTGGAGCAGGCACGGATAGAGGGCACCTAACTGAACGTCCTCTTCCCCCTCACAGCCAGGGCTTTAGGAGGGCATTGGAGAAAAAGTGAAAGAGAACCAGAAACCCACAGGGTGGGAGAAGATGGGAGAGGGTGGTGGAGGTGGTGTGGGAGCCAGCAGGGTGCTGGGGCCTGTGGACGAGTTTGGGAAGGAGAGGATGGCAGGAGGGCTGGGTGTTGCTTAGCTACTGGCAAAGAGCAAATTACCCCAAAGTGTAGTGGTTAGAGCAGTAATTACTGTGCACTGACCCTGGCTGCCGAGGGTCAGCTGCGCTGCCCAGGGCATCCTGTTCACACTCAGGTCCACAAGAGGATGGCTCAGTACCAGAAACCATGGAGGGCTCTGAATGGGCAAGGGCTTCTTTTCATGGTGTCTGGGACCCCAGGGCAGAGACAGAGACAGAGGCAGAGGTAGAGATAGAGATGAAGGGAGACAAAGAGAAGAAGAGAGAGAGAGTTTGGAGGAGAGACAGAGGACAGAGAAGAGAGCACACACCAAATTAAAGCTTTCATGCCTTTAAAAAACGAGTGGAAAATCATGTAATTTAAATCACTTTAAAACGTACAATTCTAGCACACTTAACACACCCACAGAACTGAGCCACCACCACTTCTAATCCCAAATATTTTCATCATTTCAAAAGGTAGTGCCCCTGGCAACCGCTGATCTGCTTTCTATCCCTGTGGTTTTCCCATTCTGGTCATTTTCTCTGTGTGTAATTATGTACTCTGTGGCCCTTTGAGGCTAGCCTTCATTCACTGAGTGTGAAGTTTTCAAGGTTCATTTGTGTTTGTAATACACATCAATGTTTCATTCCTTTTAATGACTAAATACTATCCCATTACATGGTGTGTGTGTGTGTGTGTCTGTCTGTCTGTCTGTTCTTTAGAATTTTATATTTAAAAGGTGGCATCATCTGTGAATTCTTTCATTTCTTTTTTCTTTTTATTTAAATTGGCATATATTCATTGTTCTGGGTTTTATTAGGACATTTTCATACAGGTATAGGATATTTTGACCCGAGCTAATTCTGCTGCCCAGGACATCGGTCCCCTGTGGAACTGAGGTGGCAAAGGTGGGTCAGAAACTTTCAAGTTTTTGCCATGGTGTGTGACACCAGCTCTCATATGCTCTTCACCGAATGGCACCATTGCTCTGCCTAGCCACTGATCTGCCCTGACAGAGTATGAACTTTGGTCAAAGTTCTTTCACCTGGACAGGTCAAAACAGATAGCATAGTCCTAAGGAGTTCTACTCTGCTGAGCAGCCGCCTCGGGACTGTGGGCTGCCACCTTCCTCACGTTGAAGAGGCAGCAGGGAGAGCTCTCCCACCATCTTATGGCTCTGATTCTTGTCTGCTGTGCCCTTTGACTCCTGTTGGTCTACATGGATTCTAACAGTTTGATTTGGTTTTTCTATGACCCTCTCAGAACTTTCTCCTGGGCTGTGGGCTGGAACTCAGACCCATATACTTAATGGCATATTAAGGTCACCTTGGGAGATCAACATGAAGGATGTGATTCATGTGGTACCCAGCTCCTGAAAGTGCCTTCTACAGGAGGTGAGTTAATGATGTCACTGTAGTTGAGGCACAGCAGGCAGGGACCATGGCCGCCAGCATGGACAGTGGCCTCAGGGCTCCTGAGGAGCGCTCAAGAAAAGCTGTCCTAGCTGAAGTGGGGCTGGGCACCCTAGAAAAGCCCTGCCCTGACCCTGCCATCCCTGGGAGTATTTCTAAGAGTACAGCAGATCCACCTCGCCTTCCCACAACCCTGCTTCTCCCCAGGATTCCTCATGGTAAAGCAGGCAACTCCAACCTTCAATTGCTCCTGTCAAAACCTTGGGGTGGGGTTCAGCGAGCCTTCTACCTTCAGAGTCTTGGTGGCAACACCTTCATCCTCAATCCAGAACCCAATAACTTCCCAGAAAATCCTCCCACTGCCGACTTGACACCCGTTTCATTGTAGTGGCTCCTGTGAGAGACCTTTAGTTCTGCACCTGGGACCTTGAGGTCGAAGCAGCCACAGACCCCATTCCCCTCTCAACCCTTCTGCCCTGCTCCCAGTGGTTTTTAGTCCTCTGCCTACCTCCCCTCATCTTCCTCTCCTTCCCGAAATGGATCAAGTGTGTCTCTGGAATCCTTGTGCTGAAATCCTCTGCCTCACAGGATGGTGGTTAGGTCACAAGGGTGGATACCACAAGAATGGGTTAGTGATCTTATTAAAGGGACTCCGGTGAGCTCCCAACCCTTTCTTCCATATGAGGACACAGCAGAGAGGGTCATCTATGAATTAGGAAGCAGCCCTCACCAGACACAGACTCTGCCATGCCTTGACTTTGGACTTTCAGAGTCCAGCATTATGAGCAATTGATGTGTATGGTTTCTGAGCCACCCAGCCTCGGGTGTTTGTTACAGAGGCCAGAAAGCACTCAGCTCCTCCTGGCCCCTCTCCAGTCCCATGAGCCTCCAGGATGCTTCCCGTACCTGAGTCATGATATGACCTCTAGAGCTCAGCAGCAGTCAGGGATGTGCAAGTATGGCTAGAAGAATGAGTCCTGGATGCTGTGTCCTGAAGGAGGACAGCCTTTGGAGAGGGAGCTGGGGTTTGGGGGCCTACAAAGCCTTCCTTGTGACTTTGAAGGAGCCTAAGTTCTTTCTCCCAGTCAGGTCAAAGCAGACAGCACAATCCTTTGGGGCACAGGTCCGCTCTGCTCCCTGCGATGTCTGACCTTTCTACTTCCAGGGGCTCTATGGGAAGCACTCTTTCCCAGTTGTCAGTGTGTTTCCACCCAACTCCCAGCTTCCATTATCAAGCCAGCTGGCCTCCTCATATGGTGACATCATGCCCACAGCCCTACCCTAATTGTTCCTCTGTCCCCCTCACACAGGCCAAGCATCCTGGCCCACCATTGATTTTCTTTCCTGGTGACATCTATCAGCTCACTTCCTGGAGTGTCAGCATCCCTGTCTATAAAATAGGAAAGTAATTGCAGCTTACAACTTCTCAGACCTGCTAGTCAGGCTAATTACATAGTTTGCTCTCCACAGGAACAGCCACTGCTGTGTACAGGGGAAGTTAGGGTCTTTAAGGTAGTGTGGCTCACCAGGCATGGCTTAGATTGTGTGTGTGCACACTCACACACACGTGTGTATGTCTGTGTGGTGTATTCTGTGTGTATGTTTGTTTGAGCCTGAATGTATGCATGTGAGTATGATATGTGTATGTGCCACATGGTGAATGCATACTTGTGCTTATGTGTGTCTATGTACAAGGAGCTTTAGGCATGTGTATATGTGGCTTTGTTGCTATCACAGCACACCTGAGCTAAGTTAAAGGAGGGAGGATTTATTTGGCTCACAGTTTCAGAGGGTTCAGCCTATGGTTGGAAGCTCCATTGCTTTGGGCCTGGAAACAGAGAAAACAACAGGAAGAGGCCAGGGACAGGGATATCTTCCTAGAGTGCACCAGCGTGCTTCCACCCACTTCCCCTAAGGAGGCTCTGTTTTCTAACAATATCATCATAGTGTGAATCTGTCGTGTCCATTAATCATTCCCAGCCCAGAATTCAATCACCTGCCAGCAGCCCTTCAACAGGCAACCATGCCTTTAATACACATGTCTTTGGGATACTTCAAGATGTGACAGTAAATATATCTAACTATAGAATGTACATGTATGTGCATGCATGGCTTTAATGTGGGCTAAACTCATCTGTGCATCCCTGTGCATGTGTATGGCTGCACACAGGGGCCTCCAGGGCTCAGAACATGTGTGTGTGTGGGGGGGGTTGCACAATGGAAGGTCAGTGTATGTACAGAATAGCTTTTTCTCATGTGGATCTCTGTGTCTTGTCATAACTGTGGTACCCAGGCAGAAGAGCCACACTGCACCAGGGGGCCCATACAGGGCCCAGGTGTGATGTGGGTTCCCAGGACCTTGTTTTTCCAGATAAAAATAGCCAGTAGGGGGAGAAGGTAGAAGTCTGTCCCACTTAGACCAACAGATGGTGACAGAGAGGCTGTATTGATTGGGTGGGAAGAGGTGCTGGCTGCTCCCTAACACCTTGAGGTTGGACTCTGGAGTGCCCTCAGAGGCTCATGTTTTCAACACTCAGACCCCACCTTGGGGTTGTATTCTGAAGGCTTTGAAACCTTTAGGAGGTGGGATCTGGCTATTGGAAGTAGGTTAGGAGGGACTGGTCTTTGAAGGCTTCACCTGCAGCTTATTCCTCCCAGTGAACAAGCCACGACCTCAAGCTCCTGCTGCTGCAGACGGAACTTCTCCACCCTACTTTCCTCACCACAATGGTCTGAAATCACTGAAACTCTGAGCCAAAATGAATCTCCCCTCCCTTGCATTGTTTCTGCTGGGTATTTTATCACAGTAACCGTAACTAACACACCCTGCTTCCATCTGGGTAGTCTGTGGGAATATGCTACCACCCCCATAATGCTAGGCTGTCTGTCCCACGGGAGCAGAGAGCACCTGCATTACCCATAACTTCTGCCACTGAACAACTGAGCCCAGCTTGAGGGCCAGGAGAAAAGAGCCTCAATGACAATGTTTACAGCCAAGTGCCCGCTTCATTCTGCAAGGAGTACAGGGCAGAGAGCTTGAGTCAGTGTGCAGAACTAAGCCTCACAGATGAGCCCTCGGCATGTCTGGATTAGGCTACACCCTCAGGAAGACACAGATATCACAGATGGGAGCCCCAGTGCACAGAGTGACTTTGAGACCAGTCATGAAAACTCCATCTCTACAGTCAGCTTATAGCTGAGCCTGACTGTGCCTCAGTTCTGGAGGTAGAACCTGCAGACACCTCCTTGTCCAGAGCCCCCATATCTGTAGCATGCATCAGAACATTTTCCCTTTCCAGACTCAGCGAAATGCCATTATGTAGCCTCAACCACATTTGCCGCCCACCACCCATCAATGGACATTTGATTTTTCTTTCTGTTAGAAGCCCATGCTTTTGGTATAGAAGTGTTTTCATTTCTCTTGGTGTTTCCAGTAGTAGACCTGCTGGGTCAGAGGGGACCTTGTGTTTAGCATTTTTACATTCCCGTCACCGATTGGATGAGGGATGGGAGTGCTGTGTCTCCATCTTCCAGTACTTGCCCTTAGCTTGTTTTCTGGTACCTACCCTGGCGGTGGTGAGCATCTTTTCACGTACCTGTCAGTCACATGTCCTCTGTTGAACAGCATCTAATCAGGTGTGTGTTCACCTGCATTTTAATTGGGTTATTTTTGGCTTGGTTTTTAGTACTTTTTTTTGTTTTGTTTGGTTCTGAGGCAGGGTCTCACTATACAGCCCTGGCTGTAGACTAGGTTGGCATTAAACTCACAGAGATCCCCTGCCTCTACCTCTCAAATGTCAAGGCATATGACACTTTGTCCAGCTTTTTAAATTGCATTTTAGCTTATTTATTTATTATTTATTTATTTATTTGTGCCATGGCACATGTGTGATGGTCAGAGGGCAACTTTCAGGAATTGGTTCTCTTTCGACCATGTGAGTCCCAAGGACTGAACTCAAGTCTTCGGGCTTAGTGGTAATTGCCTTTACCACTGGGCCATCTTTTTGGCCCTGACTATTTGGTCTTAAAGAGTCCTTTATTTTTATATATTTTAAAAATGTGTGTGTGCATGTGTGTGTGCACATGCACATGGGTGCAGGTGCCTGGGGAGACCAGAGCATCAGGTCCCTCTAGAGCTTGAATTCCATGTGGTTGTGAGCCACCCAACGTGGTTGCACTGGGATCTAAACTTGGGCCTTTGCAAGAGCAGTATGCACTCAGCCACTGAGCTGTCTCTCCAGCCCTGAAGGAGGTTGTTTTTGTTTTTATAAAAATAATCAATTCTTTTAATTTGGGGGTGGGTTATGTAAAAATCCCATGACAATCTATTATCAGAAGGTTATTTTAAATGGCTCAATTACATTTATTTTTATTTTTGAGATAGCATCTTGCTATGTTGCCCAGGTTCCTTTTGAATGCCCAGATTCAGACAATCCTACTGCCTTGGTCTTCTGAGTACCTGAGACTACAGGCAATGGGCCACCACACCTAGCTTCCCTCCTTAAAATAAGTGGAAACAGAGTTAGAGAGATGTAGCTCACAAGGCTCTGTCCTGAATGGCAGCATCCTTTTCTTGATTTCTAAGACAAATTCTCTAGGGGTGAGGATATTCTGGGAAGATCTAGAAATCTCCTGGAACCAAAGCTTGAGTGTAAGGGGTTCTCATGAAGGTGTGCTGACAGTAGCTCCCATCACACACTGCAGGTTGGTGTGATCAGTACCTTGTGGGACAGCACAGGTGTGCTCAGCATGTGGCAAGTGCTTTATAAAGACTTTGTTGGGTAACTGAAAGACAAGGACTAATGCCCAGAGGTGACTTGGGGGTACCCCTAGATTATCACTTCCCAGGGGAGGTGGCACTTAGACTGGATTGAGACTTTATCCTTCCCTCTCTTTCAACATGCATAGTCAGTGCTTCCCAGAGCTGTCTGAGAATTCAACACACAGTAGCCAGTCATGCCCTAAAACCTGTGGTGCATCTGTTTAACAAGCGGGGAAACTGAAGCAAAATGAGGGCTGACAGCCTGGCTCCAAGCTCTGCAGGCAGACAGTGGGATGAGGAGGGGAAGGGGTAGGTGAGGGCAGCAGGGCTCTCACAGGTGGTTAAGGTGTTTCTGGGGCACCAGGCACCTGTGAGGAGAGCGTTTGTGGGTGGCAAAGAGAAGAGGCAGGTTTTTCTGAGGTCACTGCTTCCTTCCATTCATGCTGCTGCGTGAGGGTGAGGGAGGTGCAGGGTGTCGAGGGGCTTGGGGGGTGTCTTGGACAAACACGATGGGCTATCCAGGATCAAGCAACCTCACAGGTGCCCTAGGGAGCAGTCATGTCAGTTTTGGCACTGAGGCCTGTGGGTGCCATGTTCCTATGCCCACAGTCTCACCTTCTAAAAGCCACCCGTGGGCTGGAGCTTTGGCTGACTGCTCCTGTCAGTGCTAGCAGCCTTCCTATCCAGGAGCAGCCTGTAAACATGTATGAGCAACTCCCAGTTTGCAGCTTCCCCTTCCCCCATCCCTTCATCTACCCCCACAGCCCCATTCTTCCTCCTCCCTTTGGCTCTCTCCCTTGTTCCTGTTCTCCTTCTCTTAGGATATGCCACCTTCTCTCTTTCTGCTGGATGAACGAAATCTCAGAACCCCACCCCCTCACTGTTCCTTCCTGATTCTCCTGCCACAGACTCAGAAATGGCCCAATTCCTGGTGGCCTAGGGAGAAAGGAGCCCTCCAGGTGCCCCAGAAGCCCCCCTCTGTCTGCCCACTGGCCTTGAAGTAATCAATCTGATTGGATTAGGGTCAGGGTGACCCTAATCATGTCAAAGGTCACTCCAGGCTTTGTGGCAGGGACCACAGGGGTGCCTGCCCACCCCTACTGAGGTGGCCTCTGAACAAAGTTTAACATCTACCAGCCAGCTGTGAGGGAAGGGGCCAGCCTCTCTTGCCCATGCATGTGTGTGAGAGTATGTGTGTGTGCACTTATGTGATAGCATCTGGGTCTATGTATATTGTGTGATCATGCACAAGTGTGTGAGAGTGTGTATCTATGGGTGTATGCATGTGTTGTATATGTACATGTGTGTATGTGTATGAGAGTGTGTAGCCATGGGTGTATGCATGTTATATATGTGAGAGTAATGTAACCCCATGTATGTGTGCAGAGCCATGCATGCACATGTGTGCATGTATGTGAAACTGGGTGTCCACATGTGTGCACATAGTAGGTGTTTGTGAGAGTGTGCCTCCAGGTGTGTGTGTACATGTGTTATATATACATGTGTATACAAGTGAGACTGTTGATTCTTACGTGCATGTGTCATGTATTTGTGTATGCATGTGAGGTACTGCACATCCATGTGCATGTACATATGTTATGTGTGGGTACACGTGAGTGTATGTTTATGCATGCATGCATGTGTTGCATATGTATGTGCGCATATATGAATGTGCATCCACATGTGTGTGCATTATATGTACATATGCAAACATGTGTGATTGTGAGTCCACATGTGTGTTATATATTTGTGTGTGTGGGAATAGTTTCCACTGTGTATATGCATATGTTACATGTGTGTGTGCATGGAAGAGTATATAGCCATCCATGTGTGTGTTATATATGCACATGTGCACATGCACAAATGTGCATCCATGTGTGGACCCGTGTGTTAAATATATGTGTGTGCATGTGTGTTTGTGTGCGGCTGTGAATGTATGTGTGTGCATTTTAGTGAGTACGTCTGCACATGTGTATGAGCATGGGCCATGTTTCATTGTGAGTGTGCATTTCTGTAGATATGCAGATGTGATCTGCACTGATATATGTGTGAATATATGAATGTGTGCTGTGTGTGGTGCATACAGATGTGTGCATGGGTATATGTATGCATATGCCAATGTACATGTCCATTTCTGTACCTGTGTGTGTTCATGTGTATTGTGTGTGCATTACATTTGATTATATGTGAATGTGTTCCTATGCATTTGTGTACACATGTGACTACCTGTCTCGTGTTTCTGTGTACAGTGGACATCCATGTGTGTGCACTGAGCATGCATATATAAATAGGCATGTGTGTGAGCACATGAAAAGTGTGTGCTCACATCTGCCTCCAGCACCTCGCACATTGTGTCTTCAGGGTTCGAACAGGGTATTGAGCCTCTGGAAGCTCCAGCCCTTGAACCATGGCCTCAGACTCGGAGCTGGGTCCTTCCTAAAAAGTGCTTTCCTCTTGCATCCAAACATTGCAGGACTGTTTCACTTGCCTCCAGTTAGCAAGCATTTGAAGAATTTGGAGTGCAGGAAGGTTATGTGCAGCTTATCTGTCCTTTGGGGCAGGCCCCTGGATCTCTGGAGGCAGGAGCTGGGTGACACCACTGTCTTGGTTCTGGCAAGGTGAAAGGGGTGGGGTACTGCAGAAGACTGGGCAGGGCTGGCCAGGTCCACAGGATGGAGGTCAAGGAAACAGGCATTGTAGCTAGGAGAACAATAGGAAGTGCAGCAGACATGGTGGCCCAGGGTTTAGGTTTGACCATGCAAGGGGGACACCTTTCTCTTGGCTGTGTGGGACATTTGCATCTCAGACAAATATTACAAGGACATAAGGGTTGGAACCCACAGTCCTGGGAACTAGGGCCTCAACCTGCAGCCACACTGAGTGAGTTGAGCCTATAAGTCCTCAGAAACCCAAGGTTTCTGGGCCTAGGTGATGCCCATATGGTGGAGGTTCCTGGAGTGATCTACCCCCCTTGCTGCTGCACCCCTGAAAGGGTCTTCCCCTCCACTGGTCCCTAAGGGCGCCTGGGGGTTTGCTGACTGCAAGGGCAGCCCTTATTCACTGTGAAGACCTCCTAATTTGGGCCTCACTAACCTAGAGCCTGAGCCTTCTGCCTTGTGGGGTGATGTCCACCCTTCTTCTCCAGTGACACACGTTGAAGCTAGCTATACTCAGCAATGTAGTGGTTGAACTGCTGTTAGGTCCCCAAGACTTCTGGAGGGGACTCAAGAGGTGGCAGAAGTGGGGACTAATGGACATCACATTCTCAAGAATGCACTGGATATATCCCTAGACTCCCTGTCCTTGGTCAACCCAGGGAGGATCTTCCTTTCTTCCCAACTTACACGCGGTTCCACTTGGGGTCTGAGCAGGGAAGGCCTCCTTCCTTCCCCCAAGACAAAGCCCCTTCCTGATGACCGCCCAGCATAGCGTCCTGGCCCCTCAGGAGGTGGTCCTCCACTTCTCGGTATGTGCTAAGCCTTTGGAGGGGCCAGCACGGGTCGGGCCCGGCTGCAGGGACAGTCAGAGCCTAGGGCTCTGGAGGAACAGAAAGGGCAGCTTTTTTAGGGCAGCAGAGTCCCCAAATCCAGGTTGTGACCCCTGACTCCCCCATCGGAAAGTGTTACCATTTACGATGCTTTGGGGGTGGGGGACTCCCCTGGCTCCAGGGGCCTCTCCGGTATATCATTAACTCTCCGCAGTGGGAGGGGGGACCCCGGCCGACACCCCACTGTGCCCGACTCGGAGCACAATGTCCCTGCAACGACGACAAGATTAAGCACAAGGGAAAAGTGAAAATGCTGTTGGCGATTCACACGCCCTTCGGGGTGTTGAATTAAAGCAGCTGAATGAGGATTTCCCCTCGCGCCCGACGGCGCGGCGGGCAGCGCATACTTCCAGGTTGCTATGACTGGCCGGCGATCGCCTAATCACCGGCCAGGGGGAAATTCATATAAAATATCGCGGGCCATTGTGGGCCTAACGCGGCGTGACAGTGTCGCACAAAGCCGGATTCATCAGCCCCAGCGGGTCAGCCAGGCGCCCGGCCGCGCGGGCCCGGGCGGTGTCAGGGGCCGCGGCCACGGCGGGCCGCGGGCGCATTCCGCTCTCAGGTGGCTCCGGGGCCTTTTGTGCCGCCGCGTGATTACCAAATGCCACCGCGACACCCCCGACGGGCCGCCGGGCTCCTGGAAGCCTGGAGAGGGGTCTGGGGAAGGAGGGACGGTGGGCAGCCTCGGAAGGGAGGCGCCAGGGCGGGGCTTGGCCTGCAAGCTACCAGCTGTGGCGGCACCGATCCTCCAGGCTGCCCCCAGCGCCGAGCACTGGAGGGGGAAGGGGTGCCCACCCGCAGAATGTTCTAGAAGCTCTTCCCGCCATCAGGCCTGGACTAGGAAAGATTGTTTATTCCTTCTTGGAGTGACAGAGGTTGAAACAGCCAAGTAGTGCCGTGCTCATGGTGGCCTGCAGGTCCCTGGCCAGTCTGAGCAACTGTGGCCGTGCCACCTTGGGCTCCAAAGGGGTGCAGTCTTCTTTCTCTTCCCGCCAGTGGACAGAGAGGTGATCTCCCAGGTGGAGCCTGGAAATTAAGTCAAGGCACCCTCACGAGAGCTTTGTCATGGGTGAGGGTGATCCTTTGTCCTTTGGGGTGCACTAGCCTTGTGCAGGGTAGCTTCAACAGGAAGAGCTGACCGTTCCAAGCATCCTGGGGCAGGAGAGCTCAGAGAGGATTCTCAGCTCAAGTGGTGGGGGACTCACCCTGTAGACCTGAGGATAGGGAGGAGTCAGACAGAACCCTGAGCCCAGGCAGTGGGGGACTCACCCTGCAGACTTGCAGGGTTGGTGCTGGTGGCAGTGTTGGGGGGGGGCGTTAAAAACAGGCGTTTCCCCATCTAGGAAAGGTTCAGAGAGTCCCTGATGAGCAGTGAGACCACCCAATAAGGGCCATGTTTCTGACCCTGGGCATTGTTGACCTGGATACATATCCTGTCCCAGGATTTGTGCCCCTGCAGAGCTGAGGGTGTCCAGCCTGGCCTGTCCACACTGCCCCAGAAGAGACGAAGACTGAACTCCAGGGGCTGCAGGGCAGGTCACTGCCTTGGAGGGCCTGGGAAACTTTCAGTTTAAGCCCAGCAGTGTCCTGTAACCCCAGAGAAAGAAAGCCAGCCACTCAGTCACAAGAACAAGATTTGGACAGATTAATGTTCCAGTTCTGGAACTGAGCCTTGGTACTGCTCTAAGCTCACCACAGTCAGAACCTTGAGTCCCAGAGCCTATCACCAAGGGGCTTATCTTCAAGTAGAATCCAGATCAGTGGGACCACAGAGATCCTTCTGCATTCTGCTGAGAGGGGGAGCAGGTCAGAGTTGTTCTCTCTCTCTCTCAGAGAGAGAGACCAGGTTCTGGTCCAATGAGAGACTAGCCTTCTTCAGGTCTCCAATAAGAAAAAGGAATTAAGACAGGCTCCAATCTGAGGGTCTCTGTCCTAAGGATCTAAGTCCCAGGTAGCCCTTCAGTGATGCACATGGGGCTGGGCAGATCCCAGGCTAAGGAACCCCTTGCAGATGAGCATTCTGCCTCATGTCATTGTG
Organism: Eospalax fontanierii; assembly: GCA_035773235.1. Taxonomy (NCBI): domain Eukaryota; kingdom Metazoa; phylum Chordata; class Mammalia; order Rodentia; family Spalacidae; genus Eospalax; species Eospalax fontanierii. The sequence continues at coordinate 515,017 of CM069546.1, forward strand.
TGTGGGTACATCTGAACCACCATCTGCCTCTAAGAAATCTGTTCTTTGAGATATGTCTGTCCCTCAGAAAGCAGAAAGAGTCTCTGGGAACAATAGGCATGTCCCAGACCCTCTTCCCCACCTACCCCTCTTAGAGAATAAGTGTGTATCTATCTCTTTCTTGGCCATGGGATATGAGGCTGAGCAGTGAGGCAAGCTTCTTGCCCCCTTGAGGCTGCAGTGAAAGGGACTGCTGGTGGAGCTCTAAGACCCTTATTGCAGGGTGCAGAGACCTCTCTTAGGACCCCTTTGCTGAACTCTGCATTTGTTGCTGTGCAGCCTGGGGCCTATAACTAAGCCTCTTTGAGTCTTCTTCCTGTTTGAGCCATCTGTAGACAAGGAATTCCTCTAAGCCAGGTGTGGCGGTACATACCTAAAATCCCAAAGCTTGGGAGGTAGAGACAGGAGAGCCAGGAGGCCAAGGTCCTACTCTGCTCCACAGGCCAGCCTGAGCTACACAAGACCCTGCCTCAAAAACAAAAGCTTTTATCTGGCCCCCTCTTACCAGGGTAGGACAGCCTCTTCACTGAGCCCTTACACAATTCGCACTTTCTGAGCATACATTGGTCATTGCTGGTAGTTTACTGGATGACCTCCCCATAGAAGAGTGGTTCTGCAGGGAGCTTGGAACACAGTCAGTGTTCAATAACGGATTTGGGTGTGTACCACCATCCTCAGCTCATACCTGGTCTTGAGAATGACCAGAAGAAAGGCTTTGGAGTGTTCATCCTTTGATGACAGAGATTTTAATCCCAGCAGGACTGGTTCCATGTAGAGGTACCTTGCATATTATTCATATTATTCAATGAGCCTAGTGCCTGTCTCATTATGGACTCAAATCCTAGATGGGTGGGTGGATGTAGGAATGGTAGATGATGGATGGATGGATGGATGGATGGATGGGGTGGGTGAATGGCAAGTAGATGGATGGCAGGCAGATATGAATGGAGGTTTGTTTGAACTCAGTGAGACTACAGCAAGGTGCATCTCTGAGAAAGATTGTTTCTTCAGGAAGAATTTGTCCTCCCCCATCCCCCAGGGTCTGGCTGAAGAGCTACTGGTCTCAGTTTGTAATCCTTCTGCCTCATCTTCCTGAGCCACCATACCTGGCTTGGAACTTGCTCCTTAGAGAACAGTTCTTTCAGATAATCCCTTTTCTTGTCTTTCTCTGTAGTGTGGGCAGTTTGAGGTCTGAACAGAGCAGGCTTTCCTCAGCCCAGAAAGCTCATCCTACCCCATCCCAGGCAATTTGTTCAAATTGGCAGCACTTGTCTCTCAGTACCCTGGACTTAGTAGCTCACAGATCTCTCCTCCTCACCTGATGGCCAACAGCCCGTTTAAAGGGAGGAATTTTGCCGATACCTGGGCTGGTGCTTTTGTTTTCTGGAGTGAGGAGCACCACTGGGAAGCCTTCATCCCTGCCCTAGCTGCCTCTTCTGAGTGGACAGAAACAGAAGGTGTGGTTTGTGGTGAAGAACTTGACTGTGATGAGTGGGGAGCTCAGGGGAGCCCCGTCCCACCCACTCCTCGCAAAGGAGTGGCTCTAGGACTGGGCTTCATTCACACTGTGTTCCAAAATCCTGTGTAAAACTGATGGAAGCAATGGATTCTCACTCCAGAAAATATATTGTTAGTTCCCAGGACCCCAAAAGGCTGTGACACTGAGTCCTGTTCATCTCTGCATAGAGTCAATCCTGCTGGGATTAAGATCTCTGTTATCAAAGGATGTCACCTGGACATTCCAAAGCCATTCTTCTAGGCAGTGTCCAGTGTATTCTCACTTATTTTGAAGTACTCTTAAGCCAACTTCAGTCTCAGGTCCCCTTAGGCAGCCTCCCACGCTGCTACCGTGCATAACCGTGTTTCCTCCATCAAAAACTTGAATTCATTCTGACACCAAAGTCCAACCTGACACCAGTAGTTCAGTCTTTGGGCCACCATGATCCTCTCATCATCCCACCCTCTTTCACTTCCAAGACCATCATTTTGTAGGAAGAATCTGTCTAGTTCGTAGATACCTCCCAACCATCAAGTGCAGACTGTATATTTTTAGCAATTCCCTTGAAGATATACAGTCCTTCTTGGGAGACACATGGCATCTGTCTACTGCTAGGGCTATGAACATCATCCCTGGCTTAAGGTGGTGTCTACCAGCAGGTATGGTGGTCCACGCTGTGTGCTTGAGAGGAAGATCACAAGTTCCAAGCCATCTTGAAATTATATATATATAATTATAACATATATAACATATATATATATATATATATATATATGAGAGAGCAATATATATAACTAGGTTTCTCAAACACAAAGTTAAATGGTTCTTCTTGTAATTAACTGACCAATATCTTAGGCAACTGCTTAGAAACCCATGGCTTCAGTTTTTACTCAACCCAAGATGCACCACCTTGTGTTCATCTGGTTTGCAGCCTGCAGCTTCTAGTCTGCCCTTGGATGGGGGTTTCTGGACCTGCTTTCAGAGGCTTCTAGGATTATTTTCTTTGCTAGTCAGTTGAAAGCCCTGACTTGATTGGGAGTCCCACCCACCTCCTCTTTTGACACTAGGGGAAACTGAGGCTCAGTAGAAAAGAAGAGAGTATCTCCCAGCCAGCTGGTGACAGAGCTGAGCAAGAATGAGCTCTTATCCCTTCAAGTTTAAGCCCTGTGCTGTCCTCTCCCTTTCCTGAGTACCCTTCCCCTCAAGTGTGTCTGCCAGCTCTCAGCTATTTGCTTGAGACCTGATAAGTAGGGAGCCCAAAGCTCTTGTTCTGGGCAGGGCAAGTGCAAGGAGGGCAAGTAGGCTGTCAGTGATGCTGGCTCTTATTCGTGTGCATTGTGTGTGCAGCTAGTGAAGGCAGTTAGAGGCTGGGCACCAATTCAAATGGGAGCATGTCTGTGGTTCAGATAGGATATGGACTCAGAGAAGAGTCTGGGGATGCAGAGTGGGCTAAGATGCTAGAGCTGAGGGGCTGAGGCCAAGTGTTCAGAGTGGGCAGTCTTGACCAGCCAGCTTTCTGGGGCTCCTGGTGGGAGGGGCTGAGTTCTTGGATGGCTGCAGCAGAGGCCAATGCTCTTGCAGTTTCTGAGCTGGGCAACTGAACTACAACCCCATCTTTTATTTTATAGACATAATAATTGCATATATTTGTGAGGTGTGAGGTGATATTTTAATGTAGGAATACATTGAAAAGTATCAAATTGGGGTTCTTAACATATTCATCATCTCATATGTGTATCCTTTGCTGTGATGAGAACTTTCAAATCCTCTTTCAAGCACTTTTTTTTTGGGGGAGGGGGGCAGAGTCTCTCTGTAGCTCCAGCTGGCCTGGAACTAACTATGTAGATCAGCCTGGCCTTGATTTCACAGAGATCTGTCTGCCTCTGCCTTCAAGTGGTGGGATTAAAGGCATGTGCCATCATGCCCAACCTCTTTTAGCTATTTTAAAAATAAAATAAATTTCTGTTCGCTATAATCACACCACTGTTAAATAGCACACCAGGGTCCCAGCAAGATTCTCAGCAGGTGAAAGTGTTTGCCATCAAGCCTGGCAGCCTGGGACTCACAAGGTTAAAGGAGAGAATTGACTCCGGAAAGTTGTCCTCTGACTTCCAAATGTACACACAAACACACACATAAATTGTAACAATTTTTTTTTTTAAAATAGCACACTAGAATCTTTTCCTCTTTAAAGTACAAATTGATCCCAATGGCCAGCTTGTCTCTCCACCTCATCTTCTTCTCTCAGGCTTCTGGTCACACTGATTCTACTCTCTACTTCTACGAAACCAATGTTTTTCAGTTGCACACTTGAGTGACAACAGGAAGTGATTGTTTTTCTGTGCCTGGCTTATAATGTCCTCTGAATTTGTCCATCTCATTGCTAGTGACAGGATCTCATTCTTATGGCTGAATAATATTCTTTTGTGCACACTACAGTTATAACCAAAATAGTAGTAGCATGTTGGCCTAAAAAAAAAAAAAAAAGACAGACATGAATCAGAATAGAAACTCCAGAATAAACGCACAACTGATGTTCAACATGTTCACATTAGAGAGCTAAGTCTTTTTGGTAAACTGTGCTCTCAATATCCACATGCAGAAGGGTGAAACCAGACCCTATTCCCACACAAAAACCAACTCAGACTGTATCAAAGACCTCGGTATAAGACCAGGAACTATGAAACTACTGAAAAAAACAAAAACAAAGAAAAACTTAGGGCCAACTTTGGACATCGGCAGGGTCAGGATTCTTCAGAAAGGAACCCAGCAGCTCAGAGGTGAGAACCTGCAGGTACTGAGTTCTCGTTTCTTGACTGTGGATCCCTGTCTTTTGGGCCACAGTCCTCCTCACCTGACCTTCCTAACACCCACTTCCCTCCTTTGCAGCCACCCGAGAGTCAGCCTTTGTCCACGCCATCGCCTCTGCAGGAGTGGCCTTCGCAGTGACCCGCTCCTGTGCCGAGGGTTCCGCTGCCATCTGCGGGTGCAGTAGCCGCCTTCAGGGCTCCCCGGGCGAGGGCTGGAAGTGGGGCGGCTGTAGCGAGGACATTGAATTTGGCGGAATGGTGTCTCGGGAGTTTGCAGATGCCCGAGAGAACCGGCCCGATGCGCGCTCTGCTATGAACCGTCATAACAATGAGGCTGGGCGTCAGGTATGTACACAGCACCCGAGGGTCTCCCGGGCAAGATCAGCCAGGTGATCTTCACTGGCGGGTGTGGGGGAGGGGTCTCCTTGGGCAGGAAAAGGGGCTGGAGAAGGGCGGCCCTTGGTGGCCAGACAGGAAATCTGCTCACCACCTACCCTGGGATGTGCGAGCTTCAGTGCTGCAGAGCTGTCCCTCAGGTGTCCAGCTGTTCCCGCCAGATGCCAAGCTCACCTGTGGACTTAGGATCACTTGACCTGCAAGTGCCTGTGCAAATGCAGGAAAGGAGATAGCAGCACAGTGTGGAGGAGTGGCAGGGAGACAAGTCAACAGAAGAAGACAAGACATGACAAGAGATGGATGGGTGACTGTGGTCAAATACGAAGTGATAGCAAAATATGGTGATGGTTGATGTAAGTGATAAGGTGATAGAGAGAGAGGGAGAGGGAAAGAGAGAGAGAAGAGAGAGAGGAGGAGAAGGGAGAGAAGGAGAGAGAGAGGAGGAGGAGAGGAGGAGGAGGAGGAGGAGGAGAGAGAGAGAGAGAGAGAGAGAGAGAGAGAGAGAGAGAGAAAGACTTTCATAAGAATCTGAAAATAGAACAGGAAGTCATGGTAACAGAACCTAGAAGGCTTCCAACTTCTATTGGAGGACAACTGGAATTCTAGGGCTGGCCCCAGGATTCAGGAAAAGATGAAAGTCTGAATTTCTGAATGTAGGGAACTGTGTTTCATGGCAGGAGCTTGTCCTCAGATGCATTCTGTCTCTCAGATACAGAGCCCCTGATTTGTGAGCTGGAGAGGGGGTCTCATACCTACCCAGGAATGTCAAACATTCATTATTTTGAGAGGTAGAGATGACTATGGAGCTGGAAACAAAAACAAAGTTTATTTTAAAAGCATTTTTGTTTTTGGCCTTTTGAGGCAGGGTCTCCCTGGCCTAGAACTCACCAGGCTGGTCTTGAAGTCAGAGATCCACCTGCCTCTGCCTCCCAAGTGCTGGGACTAGAGGCATGCACCACCACGCCTGATTTTAAAAGCATTTTTAAACTGGAGGTACATACCTGAGGATCAAGAGGTCAAGGTCTAAGGACAACCTGGAACATGAGACTTTGTCTCAACAGAATGAAGTGAAATTAAATGAGAACATTTTATAGTAGCTAGCCTTTCCTCCTGTGGCCAGGCAGCTGCCTGTCCTCTCCATGGCAGAGGTCTGGAGGCTTTTCTTAAAAGTACATGTGCGGATGAGCTGTCATGGTGAAACTAGTCTCTGTGGATACATAAGGAACTTCAGATTCTCATCTCTTGCTAAAATCCCAGCACCAGCTCAAAGTCAACTTGTCCTCCAGACAGAGGAAAGAAGATTATCCTCTGAGAATTTAGCTCACCCCCAATCAAGGAAAGGGGTTCTCAACAAAACAGGACAGCTAGATCACTTTATGGTGAGAGACAAAGGCGAAAGTGCCTCCCACGTGCAGGGCAGGTAGTTAGAGAGCTCAGTCAACAAAGCCTTTGCCTCTCAAGCATGGGGACCCGAGTTCAGTCCTCAGAATTCATGTCAAAAGAGCTGGGAAAGCCCCCAAGACATGCTGTGAAATTCAGAGCTTGTAGCCTAGAAAAGCCCTCTTTGCTTCAAGGAGAATGCTTGGAGTTGAGGTAAATGATGGGGAATTCAAACAGCATCAGTAAAAGCTAGAAGGAAAATCAATGCTTTCAGGAGTCTGTGTGATGAGATTTTTCAACTAAGACTTTTGTTCTCAGTGAAACTATCAAAACTACAACAGAAAATTTGTTTTCAGACAACCTTATTTCATAAAATACACCAGAAGGCAAAAGGATGTCCCAAAGATGAACTACGAAGTACTTATTTGATACATGCTTAGGCGTCTTGGGGATTTTTTGCTTGTTTTAATATTTTTGTCACTATTTAGTATGTGTGTGTGTATATATATGCACAGGTGTGTGGGCATTCTTTGTGCCACAGTGTATGTGTGGAGGCTAGAAGACAACTTTGGGGAGTCCGTTCTCTCCTATCATGTAGGTCCTAGGGACTGAACTCAGATTCTGGGCTTGGTGGCAAGCACCTTTATCCTCTGAGTTATCTAACCGGCCCCCCTTTTTTGAGACAAGTTCTCATGTATCCCAAGCTGGCTTAGAACTCTCTGTGTAGCCAGGAATGACCTTGAACTTATGATCCTCCTGTTTCTACCTCCTGAGTGCTAGGATCACAGGTGTACACCACTATGCCCAGTTTATTCAATATTTTGAATCAAACAGGACCTCATGTATGCTAGATAAGCACTAGACCAAATGAGTTTCAGTCACAACTCTGATGCAGCACATCTTGAAAAGAGTCTTTAGAGATGGAAGAATCTGGGACTGAACCATGACAGGTCTATTAATCATGACAACAGAACGTTGTGTTGGAAAGGAAACGTCACCTCAGAGAATGGCAACTGATGCAGAGCCAGGGCCATCAACAGTGAATCTGAGATCATAACACATACTATATAACTATGTTCAATGATGGCATTTAAAATACCTTAAACCAAGGGAAAAAAACCATTACGTTTCTGGGAATTTCTCCCTCGAAGTGAACCTGCACTTTGCCTGCAGCCCACCTGCTCTGCAAAGCTATCAACTGTCTGAGAAAGAACAGGGGCCATCTCCATGTGCCTTTAGAGCCACTAGCTTCCCTCTAGTGACAGTATGCCTGTGGGACCCCATGGAAAGGAGTTTCTAGTTAGGGCTGGAAAGGGGAGGGTTAGGAGGTATAGTGGGAGGTGAGATAGAGCACTAAATTTCCATGTTCCATGGTGAGAGGGCAACAGAAAATGCCTCCAATAATCGAGACACAGTAAGACAAGTCTTACGGCAGCCACACGGTTGTGAGGCATTGCCTTGAGCTGTCAGAAAATATGCTGTTCAGGTGAGCACCAGCCAGGATTCCTGTTTAATCAGCAGGTCTTGGCAGCTGTTAGGATACTTGACCAAGATTAAAACAAAAATGAGAGAGGCTGAGGAAGGAGAGATGGAAGGAGTCTGGGGAAATCTGGCTGCAAAGGAGAGGGACATGGCTGTTAAACAAAGTGGACAAGGAGCATGGAGCCAGACATGTACTTGTTCTGCCATGCCATGGTTCAGTACGACAGAGAGGTTGAGGAAGCAACTGACAGGGAGGTGCAGGCAGATCTGAACCCAGAGTGGTTGACACTCCAGCCCATGCTATCCAGCAATAGTCCTCAGGAGCCACAGCCAGAATTACTTGGGCGGTTGTTTCTGGTAGTCATATTGAAAGAATACACAGTTTTGTGTATTGGCACTTGGAGGTTTGGGAAGACAAGGTCTCAAGATGTAACCCAGCTGGCCTCTAACTCAGTCCTTCCACCTTAGTCTCCCCAGTGCTGCTGAGATATAGGCCTGTACACCATGATGAGATGGTCTTGCTCTTATCCCAATGGTCTTTCCTCCCTCTCTCCATCCCAGACTTTGTAGGAACACTGAGAGGAAAATGATGGGAAGAAAGTCTCTGGTACTCTAGGCTTCTGCCCCCTGGGGTCCCGCAGGCATACTGTCACCAGAGGGAAGCTAATGGCTCTAAGGGCACATGGAGATGGCCCCTGCTCTTTCTCAGATTGTTGATAGCTTTGCAGAGCACGCGGGCTGCAGACAAGGTCCAGGTTCACTTTGAGGGAGAAATTCCCAGAAACCTCATGGTTTGTTGCCTTACTTTAAGACATTTAAAATGCCATCAGAATTGAGCATAGTTATGTACTACAGTGAAATGCTTTATTTAGTACATGAACATAATGTATCATGACCAGATCTGGGTAGCACTAAAACGAACAACAAAGTATGCTGGTGCATGCCTATAATCCCAGCACTCAGGGGCAGAGACAGGAGAATTGCTATAAGTTCAAGGCCAGTCAGGGCTACATGTTGAGCTCCTGTCTCAAAAAATATATATTATTTTTTTTTCTTTTGGAACATTCAAACTCTCCTCACTTGTCATTTTGAGGCAGTTCTTTGTCTACTCTGGTGGCCACCTTATGCTATAGAACGTCAGGAGGTGTGTTTCCCTTCCAACTGAAGCCTCTTCAAGGTCCCACCACTTCTTAGCATCACCACATTGAGGACCAAGTGGTAAAACCTTGGTCACAGCCAGATCTAAACAATAGCAACTGCATGGCCAGCATGCCATTCCAATAGTTGGAATTTCATTCCAATAGTTCCAATTTCAGTTGATGCTGAAATTATATATGTGATATCCTGCATGCTTTTTGTATACTGAGGCTGGCTCAGTGTGTCTTTTGCACATACAGTGCTTCTGGGAACCAGAGAGGAAAGACATGGGGAGCTGCCCAGAGAAAAGTGCCTATTGATGGGAAGGCTAGAAGTCCTGAGCAGAGGAACAGGAACAGTGCCTGTATGGGGTAGAGAGGGCTTGGAACATGAGACCGGGAAGAGGGACCAATGCCCACTACAGTGCACTGGATAGCTGCAGACAGTTTTGATGGTCACATGCCCCTTTGTCTCTGCCCCTTTCCCTATAGGGTTCCCAATGTCTTCCTGAAGTACCCTTACTTCTATGCCCAAAGAGGGGCAAGGCCCCAGTTGTCCATAGGGAAATGCTGCTCCTGCAGGCCCTATGCCTGTAGTGACCACTCTCAGTGTTCCTGCTCAGAACTCTTAGTCTTTCCAGCCAGCCCATAGCATCTGCTCTGGGCAGCTCCTTATTTCTTCCCCGTGTGCCTCTCCAAACTATACCCACTGGCAATCCCCTGCTTCCTGGGCTAAATCCTAGACATTCCTGGAAGTAGAATAAACTGGGTCTACAAGGAGAACCCTTCCAGGCCCCTGAAGCCTTGGGTCTGTAGGGAAGACACAAGTCACCATAGGGAAGGTAGTGGCACTGGGAGCCCACAGGGAGTGGGTCTTAGAGCCTTGATGGAGCAGGAGGGCTGCAGGCAAAGAGCAGGTCCCTGGGAGAGTGACATCAGGGGGCCCGTGGGAACACTGGCTTTTGCGCATGCCTCCACAGGCTATCGCCAGCCACATGCACCTCAAGTGCAAATGCCACGGGCTGTCAGGCAGCTGCGAGGTGAAGACCTGCTGGTGGTCGCAACCCGACTTCCGTACCATCGGTGACTTCCTCAAGGACAAATATGACAGCGCTTCAGAGATGGTGGTGGAGAAACACCGGGAGTCCCGTGGCTGGGTGGAGACCCTGCGGCCGCGCTACACGTACTTCAAGGTGCCCACAGAGCGCGACCTGGTCTACTACGAGGCCTCTCCCAACTTCTGCGAGCCCAACCCCGAGACCGGCTCCTTCGGGACGCGCGACCGCACCTGCAACGTGAGCTCGCACGGTATCGATGGCTGCGACCTGCTGTGTTGCGGCCGAGGCCACAACGCGCGCACTGAGCGGCGCAGGGAGAAGTGCCACTGCGTTTTCCACTGGTGCTGCTACGTCAGCTGCCAGGAGTGCACACGCGTCTATGACGTGCACACCTGCAAATAGGCTGTGGCCCGCGACGCACTGGGCAGTGGCCAAGTGGGATTCCTAACCCACAGAGCAGGAGACCTGGGGGCGGGGGGCGGGGGTCCACTTCCTAGGGACTAGGTTCCTGCCTGGGGACTAGGTGTCTCCTAAGTAGGGACTGGGTTCTTGCTTGGGGGACGGACCGCTACCTGGGAGCAGGGTTCCTACCTATATGTGGGCGGCCTACTTCCTAGGGACTCGGCTCCTGCCTGGGACCCCGGGGCTCCACCTGGGATGGGGCTCCTGCCTGGGAAAGCGGTTCTGCTTAGGAGCGAGGTTCCCATTTGGGGGCGAGGCTCCTACCACGGATGGATTGGGTTCCTCTCTGAACCAAGCATAGCTCAGATTGGCAGGTGGGTTTACTCCCTCAACTAGGTGGAGCTCAAGGATGGCCGGGGCTTTTCCCAGCGGAGTGGCTCTGAATGGGACAGAGCTCTGGGGCGGGTACCTCCCAAGAGGTTGAACTTCTCATGGTAGGAGGGCTTCAGGATGGGCCCTGAAGAACTAGGGAATCCAGAGGGGGCTGGAGTTCTCCCTGAGTGGGTGGAGCTTCTGAGGTATGGAGAGGAAAAGGAGACCTCTATGGGGTGAGGAGTGGCTCCACAGTGGACTCTTTCTTGAGAATTGGACTCCGCTAGAGACAAGGGCGGAGCTCCTTGGGAGGGCGGTGCAACTGAGTACACCCAGGCTCCCAGCAGGCTATTCAGACACCTTTTGGCTCCTTCCCAATTCCCATCCTCCGGCATCATCTGCACAGAGCAAGGTCTCCTGGCAGAATGAGCCACGGAAAACGCAAGGGTGACGCCAGATCCTAGTTCCCTCTCCAAGCCCTGCAACCTTCCTGCCTGGGAGTTACCACCTTCCTTTGAAGGTCTGCTCTTGTGAAGGTTTGCAGTCCTCCAACACTCGCGGCCCTGAAATAGAACTCTGTCCTGAGCAAAGAAAGGGCTTGGTGGGGGGCTGCTAAGGATCCTTGACCCCTGGCACCCGCCCTCCATGGCCTGCCTCTGCCCTGGCACCAGACATCTTCCCAGAAAACCTTCCCAGCTCTTCGTCTGATCAGTGGTGCCCAGACGCGAAAGCTGCTCAGATGCCAGCCTCACTTTTGAGTTGTGTCAACTTCAGGGACATCAGGGCAGAGCCAGGCTGCAGAGACAGGGCGTCTCCCAGAGCACCACTGGTCAGGACTGATGCCCAGGGATTACTACTGAAGCTTTGGATTTGTCTGCCATCAGCATGATCCCGAGCTTCTCATGCAGTCTTCCTAGAATTCCGGAATGAGAGGCTGAAGGCCCATTTGCCACAAGAGCTGCCACACTGCCACTGTGAATTGTCCCTACCTCCAGGCAGGGGGCAGGGATACAGACAGGGAGGGGTGTGCCCCAAGAGCCCAGAAGACAGGTCATGTGCTGTGGTGACTGTCTTCTCTTGAACTTTGCATCTGGGGTTGTAATTTTATTTCCATTGCTGCTATATTCACCATTCACTGGAGTTAGGCAAACGCATGTAATTTTTTTCTTTTGTTTTTCTTTCTATGAAAGAAATTATTTTAGTGATAGTCTGTAAGTTTCAAATAATGGGGAAAGTAAAAAAATGTTTGTGGTTTATGCTAGTTTCTTTTTCTGTTTTATTTTCTTTTTTATCAACATGTATTAATTGCACATATTAATGGAGTTTGCTATGGAATACTGCACTGATCTCTTGAGGGTAATTAATAGTCCTCTGTTCCTATCATTTGTGGTGGGTCTGCATTGTGTTGGGGACATGATGCCAACTCAGGGGCTGGGTCTCCAAGTAGACATTGTCAATATGCCTCCAGGGAAGGCCAGAATACTAGGAAAAATGGGAACAGCTAACCCATGGGAAGAAACAATCAATTGTACCAAAATCTGGAACCAGACAGATTTGCAAGTGTAGATAGAGAGGAACAAATGGACCTCTTAAGTAGTCCCTTTTCTGTCTTCCTATGCCCATCCCTACTATTGTCCAGTCAGACCCCAGAGCAATGAATGCCCTGAGGAAGTTGAGGCAGTGGGCCCAGTCCTAACTACTCAAAAGCCCAAGAGGAGCATAATCCCCCCACACACACTCCCTCACCAGTGCTTTGTAAGCCAGCTGGAAGATGGCCCAGGAAGAAACCTGGACAGTCCTCCTTGATGTCTGAGATCCCATAGCTAAAATGATTCACCATGAACCCTAGAATTAGGAAGCCCCTGTTGACCCCCAGAGGGTCAAGGGAGGGAGCTGGAACACAGCCACTGTAGACAAGAGGAGGGTCAAGGCAGCCAGGAAGTATCTTCAAGCATCTTCCCAGGGGACAGTGACCTAGAAGAAGGAGAGACACCATCCTGCAGGCCCTAAGACTTGGGAAGAGGGCAATGGGGGAAGGAAGAACACATGCAGGATTTTCCAGACCCATTTCCCTAAGCATTGTCTCTGAATCTGAAAGGCTAACTCATGGTAACAGAGAACTAAAGCTGAAGAAAGCCAGGGCTACTGTCTAGCAGTCCTATTATCCTTCCCAGGAGGGTCTGGCAGTAGAACACCCACTTTCTGTCATGCTGGGCTGAGACCACACAAGGTGATGTATGTCAGACCAACCCATCACTGGCTTTGTGGTGGGGCCACTGGAGAAAGTCCCTGTACTTTCAAAGCAGACACGGGTAGGCTCAAGACTCCATCAGACACTAACCACCTGCAACCCCCAAGGAGCACACTGGGGAGGAACATACTGGGGAAGAGCACATTGGGGAGTAGTTCAATGTCTTTGGGCATGAAGACAGGACATGTGCTCAGCCTGCACATGATGACCCACAGCATGCTTAGGCCACACCCTTTGTCCATCTGACCTGCTAGTTATGTCTTGCACTACTATGTGCAGGGCACAGATTCAACCTGTGGGTTACTGATCCGTGGCCTGAGCCAGCTCTGTCCACCATGCTGAGTGCATAGGCCCTCCTTGGTCACATTGTCATACCTAAACAACAAAGTTCCCAGACTCCCAGGAAGGTATAAGAGGAATAGCCAGCCTTGCCTGTGATAAGGTCTATAATCTCAGGGGCTACCAAAACTGAAGCAGAAGGATCACAACTTCAGGACTGCCTGGTCTACAGAAAAGGGCCAAGACCAGGCTAGGCAATTTAGTAAGACCCTGTTTCAAACTAAAAAGCAAAAGAGGTCTGGGAATGTAGCTCAGGAGCAGTGTGCTTGCTTAGCATGACTGAGGCCCTGGGCTCCACCCCAGAACTAAAAATAAATTCATGGGCCATTAGGGGAATGAACAGCTGAGTGGTCTTTGGGAAGGAGTATTGTGGTGGAGCCATCTAGGCACCTCAGGAGAATTGGCTAGGTAGTCTCCAGGCTCATGGAAGAGGAGGGTCTAGGCTTAGGCTTTCAATTCTCAATTGAGTCCCTTTCTTGAGCCTTTGAAATCCCTGCACTCTGGTTGGCAGGCACCCTAACATCACTTAACCCTGCCCATAGCTCCTCTCCGTCAGTGCCTTCCAGGCAAGCCATCTGCTCTTAGGGCTGCAGGTATATACCAGGCCCTGGCCTACTATGGGCAAGACTACCCAGGACTAGCTAGTGAGATCAGGGGTCAGTAGGGGTCAGCTGGCTGCAGGTGAATACTCTATAAAGAGGATGCCATGACTAAGCATGCAGGGCCAGCCAAGGCAGAAGGACAGGCGCCCATTCTCCCTTCAGGAGAGTGAGTCACCAGAGGATGGGGGTAGGGGGGGTGGGATGGGATGGGGGTGGGCACAAGCCCACTCAGCCCACTGGGTCATCTTGGTTACTAACCATTATAAAGCCATCAGTCCCTAGGGCAGTGATGAAAGTCTTCAGTTAAGCCTGTCTGTCGGCTACCTTCTCTGAGTTGGAGTCCTGGGCAGGAGCCATCCTAATTGGCACCTGCTGCCCAAGTGCCCAGATGAAAGGGACAGACACGACTGGGAGGCGGCAGGGCAGTGGCATAGCCAACAGGTTGTAGGGACCTGAGAAGTCTGAGTCCAGCAAGTGACAGGGAGTTGGTTAAGTTGTCCCAAGAGCCCAGCAAGGCCCAGAGGTCACACAGCTTTCATAGATGCAGATCCCACACTTCAGGCAGAAGACGTGCCATTGTGGAAGGGTAATAAGTCATACACCTCTGAGTGGCTAGACTATGAGGCCCCTAACATCCGGACTCAAAGAGGGAACACCATTGGCCTGAGGGCATGTCAGGGACATAGCCAAGGTCTGTTGTTTATGTGCATGGTGCTGAGTAGCAACCCACACAGGCCAGCATGAAGATGGTCTTGGCTATCTACAGGAGATATACCAGGTTGCCTTTCTCATTGCTATGGGGTGGGCTAAGAGCAGATTCCACTGGAAGAGGACCCAGGAATGGGACGTCCACAGCCTATGAGGCCACAAGACAGACCCCAATTAATAGCCTGATCATGGGAAGCTGGAAGGTGAAACCCTCAACTCACTGTTTAGCAGAAACAAATTCCACCCTTTTGGGGCCTCAGTTTCCCTTCTATGCAAGAGGAAATGGGGTAAACTATGTTGTCCCCCCACCTCAGTACTGGGGGTTGGGGGACACTAGGCCCCACTCAGAGCCAAACCTGCAGCTGTGGGCCTCAGAAACCACCTCTCTGGGGGGTTTACAGCCCCCTCCCGCCACCCTGGAGAGGGAGGAAATGAGCTGGGGGCCTGTTCACAGGTAGTTGAGACAGCCCCCGAATAACCATATAAAAGGGCCGAGGCTGAGGGCCCCACCCCGCCAGGACAAGCCTGGCCATCCCCCTACAAATCTCACACTCAGTAGCTTTGAAGTACTGGAAGGGGTGTGGCCAGCCCCCACCTTGGGGCCCCACTGCCCCTTCCTCTTTCTGTCACCCCCTTCCTCTGGATGCCCATTTTCTGGGTCCTGAGGCCTCAGTTTCCTCTCTTCAGAGGCAACATTGACACTCAAGAAGATAGAGGTTCAGTTATCTCTGGTCCCCACACCTGGCTTGAGGCTGGGGAGATGGGACTGAGGACCAACCATCCATGCACAGCTGGAGATGGTATAGGCAAGTGTGTAAGAAGAGCTGGAGACCCCAACCACCTCCCAGTCTTGGCTGCAAGGGTTGACACAGCCTCCAAGGAGCACCTGAGGAAAGCAGGCAGCCAGGAGGAAATTCTGGAAAGTGGCTTTCACTTCTAACAGTTCACTGCTGGGATTGGAGAGAGCTAGGATGTGGGGTTACCACAGCCTCAGGGACCCCTCCAAGGACTGGAGTGTTGCACAGACACTTCAGCATTTGCTGTATAGGTCCTAGTTTACCTGCTTGTCTGTGAGGCTCTGTGTGTCTGAGATGATGGGGATCCCTATAGTTGGGCCAACTCTGAGATGGGGCAAGCCTGACCCAGGTATAAGGATCCACCCAGAAGGAGATATAGGACATGGCCCTGCCCTGGGGTCCACCTAGTGACCTGAAATTGAGCTTTTTCCATCTAGCTCTACTCTGCAGCATGCTACAGTCCCCAGGTTTTCCCTCACCCCTGACCATTCGCCAATCCTAGCCACTCACCCTTTCTCTTAGCCTGGTCCCTTCAGGAATTCTCCCACTCTCCTTCTAAAAACCCTTTCCAGAGGATGCCCAGGAACAGCACACTCTTAGGTCACAACCTTTGGGGGTCATCAACTTCCTCTTCAATGACCCCTGACTTCCACAGTAGGAGCCATACACCCACCTACTATAGCCCTATGGCCTGCCATCTCTCTGGAATCCAGATTCAGAGGGAAATATGAGAACCATGGAGTCTAAACTCTGATGTGGGAGTGGGCTAGCGGCTCTCCCTGGAGAGTTGAGGTATTCTATACCCTCATTGCTATCCCTAGGTCAAGTGGGAGGGCTACCAGGACGAAGGCCAGTAAACATGTTGTTTCTGCTCTCTCATGAACTCCTCTAATTCTGAGATCCCATCCAAGACCATGCCAAAGCAAGAGGTAGCGGCTGGGGCAGCAGGGAAGTCCTGGGAAGGGTCCCCAGTCCAAGAGCCTGGGAGCTGCTCTCCTTTCTGCCCTGATTTTGCCCAACCTGAGATGGAGTTGTGAGCTGTCAGAAGGTGCTAATTGCTGTTTAGTTCTGAGCCTGCTCCTTGCTCTTGTCCTCTCTCTCTCTCTCTCTCTCTCTCTCTTTCTCTCTCTCTCTTTTATTTGAGCTTCTAGAACTCATGGTAAACAGTCATTTGGCTCTCAGGAACCTGCAAATTGGTGTTTATAGTGTGAAGATGAGGAGGACCCAAGACTAGTCCACCCAAACACAGCCCAGTAGGGAGGGAGGAGAGAGGGAGGGAGGCACAGGGCAGGCAAGGCCAGACTCCCTCTATGCTCCTGCCAGTCCCAGCTCTGCTGGCGATCCTTGAGAGCTCTCAGGAAGAGGCTCCTCAGTAGCTGGGAGACTGCTCCAACTGGAGCCCATACTTAACATGCAGGAAGTCCTACAGGAGAGGGAGAGAGGGAGGGAAAGAGGATGAGGGAGAGGGAGAGGGGAAGGAGGAGAGAGAAGAGAGAGAGAGTTATGCACACAGGCCCTTCTTACCAGTGGCCTCTGCAGATTTGAGACAGGAATGTATGGCTTCTGTGTAGAGCTTGTGTGGTGAGGGTGTGTGAGGCAGGTGCTAGAGGAATTCCAAGCCTGGGCAGATAAGATGGGCTGGGAGGGCATCTTGGGAAAGGGGGACTTCCCTAACTGTCTGCCCCTCATGGTGGAGAGCAGGCAGGCCCCTGCAGAGCCCTCAGGCTCCCTGGCAGTCATAGCTCAGCAGGCACCCCTCAACCCTGGCTCCTCAGCTCCCTCTGTGGAAGGAAGCCCCGGATACCAGCACAGCCTCACTCTCTTCCTTCTCCATTCCTGACAAGCTTGAGATACTCTGCCACCCACATTCCCAGTCTTTATAAGGAAAGTTACCTTTTGATCAGCCCACCAGGCATACAGGCCTGGAGACATGAGTCCACACAGCTCTAAGAAGACCATTTGATGTCTGCAGTTTGCAGTGGACTCTGGAGATTACTTGTGCTTCTCCCCCTACTGTTTTTTATTACCCAGGTCTGGGTTGGGGCTATAAAGTGAAGCACCAGCTGGCACCTCAGGGACCAGGGACTAGTCTTATGGGAGACAAAATCCAGGCAACCTTCCATATGCCATGGACCTGATCTTACGTCTCCTCTCCTCAAGAATATTTCATGCCTCCCCAGTCCCCACCAGATGGATTTTGGCTTTTCAACCCATGTACTTCACAATCTGATCCTGTAAGGGAGCCAGCCTCTGACCTATGGAGTAATAAACTGCTACAGAGACAATATAAATTACCTTTCCATTCCTCCTGCAGTTGACCCCCACTTCTATCCCTTCACCCCTCAGATGCCCCCTGACCTCTGTACCAGCCTTCTCACCACCTCTAACAAAAGTTTGAGGCATAACCATTTCTCTCCTGGATCCTGCCCTATAACTTTAAATGGCTTCCACTAAGTTTGGGACTGACTCCAACTCCTTAGCCTCCCCTGCCCACGTTCTGGAGCCCATCACTGTCTCTGGGGACACTGCATGCACTAGCTTGCACCTCAGGGACCTGAATGGCAATAAAGGGGAGATTCTGATGCCACTGCCAGCCTGCTCATTCCCAGAGGCTGCAAAGCATGCGCAGCTGAACCAAGGGCTTACCCTTCCATGTGACCCAGTTGCCATAGAAATGAGCATCTCCAGGATCATGAAAGGACTGCCTTAAAACTAAGACCCTGCCAGGTGCTTGCTGTCATATAATGAAGGTGGTTTGACAGATGTAATGGGTATAACACACGTGGGAAACATGAAGGTGAGGGTACTACAAATGAGGACGGTGGAGGCAAGGACGGTGCAGGCAACAAAAATATAGATGGAAAATGTGTAGATGAGGATGGAGCAGGTGGAACAGCCAGTCTGTGTATGGTCCATGTGGGACAGTGCACCTTGGGATAGGTGCAGGTGGGATATTGAAAGCACAGGTTTCTGGTCACCTTGTCTTTACTGTCTGGCAGTCTAGGCAGGTATCCATGTAAAGAAATGAATTTTCTTATCTGACCTCTAGTTCCTCAACTGTGCCTTCTTTTTATTTATTTATTTTTTATGTTTTGATCTTTTTGAGACAGGGCCCCAGCTAGCCTGGAATTTAGTATGATGATGGCCTTGAACTCACAGGGATCTGCCTGCCTCTGCCTCCCTAGTGCTAGGATTAAAGGCATATGTCACCACTCCGGGCAATGTGCCTTTTTTTAAAAAAATTATTTTTTTAATTTTATGTGCATGAGTCTATTGTCTGCATGTATGTGCACCTGTGTCATATAATGCCCATGGAAGTCAGAAGAGCTCCTTGGAACTGGAGTTACATATGGTTGTTAGCTACCATGTGGGTGCTGACAATCAAATCCAGGTCCTCTTCAAGAGCAACTAGTGTTCCTAACCACTGAGTCATCTCTCCAGTCCCTCACTGCTCCTTCTTAACCACAGGTAAATCATGTGCACCCTGCCCAACTCCTGAGGCATAAGTAGAAAGCAACTGTGCCCTCTGATCTGACCCCTGACCAGGTCCTTTCAGAAGCAGGAGCCGAGGTCCTTGAACAACCCTGATTTGAGGTTGTCCTAGAGCAACCCACCATTTCCTGAGGGTCAGGTGTCCTCCATGGACCCACTTATCCCAGCCAGTTTGACACTCAGCACGTCTCACCCTGTTTTCCAGCTTTTATCATTTGGGGAGCTTTCCCAGCTTTTCCTTTCCGTTGAGGAAGGTTCATTTTTCTCTGGGGAAGGAATCAACCCTGAAGGAGGCACTGGCATCACTAGGCCTCCTCACACAACTCACCCTCCTGCTCAGGCTGCTCCCAGTCCACAGCCTAGCTCTGCCAGGGACTCCAGGCCTGGCTAGCAGCCCACACACTGCTCAGACCAGTGTGCTGGCCCTGGACAGACAGGCATCTTGAACCCGAGCAGATGCATTGTTGTCCCCTCTGTCAACTCAAGTCTCTTCTGGCCTGTGTCTTTCCTCTGCCTCTTTCTCCTCTCGTCTTGTTTCCCTGCACTGAGGGTAAACCCAGGGAACCATGAGGGCAGGCACCTTCCCCTTCCCTTTCTTCTTCCATTTCCCCTTCCCCTTCCCCTTCTGTTCTTGCCTTTCCTTTCCTTTCCCTTCCTGTCCTTTTCTTTCCCTTCTGTGACTGCCTCCCTCAGGCATGCAGGCATCCATCCCTGCCTTTATGAGACCCTCTGGGAGGCTTTGAAGTCTTACTGACAGTCTCAAACAATGTGGAATGCAGTGGCCAGCGCAAATAGGTGCTGGAGACCCCTCCTAGAAAACAGACTCCAGGTGTCGGGGCTCAGCTGAGTCCACACATACAGAATAGGGTGATGATGGCTCAAGAGCTGCCTGTAGTATCTAGACCTCAACAATGACAGTCAGCGCCTATTTGGTGGCCCTGTACACCATAGTGGGGACACTGCAGTAATCAATGTGTCAGAGTATCTGAAGACAAGGGCTTCCTCAACACAACCAATCTGTGGGGAGGGAGTTGCCGTCCAGGTTCCTGGACAGCTCCAGGCTCTGGTGACTGCCTGAGGGGACATGGAAGGGCCAGCCCCTGGGGCATGGCCCAGCCTTCACCCCAGACCCAGCCTGGAGCACAGGTGTTAGAGGTGGAGCCCATGCTGGCAGGGGCACTGGATGTGGATGCCTCAGCTGGGCTTTTTAATTAATCTCTGCTGGCTGCTCAGAAGGGCCCCAATTAAGTGCAGAATGCCATGGCAGAGTGGGGTCAAAGAGAGGGGCGGGTTTTAATTAAAGTGCAGTGGCCTGGGCAGGAGCGCCCCCACCTGACCACCTCTTTGCCAGATCCTGTGAGCTCAAAGGCGGTTACGTGAAGGGTAGATGCAGTCTAGCCCAGTGAGACCCCACCAGATCCCAACAGGGCCAAGAGCTTCCTTGTCTAACCTGTGTGGCCACAGCAAGGCAGCCCCTCTCTGAGCCACTTCATACCCTCTGACCCCTGCTCAGTCATCACCTGCCCTGGAATAACCATCTGCTGCTTGTTCAATAAGCAGGTCCCTGGTATAATAAGCATCTGTGGTATGTCCACTTCAGAGGCAGCAAAAAGAATAAAACAAATAATTACATTGAATGTTCATGGGAAATGGAATTAAGCAAGATTGGGGAGGGTTGGAGGTCAGCACAGAGAGCTGTTTAGCCATGAAAAGGGGCAGAAATTGGCAGGAGGGGAAGGGAGCTCACCTGGAGATAGGACAGCCTAGTAAGAGTCAAAGCAGGAGTTGGGCAGGGTTCAGACACTAAAGAGCCAAAGCCCCCAAAACAAGAGTGAGAGGGAAAGCCAACTGCTTCACCAAACAGCCCGCAGGCCTAAGGAGGACTCTCAACATAATTAGCTGTCCAGGAAATGCAAGTAAAAACTATGGGAGAGAGCCAGTGAGATGATTCAGCCAAGTACTGGCTACACCCCTGAAAACCTGAGCTCTATCCCTGGGACCCACATGGTAGAAGGCGAGAACTGACTTCTGAAAGTTGTCTTCTGACTTACACACACACACACACACACACACACACACACACACACACACACACACACTAATGCATAAGTAAACAAACAAATGTAATTTATAAAAACACGGGAGATGCCATCTCTCACCCTTTAGGATAACTAATATAACAAAGCAGCAGGTCATGTTTACACATGCCTGTGATCCCAGAGCTTGGGAAGTGGAGGCAGGAGCATCAGAAATTCAAGGTCTGGGCTAGAGCGATGGCTCAGTGGTTAAGAGCACTGACTGCTCTTTCAGGAAACCTGGGTTCAATTCCCAGCAAGCACCCACATGGTGGCTAACAATCATAACTCCATGTAACTCCAGTTCCAGGGGATCTGACACCTTCTTCAGACCTCCATGGGCGTTGCTGGACACAGGGACACTACACACACACATGCAATACACTCATACACATAAAGTAAAAAAATAAAATACTTTAAAATAAGAAATTCAAGATCATCCTCAGCCAGTCTGAGGCCAGTCTGGGCTACTCAAGACCCTGTCTGAAAACAAAGACAAAAACAACAAAATTGGCCACTGAGGTAAGAGCAGAACCTCAGCTTCCCGCCTGCTACAAATTCCAGAAAGTTTCTCCCTTACCCTTACCAGAGTTCTTTTTTTTTTTTTTTGAAAAAATGGTTGACATGATACATTTTTATGTGACCACAATAAAACGGAGACAGAGAGAGAGAGAGGAGGAGAGGAGAGGAGAGGAGAGGAGGGGAGGGGAGGGGAGGGGAGGGGAGGGGAGGGGAGGGGAGGAGAGGAGAGCCATGGGGGTTTTGGGTTTCACTCTTAAGAACCGAGGTTTCATGGGGTTCCCTGCGGGGAGGGACATTTGCCAGGCACCCAACCCCCCTATAAGTCTCAAGGCCAGGGAAACAGGATATGGCCAGGACCTTGGGCCAGTCGTCCCCAGGTCCTGAGGGTTGGTATGTCCTGACGTAGCTGACCCTGACCATGTCTCTGAGGGCATTATCAGGATAAGGGCTGCCAGGCAGGCATGCATGTGCTGCTCCAAGGCCTCCCATATTTCTTCTGACAGTTCTGAATAACTGAAGCTGCAGGGCGACATTCTCCACGCCTGGCTTCCTCCAGACATGGGGCTTTGGGGAGTGATAAATGAGGGATGAGGAATGAGGGGGGCTTTTTCAGGGTCACTGTGAGCCCCTCTTACCTGCCTGAGAGACTCAGTCTCCTCCAACCCAGCCCCACAAATCCGAGTGCCCAAGGACTGGCTCCCAAAAAGCCCTGTGCCAGTGGGTGTCCCCTTGGTTCTGCTGGGGTTCCAGATAGGAGTTCCCCAGAAGAAAACTGCTTTGCTCCCCTACAGTCACCAAAGCAACAACTCATATTCAGAGAGGAGCTCCATTGCCCAGATAACTGGTCTTAAGTAATGTCCAGATGAGAAGACCAGATGGCTATCTCTGAGTGACCTGCTATTCTGTGGCCACTGTGGACAGGGGCCACCATGGACAGAGGCAAAATGTACACCACTGAGATACCCCAAGGTCCTGAACCCAAGGACAGGAGTGGGGTGGGAGGAGAGCATACATGATTTTCGTATTAAGCTGCTGAAGTTTGCAGGCACCTCTCAGAAAGCAGTAGAAACCAGACAGGAATAGCTGCTATTTGGAAGTGTCCCTCAAAATTCTTGTGTTGGAAACCTAACCCCTCAAATCATGTATATTGATAGCATTTGGAGGTAGTGCTTTGGGACCATAACTAGGGTCAGTAGAAGCTATGAGAGTTGGAACTCAAGGGAGCAGGAGCTACTTTATCAGGAAGAGAAGAGGGGCCTCTGTCTTTCAGGTGCTCTTCATGTAATTGAGAAACTCCAGGTCCTGGATCACGTTGATTTCTTTTGTGGAGTCTGAGAGTGGGGTTTTCTGACTTCCCTAAGTCCTACTGGTAGATATTTGCCCTAGAAAAAGAATGGGATCTTTTATCACCTTAGGTCTCAGGAGTCTGAGGTAGCTAGCCCTGGTCATCCCAGAAGGAAGATCAGCTATAAGAGCTGACTGGCACACATCTGATGGTGGCACACACCTGTAACCCTAACACTTGAGAAATAGGAACAGGTGAATCAAAAGTTCAAGGTCATCCTTGGCTACATAGAAAGTTCTAGGTCAGCCTAGGTTACATAAGATCCAACAAATGAATTGGGTTCATTGCAGGTAAAAGGGCAGAAGGCAGAAGGTATAGTTGGGAATCATGGGAAAGAGCCAAACCAGCTGCTCCTGACAAGTAACTGACGGACAGGAAGAGGTATCCTCATGGATAATGGGGCCAGACTGAGGTTTAGAAGTAAGGGGCCTAAGATACAGGGTGGAATTTAAGAGATTTTAAAAATACTTTTTGGAGTGTGGATTACACCAATATATACATTTCCCAAAGCTCATCGGATCACATACTTAATATATAGTAATATGTATATTATATGTATATGTGTGTATGTCCTTATGAGCCCATTGTGTCCCTCCATTTATAAAAGGAACCCTCCATGAGGACTCTGGTTACAGTCTCTCCACTGGTCACCTAACTAGCCTCCTCCTGTCCTCTGGCCTCAGTTTCCTCCCTCAGAGGTAGTTGGCCCAAGAACTCAAGGAAAGATTGAATATCCCCAACTGCACAAGAGTTGGGAGGGATAGTTCCTGTTCTATAGGTAAAAGTGGAACTGTTGGCATCTGGCTGTCCAGAGTTTACAGCCCCAGAGGCCTGGGACAGAGGTCAGTGATGAGCCACAGAAGCTGGCTACTCTCTGTGGGCAACACTGACTATACTACATGGAGCCCATGCCACTCTCCATGAATAGAGCAATCAAGCACCCTAATCTGAGCTAGGTACCAGTGAGGCAGGCCCAGGTGTGAATGGGTTCTTCCCAAAGCCTACCCTGCTTCCCTGAAATCTATGTGTGGACCCCTGGGGTCCCCAGTGCCCCCTCCCAAGCCCTTGGGTCCCTTCTGGCCAGCCAATGCTAGAGCCTTAGAATGCTAGGTCTAGGGTCTGAAAGGGGCCACTGGCCACAGGTTGTCCATCAAGGGTGTTCCCTGGAGTGGGCAGCATCCAAATCACCCCTAGAAATTAAGGTTCCTGGCTCTACCAACCTTGATAAATAGGAAGTTCCAGCTGGCAGGGCCCAGAGGCTCAGCAGTTTCCAGGTGATCTGGGTACAGCCCCACTCCAGAACCTCTTATCACATACTGTCTGGAGATCAGAACTACACCCCTGGCAGTTAGCTGTGGCTGGCATTATCTATATTCAGAGTGGGGCTGAAGCTTGTGTGCACATAGTGAGGTCTTGCTAAGGCCTAAGATACAAACACAGTATGGCAGAACAATGTGTCAAACACCTGCACACATTGTTGGGGTGATGGGTATCTTAACAGCCCAGGGAAATGATGAAGCTGTGTTTCCTTGAGGGCTGGAACTTCTTTTGGTCTTAGCATCCCAAATGAAAAGACTAAGTGTCTCTCCTAACTTCAGTTAAGCAGGTGGCTTGGCATAAATGATTTCCAGGTTTCTGTGACAGCTCTGATATGACCCAAAAGGGTCTGAGATTCTTTTCTTTTCCTCATATATTTATGGTGTGTGTGGTATGTGTTTGCACGTTTGTGACACATGTATGTGCATGCAGAGGCCCAAGGTTGATGTCAGGATCTTCCTTGACTGTTCTTCTACCTACTCATTGAGATAGGGTCTCTCAATCAAACCTAGAGCTTGGGGCTGGAGAGATGGCTCTGTGGTTTGAGAGTGCTTGTTGGTTTTCCAGAGGACCTGAGTTCAGATCCCAGCACCCACACTGGATAGCTCCAATTACCTGTAACTCCAGCACTAGGGAATCTGACTCCCTCTCCTGGCTTCCAAGAGCTCACACATGTGGCATCACAAACCCAGAGCTTGCAGTTAGAGCTAGTCTAGCTGGCCCACTTGCTCTAGGGAGATGGGAAAACTGAGGCTAAAGCAAATATAAGGGGGAAGCAAGGTGCTCAAAATGACCAAAGGAGAGAGGGGTTCTAAGGCTAGCACTTCATATTACTGGACCTGGCCTGTGAGTCTCTGAGCTGCTGGATGGTCCAGGGAAAGCTCACCCCTTACTGGCCACATGCTCCCAGCAGAATCTGAGTCCCACAACCCAGCCAAATTTGGGAATGCCCTGGAGTAAGTGTAGGGACTGAACAGGCTTCTCCCAGACCACACAGAATAAGAATGGCTTGGAGCTCCTGGGGCAGCTGGCCAGAGGAGGCTTTGGGGATGAGTCTGGAACAGAAGAAACAAACTCACTTTCTCTTGCAGTATCCCATCATAGACAACATAGACTTCTGAGATCCCAAAAGGTGTAGGGATTCTCAACAGCAAGCCATCAGTTCCTCAGCAGTGGACCCCAGCCGGATGTCCTCTGATTGATTCAGATTAGCTCTAACATGGTCTGCCTAGAGACAGCATCAAATCCCAAGGTCTGGGGCTCAGGCCCCCAAGATGTCCCACATCAGTACAGATGCAAACCTAGGCTGTGCCACTTCTCCTGATGACCAGCAGCTGTAAATAGGGGTCCCAGGACCTCTACTTGGGTTATATTGATTTCCTCAAGTATCTCACTGAACTTTTGTTGACTAGTTTATCATGAGGATGATGTACCAAGGATACAGTCAAGGAGATGCAAGAGGTCAGGAAGAGGGACAGTGAGGGGCTTCCATGCTCTTCCTGGTACAGCTCCCAGGATCCTCTACCTGTTCAGCGTCATAGAAGTTCTCTGAGCCTGTCAGTTGACTAGTTTATCACGAGCATGATGTACCAAGGATACACACAAGGAGCTGCACGAGGTCAAGAATAGGGACAGTGAGGGGCTTCAGGCTTTTTTACATGGACATGACTGATTTAACCACTGGCCATTGGTGATCCACTCAACCCTCAGTCCCTCTTCCCCCTGTGGCCTGGGGTGGGGCTGATAATTTCTACCCTGTGATCCTGCCCTGATCTTTTGGTGACCAGCCCCACCCTAAAGCTACCAAGGGACTGCTGGCTAGCAGAGGGCTCATTAGCATGTGGAAGACAGTCAACTCACAGATTCCCAGGACTTTAGCAGTTGTATTCCATGAAACAGAATGGAGGCCAAATACCTATTTCTCAATCTCCAAGGCCTGGATAAAAGAATGGGGCAGGAATTAGGGAAGATCAGAGTTCTTTCCGCATCTCTCCATCTGGGGAAGTTATTAAGAATATAAACTTTCTCCTGCTGGAGGGTCCAGGCTTTGATTGTGTGCCGAGCATGTTGAACACAAGACAAAATGCCGGTGCATTAGAATGAGATTCAGTGCTGCACAGCATTTTCCTGAGGGCACTGTGACGTTATTTTTTCAGCCAGTTAGTCTACTCACTCAAAGACTCCTGGAGGAAAGGGCTTTGAGAGCTCAAGGGAGGGCAGAGTGGAGCAAGAAATCCCAGATAGGTGCAATCCACCTAGTGTGGACAACCTCACCAACAGACTGGGTTGCCTAGAGCAGTGGTGAGCCTCCCTGTTGGCAGAAGAATCCCAGAGAATAATGTAGCCTGCAAAATCGCAACTCACCTGAATCTCAAGGGGCCAGGGAAAGAGCCAAACTGCTCACAATAGCCAGATGTGAAGGTTGAGCTCCACTGTGCTGGCACTGCACACAGAGGCAACACAAATTATCTGGGGACAGGGTAGGACCCTAAAAGTGCATAGTTCATTTCTCCTTCTACTGGGTCTTGCCTCCTAGGCCCTCCTGCCTCTTCCTCTTAGTTCATCTGACCCTCCAGCCCCCTGGAGAACCAGGAGGCCAGTTCTTTTGACATCCCTGCCTCCGTCTTGATCCTCAGGAGCAGGATGGCCTAAAGGGAAGGGCCTGGACTTTGCCCCAGCTGGCCTCTGGTCAGCTAGAGGGGAAGTGCTGAGCTAGGCACTTTCTGCTGTAGTAGTCTGAGGATCCTGGAGGGTCTCTGTGGCCTCCACATAAACACCTCCATTCAGTCAGCTCACCTCGCCCCCTCCTGGCCAGAGTTGGTCCATCCAGGAAACTGGGAGAGGAAAAGGCCCTCCCAGAACATAAGGAACTATATGAAGGGCAGTTAGCCTTAGTCTACACAGGTAACTAACACTTCCTGGAAGGGCTCTGTTCCCAAACAGGTGCACCCAGGGCTCCCTAACACCTGTTTGCCGACAGAGCCTAAACAAGAAGCATGGATGGAAGAAGGAAGTGAAGTACTCTTGCTTTTGATCTTTTGGAAACAGGGTCTTCCTGTAGCCCCAGCTCTCCTGGAACTCACTATGTAGACCAGGCTGGCCTGGAACTCACAGAGATCTGCCTGCCTATGTCTCCTGAGAGCTTGGATTAAAGGTGTGCACCACCACATTTGGCGGTACATAACTTGGGAGTGAGCACACAGCAATCTGTTTTATCATTTTAAAAAGTGTATATATCTTACATAAACTCCAACATGTGTCTCCATAGTTTTTACTGTGCTAAACTCTTCTCCAAAAGTAAAGTTACTTTTGTTGTCTATTTTTTTACATTATTTATTTGTGTGTGGAGGGGGTATAGGAGTACATTCGGTGTGTATATGGAGGGCAGAGGACAACTTATGGGAGTTGGTTCTCTCCCCCAACCATGTGGGTTCTGGGGATTGAATTCTGCTTGTCAGGAGCAGATACCATTAACTGATGAGCCATCTCACTGGTCCTTTTTCAAATTTTTATGTGTTATCTGTGTGAATGTATGTGTAGTATATGTGTGAGTTTGTGGTTGTGTGCATGTGGATGGAAGCCAGAGGTATCTTCTTCTAATGCTCTCCACCCTAGTTTTTGAGATAGGGTCCATCCCTGAGCACAGAGCTCACCAACTAGTTACACTGGCTGGCTAGCAAGCTCCAGGGATCCATTTTCCCCAGCTCCCATGCTAGTGTTACAGATATGCACACCATGCCTGCCTTTTGACTTGGATGCTGGGCATCTGGCCTCAGGTCCTCATGTTGTAGTTCAAACACTTTACCCATTGAGCCATCTCCCTAGCCCCCAGTCAAGCCGTTTTAAATTTTTATTTGGAGGTGAGACCTATTCTAGTTAACAGGCATATTTTAAAGAATTTTATTTTAAATTATGTGTGTCTGTGCGCATGCATGTGAGTGTAGGCACTTGCAGAAGCCAGAAGTGGCAGATCCCTGAAGTTGGAATTACAGGTGGTTGTCTGCCTCCTGCCTTGGATGCTGGGAACCACACTCAGGTTCTCTGAAAAAGCAGTACAGGCTCTTCACCACTGAACTATCTCTCCAGCTCAGGTATTTGTTTAATTTATTTTTACTTTTACTTTAAGTATATGGGTGTTTTGACTGCAGGTATGTAAGTGCACCCTTGTAGCACAATGCCCATGAAGTCCAGAAGAGGGCATTAGATTCCTAAAACTAGAGCTACTGGTAGCTGCTAGTTGCCTTGTGGGTGCTGCGAACTGAACCCAGGTCCTCTGCAAGAGCAGCTTGTGCTCTTAACCAGAGCCATCTCTCAAGCCCTTGTCTATGCTTTAAAATACACACCTAAGTGTATATACAATTTAACTCTCAAATTTCATTATGTTCAATATAAAAATTAACTGGAGGTTTAACTGGACCTGAGTGGGGTACAATAGCTGTCTGGGCCTTAACAAGGACAGTCCAGTTCAAGCTTACCACTCATTACACATTGTAATCTACAAAAGCCATTTAAATATTTTTAATTGACACAATAATTATTTACGTAAAACAAAGCAACTTTTGGACACATCTGTAATGTCCAGTAGTCTGGGTTAGAGTGGCCACCACCCTTCTCTGTTTTGTCACAATTTTGTCTTAAAAGAATATTTTCATTTTATGTGTATGTGGTATTGCCTGCATGCAGAAGCCTGCATCACAAGTACACAGGTGCCCGCAGAGGCAAGAACAAATGTAGGCTCTCCTAGAACTGGAGTTACAGGAGGTTGTGTATCACCTGACGTGGATCCTGGGAACTGAACCTGGGTCCTGTGCAAGAGTACCAAGCATCCTTAACCACTGAGCCATCTCAAGTGTGTCTTTTTTTAGGAATGAGAAGTGGAGTCTGGTTCCTGGTTGGTAACCCTGGAGTATTCCTGGACACCAGGTCTCTGGGTCTCCTCATGTCTAAAGTGGCTGTGACAGACTCCTTATATGGCTGGAACCAGAGGCCTCGGAGGTATGTCCTGCCATTGCTCCAGGGTGTGGAGAGTCAGCACCAGCCCAGGTAGTAACTGAATACACTTGCCTGTGTTGAGTGTGGGAGACAGCAATCTCCAGGCAGGCACACCCAAGGCAGTTTATGGAGGGGGCACTTGAACAGTGAGCCCCAGGCAAAGGAAAGGGCTGTTTGGGGACCCTGACCCTGGCTATCTCAGCAGCTGTAACTTCAGGAGAATTCTAGCTCTCGAGTTCCCACTCCACAAAGCCAGGTAAGGATGCCCTGAGCTCTCTGCCTGGACACAAACACTGACAGCTAGGCCGGGGTATCAGCACTGCCTCCGGCCCACTCAGTACACCGGGCAACAGGTTCCAACTTTATGACCTTGATGTTCCAGAAAGTGAAGAAGAACGCTCGTTAGCCTCAGCCTCCGCATCCGTAGAGTGGGCTGGGGAGCCTCCCGAAAGGGCGCATGCGTACGCGCTTGCGGACGCCGAGCGCCTCCGCACTGAGCCTGGTTTCTAGCCAGCGCCGCGATCCGGAGGTGAGGCGTCTCCGGCTCCGCCTCCTGCAGCTCGCTCAGCGTCAACGCGCGTGCGCAGTCCTCTCAAAGGCGGGGCCTCGGGAGCGCCCGCCCCCTTTCCCGGTATACCCCGCGGCCGCAGGCGCTGACGTGGCTGCCGTCAGCGCCGCCATCTTGTGGGAGCGAAACCAACGCCTGGCTCGGAGCAGCCGCCGCTGAGGTGAGCCGCGGGGTACGCCGGGGCTGGGGCTCGGGTGGCGTTGGCCCGAGCGCCCTGGGCGTCGCGGGGCGCCGGGCTGTGGGGGTGACGGGGCCGTGGCGGGGACTCGGGCGCCGGCGGGCCAGGGTCGGCGCCCCGGGCCTGGCGGTGGGCCGGGCGCAGAATCGCGGCGCCCCTCGGGCCCCTTGGGCCCCGCGGCCGCCCGGGCCTCCCCTGCCGCCCGGCTGCCGGGCCGCCCGGCCCCCCGCCGCAGCCCGGAAGTCCTGTGGGACGCCGGGTGCTCCAGGAAGCCGGGCTTCCTGCTTCTCCGCGCCCCTCCTGGGCTCCACGCCCCGGGATCCTGGTGCCGGGGAACGGGGCGCGCGGACCGCGGGGTCTCCAGGAGGGCGAACCGGCAGCCTCCGCCGCGGCCCCGGCCTTGGGGCGGGGGAAACTGAGGTTCGGGCGGCCCGGAGACCGCGTCAAGGTCACGGTGGCGAGGTCTTCCTCCTGGGCCTCCGGAGCCGGGCTCAGGTCTTCCCCGAGGACTGGAGTTGTCGGAAGGGAAGGGAGGGGACATGTGCACAGGGGCCCCAGACTGCTGGATGGGTGCTGGGATCGAACGCGGGCATCTGGGACCGCGGGCGAGCCCAGAGTGCACTCGCTGACCCCCATTAAGCCGCGGTTTGGGGTCTGCACCAGGGACCTCTGGAGGGGTGGAATCTTGCTTCACCTCCAGCTGGCTCCCTCGATGCTTGAAATCCCTGTGCAGTCTTGAACTTAGGGCGCAGTTCTGGCTGTCGGTCAGGGTGGTCACGGCACACAAGGTTGTAGCTGGACCCATTGTATGGTAGGTAACTAAGTACTAGGGAATCGGCTCCAGTCAAGGAGGTATTCTCCCATCCAGAGAGCAAGTGGCAACTTCGCCAGGAAAGGAAGGGGCAGCGGCTCTTGGTCCCAGAAGTCACTGGAGAGACAGGTGGTTGATGCCCAACCAGTGTTGGAATGGTCAGTTGTAGTTCTTTCAGAACTAATGGTCAACAGTTTTTCCTGCAGGCTGGTTCGGGTGTTTTCTGCAGTGCCTGTCAGGCTAGTGAGATGTCATGGTGCTTGTGTGGCAGCCTGCATGTTCTTCTAACCAGTGACTGAACGTGGGTGACTGTCCTCCCTTTGATCTCAGACTGTGAGGATCCTCACAGTGTTTTTACCTAGTTTCTCCAAAATTGAGAGTTTTATGGTTTAGAAGCCACAGAACTTGTGAGCTACATTGCCTCCTTGGCATCAAGGTTTCTCTTGTTGGAATGTTTATCGCTTTTCCATAGGTATAGTCTTGAAAATGAGACTGAGTCACTGGATCACTGCAGTGTGCTCTTGATTGTGAGGCAGATAATACAGAATTGCCATTTCAGAAAGGGTTCAGGGATAGGAGTATATAACTCAATGGTAGAGTTGCCTAGCCTGCATGAACCTTGGGGTTCGGTGTCTGGAACTTCACAGACAAAGGTTTAAGACCATGTGAATAACAGTCGACCCACACACTCAGCTCACCATGGAAGGAAAATTAGAAAGTTCTGTGCTCCTCACATGATTTTACATCATGTAGTTGAGATGTCCCTATGTCTTTCGTACAACACTCTGTAAAGAGGATGTTCAGAATCTTTTTTCTTCCAGGCTGCTTGCTGCCTCTGCCCAGGACCAGACAGCCTTAACACTACAGGTTTGTCTTAACACCCCCCCCCAAAATTAAAAAAAAAAAAACCCTACTGTAGGGCATAATACAATCCCTTTTTTAAGGTAAAGGTAAATCAGACCCAAGTCAGATGGCCTAACCAAGAGAAAAAAACTTGCTGGGTGTGGTTGTGCATACCTTTAATCCCAGTACTTGGGAGGCAAGGGCAGGCCCATCTCTGGGTTCAAGGCCTGCCTGCCTGCCTGGGCTACGTACAGGGCTATACAGTGAGACTGTGTGTGTGTGTGTGTGTGTGTGTGTGTGTGTGTGTGTGTGTGTGTGTGTGAGAGAGAGAGAGAGAGAGAGAGAGAGAGAGAGAGAGAATAGGGTATTAATATGGTTTGAGAGTGTTGGGTTGAATTTTTTTCAGATTCTTCAAATGTTGCATTGCTGTGCAGATTTAAATCTACTCTTGGTCACAAGTAAACTCAAACCTTTTGTAAACATTAAGAGCTATGGCATTGCACTGAGGAATCCATCATACACCAGCAGGCTAG
The DNA here is from genome assembly GCA_035773235.1 of Eospalax fontanierii. NCBI lineage: Eukaryota > Metazoa > Chordata > Mammalia > Rodentia > Spalacidae > Eospalax > Eospalax fontanierii. Next base: position 546,963 of record CM069546.1, read on the forward strand.
GCCCTAGGTTGCCATACCATTCGTGGTCTTTCCCTGTTGGCTCTCATGAATCTCTTTTGATCTTCATGAAATTGGGAGAGTGAAAGGAAATACAGTATGCATTTGCAGAGATGGCTAGGAGAGAAACTTGAAAACTCCTTTCAGTTGTGATCTTACCCTAAGTTAAGAGCATGGCTTTGCGTGTGTGTGTGTGTGTGTGTGTGTGTGTGTGTGTGTGCGCGCGCGCGCACCCGCGAGCTTTATCTTCTCTTGCTTGGAAAGGTTTGACCCTGCCTATGGAGAAGTAAAAGATATCTGGGAATTTTGAGTGTACATGCTCAAGCTCATGTCCAGTAGTGATCATTGTGAGCCCATTTAGGTGTAGATTCAGATCTATGGGGTCACTGTCCAGAAAGGTAGCTCAGCATTCTCAGGAGGGTCAATTGGCATGGTTATCTGGAAAATTTGTTCACTGCTTGTAGACACATCCAAGTTCTTTATTTCCAGAAAAGTCTCTTAGGTGCTTACCCCAAGTTCTGTTGCCCCAGCCTGGTATAGCTATGGAGTGGTAAAGTGGTCTGATCAGGGCCCCAACCTCCACAGCATCCCTGTCTGATCCTGTTTCTTGGTTTTTACTCACAGTGGTAACAGGGCTTGGCAGCCTGTCAGCAGCCAATAAAACAACAGAGTGACACTCCCTGCAGGCCCTGATAATGGGGAAGGTTTAAGTGATAAGAAGGAAAAAGAAAAAAGCAGGCAGGCGGTATATAGTTCATGTTCACGAGAAAGGGTCTCACTATGTAGTATAGGTTTGCCTCAAACTTGATCCTCTTGCCTCAACCTCTGGAGATTACAACCTGCTGGGATTACAGGCATGTGCCCCCATTTTAGGCAGGTGGACATAGCAGTTGGGAATGATTGAATTTAGGTGGCAAATGACTTGCCATACTTCTGAGCCCCCTGGTATACACCATGTGTAAGTGGGAGACTGTACCAACACTGAGTGTTTCAGGATGTGAGAAGTGTGTGGTGAGATTAGAAAACCTCAGTCCGAATCTGTTAAGGTAAATTATGCCTGTTAAAGGGATGCTCTTTGTGCTTGATGACTGTATATGAGTGGCAGGATGTCAAAATATTTTTGCAATACCTGAATAGCAGATTTAATGGCTGAGTCTTCAGGAGTCCTCTGATAATTTCTAGGGAGAGTTATTTTTGTTTTTAATACTGTGTTGGTATGACTTAGGTGCATGTGACCAAGAAAAAGATTTCTGTATTTTAGTGTGACTGGATCCTAAAGATGGAATGAAGGCAGAGCTAGATGGGCCTGAGGCGTGAGTGGTCCTTTGAAACATCCTGTCTTCTGTAGAGAATGCAATTCTTTGTTTGAACCCATTAATGTATATTTAAAATACTCTGTCTTTTGGCAACTTTGGTGGTGAATTTTAACATTTGTCTTCTGTCATACTAGACTCTAGACATGGAGATTAACTAAAGTGTGCTCTTATTGCTATCAGTACCTTGTTCCCTTTCTGGCTTTTGCCTTTAGCAGCTCCCAGTGTCTGTACATGCCTGGGTATCCATGGTAGAGGAGTGTTCACACAGAAGCATACTTGTGCATAGTTTAAAACAGTCTGCCATTGATATTGACCCTGTAGATTTTTTCCTGACAGTCTGATATTTAGGACTCTCTGAAGATGGTGTGATCTTTTTGATCCTAGGGGTCTTGATGAACCTTTTTTTTTTTTTAAGCCATTGCCTTTCCCTCTGATAATAAGCCTGTGAGATGCCTAGTTGAAGAAGATGGAGGAAGAGGCCTACTTAGCAGGGGCCACAAAACTTCTTGCCCATGTTCTCGGAGTATCTATCCATCCTAGTGGTGAAAGTAAGCAGGCTCTGGGGCTCATGCCAGGAGGCAAAACTGTTACCTGACAGGTGACATTTGAACAGAGATGTGATAGAAAAGGATCAGAGGCCTCTTAATAGCCCAGGAAACCTGTCAGGAGCAGTGTGGGAGGACAAGACTACTACTGGAAGGTGGCCCTGGTCCCTAGGAGCAGTTTTGCAGTCCTCCAGAAAGGCCATTTTGAGATCTATGGGAACACTTCTGACTTTCCCATGTTGGGAAGCAGCGCTGGCACTCAGCCACTTGTGTGGTTTCATGTAGGTGGAAAATCCCTCTGTGATAGCCTGAGCCTGATCACAGAAAGATAAAGCTTTTCTTTGGCATAATTTTAACAGACGTTCTGTGTTTTCCAGGAACCCAGCTTTAGCCACCTTGTAACTCATGGGCAAAATGTTTTGTTTTCTTCAGTACCTTAGGAAAAGTTGTTCTCTGTTTTCAGGAAAAAAAAGTTACTTCTTGGAGGTGACATGCCCTTGAGATTGCAGTGATTGGCATTTAGAACCCTGGAAGCCAACCACCTCCCTTTGTCTTTGGTATAGGCTTGGCTGGGCCTGGCCTTAAAGCTGAGTTTCACTAGAAGTTACTTCCCTTTATCTTCCTATGTCATTATTGGAGCAGCCTCTTGGGTTTTCTGCAGTCTTGTGTGCAGGTCATGTTGTCTGTTGACTACTTTTGCAGGTGGCAGAAGCAGTGTGTTAAAGAGTATGGTCCATACCAGGTACCAGCCATGGTGACAACTGTAAGGGTCCTAATATCACAGATGCACTTTGTATTGTGGTAATTCTGCTGTTGATGTGTACTTGTGGGAAGGGGAGGTGGTAAGCCTCCAGGGTTTGAATCTGAGTAACTAGGGGGAAGTTGACTGGCATTACTCATTTTGAAAGGAGGGAGGTTTTAGTGAAAAACTGGATATGGAAAGTTGGATTCATATGTAGGAGTCTTGCTTAGCCAGAGCACAGGGGCAGGTGCGTAAGATATTCGGACACCCAAGGAGAGGTCTTTGGAGACTTGGGGAGAAGGTATCAGCAGATCTGTTTGAAAGGACTTTCCTGACAACAAGGTGGTGGGGAGGTGGAGGCAGTCTAGAGTGTAATATGACTTTCAGGGATGGGAAGCAGTCTCTCTGTCCTTTTGTGTGTCTGCCTTACTCCAGCAGGGCAGAGTACGATTACCCCAGAGCTGAGGCAGCCTAGTGACAGCTCAGCCTTCTGTACACTTGACTTGTATGTTTCCTCCTAAAGAGCAATTCTTCAAAAAAAGTGGGGGCACTCTCTGGCCTCAAACTGAAAGTTCTCTGAAGGTAAAAATGAAGGTTTTTGTTGTTTTTAAATTTTTTTATTACTAGTAGATTTAAAAGTTATGTAGGTGTGTGTGTGTCTGGCAGGTAAGTGCATGTGAGTGCAGGTGCCTGAGGAGACCAGCGATGCCTAATCCCCCTGGAGCTGGAGTTACAGGCAGTTGTGAGCCACCTGGCATGGGTGCTAGAAATCACACAGTCCTGTGCAAGACAAGTATACACTCTTAATTGCTGAGCCATCTCTCCAGTTCTTTTTGTTTTTATGAGACAGTCTGAAGTCTGAAACTAGTCCAGGATGGCCCTGAACTCAAAACAATCCTCCTGCCTTAGCCTCCTAAGTGCTGGGGTTACAGATGTGAGCCACCCATGCCAGCAAAAACCAAGTTTTGGAAATTGGCTTAATTACTCATCAAGTACCCCTGTGTCTGTCTACCTTTCTTTGTCCCCAGCATGGCTGGACTCAACATTAATGCTGAGTTTTCTGTGGAAGAGTTCCCTGCTCACTATAGATGGTTTGAGGAAGAACTGCTGGGAGCCCATTTTATGAAAGCACCATGAACTAGCTGTTAGCAGTTCCAGTTCCTTTTTTCTTCAGTGTAGAAAGGGGCCTCTGGAATGCCAAGTCCCTTGGCCCCACCCTTGTGGGTGGGGAAAGGTGGGGGGGAACCATTGTGTTCTAGGGGGAACTACATTACTTGACCTACCTCACAACAGAAATTAGAGTACTGCTTACCAGCTCTTCCCAGGTCTTCCTGCTCCTCCTGAGCCCAGGGACAGAGGTGTTTAATGTGGGCATATGCGGTAGGTGGCTTGGCTTTGTGCCTGCTCTGCCCTCTGTAAGAAGCAGTGGAGGAGGGTGCTGTGGAGAAGCCACCCTGACATTTACCCTCATTGCTTCAGCTAGAGGCCTCTCTGAGGTTTGAGGACATGCATGCTAGTGCTTTGTGGATCTCAAGGTGGGAAATTGCGGTATGGTCTTGGATCATTTTCCTTGTTCTGTTTTCTTCTGTGTTGCACTATCTGAAGCTAGCTGGTCTGCAGCTAGCCATTACATAAATGCATACTCCATCTGTGTGCCCAAGAAGTATGAGAAATAACGGCTAGTCTCTGTGGAGCACAGCCAACCTAACATCCCAAGCTTCATAAGGAGCCTTGGGTCTTTCCTGGAAACTCCAGACTAATCCCAAGCTGACAATACAGGTTAAGATAGGAGGATTGCCAGTCAGAACAGTGATTACACAGGACTAGGGCCCTGTCTCCTGATTTTCAGGTGATTTTTCATTTGAATCTGTGTTGTGCTAACTTACTATGGTTTCCTCTATTTTCTGGGTTTATGCTTGTTTGTGTTTCTTACTTTGTTTTGGCTTTGGCTTAGGGGAGCAAACTTGCAGCCCTACAGATGCTAGGCAAGTGCTTTGCCACTGAGCTACCCCTCTAGTTCCAGATCTGTGAGTTTTTTCCCCTCAGTGACTGATCTTTCAGACCTAACTGTACTGTTTGACAGGTAGAAACTGACTGTACCTTCCTGCCAAATTACAAATTAGTTGGAGTTTATGTTAGGGAAGGTGTGGGCTGTGTCGCTCCACAGGTATAGGGCCCGAACTCTGGTGCTTATGAGTGTCCAGTGCTTAAGGAAAGACCAGAGAATGTGGATTTTATTATGGAAACCCTTGTGCCCCGTGATGTCAGGATTCTGTTGCTGAGAATGAGATAAAGCACAAGGGATGACAAGTATCTGTCACAAGAATGTGTACAGAGTCATTGCAAGATGTTCCCATAGAGCCTCCGCAAGTCTCAGAAGTTGTGTTTCTCATGAATTCCTTATTGCAGCTTCAGTTATAGGCCATGTGCTAGTTTATTTGGTGTTTTCTCAGAGCTGATATATAGAGTGGCTGTGTGACTGTTTGGCAAAGTGTTTTGAGGGTGGTTATGTTAAAAAAAAAAAAAAAGGTAACATTTAAAAAATATGAATAAGGGAGAAACAAAATATAAAGATGCAGTTAGTTCATGGATAAAGGTCTTTATTGTAGTTCAAGGACTTAGCTCAGATAGATTCATAGAAGTGAAGCTTCTTTCTTGTTATACACACTGATTTGGGAATGTCACCCTAAGTTTTGAGCTTGCAAAGAGTGATCTAACTTCAGTTTCTTTTCAGTCATCTCATCACCAGACTTGATAGATAATCCCATGCCCTTAACTCAGAAGACTCAGAGCTGTGGGGAGGCAGTGTGCAGAGCAGGACGTGTGTTTCAGCTCATCTCCTGGAACATGTTGATTGAGTCACGCTTTTAGCTTTAGAGGGAGAGCCTGTTTGTTCCTAGTACTAGCACATTCAGGTTTCCTCTTAAACAAGTTTTAAAAAATTACAAAATGTAGTGCAGTACTCCACTGCAGTAACATGTCAGACCTACAAGCTTAGAATGTTTGACTGAGGGGCATGTGATGACCTGAGGCTTTAGGAACCAGACATACTCAATACCTATTGATGTACAAAGAACTGGGCACAGGTTGGCATGTGCCCAAGTTGTACATGATTGCAAAGAAGCCCCTTTAATCCCAACACTCTGGAGGCAGAGGCAGGTGAATCTCTTGAGTTCAAGGCCAGCTTGGTCTACATATTGAATTCCTGGTCAGCTGGGGCTACAAGGAAGTCCTGTCTCAAAAAAAAGAGGCCCCTTTAAGTTATAGGCCTCTTGTGTTTGGGGATGAATCAGGCTTTCATATAACTTGATTGTCATTGTTGGGATGCTAGTGTTCTGCTAAAAACCTTAACTAAGGGCTAGGTGTGGTGGTGGGTGCCTTTAATCCTAGCACTTGGGAGGCAGAAGTAGGTGGATCTCTGAGTTCAAGGCCAGCCTGGTCTACATAGCAAGTTCTAGGCCAGCTGGGGCTACAGAGAGACCCTGTCTTTAAAAACAACAACAACAACAAAAACCTGGGCCTCCAAGGGCACCTGTAATCCCAGCACTGGGGAAGTGGAGTAGGAGGAGGTCCTCAGGCCTTGCTGACTAAGCAAGGATAGCTGAATTAGCTATCCTTAGCTATTAGTGATAGGCCCTGTCTCAAAAACTAAGATGGAGATCAAAGAAGACATCTGATGTTAATTTCAGGTCTCTATATGTAGGTGTGCACGTGGGCACACATGCCAGAAGGGGAAAATAGCAAAAATGGTTTGAGAGGCAGGAGGACTACAAGTTCAAGTCCAGCATGGGCTTATGTAGCAAGTGTCAGGCTACCCAGATTATATACTGAGACTATCTCAGAAAAATAAATAACCAAATGATGAAAGTTATAAATGGGAGCTTTTTGTTTGTTTGTTTGCGGGGGGGGGGGGGTTTGTGTACATATATGTGAGGACACTTGGTGTCCTGTATCACTGTCTGCTTATTCCCTTGAGACAGGTATTTCCCTAAGCCTGAATTTAGGCTAGTAGCCAGTAAGCCCAAGCAGTGTCCTGTCTCAACCCCCCCACGGTAGTGGGGTTACTGGTTATGCACAGCCATACTCAGCTTTATATGTGAGTTCTGGGGATTTGAACTCAGGTCTTCATGCTTATGCTACAGCTGAACCATCTCCTCTGCTATTAATGTCACCAGCTTTTCATTCACTTAGAAAATAGTGAACTCCATTCAGGAGTACCTGGTTGGGTCTACAGCCCAAAACAGAAAGCCTCTTTTCTTATTGAAATTCTCTTAAACCAGGCTTAACAATTTGAGGAAAATGGTAAATTTCTGTCCTGATTTAGACAAGCCTACCCAGCTTGTGTTTAGGTGTCTTTGAGACATGTGCAGGGACTGGTGGACCTTGCTGGCTCCTATGGGCTCCTATTCAGCTGCTAAACCAGTCTGGTTGCATTCACTCAGCCATGTGGAGCAGGTGTATTTTTCTCACAAGAGGCCAGTGGTAGCTTTCCCCCTGGAAGGCCCTCCTACAGGCAGACAGCAGTATAGGGAGGGAGTGTGCACCATTGTCCTTCCCTTCTCACCGAAGAATGTATTCTTGAAGGAACCTTCTTGGCCGGTGAAACCTGAATCTGGCAGGAAACACTTGTAGGCTGAGTTGTTTCCTCACCTTGGCCCCATCTAACGTGACTGTGGGCCCTCTTTTCTGGTTCACGTTCTGATGACTTGAGAGCAGAATAAACCAGTGAGAGGCTCTTTGGGAAGTCTATTTTCACTGCCTTCTAATAGCAGGATAATGAAGAAGAACCTGAAGAGCAGGTTTGGCTTACTTGTGGGATGTGGAGGAAAGGTGACAGCACCTGGGGTGGGCATTATGCAGTCAGGACCTGTGCTCAGAGTCCTTGGTGTAGTGACTGACCCATGTGGCCACTGGACTTTTTTCTCTCTTGAGACTCTGTTCTCTTGGGTTTGGACCTGTTCTAGAAGCAGTAGGGGGTGCTCAGCTTGGAGGTAGGGAGGCATAAGGACACTGAGATGTACCAAGTCAGGAAATGCTGATTACTCTCTGCCTGTGTGGACAGCACAATGGGTCTGAGTACTTGTAGTGTGTGTCTTACACCTGGGGCTCATCCCATCCTGGTTTCCCCATTAAATTGTATGCTTCTCCCTTTGGTTAAAAAAGAAAAGGAAAACCACAACTTTGATCCTCATAGTCCCTCAGTGGAATGCAGGTGGGGCCTAGCACATTGAGCTGTGGGCCATACTTGGCCATATCAGTCCACAACAGTGAACATAGGTGTGTTATGGGCAGTGCTGCAGTCATTGGCTGTGCAATTAGAAACTCAGCTGAGATCCCTGCCACTGGGCATAGTTACTTAGGGGTGTCTTTCTCTCCTTTTGTGGGGGCTTGTAGGGGGGCTGGTACCCCCTCAGTGTTCCATGCTTGTGTAGCCCCCTCCTTTTTTTTTTTTTTTTTTTTTCCTTTTTAAGTCTTTTTTGAGACAGCATCTAGCCTGGAACTCAGTGTGGAGACCAGACTAGCCTTAATCCACCTGGCTTAAGTTTTTTTGTTTTGAGACAGGGTCCCACTATGTGACCCTGGCTAAACTGAAGTTATGGATAATTGTTAGTTGCCCTGTGGGTTCTGGAAACTGAACCCAGGTCCTCTGCAAAAGCAGTCAGTGTTCTTAACTGATGAGCCATCTCTCACTGTTACTACCCAAGTCTTGGCATTGCAAATGAGTGGCAACATATCTAGCCAGTTCTGGGGGGTTTTTTTTGTTGTTGTTGCTTGCCTTTTGAGACAGGGTCTCACTTTTTAGCCCTCACTGGCCTGGAATTTACAGAGATGCTTGCCTCCTGAGTGCTGAGATTAAAGACATTCACTACCATTTCTTATAGTTTTATTGGTCTTTATGCAGTGTTTTAGTATAAAGAGCCTCAGCTCTTCCCATAAACCCCTACTTGTGGATAGCTACTTTTTCCATAGGTATTTATTTGTGATTGTTGTTTTGGAAGGAAGATGGCTTTTACTGCACATATTCCTGGCTGCATGGACATGACTGATTGCTGCGCATATTGCACGTCTGTACATGTTGCCTTCTTGAATTTTGCCTTAACTTAATAGTTCTCCCAGTTCCCCAGCATCACCAGATCTCATGATAGAAACAGGCAGGTGATATGCTCCCTGCTCCATGGTATCAAGCATGTTCCTTTTCATGTCATCTTGGGCTCTTTTCCATTTGCCTGGTTCTAGATCCTCATGGGATGCCTTAGCCATGTTAGAATTGTAGTCATTCTCTTATCCCTAGTTGGTAGAAATTAAAGGTTGAGAGCCATAGTTTCGCAGTGTCTTCTTGGAAAAAGTTGCCATCCCTTAGAGCATGTGCACCTATCAATCTGTATTTTTTGTTTTTTATTAATTTTTACCCGTCCTTTCCACTCTCCTGTCCTCTTGTCCTTTCCTCCTTTTTTTGGTCATCAGGTTGTTTGTTTGTTTGTTTTTTAAAGTTATAGCTTTCAAAGGTAGGGTCTCACACTGTAGCCCAGGCTGGCCCCCAGCGTTTCCAGCTTGAGGCAATCCTCCATCCTCAGTCTCCCTAGCCATTGGGGTTACAGCCATGAGTCACATACCCAGATTACTTTCCTCTTTACCTTGACAGAGTTTCACTGTATATTCCCCATACTTGCCTCAAATTTTCTATTTTGCTTCTGTCTCCCAAATGCTGGAATTACAGTCTTTGTCTTTTTGTTTGTGTTTTTCTTATTCTGCTTCCTAGGATCCTTCATTTTGAACGTTTTGTGTTCCAGTGTGCTTGTCTTATTTGTTGGACATCTGTTTGTACTGCACCTGGGCTTTGAGGATTTGTTTTTGACACAGGGTCTCCTGAAGTAGTCTAGGGTGGGCCTTGAAATAGCTATGTAGCTAAGGCAGGGCCTGAACTTCTGTTCTCTTCTGCTCTACCTCTCTAGTGCTGGATTTACAAGCAGGAGCCACCACAACCAGTTTGTGCATGCTAGGCAGGCACACTACCTCCTGAGCTATATCCCTACCCTGGGTATTTTTGGTTGTTGGTTTTCCTTTTAAGTAGTCTTTGTTTCCTGTCTTCCTTGCTTCTCTTCTAGTTCCTTTTTTGCTTGCTGGAATCTTGCACTAGGGGCTTTTGAAGAGCTGATGGAGCTAGGCTTTGGGTGTGGGAGCTGTTTATCCGCATTATCAGTTGGGGCATTCTGTGAGTCTCCCACATCCCTATTCTCTGGTGTAGTTGCTCCTCCACAGCTGAGGAGGGCACTAGCCCAAGGTTCAGCCAGACAGAAAGCTGGAAGCATTCATCATGGGTGTTTATAAGTGGCTAGTGCCCTTCTCAGCTGTGGGTATAGCTCAGTAGGTTTCCCTGCTGCTTACTCCATTCCTGGTTCCTCATGGGAGCTTCTTGAGGAGGAAGCACATAAGAAATGAAGTAGAAGACCCTGTACTGCTGAAAATATCACTATTAGTCTTGGTAGGTAAGAAATAAGCGTAAAGAGTTGGGTATTTGATTCTAAGCATCTCCCTTTTCTCTCTGTCCTGATGGTTTTATTCTCTTGTGGGCAGTGATTTCAGGATTGTAGGAATGTCCATCTACTCTGTGTCCCACAGGTCTTAATCTTCTGTACCTCAGAGCTTGGCTGTTACCAGAAAAGGGACCATGGTAACAAAGCTTGCTTAAACTTTGTATTTTTGAGGCATCTCCTTCTAGCCACAGCTGGCCTGGAATTTACCTGGATCTCAGAGATCTGCATGCCTCTCTGCCTCCTGAGTGCTGGGAGTGCCCCACCACGTCTGCCTAAGCATAGTGATCTTATAACTTTTGACTACATGATGTAAAAAGAGAATACAATAGTGTGCACTGGAGATAGTGTGGAGGGGCACAGCATGCTGTGACTGGGGTGATGGTGGTGTCACATCAGCTGGGAATTTGAGTCTAGCCTGCTCTGCAAGGCAGTGTAATGTACAACTTGGGTAGGTACCAAAAAATGAAGGTGTTTTCTTTAAGTGGCTGCTCCTAAGCAGCCAGGGAAATAACTGTTAGGAAGTCAGTGTCCAACAGTCTTCTCAGTGTAATGCAACCCTAAGAGGTCAAGGTACCGAACCTAGAGGAGGAATGGTGAGTGGTGTCAGTCTCCCCTTAATGCAGCCTCATGGGAAGAGAGAGGGAGGGAGGGCTTATGTGGACCTGAGCTGTCAATAGTCCACTTTACAGTGCAGTTAAGTCTGTTTCCGACACAGGGTGGTCAAAATGCACTCCCCAAAGTTCACGTATAGGTAATTGAACCCTAGTGCAGTTGTAGTTGTGCAGGTGTCAAGGCTCCATCCTCATGAATGGGTAAGTACTGTCATGAGAGGAGCTTTTAGAGTGGGTTCACATTCCTGATCCTTTACCACGTGAGAGCTCTGGAGGATGCAGCTCAAGGCCTCATCTTGGTCAGATATCCAGCCCACCAGGCCATGGTCTAGGATGTGCAGCTCCATTTGTTTTTGCTAAGCTGCTCCATTTGTGGTGTGCTGTTATGGCAGCACAGAAGGATGACATATAGGAAGCCTTATCACCCTGGTTCATACCATGCTTTCTTATTATTCTGGGGGCCTTGACCAGACACAGCTTTCTGGACTCCATGGCCCTCTATTATTTGCTTTTACTTTAGGAGCTAATCAGCATTTGGGAAAGCAATGAAGTCTAGTCGGAAGACAAGTGAAGAATGAAAGTAGTCACCAGATGTGAGGCCAGGACCCGGGCAGCCTTACTTATCCTTCCCAGGAGCCCTCCATGTCTCAGGCTATGCTAAAATAAATTGGTGCCAGCTGACTTGATACCCTCAGTGTTTCTGTTCTAGTAGTGGGCCCTACCCAGTGTATGTGTATGCCCTTGCAGGGGCCTGTTCTCACAGGAGCATGTTCTTGTATAAGTCCTCAAGGGAATGTGCATTTGTCAAGGGCTTACAGGCTCCTTAGGCTGAGAGGGATGGATAGACATTGTCTTGACCACTGCCCTCTGTAGCTTGGGCTGGCTTGGCTCACCTGAGGGTTGACATCACAGTCTTTCCTGGGCTTGTTTTATGTATGATGTGCTGCCATCAAGGATTGTTGAGATTTGGCCTGGAGTCCTGAGTCTGGAGTGACCTGTTCTGCCCTGTATCTGTGGTGGAAGGCCTCATGTCTGCTCTCTAGTTTAATATGTGGGCACTCAGGTGCAAGGAAGAGATGTGAGGTGGTTCTTTCTGGTTCCATGAAGAGCTCTTTTGGACTGTAAGAGGCCTTGTGTCTCTCAGAGAGTAAATATGCAGCTCCCAGGTAGGAGCAAGCATGGTTGTGGTTAGATGTTTCTGCAGCCTGGTGGTGGTATCCTGACAGGTGAATGGACTTGAAAGACTGTTGAGAATCAAGAGGTTGCTCTGGCACCTATGCCTTCTCAGTCTGTCATGTGCCCCTGGGGAGGCTAGGCAGCCAGATTGGCAGGGTTCTTTTCCTGTCACCTAGGAATTGGGGTTGCAGTCTGTCTCACATGGGATTTCAGGAGGGGTGGGAGTATACTGGGGGGTGCTCCCTTGGATAGGTGTTCTCTGACCTGTCTCATACTGGCAGTATATAACAGGACTGGAACACCTTGCTTTCCCCCAGGTCTCTGGCCAATATCGATTCCACCTGTCTACAAGCATGGGGAATATCTTTGCAAACCTCTTCAAAGGCCTTTTTGGCAAAAAAGAAATGCGCATTCTCATGGTGGGTCTGGATGCTGCAGGGAAGACAACAATTTTATACAAACTGAAGCTGGGTGAAATCGTGACCACCATTCCCACCATTGGTGAGAAGCTGGGCTGGGTTGGGAGTGGGCTGGGGATCCCAAAAGCTGAGGGCCCTCAGCTACAACCATGCCCTCAGGTTTCAACGTGGAGACTGTCGAGTACAAGAACATCAGCTTCACCGTGTGGGACGTGGGCGGCCAGGACAAGATCCGGCCTCTTTGGCGCCACTACTTCCAGAATACTCAAGGTGAGTGGCCAGTCCTCCTCCTGAGTTCCTGTCTGCCTCCTTGAAGGGATACACCTTGGCTGAATCTCACAGCCACTGCTGGCTCCAGGACATGAGGCCACACTAAGTATCATGGCCTCTGGGAAGATTAGGTCTGGAGCCTATGATTGGTCAAGTGGGGAGTGTTTAGTATGTGAAGTAATGTGGTGGTATTGCAGGCTTGATCTTCGTAGTGGACAGCAATGACAGAGAGCGTGTGAACGAAGCCCGTGAGGAGCTCATGAGAATGTTGGCTGAAGATGAGCTTCGGGATGCTGTTCTCCTGGTGTTTGCCAACAAGCAGGTAGGTACCAACAAGGTCCTCCCTGTGTCAGGGAGGGGAGAGGGTGGCTGTTCAGGGTACTTGTCCTATCCTGGAGACTGGCTGCTGATGGTCTCTGCCACTAACAACTCCTTCCCCTCAGGACCTTCCCAATGCCATGAATGCGGCCGAAATCACAGACAAGCTAGGGCTGCACTCTCTACGCCACAGGAACTGGTACATTCAGGCCACCTGTGCCACCAGCGGGGACGGGCTCTATGAAGGACTAGACTGGCTGTCCAATCAGCTCCGGAACCAGAAGTGAACCAGACCCTTCCCTCTCCCCACTTCCTCTTCTCCGCCCTCCGCTTTCCTCTCATGTGGCAAACGTGCGACTCTGTGGTCCTGAGTGCCAGAAGCTGTCTCCATGGGTTGGTCACAGTGTGCATCGCACCGTGCTGTACATGTGCAGACGCAGCCTACAGCCAGGTTTTTATTTAATGTAAATAGTTTTTGTTTCCACTGAGGCAGTTTCTGGTACTCCTATGCAATATTACTTAGCTTTTTTATTGTAAAAAGAGAATCAACTCACTGTCAGTACTGAGAAGCAATTTGGGGGTCAGGGCACCTGGTCTCCAGGAGCCATTTGGCTGTAGACTGGTGTCGGGATCCATTTGGTGGTTGGTTTTTAACCCAAACTCAGTGCATTTTTTAAAATAGTTAAAAATAGAAGACAAGAACACTTGAACACACAGAAGGGAGACTATGCCTAGTGTAGGTTTTGCAGTAACGGCCTGAATGCTAGTCCATTGGATTGGCTGTTCCTGTGGGAACAAACCACCATCCGCTGCATGGTCCCAGTAGCGCCCCCGTGACTCGCCTGTCTTTGGGTCACCTGCATTCCATAGCATTGTGCTTGTACTTGTGCTCACAAGGTCACCTAGGGGCGGGCCGGGGGCCATTGTGGGCTGCAGGGCCTGGCCTCTTGTCCTTGGTTTGTGGCTGGGCCGGATGGCAGCCCACATTCCCAGCTTGCTCCTGGGCCCACTTGTACGCGCTGGCAGGAGGCCTGGGTCTCACCAGCAGGAGCGTGTGCAAGCTGGGAGGGTCGGTCCACTCCAGACCCACATCCCAGAGCACCCCCATCTCCATGTGTGAAGTAGCTTCCTCCCTCAGCCTGCAAGGGTCCGATTTGCCATCGAAAGACGACCTCTACTTTTTTCTTTTGTATTTTGATAAACACTGAAGAAGCTGGAGCTGTTAAAAATTATCTTGGGGAAACCTCAGAACTGGTTTATTTGGTGTCGTGGAACCTCTTACTGCTTTCAATACACAATTAGTAATCAACTGTTTTGTATACTTGTTTTCAGTTTTCATTTCGACAAGCACTGTAATTATAGCTATTAGAATAAAGTCTCTTAACTATTTCACGGGCCTGTTGTGTCAGTGTTACCCTGTCAGGCTGTAGTAGAGGTGGGAGTGCCTCTTCCATGCTAAAGAAAACAAGTGCCCTCCAAGCTCTGGACTTTCCCATTAGGTCACACCACAGCCTGCTTGCAAAGCCTGGGGACATTTTTTTTACCCTGTGGGAGAATGTTCCAGCTTACTTTGTGGGAGGTGACTGAAGTAGAAATCAGTCATTGCTGGGTGCCCTGGCCTCCCCTCATGTCTCAGTACAGCTACTACCAGTCTCTGGTGCTTTGTATCAACTGAGGTGTACCTCATCTCCCTATGGCAAGCAGCTAGCTTTGGGCTATATGGGTATGTATCCCTGGGTGAGGGTGGCCACTAGGAGGTCCAGAGTCTGCTTTCCTTGTTCTGAGTGGGCCTGTGCCCAAGTGGACTGACCTTCAGCCCCTTGAGGTGGTGTGACAATTGCAACCTCCACTCAAGCTAAGATGGCCATCTGCAGAGCACAGGTCAATATACAAGTCACAGTGCAGATCTCAGAAGACACATTCTGCCCTAGAGTATACACACACCTAGCGTTTACAGCTTTTTATAACCAGAAGCCAGGAAACACCAACCTGCTGTATATCTCTGCTATCTGCCCAGGTTTGCACATTTAACCCTTAGATCACTATGAGCCCTTGCCTCTAAGGCACGAACCAGGCTGGACCTCTTAGGGTAGATAGCCAGGTGCACGTTTCCAAATCAAAGCAAGGTAAGTCTGATCTTCCCAGTCCTTGGAAACCATTTGTCCAGTTGTAAGGCTTTGGTTCCAGGCCATTCATCCCACACTAATATGCTCTTAAGTGAGACTGTACACTGTATTTTTAAAATACATTTACTTAAGTACAAAGTGAGTTGATATAAAAAGTAGAAGTAGGTCTGGGCATGGTTGTGCGTGCCTTTAATCCCAGCAGTCAAGATAGATCTCTGTGAGGGGCCAGCCTGGTCTACATAGCAAGTTCCAGGCCAGCTGGGGCAACAGGGAGACACTATCTCAAAAAGACACACACAAAAAGTAACCACCCACATAAACAGCTAAATCTTTAGAGCCTGCCTGGACTGTGGCACTCAAGACTCTGGGCAGGTACACAGTCCCTGGCATTGGGGCAAGGCAAGGGCACTCCTTTCTCAGAACCACTGGACTCTTTCTGGGCACCGACATCCCACTTCACATAGACCTAAAGTGATTTTGCCATAGAACTTCCCCCCTCTGAACGGTTAGCCAGCTCCCAAGGCCCAACACACTTGGCTTAGAGTCATGCCAGGGAGTAGCCACTTGCCTTATCCCAGACAGGGATGGTCAGTGGGCAAGTAGAGAGGAAGCTGATGGTCACCTGGCATCAGTGGAGACCATTCTTGATAGACCCCACAAAGCTCAGCAGTGGTCAGTGTCCCAGCTGAGGCAACCAGAGCTCTGTCATCCTGAGTATGTCACCAACATACTCAGTCATCAGAGCCTCTGTCCTGCCGTCTGTGGGATGGGCTTCTTTCACTGTCCTTGCTATGTCCCCACTTCCTTCTCTTACAGCAGGGGGAGGAGTCAGAATCATGCCTCTGGTGCCTGGGCCTAGGGAGACAAGGACAGCTAGCCACTTTAAAGATCTCTACTCTGCCCAAGCACCCCATCAGACCTGAGCAAGAGCCTCCCCCTCTCAGTGCCCCCAAGATAGATTTGGGATTATCCTACCCAGCAGAAGGGGATGAGGAGGAGCCTTCAGCCTCTCTTTTGCGTTCTTTGTCTTTCTTCTTCTTATGTTTCTTATGTTTTTTCTTCTTTTTCTTCTTCTCTTTCTTGCTTTTCTTATGACTCTCTGTACTGTAAGAGGGAATACAGAAAAGCCTAAGCCTGATCCCTAAATACTGTGTGCCAGCTGAGAACAGTAGAGCAGGGTCCACACCACTGGGCCATGCACATGTTAGTAAATGAGTGAGCTTGGTATTAATAAGCACCTTATCCACTAGGCTGGAGTAACTGCCATTGGACAATGTAAAGAAATATCCCCACCAAGGTAAGATGCACTACCAACTGGGTGGGTGTCTCACACTTTGGGGGTGTGACGGGAGGGGCAAGATGATAGGTGCACAAGGTCTCACTGTGCAACCCTGACTATCCTGAAACTTGATGTTTTACTTAAAGTACAAAGTGAGTTGATAAGTAGAAGTCACCAGTTACACACAGCTCAAGGAGACCTGGAACTCAAGGAACTGGCCAGCATCATGGCCCTGGCTGAGTGTCACCCTTCTGGGTCCACCATGACAGTTACTGAGACCTCAGGCTCCCGGGAGCAGGTAGGTCCAGCCTGAGGCCCACTTACCACGCCAGTGAAGGCAGTCTGTAGGCCTGGACTCCCAGTCTCTCCTGAATGTCCTCTTTGAGCACTGTCCCCTGCCTGGCTAACCCGCCGCACACAACTCGGATGCCCGCAAGAGTAGGTGGGAGAGGGAGCCAGACACAACTCACCCCAGATCAGTCCTGTCCTCAGCACGAGGCTTCCTCCGCAGAGCGGACGGAGATGCTCCGGGCCCGCCGCTGTCCACGCGGTGGTGCTGTAGGAGAAGCGGTGCTGTCGGGAAGGACACCCAGGGAGTTCTGCCCCGGGTCCCCCTCATCCCCTGTGTCCCCAGTGGGGTGGGCTGGGATTACCGTGAACACCGAGAGCCCAAGCTTGGCAGCTTCTTTGTCTTCCCGGGACAGCGCCACGCGACCCGCGGAGCCACTACGGGGACAGAGCGGTGAGGACAGCTCCGGAGCACCGCCCGGGCCTCTCCCCGCTCCCCAACCCGCCACACCTGGCGCTGCCCAGCCCCAGCAGCCGGTCCACGCCCTTCTCCTCAGGGTCGCCGCCCTCCCGTTTGCAGATCTCCACGAAGTCCTGTGGGAACCGGGAAGACTGGGTGCTGGGCCGGCGCCGCGGCCCCCCCGCCCTCCCGTCCGCCTGCGGACCCAAGCCGCATCCCGGCCCTACCTCCTTGCTCAGGCCGGTGGGCTGCTTCCTCACGTTCTTGTAGCCGCTGCGAGGGTCGGGGGCAAGCATCAGCCGCAGGGACCCCAGTCCGCGTCCCGCCCACCCGCCCGCCCGCCCGCCCCGGCACTCACAGCGCGGCCAGCAGCGCCTCGCGCTCCGCCTCGCGCACGGCCGCCAGCTCCTCCTCGCGGCTCGGCCCCGCGCACGGCGCGCGGTCCTTGGCGTACCAGGTGAGGTCGCGGCCCTTCTGCCAGCGGCCCACCGGCGCCATCAGCGAGTTGCCCAGGTAGTTCTCCCGTTGCTTGTCCGTCTTCACGTCCTCCCAGTTGAACTGGTCCTGCCCGCCACGCACGCCACCCCGGCTGGAGCCGAACATGGCGCCCGAGGCTCGGGAAGGACCCTAGGCCCCAGCACCCGCCAGCACCCGCCACCGCCCGCCGCCGCTCAGGACGCGTGCCGTGACGTCATGCCCGCGCCTCCGCGTGCGCCTGCGCACTCCGCCCGCCCTGTAGGACAGCCGGCCCCCTTCCGCCTCCTGGCCCACGCGCCCCTCGCACGAACCCTCCGTGAGTTGGCTGCAGCGCGCTTCCCGGGTGATGCGGGTCGGGGCCGGTGCTCGGCGACTTGCCTCCGGGAAAGCCAGGCATCCTGGGGACGCCGAAGGACTGGGCTCCTATCCCCGGTCACTGATGAAACT
Organism: Eospalax fontanierii; assembly: GCA_035773235.1. NCBI lineage: Eukaryota > Metazoa > Chordata > Mammalia > Rodentia > Spalacidae > Eospalax > Eospalax fontanierii. Next base: position 564,969 of record CM069546.1, read on the forward strand.
AGTAACATGGGATTCGTGAAGCGGTGCTCCCCGACATCGAGGAGCGAGGCAGTCGCCAGAGAAACGGAACTGTTCTGGACCGCAAAGCGAGGCCCGAAAGCCGGACGGCCTCGAAAGCAGGCACCCCGGCCCAGACGTCGGTCTGTGGTCTCTGCAGGTGAGGCCTTCCTGATGACGTACAACCCGCTAATCACGTTTTGTGGCCTGGGGCTATGTAGTTCTTTGACAATGGGCCGAACGTTTGGTATTAGCGTGATCACTGGACGAAACTGGCAGCAACGAACGACTTGTACGGTTTCTCTGCCCCACAGCCCTAGCTGCCTGCCACAGATGTGCGCCTTCTCCCGGACTCCCGCCATCCCTATTCGATTTGTCTTCCACAAGAATGGTGCTTGAAGGCAGGGCCTTTGACCTTATGAGGTGGCGCCTCACAAGGGAACCCTGCCACTTGGGGGGTAAAACAGGATATTGGCTGTCTATGCCCCACAACAGACCTGCACCAGATCTCAACAATTTGGCATCTCGATTTGGGAGATTTTTCGAAACAGGGTCTCGTACATCCCAGGCCTTGAGCTCACTAAGTAGTGGAGAATAACCTTAGAACTTGTGAGCCTCCTGTTTCCACCGTGCACAGCTTCCTCCAACCCTCATATGAACCCCACACTCCGAGCTTCTGCTAGGGCTAGATCAGACATCCGTGTTTTCCATCTTGAAGTTGCACGGTAGCCCCCTGGAAGTCAGTTCTAACTTTGAATTGATCATCCTGGCATTTTTTGGTGTTTGAGAGTTTCACTAGTAAACCAGGCTAGCTTCAAACTTAACGGCAATCCTTCAGCCTCTGTACCCCAAATGCTGAGGTCACAGGTAAGAGGCACCACCCCTGACCCCACTTCTTTAGGGACACCAACCAGTCTTATCTGAGAACACTTGGGCTGCTCCTTTGCCAGTGCTCTTGGGGAAACTCCAGCTACAAGATTCTACAAGACAAAACATGTCCATCACCTGGAACTGAGAATTCAATTCCTGTTTATAAAGTACCCTTGGCTAGCAGAGATGGCTCAGTGTGTAGAGGAGCTTGCTGCCAGTCCTGACAACATTGTTTGACCCCTGGGACCCACATGATGAACAGAGAACCAACTTCCACAAGGTATCCTCTGACTACACAAGCACTATGGAGCATGACCCCCAATCCTACAAATAAATTTTAAAAATGTAATTTAAAGTATCCAGTCTGAGCCAGGCCAGGTGGAATAGGCCTGTAATCCCAGCTGTCCAGGAGGCTGAGGCAGGAGGATCATTAGTTCAAGGACTGTATAGGCTTATGAATTGAGATAAAACACAGCCTGGGCAACTTAGTGGGGCCCAGCTTCAACATAAGAAACAGAAAAGGAGCTGCTTTTTTTTTTTTCTTTTTTAGACAGGGTCTTAGTCTCTAGCCCTGGTTTACCTAGAACTCACTATACAGACCAGGACAACCTTGAATGTCTGGTTCCCAAGTGCACGGATTAAAGGAGCATGCCACCACATCTAGCCATAGCTGCACCTTTTTAAAAAAATATCTTTTTATTTGTACTTTGCGTGTATGAGTGTTTTGCCTGCGTGTATGTTCAATGTCCATGGAGGCCAGAAGAGGGCATCAGATTACCCTCTCAGGTGCTATGTGCACTCTTGCATCTGGAGGGAGCCAATTGGAATTTACATCAACACTAGGAGGACAAAGGTCCAGGCAGCTGTTTACAGGCCTTAGTTGTGCATAGCTGCTTACTCTATAGAGTAGACTAGGAGTTTAAGACATACAGCCTGGCCACACTCCTGGGTCTCTGAGGGCAGGGAAGTGCCTCTCCTGGGTAGCCTTTTAGGGAGGGGTCTGTGATGGAAGAGGTAAGGAAGGTAGATGCAGGCTGTGACCTAGGTTCCTCGGTCTCAATAATCTGGAGGCTTCTGGGACTAGGCAGGTAGACCTGTGAGGTGCTGGGTACTTCTTGTCCTCCTGTTCATGTGCTCCACAGCCTTGAAGCGAAGCAGTGTTTAAAACTCATAAGTTTACAGCAGGCATGGTAGCACAATCCTTTAATCCCAACACTTGAGAGGCAGAGGCAGGTGGATCCGAGTACAAGACCAATGTGTTCTACATAATGAGTTCTAGGCTAGCCAGGGCTGTATAATGAAATCTTATTTCTCTTAACAATAAAACAAAGTCCACCACCCCCAAACCAACCAAAAACCTGACCTAAATGGACCCTAAACCCTCTGATCTGTTCTAAGTCCTGGAACTTCTCATGTGACTTCAAGTAGGCATTTTCCAGAGTGCTGGGCCTACAAATAAAGGAAGACAGTGACAGGAGGCCATGGCTTCAAGAATGTGTGGTTTATAGACATATGCCCTCCTGCCCTTAAAAATGTCCCTGCAGCAGCTGCAAGCCATAGTTACTTCTTGGTCTTGATCCAAAATCGTTTGTACTGTTCAGTATCAAAATTGTCATCAATCATCTCTGGCTCTTCTTCCTTCTTCTGTTGGAGCTGAGCCTCACGTTTTCGTAACATGGCCCGGCGCTCCTCTGGAGACAGGGCATCCACATCCAGGGGCATCTGTGTGGGGAAGTAGAGGCACATCCATAACAATGGAGGGTCAAGAGAGCAACCAAGGAGGTTGCCATGCCCCGTCTTCACCTGTGTCTTCTATCCTGTACTGGTCTACTATTTATAGATTTGGCTGGGCTTTCTCTGCCTTCAAAATGTTCATTTTGTTAAGAGAAATATTTTCTGTTTCATTCCCCTAGAGTTGGTGTTTATTTTGAAACGGTTCTTGATATGTAGCTATCATCTTGCTTCAGTTTCCTGAGTGCTAGGGTTATAGTGCCACCCTCCATGACCAGTTTTATCTGCTCCAGGGGATGGGATTAAAGGCTTTGTGCCTGCTAAAGAGCATTCTACCAACTGAGCTATATTCCAGTCCAGATTTGGTGTTTTGTTTTTTAAAAAACAAAAAACAAAAAAACAGTAACTTGGGGCTAGAGATGGCTCAGCAGTTAAGAGCACTGGCTGTTCTTACAGAACTAGGTTCAAATCCCAGTACCCACATGGCAGCTAACAACTAATTCTAATTCCAGGGGATCCAGCACTGTCTTCTGTCCTCCGTGGGCATTGCATAACACAGGTACAATTACATATATGCAGGCAATACAGGCATACACATAAAATAAAATTAAAAAACAACAACGACAAAAACAACACTGTGATTGTTAAATCTATCACGGTGGCATAAGTCTATAATCTCAGGACCTAAGAGGCAGGAGAATCAGGAGTTCAAGGCTAGCACCATCCAGCTATGTAGTAAGTTCAAGGCCAGCCTAGGTTTCAATAAAGCATTAACAAAAACCAAAAGAGAAACGACTGACTTGCTCATTCTATCTGGTTTTGGTGCTTGGAGTTCTTATTCTAATCTTTCCAACAATGACTGCCTTCTTTTTACAGTGTAGTGGTGCCTACAGCTACATGTGCACTCCCATCTTAAGTTGTGGCCCTGAGCCCCGCCGCTATGGCTCAGCCTGTAGCCAGGCATCAGGAAGTACCTGGTAAAGGAAGCTTACCACTAGCATTCGTCGTGGCTCCCGGTATCTGACATGGATAGTGGAGCCATCCTGCTTGACCAACAGCACAGGATAGAGGCGTGCATAGGCCTGACGGCGCAGTCGAGTCAGTGAAGCCCTGTTGCTGTCAGCTCTCCAGGAGGACCTGTGCAAATAGCAGGGTGCAGGGAACGCTCCCCTCACAGCACTGTGCTTCAGCAGACTACAGACAGACATGCAGGCACTAGTCACTAAATGGTACTAAGCTAGATGGCACCAAGTGCCAGGTCAGCCAGCCACTGTCAGGACACGACAGAAAACTGCCTGACCAGACACCAGCAAAGACTGATAATCTGTTATCTAGGGGCCCCTGAGGAGCCATTAGCAATGGTCAAAGGAGTCCTGCCCCAATACCAGGAAGAGACCAAGGTGGGTTATTCAGAGCATCAGCTTTCCATTACTGAGGTCATGTGAGAACAGCCAGGACTAAGCAGACTTAAAACAACCCTCTCCTGGTGAGGACAGGGTGCTCTGGGATGGGCTTGACAGGAGTCCTGAGGGCCCTAAAAGTCCATGCTTACCCAAGCAGGTTGCCGACAGCCATCATTTTTTCCTTAGAGCCCTGGTGACACGTGAGGGCAGTCACTGGCCCTTGTGTAGGTCCTGCTAGGCAAGGAAAAACATTTTTTATAAAGATTTTTCCACTTGATTATCTTCCTGAAATTCTACCAGGAGCTAAGTCAGACCCTGATGTATTTATGTTAACATATAGGGATGTTCCTTGGTATTCATAGGGAATTGGCTCTAGTAGTTGCCTACAGATAGCCAAAACTGACAGAATGTCAGCTCTTTGGTGTACAATGGCATAGCACTTACATTCCACCTATTCCCATGTGCATTAACTCACTTATAATTCTTAAAAGAATACACAGCCAGGCATGGCAGTGCATGCCTCTATTCCTGAAATTCAGGAGGCATCTGCAGGAGGAACAGGGATTCAAAGTCATCTTTTGTTACATAAGGAGTTAAAGGTTAGCCTAGGTTACTTAAGACCTTCTCCAAAAAATAAACGCAAATAAGCTAAGAGCCAAGAACAGTTATGAAACTATTTTGTGTTAGAAAACACACGGGGAAAAAACTGTTTAGTGCATACTAAAAAAATTATCAGTTGCCGGGAGTGATGGCGTACACCCTTAATCCCAGCACTCAGGAGGAAGAGAGAGACGATCTCTCTGAGATCGAGGCCATCTTGGTGTGCACAGCAAGTTCCGGACCAGCTGGGGCTCCAGAGAGACCATATCTCAAAAAGCACACACACAAAAATTACTTCAATCTGTGATAGGCTGAATCCTCAGATTCAGGACCACCAGTCTATCCCACGAGCCCGATCTTCTCGAATTAAAATGGCTTGTGGAAGTTTCTCCAAAAGCAGCTGTCAGGATCGATCCCCAAAGACTGAATCAGTCTGCCGGAAGGACCCAGCCCTGCCCATTCCCTAAGGGTTATGGAGTCAGGAAAGCCGTGTGCGGTGTAAACGAGGGCGCTTGGTTTACTGTCTTAAAAATCGCTGCTAGTTCTCATAAAAATTTTGCTTACAGTCAGTCACGGGAGTAAGTCAGGGCTGCTTTCCCCTATTGCACCAACGCGGGGGGGGGGGGGCTGTCTGCGCGGGCGGAAGTGCAGCGTCCTACAGTCGGAACCCTGGGAGGAGAGCGCGCAGGCAGCGGCTCCCACTCAGCGGAGGAAGGGAAGGGAGGGGCTCCGCCAGGAAACCTCCGAAGTCGCTTCCACTCGCCGTCCTACCTTCCACCCAACGGCGGCGGGCCAGCCGGTGCCTTCTCCGGAGAGCCCAGCTGCACCCAGCACCCAGGCTGTGCAGCGCTTCGCCAAACAGAAGGGAAACAGGCCTGGCCGCCGGGCCGCAATAACAACCGTCACCGTTCAGACTATGGTCCAGCACAGTGACTCGGTGATTCGCCAGCGCCTCGGCGCCCTGAGATGACGTCACGGAGGACGGGCGGTGCAGACTGACGCGCTCCAGGTGGGCGGGGCTGGAGCGGCGCAGAGGTTTGATCTAGCGGAGGGGTGCGGCTGGGCGGGGTGGGATCCGGCGTGGCGGTGACATTTCTTGGGGGTGGGGCGATCCGATCAGAGGGCGCGGCGGAGCCGCGCGGCGGGGCACTCAGGCGCGGCCATTGGACGCTGGGCTCTTCCAGGGCACAGGGCGGGCGCGGGGCGAGGCGTGGGCGGAGACGGGCAGAGTGGTTCAGACCTCTCGAGGTACCCGGAGCTCCTGTTTCCTTGTGTCGTCGTTTTCCAGGTTTGGTCCGAAATCCGACCGTCGCCCGTGGACTCCCATCGGGTACGCGACTGGTCTAGGGCTGTGTCGTCGCTCCCGGCCTGTTAGGCAGACCTTGATTCCCGACGCATCCCAGCGCCCGGGAGTTGCAGCCACCGCGGCACACCTGGTGGTTATCGTGCATTGGAGAACATGGTTCTACCGGAGCCAAACTATACGGGCTTCAAGCACCGTGCACCAGACTGTCCTCTGAATAGCCCGACACTGAGGAGTCCTGGTGCTCTCCACCTGCTCGAGCTTGTACCGGAGGTTACGAGGTTAGGTTAGGGGTGTTGCTGCGGAGGCTGCAAAGCTCTCCAAGTCTCGGGAGAACTGCGAAAGGGTATCCGTTTTTCATACTGCTTTTTCGGGCATCTTGCCACTTTGGCCCATTGGTGTCCTGTGTATTTTTCCTTCCCTTTTCCTTTAAAAAATATTATTCTTGTTTTATGTGTATGAGTGTATTGCCTGCATGTATGTAAGCGCACCCACGTCGTGCGATGCCCACGGAGGTCAGAAGAGGGCGTAAGATCCCCTGGAACTGGAGTTATGGGCCATTTTTAGTGACCATGTAGGTGCTGGCCTCTGCAAGGGCAGCCAGTGCTCTCAAACTCTGAGCATCTCTGCAGCCCCTTCCATCCCCTTTCTTGTCTCTTCCTGAGTTCCTTTGTTTTTACACTCCTGTTAGGCTGCTTCAGTATCTTACCCTGCCTCCTCTTGGGGCTGGCCCAAATGTAGGCAGAGACTTCTGCCAGAGGACACAAAATAAGAACTCATGTTCTCCTCAGGCTGGTGGTCAGCCTCAGGAGCTCATCACAGAGGTCAGCCTTTAACTATCATAATCCAGCACTGCAAAGCAGGGGCTATCAAACTGCCCTCACTGCCAACTCATGCAACTAAGACAGTACCTATAGGATGCCCAAACCTCTTTACAGATTGGGTGGTCCATCCATCAGCGAATAAATCCTGGCAATGGCCTGGGAGCCAAATAGACATTGCCTGAAGGAAGGACTGATACATGTTTCTGCCTCAGGTCCTGACAGCAGTCCCACAGCAGCCCTGCTGTCCCATAGTCACACTGTTGAAACAGCTGGAAATAACTCCTCTGGGCTCTGCTGAAAGTGTTTGATTTGAGAGATCAATGATTTCCGCCCACATGTTTTTAGCTCAAGAGCCTGGTGAGCAGGTGATTTGCTTGGCAGGTTTGCTTTTAGTTTGTGAGGATTGAGCCCTCAAACATGTCCCCTGTTCTCCACTGAACTTGAACCCCTCTGTGTTCTGAGACTCACTGCCTTGAGCATCCCTCCGTGGTTCCAGTTAAAGAACAAGAAATGGCCTTGAAAATTATATATATATATATATATATGTATATATATATATATGTATATATATATGTATGTATATGTATATGAGAGAGAGAGAGAGAATGGAGGGAGGAAATGACATGGCCATTTTAACTCAGAACTTTGTGCTAAACCACAGAAACAAAAAACACTACTGACTCTACATGACTTTCCTCCTCCGTAAATGACACTTATCAAAGTAACATCATATTCTGCTTTTGGAAACAAGCAAGAAGTAGCAAGACTTCTGTTTATGAGCCAGATAAGAAGGCTCAAGCCTGTAATCCACATACTCAGAAGGCTAGTGTGAGTTCCAGGTCAACCTTGGCTACAGTGTGAGATTGTCTTTCAAAAATAAAAATAAAGAGGCGGTCAGGATGATTCAACAAGTCAAAGGCGTCTGCTTCCAGGCCTGATGATCTGATTTTGATCCCCAGAACCATGCTGTGGAGGGAGAGAATGTCTTCTTCAGGTTTTCCTGTGACTCCATATATGTACTATGGTACATAGATGCTCCCACACAAACACATATGGTTAGAAAGTAAATGAATAAAATGTAATTTAGAAAAATAAAAATTGTTAGAAGTGGGTCTGGAATCTCAAGAAAATGACCACACCAGCCAAAGTATTTTGGCAAGGCAAAAAGTATTGCTTTTGCAGAGGGGTGCATAGCTTTGCCAAATGAAGCAAGAGAGCTTGAATAGATAAAATAATTTATAAAATAATAAAAATGAAAGCTTAGCTGGGTTTTTATTCTTAGTACAAAGGGGTTCCATGCTTCACTGAGTGGGCTGAGCTTGGCCTCACAGTCTCACGTGACTGACAGATTTAAAGAGACACTATGGATAAGCAGAGTGCCATTTTCAGCACTGAGTACAACCTTGAGCACATATTTTGATTTCAAGAAGTGATGACCTTAGAGCAATTTGAATTTCTGCCAGGCAGTTTCTTTATGATTTTTAAAATGAAGTTTTGTCTTCTTTAACCCTTTAACCCTTGATGAAAAGTTTGTATAAGCTGAGTGTGGTGGTGCAAGCTTTTAATCCCAGCACTTGGGAGGCAGAAACAGGCAGATCTGTGTGAATTCCAGGCCAGCCAGGGCTACATAATGAGACCCTGTCTCAACCAAAAACAAACTCCCCCAACAGAAGGACAGAACATTTACTTTTCCCACAAAGTAAAAATCAGGCCCTCTTCACAGACTAGGCTTTTAGTCCAAGACTTTGACAGTTTCAAATTGCCCCACCCTGTTATCCACAGCCAGTAGGAATTCAGTGTGAACAATCTGTCTCCTCTCCCTGAAGTCTCATAGAATCCCCTGGCTTCAGGTCCAGTAGACATTTTCCAGCTCCTATTTGACCATGCAGCTGGTGGTTTAGAGGTTGTGTATCCTGGGCCTTTGAGTCATCACTGTCCCTCTGTTTTGGCAGTACTGTTGGTTGAACCTGGGCCTTGCCCATGCTAGGCAAGTGTTCTACCACTGAGTTGCATCCTAGTCCTGTCTTTCACCTTTGCTAGGCATCTTCAGCTGAAGAAGCCCAACTTCAGAGACCTTTGGTCTCACAAGTTCAACAGTGGCACATCATCAGTCTGTTCAGCCCAAGACTCCCTTCTGCTGCACCTGCCATATTGATAACTAACAGACTGGTGGTGGAGGCTGCCTCTTTGTAGCTGTAATTCTGCCTCTAACTTGAACACCTTGCCCCCACAGAGATGCTGAGACTACACTCACGGAGCGGAAATGCATCTACCAGACCCTAGAGATTGGCATCCATTCCATGAAAAATCAGAAGGTCTGTTTGGAGAACAGCCTGAGGGATGTGGAGGCCCGCTGTGCTGTGCACATGGAGCAGCTCAATGGTGTCCTGCTGCGCCTGGAGTCTGAGCTGGTGAAACGGGGAGAAAGAAAGCATCCCCTAGTGAGTTCTTAGTCTCATTCATAAAAGAATTTAAGAATGGACCCAAAGGAAGCTTTAGGACAATTTTATTGGAATTTAAAGAAAAATTCTCAAGGCAGGCAAGCTGGGGGTCTCAGCAGCTGCCTGGAGGAGGAGAATGGAAGGAGAAGAAAAGCCAAAAAGTCATACAGATTTAGAGCCTGCATGGAGGTTAGATACATGGCAGACTGGCAGCCACATGACTGGGAGAAGGAAGTTTTAGAGAAAAAGTAGAGAAATACAAGATGCTGGGGCAGCCCAAAGCCTTAGAAAAAGCATTCTTAGAAAAGGGTTATAAAAAAGAAAAAGAAGAGAAGGAAGGATTATGCTCTGCTTTTCTGAAGAGTTCAGAAGAGTGGGTAAACTTACTGAGAATTAGCTACATGTTTGTGGCTGCCCTGCCAGGAAGTGGAATTCCCAGCAGGAAAAGTTCACTGTCTCATTATCACACTCAGTATTCCGCCTACCTATTTAGTATAACTTAAGGTGAACCCATCTTCCTAGGGATGGTCCTATGATCAGGTGATTAACCAGTGAAACTGGAAATGTAAATCTTTTAACAGATAAACTAGAGAATTGATAGCTATTTGCAGAGGGGCAGTGCTAGGGTCAAGCTGGAGACTAAGAACATCACCTACTGCCTCCTGCCAGAAGACTGAGAAGACTTCAGTCTCAATAATGCCCTGGACAGTAGCAACTCCATGCAAACCATCCAGAAAACAACAACCTGCAGGATTGTGGATGGCAAAGTGGTGTCCCAGACCAGGGACACCAGAGTTCTGAGGCGCTGAGGCAGACAGGCAGGGTACCTCTGGCAACTAAGGGGCTAATAAAAGTTCAGAGTTCACTGGAAACAACAAATAAAATAAAAATGAATTAAAATATGAAGTCTTCTCCTTTCTCCCCTTGGATGCATCTGTGGTCTGCCATGACATCCATCCTGCATTAGAATCTTTGAGTCCAGTCCCCACTTGGGTCCATCTGGCTACCCTTCCTTGGTGAAAGCTTACACCTCTGGAGCTTGTCTCTACTGAGAACTTCATATACTTTCTGGTAAGTACTCTCTGAGTTTCAATTTGGGAAATGTGTGCAACTTAGACCCCCCCTCCCTGTTCTCATTTCTCAAATATGTTTCTAAATTGTTTTTGCCATTATTAAGACATTTGCTTGCAGGGCTGGAGAAAGGGATCAGCGATTAAGAGTGCTTGCTGCTCTTGCAGAGGACCCAGGTTCAGTTCCCAACACCCACTTGTCCTCTAACAACTGTGCTGCTGAGCCATGGTCTCACAGAGCCCAATGCCTTTTATCCCTGCTAATCACTTCTGTTTCCCACCCAGGCCTTGAAATTTTCTGGTCTTTCCAAAATCCTTGCCTTTGAAACTAAGTGGAGCTATTAAAAACAACCAAGGTGTGGCTGAACTTTGCTTTTCAGCTGCAATTCTGCAGCTTTTCAGCATTCTCAAATCCAGCCTTCCATAAAGCCCTAGGACAGAGTCACAGTACAGCCACAATCTTTATAACGGTGGAGCAGGAATGGGTCCATTCCAACTTTCTAGAGGGTGGAAATAAACTCAGGTCACACAAAAAAGGAAACCACTATTCCAATTAAAGGCTCTTCACAAGGCAAACTTTTCAGAAGGGTATGCAGCTCACAAAAGCAGAGAAGCTCCATGGGCAGGGAACTTGATAGGTTTTTACTTTAATGTAAAAGTTCTGTCTTTTCCTCATTGCCTAGTTTTAAAAGAATTGGCACCAAGGCAGTGAAGGAGAAGGGGGAGGGCTCTGGGGAGAGGGAGGGTTCCACAGCTCCAGCTATCAGGTTCCAGCAATGTAGCAGGGCCTTGGCATGAACAAAAGTTTTACAAGGTAGAGGGAGATTAAAAGGCTTAAATTTCTTATTATAAATGAAAGTTTTACAGTGTTTGACAGAAAAGGCTGATATTTAATGTTCCTTACATAGAGGATAGTCTTTTTTGTTTTTTAGCAGTGCAAAAAAGTTTTAATATAAACAGTATAAAAGGGTTTGTATAGAATCAGGCAAAGTTGTGTATTGTAAAGTCAGTAAGTTTTTATTTAAAGAATTTTACATGTGATTCATATATGTTAGGGTGCCTTAGTTCCTCAAAACTCGGGATTTCTCTTCAAGACCGCCCTTTCAGCCCTACTGCCCACCCTGTGCATCTTCTTTGATCTCTGCTCGAATTAAAGGCATTGTTCTAGTTTCCTTTCAATTGCTGTGACAAAACACTGACCAATACCAACTTGGGGAGGGAAGGGTATGACTCCGGGGTCACAGTAAATCACTGAGGGAGACCAGGGTAGGAACTCAGGGCAGGAACAGAGAGGCAGGATATGGAGGAATGGTGCTCACTGGCTTGGTCCCCTGGCCTTTGCTCAACTTGCTCAACATGCTTTCTCATACAACATAGGACCTCCCGCCCAGGGGTGGTACTGCCCACAGTGGGCTGGGCCCTTCCGCATCATTCAACAATCAAGAAAATGCCCCGCAGACATGGCCACAGACCAGTCCAATGGAGGCAGTTCCCCAACTGAACTTCTCTCCAGGTGTGTCAAGTTGACAATTGCATGAGCATATTCACGACCACTTCAACGTTCTCTATTTGAGATCTTCGGCATCCAATTTTTTAAAAAGAATAATTATTTTTATTGTGCGTGTGTCTGAGAACGTATGCCTCTCGTGTGCATGCCTGTGGAGGCCAGAAGAGGGCATCAGATCGCTTGCAGCTGTAGTTTCTGGGAATCGAACTCAGGTCGTCTGGAAGAGAGCAGCAGTGAGTGAGCCATCTCTCCATCCAATTTCCTGAAATTTTATTAAGATTTATTTTATTTTAGGTTTGTGTATGTGACTGCAAGAAGCGCCATCTCACCAGCGTCTCTTTTCTTTCTGTTTCTTTTTGAGACCGTGGCTCCCTGTAGCCCCAGCTGATCTGGAACTAACTATGGATCCCAGACTGGCCCAAACCTCCGCCGGATTGGGTTGCAGCTAGGACTGTGAGCTCCGGGCACGGGCGGGCCCGGAGGATGGGCGCCAGGCGCGGGGTAGGCGGGGCCCGAGCGGGCAGCGCGCAGTTCGCCTGCGCCGCGGAGTGGTTTTCCCGTGGGCCCTCACGGCTGGCGCGCCGCTGTGACGTGGTCCTGCGGGCGGTGCCCATGCTGCGGCGCCCGCTGGTCGGGCTGGCTGTGGCCGCCCTGGGTCGCGCCCCTGCGGAAGGTGAGTGCGGCGTCGTCTGTCGTGCGCTGTCTCCAGCGGCTCCGTCCTGGCGCGGACGCCGGCCGAATGTTTGCCCGGCCCCAGGACGACCCACGGGCCCGCGAAGCTGCCGCCCGCGCATCCCGCGCCTGGCCGATGCCCTTCCTCGGCGCCCTGCGTGTCGCGTCCCCACTCGCACCCTGCACCCGGCGTTCCGGGCAGGCTCTAGCGCCTGGCTCCGCCCGGCTGCGGTTGTCAGTGCAGAACTCTTGTGGTCGGTCGGCGATGCAGGCCCTGCAGACATCTGGGTGTGAAGATTGGGGTTCAGCCTGACCCTGGTTGGGGTTCCTGGAGCCGCTTTGGGCGTGCTGTTCCGGGGTATCGTTTTACCCAATGTGGGAGTGGGCGAGGAAACGAGTACTAGTGAGAGGGTTACTTCTGTGGTGGGTGGAGGAGGAACAGCTGAGATGAACCACTATGGAGAAGGTGGAAGCCAAGTAATGGTTGGCTACTCTTGGATAGGGTCTAAGAGGAGGGAGATGAGGTGGCTTGCTTCTGTGAGCGCTCCAGTTCACCTTGCAGGGCGTCCTGGGTTAGGCTGGGAGCTACCACCGCGGCAAGCAGAATTTCCTGCTTCTCCAGCACCTGTCAGCACAGTGTACACCTGCCTGCACATTCCAGGCTTTCGCATACCAATGGGGGCCACGTCACCCACTGATAAGAGTTTGCCTGGTTTTCCTTCGGAACTCCTTGGTCCAGCGCTGGGTCTTTGTGTACGGGAGGGAAAGACTAGGTTCTTGGAGTTGTAAATTTTAGGCAGTACATTTCTCCTCCACGACTCTTAAACTTCTTCTCTGCTTTGACACATGCAAAATAGCCGGGAAACATGTTGAGGTGATTTGAAGAAGAGGAGGTGGAAGGAGGGAGACAAGAAGGAAGAAAAAGCAGAGTGAGGATGAGCTCTGGGGAAGCAGCTGGATGAAGAAGATTCTTGCAGTCGGCTCTGGGTCCATCCCTGACTGCTGAGTGGGCAGGATCTCCTCTGCCCCACCCTTTCCCCATCCTCCTTGACCCTGGCTGTGCTGAACTTTAGTCTCTCTGTTCTGCCTTTCCCTGTCCCTCATCCTTCCTGACTGCATGTGCTGGTCATTGCTTCCCCTTCCCCACTCTCTCTCCCATCTTCCTTGGCTATGCTGGATTGGTTTCTGTTTCATCTACCCCCAGTCCTCCTGACCCTGTCTGTGCTAGGTGTTAATTTTTTCCTGTACATGAGAGAGCAGCAAATGCTGCAGTGTCCTGGGTCCTTCAGTTGTACTGTCAGTAGATTCTGAACTCTTTATTTTCCTCTCATGTTCACTCTGCCTCTTGACTATGGGTTGGCATCCAGGACCCTGTTCAAGACTCAGCATGTTCTTTCCTGTCCTTGATGGAAAGAGACAGTCGGAAGCCAGGTAGCACCAGGAAGGTGCTGCAGCCTGCATACCGCTGGCTGCTGCCCCTCTGCTCTCCTCTTGGGAGGCCATGGTATGTTTCTCTGGCGCAGGTAGAAAATGAGAATGAAAATGCTTTGGCTGCTGCTGGTACAACTGTCTTAGTTAGAAGAGACTTCTGAAGACTAGGGGTCTCAGGGCTGGGATATGTTATTCCCACATGCCCAGACCTGTTTGTAAAGTCTTAGAGGACTAGAGGTATCTGGAAGGGCCTCACTCTTGTTGGCAAAAGGGAGGTGATGGTGGTGACATTTCCGGTCCTAGGGACCCAAGGCAAAGATTGAAAGGCTATACATGGAGCTCTGTCCAGGGACAGTTCCTGTAGAGCATTTTCCTTCCAGTGCTCCTATGGAGATCACTTGCATCTTGGCCCTTCTTAGAGTTGGCAGGTCTTGGACTCCTTGCTAGGCAGTTAGGGTTTGGGACTGGAAGAGCCAAGGAGAATGGGGCTCAAAGTACCTTCCGGAGTCTCCCCAAAGAAAGTTGCCTCTAACCCACACACACTTCTGTGAGTGCTGGGCAAAGCCTAGATGGGTGCTTTCTGACACTGACTGTTGCCTTGTAGAGATTTAATTGCCCTGTCATCTGTCGACTGGATCCCTTTAGGTTGGTCTCGAGTTTTCCTAGTTCCATATTGCTCCTGCAGGACCCTTAGTAGTTTTATTCTCTGCCACTGTACCTCACAGTGGGCCAGGGTCATCTAGTGTGATCTTTAGATCCAAACAAGTGGAGTATCAGCTATGGTCACCAGGAGCTGTCAGTAATATGTGGCCTTCATGTGCCCGGTGATGCCCAGTGAGAACTCAGAATCATGGACCAACAGGGCCAAGGGGGCGTCCTGTGTCTTCCTGTCTCTTGTCCCCTGGGGAGAACAAAAGGGATACTGCAAGCCTGGGCTTGAGAGGTTAGGTAGCTCAGGAGTGTGGGTGGGGTATGCAGAGTGCATGTGCATGCTGGTGTCCATCCTCCCTCTGACCAGTCAGTCTGCAGAGTGTGCAGTTGAAGGCAGGTGTGGGCTCTTACAACCCCAGGAGTGAGGATTTGAGACTGGAATCCGCATGATACAAGTTCATCCTTATATGGAACTGGAGGTAGGGCATAGAGTCTGGAACAGGTGCAGGCTGCTCCATTGCCTGATGGATTGGCAGGTCATCTGTTCTAACCTTGCTTGTCCCACATGCAGGTTCTCTTAGCAGCTCTCCTACCTAGGATCCCCTGTTGTGATAGTACTGGTTGTTCTTTGAATCTTAGACCCTATGTTCTCTTTGGACTTCATCTGCAGCAGTTGCTTGCTGCAGCACTGTACCATGAACCTGCTGAGCCCCATGGTGAGCACTACCTTGATTCTCTTTTCCGTGCAAAGGAACCAGGAGCTCCAGAAATGAGCCTGGGTTACAGGGTCATGAGAAGCCAACTGTACTAAGACAGATGTAGAGCCAAAATGGTAGCTGCAGGTGACCAGCCATAGGGGATCTGGGTTGAGTGCAGCACCTTGGGAAGCTCTAAGCCTGAGTGTCTGGTGAAGAAGGGAGGACAGCTTCATAGGAGCTGGCATGTGTGGTTTGCAGGATGCACCCCAGGCCTTGCTGGAGGTGGCAGGGTTCAGTGACTGGGAAAAAGAATGTCAGTGAATGGGTGGTAATGAATTGTTGGTCAAGAGAACCTGAAGCCCAGAAGTGGGCAGCATGGAGAGGGCAGTGTGGTGAGGCTGATGTATTTTGAGGAGAGGCAGAAGGGAGCAGAGTTTTACTCGCACATAGTACTATTGAATAGGTCTCTCTGCCTCCCTTTTTCTGTGTCTTTCTGATAAGTGCTCCCATGTATTCTCAGGGACATGTACTTGTTTTCACTGTGCATGTGTGATATGCATGTGCATGCACATGTGTCACATATCGTTTAGTACTTGTGCAGCCTTTGTTCGTGTGGGTGATGGAATACCAGCAACAGCATTGCTTTTGTCGGGTTACCTCATGGCCTACATTCGGGATTAAGAACGCAAGGCTTTCCAGAGTGGATACCCTTCCTTCAGCTTCTGTGTCTCTCAGACCAGAGGCTGTCTGACTCTCAACTTTCAGGTCCAAGATAGCTTGGCTTGGCAGGCAGCCCCTCCAGCTCCCAGATATCCTCCCTGGTCTCCTCTTCCTACCTCCAGAAGAGAACAGCAGAAGCTTCAGGTCTCCCAGGCCTTGCCATGGCTCTTCCCCACTCCCAAACCCACCCAGGTGCTGCCCTTGCTATTTTGCCCATCAACTGATATGGACTAGTTGGACAAGTGCAGATCTCAAGGGCAGGACAAAGAACTGTCTTTCCTGCATAGTCGGTGGGAAGGGCTTATTTCTTTGCAGCCAGCACAGGCAGGACTGGGTGCCCCAGGGATTTAGCTCTCAGAAGGGTGGGGTGCATGCTTGGCAGAGATTAGTGCCCCCTCCCCCCAGCCCCCAGTATAGAGAGCTGTTGACTCTCTCAGGCTAATCGAGGAGGCTGCACCCCACCAAGTAAGTAGTTGCTATCTTGGGGAGGAAGGAGGGGCTTCATAGGCAGGATCCTTACCAGGGAAATGAAAGCCTGCTCAGAAGCCAGGCTAGAGGTAGGTGGGAATAGGGCTGAGAGTGGGGGTGTTGTGGGGAGGGTGCTCAGGCATGGGCTGGGGAGCAGGTGGGGTTGGTGGTCATTGAGAGGTGCCAGCAGAGCCGCAGGGGAGGAGACTCGGGTTGTAGGTTGTACTGTGCTGGGGGAACCTTTGCTACCTACTGCAGCAACGGTTCCTCTCTGGCTGGCCTTTGGGAGCCTGGGGTGGGCGGGCTGCCCTGTCGCCTGGCAGCAGCCTGCCCTTCCCAGACACAAGTCAGAGATCAGGGCTGCATGTCTAGTGGGAAGTTCCCCCAGAACCGGTTTACATTGACTAGACTGTAAAAATGCCATGTGTGTAGGGACAGGTCATTCCCATCTCAGACTTGCCAGCCTAGTGGGCAGTGCCACTTAATGGAAGCCAAAACCCAGGTTGTAGTTGTAGTGTGAGGTCAGATCCTGGAGGGTAGCCTGAATGGGGTAGGGGAGTGAGTGCACTATCATCTGGTTTTGGGTCACTTGGCCTGTGAGCATCCTGGTGGATGTGGGTGGGGCTTCTTCTTGCCCTGTTAGCTTTCCTATCTTGCTCTTGTGTGCAGGGTGCATATTACACGGTGATATTTATTGCCTTGGGGAGGCCCTCACCCCACTGCTTCCCGTGAGACAGAATGCCAGGGTACCAATGAGGGCAGCTCCTCATTTCTGTACTGCCCCTCCTTCCACAGGCATGGCGGGACCTAGGCCAGTGGTGCTGAGTGGGCCATCAGGGGCTGGGAAGAGCACCCTGCTCAAGAAGCTGCTCCAGGAACATGACAGCATCTTTGGCTTCAGCGTGTCCCGTGAGTGCTTCAGGACTCTGAGGGGCAAGGAACTCAGAGGCTGGGGTACCATCCTCAGCATAGGAGCACTCCTAGGGCCCCTCAGATAACACCCAGCCAGCCTAGAGGATGCTCTCCTCACCCTCCACAGTCTAGTGACCCTTTCTTCCCAGGGACTCCATCTAGAGTAAGCATCCTGGGTCCTAGTAGCCTCTGAGGTCTGGGCCTGACTATGCAGTAGTACTGGTCCATATGACCACCTGCTGCTCAGCAAGAGGGCTGAGCAGGCCTGCCAGGGAGGATCCTGGGTAGGGTAAAAGGATTGGACAGCTCCTCAGTGGGTAAGAGATCTTTTTCCTAGATACCACAAGGAACCCACGGCCTGGCGAGGAGAATGGCAAAGGTGAGCTGGCCTGGTAGTCCATGGGTTGCAGGCACCAGGTGTGGGAGGTGGGAAGGCCCCTTGCCCTATGCTCAGTCCTCAGCTGGAGAGCATCCCTGCCGTTGGGGTGGTGGCTTGATTAGAACCTGTGCATCACAGACAGGATTGGACCTTCTGCCTGCCTGGTATATGCCAGGGATATTCCTCTTTCCTGTGGAACCTGGCCATTTCTACCCCTACTAAGGACAGTGGGGTTTATTCCATCTTGGGTCTGTCTTGGGCCTGGCCAGAGCAGTCTTAGGTGTGGGGTGGAGAGAGGGGCCAGGCTGGGTAGCGCTTCACTTCAGGCACCCTCTGGAAAGCCCTCCTCCTCTCCAGATTACTACTTTGTGACCAGGGAGGTGATGCAGCGTGATATCGCAGCAGGGGACTTCATTGAGCATGCAGAGTTCTCAGGGAACCTGTATGGGACAAGGTGGGCCAACATGGGATCAACATGGGTTGGGTCTGGGAACTCTGGATCAGGGTACTCCCAGAACTGTTTGGGGAAGAGGCTTTCCAGCCTGCCCGGCCTGACCACATGGTGGCCCCTCCTCTCCCACCTAGGACTGGCAGGCTCCTCCCCGACCTTTGAGCTTAGGCAGGAAGGAGGCTCTAGAGACAGGCAGGCCCTGTCATGCCCCAGGCTCATCTGTCCTCAAGCCATTCTGTGTGGCAAGGAGCCACAGGAGATACCACACAGGAGAGGTGGGCAATGACAAACAGCTCAGGCTTGCCCAGGACTCTTGCTAAATGGTTGCAGGACAGGTGCCAAGGACTGCTGTCAGAGGGCCCAATAGGGCCAAGGTTGTGCATAGCTGTTCTGGGAAGTGCAGAGGGTATTGGACTCATGTGAGCCCCTGCCTTGACCAGGCCAGGCCTAGGGTGGACCTTGGGGAGCAATGGGCAGGGTTTCTCTGAACCTCTTGGAAGCCTTAAGAAGTTGCCAAAGTCTAGCAGCCAATGGAAGTGTTCCTAAGGATGCCAAGCAGGCAGGAACCCACACAGGCTTAGGGATGAGGGTCTTCCTTTGGAACCTGCTGAATACCCACTCACCACCCTTCCCTGCCCCCAGCAAGGCGGCTGTACAGGCTGTGCAGGCCATGAACCGCATCTGTGTGCTAGATGTGGACCTGCAGGGTGTGCGCAACATCAAGAAGACTGACCTGTGCCCCATCTACATCTCTGTGCAACCCCCTTCCCTGGATGTGCTGGTGGGTACCCAGGGTGGTGGGCAGATGTTGCAGGCTGGGACGTGAAGAACGGTGACCTAGCAAGGGCCTGCATTTCAGGAGCAAAGACTGCGACTTCGCAACACTGAGACCGAGGAAAGTTTGGCAAAGCGGCTGGCAGCTGCACAGGCAGACATGGAGAGCAGTGAGTGAAGACCATTTGTACCCTCTGGTGTGTGGCCAGCTTATCCACCAAGAGACAGGGAGAGGCAAGGACAGAGATGGAGGTGACCCAAACCTTTCTGTCTCCAGCTCCACCCCCACACACACCCTCTTACCGACTTGGAGGTGTTGTGGACATCCTTTTTGCAGCTGTGCTTTCCTTCTGGACCTGATGTTGGCCCACATTCAGATGCCGTTATTCATACCTCTTGCTGCCTCCCTGTGGGTGTGTGGCTGCCTATCACAGGCAGTGCCAGTCCTAATGAGAGACTTGGTGGAGTAGTGGTCCATATTGCAGTGCTCAGGGCTTAATAGGAGTGAGCCTGGCAGAAATTCTGTAGAAGAGGGGAAGGAAGAGCACTGAGGGAAGTCTCTCCCAGCCCTGGGCAGATAAAGGTCATTCCAGAGCTCCAGTAGCAAGGGTGGTCACAGCAGGCAGTTGGTTGTGGTGCAGACGCAGACTGGGCCAGACTTCTTTGTTCTCAACTTTGTCCTGTTCTTTTTCCAGGCAAGGAACCCGGCCTGTTTGACCTGGTGATCATCAATGACAACCTGGATAAAGCCTATGCAACGCTGAAGCAGGCACTCTCTGAGGTGGTCCTCTCCCTACCTGCCCTGTCCCAAAGCAGCCCCCCGCCAAGGCCTCACAGCCTTGCTGCACTTCAGGCAACTGAGGCTCTGCCAGTTGCCCAGCTTCCCAAGCACTGGTACAAGACCCCAGAGATCCTTCCTCCCCTGACTTTCTCTTTTTCTTCTTCCTTGGCAGGAAATCAAGAAAGCTCAGGGGACTGGCTAAAGACCTGCTTCTTTCCACCGGGTGCTGCCTGGGCTCCAGGGGGAGCAGGGCACCAAGGACTTGTGTAATATAGGCTTCCATTATGGAGTAGGTGGAGCTGGCCCCTTGCCTGGCCACATGGTGGCTCTGTCCCCTGGCTGCCATACTGAGGCTGAAGGACTCCAAAGTGTACCCCTGTCCACCCTCTTGTCTCTGTCCTTATCTTTGTTCCTCCTCCTGGAGTAGGACTGACATTCTAATAAAGTAACTATTGGGCTAGAGTGTCATAGCCCTCTACACTGGGCCCAAGGCCTCTGGCTGCCTAACCTGACCTGATCATCCCAGATGTAGACTGTCAAGGGAACTCTGCCTAGGTGTCTTGGTGGCCCCTGTCCCTACCCAGGGTCCACCAGTGATCAGAATGCTGGCCAGGATTGGTCTTGCCAGATTACCTCCTCTCCCAGTCAACTGGGAAAAGTATTCCAGTATGAGCTGGAATGTGGTCCAGCCCTGGGGAACCCTCTGATGTTATCCTTGACCTGTTCCTGAGCCAGTTGACTCAGAGGGACAGGCATCACTGGCCAGAAAGGACGGTGCCCTGTCAGCTGGAGCAGCATAGGGAGCTGGGGTCATAAAGCTGGCCTTGGGGCTCGTGGGTAACCATATGCTCTTGGCCTTGTGTACAGCCTGCCAACTTCAGTAAGGGGCAGTGAGCCCTATTTGGGCTGATAGAAGGGCCTTCATAGAGGTTCCAGACCTTGGAGCTCTGAGGTTGCAGTGGGGTGCAGCATTCCTGAGGGAGCTCTCTTCCCCCCTCCTTCTCCTCATGAGACATTCTCAGTGTCCTTTCCTCTTCCTCTGGGCAGACACCCAGGATGCCTGGCTCCGCCCAGGAGAGCAGCCCCAGCAAGGAGGGCAGTGGTTGTTGGCAGCTGCCCCCACCCGGTGGTCAGCCACGGCTCTGCCTGGTGCGTGTCCAGGTGAGGCCATTCCTGGGGCAGGACCTCGGCAGATGGGTGGATGTGGGTATGAAGAGGGCAGGCAGGAGCCCAGGCATAAGTAGCCAAGGGAGACGGGAGTGCTGGGCTGCCTCCAAAAGTGCAGATGTCCCTCAAGGAGGGTGAGCCAGAACAGCCTGGACCTCAAGTGGAGGCTGGGGAGGAGAGGGCCAGAATGTGCCTGGGCCCCCAGCAGGCCTGTTCAGCTCCCGGATGCCCCCACCCCCGGGGACAATCAGGGATTCAGACCCTGGGGGGAACAATGGAGCCCTTGAGGGGCCCCTCCTCCACCCCCCATTGTGCTTGGTGGCGAGAGGTGGCCCTAGCCCTAGCCCGGCAGTATGCCCTCAGAGAGCAACCGTGTCTGGCCGGCAGGTGGAGGGGCTTAGCCAGAGGCTTGCATTTCCAGCCTGGAGAAGGTAGGGTACTGCTGGGGCCATAGACCATGGTGGGGGCTCAGCTGGTCCTTAGACAGCTGAGGTGGAGTTTCACACCTTCCTGATGCTGGCCTCTCAGGCTCTGTAGCAGCTATCACAGGAGGTCCCACTCCTGGGAGACTTACTGGGGCCTTGGCCGACCTTGTCTTGCTGTACCAGGGGGCCGTCAGGACGTCCATCAGCTTAGGCCCAGCTGGCTTTATGGCTCTTCTGAGGTACTTAGTTCTTTAGTGTAGGGAAGGATATGGGGCCTAGCTGATGAGCTCAGGGTGCATTCAGTACCTCCCCCAGCAGCTGAGCCACCTCAGGCTGCAGTAGGATCAGCCAGTCCCTCCCAGCCAGTTGCCTCTTGTTCTGGGGATGGGAGCACTTCTGGGCACCAGGCCCAATCTCCACTTGTTCTGACTCTTAGCAAACTTCTGCCTGAGCAAACTATCTACCTGCCACACAGACACCCTTGCAGCTGGGCCTGCAGCCCTCAGGGTGCCCCTGCAGTTCATTCTAACAAGTGCTGCTCATCTGCCTGCCACAACCACAGACTGTGGAGAGTGAACAAACCCTGGTGCAAGGACGGGCTGCCAAAGGGGAGGCTAGTTTTGGGGGTGGAGGGATCTTTTCAAGGGTGCCTGCTGCCTGTTAGGCACACTTGGAGCCTCTGTTGTATAAGGAGGCCTCCATGGGCTCAGCTGGGGAACATGCTGTAGAGCTGGGCAGAGAACCCTGGTGCAGCAGTGGGAAGGTTGGGCAGACATGGCAGGGGCGCTAAGGAGGGATGAGGTGGGGAGTGAGTTTGGGCTGTCTGCAGGGTGTCGGGCATAAATGTGCCTCCTATACAGTTCCTAAGGAGGACAATGGTGCCTGGCATGGTGGGAGGAAGAGGCAGGTGGGTCTCTCCAAGATCAAGGGTCTGTATAGCAGGTTCCAAGCCTGTTGAGACTACAAGGAAACCCTGTGTAAAAAAACCCCAAGCAAGAAGATGGTGAATGTAAGCCTGGTGGGTGGCATAGTAGCCCCACCCAGACCAATGGCTCTTTCTGGAGTGCAGTTTGTCTTGAGGTTGCCCTCAGCCTGTAGGAGCTGTCCAGGCCCAGGCTGGTCCCTCTGTCTTTAGGTGAGGAATGGGCCTTCCGGGCTGATCTCGTATCCAGATAGCTCCGCCTGCTTGAGCTTCCAGTTTGAGGGGTGCAGGTGAGAAAGGGCAGCAGGCCAGATCCCCCACAGATACACAGCTCAGAGGAGGAAGTGGCATGGCCTCTACTGGGCACCTAGGGGTGAGGCCTGGCATGCCATGTCTTAGTGCTATTGGCCAGATAATCATTACCATATCTTTCATCCACCTTGGGACATCCATCC
Source organism: Eospalax fontanierii (assembly GCA_035773235.1). Taxonomy (NCBI): domain Eukaryota; kingdom Metazoa; phylum Chordata; class Mammalia; order Rodentia; family Spalacidae; genus Eospalax; species Eospalax fontanierii. Next base: position 587,621 of record CM069546.1, read on the forward strand.
TTGGGACAACTGGGATCTGACAGGGCCACAGACATGCCCCCTAAATTCTTAGGCTGCCTCATAAGTACTCATGTTCACTGATGGTTCCTGAGCATAAACCACACCCAGCACCATGCCCACTACTCTGGGGCTCTAGTCAGTTCAGGGCCTAGGGCTGAATGTGTAAGAAGAATGGTTACAGGGGAGCTTTCTGGAAAGGCCTTCACAGGGAAGTGCACTGGCAGACACAGGACTGATGGGGCCCCCAGCTGTGAGTACAGCCACATGGGTAATCTGTGTATTGTGTGTGAGGCATCCCTTGGCTGAACTGAAGTCACCCCACTCCCTGCTCCTGGACCCAGCTGAAGGAATGGCTTTGGGGCAGAAGCTTCTTGAATGAACCCTCTGGTTAGCTATAAATGAATGCTGGGGGCAGCTCCATAACTGTGATGGGGTCCTTTATCTTCAACATGTTTAATTTCACAGTAGGACAGACAACAGTACAGAAAAGTTCCCACGGACACCCCCGCCCCAATAATGCAGTTCACATTAGTATAGGGTGTGTCAGTGTGATGAACTGAACTCTGATGCCTCTGTTAGCTGAAGGCCTCGCTCTACTCAGGTTTCTCCTAATTTGCTTGTTCCTTGGATGACAGTTCTTGGCTCCCCATGGCTACTGGAACTGCCCACGCATTTTGTAGGGGGACCTTTTATTTACATTGGCTCATGTTTTCTCCTGTTTTGTTGGGGGTTATGGATTTCAGGAGGAGGACTACAGGATGACATCATGACTTAATGGCCATGGTACCCTTAGTTTCCTGTTATGTGGCACTGTTTAGGTGTGGCACTGCTAAGTTGCCAACCCCTTTCACGCTGCCCTCTGAAAAGATGTCACTACTCAGTCATGGGGGTGGGGTTGGCTCCCTAGTCTTGTGGGGAATGTCTGTATAAATGGTTTGCAGTTTCTCTGTGTTGGGGAGCGGGGTTGTCTCTCTCCTGTCCTCAGTTTAGTTTATTCATCGATACAGTTGCAGATACCTGGGATATCTAGAACCCCATTACAGACACCCCCGCCCCAATAATGCAGTTCACATTAATATAGAGTGTGTCAGTGCAATGAACTGAACTCTGATGCCTCTGTTAGCTGAAGGCCTCGCTCTACCCAGGTTTCTCCTAATTTGCTTGTTCCTTGGATGACAGTTCTTGGCTCCCCATGGATATCAGTGTTCGCGAGTCCATGTGGATGCAAACATGGCTTTCCTTTGTGCTTGCTCCAGATTGTTCTTGTGTTTCCCCTGTCCAGCCATCCAATCAGCCAGTTCCCCAGGGGCTCCCAGTTCCTCTTACTGGAATGGAAGTTAGAAACCAAGACCTGGGACCCAGATATGTTCTTTTGTTTTGTGGAGGGAGAGGGGCTTGAGAAAGGAGTCTCAATATGTTCAACTCACTATGTAGCCGAGGATGACCTTGAAACCCTGATCCTCCTGCCTCTACCTCCCAAGTGCTGGGATTAGAAGCGTGCACCATCATGCCCATCACCAGATGTGTTTTTGCTCCTCAAGTGTTTCTTTGGTCCTTTCAGGGCACAGAACAGTGACATACATAAATGTACACAAACTCTACTTTCCAGTGTCCATAAATGTTCTGGGTGAGAGCCTGCCTGTCTTGTGCTAAGCATAAGTTTATCCTAGTGTCTCCAGCTGTGGTTCTTTATACCATGGATGTTCATTGGGCACACTGATGGGACAGTGGTCTTAGGGGTCAGGAAGCATTTGGTAGGCAGATTGGGAGGTTGAGTGTGTGTGTGTAGATGCTAATGCACATGTGTGTGAGTGCATGTGCACAAAACCTGTGCTCTCAGGTAAAAGACAGGGAAGGGCTAGTGGATGAGAGCTCTGGCACAGCAGAGAGGGTAGCAGAAGCCAGCTGAAGAATACAGAAGCTACACTGGGAGCTGCAGCTAGATGAGACCCTGACATTTACCCTAGTTAAAAATCACTAGAGGAACTGGGCATTGGAGCATGCCTGAAATCCCACACTTGGCAGGCAGAGGTAGGAAGATCAGGAGTTCAAGGCCATTTTCAGCTATCTAGTGAGTTTGAGGTAAGCTTGTACTACACGATACCTTGTCTTTAAAAATACCCCTGTTGATATGGGAGACAGATTCATAGGGAAGAGTGAAGTGGCTGGGATCTGGAGGGGCAGTGACTGCCTGGGCCCAAGTGCTGCAGAGTGGCAAGTGTGGGTTCAGAGTTTGCTGACAAATCTGAGACATCCAGGACACAGCTACCAGTGTAAAGTATCCAAGGGTGGAGAGGTCATTTTGTAGGGAAGATTGGCATATGGTTCTAACCGTATATAGTTTAGGTGCCTGGTAGTATTCCAGTGCCAAGGCTAGACAGGAAAGAGTTCCAGGCCAGAGATGTGAGTTTGGAAGTCTTCCTGTGCATGCCTGAGCCCGAGGTTCTGGCTCTTTCAGATCAGCTCTAGAACCACAGTGCTGAGCACCAGGCTTAAGTGAATAGCCATGACTACATGCCTGTGCTGATGACAGAGGTCCTCCCAGGGCAAAGTCTCATTGTCAGACCTGAGGCCAAGTCATTCAAGGGATAAGCTGAAGTGTTTTGGTGGTAACCTGTACAGATCTCAGCTCCCTGTACAGTGCTGGTCAGTTGATCAAGGAATTTGCAGACTGCCAACCAAGGCTTTCCCAGAGAGCCAGTTAAAGGTGGCACATTGTAAGACAAGTATGCCTAGGGATTCCTGGTTCCAGGTCCTTCTGGGTTGGCAGTGGTGGGCCTTGAGCTTTATGATTGAGGTTTGGGGCAGGATCTGGGTCTGGAGCTGGTAAGAGAATTGAAGCCACTACTGAGAAGATACCAGTTGACCCTGCTGTGTGTCCATGCTTGCCTGAGGCTGAGAAGTGGTAGGGGTGGACCCTGCTGATGCACCAGTCTGTGAATGTGCATGTGTAGATGTACATGCTTGCTGTGGGAGCGTGCATGTCTTCTTTCTTTAAACTTTGTTTATTTAATATATTTACTATGTATAAGTGTACTGCCTGCATGTATGTAAGTGCACCTGTGTTGTGCAGTGCTCAAGGAGGCCCAAAGAGGGTGCTGGATCTCCTGGAACTGGAGTTACAGATGGTTGTTAGCTACCATGTGGGTACTGACAGTCAAACTTGGGTCTTCTGCAAGAGCAGCTAGTGCTCTTAACTGCTAAGCCATCTCTCCAGCCCCTTGCATATGTTCTTGTGTGTGCTTGTATAAGTGATCATTTATGTACCCGAGTATCCAACTCTGTGTGAATGAGCACTTTTGATAATTTGGATCTGTAAGTCTCAGTCTCTGCATGTGTGGTTGAGTTTGTGCACATGTGTGTTTGTATGTCTGAATATGTGTATTTATGAATGCACATGTGTCTGTGTACATTTGCGTCTGAATGCATGTGCATGCATATCTATGAATGTGTACCTGTATGCATATGAGAGTAACTATGTGTGTTTGTGCTTGTGAATGTTTGAAAAAACACACACACACATGTGCACACCTGTGTAACCATGATGGTATGTTTCTGTAATTGCACACATGTGAGTGGAATGTATGTAACCTCAAGAGGGTTTTCATAGATGTGAGGATGTGGGGTCACTTCCTCAGGAACCCCTGCTGTCCCGCTGGCTGCCCCTTTTTCCTGCCCTGAGGGGAGAGGCCCTAGCTACATAAAGAGGCTTGTGCCTCAGCTCCTCATGCTGGTCCACACCTGCTGCTGCTGACTCCCAGACCCAGCCAGTGGAGGGGCCCAGAAGTGTCAGTGCTGCTGCTTGGGGGACTCCTGGCCCAAGTCTTCCTAGGAGCAGGTACTGGCTCCGGGGTGTCTAGCGAGGAGGGAGAACGGGCATCTAGGAACTGCAGAGCTCCCATCTGCCACATGCCTGCCCAAGACTGAGCTAGTCTGGGATGTTGCCATTTCTGAGGCTCATAGGTGTCCATGTGTGGCTGTGTATCACCATGGCTTCACTGGGTATGGTCCTGCTTGGACTGATCCTGAAACAGTCCAGGGGACTAGAATCTGGAGCTGTATGAGGAGGATGTACTATGATCTATGGGCACTGAAGAGCAGATGACAGACTAGGTGCAACAGGACCAGTAAGGTGCTTGGGAAGGATGAGCATCATTTACTGAAGGGGCTACTGGAGCTGATGTGCCGGGTGTGGAGAGAGAAAGGTTAGGGTTTCCAGAAGGTTGGGGAGGGCTGGAGGTTAATGGTACCTGAGGACCATGGGGGACTTTTCTTATGATAAAAGGCTGGAAAGCAGCCAGGTTTGGAGAGTAAGCCCTGGGAGTTAGGCCTCAGTTCTAGGGCTGAGCTAGGCTGTTGCTGCCCTGGTTCCCCCTCTGCCAATGAAGACAGCAGGCATAGCAGACTCCCTCCCAGGCTCTATGGCTCTGGGGTCCATACAGGTTGGGGCTTTCCTGAGGAGCTTCGGTGGAGGGAGGCAGGAAGGGCTGGGGTGGGGGTTGGTGGGAGATGAGGCTTTGCTTCAGGAAGCTTGTTCCAGGATAACACAAAGGGTGAAGATGCAGATGAGAGATTTTTTTTTTTCTCTGCAAGGTAGTGTGCTCCCATTGACCTGGAGAGCTTAAGCAGAGAGAAGCTAGTTGTTGCACAAGCCTGTAGGCACCTCAACTCTGGGTTCTGAAGTCCCCAGCTGCCTCCTGCAGAGCCCCTGCTGACCACTGCCCATGCTTGCAGGTCCCGTCTGCTCGCTCCCATGACCAACATGAGCTGGAGCTTCCTGACGCGGCTGCTGGAGGAGATCCACAATCATTCCACCTTCGTGGGCAAGGTGTGGCTCACCGTGCTTGTGGTCTTCCGTATTGTGCTGACGGCTGTGGGCGGCGAGTCTATCTACTCGGATGAGCAGTCCAAGTTCACCTGCAACACGCGGCAGCCGGGGTGTGACAACGTCTGCTACGATGCCTTCGCGCCCTTGTCACACGTGCGCTTCTGGGTCTTCCAGATTGTGGTCATCTCCACGCCTTCAGTCATGTACCTGGGCTACGCGGTCCACCGCCTGGCCCGCGCCTCGGAGCAGGAGCGCAGACGTGCCCTCCGCCGTCGTCCAGGCCCCCGCCGCGTGCCCCAGGCGCACCTGCCGCCACCACCTCCAGGTTGGCCAGACGCTGCGGATCTCTGTGAGGCGGAGCCCATGCTGGCACTGGAGGAGGAAGAGGAAGAGGAGCCAGGGGCGCCCGAAGGCCTCGGGGAAGACACTGAGGAGGAGCGCGTGGAGGAAGCAGTCGCCAAGGGGGCCGGAGGTGACAGCAAGCCGCCGGCGATCACAGCGGGCCTGGCGGGGCAGCATGACGGGCGGCGGCGCATCCAGAGGGAGGGCCTGATGCGGGTGTACGTGGCCCAGCTGGTGGTCAGGGCGGCCTTCGAGGTGGCCTTTCTGGTGGGCCAGTACCTGCTGTACGGCTTTGAGGTGCCACCCTTCTTCGCCTGCAGCCGCCAGCCCTGCCCGCACGTGGTGGACTGCTTCGTGTCACGGCCCACGGAGAAGACCATCTTCCTGCTGGTCATGTACGTGGTCAGTTGCCTGTGCCTGCTGCTCAACCTCTGTGAGATGGCGCATCTGGGCCTGGGCAGCGCGCAGGACGCCGTGCGTGGCCGACGAGGGGTCTCTGCTCCGGACCCCGGCCGGGGGCCGCGCTCGCTGCCCTGTGCTTTTCCCGCGGCGGCGGCGGCCGGCCTGGCCTGCCCTCCCGACTACAGCCTGGTGGTGCGCGCCGCCGAGCGAGCGCGCGCGCACGACCAGAACCTGGCTAACCTGGCCCTGCAGGCACTGCGGGACGGGGCTGCCGCCGCGGCTGCGGTGGCAGGAGACGGGGACAGCCCGCCCTGCGCAGGGCTCAACCCAGCTTCCCGGGAACCACCCAGGCCAGGCGCCCCGGCCTCTGGAACCGGCAGCGCCACGTCGGGGGCCACGGTCGGGGAGCAGGGCCGGCCGGGGGCCCAGGAGCAGCCAGCCACCAAGCTCAGGGCTGGCTCAGAGAAGGGCAGTACAGGCAGCAGGGACGGAAAGGCCACAGTGTGGATCTGAGGAACTGGGGAGAGATTAGGGAGGGCCTGGCATGGAGGCTCTGTAGAAATCTACCTGCCCTCTGCAGCAGGCAGAACCTCGTGGCACTGGGACTCCCCCCTCCCACCCCCCAGGAGGGGCCGTCCTCTACAAGGATGGGAAGGAGCTGAAGGCCCTTTAGAGGCACTGGGTAGGACACCTCCCTGTAGGGTGGGAGGGGAAGCCTTCAGAGGTGTGTCCGGCACAGACTGCACACACCTGCAGTCCAGGCTTAGCAGGGATGGCCCTCCGCTCTGCTAGGGCTACCAGCTCTCCCTCCCAAGCTCTCCTGCAGCTACCCCATAGGACAGGGTGTCTGGCCTGAACCTTTTGGGTGACCGTGCTTGTTCTATTCCCTACAGCAGAGGATGGCCTTCTCTGTAGCCCCATCAACCTTTTCACAGCTGGGCCACTCCCTGGTCTTCCTTGCACAAAACCAAGGCAGGACCGGGACAAGCAGTGCTCTTATGCTGGGTCCCCAGTCTACACCCAGGTCCTGGCTCCTCACCTGAGCAGACTGGATGAGGCTGTGCACCACCGCCACCTCTCCCTGAGCTGTGATGGCCTGGCAGTGCTCCTGCCATCCTGGAAGTTCTGTCATGCCTTGCTGCTTGGATCCACTGCTGTGGTCCAGGACTGTGACTTTTGCAAGGCTGGGCTATGGAGCTTCTTGGGAACCCAGCTTCTATGCTCTTCTCCCTAATTCAGAGCCAACCATAAAAACAAAGGAAGTAAAATAAAACTAACTTTTGTTTACAACTGAGAATGTACGTGTGCTTCTGTGTCTGAGCCTACATCTACACTGGTCACGATGCACCAGTGTGTGCCTGTGCATGTGTGTAAATGTGACTCCATGTGTATGTTTGTGAGCCTGTGTGTGAGCAGGCATACATTTTGAAATGTGTCCACTGTAGTTCACTAGGGGAGACACAGTTCAATTCCAGGGGAACTGGGAGAGGACACCCCTGACCAAGGACAGGCTAGGGTTAAAATAAGGCTGGAGACCCAACCCAGGAGGTCATCAGACCTACAATGTACCACTCTGTGCCAGGCAGCATGCTAGAGTTGGCTGGTGGGGGCTCGGTGGAGCACACAGATGTTAGAAACAAAGAACAGTCAGGCACAAGGTCAGCCTGCAACTCAGGGGACAGAAGGCAGTCCATCTTGGGTTGGAGGTAATGCAGGCAAGGACTGCAGTGATAACTTTGGAGAGACAGGAGAGGGGAGGCATAGGGGAATACAAGCTAATTCTGTTCTGGAGCCACCTTAGGGTAGAGTCCAGGTGGCCAGTTGCCTTTTAACTTTCAAGGCCTGCGGCAACCCTGCATTCTCCACAGTCCCCCACCAGATGCACAACCCTCTCTGAAGTCCATAAGCCAGGTTCACCTGAGCCTGAGTCTGACCTCAGTCTGACTGTAGGACCTCAAGCTTGCCCCCAGAACTTGAGGGATCACTGACTCCAGCTGAGTCCCACTTTCAGTGAACCAATTCCCCAGCTGAGCCTCACCTTCAGATATGTCTGACCTCCAGGGGAGCCCTGTTCCAGGGAAACCCTGACTCTAGGTTGAGCCTCAGTTGAACCTCACCTCTAGGTGAGTCTCCAAAATTGAGTGAGCCTCATCCCCATGAAATCACATATGACTGTGCTGGGAATAGAGTCTCAGGAAGTGAGTAAGTCCCAACCCATAACACTGTCTCCTACAGTGGGGAACACCTGCCAGCATCTCTGCTAGGAAAGGAGCCACCGTATAAGCTGTTTTGGGTTTGGAGCTGGGTGGCTAGAATGCCATCATTAGAGGGGGCAGGGACTCTGTGCTGGGATGGGGCATGGTGTCAAGAATACCTTGTGGGCTGTGTGTAGTGGCACATGCCTTTAATCTTAGGACTTGGGAGGCAGAGGCAGATGGAACTCTGTGAAATCAGGGTCAGTTTGGTTTCCATAGCAAGTTCCATGCCTTCTGGGACTACAGGGAGACACTTCAACCAACCAACCAACCAACCAAGCAAGAAGAATGCCTGGCAATTGCCCCCAACAGCTGGTTCTAATCAGGCCTTCACCTGATTGGACAAAGCCCACTATTGGCTTTCCTCTACTGATTCAAATGCTTCCTATCTCACAGGGAAACACTGTCCCAGACACACCTAAGACAAATCTTTTATCAGTTATTCTTAATTGATACAAGATAAATCTACATATTTACGGGTTATGGTCTGCTAATTGCACAGATTAGGCTATGGGTATGTCTGTCTCCTTAAAGATACATCTTTTTTTCTTATTTATTTATTTTTGCTGGGTGCACATACCTTTAAGTCCCAGTACTTGGGAGGCAGAAGCAGGCAGATCTCTGTGAGATTAAGGCCAGCCTGGCATACATGGGGTGTTCCAGATCAGCTGGGCTACAGGGAGACCCTGTCTCAAAAAGACAAAAAAAAAAAAGAAAAGAAGCATGTGAAATTTAAAGCATGGCAGTTAGTCAGATATCAGATATCTAGGCCCCTACGACCCAATCCACCAATGCCAATAGAGATAGGCATAAGGCAGTTTCCTTTTTAGACAGTTCAAGAAGAATACAAGAGGGCCCTGGAGAATGAAAGTCTTTACAAACCGGTGGAGCTGGTTTCTCAGTGAACTTTGTGTAGGCAGAGGTCTTAAGCTCATCTCAGAAGGAAACCTCTGCAAACTTGCAGAAGGCTTTCCAATGAAGTCTACATGGACAGTGAAGGCTGAAATGGGACCCCAAAAACCACGAGATGTACTCAAAAGCTGTAAGTTTAGCTCAGAAGCCCACCCTGGAGGCCTTATACGCAGAGCTGGGGTCTCCCGTAGGCCTGATGGTTGCAAGGCTAAGGGTATGGCATGGCCGACTGCTACCCAGGCCGCCCTCCTGGGCTTGCAGATGCCATCTTTCCTCCGTGTTCTCACAGGATAGTCTGGTGCCTGTGTCCCTATCTCCTCCACTTATAAGGATACTGGCCATATTGGATTAGGGACACCCTGATGACCTCTTTTTACCCTAAGCACCTCTTTGGTGCATGGCATTTTTTGAAACAGGGTTTCAGTTTGTAGCTCATGCTAGCCACAAAATCCTGATCCTCCTGCCTCAGTCTCTGAGTATGCACCACCACACCCAGCTCCTTAATCACTTCTTTTAAGACTCCTTCTCCAAATGGGAACACATTCTAAGTTCCTGAGCTTTTAGGACAACAACATACAATGCTGCTCATATTAGGAAGAGTTTTCTCAGCTGAAAGCTCATATCTATGGAAGTAGGGACCTTTGATGGTGCTGATTAAAGTCCTGTTGTCCCACCCCCACAGTGAGAGTGTCCCTGGATGTCCCTGACTTGGGTTGGCCTTATCCCAGCCTCCATGTCACCCACTGTTCCTACCTCCAAGTCCAACTCTTTGGCAATTTGGACATAACCCAGTCCCATGTGCTCTGTGACTTATCCTAGTCAACCCAGATAGAGAGGACAATGGCAAAGCAAAGGGAGCAGTCTGTCCAAGTCCAGTTTTGTGAAACTTGCAGGAAAATGGACGACTCACAGTTAGCTACATGACCAGGAAGTCCCCTGGGTCATTTATGGGTACTGCACCACTGGAGTCCCACACACCATGGACGACCCAGGAAAAGCTGTGCCTTGGATAACTCAGAAGTAGCTACACCATGGAAGAGACTGCAGGAAGCAGTTTACCTTCTGTCTAGCTTCAGGGAGGTGCAGGACCTAGTAAGAAGCTCTTGAAGGCCCAGTAAGCCCCAAGAGCCTCCTCACTACATCCATGAGGGAATGTTAAGGGCTGGATCTCATGAGGGTCTTGTGGGTGATCACAATTACTTTGATTCAAGATGGCATAGTTACATCTGACCCAGAGGAAACATTTACACAACACTATGCCAGAGCTCTGAGCCTCAAGCTGACCTGTGGCTTTCCACTGCTGTAAAAGATCTAAGATGTTCAACTCTCTTAATTCCCAGAGTTGAACCTACCCAGCCACTTGCCTAGCATTTACTGGCCACTTAGCTATTTAAAAATACCAAAGCTCCACACCTCAGTTTCTCCATCTGCCTGGGATAGCCACAGGCCCCAATGGACACTGCTGACAGACACCCATCCATCACCACTCTCTTCCCTCCCCCAAATTTTGAGCCCTGACAGGGCCCATGGCCTCGACTGGTAGACCCACCCTTAATCCATGTTTCATGGTGACCATGCCCTGCTGGCACAGGATCAGTTGAGAACAGGCTCTTGTCTCATCCCCATCCGTTTCCACATCCTTAGCCAACTGGCTGCTTCTCGTGAGAGTTTGCAGAGGGCTAGGGTGGAGAGAAGCATGTTCAGAAGCCCCAGAATGGGAGCAGCTCCCTTCTCCTTCCTCTGAGAAGAGAGGAAGCCATAAGGAGAGAAAAACAGGAAACAACCACCACCCTGGGAAGTGGGGTCTGGGACCCCCCAGCCAGCCAATTTTCCAGCCCTCCCACCAGCCTTTTGATGGTGGCAAAACTCAGGCTTCTAGGGGATGTTGGCAATGGCTCCAGTTGCAGCTGGGCCCTGAGGCCAGGATAGGCCCATCCGTTCCATGAAGCTTCAGGTCAGGTCATAGTCCCTTCCTTATGGAAGGAAAGCAGCCCAGGCTCCAGGCCTTGTGGAAGTTGCTGGACATTGGACTAGTAGCTTGATGCAGAGGGTACAGAAAGTTTCCTGGGTAGAGTTGGCAGTTGCCACAACTACATCTTAGGAGCCAAGTTCCATTTAATTTCACTGGGGTCCATTAACATGGCATTGGCTATGGCTGCCAGCCAAGGTGGGCCTCGCAGGAGCTCTCTGGTACATTCTGAGTGACCCTAGCCAGGGCACTGTGGCACCGGGTGGACTGCTTGCTTGCCCTTCCTGCCGGCCCTGCATGGGTGGGAAGCCCATTCCTCCTGTGCTGGCCAGGGACAAGGTGACGTGAGGCCTGAGGAACGTGGCCCCTGACCCTGTGGGTGTAGCCCCCAGCCAGTGTTGTCCTATTCTGGCTTCCTCACTATCCTCACTCAGGCTGGCAGGGGCTGCTGGATCACCCTCAGGCCTAGGGAAGGGGAAGTTCTGGCCCCCAGGGGCAGCAAATATTAATCAGGAAACCTGCAGCCGGAGGGAAACTGTGTGCTGGAGACTGTTAATGGGTGCCTGGCTGGACCTTAACCAGCCCAGATTGTTCCAGCACAGACAGGTCTGACTTGGAGGAATCTAGGGTCTCATAGAGCTTGAGAAAGACATGAGGGCCTTGAGGTTTAAGAGCAAGGCCTGGCGACCTGATTAGCTGGGGGTGGGATAGGGGATGGTGGTACACTTGTTCAGCCTCTGTCCATCCTTTCTGAGGCAGGGTCTCATGTAGCCCAGGTTGGCTAGGAACTTGTTATGCAGCTGAAGAAGACTTTGAACTCCTGATCCTTCTGCCTCTGCCTCCTGAGTATCGGGATTAGAGTCATGCACATGGAGGCATTGCCTTAGACCTAGAGATTTAGTAGTGAGCCACATAAAGAGTCTCTGCTTGGTCAAGCCATAGTCTTTGCCTGAACCTTCTAGGCCTATCTGTACAAGTCTAGTGGGAAGCCCCATCCTAGATACCCAGCACCATGAATGTATAATAGGCTCCTTGCTCTGTTCCTCAGCTCCAGGTGCTCACCTGGCTCACCTTCAGCAGGTAGTTCAGCAGGAACCCATTAGGTAGGCTGGGCTACAGTCCCCCTCACCAGATGTCTCCTCTTGGCTTCTCTCCAGCCACCAAACAAACACTCTGCTCCCTATCTGTAAGTTCTCAAAGCCAGACTGTGTTTGGGGTGGAGTGTGACCTTTCTCCCTGATTGTGGCTGTGGTCCCTGAGCCTATCAGCACAACCCAGCCCTGCCTACTACACCCATCAGCATGGGCCTCAAGAATAGTTTTTCTTTATTTTTATTTTATGTGGATGAGTGTTCTGCCTGCGTGCAAGCACACTATGTGTGTGTCCACAGAAGCTAGAAGAGGCTGTTGGATCCCTTGGAACTGGAGTTACAGACAGTGTTAACCATCCTGGGTGCTGAGAGCCAAACCCAAGTCTTCTGAAAGAGCAGCCAGTGCTCTTAATTGCTGAGCAGCTCTCCAGACCCTGGCTGGCCTGGAACTCATTATGTAGACCAGGTTGGCTTCAAAGTCACAGAAAGTCACCTATTTCTGCTTCTGCTACCTGAGTGCTGGGATTAAAAGCATGCACTACCGTGCCTGTCCTAATAATAGTTTTTTTTTTAAAGAAGATTTATTTTATCATTTATTATTTGTGTGTGTGTGTGCACACATACAAGCATGTGCTTGGAGGCCAGAAGAGGGTGTCAGATCTCTCTGAGCTGGAGTTATAAGTATTTTAGGGATGTCTGGTTTGTTATGTGGGTGATGGGTAAACTCTGATCCTCATGATTGGGTAGCAAGTACTTTTAACTGCCGAGCCATCTCTCCAGCTCAAATAACAGCTTCTTTAACATCATTTTAACAACTACCACTACCATGAATGAGTAATATTTTCTTTAACATCTAAAGGAAAGTGTGATGGCAGCTCTGACAATGAGAAATAAGATAAGATGGTTGCTAAGAACTTCAGACTGTGGAAGAAATAAGAATGAGGAAGGTAGACAGGAATCTTTTTTTTTACTGGATCATTGAAAAATCTTTGCCAAACTGCTACATTCTTATAATCTTTTGTAACCAAGTGTAACCACTTGCTTAATTACCATGTATACACTACTTGCTTGTTTAAACTTTCTCATATGAGTGGACCATAAATTTACCTAAAAATTGGAACTGGGAACTGGAACTATTACAGAGTAATCGAGTGTCTGCTGCTGGTGTGAATAAACTCTCTCTTTTTCACCTGGACCAGCAGTTGGTTTCTTGATTTCCAGAAGTTCTTGCAAGTCTCACTTGCCTGGAGCCATTTTCAAGTCTTTGGTGTACTGTATGAGAAGGTGAAGGTGCAGGGGAAACAAACAAGGCCACCAGAGCCCAGGAGGCTGACTGCGTGAGACCTGCTTAGAGCAGAGTAGTAGGACGCAATGATCTGTTGCAGAAGGCTACTGGTGCCACCCAGAAGATGTGTCACTCCCAATGGGGCAGTGGTCTCTTATAGTAGAAAGGTCACTTGTTCAGGGTGAGGCTTCCCACCAGAGCTCAGGGCCATTGCTCAATGGGGAAGTGCAGCTGGGTGGTTAGAGCTCTATGGGCTCAGTTCTTCCACGTTCGTCCACTTGAGTTGAGCCTTTTGGAGACAATGCAGCAGCTCCTGGGGGGCTCAGAATCATGTCCAGGCTGGTCTCACTGACAGGGCAGAGGAGTGAGGCCTGTCCTTGTCCATGGGAGGCACTTGAGCAGCTGATGTTCTTACGGTCCAGGAGAAAAGAGCAGCAGCAACAACAAAACAGGCAGAGATGGGTGGACAGTTGGTGAGTGGTGGCGTACAGCCACCTGAGCCATTGCTCACCACTTCTTCATACTTTCTGCAGATTGAAATGTCAACATGAGACCCTGGAAATTAACAGGCCAAGGGCCAAATGTCTGTGTCCCCTTCAGATTCTTAGGTTGAAATTCCATCATCTAAGGGAGTGCGATGAGGAGGTTGAGGAGATCCTGAGGAAGGAGCCTTATGAATGGAATAGTGCCCTACTAATACAGTAATAAAATAAAATGATAAAAGGGACTTCTGAGACCTCCTACCCTTTCCTTCCTGTGAGGACACAGTGCAAAGTGCCACCTATGAACCAGGAAGCAGCCCTTAGCAGACAGAATCTGCCGTACCTTGACTTTGGTGTAGCTTCCAGACTATGAGCAATAGATGCCTGTGGTTTGAGTTGCCCGGGAGAGGGTACTTGGTGTGGCATCACATACAGAGCTGCTCATGTACAGCTTCATTGGGAGGTAGCCTGCAAGGCCATCTTTGTGTGTGTGGTATATGTTTATGAATATGTTTGGAGGGAATACAGGCACATGTGCACACATGTGAAGCCAGAGGTTGATTCTGGGGGTTGGGTGGGGAGGATAAAGATCCTGGGATTACAAGCATATGCTATCATATGGTTGTTGTTTTTTTTAATTTTAAATTATTTATTTATTTTTAGACAGGGTCTCCCTATAGCCCCAGCTGGCCTGGGACTCATTATGTAGACCAGGCTGGCCTTGAACTCATAGAGATCTGCCTGCCTCTGCCTCTGGAGTGCTAGGATTAAAGGTATGTGCCACCACCCCCAGCTCCATACCTGGCTTTTGATGTGGGTGCTGGGGATTCAGGCTCTTCTGTCTGCCCAGCAAGCACTTTACCAATTTAGACATTGTTGCAGACCCTCCAAATCCATCTTGAAGGACTGTGAGGGTGAATTACAGGGATGGGTTTGTCTTGTGGCCAGAGACTGGGAGCAGTGGGTAGAGAGAACTGAGGAGCTTTGGGCTTTGAACAGGTGCTGTGTGTGGAGTCCAGGATTGGATATGAAATATGCAGATCCATTTGTGTGATGCTTTCTGCCTCACTATGGTGCAGCAAGAGACCCTCAGCAAATGTTGGCACAGTGGTCCTGACCTCCAGGGTCTAGGGCTGTAAGCCAAACAAATTCCTGTTCTTTATGACTTACTCAGCCTCAGGGATTTTATTATATCAGTAGGAAATGGACTCAGACAGGAGCACGTGAGTTAAGAAGACTTGATTCAGGGCTGGGGGATGAGGGGTTACATCCTACCTGGTAAGTGCAGGTGTGAGGAAGGTGTAGAGTCCAACAGGTGACCAGTTGCTGCCTTTAAAGAACTGGAGGCTTCAGAAGATGTGTGGGCATTGGCCCATACATGCAAAGCTCAGAGTATCAGGCATGCACAAATGGGTCTGCCTAGACCAAGCCCTGGGAGAGGATGGGAAGTTACCTGGTTGGATGAGAGTCTTGATAGGGAGAGAAGGAAGAGTGGGGAGAGGGAGCTCACACCAAAGCACTGGGGGACAAGGAGCACCCGAGCAGCAGCTGGTGAGCTAAGAATACCTGGCTATACATGATCACAGTACATCAAGGAAACAAGCTAGGCCAGGTGCAGCCTGAGGGCCTAGAGGGTCCTGACTGCTGACTCTGGGTAAGGTGGACATCCTCCCTGATGGCCTGGCTCCTGAAGCTATGTACCAGGCACTATGGGGCTGTGTGGTTAGAAGCGTGGAATAGGGTTAGCTGGGTAGTTCCTTTGCTCTGCAACCCTATGGAGCATGTCCTGGCTTTGCCATCATTCCCACTCCTGAGCTGCTCCATGAAGGCTCTGCCCTGTAGACCAAGGCTGGTCTCTGGTACTGAAACCTCAGTGGCAGCCTCCCTGAAGAAAGCAAATGTAGGCTTATCTGAGACTGAGAAGCCAGGAGTCAACGACAGATTGTTCACTGGCTTCAGACTACTCCCTGTACTCCCAGTTGTCCTGGAACTTGCTGGCCTTGAACTCACAGACATCTGCCTGCTTCTGCCTCCTGAGTGCTGGAACTAAAGGTGCACACCACCACACCTGGCTTCCTTCTATTTTTAAAAAATATTTTATTGTTTTTATTTTAGTGTATATGAGTGTATTGCCTGCATGTACGTAAGTGCATCCATGTCGTGTAATACCTGAGGAAGAAGGTGTCGAATCCCCTGGAACTGAAGTTATGGATGGTTCTTAGCTGGGTGCTGGGAATTGAATCTAAGTCCTCTGCAAGAGCATCCTGTGCTCTTAACTGCTGGGCCATCTTTCCAGTTTAGGAATTCCTTTTATAAGGGCACTAATTCCATCATAGGGCTTCATCCTCATGACTTAATCTCCCAATAGTCCCACTTCCTCACACTGTCAGTTGGGGATGTAGATTTCAGCCTGTGAATCTGGAGGCAAAAGCAGTCAACACACCTTTATTCTTGACCTTTGATGTGAAGAACTGGAGATGGGCATGCTTAAGGAGGTAAGTTAAAATGAGGTCATTGCACATACTTTAATCCCATAGAACTGATATCCTCATATGGGCTGGAGAGATGACTCAGCAATCAAGAGCACTGGCTGCTCTTGCAGAGGACCAGGGTTCGATTCCCAGCAAACACACGGTGGCTAACAACCATCCATGAACTCCAGTTCCAGGGAACTGGACATCCTCTTCGGACCTCTGTGGGCTTTGCATGACATGGGTGCACTTACATACATGCAGGCAATACACTCATACACATTAAATAAAAATACTATTTTTAAAAGTTAAACATAGAATCACCATATTGTGATAGGAGAGTAAGGACTAGAGACTGAAATACCAAGATTAACATATGAGAAGCCAGTTTCCAAAGACTCGATGTCCTTTTCCTCCAGGGCTCACATGAAGAACAGAACATGTGCAATAAAAGCCGGATATGTACAAACTTGGGAGAGGCTGCGTTATGTGAATATCCTATAAAGGGTCATGCAACTTGTGGGTCATCACTTTTGGGGTGCATATTATCCCTGCTTTGTGTGTGTGTGTGTGTATGTGTACAAGTCTGTTTCTAAATTCTTTTGTTAAGGAGACTAAGAACCCACTATGTAAACTAGGTTGGCCTTAAATTTACAGAGATGTACCTCTCAGATCCTGGAATTAATGCCCAGACCATTTTCCTTTTTTAAAACAAAGATATGTTTATGTCATGTATATGAGTGCTTGCCTGTATGTGTACCATATGTGTACCTCCTGCCGTGGAAGCCAGAAAAGGACATCACATCCCTTGAACTAGAGGGGTTGTGAGAAACCATGTGGGTGCTGGAAACTGAATCCAGGTCCTCTACAAGAGCAGCAAGTACTTTTGATCACTGAGTCATCTCACCAGCTCTGCTTGCTCTTTCTTATTTCTCTATTTCTGTTTCTAACCATGTCCCTCGTGCAGTCCTCTGCCCTGGGACACAAGAGCTTGGAATCTGGTGTCATTTGAGCGTATATCTGAGTCTGTAACACTCTGCACTCAGATCCATGGCCTGGCGTTAAGCACGTTTTTCCTTTATCTCTTTTCTGGATTCTGGCCAAAAACTTAAGCACCCATTCCCTGGCACTGGTCTGTTTCTCTGACCTCCAGTCCTAGCTTAAAAGACTCTCCACCTGCCTCATCTCAACAACAGCTGGGATTTCCAGTTTACCTGCCCGGTTGTTTTTCTCCAAAACTCTAATAAAATTGTTCTCAAGCTTTCTTCCAAGACTGTTTCTCAATTCTTTTGTTAAGGAGACTAAGAACCCACACAGGGAATCCCAGTTTCCCTGGTAATTGGATCCAGTGTACCCCCAAAGAACCAAAAGTAGGGTCCAAAGAGGTTATAAGTACTACATTCATTCCACCCAGCAGCCAAAAAGGTGATCTGATGACGTATAAATGAGGGCAACATGAGCATTTATTTAATGGGAAATGATGTCTTCAAAAGTGAAAGAAATTCTGACGTGGTGAAACATGGATAAATGTGACATGAACTGAGCCAGACAGTGATGACTCCGGGGAGGTTTCTGGGGCTTCAAATCTACAAGGAAATTGTGGGTGCCAGGAGCTAGAGGCGTGTGTGTGAAGACTATAAAGTTCCAGAGTCGGATGGTGGTTAGGATTGGGCAGTGATACGAACAACACTGAACCAGGTGCATCAAAGTGAAGATGGTACATTGTATTTTGTATGTATTTAACCACAATGAAACAGGTAAAGGAAATGTTTGGATAATTTTCTTTTCCTCCTTTTTTCTTAGCACTAATGGGGATCAAATCGAGGGCCTCTCATCTTTTAGAACGTGCTCTACCACTGATCTATATATCCCTAGCCCTCTTTTTCCCTTTTATTTGAAGTCAGGATCCACGCTGGACAGGCAGGTCTTGAACTCGCATCCTCCTGCGCACCAGGCCCCGCATAGGACGGCAAATTTCATGTTTATGTGTAATCACAAACAGAAACCGCTTCCAACTGCAGCAAGAACCGGGCAAGAGGGCTGCAAGCCATCTGGAGGCGGGGTGTACTGCTAACGGACAGGCACAGACCCGCCCACTTTGCACCCACGCACGCGCGACCCTCCGTCGCCGTCAGGGGCCGCTGTGGTGCCCGCGCTTCCGCGCCCCACTCGTGCCCAAGATGGCGGCCGCGACGCTGCTCCGGGGCGCGGCAGCAGGGCGCGGAGGCCAGGCCTGGCGCTGGCGGCCGCGCGTGGTCCCGTGGCACTGCCCGGCCCGCGGCTCCGGCTTTCTCCGCGGCGACTCCGCAGTCAGCGTGGCCTGGGCCTGCTTCCTGCTAGAAGAGCGCGCCCTGCTACGCGTGCGCGGTCCGGACGCCGCGCCCTTTCTGCTGGGGCTGTTGACTAATGAGCTGCCGCTTCCGGGTCCTGCTGCCGGCGCGGCCCCGCCCTACGCCCGCGCGGCGTACGCCCACTTTCTGAACGTGCAGGGCCGTACGCTCTATGACGTCATCCTGTACGGGTGAGCCGCGGCGGGAAGGCGGGGCGGGTACCCGACCGTTGGAGCGCGAGGGTGTGGGCCTGGCCGGATGCCCCAGGGAAGGGTGTCCTGGGTGGGAAGAGAAAGACGTCCGCGGTAGTACTCCTGGGAGTCAATTACACTACCCAGGGAGGGTATCCTGGGTGGAACATAGACACGCAGGGGAGCACTGGCAAGAGGAGCCGGTTGCACACCCCAGAGAAGGGTGTTCTGGGAGGGCTGAGTAGACACCCAGGGAAGGCTGTCCCGGATTGGACTCCCAGGGGATGCTGGCCATACACTCGAGGGAAAAGGCTAGAGGCAAACTGGATGCTCGGAACACTGACAGTCTGTCACTGGAGACAGGGTGCTGTGCAGAGTGGCCCTCTACACAAAACCCCAAGGACCGATGAAGCCTCTTTCCAAGTAGTGGGGAGGGGCTTACGGCGCCCCCACCTTGAAGGTCATACCTCTGACTTTCCTGGTAGGGAGCCCAGGCACAAGGTTGTGCAAGTTATTAGCCCAACCTGGATACCTTCCATGGGACAGCCTTCTCTGGGTGCTGTCTTCACTGTGTCTATCCCATCCTCCTGTGGACAAATTTTCTAAGGCATGTAACCTAGCCTTTTCCCTCTAGTGTCTGGCTAGCATCCCCTGGGAGCCTCTTTCCTGTTTGCGCTCTGTGGTGTCTGCTGTATCCCAGTATGTCTCATTAGCTGTGCGGACCTGACTCTGACTGTCGGCAACCTTTGTGGGCCACACTGGGCGGAACCTGTTTACAGCATTGGGTTGTTGCTCACCTTTCCAGGACCCAAAGTTCTGAAATCTCAGCACGGTCTAGCAGGCAGAGCCACCCTCCCTGGCTTGCTGCTGGGCCATCCCTCCCTAACTCCCTGAGTTCAGTTCTGACTACTTGAGCTTCCTGGTGTCTTCCTGAATTGAATTTTGGGGAGCACCTTCAGGAGCCCCTTAGGTGCTCAGAGTTGGGTATGTGGTCGTCTTCTGTCTGCAGTCATTACTGAATGCGTGAGGGTGGCCATTCCAGGCAGAAAATGGTCACTGGGAGTAGGCAGTTTTGGTGTCGTTATTCGGATGCTGCCTTCAGGTCTGTGGGGAAGCCTAGGGTGTCTGTCTCTGGGTCCTGAACGACACCATAATGTCGCTTGTAGGCATCTGTTCACTGTATCACCTCTCTTAAAAAACTCTTTAGATCTAGAACCTGGGCAGCAAATGACAGCCCTTTGGCCAGACCCAGTGTGGTGCTCTGGTAGATAGATTTCTGTGAGAATCCCCTGGCATGTTTATTTTTCTCCCCTCAAGGTCTGGGACTTTGTCTGCCAGAAAGTGGCTCAGGCCCCCAAGCCTAAAGTAGTCTTGTAGACTAGGCTGATTTTGAGTTCCTTGTGTAGCCAAGGCTAACTTAAAACTCCCGATCCTCTAGCCTCTTTTTCCCAAATGATGTGATTACAGATATGTACCATCATGCTTGGCTAATAGTGATTAAAAAAAATATTATCTTTAATTATGTCTGTGTGTTATGTGTCTGTGTATGGGTATGTGCTTGAGGAGGCCAGGGATGTCTTAATATCCTGGAGCAGGAGTTACAGGTGGTTGTAGACTGCCTGACATGGGTGCTAGGAACTGAACTTGGATGCTCTGCAAAAGTAGTAAGTGCTCTTAACTGCTGAGCCATCTCTCCAGCCTCTCTGATTTTTAAACCAGATTTTTACAGTGCTCAATACTTGCCCAACCACAGGGAGTAGCAGGTCTCTCTCATCTACCTCATACATTTATTTTCCTCTCAAGACTCTCATTTCTGCTGTGTTCTTTGGTTTTGGCTTTCTGTTTCAGTTATTTTCAGGATAGGTGATCCCTGACCTCAGTGGTGGATTAGGCTGTCCCTCCCCCTTTGGAGGTGCTGCAGAACCTCAGCCTTCACACATACAAGTGTTCTACTAGAGCTGTAACCCCATCTTGGACTTGGAATTTTCAGTTTTTTTACTTTGATGGTGCAGAAGTTCTATGTATTCAATGGAATTTTGAGTTTGGATCTTTTCCTGGGCTATCTGTCCTTGGTCCAGTATCCAGCAGTGCCATGCAGTAGCTGTGAACTGCAGCGCCCTATTTCCAGAGAACCACAAGGTTGTAGGGGGGCACACCACGCAGTGTGTAGTGTTGCTGAGCTACAGTGTGTAGCAGGCTAGGTGTACTCAAGGTTGGATGGGCTCATTGCCAGGGTGAAACTCCATTAGAAGTGGAGGGCTACTCTTGCTTTCCATTCTGATGGCTGCTGCTAAGGTACTTGCCTTGTTCTCTTGGGCCCCCAGTTCCCTTCCTCACGGCTGCTATCCCCCTGAATCCTCTACCCTTAATGAGTCAGCTATCCTGTAAAGGACTTTGGTTTGGTTTTTCAGGACCTCTTTCTCCTTTTCTTGCCTTCTTAGCAGGTTGGGTTATACCACCACTTCTCTTTAATGAGCCCCTCCTCACCTCTGTGCTCTGAGGACCCCCCCCCCCACCAGGTGGGCTACTTTCTGCAGCTCTGCCTATAGGTATGTCACTTGCTGTCTCTGTGCTGAGGACACTATAGGATGGTGTCCCTGCCTCTGGTCTCACTCCGGACTCTTAGCTATGTGAACATGTCAGGGAATACCTGTGTAGGAGCGACAGGAGGGGCTGGGTTCAGTGGAAAGTCAGGTTGTTCATTGTTTCTGAAACCCTCTTTGATTTCCACTCAGTTCAAGGTCCTCCGCAGAAGTTAGGAGAGCAGCTACAGATAGGCCCCAGTCCCTTGCCTGACTGTGGCCATTCTTTCCCAGACACTTTATCTGCATTTTTTCTCTTTCTGTCTCTCTGTCTCTTGATTTTCATTTCTCTTTCTTCCTTTTTTATTTTTCTTTCTTTCATTTTTTTTTTTTTTTGTCCTTTTGAGACTGGGTCTTCCTGTAGCCCCAGCTGGCCTAGAACTTGCTATGTAGACCAGGCTGGTCTTGAACTCACAGATATCCACCTGCCTCTGCCTCCTGAGTTCTGGGATTAAAGGTGTGAGCCACCATGCCCAGCCTTTTTTCTTTCTTTTAAAAATATTTTTATTATTTTTATTTTATGTGTATGAGTGCATTGCCTGCATGTATGTAAGTGCACCCATGTTGTACAATGCCCACAGAAGCCAGAAGAAGGCATCAGAACCCTTGAACTGGAGTTACGGGTAGTTATTAGCTGCTATGTGGGTGCTGGGAATTGAACCTGGTTCCTGTGTAAGAGAAGTCAGTGCTCTTAACCACTGAGTCATGGCTTCAGCCCTTGATCTCCATTTCTGAAATTAAAAAAACTGTTTGTTTTTAAAATTTTAATTTATTTGTGTGTATGTGTGTGTACCTGCTTGTATGTGTACTACATCCATGCACTGCCTGAGGCAGCCAGAAGAGGGCACCAGATTCCCCGGACTGGAGTTACAGGAAATTTTGAGCTGTCCTATGTGGGCACTGGGAACCCAACTGGGGGCCTCTTCAAGAGCAGTAAATACTCTTAACTGCTGACCCATCTTATCTTAACCATCTCTCCAGCCCCAAGGGTATTATTATTGTGTGTGTATGTTTATGATATATGTGAGCACATGTGCATGCCCAGCATGTTTGTGGAGGTCAGAGGACAGTTTTGTGGAGTCAGTTCTCTCCTTCCATCTTTATGTGGGTTCTGGGGATTGAACTCAGGTTTTCAGACTTGCCCAGCAATTTGCTTTTACCCACTGAGTCCTGATTTCTAAAACTAAAAAATTTAAATTTGTATGTGTGTGTGTGCGTGTATGCAAGCACACGCAAGTGCATACGTGAAAGCCAGAGGTCAACGCTGAATGTGTCTATTACTCTCCACCTTGTTAAAAAGTTTGTAAAATACTGATTTCTGTATGTGTGTGCTCACATGCATGTGGAAGTCAGAGGACACCTTTCAAGAGTTGTTTGTCGTCTTCCACCATGGAGTCTCAGGGATTGAACCTGGGTTATCAGCTATGGTGACAAGCACCTTTACCTGCTGAACCATCTCACCAATCCCATGGGTACCCTTTCTGCCATTGAGTTTAGATCTGTTTACACTTGAGAGCCAGAGAAGCTGTGATGTCCTGTCCTGGGAAGGGCTGGATTGGAGACCTGGCCAAATGCTGCCCCATGTGCAGACTCAAAAGTGTCTGGGTAGTGTGCTTTCTTGGGCAGTGTGCTTTCTCAGGCCATGTTGTCTCATGGGGGCAGGGCGGGGAGTGACTCTGAATATACAGAGATTTGAAACTGCCTCAATTCTCCACCTGCAGAGCATCAGGCCTCTGGTGTACCTGTCTCTGCACAGCTCAGCTTGGGTCTCTGTGGTTTTGGGCTATGACTGGGTTCCAGCCACCGTATGGCTGGCACTCAGTTGCCTTCATAGTAGATGCCCAGGTGATGACTGAATACCCTTGGTCTGACCAGGTCTATCCCCAGCCTTGGCAATCCTGGAACCTCCTGGTATATTGGGGCTTTGCTTGGCTGGATGTCTGGTACCCAGTCCCTCACCCCCAGCTTGTCCTTCACTCCCAGACACACTGTCCCTCCCTCAATCCCGGTGGGGTGATGTTCTCTATCACAGAGCCCAAGTGTTAGGAGGCTGGGCCTGTATCAGCTTTTGTAGGGCTTCTGGGCTTAGTAGCGCTGCAGGGGCAGTGCCTTTTCATAGTTGTCTCAGCTCTGCTAAGCACAGCAGGTGGGGACACTCTGCCTTCCTGTGCAATCATAGAGCCCTGTGGCTCTCAACTCTGGGGTGTGGCTCTTCCAGTTCGAGCTCTGTGGGTGCATTCCTGTATGGAAGTGTGCATACTCTCTGCCTTGGTCCCATCAGTCCATTTCATAAGCTCAGCCCTATGGGAGTCGTCATGGTCTCATCGTCCCACAGTGCATTTGGCTACTAGTGTGGGTATTCTGGAGGTGTCTTGTGTGGGTGAGTGGGGGCGACTCTGTGCACCTGTCAAGGCTTGCCTACCCCTGGCATGGCAGTACAGCCGCATACATACAAGTCTTGACTCTGACACATTTGCCTGTCTTCCTGCATGAAGGCCACTCTGGAAGCACAGTCTCATGTGGCTGTGGGCATAGATTTTAGTCTGCCATGAGCCAGCCATGGGTATGGCTCTAGGGACACATACTACACTCTGGAGGGACGGCCTCATGTGACCCAGGGTACAGTTCTCTGTGTCTCAGTCTTTACCACATGGGTGGTAAACACTGGGCGTGGACTCCTGCCAGCTCTAAATCTTCTGCCTCTCTCATGCAGACTCCCCTTGTGCACTGAGGAGGCACCAGAATTTCTCCTGGAATGTGACAGCTCTGTGCTGGGTTCCCTGCAGAAGCACCTTGCCTTGTATAAGATCCGGAGGAAGGTCACTGTAGAGCCGCAGCCAGAGCTCCATGTGTGGGCTGTATTGCCCAGTGTGCCCCAGGCCACTGAGGCTGTGCCATTGCAGGAAAGGGTGGAAGCCACCACTATCCTTACCCGTGACCCCCGGACTATATGTATGGGGTGGCGACTCCTCACTCAGGATGATGGCCCAGCCCTGGTGCCCAGGGGACAGCTTGGGAACCTCCAGGATTATCATACGCACCGGTACCAGCAAGGTATGGGTTGGGTAGAGAGGGCCAGGCTGGTGTTGGGGAGGCGTAGAGGGACCAAGTGGAAGGGCAAAGGGGTTGGTGGATTTCAGAAGAAGCAGAGGGCTGGGGGGACCCCAGAAGGGACATAGGGTCCAAATAGACCCTGGGAGAAGCAGAGTGAGTGGGTGGACTCCAGGAGGCACAGAGGAGTTGGTGGACCCCAGGAATAGAAGAAGGGATGGGTCAATTCCAGGAGGAGCAGAGGGACTAGGTTAGACCTCAGAAGGGGCAGAAGGGCTGGGTAGGGTTGGCTTGCAGGTAGGGTTGACTCTGCAGACTGTAGGCTAGCTCTTATGACTGGACATGCTGTGTTTATTCTCTCTGTTTTTTCACCCCAACAGGCATCCCCGAGGGGGTCTACGACCTGCCCCCAGGTGTGGCCTTACCCCTGGAGTCCAACCTGGCCTTCATGAATGGTGTGAGCTTTATTAAGGGCTGCTACATTGGGCAGGAGTTGACGGCCCGCACCCACCACACAGGTGTCATTCGCAAGCGTCTGTTCCCGGTGCAGCTTGAGGGCCCCTTGCCTGCCAGTGGCATCAACCCTGGCACCTTAGTGGTGACTGCAACGGGACAGGTAGCTGGCAAGTTCAGGGCTGGCCAGGGAGATGTGGGACTGGCCTTGCTGCGGTCGGAGACAATCAAGGGTCCCCTCCATATCAGAACCTCTGATAGCCAACAGGTGGCTGTGACAGCCTTGGTGCCAGACTGGTGGCCCACAACCACCAAGTAGTCTGGATGCTCCGGAGTTCCATTGGCCTTAGAATTACCAGGGTGCCTCAGAGCCTCTGCTTGGGGTCTTTTGGTCCATATGCTATGCCCTGATGGTTATGAGCTCCACTTCTGTAGTGGCCTCCTGGAACATAGCCACTGGAAAGTCCCATGTGCCCTAGGCTCCAAGCAGGCTTCTTGCAGAGGGTCCTAAACCTGTGGGCTGTCCTCATCCAAGAAGGTCTGTGATAGAGAATTGGGGGAGAGACAGGTCTGATCTCCCCCTTGGGCCAGACTGAACAAGATTCCATGCAGTCCATGGGTTAAGGACAGAATGAGGCCTGTGTCCTGCAGTAGCTCCCCAGCTTTGTCCCACCTTAGAGGGAGAGGCCCTTGTGCCTGCAGAGTCTCTGGACTGAAGATACAGCTTGGGGCTGTTTGAAACACATCTCAGGGTGTGGGAATCATGTGGGTTTTCTGTGGGTTGGGGATGGGGCTCCCGTGGGACGGGGACATGTGTTCTGTGAGCCACACAGATGCATACTCAGTGTTTCCAAGCACACCATTTCACATAAGGAGATGCTGCTGTCTTTTCATACTCACCTGGAAGCTCCAGGAAGGGCAGAGCCAAGGGCTCAGGTCCCTCTGGGAGGGGCTTCTGTTTGACTAACCTTTTGCTGGTTTGGGATGTCACCTGTGCTTTCATTAAGGAGCAACTTGCTGGCCAGTGAGGTGTGCACCTTCCTCAGAACCACTTCTTCCTCGCTTTGTAATGTGAACTGGGGTTCTTGCCCAAAGCCCAGGACTATTAAAGTGTGGTCAAAAACAGCCCCTTTGGAACTCTGGTTTCATTTCAGGTGGGTTTGGTGGAACAAACCCATGGAACAGCTGTCCCCATCTCAGTGAGTACACACTAGACAAAAGTGTCTTGCTGTTGTGACTGTGTATCCCAGATGAGCCTTGAACTCAAGATGATCCTGCCTCAGCCTCACAGGTGCTAGACTGACATGCATATACCCTATGTGCCACAAGATAAATCTATTTCTCTTTTAAAAAATTTATTTTATGTGTATGAATCTTTTGCCTGCATGTATGTAAATGTAGTACATGTATGTAGTGCCCACAGAGGCCAGAAGTAGGGTAGTGCCCAGAAGAGGGTGTCAGATCCCCTAGAACTGGAGTTATGTTTGATTGTTAGCTGCCACGTTGGGTGCTGGGAATTGAACCTGGGTCCTCTAGAAGAATATCAAGTGTTCTTAACCTCTGAGCCATCTCTCTGGCCCCTATCTCTCTCTTTTTTAAAAATTTATTGTGCATATGTGTATGTGTATATATATAGGTATTTGTACATGTATGTGCGGGTACCCATGGAGGCCAGAAGAGGACATCAGATCCTTGGAAACAGAGTTACAGGCATGTGAACTGCACAACATTGGTGCTAGGAACTGGGTTCCAGTCTACTGCAAGAGCAGTAAGTGTTCTTAACTGCTAAGCCATCTCTCTAGCCACAGAGTTCTGCAGACCATACTGGCCTGACAGGAAATGGTAAGGCCCTGAACCTAGCTATGGGGAGTGGGTGCCCTGGCCTCAGGACTTGTGGTAGGCAGCCCTGAGCTGTTGTCTGCCAGGCCTCCAAGGTGAGACCACAGGGGGTGTCCGGGTGACCATTCTGGAACCAGGAGGAATGGGAATGCCTTTAAGAACCTACGGCCTTAGAGACCGCTGATGCAGGGGTCCCATGTCCACTCCCAGCAGTTTGCAGTGGCCTAGAAGGTGGCATTGGGGTCTCCTGAGTGGACTGGTGAGGTGGGGGTGAGGCCTTGGCCAACCTGACAAGCCCAGGTGGTCTCCGTCAGGCAGAATGTGATGGGGAGTTCCCGCTGTTCTACTGAATGAGTGGTCAGCACTGGGGGCCCAGGGCACTCTAAGCACAGGCCAGCTGCCCCTGGACAGCGTGTATGAATTCCTCTCAAGTGTATCAGTTACTTTTGGTCACTGTGACTAAGAGACCTGACAGAACAATGTTTGAAGGATGGTTTATTTGGGCTCATGTTTCAGAGGGTTGTAATTCATGACAGCAGGAGTGTGGCAGAGGTCTCCATGTGATGAGGGACCAGGAAGCAGGCATGACCTTGGAAGGACCTCATGTCCCAGAGGTTTCACAGCCTCCCAAAGTAGCAGCACTGACTAAGGACCAAGTGTTCAAGTATCAACCTGTGTAGAACATTTCGAATTCAAACCATTACACCTGGGGCACACATAGGAGGCTATGCCGACCATTGGTCAGTCAGGAGTGGCCTCAGTGAGGGGAGGGCTTGGGAAGACAAGGCTAGTTCTACACACAGGTCTGAAGGAGCCTTTGGGAAGCAGGAGGTCAAGAGGCAGAAGCCAGGAGCAGGGGTAATTTCACAGCTGTGGGGTCAGACAGGATGAGGGGTGTGGATGATTTCAGTGGGTTCAAGCCACAGGGATGGTTCCCAATCACTGGGACCTGGCTCCTCAGGGAAAAAGCAGAGGCCTGTCTCCTGAGCTGCTTGTCATAGGGGAGCAGGTTCTGAGCTGAGGACAGCACCAGACTAAACTGAGTATCCTGGGGAGGGAGAGTGCTTCTCAAGCAGGGAAGCTTGAGGTGTCAGAACGTTATAACATACTGGGAAAAACCTGTGATCTTGGCACTTGGGATGTCGATGCAGGAGGATCAGAGTTCAAGGTCATCCTGGCCTACAAAGACCCTGACTGAGGGGAAAGAACCTCCCTCCCCAAAAGGAAGTACCTGAGTGTGTTTTCAGAAGAACTAGGAGCTGAGAACCACTGAGCCTGAAGAATGGTGGTCAGAGAAGACAGGAGAATGTGAGCTAGGCTAACACACAGAGACAGGTTAGTGTAACACTGAGGGACTTAGTTCCAGAACAGGAGAGAGACTCAGGATAGGGTATAATGAAAATTATACTGGAATTGGAGAGATGGCTTAGCAGTTAAGAAAGCTTGCTGCTCAATCATGAGGACCAGAGTTCAGATTCCAGCATTCACATTAGGCTGCTCACTTGCTTGTAATTCCAGCCCCAAGGGATCTGATGCTTCTTAAGGCCTCAGGCACATAAACAACATGTATGCATACACTCACATGGACATAAATTAAATGTTTGTAGAAGTAAAGAGAAGGAGAAAGCTTGGAGGGAAGAGGAGTAGAAAGGAGGAGGAGGAGCTGTCAGAGCTCAATACTGATTGTGACCCGTGTGACTAATTATTTTCACTTTTGGACACTCAGGTTCTATACAACTGAGCCAGAAGCCTGGGTCTGGCCTGGCTCACAGAGGAGCAGGAAGGCCAACTAATGACCTGGCAGGCCAACTAAGGACCAGTGCCAGGTCCTCTGCTCATTCCCGTGTGTGTACTGACTGCCTAGAGCACCGGCTCAGGGAGTGGGATGGAGCCCTGGGAATTAGGGTTCCAGCAGAGAATACCATCAGGAGAGGAAATGACCCTACTCAAGCCCCCCAAACCCCGCAAGAATGAAGACTCCTCTCTCGGGAGAAAAATCATCTTGCCAACTCTCCAGGTGCATATGTCTTTTTTCTCTGTAAGTTGTGGCACTGCTACAGGCAGAATCGAGGCAGACAGAATTGCTCCCCAGTTTTAGCCAAAATGGAATAAATTCAGGTTTCCATTCATACGTACCATTTTCTCTTAATGTGGGTGAGCTGGAGCTGAGCTGTATGACTGGGTGCGTTGTGCATTTACATCCTACAAAGTGTCATTTTCTTTTGTTGTTCTGATCTGTGACTACAACAAGTGTGAAGATAGAATAATGGTGTAGAGGCCCTGTTCTCCATACTGAGAGGTGCTTCTGCCATCAGAACACGCTGGGTGGAATTTCATCCTGTCCTCCTCGGTGGGCCCTCCTGCTGCTTGAGTGGGCCAGTCATCCCTTTGTGTGGCCTGTCACCTTGTTCCTTGTGAACCCCTGAGATGCTGGGAAGTGCTGAGTTTGAACTAAAGTAGAATTTTGGATTTGTAAACAACATCACCCAGCAGGGCCTACAGAGTCACACAGAATTGTGTGTGAGCCTGTCAGACATCACTGGTTGCAACACCCAGTCCTGTACACTCTCCTCCAGTTGTGGTGCAGTAGTTTGTCTGCACCAGAATCCCCATGAACTCCTCAGACAGCTGTCTGCACCAGAATCCCCAGGAACTCCTCAGGCAGCTGGCATATCACTAGGCAGCAGGACCTTTTCAACTCCCCTAGAGTCTTATAGCACTAGCTTTGTATGTGCAGCCTATTATGACCCAAACATCACACACCAAAGAAATGTCTCCTTCAAGACCTGTGTTCTTTGTGTGCATTGCATGTGTATTCTGGGATGGAGCCAGGGCCTTGTGTGTGCTAGGCCAGCATACTACCAGTTGAGCAGTTTGAATGTATGTTGTATGCACGTGTGCATATTCTTGTGTGTGTAGGTGTGCGCATGTATGTGAAGGTTGGAGGTTGATGTTGAGTGCCTTCCTCAATCACTCTCCACCTGAGTTTTTGAGACAGGGTTTCTCACTGAAACTAGAGCTCATTGATTCAGCAAGACTAGATGGCCAGAGAGCTCCAGGAGCTCTCCCATCTCTGCCTTTCCATCATTTGGGATTACACATGCTGCCACACCTGGCTTTTTTGTGGACATTGGGGATCTGGACTCTGGATTCTTATGCTCACATGGCAAGTGCTTTACTCACTGAGGCATCTCCTGGCCTTCTTGTACATTTTGAAAATTATTTTTATTCTATTTTATGTCTATGTGTGTGACTGTATTGCCTGCATGTGTGTGAGTGCACCCATGTCATGCAGTGCTCATAGAGGTCAGAAGAGGATGTTGGATTCCTTTGGAACTGGTGTTTTATGAACAGTTACTAGCTACCATGTGGGTGCTAGGAATCAAACTGGGTCCCCTGCAAGAGCAGCCAGTGGTCTTAACCGCTAAGCAATCTCTCTAGCCCTCTTATATATCTACAGAAAAGGATTTTAGGTTTTATTTTTGATTGACCCATAGTCACTGTACATGAAGGGGATCAATGTGTACAGCATGTTCTGCTCCACCTGGTGAGTAGGGCACAGTTACATGGAGAGCCTTGCCTTGATTATTGCTGGGTAGGGAGACTAGTTAACCATGGTGTGTTGTATTTCACAAGAGCTGGAAGACAGAAAGGATTTTGGCACCGTCATTAAGACATGACAATGGCTCATGTGTTTCCCTACAGCCAAATACAGGACACTTCCATTACCAGAAAGATGCCCCTGTGGGCCCTTTACTGCCCCCTTCCATACCCTAATCTCTGACATCTGCTAGGGTGCCCTCCACCTCTCAAATGGTGTTATTTCAAAAATGTTAAAAATGTTCATAGTACATGATCTCCAGATTGTTGGTTTTAAAAAATTCAGAGCTATAGAGTTCTGTGGCTCAGCTGCCCAAGGTTCCTTTCCTATAGCACAGGAGATGCTGGGTTTGAATCCCAGGAAGGCCTCCCATTTATCCCTAGCACAATTCATTGGAGAGTCTGGGGAGATCTAGCTGGGGCATTTGGTGAAAAAACTGATTTGGTTGAGACAGGGTCTTATTCTGTAGCCCAGGCTGGTCTTACACTAACACTAATCCTCTTAGAGTTCCATGTTCTGGAATTATAGGTGTGAGTTACTAAACCTTGTTGTTTGGTTTTTGTTTATTTGTTTGACAGATCTCATGCAGCTCAGGCTGTCCTTAAATTCTCTATGTAGCTGAAGATGAGTTTGAATTCTTGATCCTTCTGCCTCTACCTCCCAAGTGGTGGGATTACAGGGGTATGTTAGCTCGAGTGTTCATGGTTTTTATACTTCTGATTGGTGTCCTCTGGTGTGTGTGTCCCACAGTTCCTTTAGCTATTTGCTATGTGTTGTGGGCTGAACTGCATCACCTCATCATTCTTATAGCGAAGCCCTAAATCCCCAGGTCTTCAGAAAATGGCTGTATTCAGAGACAAGGCTTTTAATGAAGTCATTAAGAAATGGGGTTACTAGGGTGACTGACCTGACATGACTAGTGTTCTGATAAGGAGATCAGGACACACATACGCTCACACACATACAGGCCTACCCTGTGAGGACATGGGGAAGGTGGTGTCTGCAATCCAAGGAGAGAGGCCTCAGGAGCAGCCCACTCTACCATATCCTGGTCCTAGACTTGGAGCCCCCAGGCCTGTGGAAGACCCCAGCTCTGAGTATAAGCTGTGTGGGATACTGTTGGGGCTGTTTGGAACACAGACCTGCTGTAAAGACTCATGTGGGAATTTTATTGTAATATCTATCTGCCTCTTTCTAGGATACATGTTTACGAGTGTGACTGTTAGGCTGTATGACTCTGACATAGTGTATTTTCTAAGTGGCTGTTGCCTATCAATTACCCCATGCCTACCAATGTTGAGTGATGTTTTCCCCACACCCTCACCAGTGTGGAGGGGCATAAATGTTCAAGTTTAAGCCATTCTGGTGGGTGTGTGGTGACTGCTCAAGGACATTTTAGAAAAAGATTAATGTAAAAATTATGTGCATGTACTCATCTATGTGGTGTGTGCAGATGCCTGTGGAGGCCAGAAGAGCTAGATTCCCTGGAGCTACAGTTACAGGCAGTTGTGTGTGAGCTACCTCATAGGGGTGCTGGGATGTGAACTCAGGTCCTCTGCAAGAGTAGTACTTTGTTTTTAAACATTTTAAATTGCATCTCTTTGATCCAGAACACCTTTTCACATACTGACCCATTGGGTGGTTATATCACTTTTTTGTGAAATTATTTTCCTTTTAAAAAATTAAATTTATTATTAGGTATGTCCAGCATTTTCCTCCCCACACCATCCTGGCTGCACTCCTCCTGACCCCCTCCTGTTAGTTCTGTGTCCCTTGTCCCCTAGGCAGTTTTTATCATTCATGTCTATACTACATGATTTTATATATTTATGTAAAATCTGGGAGCCACAAATAAGGTAAAACACATGATATTTGTCTTTCTGAGACTGGCTCAATTCACTTAATCATCTCCAGTTGCACTCATTTTCCTGTAAACGACACACCTTCACTCTTTATGGTTGAAAAGACTACATTGTGTATACACACCACATTTTCTTCTCCCATTCCTCTGTTGATGGGTACCTAGGCTGGTTCCATAGCTTAGCTACTGTGACCAGTGCCACAGGAAACTGTGAGGTACAAGTATCTCTGTGGAATGTTGACTTGGAGCCATGGGGTAAATACCAGGAGTGATGTAGCTGGGTCACATGGAAGATCTATTGTTAACATCCTGGGAAATATCCATGCTGACCACCAGCTGGCTAGACTAGCTTACACTGCCACCAGCAGTGTGTCCGGGTCCCTGTTTGTCCGCATCCTGGCTAGCATTTGTTACTTCCTTTCCTGATGACTGCCACTCTGTTGGGGTGATAGAATCTCTGTGTTTTTTTTTTTTTGAGACAGGGTCTTCCTGTATCCCCAGCTGGCCTGGAACTTGCTGTGCAGATCAGGCTGACCTCAGTCTCACAGAGATCCACCTGCCTCTGCTTCTGTCTCTCAACAGCAGAGGTTGAAGGTGTGTGTCACTATGCCCAGCTTTTCAGAGTAGTTTTGCTGAGCATTTCTCTGATGGCTGGTAAGGTTGGAGATTTCTTCATATGGCTATTGGCCATTTTTATTTTCTGTCTTCATTTATTTAATGTGTACCTTTGTTTTGTGTGCGTGTATATGTAAGTGTACCGGTGCCCACAGTGCCCACAGAAGCCAGAAGATCTCCTGGGAACTGGAATTATAGATGGTTGTTAACTGCCATGCGGGTGCTGGGAACTGAACCCGGGTCCTCTGGAAGAGCAGCAGTGTTATTAACTGATGAGCTATCTCTCTAGCCCCCCTTATTTTCTCTCCTTAAAAAATATATATTTATTTATGTATATGTGTGTGTATACCACGTGTGTGCAAGTGCCCGTGGAGGCCAGAAGAGTGCATTGAATCCCCTGAAACTGGAGTTATAGGAGATTGTTAACTGCCCAATATTGGTGCTGAGAACCAAATTGGGTTCTCTGGAAGAGCCTCAAGCACTCTTACTGAGCCGTCTCTCCAGCCCCAAACATATGCAACAGTTTGGAGGAGAGTTGAGAAGAGGAAGGTCCTTGCACCCTGCTGCTCTTGCTGGTCTCCATGAAGTCTGAGACCCCGCAAGTGCCCTCCCATTCCCTCAGGCTCTGCTCATCAAGAGCTATGGGATGAGCAGCCTTCCCCTGGGTTCTGTGTCAACAAAACCCCCTTGGAGTAGTTTTGCTGTCTTTAAGTAAGAAGATGAGCCTGTGGTGAGGCAGTATGGGTGTGGACAGCTGGGCAGTATCTCATGGGCATAGCTCTAGGATGTCTCTTTGGGTCCCTCTAGCCCCACCCCAGTCACAGTCTCCATGCACAGTACCTCAGTGGTCCTGCTTGTGTCAGGGCTGGGCTAGCTCTGTAGGGGTCCAGGTAGTGTTATGTGTGCAGTCTAAGGACTCTGAGTCCCTTGTTTCCCATGCCAGCTGTTCCATCTGCTGCCCTTGTCATGAGTGACAAGGGCAGGCTATGGCCCTCGGCCGACAAGGAGGAGAAAGTACAGGAAGTATGTCAGAGTGCTTGCCTTTACAGGAGGGCCCTGCTTTCTTTTTCTCATTTCTTTCTTTTTCTTGTTTTTCTTTTCCTTTTTTAAGAAACAAGGTCTTATGTAGCCCAGGCTGGTCTTCAACTCAATATGTTGAGGATGACCTTGAACTCTTGATTTTTCTGTCTCTATTTCTCTGTTTACTGTGATGACAGGTGTTCACCACCACGCCTGGTTTCTGCAGTCCTGGGGATGGAGCCTAAGAGTTTATGCGTCCTTTATAGGCAGTTATGGGCCTCTGCTTTGAGTCCTTCCTTGGATGCAGAGATCAGAGAAAACCTTACTAGTTACCAGCCTGTATATTTGAGATCAGATGGGGCCCCCAGTGCTAGGCAGAGGACAGAGAGCTGTGGCTGCAGCTGTGGCATAGCTCTGAGTGAATCTCGAGCTCTACAGTCCCATCTCCAGTCAGTCTGCTGATGAGCTGTCTGTCTAGTTCATTTGTAGCCAAGGCTGAGTTTCTACCACAGGCCCCCAGGCAGTCTCAAGCCAGAGCCCTGCTTTTGGTCTTGGCTTCCTCAGGCCATCACTACAAGAGGAGTTGGGGTGGCAATGCTCCAGTACCCTTGAATGTGGAGGAGCCAGTGTTGCTTCAGAGCCATTCTGTGGGTGGCAACAAGAGGAGGAAGAGACTCCATGGCACTGAGACACAGAAATGCAATTTTTCTTATTGTATATTTTTTAAATTGGGAGGAACACACACACACACACACACATCAAATTCACCATCATAGTCATTTTCACTACACAGGTCTGTGGCATTAGCTCATATATACTGCTGTGCACCAGTCACCGCCATTCATCTCCAGAAAATTCCTATCTTCCAAATGGAAAGCCATCCTCATTTAACACCAGCTCCCCAGCTCTGTCCATGGCTCTTGCCATTCTGCTTTCTTTGTCTGTAGATTCTATGACTCTAGGAACTTCCTGTGAGCGGGATCCCACTGTATGTGGATTTTTAAATTCCTTTTTACATTTTTTTTTGTGTGTGTATGTGTGTGTGTGCACCTGCACACACTATGATGCATGTATGGATATCAGAGGACAGCTTTAGTGAGTTGATTCACTCCTTCTACCATATGAGTCCACAGGGATCAAACTCAGGTCATCAGGCTTGGTGGCAAGCACCTTTATCTGCTGAGCCAGCTCACTGGCTCTTTTTACTTTTGTGAATAACACGCTTTGAATGTGCATGTGGACATTTTTGTGTGCACACTGCCAGTTCATGGTGTTGGGTTTATATCAAGCAATGGAACTGGTGGGTCACATGTTAGCTCTGTGCTTAATCAGCTTGAGTTTTGTGTATGATATCATATTAGCTTACTTTTAAAGTAAATTATGGCAAATTAGGTGAAAACAATAGTCTCTCTCAGAGATCCAAAAGCAAGGTGTGGGCAGGCTCTGCCTCCTCAGTGGTCCTGGGGAGAAGCCTTCTCATCTCTGTCAACATCTCGTGGTCCAGGTGTCCCGTGGTGGTGGCTGCATCACTGTAGCCCCTGCATTTGTCTGTTACGGGCATCTTCTCCTTGGGTGATTTTGCATCTGTGCATGTCTGTAACTCTCTGTGTCTAATTTCCCATTCTTATGTGGGTACACCTAGTGGACCAGGCCCATACTGCTCACCTTATCTGGACTAGATTGCTACTGCCAAGACCCATGTCTAAATAAGCGTTTGTTCCAGGTTCTGGGAGTGAGACTGCAGTGTGCCTTTTTGAGGAAATACCCTCCACCCTCATATACTGGGAGCATCAGCTTCTTTTCTGAGGGAACTGGTTGCCCAGGGCATCTTTCCCTTGCCTCTATAGGGACACTTGGGTGGGTCTGCATGTGTGAGGTTATTACCTGGCTGTTAGTGATTATCATGTGAGGGTCCTGGGCATTGCTGTGTTGTACTGGCCAGTGCTTTTGTCTAAGGACCTCCCTGCATAGCCATGGGACAAGAAGACAAGCTCAGGATGCTGAATGAGATGATGGCTAGAACCTGGTGTCTGGAACATGAGTTGGCACTTGAAGTTTTTCAGAGATAACAGAGACCAGGGTTGCTCTGAGTCATTTTGTGGGTTGAAACAGTGAAAAGAACCACTTTCTAACCATGATGGAATTGCAAGGTTGCTAAATTACATCACCAGTTAGTTGTGGCCCTTGGTTTCTACTTCAGAAATCTG
The DNA here is from genome assembly GCA_035773235.1 of Eospalax fontanierii. Classification (NCBI taxonomy): domain Eukaryota; kingdom Metazoa; phylum Chordata; class Mammalia; order Rodentia; family Spalacidae; genus Eospalax; species Eospalax fontanierii. The sequence goes on from CM069546.1 coordinate 623,407, forward strand.
TGTAGCCCTAATCTTAGCATTTCCAAGGAGAGATGGCAGCTGTTAGGGGTGTGGAGGGTAGGAGATGGCACTCCCGGTTCTGGCCCTAATTTTAAGTTATGACTGGGACAGCTTACAACCACACTGACCACAGGCTTTGCAACCACAGGCCTGCTGTGGTTGGTCTTCCTGGGATGTGTCAGAAAGATTTTCCACAAGCCCTTTCAAGGTCTTGGCAAATCCTTTGGGGTGAAGAATTTTTTTCTTGGCAGTTGTTCTAGGGAACACAGGATAGGTTATCAAAACCCTTGCATTTGCCTTAGGTTGTTTAAATTCTCTTTTAAAAAATATTTATTATCTTTATTTTGTGTATGAGTGTATTGCCTGCATGTATGTAAGTACACCCATGTCGTGTGATGCCTGCAGAGGTCAGAAGAGGATGTTGAATTCACCGGAACTGTAGTTACAGACAGTTGTTAACAGCCATGTAGGTGCTGGGAATTGAACGCTGGTCCTCTGCAAGAGCAGCCAGTGCTCTTAACCACTGAACCATCTCTCCAGTCCCTAAAAGTTATTTAAATTCTTATATAAGCCTTTTTACCAAATTGAGTCGTCATTTTCAGGTCTTCCAGTTGCCCCGCCCCGGAACTCTCTGTGTAGACTGGACTGACCTTGATTTCATAGGGATCCACTTCCCTCTGCCTCCTGAATGCTGGGCTTAAAGGTGTGGGCCACCATGCCTGATCTTGAAATCAGCTTTAAAGATTTATTTTGATTTTTACCTCAAAATTTTAAAGATTTATTTTTATTTAAAATTATGTTGAGTGTGTATCTGTGTATGGGCATTTGCGTGCAAAGACAGTGCCCTGGGAGGCCAGGTGCACTGGATCCCTGGAATTGGAGTTATAGGCAGTTGTGAGCTGCCTGATAAGGGTGCTAGGTACCAAACTCCAGTCCTCTCCAAGAGCAGCAGCATTCCTAACCACTGAGCAAGCTCTCCAGCCCTGTGATTTTGCTTTTTAAAAAGATATTTTTTGGTTCTGATGTGTAGTTGATTTCATTTAATCAAAACATTCCCTCTTGGAAACAGGAGGGAGGTTCATAAAACTCCAGAAGTTAAGGAGACTTAGAGGGCTCCCAAAGCCCCTTCCCAGGACTGTATACACAGCAAGCAAGGGCTGGAGCAGAGGAAACTCTTCTGCAAGTTGTGTGGGGAGTTCCAGGGACGCAGTTTTCGAGTGTTGTCACTTATGCTGGGGTGAGCCTTTTGGCGATGCAGCTGCCTTTGAGCAACCCATGTTTCTTTAAGTAACCCCAATAAACTCCCTGGGTCTGCTAAGCTGGGCTTTGGTAGGAGCATTCCCTTGCTCCGCCCCTGGTACCCTGTCTGGGTTGAAGGACATTTGTTTACATCTCCCCAAGAAAAGCCACATAGCAGGTTGTGTTTTGGGGGGAAAAATGACTGACCCTAAAATCCCTGACTTGCCACCTCTGCCCATGTGGTGCTTGGAGTTTGGGTTAGGACAGAGTGGGCAATTACACGTACAGAGCCAAAGGAACTCTAGATTTTCCAGCTTATTTAATTTTGTTTGGGACAAGAAAAAAAACTTTTAATTATATTAAAAAAAATTGTGCTTGTATATCACATGCGGAGGACAGAGGACAGCTTGTGGAAGTCAGTTTTCTCCTTCTACCATGTGGGTCCTAAGGATCAAACTCAGGTTATCAAGTTTGGTGACAAGCCTCTTTATCCACTGAGCCATCTTGCTGGCCCAAGGAAAAAAATTGTATTTACAATTTTTTATTTAAAAATTATTATTTTGGGGATGGAGAGATGGCACAGTGCTTAAGAGCACTGACTGGTCTTCCAGAGACATGCTCACAGACACACACAGACATGCACACACACACAATTTCTATGTCTTTTAAAGAAAGATTTATTTTTATTGTGTGTGTGTGTGTGTGTGTGTGTGTGTGTGTGTGTGTGTGTGTATGTGCACAAGTATGCAGTACCTGTTTGTTGGACTTCCTCGAGCTGGAGCTACAGACGATTGTAAGCCAGCTGATGTGGGTGCTGGGAGCCAAACTTGGGTCCTCTGCAAGAGCAGTAAGTACTCTTAATTGTTGGAACCATCTCTCCAGCCCCTTGTAGAGACTTTTGATTGACAAAAGTAATGCACATATCCACAGGAGCAGCCCAGAATTTCAGCATATACACGATGTAATTGAATCAGGGCCATAATATTTCTATTACCACAGACATTGTCATCTCTGTGCTGGGAACACTCAAGTGCTGTTTACAAGCTACCCAGGTAGATGAGATACCCAGGTAGATGTTACCAGCCATAGTTTCCCTACTGTGCTACAGATCACACAGTTTTCCTCTTCACTGGGTAGAGTTGTAACCCAGTACTCAGGAGGCTGAGACAGGAGGATTGGGAGTTTGAGGTCATGAGGCCAGCCTAGGATACATGAGACCCTGCCTCAAAGTAAAAAGGAGTTATTTCCCTGTCCCACTGCTCCCTGACCCAATAACATCCTCTGCCCCTCCTCCTCCCACTGCCCCTCCTACTTTCCCCTGCCCTCCCCTACTGACCTCTAGACCACACCCTGACCTCTCTTCTTCCCTTTCCTTCTCCTTCCTGAAACCTCTCCCCTGCTGCCCCTCCTTTCTTCCTTGCCCTCCTCCATGCCCTCCCTGACCTCGGGTAGCCTCCACTTTACCCTTGACTTCTATGAAAACAGTTCTTTAGCTTCTACTGTGGAAATCACTCATGCAATATTGACTGACACTCAGGGTTTGTCCTCTTTGTTAAAAGCCACAGTGTGAACGGTAGGCTGACTTTTGGCTGCCTGAAGAACCTCCACACGATTCTCCATGGTGAGATGCACTTTCCCACCTACAGTGTGCAGGGTTCCCTTTCCTCCACATCCTCACTGTATATGTAGTTTTAGTCTTTTTGACAACAACCCTTCTTATTGGGATGAGGTGAGATCTCCTTGTGATTCTGATCACATTTCCAGGATGAGTGATGTTGAGCATGTTTTCAGGAACCTGCAATTATTTGTGTTTTTTTTTTTTAAAAAATACCTATTCACATCCTTTGCCCATTTAAGAACTGTATCTATGTAAGGTATGTAACAATATGATTTGATAGATGTAGCAAGCTGCTTCATGAAGAGTTAATACGCTTTAGGACTTGATGGCTTGTGGCATACTTCCAGAGTTAATGTTCAATGAAAGGACAAAAGAACTATGTGATCACTGCAAGCAGTGTACCCAGCAGGCAAACTTCTGGAGCAAAACATGTGCTCTTAAGTTCTTAAAAACACTCAGGTTGGGCTGAAGCTGCTTCAAGAAGCTGAACACATAAGTTTAAAGGTAGCTTTGTTTGACAACATATGTATACATTGTATTCCTTAAGTTGTTATTGTTTGCCTTATGTGTTCTTGGCACACTATTTTCTATAAACACAACTCATCCATTATTGTAATACTGAATAAAAACTCAGGACTGAAAAGGATCTGCATCTGTGGAGCATGAGTCTCAGATTCTCCGCTTAAAGCTTCATCTGTGTTTTCTGTCCTTTTGAATCTCCATCCACTCAACTATTACAGGTAGACATTTTGAATTAATTACTAGCCAGGGTCATTTACACATCCACACAGCACAGTTATCTTTGTGTGTGTTTGATGAGAATGTAACCTCCACTCACTTAAGTAAACAATACAGTGAGTGACACTATTGGAATGCATTTGAGCCTTACTCCTTACATATCCAGAGCATTAGCTCCTTAGTCGACGTATGTGATACCTGCTCCCATCTGTGGGATATGTCTCCACTTTGCTTTTTCTCTTGTGGGGCACACACAGTTTTAGTTAGGCACATGGGTAAGTACTCATGATCTCTACGCAATGTGATTATGATACTGTATTTTCCTTAAAGTTTTCTAAGAGCTCAGATACAAGTGTTTTTGCCATATACAAAGACAGCTGCATGAGGGCTGGATATGTTCATTTACTGGACAGTGGGCAGTGCATATACATGTATATTCATGTATACTGATCAGCTGAGGGTGCAGAGATAAAGCAACAGATGAGTAAAAGGGGTTTGTTTGTCTTAGAATTTCAGGTTGCAGTTCATTATTGTGGGGAAGCCAAGAAAGGAACTTAAAGCATCGCATCCGTAATGTGGATGAGTCAGTGAGATAAGGATGAGGACAACCAGGAGCCCAGGGCCACACTAGGGTTAGGGGTAGTTGGGCATGGTATCATCTCCCACTCAGGAGGCTGAGGCAAGAAGACCATGAATGAGTTCAAGCCCAACTTGGGCTAGAAAAGAAGATACTGACTGTGTCTCAAAATGCAAAACAAGAGGATCCCACTTCTTCCCTGAGGCCTGCAGGGGCTTGGATGTCTCGCTTCTGCTTCTGTGCATGCTTTGGGAGGGTGTGGGCACACTCACATGCTTTTCTCCACACATGCAGGCATTCTTGTACACATCCACTCATGCACACATGTGCACTAACACATATGTGCACATTCACCCCCACCTACATGAGCACACTTACTTGTGCCATCTGTGGCTCCCGAAGGCCCTGCTCCTCGGCCTGGCCTCTTTCATTTCTTTTATTCTTTATTGGTATTAGGCACAGAATGTCTCCTCCAAAGTTCATACAGCAAATCCGCCCCCCCCCCGCCTCGTGCTCATGTTGGGGGTGTGGCTTTGAGGAGATGATGAAGTCAAGAGAATGGAAACTCATAAGTAGAATTAATAGACTGAAAAAGGGTCCCTGAATGCTCTTGCCCTCTCTGTCAGTAAAAGACTGGAGATCTATCTGAAACCCAGAAGAGGGTCCTTACCATAGATTGGGGTGCTGGTGAGGTCATGAGACCCTGACCCTGACTCAGGGATAGGGTAAAGACTGGAGGTATGGAGTAGCTCCCAGTCTACCTCCAGCTGACCCTTTCTTTGGCTTCCATGGCACTGGCACCTGGGGGACAGTAAGTGTGTGTGGGCCACAGGGTACATACCTTGGCATTCTGCCCCAGCTTCCCGAGCCCTCAGATGGGGCCTGCAGGGAGAGCTCTGTGCCTCCCTGAGCCTAAGGGTTAGAAAAGCACCATACTCCCACCCGAAGTCCTTCTCTTCCTCTCCCTCAGCTGCTGGTGGCCGCCCTGCTGCCAGCTCATCCTCTCTCTACACAGGGTCTACACAATGTCCAGTTCAAATCTGTCCCTGGGGTTGGGGAATTGGCAGTTCCACCAGGAGTATGAAGCAGCAGGGGCTGCCAGCACCCATCTCTACCCTAGGATCAGGTCCTCACTGGGACTCACTCTTACTCAAAGACACACAGACCCAGCCAGGCTGAGCACAGTGGGAGGGACCAAGGCGGCTTAGGTTCTAGGTATGGTCAGGGCATATACCTTGGCATTCTGTAGATGACCCAGGGTCCAGTGCTCCTGGCTGTTCCATTATATTGCTGGGTCCTAGGAGGGCCAGGTGGAGAGGAGAACAGGTGGTCCTGGTTCCCTTGGAGTAAACTGGGTTGTCCTTGATCTCTCTTGAGGTGGACCTAGCTCCTTGGGTTAGTCCTGGTCCCTAGATGGGATTCTCGTCTTCTTGGGTCCTCATGGGTTCCCCTAAGGTGGTCGTGGATCTTTGGGTTGATTTGTGTTCTCCTGGGATGATTTTAGATTCCTTTAAGTGATCATTTAGGGATGGCTCTGGTTCCTATGGGTGGTCTTGGTTCCCGATAGTGGTCTGGATCCCTTCTCATGTTAGTATGGAGTCCCCTTCATGGTCAGTGCCAGGTTTTCCCCCTTAGCACTGCTCATTTGATTCTTTTGGCATCATCCTGAGACTCTAGACTCCATCACCCACCACTCTCCAGGAAGCTGGCCTGAGGAAGGCTGGACCAGCTGCCCCTCTTGCTGCTGCCCACATCATTGTGGGAAGACACAGGCATCTTCCTGCGCCTGACCACCTGCCCTTTGCCTCTCTGGGGCCGAGGGTGAAACTGAATCCTGGACAGTGACACCAGGGCTATTTTGGAGCTGGGCTGGGCTGGCCAGCGATGGGGGTGGGGCGGGGGCGGACCTAGCCTTCTTCATCTGACAGCATTTGCCTGTCCTTTCGTCTGTCCCTATCCAGTTTGTGGACCGGCCAGATTGTGGGCTGCTGGGTGGGAACCACGTCGTCCTGAGCCCCAGGAAGGAGGCAAGACCCAGCAGCCCCTAACTCACCATCTGCGCCCCTAGCCTGGGTGTTTCCCCAGCTCCCGGCTGAGACAGGTGAGGAGTCAGAGCTGCTATGAGGGTTGTCCTTCACTCCTGGAGGGTGGCTGGGCTGAAGGTCATGGGGTTTTGTGGACCTGGGGAACCTTGGGAGCCCAACCAGACTGGGTCCCTCCCTGGGGAAGGAGTGGACTGGATGCCAGATCTGAGCCCTCTGGTGACTCTGAGTTGAGCCCTCAGGATGGTCAGGGGCAGTCTTTCCTGAGGAGTCTGGGAGGACTGGTGCTAGTACTGTGAATTGACTTCCTGGCTGGGTTGCCCCCTGGTCTGTTGGCTGCCTAGGGGTCTGGTGGCCCTGCCCCCAGCTCTGCTGAGATGGATGCCCGCTGACAGCTGGGGCTATTTTAAGCCTGTTGGCTCAGTGGAGGGGACAGCCAGAGGGGCACCGACACTTGACTCCAGGAAAGAATTTCCCGGGGAGTGGGGGAAGCACAGGCTTGGGGTCTAAGGTGAGGCCGGGCTCAGGGGCTGCCCTTGGAAATCCACTCTGGAAGGGCACAGGGGCCACACACCTGCTGGTTCTGCTCTCTTGGGGTGTTGGGGAGGAAAGGGAGGGCTGGCAAGGTGAAGCTCTAGGGAGGGGTGAGGATCTGCTGTAGTCAGTGTCCATGTGTCACCTATTTGGCTCATTCAGAAGATCAGTTCACTCTGCAAGGTGGCCAAAGTCTGCTAAAAACGTGGAGGGTCTGTGTATGTGTGGAGGGGAGCATGAACTAGTTCCGTGAGCTAAGACCACCTTGAGCAGGGAAGAGATCCAAGGTACCTGCTGGGCTGGAGAAGACCTTCATGGACTGAGGAGGAGCTGACTTCCCAGGCAGACAGCTGAGAGGGGGAAAGGGCTTCCCTGAAAGGCTGGGACACAAAGACCTGTGTGTCTTTTGTTGAAGACGCTCATCCGGCAGCCTCCTGCCCAAGCTAGGCAAGCGAGGGTCCTTTCAGGGGTGTCCCGTTCTGGGGATGGACTTCCTGGAAGCCTTTGCTGTAGCCTCAGTTTTCTCATCTGTGGAAAGAATGGCTCCCCAGTCCTGGAGTATGTGAGCCCCTTTCTGGCCTTAGGTCAGCTTGGGTGGGTGGTTGAGGGGCTATGATACAATCATTATGACCCTGTGACAGTGGGTAGTGCCTTGGTGTGCCATTGATTGGTAACATATTTGTGGAAGGAATGCAGGCCTTGAACAGGCAATGGAGGCCTGGAAGGACTCTAGAGTCTGTGATCTTGTTACTCCATGGCCTATAAACCTGCTGAGGCTGGATCCAGGTCCCTTAAACATGTGGGTGCCAGGCTGATTACACACTTGTTCACGTGACTCTGGCTGGGCTACCTCAGGCAATGCATAGGATGAGGGCATAGCAGAAGGATGCCCTGCCTTGCTTTGGGGGAACCTATATACTAATTGGGAGGTGATGGAAAGACCTCTGGCTCAGGGTTCCTGATAGCTGATGAAGGTAGGCTTATAGAAGAGGCAATGAAAGGCCCAGGTTGGTGCTGCCTGATATCCGTGTCCTGACATATAGGGCCTGCCAGAGGGGTGGAGTGGAGTAGGGGACGGAGGTGCTGACTGGACAGTGAGTCAGCAAGCCAGCCACTACAGCCTAGTCCTGGTCTAGGCTTGGCCTCTTGGAAGAGGATTTGGGGGATTAGCTACCTGAATCACAGGACTAGGTGCTGGAGGGTCAGGGAATATCAACCTATTAGCTAGCTGGTTTCACAGCAGGCAGCCCCAACTGAGAGACTGCAGGTTCTGGCTCAAGTAGAATAGATGCAGGGCTGGGGTAAAGATCTATCTACACAGGGGTACTTGTGGCTGCCTTGGATGGGGCTTACTTTGTTGGACCAGCCATGGTCACCACTGTGCTTACATAAGACCTGATGCAGGCAGGCAGTCTCATGCCACTCCCTTGGATCAGGAGCTGGTTGGCTGGGGCTCAGCTTTGGGTGGGCAGAGGCCAGTGTCACCTGGGTGCTGACAGAGCCCAGGAGGACTGAGGCATGCAATCTCATCCCTGCAGGGACCCCAGCTGGCCAGGCCAAGGCTGAGGACTGGGTAGTGAGCAGGCCACTAGGCCTCAGGCTAGTGAGGCCCAGCTGGTTCCCAGCTCTTGGGGAAGAGGGGATGGTCGTACTAGTCCAAACTCTAGGGTTTTCCTGCTGTCCTTCCCAGCCATTGACCGCACTGTCCCCACACTCTGCTTTTAACTAGGCTGGTCTTCAGGGAGGCAATATGAGGGCAGACCAGTGCTGAATAACGCAAGGTTATCTGCAGCCCAGAGAGCACTTCTGTTAGAGTCACCCTCACCCCCACCCCCATCCCTACCCTCATCCCACTCCCCCACCCCCACCCCCACCTCCACCCCCACCTCCAGCTGAGTGCAGGGCTCCTTCCCTGGTCACTGAAGATCAGGCTCCCTTGGGAGTCAAGGGAACTTTGTGGGTCCGGAACTCAAGAAGACATCGCTTTAGGAAGAGGGACTGAAGCTGGGGTGGGTGGGGGAGGAGATGTTCCCACAATTAGATTATATTGAAGAGGCTAGATACTAAAGTCACAGAAAGAGGTTAATCCTCTCTACTGGGCCTTGGGGCCACTATAGAGGCATGGGAATGGGGAGGCAGCCTGTGCACATACCCTGTTAAACTGGGTTCTTCTGGCAGGGTAGGATAAGCTAGTGGGTCAGGTGGGACACAGGCCACTGACTGATCCCAACAGCACCATGACATTTGTCTCTCTCCCTTGCAGATCCCCTTTGAGGTCCCCACCATGGACCGCTCCTTCAGCGGCGCACCCCGCTTCCTGACGCGGCCCAAGGCTTTCGTGGTGTCTGTGGGCAAGGATGCCACCTTGAGCTGCCAGATTGTGGGTAACCCCACGCCGCATGTCAGCTGGGAAAAGGACAGGCAGCCAGTGGAGGCAGGAGCGCGCTTCCGCTTAGCCCAGGATGGAGATATGTACCGCCTCACTATACTGGACCTGGCCCTAGGTGACAGCGGGCAGTACGTGTGTCGTGCGCGAAATGCCATTGGTGAGGCCTTCGCGGCCGTAGGTCTGCGGGTGGACGCGGAGGCCGCGTACGCTGAGCAGGCGCCCCACTTTCTGCTGCGTCCCACCTCTATCCGAGTGCGCGAGGGCGCCGATGCCACCTTCCGCTGTCGGGTACGTGGCTCGCCACCACCTGCCGTGAGCTGGTCCAAGGACGGAAGGCTTCTGGGCGCACCCGATGGCCCTCGTGTGCGCGTGGAGGACCACGGCGAGGCGAGCGCTCTTCGCATCCGCTCTGCGCTGCCGCGCGACGGTGGCACCTACGAGGTGCGTGCGGAGAACCCGCTGGGCTCGGCCAGCGCCTCGGCTGCGCTCGTGGTGGACTCGGATGCCGAGACTGCCAGCCCTCCCGGGGCCTCCACTGCAGCGCTCCTGGCGCACTTGCAGCAGCGACGAGAGGCCATGCGTGCGGAAGGTGTTCCCCCCTCGCCACCCGGCGCCGGCACGCGCACCTGCACTGTGACCGAGGGCAAGCACGCGCGCCTCAGCTGCTATGTGACTGGTGAGCCCAAGCCCGAGACTGTGTGGAAGAAGGACGGGCAGCTGGTGACCGAGGGCCGGCGACACGTGATGTACGAGGATGAACAAGAGAACTTCGTCCTTAAGATCCTGTTCTGCAAGCAGTCGGACCGCGGCCTCTACACCTGCACAGCCTCCAACCTCGTGGGCCAGACCTACAGCTCCGTGCTGGTGGTCGTGGGAGGTGAGCGCAAGGGCGTGGTCCTCAGCAAACTGGTTGTCTGCTAGGCAGCACTCCTTTCCTACCCCCACGCCTTGTCCTTTCACCTGAGCAGCCACTGCGGCCCCAGGTGATGGTGACCTGGTTGGTTCAAAGACCCCGTCCGAACATCTGCTAATACCGGGTCGTGGAACACAGAGTTGGGGTCTGGACAGCTCTCGCCTTCACGGCAGTGAGTTCCTTAAAATGCACAGGCGATGGCCCCTGGCCTGTCCTATCATAGGGACTCGTCCTTGACACCATCCCTGCCCCCCAGTCCCCACTCCTTCCCCCAACACCCCAATAACCCCTTACTCTGCTCTATCTCAGAGCTCCACTACTCCAGGACCCTTCTTCCTGAGCCCGCCATGTTCTTCCCCCTACTCTATCCTGCCAACTCACCCATCCAACTCTGCTCCCTCTCCATTTCCGGTTCCCTGGCCCCTTCCTACTGTCTTCCCTTCTCTCCTACTCTGAGTTCCCACGGTTCACACATGCGCCCCTGACTTCTCCCTTGCCTTCTTCCACCTGTTACATCAGGTACTCTGTCCTCAGGCCTCCACAGGCCCCGCCCCCTGCCTTATCCCTGGCTCCATCCCTTTGGGAGTCCCCCACCAGCCCCTCTCACTCGCCTGTTCTCGTAGAGCCAGCCGTGCCCTTCAAGAAGCGGCTGCAGGACCTGGAGGTGCGAGAGAAGGAGACAGCCACGTTTCAGTGTGAGGTGGCACAGCCCACCACTGAGGCCGCGTGGTTCAAGGAGGAGACGAGGCTGTGGGCCAGCGCCAAGTACGACATAGAGGAGGAGGGCACCGAGCGCCGGCTGACTGTGCGCAACGTCTCTGCGGACGACGACGCGGTGTACATCTGCGAGACCTCAGAGGGCAGCCGCACGGTGGCCGAACTCTCAGTCCAAGGCAGGCGGGACCCGGAGGAGCGGGGTGGGGTGGGGTCAGCGGGGTGTGGGACAAGAAAGTGGGATAGGGTGGAGCTGGGGTGAGAGGGGCCCAGGCCGAGAGGGTCAGAGTGGGGGAGGGGCAGCTAGAAGACCAGGGCAGGGTGGGTCTAGAGTGTGGGATAGGTGAGGATCGAGTGATTGCGATGGAGTGGGTGAGGTTGGCAAGAGGGTGCTCCATCTGGAATGGGTGGTAGGAAGAACCAAGGTATGGGACTGGCAGAGTGCATAAGAAGTGAGTCAGTAGGGAGCGCCATACTAGAGAACGGGTGTAGGGACCTAGGGCAAGGGAGGGCTGGGGCTGGCAGAGGTTGAGGGAAGCTAGGGTTAGGATCAAGCCTGGGTTGAACAGGCAGGGGCCAGCAGGTAGGGAGTGGGCAGAGGTGTGTGTGTGTGTGTGTGTGTGTGTGTGTGTGTGTGTGTGTGTGTGTGTAACAGTGAGGCAGGTGAGAGGATGGAGCTTGATAGGCAGTCGAAAGGAACTGAGGCCACAGGGCAAGCAGGAGGTATGCAGAAGGAGTGTGGCATGCTCAGGGGTCTTGTCTGTCTTACCAGTCAGTGCAATCTTCCCACTCTAGGGAACCTGACCAGAAAACTGCCTCGGAAGACAGCTGTACGCGTTGGGGACACAGCCATCTTCTGGGTGGAGCTGGCTGCCCCAGAGGGCCCTGTCCGATGGCTACGGAACCAGGAGGAGATGGTGACAGGTGGCCGTGTAGCCATCACTGCAGAAGGCACATGCCACACACTGACCATTTTCCAGTGCACCTTAGAGGATATGGGTGAGGTGGCCTTCATGGCTGGTGGCTGCCGGACGACCACCCAGTTCTGTGTGTCAGGTAAGGGTCGAAGGAGTAGACTTTGGGTGACTCTCCTTGCAGCAGCCCACTGGGCATGAGCAGCGTCACCCCTGTCTTCCCTCAGTGCTGTGAGCTACCTGTCAATGAAGGTCCCACCATCCACTCCCACTATCTTCGCACCAGAGCAGTACGCAGGGAGGGCCTTGGGTTCTGTCTTTCTCTTTCTGGTTGTTGGCTAGGGCTGTAGCTTCTAGTTGGTGTGCTCAACTCATTTTTCATCCAGCTCCCAGGAGGCCACCTCTGTTTCCCCCTGCTGACCCTGTGATAAAGGCCAGGACAGAGCATTCTGTGACCCTCAGCTGGTCACCACCACCCCATGGGGACAGACCTGTTACCATCGATGGTTATGTGGTAGAGAAAAGGCGCCTTGGTGCTTATGCCTGGAGCCGGTGCCACGAGGCTGAATGTGTGGCCATGTTGGAATTTACTGTCACTGGTGTGGCAGAGGAAGGGGACTTCCAGTTCCGGGTGTCAGCCCTCAACCACTTTGGCCAGAGTCCCTACCTTGAGTTCCCAGGGACCATACACTTGGGTAAGTGGGGCTATCTGGTAGCTGTACAGAGGGATGCCACCTGCCCTGGGGTCATCTGACCAGAAACATAGCTCAGCCTCCAGTGGGGCTTATACAGGGGGAGGGTGTTGGAGCCTCCTCATGTAGGAGAGGAGACCCAAGACAAGGACTCAGGGTTCCAATGAACCCACCTCTCTTCAGCAGCCCAAAGAAACAGGCTTTAGCTACTCGGCTCAGGAAGATGAGGGGCATTTGAGTCCACCTCTTTAGGAGGAGGAAGGGAAGGCAGAGGCTGTGCCCTCAACTGACCCAGACTTCTCTCTTAATGCCACCCATCTTGCAGCCCCCAAGTTGGCCCTGAAGACACCTCTGAAGGCAGTGGAGGCAGTAGAGGGTGGTGAGGTCACCTTCTCCGTGGACCTCACTGTGGCCTCTGTGGGCAAGTGGTTCCTGGATGGGGAGCCCCTGAAGGCCAGCAGTGTGTATATGATCCTCTGTGACCATACCCGGCACACACTCACTATCCGAGAGGTGCCTGCTAGCTTGCATGGGGCGCAGCTGAAGTTTGTGGCTGATGGCATTGAAACCAGCACCCGGATGGAGGTCCGAGGTAAGCCTGAGGCCCTGGGCCCCCATTTTCTCTGTGGTAGGGTGGTGGGCAAGAGGGTAGTCCTGGGAGAGGGTCTACCTGAAGGCGGTGGGGACAGCACAGCTGATTGCGCCTCGTCCCAGGCTGGCTGGTGTGGCTGGGCAGTGTGTGTATGCGATACCCAGTGGCTGGATATCTCCATCTGCCGTTTTTTCTTCTGTCTATCCCCGTCTTCTTTCTTGCCCCCATCTCACTCCCCTCCACGCGGCTCCCCTGCTGTCTCCCTCCCTTTCCTGACACCATGTGCTCTCTGCTTCTGCCCACCCTCACGCCTCCTTTCCCTGTTCGTCCCAATGATCTTTTCATGCATCTTTCTTTTCAATATACCCTTTTCTCTTGGGTCTCACCTTTCTCTCTCTGTCTCTGTCTCTGTCTCTGTCTCTGTCTCTGTCTCTCTCTCTCCTCTCATCTCTCCCTCACTGTGTGTGACCTCTTCTGTCCACCTTGATCTGCTCTCTGTCCCTGATTGCTTCTGTTTAACTTTCTCTGACTCGCGGCAGCCCTGGGGCTGACCACCAGCAAGCTTCCAGCTGTGGCTGCCCGGGAGGTGCTGGCTCAACTGCATGAGGAGGCACAGCTTCTGGCTGAGTTGTCAGACCAGGCTGCAGCTGTGACATGGCTGAAGGATGGTCGAGAGCTGCCCATGGGCCCCAAGTACGAGGTGCAGGCATCAGCTGGCAGGCGATTGCTACTGGTGCGGGATGTGGCACAGGACGATGCCGGCCTGTACGAGTGTGTCAGTCGTGAAAGCCGCATTGCCTACCAGTTGTTGGTGCAAGGTGAGGGTCAGTGGGTGGTGGGGCTGGCATCCATGCCCTCCTGTACCCCACTGTAGATCTGGAAATACATTTTCTGCCCTTTAATTCCAGGAAATCTCTGGGCAATGGGGTAGCTATTTTCTGACCCTGTGTGTGTGGTGGTTGGGAAGCAGGCTCAGCTCTGTAGGAAGGACTTCCTAACTGTGGGTGGGACCTCTCTGGTTTGGGTGAAGATTGTAGTCCCACACAGTCTAAACCTGGCACTTCCAGTCTGCTGGTTGCTGTGGTCAAGAGCATGACAGTGCCACATTCTGCAGGCTTTAGAGCCTCTCTTCACAGAATGGCAGGTAGCTTCATGGATGTTTGAATGTACTAGGATGGTAAGAAGCTTGATCCTTCTGCCAGTGCCTCTTTCAGGAGGATATGGAGATATGGCATTGGCTGAGGGTATCTTCAGATCCGGCAGGACAGGGGTACATCCTCTGCTGTATGCCTGAAGATGCTGTAGACTTCCATCTTGACCTTGAGGGGCATGGTGTCTCCCACGCTAGATCATTGGGCTGGATTCACATTCAGCTCTGAGTACAGACACACAGTAGAAAATCCTGCTCCTGCCTTCCAGAGGCAAGTGTGTGGCTTTTCCTCATACCCATGTCTAAAAACCTATACACAGAAAAGCATAAAATCCTGTGCCAACAGAAATCTTCATAATGTTCATAATTGAAAGTCTGGCTGTATCCAAAAGCAAACTCACAGCTCATCCAGTTTTCAGTTGGTAGAGCAAATTGGGCCATGTTCATGAGCTAGACCTTCCTCTGCTCTGTAGATATGGTATCTGAAGGGAGACAGCTTAGGGAATGAGGGAACGCTGCCTTGTCCTGTAAGGGTGGCTTGCTGACTTCTTGATGGCCCTGCTGTTCTCCTGGTCACACCAGAGTCCTGAACCTGGGGGGCTGGGCATCTCACACCTAGTCATAGGAAAAGCCAAAGGGAGGCAGGTAAGCCATGGAAGATCTTTGTGGCAGGACCCAGGGTTTCCTGGGATCTAGAGATTACTAACCAGAATCAAGGACTTAGGAACTTGGCTGGATCCTTAGAACATGTGTCTCCATCTTTCTGCCCTCCTCCCCCAGAGGCCAAGACAGTGTTTGCCAAGGAGCAGCAGGCATGCAGCGAGGTGAAGGCAGAGGCGGGGGCCAGCGCCACACTGAGCTGCGAGGTGGCCCAGGCCCAGACAGAGGTGCTGTGGTTCAAGGACGGGAAGAAGCTGAGCTCGAGCTCGAAGGTGCGAGTGGAGGCGTCGGGCTGTGCGAGGAGGCTGGTGGTGCAGCAGGCGGGCAAGGCTGATGCCGGGGAGTACAGCTGTGAGGCTGGGGGACAGAGGGTCTCCTTCCGTCTGGATGTCACAGGTAAATGCCAGGGTTGGGTTTCACAGGGAGAGGCCCTGAGTGTTGGTTGTGGTACTTTAGGCTATGTCTAGGTGTGGGCCACCTGGAGCCTATGGTGTTCTTCCTGCTCTTGGATATCAGCACCTGTGTCCTGAGCTCTGCCCATAGACTCTTAGGCCTCTCACCATCATGAGATCAGAGCAGGCTGATGGTTGTGTCAACCTTGGGTACCTTCTTGGTGACACGGACATGGAGGTGATGAGATTCTCTGGTGAGCACAGACATGTTTGCAGTTGGATGGGTTGATTGTGTGTGTATGTGTGTGTGTGTTGGGGGGTGTGTTCAGTTACTGGAAAGAAATCCTTAGGTGGCAGGAGTTCCCTCTCTGCCCATTCCTACTTGCTGGGCCTCAGGGCTCTGTGACCCCTTACTTGGGCCCTTGGTAATCCTCATGCAACTATGAGTGTGTGTTTCTTCTTTCTTCCATGTTTCTGAACACATACCATGCCACCACTCCTGCTTGGCTCTCACACACTCTGCTCTCTTGCACTCTCTGGTCCAGAAAGATGTGGGCTGCTGGCTTGGGGCTTGAAGTGGCCATTCTTCCCAAACACACCTCCTCCTGTGGTTTGTGACCCCTGCATGTATGAGAGAGAGCTGGGAAGCCATGGATAGCCTGAGTTCCAGAGGGACTTGAGGTGGGGAAGGGTCAGAATCCTATCTCCTAAAGACAGGATAGTGGGTTGTCAGGAGGCAGGCCTGGCTGTGGTGTCCTTGAGGGCTCAGCTGCTTATTTATCAGAAAACATCAGAGTGGACCTGGAAAGACTTAGGCAGTAACAAGGCCTGGCTGCACCCAAGCCTTCCACCTACGCTGCTTTAGAGCATGGAGGTTGGGTCGCATGTAGTACAGAGCTTTGTCTATCATCATGCAGTCGTCTGTCAGTCATGGGCACTGCGGCCTTGGCCATCATCACTGGGCTCTAATGAGTCTCAGGTTCTGAGGAGGGGCCAGGTCTGATCCGGAGTTTCTTACCTTGTGTGTTTCCACCTGTCCTCAGAGCCCAAGATGGTGTTTGCCAAGGAGCAGCAGGCACGCAGCGAGGTGAAGGCAGAGGCGGGGGCCAGCGCCACACTGAGCTGCGAGGTGGCCCAGGCCCAGACAGAGGTGATGTGGTTCAAGGATGGGAAGAAGCTGGTCTCAAGCTCGAAGGTGCGAGAGGAGGCGTCCGGCTGTGCGAGGAGGCTGGTGGTGCAGCAGGCGGGAAAGGCTGATGCCGGGGAGTACAGCTGTGAGGCCGGGGGACAGAAGGTCTCCTTCCAGCTCAATGTCACAGGTGAGTTTATGGCAGCATGACCAGCACCTGTTTAGGTGACAGAGTATCTGTACTCAGCCTCCCCGGTGTTCGGTCACAGTCTGCCTTTTCGGTTCCCAGTGCAGGGTGCTGAGACCTGTGAAGACCTTTGGTCTTTCCTGTTAGGCTACTGAAACTCTGTGATCAATGTAGGCCTCCTCAGTTTCTCTTGCTCTAGTGGAATTCTTGGTTCCTTATTTTTATTATAGTCGTGAGAAGGTCTTTGTCTTCTCCTCTCTTGCTTCTGTGGGTGGAAACAGTCTCCAGACTCTTATCCTGCTGACGGCCTCCAGGGTTGAATCTAGGGAGGGTGGTAAACTTTCTTATGCCTGGTGTTGCTGTCCTCTGCCCTCTGGGTGAGGGCCTTCCTCTGTGAGTCCCTTGGCTATTCCCTGAGTGCTGGGCCTTCCTCCCTCCCATTTCTTTTTCCCAGTCCACTTCCAAAAGCACTGTCTCATTACAAGGTCCTGTGGTGTCTTGTGCTGGCTATTGGGACCCATTCCTCACCCATAGCCCTGTAGTGTGGGGGCAGCTGCTTTGCAGTGGCCAGCCTAGTTTTGAGATTTTTAGGTGGGAGGCAGAGGTTCTAGTCATGCATGACCTGCTGTAGTATCTTCTGGGCTCTTTGTTGAGGGGTAATATCCTCACTGCTGCAGTCCCAAGTGCCGCATGGGACTCTGAATACAGACTATAGGGTGATGTGGCTCTCTTGAGCTGGTAGAGATCCTGTGGTACCTATAGGTGCTCCATGAATCTCAGGGGGCATAGGTGAAGGCTGCTCTGCGCTGTAGGAGGCGTGGCTCTCAGGCGCCTCTCCCAAGCTCCCTCTCCCAGGCTCCTTCTCCATGCTTTACACACTGCAGTGAGCCACTGCTTTATGGGTGGGACCGGTTCAGGTGTGTGAAGTTGTTTTTGTGGAGAGGGGGTTTTGTTTGTGCTTGTTATTTCTCTGCTTCCTGACTCCTTTGAAGATTTGCTTCCTATTTTGGCGGATTAAGTCCACTTTGTCTTGGTGCCCCAGTCAGCATTTCCAGTGTGGTGCATGATTTTATGCAGAAAGCCATCTTTTAATATAAAAATTAAGGAAGCTCTTGTTCAAAGTTTTTTTCTTTTAAAACAAGGTCTCATTATTTGTATTCTAACTTGAAATCCTGCTGCCTTAGCTTTCAGAGTCCTGGAATTATAGGTATGTGCTATCATACTTGCCTAAACATTTTTCCTTTTTTAACTGCAGTACTGGGGATTGAATTCAGGGTCTTCTGTATGCTAGGCCAGTGCTCTACCACTGAGCTACATCCCCTGACTTTTTTTTTTTAATTGCTATTTTGAGACACAGTCTTGCCAAGTTGCCTACCTTGGTCTTGAACTAATGATCCTTCTACCTTAGCCTCCCAAGCAGCAGGGATCATAGGCTTGTACCACAATGCTCAGTGTATGCAAACACCCCACAGGTGTGTGCATATAGGTTTTGCAGTGCTGAGGATCAAAGCCAGTTTCTTTCATGAGCCAGGCAAATATTCTAATGTTGAATTAAATATTTCCCAGTCCTCTTATTGTTAATATTTTTATTTCTAAAATTAATTTTTTAGTTGGGTTTTATTATGTCATACATATACATCATTGTTGCATCATTTTCTAACCTGTCATCCCGGCTTTCTACTGGTCTCTTTCTTCTCCCTAATTGGTCTTCCTTTTGCTTTATTTCTCTGTCTCTGTCTCGTCTCTCTGTCTCTCTCTCCACACACACACACACACACACACATATATATAATTTAAAAAATTACTATTGCGTGTGCCTGCTGTGGTATGTATGTGTAGGTCTTTGTGGAGTCTGTTCCCTCTTTTTACCTCTCTGTGGATTCTGGGGATTGAAGTCAGGAAGCCAGGCTTGTGTAGCAAATATGTTTACCCACTGAACCATCTTGCCAGCCACATATTTACATATATGATTTATTTAACTTTTAAAGTTTAGACTCTCCATGTGAGAAAAAATGAATTTGTCTCTCTGAGTATCTTATTTCACTGAACACGATGCTCTCCATCTCTATCTGCTTTCCCGCAAATGGCACAAGAGTAAAACCCCACTGTATACATGTGCATTTTCTTTATTTGTCTGCTAATGGACATCTAAGTAGGTTCCATATTTTGGTTACTGGGAATATTTCTGTAGTGACTATGGATGTACAAATATCTCTGTGTATGCTGTCCTTAGAAAACATTTATTTATCGTGTGTGTGTGTGTGTGTGTGTGTGTGTGTGTGTGTGTGTGCAGGCCAGGGAACAAGTGTGGAGGTTAGAGGACAACTTAGGGGTGTTGGTTTTCTCTTTCTACCATGTGGATCTGAGGAACTGAACTTGGGCTTGGTGGTAAGTGACTTACCTCACTGAGCCATGTCGCCATCCCATAACTTAGAGCATTGTGGGTGTATATGCAGGAGTGGAATAGATGGGTCCTATGGCGTAATTTTATTTTTGGGTTTTGAAGAACTTTCGTACTGATTCTCATAGTGGCTGTACCAGTTACCCTTCCACTAGCAGTGAATGGAAAATCCTTTTTCCCCATATTCTGGCTAGCACTCATCATTTGTTTCCATTTGTGTGTGTGCGTATTATGTGTGTGTGTGCACACATGTGTGTAAGGTATACACATGTGTGGTGTATACGTATGTGTGTGTGTGAGGGTGCATTTTCTAATAGAGTCTTTAGAAAGCACTGAGATGGACCCTCAGTAACAGATCTCAGTGCCCCACCTGCCTCTTCCATGCCCAGTACACTCAGAAAATACCCCTTGGTTTGGACATCTACCCCAGGGTTTCAAACTTGTGGGGGTCCCCTGCAGCAAATGAGAACCTTTGGAGCCACCTCAGCTTTGGGCAAGAGAGCTTATTAATGACAGGTACTGGACCCATGGAAGGAGCTAGCAGACTGAGAGTCACGGGAATAGGATCTGTTAAGTCCAGTCTCAGCAAGCAACAGTTGAAGCAGCTAAGAACCTGGATGAAGGAGTCAGAGCCAGAGGAAAGGCTGAGATGTGCAGAAAGGAAGACCCACACAGGACTTAGAAATGAAAAGCACAGAAGCAGAAACTTCAAATCTTTAGGGGGTGGTTTTGTGGCCAATGCACAATCTGGAAAGAGTTTGTTCAGTGGAGGACAGTGACAGACCAGGGAAGGAAGGGCATCTGGTCACCAGGGTACATGATTTGTTGGTCATGTCGATTTGGAAATATCTTCTTGCTTTTTTTGCATGTGTGTGGTGTATGTGTATGCATGTTCGTGTGTGTGTGTGTGTGTGTGTGCGCGCACACGCATGGAGGTTCAAGACTGACATCAGGTGTCATCCTTGACTAATCTCTGCTTACTTACTGAGGCAGAATCTCTTGCTGAACTTGGAGCTCCTTGTTTTTGGTTGGTCTGGGGATCCTCTGTCTCTCTGTCTCCCACCAGACTCACCTGGTATTTACATGAGTTCTGGGGATCTAAACTCTGGTCTTCATGCCAGTGTGACAAGTGCTTTACCTATTGAGCCATCTGCTCAGCCCTCTTCTACTGTTTACCAAAGAACAACCAAAGCAGGAATGTCTGGATAGACAGATGCAAAGTGAATACCACCCAAATGCCCATCCACAAAGACACAGCCCTGGGCCTGGCTGGCCTGTTGATTCTTGGCATGTCATTTGGTGTTGAGGGTAAGTGTGATGCCTCTGGCATCAGATGGATGGGCTGTGATCCTGAGGTGGCAGAGTCTGCTGCAGGGCTCCCGAGAAGCTCACGTTCACAGCAGGGCCACTTTCTTTGTGCCTGCATTTCCTGGGGACAGGGACCTCAGCATGGCCTGTGCCTCCTTCATTCGAATCCACAGTCACAAGCCCATGTTAGAGACCAGGAAGCCAATGTACAGAGAGGCCAAGTAACTTCCTTCAAAGCCACAGGAATCATCCTTGGTGGGCTGACGTAACATGGTGATGCTTCTCTTTCTTCAGGTGGGAAAAATACAAAAAAGCTGTTGTATTTGATTTTTTAAAATTTTGCATGTGGTCATTGTGTTTTCTTCTGTCTGGTTTTATTGTGGATGTAACTCAGGGGCCTCATGATCGTGAACAAGTGCCCACTGTGCTGTACGCTGACCCTTGTACATATTTTTTGTTACCCATGGAGCAACTGAATGCTCCTGTCACCTACAAATAGGAAGATAGGCAGGAGGAAGAAGAAACAACCCCCAACATTTAAAACTGGACATTCTGAAGAACCATTGAGTGTGAGGGGGTGGGGTGGGACAGGACAGGGAGATGCTTGGGTGTGTTTTAATTTAGTTTTAAATTTTAAGATTACATTTATTTATCTATTTTGTGTGTGCATGTGTTGTATGTATGGGCATATGAGTGCCGTGTCATACATGTGGAGGCCAGGGGACAACTTGCAGGGATTGTTTCTTTCCTTCTCATGGTAGTTCTGGAGGTCAAATTTAGGTTGTCAGGCTGGGCAGCAAGTGCCTTTACCCAGCGAGACATCTCACCAGCCCTTGGGTGTATTTTCATTACATCTGTGTGTGTGTATTTTCTGGTTTTCAGTGTTAATTTGCCCATGTGTGTGTCTTAAGCTTGTTAGGAGCACATGTGGCTTCTAAGAGAAAAATGCATCTGTCTGGATGATTCCAGGTTTGTCTAAAGCCCAAGTTTAGGCAGAGTAGGCCCAGTAATAAGGACAGTGGCTGCTTTTGAGGGGAGTCAGGAATGAGCTCTGGGGTGGGGTGTGGTGCACGGCTGTCAGATCTCACCCAGTCCTGCACCTCCTGTACATTTTGTCCTAGTGAATAAAAATACGCAACAATTTGTGTATGCTCTGAGGCCTCCTCTCCAGTGACAGAAACCCCGACAGACACGGGAGGCACAGAGACAGGAGCAATTGAGCTGGTCTCTCTGGGTGGAGGTTTCTTTGGTTTATGGGGCATAGGGGAGGTGCTTGTCACAGTGAATCCAGAGGGTCTGCGTTCACACTCTCTCCTTTACTCTGGCCCATGTAATCTTGCAATCTTGGCCTGTGTCTAGGCATACTGAGTTGGTGGCTTTAGCTTTTGAAGGGCCACTGACCTGGAAGCTCTTTATTGTGCAGTGTAGTGCTTCTGGCTTCTAGAACTTCTGCTAAGAGTAGTTGATGTACCTTCAGACCCATTCTGTGAGCCTCTGGCACACATCTTCATGTCTTGGGCTGCTGTTCTGGGTCACAGGCCTGTTGACTTCAAGCTCCAGTGAAAAATCTCTGAATGTGAATTTGAATGTCTGTGCTCTGAACTCAATAATGCTATGTGCCCTTGTGTCCCCAGAGCCCAAGGTGGTGTTTGCCAAGGAGCAGCAGGCACGCAGCGAGGTGAAGGCAGAGGCCGGGGCCAGCACCACACTGAGCTGCGAGGTGGCCCAGGCCCAGACAGAGGTGACGTGGTTCAAGGATGGGAAGAAGCTGGTCTCAAGCTCGAAGGTGCGAGAGGAGGCGTCCGGCTGTGCGAGGAGGCTGGTGGTGCAGCAGGCGGGCAAGGCTGATGCCGGGGAGTACAGCTGTGAGGCCGGGGGACAGAAGGTCTCCTTCCGCCTGGACGTCACAGGTCAGTTGATTAGAAATTGCACCTCAGCATGAGGCAAGCCTTGGGGAAGTGTTTCCGTGTGCGCCGGATGCTAGGTGTGTTGCCCGGGCTTCACAAAGGTCTGTGTTGGCTGATTCTCTACCTCTGTAAAAAATAAAAAGTAATGAAAGCTGGAAACAGCGGTGTTCCCACCTCACCCTTCCGTGGAACGGGAAGTGAAACCTGTTCAGTGGGATGGCTCATCTCTGCCCCAGGTAGTGTCACCAGGCTGACGATCCAAGTTGGCCTTATGCGTGCCTCTGATGTCCTCATGGGATGGCTCTAAAGGACAAGGCTTTCCGGGATGACGGGACTCTCTTTTAGTAATGGTGGCTGACCTCGGTGCTGAGTCTGCACCTTTCCTCCCTACCTCTTTCCCTCTCTCCCTTCATTTCTTTGTACTCATCAGGTCCAGTTAGTGCTGTCCATATGTGCATGTGTGTGAGGTCATCTACTTGGGTGCGGGTTAGCACCAATGCTCCCTCCATAGAGAGGTGACCCTCCCTCCCTCTGCTGCCATTAGCTCCCAGCTTGGGATATTTGTGGTTAATATACAGGAACAGGACTGATTTCCGTGTGCTGACCTGGTGCCCGCAGACTTGGTGAACCTGCTTATTAGTGCTAAAGTTCCTTAGGCTTTCTAGGTGCAAGATCATGATACCTGCAGGTAGAGGCAGCTTTCATCTTCTTTTCTGGGTGGGATGCTTCTTTTGTTTGGTTTTTGTTTCTACGTTTCACTTATTGTTGGGCTCTTCAAGGTTTGCGTCTCCACACTGGACTATGCACAAATATAGTCCAGCACCTCTACCCGCACACATGCACACTTGTGTATAAATACCCCTTCACATTTAAACACATATATATTCACAATATATATTATGTACAGTACTCACACATATACACACACATTCATATATGTGTATGGATGTGTGCATACCACTCTCATACATGTGCATATGCATACATACAAGTGCTATAAATATAAATACAGAAACACATCCAAAATATACATAGTTATATATGTATAGTATGTTTAAACACACATATTCACCCATAAACATACACATATCTGTGCATATACTCCCAAACTTTATAGTACATTACATAAAATGTGCACACACAGTTGTCCATATCTCCTCAATCAGGGGTGGAACTTCGTGCCTGCCTTCCCTCCCCATGCTGGGATTCTGTCTGTTTCAGGCTTCTGCAGGTCTTGCACATGCAATTATATTGAGGTGCTATAGGCAGCTGACAGCTTCTGGGAAAGGGAGAGTCAGTTTTCTTTAAGAGTGTGATCCCTGGTGGGCTGATCAAGTTCCAGTGAACACCGTGTATGGCCACACAAATTGGACTCAATGCATTAAAAACATGGGGACACAAAATTGCGTAGGTTAGAGTGGATCTGGAAGGCATTGGGGATGGGGGTCAATATGGTCAAAATATACTATGAAATTCTCAAGAGAATGAATAAAAAAAAGATGAAAATATACATATATACATAAAAGCACACACACATACACATGCATTCAAGCACACACTTATGAACAGACATACACAAAGCGACATACACACCAAAGAGTGTGCCTCTCATGTGATCTTTGCCTGAAGTGACCATCCAGTGTAGTAGAGAGCTTGATGAAGCCCTGCATCTAAACTGTAGTTAATTCTGGGTCACTGATCCAGAAGTACTGTGTTGTATTCTGATCCAAAACATGTGTTGGACCAGCCTGTTGCTAGGCTTGTCTTCTAGGGTGTTTGTGAGAATTGCCTGGTGGGACTAGCTCTGGCAACACAGGGGGCTGCAAGTCATTTCATTCGAAACAGGGTGGTTGGCTGGAGTGGCATGTGGACATACACAGGTGAGTTTCCACTGAAGCTCTACACCCAGGTCTGCACTCTGACCTGAGAACATGACTTGTGAGAGCTAGCTCTGGGCTCCTCTCTGTTCAGTGAGGCGCTGACAATTGCTCAGCTGTCTTCTTCCTTCTTTGTGGTCTGAAGGTTGAATCCAGGGCCTCTTGCCTATGAGGTTCACATGTTGCTAACTTCTTTAAAAGTTATTTACTTTTATTTTATGTGCATGAATGTTTTGCCTGCATAGATGTAAGTGCACCACATGCATTCAGTGTCCATGGAAGCCAGAAAAGGGTGTTAGATCCCCTGGATCTGGAATTATGGGCAGCTCTGAGCTGCCATGTGGGTGCTTGGAACCAAGCCTGAGTTCTCTGCAAGAGCAGTCAGTGCTCTTAACCACTGTGCTTCCCCATCGTGTTGGTGGCTTTGACCTCATATGGCAGTGTCAAGAGGCTGTAGAACCTCAGCAGAAGGTGGTGAGGTCACTGGGGATCTTTGAAGGAGTTAAGGCTAGTCTTGTGAAGTGAGTTAATTTCCCCAGCAATGGGCTGTTACACTAGTGGGTCTAACCCTGAGTGTCTGGCTTCCTCTCTTACTCTGTGATCGCTCCTTCTTGTCTGGGCTCCTACCATGATGTGCTGTAGGCAACTGGCCTCTACAGGCTGAGCAGATGGGTTGCCAGGTCTTTGCTTTCAGCTTACGATGTGATGAACTAAAACAAACCTGTTTGTTTGTTTGTTTGTTCTCTGTTTTTTTTTTTTTTTAAGACAGGGTTTCCCTGTAGTCCCAGCTGGCCTGGAACTTGCAATGTAGACCAGTTGATCTCAGTCTCACAGAGATCCATCTGCCTCTGCCTCCTGAGTGCTGGGATTAAAGGTGTGTGCCATTGCACCCAGAAAACCTGTTTTTTTTTTTTTAAGTGCAGTATCTGTTTCATAGAAATGAAAATATTCAGTTATAGAAATAGAAAATGACCTACTACAAATTTGCAATTGGAAATGCATTTTCAAGATGACCTACTACAAATTTGCAATTGGAAGTGCATTTTCATTCTGTTGGGCCATCCTACATGCCTGGGAGCATTTGGAGACTGGCCCTTTTTTCATTCAGTTCCTGGAGATAGGAAGGTGTAGGTGACAGACATATTTAGCTTCTGGGAGGTTAAATGGAGAATGAGTTTGGACAAGGGGAGACCTACACAAGAAGACCAGGAAGGAGTCTCTGCCTGCTCTGGGTAGGAGATGATGAGGTCTAAGGGAGACTGTGGTTGTGAGCATGGAGAGCAGGCAGAGATGAGTGGATTGGCAGCAAAGGGAGCAGAGAGGAAGGAAGAAGGAGCTGTGAGGTGAAGTGCAGGCTTGTGCAAGAAGGAGCAGAAAACACGATAGTTTCCAAAGTACTGAGGGAAATAGTTATCAGTCGGGAATCCCACACCCAACTAAACTGTCATTCAAAAGGGAAGGAAAATGAACACTTTCAGAAGGCACATTCAGAGTTTACCATTCACAAAAGCCTGATGCTGATGAGAGAATCACCATTAAGGAGCAAATATTTTTTAAAATATTTATTTTATTTTTGTTGATATGTATGTGTGCATCTGTGTCTGTTTATATGCATGTGGGTATATATGTATGTATGCATCTATGTCTGTGTATATGCACAGAGATCTGAAGAGAGTGTCAGATCTCCTGGAGCTGGAGTAACAAATAGTTGTGAGCTGCCATGTCGGTGTTGGGAACCAAAACCAGGTCCTCTGAAAGCACAGCAAGTGGTCTTAACTGCTGAGCCATCTCTCCAGCCTTTAAGGAGAAAATCTTAATCAAGAGTAACAGAATCGGGTGCTCGAGGCGCCAGAGCTTTGGGGTCAAGGAGGATTCTCTTTCAGTTCCAGCAACTAGTCTCTATCTCTGACCTTCTATGTCCCTGTCTGTCTGTCCTCAGAGCCCAAGGTGGTATTTGCCAAGGAACAGCAGGCACGCAGCGAGGTGAAGGCAGAGGCGGGGGCCAGCACCACACTGAGCTGCGAGGTGGCCCAGGCCCAGACAGAGGTGACGTGGTTCAAGGACGGGAAGAAGCTGAGCTCGAGTTCAAAGGTGCGAGTGGAGGCGTCGGGCTGCGCGAGGAGGCTGGTGGTGCAGCAGGCGGGCAAGGCTGATACTGGGGAGTACAGCTGTGAGGCCGGGGGACAGAAGGTCTCCTTCCGCCTGGATGTCACAGGTGAGTGTTGTGACGCTAAGCCTGTTTGTGAGTGCTATGAGCCTGAATATGCCAGGCAGGCCCTGGTGTTTTCCTCATTGGGTATCATGTTTGTACATGTCTTACTCTCTGCCAGCCTCATCCTCAGCCTGGTCCAGGGAGGCTTAGTGGACACTTGTTCAGCATGGCCAGGGTCTCCATGTGTGCCTCAGGAAGTGTCTCTACTCTGTTATCTTCCATCTCACATTTCTAGCAGCTGATTAGATCCCACCAGTGTTTCTTGGTGCCATGGTCTCTGGTCCTTCCTGTGTACAGGGCTGAGGTGACCAATGTCTCTGACCCAGATCTCTCCCCTCCCTGTGGTCTAACCCTTCATGAGCTTCTTACGTAGAGAGGTTTCAATTCATTGAAACCAGGGTAAGGGGAAATTTCAGCCACATGACTGTTTTTGAACATGCAGCTGTCGGGGATTTTGGATAGGCATTCTGAAACACATTTCCCTTTCTCTTGGGTACTGATTCTGGGTCTTTTGAGAACAAGACCTTCCTCAGCCCAGTGTGCTTGACCGAGGGTCTTAAGGTATTGGAAATTCAATAGCCACCAAAAGTCAGGCTTATATGGTGACTCTTGAGTTCATTATCTTATATCAGTGAAGATTAAAGATGTAGACACACAGAGCAGAGTGGAAACAAACTTTATTAACAAAAGTTAAGGAAAATGAGTGAAAGAAACTCCCAAGAGGGTTTTTATAGCACTTAGGTCAGAATCTTGACAAAGACTGAGGTAATTACCTTTTACTTAACCAATCAGAGAGCCCTATATTCTATATGTCTGTGTTCTCCTGATTCAACCAGAGAGAGGATCGTGCCCTGTTCTTGCAGCACCTGCCTAGTTGGGGGGCTGAAGCCCTTCTGTCCACTTCTGACTCCTGCCTCATTATCGACCTTGACCGCACTTGGCCAGGTGCCGCCCTCGGACCCTGCCTGTGTCTCCAGTGTTGTTTATACACTCAGCCTCTCTGTTCTCGTGCTACTGTCCTGTTATCTTTCCACTGTTAGGAGAATCACCAACCAAATGCAATTTGGGGAAGAAAGGGTTTATTTCATCTTATAACTTAAAGTTAGTCAGTCCTGGGTTCAGTTCACAGCACTCACATTCCACATGGCAGCTAACAACTGTCTGTGACTCTAGTTCCAGAGACTCTATTGCCCTACTTTGACCTCTGCAAGCATTGCATGACATGGATGTACTTATTCACATGCAGGCAAAACACTCCTACACATAAAATGAATATAAATACATTAAAAAAGTTCAGTCTTTAAAAAATATTCAGTCTCACAATAGTGGGCTTCTGTAAAGTCAGAAACAAGTTAAATACTTCCCTATTTCAAAAGGAAAGAACCAGGTACACTTAGCAAAACCAAAGTGGAGCAGTGTTGCTCAGTGTCCGATCTCTGGGGCTTAGCCATGATTTTATGGCTCCAAAGGGCTTGGGCAGCTCTGCCTCTTTTCCTGTGCTGTCCAAAGCCAACACAGCTTGTCTCATATTTGCAGGCAGCTCCACTCCACGCCTGCTTCTGTCGTTAGTGGTCATCACATGGTCCTGGCATTTCAAATCTACTGGAGTCTCCACTGAAATTGAGGCTGCTCCCTCACCCAGTGGCCTCTCCTGGCCTCCCATGGTGTCAAGCCTCAGCTGCTCCCCATGACCCCTTCATGCCTTCAAAACCAGTGCCTTGTGGGAGACTCTTGTATATTGCCAAGTTCAGCGACCAGCTTGAGATGCAGTTTTGCTCACTGTGGACCACAGCTTCTCTGTGCTGTCCCTGAGGAAACACTTCCCAGAAGATTTTGCCTGAATGACACTGACCTCTCACTAGTCACAGTTGATTTTTCAGCCCAGATTGTCTCAGTAGAGCTAAAGTTTCACTTCTACAGAGTCCTCAGTCAAATATGTCACACAGATTCCCTCTGGAACTTCACAAGCCTCCATTGTCTACAGTCTTCTTGCTGTTCACATCTTCAGCACCCTCAGAACAGCCCATTCAGCTCCAAGCAATCAATAGCATTTCTAGCTCAAAGCTCCAAAACTTCCACAATCCTCTCCAAAGCTGCGCAGTCAGGTCTGTCACAATGATACCCACTCCTGGTGCCGACTTCTGCTTTAGTTACTTTCCTGTTGCTCCGATAAAACGCACAACTTATAGAGGAAACTTATTTGGACTTATGATTCCATATGGAGAGCCCCAATGGTGAGAAAGCATGGAGGAAGGAGGTGGCCAGAGAAGAGGACTAAGCGCTCACACCTCCAGTGGCAAACAGGAAGCAGAGAACACAAAACTGGAAGGGGGCCGAGGTTAGGACCTTTCCAGTTCATTCCCAGTGACACACTTCCTCTAACGAGACCAGACCTCCTAAGCCTCTGCAAACAGTGCCACAAGCTGGGGATTGAAGCAGTGCTGGGATGTGAGGGTGAGCTGTAATTTTGTGTTGAGAAGTGCGTCTCCTGGGCTCAGTCAGTGCAGAACCTGGACGGTGCTCCACCTCCAGCTACCCCATCTGTCTTAGTTTCTTGCTCATTGACCAAGGACTGGAGAGATGACTCAATGGTTGAGAACAATGGCTGCTCTTGCATACAACTTGGGGTTGATTCCAAGTAACTATGTGGTGGCTAACAACTGTCTGTAACTCCAGTTCCAGGGGAATCCAACACCTACTTCTGACCTCTGAGGGCATTGTACTATGCAGGTACACTTGCACACATGCAGGCAATGCACTCACACACATTTAAAAAAGAATCCACACCGACCAAAACCAACTTGGGGAGGAAAGGTTGCTTTGACTTACAGGCACAGTCCATCATTAAGGGAAATCAAGGCAGGAACTCAGGGCAGGAACTTGGAGCACAGACAATGGAAGAATGCTGCTTACTGGCTTGCTCCCCTGGCCTATGCTCAGCCTGATTTCTTATACAACACAAGACCACCTGCCCAGGGGTGGCTCTACTTACAGTGGTCTGGGTTCTCTCACATCACTCATCAAGAAAATGCTCCACAGGCATGGCCTCAGGCCAGTCTGATGTAGAAAATTCCTTAACTGAGATCCCTCTGCCCAGGTGCATCAGATTGACAACTAAAGCTACCCAGTAGACGATTCAAATCTTCCTAACCTAAACAGTGTCTCTGACCCTGTCCGTCCCTGTCTGTCCCTAGAACCCAAGGTAGTGTTTGCCAAGGAGCAGCAGGCACGCAGCGAGGTGAAGGCAGAGGCGGGGGCCAGCGCCACACTGAGCTGCGAGGTGGCCCAGGCCCAGACAGAGGTGACGTGGTTCAAGGACGGGAAGAAGCTGAGCTCGAGCTCGAAGGTGCAAGTGGAGGCGTCGGGCTGCGCGAGGAGGCTGGTGGTGCAGCAGGCGGGCAAGGCTGATGCCGGGGAGTACAGCTGTGAGGCCGGGGGACAGAAGGTCTCCTTCTGCCTGGATGTCACAGGTCAGTATACAGACACCAAGTTAGCCTGTTTGCAGGGAATGGGAGCCTTGTTAATGGCCCGGACAAACCCCAGTATTTTTCCCATTTCTTCACATCTCCCATCCTCTTTATCAGTCTGTTTACTTTATGCTTGGATGTATGTGTGTGTCTGATTGAAGAAGGGGGTGAGATCCTTCAGTCCCCTTGGAGAGAGCAACCCCAATGAGCAAAGATCTCCCACTAGGCCCCCACATTCTAAGTTTCCATCACCTCCCAGGAGTGCCAATCTGGGGACCAAGCCTCCAAGACATGGGCCTTTGGGGAATATTTTATATCCAAAACATACCACTCCTAAAGAAAAGCAGGTGGGGACCTTTGCTGTAGCAGGTGTCAGACTATGCTACAGTCTAGTAATGAAGACAAGGGTGTCTCAATGCAGTGATAGTTGGGCAGACTGAAGGAACAGAGGATGTCACTTCGGAACAGACCGTCATGGGAATGGACCGCCTCATTCCCTCAGTGCACTTCTTCCCGCCGTTTGTTTGTGGGACTCAAGGAGATAGCGTGATTCTTTCATGGAAGATTTTAGGCCATTCAGCCATACTGAAAAAAGTTGAACCAGCAAGTCACCACACACAAAGCCAACTCCAGTGGAGTTAGAGACATAGAAGAGAAACAGAACACTTAAGGTGACAAATTACTTGTTTCTATGATGCCATTTAAGGAATGGATTCATTATTTAATCGACACATAAGGAATGCCCTTACTGTGAGGTTCAGAATGGAACCTGACAACATGTGCAGTGATCAAACAGGGGTAATTAGCAGTCCTAGCTCCTGTGAAGTTTCTGTCTTTGAGTGGGAAATATCCAAAATCCTGTCATGTAGTTATGAAGCACATAAGGTCTCGTTTAGCATGGCCACCCTATTATGCAGGAAACACCAGAACTTGTGGAATAAAGGAATATATATGTATTGCGTGCTGGAAGTGGTATCCAGAGCTTTGTAATGCCCTACCACTGAGCCATCCCAGCTCTAAGGAATGAGCTTAAATACTTAACAGAACAAATACAGTAATGATCATAAAACACATTTGGGTACTTTGACCTTAAAATTCGAGATTCTGGGCCAACAAGATGGCTCAGTGAGTAAGGGTGCTTGCTGAGCAAGTCTGATGACCTGAGTTTGATCCTTGGAATTCACTACATAAAGTTGTCCTTCAACTTCCACATGCACTCTGTTGCATGCCTACTCTACGTGTCACACCCATTGTAGCACATTATAATAATAAATTAAAACTTTGGGATCCAGCAGACCCCATCATATGGTGCAAAGACGAGCCACAAACAGGAGGTGCTTGGAGTGCTCATGAGCATTGGCCTTCTAGCATGAAAACGTACAGAGATTCTAGAACAAGTGCCTAAAAGGAAGTCAAAGAAATCCCTTGGAGCAGTGGGATGTGGCACATTGTGCCACAGCTTTCCCCTTTATCCAGAGTAATATTTTATGTTTTAGTTACCCGCTGCAACTCATAGTTCAAAAGCTCACATGGAAAATTAATTAGATGGGCTGTCATGGTACCACAATGCTTCTATTCAATTGGACCTTTTACTTAATCATATTCCAAAAAATGGACTTTCTTTACATTCTGTGTTTATTAGTTGTTCTGTTTTATTCCTAG
This sequence comes from Eospalax fontanierii, assembly GCA_035773235.1. Classification (NCBI taxonomy): domain Eukaryota; kingdom Metazoa; phylum Chordata; class Mammalia; order Rodentia; family Spalacidae; genus Eospalax; species Eospalax fontanierii. Next base: position 654,721 of record CM069546.1, read on the forward strand.
TTCTTAGGAATCTTTTACTATGCCTCATTTCAGGGGCCTGTCAGGAAAAATGTATATGCATGGTTTGACATTACCTGAGAGATCAGCACCCACTGTGGGTCTTGGAATGTATTCTGGATGGATAAAGGAGGGTTAGGGTTAGGGTTAGTGGACCTCCCCATGTTGAGAGATGCTGGGGCTTCTGGGCACAGTGAACCCAGAGCATGGAGGATGTTGTGCCCACCAGCTGCCCTGTCCAGGCTCTTTCCCTCTGTGGCTTTCCTGGCCTAGACAGAATGTCTGACCCTGTGTGTCCCATCTGTCCCCAGAGCCCAAGGTAGTGTTTGCCAAGGACCAGCAAGCATGCAGTGAGGTGAAGGCAGAGGCGGGGGCCAGCGCCACACTGAGCTGCGAGGTGGCCCAGGCCCAGACAGAGGTGACATGGTTCAAGGACGGGAAGAAGCTGGGCTCGAGCTCGAAGGTGCGAGTGGAGGTGTCGGGCTGTGCGAGGAGGCTGGTGGTGCAGCAGGCGGGCAAGGCTGATGCCGGGGAGTACAGCTGTGAGGCCGGGGGACAGAGGGTCTCCTTCCGCCTGGACATCACAGGTAAGTGTTGTGACACTAAGTTAGCTCATGGGGGGTTTGTGTGAGCTTGCATTTGTGGCCCAGATAGATCCAAGTCTACCTGGTGTTTTTCCCACTGAATGTCTTATATGCATCTCCCCCGCACCTACTCCTGATGGTCTGTCTCATTCTTATGGCAGGGCCAGGTGGACTTGGTGGACCCATGTTCTGCATTCCAACGCCCTTTGTGGTGTGTAGGATTGAAGTGACCTAGTATGTCTCTCTAGGGCTCCTCTCACAGCTTTCTGGGCTTTCACCCAGCTGCACACAAGTCATATCTAGAGATATTTCAACCATTTCAGCTAGGATGAGAGGAATTTCATCCACTCACTCATATGTAATACACTGTCAATGTTGAATATGGTGCTGTCAGGTTTCACTTAGGTCTTATAGAACAGTCTCCCCTCTTCCCCCGAATATAGATGTTCTGTCCAACTTTTTTTCTTTTGAGACAGGGACTCCCTGTCCCTATCTGGCCAGGGTCTCACTATGTAGATCAGCTGGCCTCAATCTCACAGAGATCTGCCTATCTCTTCCTCCCAAGTGCTAGGATTAAAGGCATGTACCACCGTGCCTGACTCATCTGTCCAATTTTACATCATAAACTAGACCTGTGACTCATGGCTCTTCTGTATAAAGCACACACAGAACTGTGGTGTGTCTGTGTGTGGGGGGGTATGTTTGCGTGTGTTTGTGTATGTGTGTATATCTGCACATTCTGCTCCCTTCCTATTCAGTGAGATTGGGGTCACACCAGGGTCTCACACAGCCTAAGTGTGTGCATTACCACTGTGCTGCATCCTACCCAAGCTCAAATATTCTGTATGAGAATTCTCTCTTGGAATGTGTTCAGAGGTTTAGATGGAAAGGTCTGAGTAGCTCATGAGGCCATGCACACTTTGCTGACACGAGTCATTGTTGTCTGCAGATTGCATTTCATAGCCTTCGCTAACAGTTCTCCTCCTCTTCTTGTCTGATTCAACAAACTGTGGGGCCAGCTTCATTTCCTTTTGTTCAGAAAGTTGAACTCCAGTGAGTGCTGGCGGTGGCCAGTGGTGACACTCAGGGCTGCCATCGAGCAGCTGGTGTGCCAGCACTGCTGAACATCCCTCATTCCTAACCCCCTGTGCTCCAAGATTAGAAAGCTTTTTTCAGTGCCGACAGGACATCAAGTGACAAAATTCTACCATAGCTGGACATGGTGGTCTTCTTGGAAGGCAGAAGCAGGTGAAACTCTGCGAGTTTGCGGTCACCCTGATCCACATAGCAAGTTCCAGGCCAGACAGTGCTATGTAGTAGGACCTTGTCTCAAAAAAAAAAAATAATTCTACACCATGAAACTCTTTTGTGTGCAAAACTATTTAAAATATTTTATAAGATTAAGGCTGGTGAGATGTGTCAGTGGATAAGGCAGCTGCTGTGCAAGCCCGACAGCCTGAGTTCAGTGTAAAGGCGGGAGCAGAGAGTTAACGTCACGAGTTGTCCTCTGACCTCCACATGAGAACTATAGTTTGTGCACCTACACTCATACATATAGTCATACAATAACTTTTAAAACTTATGTGAAAATATACCCAGGCTTCATGCTTACCATATAAATGAAACATATGTGAATTCTACGCTAAGGCTTTGGTCTTATCCTCATGAAATATAAATATTCCAACATCCAAAAATATCTGAAATCTGAAATACTTCTGGTCCAACGACTTTCAGGTAAGGGTTATAATGAATATAATGATTTGGGCATTGTGTAGACCAAAATCTACAATATTTACCTTTTCACATTGTTTTGGTAGATTATGATCTTATTTTATGCAAGTAAATTTGGAAAGTTTAAAAAAGTTGTCCAGTTTCTATAAAATCAGTACTGACCCAAGATTAACTAAACACCTCATGCAGGCCTGTTACAGAGTGGAACCTGTCACTGAGAAACCAGGAAACCAGGGTGCAACAGGGGCCTGTTCTTCCAGATATCGTAGAAGTTATTTATTCCCAGAGACTTCTTTAGAGATGAGGAAAAGGGGATACATCCCTTATGCTACTTATCTAAGCATCCTTATATCATTACTAAAATCTGGATGATAGGAACTCTTATTTTAGGTCAATCTATTATGAGTATTGAGGTCAATTTGGGAAACAAAATACTAATGAGCCGACCTCAGTGATGTGTGTAGAGAATTGTATCCTGTGAATGAATTCATAGCTCAAGGTCTTTATGAATCCATTTGCTAAGTTTTTGTCAGAGAATCTAAGCCACCAGGAAAAGATAGGAAAGCGTCACTGCACACAGACTGCCAAATCCACAACGCTATCCAGGGTGCCACGAGAGTCAATGAGAGGTAGTGACTCAGGCATGAGTAAGAGCCTTGAGGAGGAACACACATGTGTGGCCAGAAAGATTAGAGGTTCTCCACCACCAAGACGAGGTAGTAAGGGCCACTTGTGGCCCAAGCTGTCCTCCAGATGCTGTGGCTAATGGTGGTCAGGGCAGGTGAGGGGAGGAAGACTTGAATACTCTCAGATCTGGTGAGAATGTATCCTACACAGTCCTGTCGGAGACCCTGTGTTGGGGCAGGTGCACCTATCTTAAGGTTCCTAGATTTTTCCCTGAGACACACACACACACACACACACACACACACACGCACTGAGAACAGCCCATGCAACACGGGCAGGATATGTAGATAAACTGGTTTTGTGTTGACAGGTGCTGGGACTTTACCTCAGAACACTACGAGCAGAACCTGTTAACTGCCCAATCCAAGTCTTTCCCTGAGTGGCCTTTCTAATCTAAATGGCATCTCTGACCCTGTGCTTCCCCATCTGTCCCCAGAACCCAAGGTGGTGTTTGCCAAGGAGCAGCAGGCACACAGCGAGGTGAAGACAGAGGCGGGGGCCAGCGCCACACTGAGCTGCGAGGTGGCCCAGGCCCAGACAGAGGCGACGTGGTTCAAGGACGGGAAGAAGCTGAGCTCGAGCTCGAAGGTGCGAGTGGAGGCGTCGGGCTGCGCGAGGAGGCTGGTGGTGCAGCAGGCGGGCAAGGCTGATGCCGGGGAGTACAGCTGTGAGGCCGGGGGACAGAAGGTCTCCTTCCGCCTGGACGTCACAGGTCAGTGTTCAGTTACCAAGTTAGTCTGCGTTCAGATGCTGGGAACCTGCCCAGTGGTCCAGACAAACCCCAAAACTTTTTCCATTAGATGCCATTTCCATATATCTTCCACTCTCCTCTGTCAAACTGCTTATTTCATGCTGCGATGTTTGTGTTTGAGAGAGGTGGGTGTTGGGAAACCAGTTTCCCTTTAGAGGCTGTAACTGGGTCACATTCACAACTGAGCGTCTGCGTTCTTTCTGTTATACTTTGTCTCTTAATATCTCCCACCATTCTGCCTGCCATTTTATACTCATGGCTGAACTCAGGGAATTTATGCGTCTTGAGTTTGTCCTACATGGTGATGCTTAGTTGTATGTTCCTAGAACCTATCTGGTTGTCTTTGTTGGTTGGTACTGTGTGTGCATCATTTGGTTGTTGGTTGTAAGTTGGTGATGTGACTCTCACCTGGGAGAGGTGGGCTTCCTTAGACTAGAAGTACTGGAATTTTCCAGGATCTCTTCCAGAGCCACATGTGATTGTTCATGACCAGAGGTATTTGAATCCCATTGACCAAAGGTAAAGATATGCCCTAGGCCAGCTACTCAGTCATGCCTGTAGAATGTCTCAAGACCATCTTGGTGATCTCAGAGCTTTCTTTGTCCCATGATCCCGTTTGCTCCCTTCCTGTGATATAGAAGGTTCCCGCACACCCAACTTTGGAGAACACTGCCTATGGATGTTTTCACTGCTCAGGCAATGTGTACAAAACAGACACTGCTGGAATATATACTATCAGTGTGGAATGATCTTTCACCTGCTCTTGGTATCTTTGATCAGAACATTCTCTGTCAGAGCTGACCTTGGAGGCTGACATATAAAGCTCCCATGGAGAAGTGGTGCTGTGCAGCCGTGGTGCTGCAGGAGTCGCCATTGAGTGGTGTGGCGGGTGAATCTCCCGGCATCTCCCTGGTGACTGGGTAGCCCGGTCCTCTGACTGGTGATGGAGATGCTTGAAAAACACACTTTAAGAGGCTTAATACTATGTTCTCAGGGGTTGCACCCTTGATTTTGGCCTTTAGGTGCTGCCACATCAGTGTGTGTTGTGTCTGTAGACATTCCTTGATGTGCTTGGGAGTTGGTTCCAGGACCCTAGGTAGAAGCAATATCCTGAGGTGTGCCCATCCTTTATGCACAAGAATGATGTGTTTGTATGTAACCTGCACAGGCTCTTTATGTTTTCTTTTTTCTTTTTATTCTATGTGTATGAGTGTATTGCCTATGAGTTATGTAAGTGTAACTCATGTCATGCAATGCCCATGGAGGTCAGAAGAAGGTAGTGGATCCCCTGGAACTTGTGTTACAGACAATTGTTATCTGCCATGTGAGTGTTGGGAACATACTGGGTCCTCTGCAAGAGCAGCTAGTGCTCTTAACTCCTAAGCCCCCGTCTCTCCAGCTCCATGTTTTCTTTTTCTTAAGATTTATTTTATTCTATTTAAAAAAGTATGTATATATGTTTATGTCTATGTGTGGATATGGGCTTATGAGTGCAGTGCCCACAAAGTCAGAAGATGGTGTCAGATCCCTTAGAGTTGGAATTCAAGGTGGTGAAGAGCCTGACATGGAAACTGCACCGGGTCCTCTGCAAGAGCCACCAGTGCTCATTACTGCTGAGTCCTTTCCCCGTATGCTCTGTCCATGTTAGCTGATGTCTGCATTAATCACAGCTGGTACAATGTAAGTGCTGTGCAGATAGTGGCTCCTCTGTGTTGGCCAGGGAATGATGACAGGAGGGAAGTCCATGATCAGCATAGATGCAGGTTTTTCCCCAGTATTTTCTATTTGCTGCTGCTGAATCCACGATACAGAGGGCCGGCTGTACATTTAGGTTTGAACATGAAGAATTAGCAAAAAATCCCCTTGGCATAAAATCACAAATGATAAATAAAAATGTATTGAAAATTGAAAAGCAATTACCTTAGGGCTAGAGAAAAGTTCCCAGAACCCACATGGTGGCTAACAACTATTCATAATTCCAGTTCCAGGGGATCTGATGTCCTCTGGATCACACTGCATCACTTCTCCATGGGAGCTTTATACGTCTGATGCAAGCCTGGGTGCACTTACATACCTGCAGGCAAAATACCCATATACACAAAATAAAATGAATAAATAAAAATTTAAATCATTTACCATCTCATATTCTGAAAGGTGTCTGATAGAATTTCTTATGAATTTTTTACATAAATAAACAGGTTTCTATTACAGTGAAGAAAAGAACTACAGGAAAAACAGCTGACATGCCGCCTCAGGTAGGAGGTTTGCCTTGGAGATCAAAACAAGACCAGGAGCCCTGTCATTGCCCAGTGCAGCAGGGAGGATGCTGAGGTGTAGCCTGTGTGAAGCAAGAATGGTACTGGAGGTACCAGGTCTCAGGACAGTGCTCCAAAGAGCCTGTGCAGGGAGCAGCTCCGACGGCAGAAGATGATCTGGTTTGTGCTGAGAGACTCCGGGCTTTTCCTGAGCACAGCAAGCACAGACGCTGGAGGACGATCTGCTGTCCATTTTCCTCATCTAAGCTCTTTACTTGTGTGGCCTCCCTGACCTAGACAGTGTCTGACCCTGTGCTTCCCCATATGTCCCCAGAGCCCAAGGTGGTGTTTGCCAAGGAGCAGCAGGCACGCAGCGAGGTGAAGGCAGAGGCAGGGGCCAGCGCCACACTGAGCTGCGAGGTGGCCCAGGCCCAGACAGAGGTGACGTGGTTCAAGGACGGGAAGAAGCTGAGCTCGAGCTCGAAGGTGCGAATGGAGGCGTCGGGCTGCGCGAGGAGGCTGGTGGTGCAGCAGGCGGGCAAGGCTGATGCCGGGGAGTACAGCTGTGAGGCAGGGGGACAGAAGGTCTCCTTCCGCCTGGACGTCACAGGTCAGTGTTCAGATACCAAGTTCTCCTCATGTGGTCTAGGTAGATCTTGGTACTCTTCCCTGACACTTATCTCTTAATGTTGCCCTTCCTCCTGCTTCTCATTTTCCCATTGGTGGCTGAGCTCAGGGAAGTTAGGTGGGAAGGGAAATTGGCATGCGGCTTAAGAGCTATGTACATTGCTGGCGTTAGGAAATGTACTCCATCTTGCTGGCTTCAGACCCCCTGGGTTTCAGCTGGGTCCTTGACAGCCTCTGAAGAAGAGAACTTCAGGGCAAGTCAGAGTGAAGCAGAGTCACTGAGTTTATTGATTAACCAAGACTAGGTGCACCTGAGAGTCAGGTGCAGGCATCGGCAGAGGGACTCATTCCCATCACTGTGCATGATTCAGGGTGTTGAGTCTCCTGAATCCACAGCCAAGTTTAAATGCTAGCAAAAGTCTATGTTGGTATATTTCTTTTAAAAAATGATTTATCTTGTTATTTAGTTTTTATTTTTGTGTATGCGTGGCCATGCATTTATATGAACTGTGTGAGCACAGTGTTCTCAAAAGCCAGAAGGTGTCAGACAGCCCTGGAAGTGGAGGTACAAGTGGTTGTGAGCTGCCATGTGGGTGCTGGGGACTGAACTCAGGTTCTCTGCAAGAGCAGCCAGTGCTCTTAACTACTGAGCCTCTTCTCCAGCTCCTTCTGTTATTATTATTAATAATATTATTATTTAGATGTTAATCCACAGAATTCCCTTCTTGACGTAGGGGACTGTTTCAGGCAGACTGTGCTGGCCTGCAGCTTGGAATGGAGTACTATTAAAGATTCAACAAAGGGCTCCTCAGGTGTACACAGGACACAAGAGAGTGGACTTAGAGCATGGCTCGTTGGCTTGTGTTTCTCCCATGGGGAGTGCAGGTCTGTGTCTGGTCAGTATGTGAAAGTTCTTGGCTGTTGGTCAGCGAGATATGACCTTCAGAACCAAAAGAGAAGGGAGGCCTTTGTCCTGCCGTATCCCCTCTGAGTTCTCACTAGCCCTTCCTCATTCCCACGTAGCTCTCACCCCGTCATTCTCGACACCTGCTCAGGGCCCCTGATGTTGTTTGGGGTCCAGGATGCTGGGTACATCTGGATTGTGACCTATGGTGGTGCAGGTGTTTCTCTAGGGGGTAGTTGAATTACCTGCAATTTCTAATCTATTTAAGAGCTCTGTAGGGGAATATGAAGCATTTTTTGAGAGACATTGAAGAATCTGTGGATGTAGATGCATAGAAAATCAAAACTGACCATCAGCCTTCAAAATCCACAAAAATACTAATACTCCATGTGGATTTGGGGGAGTCAGTAATCAATAGGCAGATTCCAAAGCCAACTGAAACCCATGCTAAACCATTTCTTTCTTGTTATTTCTCTCTCTCTTTCGGAAGGGGGCAGTTGTGTGGGTCAGAGGATAGCTTTGCAGAGTCACTTGTCTCCTTACACTGTTGCATAGATTTAGGGGTTCAACTCCGGGCATCAGGCTTGTGTGGTGGTGCCTTTCCTCACTGAGTCATCTTGCTGGTCCCTGATATGCTCTAAAAAGCTGTGAGTGTTTTCCCTAGTGTTATTGAGACTTATGCAGTTTCAATAGCAAAGATACCTGGTCTTCACTAGAGAGGTAGAAACAGACTAAAGCAATAGAGTATTGAACTCAGAAACACACTCATGGGTAAACCCATTCCTTCTCTGTCCCCTCAGTTTTTAGACCTGGGAAAGCTTTTGGAACATTAGACTTCTAGACGTGGAAGCAAAAGAAATAGTCTGCTAGTTCAAACCACAGAGAGAGCAACTCCAGGTAAATTAGAGAAACCAGGGTTGCATAATTCTCTTAGGTGATGACGTGTGTTGCCTAAAGTCTTCAGGTAAGGAACCATTTCTGACTGATCACAGTGGAGCAAGACGGACACATTTGACTACATTAAATGGAAAACCAGATACATTAGAAGACATTTGTTTTATTCTAATTTGTGTTGATGTTACAAAATAATTGAGATTATGTACCTGATAAATCAAAGAGGTTTATTTGACTAATGATTCTGGTATCTAGAAGTTCCAGGTAATGACAGTGCTGTTCTGGTATGGGGCCCGGCTCCACAAGAGTAGAAAGAGACCCCATGAGAAACAGAAGGGCCAAATACACCCTTAAAAGTTCCCCACCTCAGCACAGCCACATGGAGACCTGAATTGCAGCATGTGAAATTTGGGAGGAACAGCCACATCCAAACCTTAGTAACATCATAAGAACAGGACCTACAAATCACACAGTGGGGGTGGACAATTGCTTTAATATGTAACAGAGATCCTGAAATAAATATGAAGAGACAGAGCTACTGAAAATGGGGCTACCTTGAGCATCAAAAGCACACAGGAGCACTCAGTGATGGCCAAAGGCACCAGTGGGACAGATAATAGAGGGCCACAGATGGTCCAGGCTTGCCTGTAATTACAGGCATGTATGAGTGCTTGGGTCCTATGGAAGAGCAGTATGTGCTCTTAACTACTGAGCCATATCTCTAGTTCCCCAAAGAGGTTAGAGCACTTTCATTGATTGCATCTCCAAGTGAACAGCCCCAACGAGCAGTTGGAGAGGAAGGAAAACCAGTCCGCTGTGGTGTTTGTGCAGCACAATCCTACATAGCGATGGGAAAGAGCACACTTCTGCAGCATGCAACACGGATGGCTCCCACAGATGTGTTGGATGAAATAGAACAAACCCATGGGGATGTAGTAAATGTGCCAAGGAATTCGTTGTTAGGAAATGTTCCTGTTGAGTGAGCATCACAGAGCGCTGTTGTACAGTAGGAGACAGCTACAGTGTTGCTGGGGGATGCCATCTTGAGGAACCATCATTGTAACCCTGGGGTCCACTGCTGACTAGAGCATCAGTGTGCAACATGTGGCTGACTGCATTGGTGTGAAGCTGAAACTCAGGCAGAAGTAGTAATTGATGATGAAGTCAGAGTACCAGCCCTGTGTGGGGACCTGTCCACATGCGTGGGGAGCTGGGGTTCCTCTGTCTGTTCACATGTATGGGTTTTTTGAAGTTCACTGAGCTTCATGAATGTCTCTGCACATTTTAAGTAAAGATAAGACCAGCAGAAAATGAAGGCCGTAATCTGTAGAGTACATAGACTGCACAGGCTTTGAGATGTATCATTGAGCAACAGGGACCTGTCATGCATATGGCAGAGAAAGAAAACTCATAGGTACAAGTTCTGGGATAGCCCCAGCCTCCTCTCTGTAACCTTGAAATTGCTCTTGGTCAGGACATTCCCCCAAATGTACATTTGAGGCTCTGAGACAGAAGGCGCTGTGTTTGTGTTTGAACACCTGACATCTATGATCTCAAGGTTGTAGTTTAAGGAACCCCAGAGAGTTAGTCTCTATGGAATATGTTGGTACCATATCTAAGTATTCCTCCCTGTCCTCAGAGCCCAAGGTGGTGTTTGCCAGGAAGCAGCAGGCACGCAGTGAGGTGAAGGCAGAGGCGGGGGCCAGCGCCACACTGAGCTGCGAGGTGGCCCAGGCCCAGACAGAGGTGACGTGGTTCAAGGATGGGAAGAAACTGGGCTCGAGCTTGAAGGTGCGAGTGGAGGTGTCAGGCTGCACGAGGAGGCTGGTGGTGCAGCAGGCGGGCAAGGCTGATGCTGGGGAGTACAGCTGTGAGGCCGGGGGACAGAGGGTCTCCTTCTGCCTGGACGTCACAGGTCAGTCCTTTGAGGATACCAATTTGCTCTTGTGTGGAGGTGATGGTGAACCTGGCTGATGGCCTGGAAAAACCCATCCGTCTTCATCTTGTAATGTTTCTCATGCTTACCTGCCAGTCCCATCTACACTGTGTGACAAGATGTGTAAAGATGCAGCAGGGTCATTCTTATCCAGCCACAGCACGAGCTGTCTTTCTATGTAACCATGCTTAGTTACTTTTGCTTAGCACCTATTAAAACCCACAAGTGGTCCCTGGTATCCCTGGCACTGACTTTTCCTGCTGCAGGGGCCTTGGGTAGACCAGATGTCTCCTACTTGGAGATGTTGGGACCACCAAAGCCCTCCTCAGGACTCTTGATACTCCCTGTACATGAACATGTGGCAAAATGCAGATTGAAATCTCATTACAAATGGAGAGGTCGAGGGTGGTAGGTGTGTGCAGTGATGTTGGTGACATTCGAAATGCTGCAGAAACTGTACTGATAAATGGTTAAATTCAGACCCACATATGAAAGCACAATATGAATCTTTCTTCCCCCATTATCCTCTCTTGTTTGCCTTCCTTGAGACACCTTCTCCTCTTGCACATTATATGTGTATGCAAATTTATGGATACATTTTAAAAATCTAGACTTTTGCATATGAGAAAAATGCAATATTTTTCTTTCTGCATTTGGTTTATTTCACTTAACAGGATGAACTACAATTCTCTTCTACAAATGGCACAACTTTAGTCTTTGTTACAGTGAAATAAAACTTCATAGTACATGTATCACATGTTCTTTATCCATTAGTGGACATCTAGGCTGCTTCCATGTCTTGGTTCCTGTGAGCAGGACTGCAGTACACATTGATTTGGGAGTACCTGTGGTATGTGGACTTAGGTTCTTCAGGTACACACCCAGGAGTGCTTCAAATGAATCATGTTAGTTCTACTTTCAGTTTTGTGAAGGATCTCCATACTGATTTCCATAGTAGTACACAAGTTCACTTTCTCACCATCAGTGAGTAAGAGTTCCTCTTTCCCCATATCCTGTCTAGCATCTGTCATTTGTTTTCTCACTAATGACTGGGAGGAGGTGGAATCTGGAATATCAAGGCAGTGTTTTATCCTTAATGCATATTTTAATTGAATTTTTGTGCATTTCCTACAATACATTTTAATTATATTTAGACCCTCCCCGTACTCCCATAGCTCCCCTCCAGATTTCATGCATTCTGTCATATATGTGAAGACCTATCCAGTTAAGTTTGTGTACCCAGATGTCCCTCAGTGCAAGTTCATCCATTGGAGTCTAGTCAGCCTTTCTACAGTTGCTGTCTTAAAGAATATCAACTCCCTCTCACTCAGGAATAATCAATTACCAATCGTTCTTCAACTAAGTTTGAGACCTTTTGCCTGTTTCCCTCACTCTCTGTTGGGTTTTTGTTCAGTTGAACCAGTGCCAGTCTTATGCGTGCCGTCACCATTGTTGTAAGTTCATATGAGCAGTTCCCAGAGGCCGCAAAACCTGTTTCCTTATGTTCATGCATCAACCCTGGCTCTTGCAATCTTTCTGCCCCTTTTCCACAATGGTCCCTGGGCAGGTGAGGTTTAATATATATATATATAATATATTAATAATTAATATATAATAAGGACACACACTCTACAATCTCTTTTTCAAGACAGTTTTAATGTTCATTTTCCTGATGGCTAAGGGTGTTATTTATTAATTATTTGTGTTTCTTTCTTTGAGAAGTGTCTATTTGATTGGATGACCTTTTTAGTGTTTAATTTTTTGCCTTTTGGATATTATTTCGTATGATTTGAAACCAGTTACTGTGATATCTCCAGCATTGTGTTCTGCCTGAGATCTTTTGTGCTTTCATTTGATTTTCTGTGATGATTGTGTTGAATCTGCTGATCAATTTGGGGAGCATAGACATTTTCACGATATTAATTCTGCCATTCCAAGAGCATGGAAAGTCTTTCTATCTTCTAGTGTCATCTTCAAATTATTTCTTCATCATTTTAAAGTTTTCATTGTACAAGTCTTTTATCTCCTTGGAAGGTTTACTCTTAGCTATTTTATTATTTTGAAGGGGATTTTCCCCCAGCAAGTTCATCATTAATGTGTATATATATATATATGTATATATATATATATACATATATATATAAAATAACCATGAATTTTTGTAAGTTCATGCTGAATTCTGCCATTTTGCTGGAAGTATTTATCAGATAAAGAATTTTCAGGCAGAGTCTTCAGGATCTTTCTATATCTGGAATCATGTTGTCTGTAAATAAGGATAATTTGACCTCTTCCTTTCCAAATTGTATTCTTTCTTTCTTTTTTTTAAAGGATTTTTAAAAATTACGTGTGTGTGTGTCTGTGTGTCTGTGTGTGTGTGTCGTCTGTGTGTATCTGTGTGTGTGTCTGTGTCTGTGTGTGTGTCTGTGTCTGTGTGTGTGTCTGTGTGTGTGTGTCTCTGTGTGTGTGTATCTCTGTGTGTGTGTCTGTCTGTGTGTGTGTGTCTGTGTGTCTGTGTAGCAGTATATGTTCATAAATTCAGTGTCCATGGAGACCAGAAGAGGGTATTGGATCCCCTGGAGCTGGAGTTATAGACGGTTGTGAGCCACACAATATGGGTTCTGAGATCTAAACTCTGGCCCTCTACTAGTGTGTTATGCACTCTTACTTGTGGAACCATCTCACCAGCCCTCCGTTAATTTTTTTCACTTGTCTTTTAGATTTAAAGATAGATTCTCATAGTTCAGGCTGTCCTTGAGCTCATGGTATAGCTTGGGATGCCTTTTAACTACTAATCCTCCAGCCTCTGCCTCCCAACTGCTGGAATCACAGGCGTGAGCCACCGTGCCTGACTTCATTTGACATACTGCTCTAGCTCAGACTTCCAGTCGGATGAGTGCAGAACATGTACCCCCATGTCTCACTGCTATTCTGACTCTGAAGGGAATGCTTTCAGTATAATGTTGGTTGTAGGTTTGTCACCACTAGCCTTTATTATGTTGAGTTATATTCCTTTCATATCTAGTTTAATCAGAAATTTTTATCCTGAAACATAATTTCACTTTTCAATGACATCTATTGATATGTTCGTGTGATTTTTGTTCCAGAAGCTATGTGTGTGACATAATATATCTATAGATTTGTGTTTGTTGAGTCATCTTTGCATTCCTAGAATGAGACCAACTTAATTATGCTGTATAGTCTTTTAAACGTAATATTGAATTTTATTTGCAAGCCTTTTATTGAGAATTTTTGTGTCTATGTTCACAAAAATTGATCTATTGTTTTCTTTCTTTCTTTTTTAATGGATTCTTTCAAAACTTTTAAATTTATTATTTTTATTTTATATGTACAAGAATATTGCCTACATGCATGTAAGTGCACCCATCTTGTGCAATGCCGGTGGAGGTCAGAAAAGGGTGTTGGATCCCCTGGAACTGGAGTTATAGATGGCTGTTAGCCATCATGTGGTGCTGGTAACCATACTTGGGTCTTCTGCAAGATTAACCAGTGTTCCTAGCCCCTGAGCCATCTCTCTAGCCCCTTTTCAATGATTCTTCTCTTTTGGTGTCATGATAATACTGGCTTAATAGAATGATGCTGGTAGTGTCCCTTTTCATTTTATGGAGAAGTTTGAGTATGACTGTGTGCTCTTTTCTGGAGATCTGAGTGCATTGGGCTTTTCTTTGCTGAGAGAGTTTTATTATTGCTTCAACCTCATTGCTCCTTATACCTCTGTTTAAAGTCTGTGTCCTCTTGAGTCAGTCTTGGGAGGCTATATATGTCCAGAAATTTATCAGTTTTTGGAGGTTTTCCAATTTTTTTGGAATATAACTTTTCAAAGTATTCCCTAGTGAGTTACATTTGGTGGCCTGGGCTGTTACCTCTGTTCTTAGAAGGTGGAAGCAGAAGGCTGAAGAGTTCAAAGTCTGGCCTTGGCCTCATAGTGAGTTTGAAGCTAGCCTGACTACTGAGATTTTGTTTCAAAAAACCCCAAAACCCTCAACCCCACAAACAAACAAACCTGAACCCCACTCACCTCCCATTTAAAACAAAACCCCTAAAGTGCTCCTTAATGGTCTTCTGCGTTTCACTGGAGTTGGTTCTGTCAACTCCCCTCTCATCTCTAAGTTTATGAGCGTATTCTCTTCTTTTTAGTTTGGAAATTTTTTGTTGATCTTGTTTGAAGAACCAGCTCTTTGTTGCCCTGATTCTCTGTTTTGTTAGCTTCCATTTCATGAATTTCTGTGCTCATTCTTCCCATCTACTGATTGAATTTGGCTTATTCTTGTCTTTCTTTTTTAAATAAATATTTTATTTATTGTTTTTATTTTATGTCTGTGAGCAGATTGCCTATATGTGTGTAAGTGCACCTATGTCATGCAGTGCCCTCAGAGATCAGAAGAAGGTGTTGGATCCCCTGGACCTGGAGTTATGGATGGTTGTTAGCCACCATGTTGGTGCTAGGGACTGTACCTGAGTCCTCTGTTAGAGCAGCCAGTGCCCTTAACTGCTGAGCCTTATCTCCAGCCCCTATTCTTGTTTTTCTGATGCCTTGAGGTGTACTGGGTTATTTCTTTGGAGACCTCTGTGATTGAATTCTTTATTAGTGTGCAAAGTAGTATGTATTGATAGAGTGGGATGCTGACATCACCCGTTATCACTGTGTCAGGAAATATCAGTTTTTATGTGTTAGTGTTTGTTAATTGAAAGTGATTGCCTGGACAATCTGCATATGTGTTTATAATTATTATATATTTTTGATTGATTGCTGCCTTTATTAATATGCGGTGTACTTTTGAATCTCTTCTGACAAATTTGGGTTGAAATCAACTTGCCAGGATGTAAAGATAGCTGTTACTACTGGCTTTTGTTTGCTTCATACATTCACTTTTGCCCGTTCATGCTCCAGTCTGCGTGTCTACCAGTGAAGAGCGTTTCTTGTTAACAATAGTTGGGTTTCACTCTTTAGTCTACTGGGCTTGTCTGTATCTTTAAAAAATATTAAATTTATTTTTATTTAATATGTATGAATGTTTTGCCTGCATGTATGTAAGTGCATCATGTGTGTGTCTGGTGCCTAAGAAGGCCAGAAGAGGATGTCAGAGCTCCTGGAACTGTTACAGATGGGTGTGAGTTGTCATGTGGGTGCTGGAAACCAAACCCATGTCTTCTGCAATAGCAGCATGTGTCTTAACCATTGAGCCATTTTCCCAGCCTCTCATTCTTTTTCTTCTTCTCCCCTTTTTACAGTAAAGATTTATCTTCCAGTCAAACCATCCAGGCTCTTTCCCTATGTGGCCTTCCAGACCTTGACAGGGTCTCTTATCCTGTGCATCCCTTTTTGTCCTCAGAGCCCAAGGTGGTGTTTGCCAAGGAGCAGCAGGCACGCAGTGAGGTGAAGGCAGAGGCAGGGGCCAGCGCCACACTGAGCTGCGAGGTGGCCCAGGCCCAGACAGAGGTGACATGGTTCAAGGACGGGAAGAAGCTGAGCTCGAGCTCGAAGGTGCAAGTAGAGGCGTCGGGCTGCGTGAGGAGGCTGGTGGTGCAGCAGGCGGGCAAGGCTGATGCCGGGGAGTACAGCTGTGAGGCCGAGGGACAGAAGGTCTCCTTCCGCCTGGACGTCACAGGTCATTTGTTTAAGGAAACTGACTTTGCTTGTTCGGATGTGATGCTGAAACCTACTAATAAGCCAAAGACCCAGGCACTACTACAGGGCACCTTGTGATCTTTACCATTGTGCGCTCTCTCTCTCTCTCTCTCTCTCTCTCTCTCACACACACACACACACACACATGCACACACGTACCCCCACTCACTCACTTAGTACTTAGTTGTGTGAGCAGGGACAGGGTAGATGTGACTGGAAGGGAGGGTGCTGCCCTCTTCCCAGACGGTGTACTCTTATCATGCACTCTTAGCAGTGTCCCTAGGTCTTCCTTTGTCTGGTACTTGGGACGGGTAGATATGTCTCTCCAGGTTGTGTGAATGTCTGAGTGTCTACAGTTCCTTTATT
The DNA here is from genome assembly GCA_035773235.1 of Eospalax fontanierii. Classification (NCBI taxonomy): domain Eukaryota; kingdom Metazoa; phylum Chordata; class Mammalia; order Rodentia; family Spalacidae; genus Eospalax; species Eospalax fontanierii. The sequence continues at coordinate 671,100 of CM069546.1, forward strand.
TTTTTTAATCCACCAACACATGAGCATTCTTACTCATGAGAAGTGTTTCCATTGAATTTAAATAAAACTAGGGAATTTTGACGCTTAATCATACATGGAATTTCTTGCAACAGAAATCTGACTTATTGTAGTTTCAGGAGTCTAGACTCTCCTTCCTCATTTCCCAGTGTAGTGGTCTCTGTGTGTGCTGAATTTCAATTTGCATTGCTCTGCAGTATCTGTGTGTAGTAAAGAGAGAGCAGAGGTCTGTGGGTGTGCTCCTGTGAGCTGGAAGTCTTGTCCTCCAAAAGCAACTTTGAGTATTAGTGTTGGCCCTCTCCTCAGAGTTTCACTTAGAAAAAGAGAAGGGGCTCATGGGATGCCTCCACCCTTGAGAGGCGAGATGAGTTCCTCTGTAGTTTTCTGGAGCAGTGCTAGGTTCGTGGAATTCCCTCAGTGTTTGTCTGCACCTCTCTGGAGCATCAGGCGCTCTTCTCCCTTCACCCAGGAGTCTTTTCTTGACTGACTTCTGTGTGCTACTAGATAACATTTCAGTGTCCCCTTTGTTGGAACCAGTTTATGAGCTGTGAAGATACCAAAAACAAGCCCATAAAATAACAACCTTCAGAGAATATGATAAATTTAAAAATTATTGGCATTTGGCCATTTCTTAGAAGTCTATATCAAAAGTGACACAAGAAGAAACAGAAATCTTGAATGGTCCTAAAGTCTCTTTTAAACAGATTCATAAAAAACAATTTATCAAAGAGAAGACAGGTACTCCATCATGGCTTTGGGATAAATGTTCTGGGAAGAAATGATTAGTTCTGGTGCTTTACTACACAATGAGACAACTCTAGTTGACAATAATGTGCAGTGCTCTTCCAAGCAGCTAAGAGGATTTTGTATGTTCTCACAAAGAAATGATAAATATTTGATTTATAAATATCTGATTATCCTGTTATGATTATAATATAGACATATATTGAAACATCACATTCTGCCCTATAAAATATGCAATTTTTTGTTAATTATAAAAAAAAATCATTCCACACTCATTGCTAGTCTTTTAGATAGAAGGAAAAAGAAATGCTACCTCCCAACAGTTGCCTTTAGAAAGTAGATAGAGACCACATCGAGGAATATAATTTGAATTAAAATTACCAGCCAATCTACAAGATACTAGAGAACTGAACTCAGCAATACGTCAAAGACAATGCACAGACTGAGGTTACAAACTGGTTTAGCTCTAGACACACACACATAAAGCATTAAAAGTTATGATGTGATTAGGGCAAATGAAAAGATTTTGTGAGTGTCCCAATCAATGCAAAATAGAAGTGTCTGGTGAATCTTGAGTTCATACTTGTTAACATTCACTATCAGTTTATACCATGAAATTCTTTAGAAAGATTTTTTTTTGGAGACAGAGTCTCACTATGTAGCCTTGGCTGACCTGCAACTCACTATGTAGATCAGGCAGGCCTCAAATTCAGAGATCCATCTGCCTCTGCCTCCTGAGTACACCACCCAAACTTGCCACAAAGTTATTATCAGTATACATAGAAATATGCTTAATTTGACAAATACTACAAAAAAACACCTGGTAATGTCACATTTAAAGAGGTTCTTGAAGGATTTGCATTTGAGATAGGGAACAAGACCAGGAAGCCCACTGTCACCATCCATCTGACACAGGCAGCAGAGTGATGACATGAAGGATTCAAATTGAAGAGAACACACAGGGGCCCTACATTGTGTGAAAGCCAATTAAGAAAAATGCCAAAGATGAATTAATACAGTTTGTAAAAAAGTCACGAAAAATGACTGTTACTGAACTTGGAGTTACGGTCTGAGCCCCAAGCAGTATGGCCACCGGTCCTCAAGAAGCCAAATGAAGCAACCTAATGAGAGTGAAAAGTGGAGACAGGAGAGATGCTCAGCAGTTAGAGTTACTTACTCCCCTCTTAAAAAAAAAAAGTGTGCAAGTGTTTGAGCACCAAGTGTGTGCAGGAGAGTAGGAGGCCAGAATAGGGTGTCATATCCCTGAAATGAGTTACAGACAGATGAGCATTCATATGAACACCAGGAACTAATTCAGGTCCTCTGCAAGAGCAGCAAGTACATGCGGAACTGGAGAGGTAGCTCAGAGGTTAAGGAAACATGCCACCCTGCAGCTGTGGTGGGATATCTGAACTCGTCTGTGTGTGTGTGTGTGTGTGTGTGTGTACACGCGTCTGTACACATGCTCAGAGTCTCTCTGGGACTTTGGCCTGCTAAACCTAGACAGTGTCTGACTCTGTGCTTCTCTTTTTGTCCCCAGAGCCGAAAATGGTGTTTGCCAAGGAGCAGCAGGCACGCAGCGAGGTGAAGGCAGAAGTGGGGGCCAGCGCCACACTGAGCTGCGAGGTGGCTCAGGCCCAGACAGAGGTGACGTGGTTCAAGGATGGGAAGAAGCTGGTCTCAAGCTCGAAGGTGCGAGAGGAGGCGTCCAGCTGCGCGAGGAGGCTGGTGGTGCAGCAGGCGGGCAAGGCTGATGCCGGGGAGTACAGCTGTGAGGCCGGGGGACAGAGGGTCTCCTTCCGCCTGGACGTCACAGGTAAGTGTTGTGACACTAAGTTAGCTCATGGGGGGTTTGTGTGAGCTTGCATTTGTGGCCCAGATAGATCCAAGTCTACCTGGTGTTTTTCCCACTGAATGTCTTATATGCATCTCCCCCGCACCTACTCCTGATGGTCTGTCTCATTCTTATGGCAGGGCCAGGTGGACTTGGTGGACCCATGTTCTGCATTCCAATGCCCTTTGTGGTGTATAGGATTGAAGTGACCTAGTATGTCTCTCTAGGGCTCCTCTCACAGCTTTCTGGGCTTTCACCCAGCTGCACACAAGTCATATCTAGAGATATTTCAACCATTTCAGCTAGGATGAGAGGAATTTCATCCACTCACTCATATGTAATACACTGTCAATGTTGAATATGGTGCTGTCAGGTTTCACTTAGGTCTTATAGAACAGTCTCCCCTCTTCCCCTGAATATAGATGTTCTGTCCAACTTTTTTTCTTTTGAGACAGGGACTCCCTGTCCCTATCTGGCCAGGGTCTCACTATGTAGATCAGCTGGCCTCAATCTCACAGAGATCTGCCTATCTCTTCCTCCCAAGTGCTAGGATTAAAGGCATGTACCACCGTGCCTGACTCATCTGTCCAATTTTACATCATAAACTAGACCTGTGACTCATGGCTCTTCTGTATAAAGCACACACAGAACTGTGGTGTGTCTGTGTGTGGGGGGGTATGTTTGCGTGTGTTTGTGTATGTGTGTATATCTGCACATTCTGCTCCCTTCCTATTCAGTGAGATTGGGGTCACACCAGGGTCTCACACAGCCTAAGTGTGTGCATTACCACTGTGCTGCATCCTACCCAAGCTCAAATATTCTGTATGAGAATTCTCTCTTGGAATGTGTTCAGAGGTTTAGATGGAAAGGTCTGAGTAGCTCATGAGGCCATGCACACTTTGCTGACACGAGTCATTGTTGTCTGCAGATTGCATTTCATAGCCTTCGCTAACAGTTCTCCTCCTCTTCTTGTCTGATTCAACAAACTGTGGGGCCAGCTTCATTTCCTTTTGTTCAGAAAGTTGAACTCCAGTGAGTGCTGGCGGTGGCCAGTGGTGACACTCAGGGCTGCCATCGAGCAGCTGGTGTGCCAGCACTGCTGAACATCCCTCATTCCTAACCCCCTGTGCTCCAAGATTAGAAAGCTTTTTTCAGTGCCGACAGGACATCAAGTGACAAAATTCTACCATAGCTGGACATGGTGGTCTTCTTGGAAGGCAGAAGCAGGTGAAACTCTGCGAGTTTGCGGTCACCCTGATCCACATAGCAAGTTCCAGGCCAGACAGTGCTACGTAGTAGGACCTTGTCTCAAAAAAAAAAAATAATTCTACACCATGAAACTCTTTTGTGTGCAAAACTATTTAAAATATTTTATAAGATTAAGGCTGGTGAGATGTGTCAGTGGATAAGGCAGCTGCTGTGCAAGCCCGACAGCCTGAGTTCAGTGTAAAGGCGGGAGCAGAGAGTTAACGTCACGAGTTGTCCTCTGACCTCCACATGAGAACTATAGTTTGTGCACCTACACTCACACATATAGTCATACAATAACTTTTAAAACTTATGTGAAAATATACCCAGGCTTCATGCTTACCATATAAATGAAACATATGTGAATTCTACGCTAAGGCTTTGGTCTTATCCTCATGAAATATAAATATTCCAACATCCAAAAATATCTGAAATCTGAAATACTTCTGGTCCAACGACTTTCAGGTAAGGGTTATAATGAATATAATGATTTGGGCATTGTGTAGACCAAAATCTACAATATTTACCTTTTCACATTGTTTTGGTAGATTATGATCTTATTTTATGCAAGTAAATTTGGAAAGTTTAAAAAAGTTGTCCAGTTTCTATAAAATCAGTACTGACCCAAGATTAACTAAACACCTCATGCAGGCCTGTTACAGAGTGGAACCTGTCACTGAGAAACCAGGAAACCAGGGTGCAACAGGGGCCTGTTCTTCCAGATATCGTAGAAGTTATTTATTCCCAGAGACTTCTTTAGAGATGAGGAAAAGGGGATACATCCCTTATGCTACTTATCTAAGCATCCTTATATCATTACTAAAATCTGGATGATAGGAACTCTTATTTTAGGTCAATCTATTATGAGTATTGAGGTCAATTTGGGAAACAAAATACTAATGAGCCGACCTCAGTGATGTGTGTAGAGAATTGTATCCTGTGAATGAATTCATAGCTCAAGGTCTTTATGAATCCATTTGCTAAGTTTTTGTCAGAGAATCTAAGCCACCAGGAAAAGATAGGAAAGCGTCACTGCACACAGACTGCCAAATCCACAACGCTATCCAGGGTGCCACGAGAGTCAATGAGAGGTAGTGACTCAGGCATGAGTAAGAGCCTTGAGGAGGAACACACATGTGTGGCCAGAAAGATTAGAGGTTCTCCACCACCAAGACGAGGTAGTAAGGGCCACTTGTGGCCCAAGCTGTCCTCCAGATGCTGTGGCTAATGGTGGTCAGGGCAGGTGAGGGGAGGAAGACTTGAATACTCTCAGATCTGGTGAGAATGTATCCTACACAGTCCTGTCGGAGACCCTGTGTTGGGGCAGGTGCACCTATCTTAAGGTTCCTAGATTTTTCCCTGAGACACACACACACACACACACACACACACACACACACACACACACACACGCACTGAGAACAGCCCATGCAACACGGGCAGGATATGTAGATAAACTGGTTTTGTGTTGACAGGTGCTGGGACTTTACCTCAGAACACTACGAGCAGAACCTGTTAACTGCCCAATCCAAGTCTTTCCCTGAGTGGCCTTTCTAATCTAAATGGCATCTCTGACCCTGTGCTTCCCCATCTGTCCCCAGAACCCAAGGTGGTGTTTGCCAAGGAGCAGCAGGCACACAGCGAGGTGAAGACAGAGGCGGGGGCCAGCGCCACACTGAGCTGCGAGGTGGCCCAGGCCCAGACAGAGGCGACGTGGTTCAAGGACGGGAAGAAGCTGAGCTCGAGCTCGAAGGTGCGAGTGGAGGCGTTGGGCTGCGCGAGGAGGCTGGTGGTGCAGCAGGCGGGCAAGGCTGATGCCGGGGAGTACAGCTGTGAGGCCGGGGGACAGAAGGTCTCCTTCCGCCTGGACGTCACAGGTCAGTGTTCAGTTACCAAGTTAGTCTGCGTTCAGATGCTGGGAACCTGCCCAGTGGTCCAGACAAACCCCAAAACTTTTTCCATTAGATGCCATTTCCATATATCTTCCACTCTCCTCTGTCAAACTGCTTATTTCATGCTGCGATGTTTGTGTTTGAGAGAGGTGGGTGTTGGGAAACCAGTTTCCCTTTAGAGGCTGTAACTGGGTCACATTCACAACTGAGCGTCTGCGTTCTTTCTGTTATACTTTGTCTCTTAATATCTCCCACCATTCTGCCTGCCATTTTATACTCATGGCTGAACTCAGGGAATTTATGCGTCTTGAGTTTGTCCTACATGGTGATGCTTAGTTGTATGTTCCTAGAACCTATCTGGTTGTCTTTGTTGGTTGGTACTGTGTGTGCATCATTTGGTTGTTGGTTGTAAGTTGGTGATGTGACTCTCACCTGGGAGAGGTGGGCTTCCTTAGACTAGAAGTACTGGAATTTTCCAGGATCTCTTCCAGAGCCACATGTGATTGTTCATGACCAGAGGTATTTGAATCCCATTGACCAAAGGTAAAGATATGCCCTAGGCCAGCTACTCAGTCATGCCTGTAGAATGTCTCAAGACCATCTTGGTGATCTCAGAGCTTTCTTTGTCCCATGATCCCGTTTGCTCCCTTCCTGTGATATAGAAGGTTCCCGCACACCCAACTTTGGAGAACACTGCCTATGGATGTTTTCACTGCTCAGGCAATGTGTACAAAACAGACACTGCTGGAATATATACTATCAGTGTGGAATGATCTTTCACCTGCTCTTGGTATCTTTGATCAGAACATTCTCTGTCAGAGCTGACCTTGGAGGCTGACATATAAAGCTCCCATGGAGAAGTGGTGCTGTGCAGCCGTGGTGCTGCAGGAGTCGCCATTGAGTGGTGTGGCGGGTGAATCTCCCGGCATCTCCCTGGTGACTGGGTAGCCCGGTCCTCTGACTGGTGATGGAGATGCTTGAAAAACACACTTTAAGAGGCTTAATACTATGTTCTCAGGGGTTGCACCCTTGATTTTGGCCTTTAGGTGCTGCCACATCAGTGTGTGTTGTGTCTGTAGACATTCCTTGATGTGCTTGGGAGTTGGTTCCAGGACCCTAGGTAGAAGCAATATCCTGAGGTGTGCCCATCCTTTATGCACAAGAATGATGTGTTTGTATGTAACCTGCACAGGCTCTTTATGTTTTCTTTTTTCTTTTTATTCTATGTGTATGAGTGTATTGCCTATGAGTTATGTAAGTGTAACTCATGTCATGCAATGCCCATGGAGGTCAGAAGAAGGTAGTGGATCCCCTGGAACTTGTGTTACAGACAATTGTTATCTGCCATGTGAGTGTTGGGAACATACTGGGTCCTCTGCAAGAGCAGCTAGTGCTCTTAACTCCTAAGCCCCCGTCTCTCCAGCTCCATGTTTTCTTTTTCTTAAGATTTATTTTATTCTATTTAAAAAAGTATGTATATATGTTTATGTCTATGTGTGGATATGGGCTTATGAGTGCAGTGCCCACAAAGTCAGAAGATGGTGTCAGATCCCTTAGAGTTGGAATTCAAGGTGGTGAAGAGCCTGACATGGAAACTGCACCGGGTCCTCTGCAAGAGCCACCAGTGCTCATTACTGCTGAGTCCTTTCCCCGTATGCTCTGTCCATGTTAGCTGATGTCTGCATTAATCACAGCTGGTACAATGTAAGTGCTGTGCAGATAGTGGCTCCTCTGTGTTGGCCAGGGAATGATGACAGGAGGGAAGTCCATGATCAGCATAGATGCAGGTTTTTCCCCAGTATTTTCTATTTGCTGCTGCTGAATCCACGATACAGAGGGCCGGCTGTACATTTAGGTTTGAACATGAAGAATTAGCAAAAAATCCCCTTGGCATAAAATCACAAATGATAAATAAAAATGTATTGAAAATTGAAAAGCAATTACCTTAGGGCTAGAGAAAAGTTCCCAGAACCCACATGGTGGCTAACAACTATTCATAATTCCAGTTCCAGGGGATCTGATGTCCTCTGGATCACACTGCATCACTTCTCCATGGGAGCTTTATACGTCTGATGCAAGCCTGGGTGCACTTACATACCTGCAGGCAAAATACCCATATACACAAAATAAAATGAATAAATAAAAATTTAAATCATTTACCATCTCATATTCTGAAAGGTGTCTGATAGAATTTCTTATGAATTTTTTACATAAATAAACAGGTTTCTATTACAGTGAAGAAAAGAACTACAGGAAAAACAGCTGACATGCCGCCTCAGGTAGGAGGTTTGCCTTGGAGATCAAAACAAGACCAGGAGCCCTGTCTTTGCCCAGTGCAGCAGGGAGGATGCTGAGGTGTAGCCTGTGTGAAGCAAGAATGGTACTGGAGGTACCAGGTCTCAGGACAGTGCTCCAAAGAGCCTGTGCAGGGAGCAGCTCCGACGGCAGAAGATGATCTGGTTTGTGCTGAGAGACTCCGGGCTTTTCCTGAGCACAGCAAGCACAGACGCTGGAGGACGATCTGCTGTCCATTTTCCTCATCTAAGCTCTTTACTTGTGTGGCCTCCCTGACCTAGACAGTGTCTGACCCTGTGCTTCCCCATATGTCCCCAGAGCCCAAGGTGGTGTTTGCCAAGGAGCAGCAGGCACGCAGCGAGGTGAAGGCAGAGGCAGGGGCCAGCGCCACACTGAGCTGCGAGGTGGCCCAGGCCCAGACAGAGGTGACGTGGTTCAAGGACGGGAAGAAGCTGAGCTCGAGCTCGAAGGTGCGAATGGAGGCGTCGGGCTGCGCGAGGAGGCTGGTGGTGCAGCAGGCGGGCAAGGCTGATGCCGGGGAGTACAGCTGTGAGGCCGGGGCTCAGAAGGTTTCCTTCCGCCTGGATATTGCAGGTATCAACTTGGCCTTGTATGGAGGTGGAGAGGTTCTGGTCTGTCACCCTGACCAATCTTTTCTCCTTTACTTTAACAATCATCTCTCTCATTTCCTAACCTTCCTCCATCCTGTGATGGGATGGCCTGCTGGGATGAAGATTTGAGGGTGGAAGAGGTGTCCATTTCATAAGCCCTGAATGGCATTTTTTTGTGGGAAATCCTGCGTAACAGTCCCAGTACCAGTGTGCTGCCGCACGGTGTCTGAAAGTCTGGCTGAATCCAATGCATGGTCTTAGTAGTTGTCAGGTATCTGTCCCCTGAGGAGCTGGCAATGCCCTCCCATTGTTTGTGTGGCAACTTCCATATGCTCCCATCCCACAGTGCACGTCAGCTGGGGTCACTGAACTTGAGTTAGGGACAGTTTGGGTTGTATAATGCCTGAAAGTATATATAAAGTGAACTATGGACTATAAAATTTTAGTGTTCTGGATTCCCCTCATTTCTGTGGAATGGGAGCTCTCAGTGACCTATCTGCAGCAAACCCTATGAGCCTGTTTTGTTGTGATGTCTGTGCTGCGGGAGCAAGAATTGGAGCATAGGCATACATGTGCCAGCAACCTTTAGTATAACTTTAGGGTTAGTGGGGTATAGTTCAGTGGATGGAGTGCTGGCGCAGCATGCAGGAGGTCCTGTGTTCCAGCACCGCATAAAGGGGGTGCCGTGGTGCACACCTGTAATCCCAGTACTTAGAAGGTGGAGGTAGGAGGATCAGGAGTTCAAGGTCACGTCCAACTATATAGTGAGTTTGAGGCTTACCTGGGCTACATGAAATCCTGTCTCAACTTACCTCTCTTCCCTTCTGCCAAAAGAGTTTAGAGGGCTGGAGAGATGGCTGTGCAGTTACGAACACTGTCTGCTCTTGCAGAGGACCTGGGTTTGGTTCCCAGCCCAGGCATAGTGACTGACAACTATCCTTGCCTCCAGTTCCAGGGGATCTGATGCTCTCTCCTGGCCTCCACAGGCATTGTACAACATGGATGCACTTACACATATGCAGGCAAAACACTCATACTCATAAAATAAAAATAAATAAAAAATTTAAAGAGAGTATAGCTTTAAAGCAAATACCACTTGTCTTCAGCTAGGCACTGGAGCTCAGGAATGGTGAGGGACGAGAGGCTTCTGCCATGTCTGCTTGTTCTTAGCCGGCTGCAGCTGATGGTGTAGCTGCATTCGTTTCAGAGCATTTCAGACTCAGTGCAGGGCTTCCCTGCTCAAAAAATGTCTGAGACAGGAAAAGGTTTGTCTTGTCAGGTGGATCAGGGTTGGGCTGCAGTCCCGAGCCCAACTCCAGGGGCCGCCACGTGCCAGTACTCTTCCTGCCTTCCACAAACAGCTGTCTGTTGAGATGCCTTTGTGGAAATGTTATTTTAAGAGTATATGACAAAACATTTGATGGTAATAAATCCTAGATTGACAGCGTAGCTGCTTTCAGGTAGACTATGTGAAAACTGATGTAAAAGCAAGGAGTGCTCACATACCCTATGGATTTTAAATAAATGGACTAAAGAAATCTTTCAATACATTTTTTGGAGAAAATACATCAGTTACTGAAAACAGTTATTCCAGGTTCATGGAGATTTTCGTAAAGAGCAGAAGAAGGCAGGAAGCTCCTAAATCATTTTGTGTAGCAAGCCCTGGTTCTAAGATTTGACTGGGAGTGTAGGGAGATGTCAGAATGAAAAGACCCCGTGTGAATCCCGGCACAGTGTTGGCAGCGTGAATTCAGCAAGACGGCCTTTGCTGCATGAAGCCTGCAGCCTTCCGTCAAGGCAGAGAAGGTCTGTCCTTCACAGCCAGGTCTTCACCTTGTGTGGGTTCCCTGACCTAGAAAGTGTCTGACCCTGTGCTTCCCCATCTGTCCCCAGAGCCCAAGGTAGTGTTTGCCAAGGAGCAGCAGGCACGCAGCGAGGTGAAGGCAGAGGCAGGGGCCAGCGCCACACTGAGCTGTGAGGTGACCCAGGCCCAAACAGAGGTGACGTGGTTCAAGGACGGGAACAAGCTGGACTCGAGCTCGAAGGTGCGAGTGGAGGCGTCGGGCTGCGCGAGGAGGCTGGTGGTGCAGCAGGCGGGCAAGGCTGATGCTGGGGAGTACAGCTGTGAGGCTGGGGGAGAGAAGGTCTCCTTCTGCCTGGATGTCACAGGTGAGTGTTGTGACACTAAGTTAGCTCACGAGGAGGTGATGACTGGCTCATGCCATGACTGACTCTGGGACTCTGGGAGACTCTGAGCCTGTCTCCTCACTGCTCCCCACTTTGCATGTTTAGGCCTGTGTCACGGCTGATCCTGGACTCTGTCTGTTTCACGTTGTCTCTTTACCTTTCCCCTCTTCCCATGCCCATGTCATCCTGTGTTGGGCAGACACTGAATGTGAAGTGTGTCCTGGGAAGTTTGGCTGGCTCCTTCCTTCTTGCATGCCTGGAGAGACTTTCTTGAGCTGGGAACTTCATCTTTGTCAAGTTTCTGGTTCTGCCCAGAGTCTTCCTGATGCTCTTTGGGGTCATTTTTTCACCTGAGTGTGACCAGGTATCCTCATCTGGGATCCATGCGCAGGCTGCTTTGGGGTTCTGTGCTCCCAGATGTACCCCAAGAGTATTCTCCTGGTCAGTACTCTTTTAAAATCTCTGCACCTGGTTAGGGGAAATTCTTCCTCCTAATAATACTCAGAGTCATCTTCAGATTGAGCTTCAGGTCATCCAAGGCTTGGGGTCTGGCAGCTCTTCCCACTGTCCATGGAGCCTTCTGTGCACCCTGTGTGGTAGTGCCCATGTCCACGGAGGACCAAGAATGCAAGATCCTGTGACACACAGTCCTGAGCTTAAGAACTTGCTTTAGGGAAGCCATAGGGAAGAAACCAATCAACAGGGAGCTAGGCAGGAAAGCTTAGAAATGACTGTTCTTGTCAAAGCGAAGTTCTCTTGGGGTATGAGAGCCAAAGCATTCATGAAAGAAGAGAAACATTTCATCTGCCAGTTGTCAAGACCTATGGAAACTGTTGTGAAGAAGATGTGGAAACAGGAGGACTGGCAGGCCAATGGTGATCAGACCACACAACCCTTCATATGTGTATAGGAACCATAGTTACAGCAGGTATAGCGGTACACGCTTTTAACCCCAGGACTCTGGAGGCAGAGACAGGTGGATCGCTGTGAGACTGAGGCCAACCTGGTCTGCATAGCCAGCTGGGGCTATAGAGAGACCAGTCTCAAACACTCTCTCTCCCCCATAAGAAAGTGCAGTTGCAGTGACCGTGTCCCTCACACAGACACCCACATCCAGTTTTGACAGACTCTATTGTGAAGGAAAAACAAGCTCTGAGCTTCAATAAGATATAAATGTACTCAGCACAGACAATAATCAACATTTTGTCTCTACTGAAACTCCATGCTGGTGAATCTTAGATCTGCAGTTTATGTCATCAGAAGTCTCTCTGTGAGAGAAAAGGCAGATGGGGAAGACACTGCACTCAGCAGTCACAGCCCGAGTATGCGGATATGTAGAGGGCTTAAACAGGACACTGAAAGGGGCAGAAACGTTATCAGTCACTGAGTGAATGTCATACCATGGCAGACGAAGCCCTAGTGGCCAGAAGCAGGAAGGCCCCCCTCCACGAGGCAGCAACACAAGGTAGAACCCAGATGGGCCAGGCCACCTCCTCAATGCAGTGATTGTCTATAGTCAGAGCAGGCAGAGGTGTGGGGCCTCAGGGCTCAGTTCTGTGAGCATGCATCCTGCACAGTCCTAGGGGAGACCCTCCATTGTCACCGAGGAGCAAATGCCCGTGTGTCCTGACCCTGCAGCAACCTGTAACAGAGACTGTCACAGGTCTTGTGCAGCAGTGTTGGGACGTGTGGGTGAACTGTGGCTTTGTGTGAGAGATGCTGGGCTTCTGGGCACAGTGAGTGCAAGGCAGGAGGAAGTTCCACCATTCAGGCACCCTAGTCAAGTCTTTTCCACCCTCATGTGGCCTTCTCATCCTCAGTGTCTCTGACCCTGTGTGTCTCCATCTGTCCCCAGAGCCCAAGGTGGTGTTTGCCAAGGAGCAGCAGACACGCAGCGAGGTGAAGGCAGAGGCGGGGGCCAGCACCACACTGAGCTGCGAGGTGGCCCAGGCCCAAACAGAGGTGACGTGGTTCAAGGACGGGAAGAAGCTGAGCTCGAGCTCGAAGGTGCGAGTGGAGGCGTCGGGCTGCGTGAGGAGGCTGGTGGTGCAGCAGGCGGGCAAGGCTGATACTGGGGAGTACAGCTGTGAGGCTGGGGGACAGAGGGTCTCCTTCCTTCTGGATGTCACAGGTGGGTGTCATTGTGTTCAGGGGACATGGTAGTGCAAACCTTTAGTCTCAGCCCTTAGAGAAACTGACTACTCAGGGGAACAAGGTTTCTTGTCCAACTCTGGTGGCCTTGGGTGCTGTGCTGTGTGATTCTCCTTTCACTCCCCACCATCCCCTGCTGTCCAAGAATGGAGCCCCTTTCCACATTGCCAGCATCTCCTGGAGCAGTTCCTTTTGTCCACCTCCATTATCTTCTTCATGAGTTCTGTTGCTATGGCTTCTTTAGCTGCAGAAGTACCCCAAGTGCTCAGGCTGCGTCTGTGGGCTTCCACCATGATGTCAGGCTAGAACAGTTGTGCTCTTGGCTGTTATCTGCCCTTCCCCTGTGCAGTGCTGGCCTGTGGAATGAGGCCTCTTTGGGGACCAGGGATCCTGGGCTCCGGGACAGAGCTGGTAGCATTCAAGCATGTGATCCCAAGTGGCTCTTTCTAGATATCCTAGCTCATTCCTGGTAGCTTAGGTGACACATCCGTTAGTTGAACAGAGAGGCAGCAGCTAGGACTGTTATGGGAGGGCCATGCATGCTGGTCCTCACTCTCACGCCAGCTCACTACCTATTAGAACCAGAACCTGAGCCCCAAGTGCCAGAGAGACCCAGCCGCAGGGAGCCTCTAGTGGTTAAGGAACACGAAGACATCATCCTGACTGCCACATTGGCTGCACCATCTGTGGCTGCTGTGACTTGGCTCAAGGATGGAGTGGAGATTCGTCGCAGCAAGCGGCACGAGACCACCAGCCTGGCCAACACTCACACCCTGACCGTACGAGGTGCACAGGCACTGGACAGTGCAATCTACAGCTGCCGTGTGGGCACGGAGGGCCAGGATTTCCCAGTGCAGGTGGAGGGTAAGCAAGAGTCGGGTCTTCTGTTGGGTCTGTGTCTGCCCTCGAAGACCAGCAGGTACTGTCCATAGCAGGGCACGGATGGGGACTCAGACACCAGGCCGTCCATACAGGGTTCTGACTGACGTTTCCTTCTGCCTGCAGAGGTGGCCGCCAAGTTCTCTAAGCCTTTGGAGCCCATCACAGGGGAGCTGGGCGGTACAGTGAAGTTAGTCTGTGAGCTGAGGCCTGAGCAGGCTGAGGTGGTGTGGCACTGTGGGAGCACTCAACTGCGGGAGAGCAAGCGCTTCCAGATGACATCTCAGGGCCCTGTGCGCACGCTGACTGTGTCTGGCCTGAGAGAGGAGGATGCAGGAGAATATGTGTGCGAGAGCCGTGATGACCGCACCAGCACTCTGCTCACCATCAAAGGTACCAGTGGGTGAGCTGGGCTGGCTTCGGGCAGAGGAGGGCCTTCCATGTGTCTGCCTGGGGTCTCCATGGAGCCCCTTCTGTGGCCTCTCAAATGGAACTTCCCTCTACAGTGCCCCGAGTTGTCAAGTTCACATCTGGACTGAGTGCTGTGGTTGCAGAAGAAGGCCGAGAGGCCACCTTCCAGTGTATAGTGTCCCCCAGCAATGCAGTGGTCACATGGTACCGGGATGGAATCCAGCTGCAGCCCAGTGAGAAGTTCGTCATGGCGCAAAGCGGGGCCAGTCGCAGCATGACCATCTTGGGCCTGGCACTGGAAGATGCTGGCGAGGTTACAGTGGAGGCCGAGGGTGCTTCATCTTCTGCCACCCTTCGGGTCCGAGGTAAGCTGGGGGTTGACAAGCTGGCCTGCAGTTCCATCCACCATGTTCCCCTGACACAGGAGCTGATGAGGCAAACCCATATTGCTTATTTGTTCCATGTTAGTCTGGTTGGCCTCGGGAGACATGAACTCGGTCAGTTAGACAGTAGGTGACTCAGGTGCGCCAGAGAGACTGGGTAGCTTCTCTTCAAGTACACCTGTTGGGGAAGGGGCTGAGGTTGAGGCATTCCAGGGATACTTCCTGGCCAAGTCTGTGATAGCAAAGCACCAGGGAGGCTAACTGCTGAGCACTGGAAGCAGGAGATAAGATGAACTTGGAAAGCCACAATTACAGTTGAATGAGTTGCAGCCATGCAGGCTCTTGAGTGAGGGAGTGATGAGGACAGGTGTACCTCCACGGAGGGGGAGGCGACGGGACAGCTCAGCCCACACTGGAGCCTTTGCCCCTCCCCCGCCCCATATCTTAACTTGAGCAAGTGTCCTGGGTGTTAGCGGGTAGGCAGTGGTGCAGTGGTTGAAAGGGTGTGATGTGGCCCCGCTCATTTGCTGGAGACCAGCTGATGGTGTTTGGCCACAGGAGTTCAGCACAGTTAACTGGAGCAGGGCAGTTGGACATGGGAGGGGACTGAGGAAGGAACAGCCTCAGTTCCTCTCCTATGATGTATTTGTGTAGGTGTACAGTTGGGGCCTAGCCCAACTTTGAGTGGGACTTCCCATGTGAAGCAGCAGGTTGGGCCTAGACTCAGGCTGGCCCAGGGGTAGGAACTGAGTGCATACTGGGTGTCCAGGATGACCTCTGTCTTTTCATGCCCCAGAGGCACCAGTGCTCTTCAGAAAGAAGCTGGAACCTCAGACGGTAGAGGAGAGAAGCTCCGTGACACTTGAGGTGGAGCTGACACGTCCCTGGCCCGAGGTGAAGTGGACACGGAATGCTGCTGCCCTGGTGCCTGGAGAGAATGTGCAAATACACGCTGAGGGAACTCGACACTGGCTGATGCTGCGCAGTGTGGGGTTTGCTGACCGTGGCTTCTTCGGTTGTGAGACACCAGATGACAAGACCCAAGCCAAGCTCAATGTGGAAAGTAAGCCTGGGGATGGGACCTGGAGGGAGAGAGGGCCCGCCTCTCTTGGGGAGTCTTCTGCAGGGGCGGGACGGGAGGTGTGGCCTCAAGGGCAGGCCTTGAGAGCCCTGCTAAGTACTGGGTGTGGGGAAGGGCCTGGGTTTCCTTTTGTAGGGGCAGGGCCTGGGGGCAGGGCCTAGGGCTGGGGTGAGGGCGTAGGCAGGCCTCCTTTTGCTGAGGCTGGCCCTGTGGTTATGGCAAGGAGATTTAAGAAGGGAAGAAATGGAAGGTGGCAGATCTGGAGGGTCAGGCCCTGGAAGTCAGTGGGTGATGGTGGTGAGCTGGGTGTGGGGTGGTGATTGGGGACCACACTTGGGCTCTTTGTTGTACTCTGTGGCCTCCGGGGTTGGAGCCCACACCTGGTTCTGAGTCTTAGCTGTTGGGAGGGTCTCAGTTCATCAACTCACCAAAGTCTCTCTGACAGTGCGCCAAGTCCGGCTGGTTCGAGGTTTGCAGGCGTTGGAGGCTAAGGAACAGGGCACAGCCTCCATGGATGTGGAGTTGTCCCATGCAGATGTGGAGGGCAGCTGGACTCGGGATGGACTGCGGCTCCAGCCCGGGCCCACATGCCACCTGGTTGTTCAAGGCCCTATCCACATCCTCACTCTCTCAGAGTTACGGCCACAGGACAGTGGGCTGGTGGCCTTCAGGGCTGAGGGTGTGCACACATCTGCACGGCTTGTGGTCACTGGTGAGTGGGTGAGGGATGGCAGCCCAACTCCATAGCACACCTGTTCCCCTTTCTCAAAGTGGTTCATGGAGTAGATGGGACTGTGGGGCTGGGAGGCTCGTGTGACTCCGACTAGCCCACTCTAACAGAAAACGACTCCTGGAGCTATGTCTTTCTTCCCTTTCTCCTGGCCCAGAGTTGCCTGTGCAATTCACCCGACTACTGCAGGATGTGGTGGCCACCCAGAAAGAGAAGGTGACCTTGGAGTGTGAACTGTCACGGCCCGTGGATGTGCGCTGGCTAAAGGTGCTTCTTACCATTACCCGCTCCCCACCCCATGTCTCACTGTGGACATCCAGGAGGTGAGCTCTTCTGAGCCACTCTAGTGCCTAACTAGGCCTCTTTGCTCTATAGGATGGCGTGGAGCTGCGGACAGGCAAGACCATGGGCATAGTGGCCCAGGGAGCCTGTAGAAGTCTTGTTATTTACCGATGTGAGATTGGAGACCAGGGCATTTATGTGTGTGACGCTACTGATGCCCAGACCTCGGCCTCTCTGAAGGTGCAAGGTGAGGCCTGGGCAGGCTAGGTAGGGAAGAGTGGCCAGGTGTGAGTGTCTTCTTTTGCACCTGCATTCCCCAGTCAGGTACCTGGTTGCAAGCTGATAGGGGTGCCAGGAATATCCTGTGCTTCTGGGCATGACAGGCCTCGTTTGCCTCCCAGGCCGCAATGTTCAGATTGTGAGACCATTGGAGGATGTGGAAGTGATGGAGAAAGAAGGTGCCACCTTCTCCTGTGAGGTGACCCATGACGAGGTACCCGGCCTGTGGTTCCGAGAAGCCAGTAAGCTACGGCCCAGCGACAACGTGCGCATCCGACAAGAAGGTTCGAGGGCAGGCAGGCTATAGGGCAGTGAGGGTGGGGTCCCCATGCTACTCTCTATTGTAGCAGTGCTGAGTGACCTTTGTTTCCAGGAAGGACATACACTCTTATCTTCCGGAGGGTACTGGCAGAAGATGCAGGGGAGATTAAATTTGTAGCTGAAAATGCAGAATCAAGAGCCTACCTCCGAGTGAATGGTGAGGAGGCTGAGAGGAAGACAGGGCGTGGAAACGGTGCGTAGGGCCTTACAGGCAGTTGGCCTCCCACAGGCCTGGGGTGCTCCGGACCCCTCCCAGACTGGACAGAGGTGACTCAGGAAGTGGGCAGGGAGTGTGGTCTCCTCAGCGGGGAAGCAACCTTGGGGCCAAGCATAACTCCAAACTCAGTTGTACCTAGCAAATTCCACATCAGCCCTGATGGGGACACTTGACTCGAGCATCTTCTGGCTCATTTGGAGGGCCTGGGCTATTGGGTTGAAGTAGGGGTCAATCTTGGCTCTTAAGGTCACCATCCTGATCTTACCTGGCTGTGTCCACAGAGCTCCCTGTGACACTCCTGCGTCCACTGCGGGACAAGATTGCCATGGAGAAGCACCGTGGTGTGCTCGAGTGCCAGGTGTCCCGGGCCAGTGCCCAGGTGCGATGGTTCAAGGGCAGTGTAGAACTACGGCCTGGGCCTAAGTATGAGGTAGTCAGTGAAGGCCTTTATCGCAAGTTGGTCATCAATGACGTGCAACCTGAGGATGAGGACACCTACACCTGTGATGCTGGGGATGTCAAAACCAGTGCCCAGTTCTTTGTGGAAGGTACAGGGTGGGGTGGGGGTGATCAGCCTTCCTGGTTTCTTTTGGGGAGGATCTGTGGTTTCTGTGGCTTGCCTTGGAGATTTTGGAGGCAGCTGCTTATGAAAGGGGCTTGACTGGGGATATTGAGGTGCTAGGGAGGATGCTAACTACATGGCTGGGAGAGTTAGGAAGGAACCCAGAGCCCACAAGAGGAGGCGACTGGTTCCCCCTCGCAGGGTCCCACTGGTGATGAGTGCCTCATCTACAGAGCAATCTATCACCATCGTGCGGGGCCTGCAGGATGTGACGGTGATGGAGCCTGCCCCTGCTTGGTTTGAGTGTGAGACTTCCATCCCTTCTGTGCGGCCACCGAAATGGCTTCTTGGTAAGACTGTGCTGCACGCAGGACCAAATGTGGGACTGGAACAAGACGGTACTGTGCACCGGCTGACACTGCATAAGACCTGCTCCACCATGACTGGTCCTGTGCATTTCACCATCGGCAAGTCCCGCTCCTCTGCCCACCTCGTTGTCTCAGGTCAGCACATGGGTGTGGATCCGAGCTGAGGGTGGGCACAACTCAGGGCGTGGGTGAATGCTGCTTATGACTGTGGGTAGATGTACTGTAGGGACATGGGTGGCCATGGCTGCAGGGCCTGGATGGATGTGGCTCAGGCTATGGCTTGCACCTCTGGGCATGCATGACTCTAGGCTGTGGGTCATGGTTTAGGAGCATGGGTGACATGGCTTGGGGTTGTGAATTGCCACGGTCTAGAGGCTTGTGAGGCAGAGGTGATTGGGGCCATGGTACAACAGGACATGGGCACAGAGGTCAGGCATAGGTGATCCATGCCAGAGCAACTGCCTGGCCTCAAGACTGTGAGTGGTCACTGCTCAATGGCTTGGCAGGGAGAGAGTGCAGCAGAACATGGACACAGGGTAGACCAGTGAGAGCTGGCACGGGGGTGAGAGTGCCTCAGGAGAGGCAAGATGGGCCATGGGCCAGGGCACCACGGGTATGTATATGTGGGATGGGACAGTGGTGTGTGCAGGCAGAGAGGGACATGTAGAGTGGGCCCTGCAGGAGGGGGCCAGGTACAGGTGCAGTGCTGTGGATGCATGTGGCTTAGAGAGCAGGATGGGCAGGGCAGTGTGGTTCCTATGACTCCCAGCCATGCCTTTGCCCTGCTCTTTCTAGACATCCCTGTGATACTGACACGGCCACTGGAGCCCAAAGTCGGGCGTGAGCAGCAGTCAGTGGTCCTGTCTTGTGACTTCAGGCCAGCCCCCAAGGCTGTGCAGTGGTACAAGGAAGATACTCCTCTAGCCTCGTCAGGCAAGTTCAAGATGATGCTGGAGGGCCAGATGGCCGAACTGCGCATACTCCGGCTCACACCGGCTGATGCTGGAGTCTACAGGTGCCAGGCAGGCAATGCCCAAAGCAGTGCCGAGGTTACTGTGGAAGGTAGGAAGTTGGGCAGGAGGGCAGTGGACCCTGCTCTAGGGCAAGGGTAGCTAATGGAGTGTGCTGAGGTACTGGTGATGCCTTGCAGCTCGGGAGGTGACGCTGACTCAGCCACTGAAGGATGCTGAAGCCACGGAAGAGGGCCGGGTCTGCTTCTCATGTGAGCTGTCTCATGAGGATGAGGACCTCGAGTGGTCGCTCAATGGGACGCCCCTGTACAACGACAGCTTCCATGAGATCAGCCACGAGGGCTGCTGCCACACACTGGTGCTGAAGAGCGTCCGGCAGACAGACACAGGCATTGTGTGTGCCACTTCCCCCAAGGTGTCAGCTTCTGCCCGGCTTGTGGTTAGAGGTGAGTGATCTTTTGGGGTCGTGTGGGCTGTTCTCCCCCTGAGCAGGCACAGACTCCCCTCATTGGCTCATGTCCTCTCTTCAGCAAAGCCAGTGTTATTCCTGAAAGCACTCGATGATATGTCTGCAGAGGAGCGCAGCACCCTGACCCTGCAGTGTGAGGTCTCAGATCCCCAGGCCCATGTGGTTTGGCGTAAAGATGGTGTGGAGCTGGGTCCCAGTGACAAGTGTGACTTCCTGCATAAGGCAGGCACCCGGGGACTTGTGGTGCATGACCTGAGCAATGAGGATGCTGGTCTGTATACCTGCCATGTGGGCAGTGAGGAGACCCGGTCCCGGGTCAGTGTGCATGGTGAGTGGCCAGACCTACCATGTGGGGTAGTTCTGGGGGGCCGTGACAGAATTCTTCCATCCCAGAGCTCCAGGCCACTCTCTAGGACTGTTACGCAGGTCCAGGAGAGCCAGAGAAACTGTCTGCAGCATGAAGCACTCAGTGTAGCCCTTTGGGGTTCAGTTATAGGCAGATGGATCAGGGGACAATCGTCCACAGAACCTCAGGGGAGGGGCTACTATGGATCTGTCAGAGCCCTGACATTTGCTCTGATGAGTTTGAGAGGAAATGTGCCAGACATGGGTGGGGCGCTGAGAGATATGGTCAGGAGACTGCCTGGAAGGGGGTCCCAGACCAAAGGCATAGCCTCTGTGCAGGGGCAAGGGGGAGGAGGCTAAAGACTCTGTTCCCATTCTTTACATAGCCTCAGAAAGTCCCTAGATTTGTGCTACCCCATTCAGCACTATTACTTTTAAGCTGTGGGCCCCTTTGTGCACACCTCTCACATGGAGGCAGCCCATTGTTGGGCTCAGGTCTGGCCATCCTGGCTCAGAGGAGTGGAGTCAGCAGCTTGATCACTCATGTCCCCACTGAGGCTCTGTGACAGCCTTGAGGGAAGGTGGCACAGGGAGCATGTCGTGGGATTAGACTCTTTCTGGAAGGGAGGCTCCTGTCACTCCTCTTCTGGGTGTTACGAGTTGGTGAGAAAGTGGGTGATCCTCCCTCTCCCAGCCACCTCAGCTGTCAGATGTTGGTCCTGTGAAAACCAGACTGTGACCAGCTTGAGGTCAGGGAGCATTTGCTGATTTGGCGATGGTGTGGAGCTGAGGACAGCAGGAACCTGGGCCCTGCAGTGTGGCTGGGCCCGTCCCAGGGCCTGGCACAGGGTACTACACTACAGTGTCATTAGGCTCAAGACCATAGGTTGGCTGGTTATGTGTTTCCTGTGGCTCACAGATCTGCACGTGGGCATCACCAAGAGGTTGAAGACAGTGGAGGTGCTGGAGGGAGAGAGCTGCAGCTTTGAGTGTGTCTTGTCCCATGAGAATACTGGTGACCCAGCTGTGTGGACTGTCGGTGGAAAGACAGTGGGTGACTCCGGCCACTTCCAGGCCACATGCCAGGGCCGCAAATACACTCTGACAGTCCGAGATGCTGCGCTCAGTGATGCCGGCGAGGTGGTCTTCTCTGTGCAAGGCCTCACCTCCAAGGCTTCACTCATCATCAGAGGTGGGTATTGTAGGGGCCAGGGGTCAGTCCCTGTGGGCTGCTGAACTGGGATGCTTTCAGGGCCTGTCTCCCTAGCCAGTGGTGGAGACAGAGAGTCACCTGTTGGGGTACTGGGGGAGGTTTGGGTGCTCAAGGGAGGTTGCATTTTTGGCTGAGCATCTTTGAACCTCCAAAACAAACCTAGAATTCTGATGTTGATCTGTGGTCTGTGTGTGGTTGGTAGTGATGCTGTCTAGGGGTGCAGAATGGGTTTGTTTTCTCTGACAATTAAATATTAAAGGCCAGGAAAGAAGTATTACTGGAAATTTTTAGGGGCAGAGGGGGTCCCAGCAGAGTCATCATATGCCTGGGAAATTGGGGACCCCTCTTGGGTTTTATTAATAAAAGAATTCTAGAACAGACTCAAATGGAAGTTCAAGGACAATGTATCAGAAAATCTCGGGACAGGCAAGCTGTGAGTCTCACGGCAGCCTGGAAGAGAGGAGGCTCATGGACAAGAGAAGGAATGAAAACCACGTTGCTTGAGATAAGAAGGCACCCGGGTCAGCCGCCTGGTGGCAGGCGGCACATGGCAGGGAGGGGAGCTTTAGGAAAAGAGTAAGGAAGCCCAACGCCTTAGTTAGGAAGTGTAAAAGCACACAGGCTCTGGCCAACACCCAAAAGCAAAGGAAGAGAAGGAAAGGAAATCTTTACACCTGAGTCAGGTCTCAGAAAGGCTGGCAGACCCAACCGCATGGTGGCTCAGCCCAGAGGGACTGCATTAAGAGGGGTGTGGGAATTCTGGAAGAAAAACATTTGTCTTTGCCTTCCTGGAGTGGTACCATAGCCAGGTCCTTGACCTGCCCCATTGGATTAACCCTTATGGTAATCCATCCTTAACAATTCCAATGGCAGGTGGCTGTCTCAGCCAGTATGACACTCAGGGAAGCTGGAAAGTTGGCTCTGATGTCATAGAGCTTGTGCTTTAGACTCACATACTTGGTGCTTATGGGTGGGTCTGTTGTGCAGGGACTGGCTAGGCTATGGCCACACCCTGGTGTGAGACCCTAATGAAGTGTTCTCATAACTCCTGCTTCCCAAGTCTCACCCTTGTGACAGTAAGGGCTTCTAACATTTCAGGGTCTCAAGCCCCCAGAGGTCCAAGGTCCCAGGGGTCAAGGGTTATAGGTTTTGTGGATTTGGTCTCCAGAGATTTCATGTTCCCAAATGTCTTTGCCCTCAAGCTGGCCATGACTGAGGTCATTCCTCAGGGGCTGTGGTTGTATGACTGAGTTGATGACTGGCACTGTGCCCAAGGCTGTGCTTCATAGAAACCATTTCTGCTTCTTTCAGAGAGGCCAGTGGATATCATAAAGCCCCTGGAGAACCAGCGGGCCACACAGGGGGAAGATGTGACACTGAGCTGTGAGCTGTCAAGGGCAGGTACCACTGTGCGCTGGCTCAAAGATGGGAAGGCCATCCGCAAGAGTCAGAAGTACGATGTTCTCAGTGAAGGTTCAAGGGCTGTGCTGGTTGTCCGCAAGGCCTCCCTGAAGGATTCTGGCGAGTACACCTGTGAGACAGATACTTCTAAGATCTCTGCCAGGCTCCAAGTGGAAGGTTAGCACCCCACACACCAACCTACCAGTGTTGCCCCTGCAGCATGGCCTGGGACCACCTCCTCAGAGCCTTAATGAAAGGCTTTACTCCGGTCACCCTGAATGGTCAGATTGGGAGGAGAGCAGAGCTGGCATACGTGAGTTGGAGTTTTATCTCCCATCTGTTCTGTCCCTTACCCAGAAAAAGCAAACCGGTTCGTGGAAGAGTTGACAGACCTGCAGGCAGAAGAGAAGGGCGTAGCTGTGTTCACATGCAAGACAGAGTACCCAGCATCTGTGGTGACCTGGCGCAAGGGCCTCCTGGAGCTGCGGGCCTCGAGAAAGCATGTCCCTAGCCAGGAGGGCTTGACCCTAAAACTCACCATCAATGCCCTGGAGAGGACAGACAGCGACACTTACGCCTGTGACATTGGCCAGGTCCAGACCCAGGCCCAGCTCCTGGTGCAGGGTGAGGCAGCTCTCACTTGTACGCTGTTTTTGGCTCCTTAGTGCATGTAGATGTCAGCTACATCTGAAGTGAACAGTGGAGACTCAGAGTGGTCAGGGTTCCACTTGTCCTGGACCAGTTGAGCCTCAGTTTCTCTGTCTAAGGGTAGAGCAGTTCACCTGAGCATCTCAGGCTTTCCTAGTGTGATCTGTGAAGGAGCCAATGGCCTGCCCTCATTTATACAGTGGGTGCTTGCTATATGTTCTCACAATGTCCAGACATGTTGCATGTTCTGCTGTGTCTGCATACATGATGTGTGTTAGGGAGATAGATTGGTGGTTCAAGCACTTGGTATGCAAGCATGTGTGTTGGAATTCAGATTCTTCAGAATCCATGTAAATGTGGGTGGGCATGGTAGAAACACTGTATTCCTAGAGCAAGCTGGTGAGCAAGGCTAGCCATATCAGTGAACTCTGAGATTGATTGAGAGATCCTGGCTCATGGAATAAACTAGAAGAGTTGTCAAGGATGATTTCTGACAGCCTTGGACTCCACATGCATGTGAACACATGTACAAACATGTGCCCATATATATGCAGAAATACATACATGTACATGCACACACAGACATTTTCCTTGTCACTGTACCCTAAACAATTCCACTGTATGGGCTGTTACACATTTCTCACTGGTGACTTCGAGTGTGCTAGCAAATATGTGCAGAGAGCAAATATGTCACCATTTTATGAAAGGGACTAAGTGCCCTTGGATTTTGGTATCTGTGGGGTCCCAGAACAGCTTTCCCTGGAAACCATGGGAGGTGGAGGTAGAGGAGAAGTTCAAGGTCATAGCAAGTTCAAGACCAGCCTGGGATACATGAGACCCTATCTCAGAAAAAAATGAGACATGGTTAAGTGTAAACCATGTAAATGCCCACTAGCCTGTGGGCAGACTAGAGCCATCATTTGTGTGATGCCCACTGGTCAGAGCCCCTCCTCTCTGTGTCATCCAGTGTTTGGGTATTTTAAGTGGAGTCTTACCTCTAAGGTAGGATACAATTGTGTATTGAAGGATCCACATTTATCTACCATTTCTAGTTCAACAAAAACAACAAGAAGTTGTTTCTAGGAATTCACATTTTCTATCCTACTAGCTATTAATTTAAAATTTAGTGTAATGACAACTTTTTGTATTTATTAAAAAATGTAAATATATTTCAATGTGTAATATCTGCACCTATGTGTGAGGTATAGTGTGATATTCCTGGGTACATGTCTGCAGTGTTAGTGACCAGGTAATGGGCATTTCTACCCTCTCGAGCAGTTGTCATCTCTGTGTGTTGGGAGACTTCAAGCTCTCCCTTCAGATCTTTGAAATGTGAGAGAAACCAGGCACAGGAAGGCAGACACCACAAGTCCTTGCTCATTTGTGAAAGTTGAAATATCTGATCTGGTAGAACCAGAGAGGAGAATGGAGGGTACCAGATAGGGTAGGGACATGGAGGTGAGGGAGGGTCACGGGCATCTTTTGGAGGTTGACCTACAACAAATATATCAGGACCACTGAATTCTGATCTGCTGAGCTTCACGGGCAAAGGCTGAAGTAGAATGCCTCTTACAGCTCTACCCAAGGGCTTTGCAGAGCCAGCTGAGCAAGTCTGGTCCCAGGCCTCAGGAGCCCTGACTTGCCCATTTGTATTGCAGGTCAGAAAGTACGCATCACCGAGGATCTGGAAGACACCGATGTCCAGGAGGGCGCCTCTGCTAAGTTCTGCTGCCGCATTGCCCCTGCTGATTACGGGCCTGTGCACTGGTTCCTGGATAAGACTCCCCTGCATACCAATGAGCTCAATGAGATTGCTGTCCAGCCTGGAGGCTACCACGTGCTCACCCTGCGGAAACTGGCACTCAAGGACTCAGGCACTGTCTACTTCGAGGCGGGTGACCAGCGGACCTCAGCTGCCCTACGGGTCACTGGTGGGTTTTGTGCCTAAGACCAGGGCCATCAATGCTGGGCACACTCTATTGCTTAGAGGGGTAGGCAGGCATGTGGAGCTCTGGCTGTGTGCACAGTGAAGTCCTCAGGCTCATAAGGTTGAGATTAACTGCTGATGGCATCGGAGTCGCCAGTCACAGTGAGGTATTTTGGAAGGAAGAGTTGGGATGTTTCACGATAAATTCCTGAATTCAGAATTTGTGGCTGATATGACTTGTGTGCTACCTTCTACCAGGAACCACACAGAGAACCCCCTGTGCCTATAGCATTCCTGTCTGGCTACATCATGGGGATAAAAGACAGTTACTGACTGAGGCATTGCCTGGTCCACGATATTAGTCTTCTCACAGAAGTACCACAGCCCTAAGCACCTTTTGTTTCTCCCTGTCCTCCAGAGAAACCAAACATCTTCTCCCAGCCACTCGTGGATATCACAGTCACAGAAGGTGAGGACCTGACCCTCATCTGTGAGACCACCACTCTGGATAGTCCTATGTGCTGGACCAAGGATGGGAAGACACTGCGGCCATCAGCACGGTGCCAACTCAGCTATGAGGGATGCCGGGCTCAGCTGGTCATCACTGGCACCACCCTGCAAGATGGTGGGCGGTACAAGTGTGAAGCCAGCGGAGTGGCCAGCAGCTCCATTGTCAGGGTCCACGGTGAGTGCAGGGTGGCCGTATTCAGGCAGGCATGGCTTGGGGTGAGTAGACACCCACAAGGAACAGAAGGCAGGGAGGACCCCAGGGCAGCTGCCAGCTCTTCCCCCTGCCTCTGCCTCTGCCTCTGCCATTCACTTGACTTCCTTCTGTCTCAGGGTCTCTGCTGTCCCTGTCCTCTTCCCCCCTCTCTTGGTCTCATGACCCCTTCTCATGGCTCATTCCTGAGTTGCCCTTACTTGCTGACCTCTCTGGAATCACTCTTCCTGCCCCTGGCTTGCTTCTGTAGGACTATCCTAAGCTAGCAGCACAGTTGGGGGGCTTACACAACAGGAATCTGTTGTCCTTCTGCTATAGAAAGCGGAAGTGGGAAATCAAAGCATTGGCCTTGATTGGCCTCCAGAGGCCAGTCTCCTTGGCTTACAGAAGCAGTCTTTTTTTGTCTTTGAATGCACATCCCTCTCTGTCTATACCCTGTATCTTTTATGGGAACACCAATCTGATGCAACAAGGGCTCAGTCTAACAATCTTATTTTACTTCATCTCTTTGAAGTCCAAATAGTCACTCTGAAGTCCTGAGTTAGAATGTCAGAATCTGAGAAACACAGGTCAGTCTGTAATAACTGAGCCTTCTCTGTTCAACTGGTTCTTGACCCACCTTTCCATCCACATATCATCAGACACGTTTTTGTCAGATGTCTGGGGTCCTTGCCACTGGGCTCTGGTATTTGAGTTGCGGCTTCCCCAGCTCAACCCCTGGGGTCCTGCTTGCGGAGGCTGAGCTGAGCCTGCCTGTCTGTAGCTCGGCCAGTGCAGTTCCGGGAGACCCTGAAGGATGTGGAGGTGCCAGAGGGTGGGGCCGCCACACTGCGCTGCACGCTGTCATCAGTGGCTGCACCTGTGGAATGGCGCCGTGGGGATGACGTCCTGAAGTCCAGCAGCAAGTACAGCCTGCGCCAGGAGGGAGCCCTGTTGGAGCTGGTTGTCCGAGACCTGCAACCCCAGGACAGTGGGTGCTATTCCTGCTCCTTTGGGGACCAGATAACCTCAGCCACACTCACTGTGAAAGGCAAGTGTGCCCACCTCTACTGTGTTCAGGGGCCCAACAGGAGCGTTCACCTAGGACAGAAGAATAACAGTGTCCTCTCTGTTTGCCCTTGCTGCAGCCCGGAATGCCCAGTTCATAGGAAAATTGAGAGACAAGGAGGCCACAGAAGGGACCACGGCCACACTGCGGTGTGAGCTGACCAAAGAGGCCCCCGTGGAGTGGAGGAAGGGAGCAGAGACCCTGAGAAATGGGGACAGATACATCCTGAAGCAGGATGGGGCTATGTGTGAGCTGCAGATCTGTGGCCTGGCTGAGGCGGATGCTGGGGAGTACTCGTGTGTGTGTGGACAGGAGAGGACCTCAGCCACGCTGACTGTCACAGGTAAAAGACCACAGGTGGCCAAATGGACCCAAGTTCTACTGATATGCTGATGTGATTCTGTCTGTCCAGTTCCTTCAACTCTTTCTCCTGTGTCTGTGTCATTCCTTGGTCATCCTGCTGTGGATCCCGCCTCACTTCTCGGACCATTAGAACCAGGAAACATCAGTATCTGCAGCCAGCTTCCCACCCTTAGGCCCTGGCGGGTTCTCACCTGTGTTCTCTCTTTCTGTCTTATCTCTCATCGTGTCCTGTGCTGTGTTCTATTCCACTCTAGCAGATCTGATGTTCCAATCTCTGTCTGACCTTC
Organism: Eospalax fontanierii; assembly: GCA_035773235.1. NCBI lineage: Eukaryota > Metazoa > Chordata > Mammalia > Rodentia > Spalacidae > Eospalax > Eospalax fontanierii. Next base: position 698,986 of record CM069546.1, read on the forward strand.
CCAGCTCTGCCTGCCCATTTCATTGGAAGGCTCAGAAACAAGGAGGCCATGGAAGGGGACATGGCCACGTTGCACTGTGAGCTGAGCAAGGCTGCTGCTGTGGAGTGGAGGAAGGGAACCGAGACCCTGAGAGATGGGGACAGATACAGCTTCAAGCAGGAGGGGACTATGTGTGAGCTGCAGATCTGTGGCCTGGCCACGGTGGATGCTGGGGAGTACTCCTGCGTGTGTGGGCAGGAGAGGACCTCGGCCATGCTGACCGTCAGGGGTAAAGACCATGTGTGCCCTGTGCACGTGTATCTGTATACACCGGCAGCTCTGTGCCTGCGCACCTTGCCATGCACCTGTGCTCTGCTTTTGCTTTTGTGTTCCCGTTTCTTCTTTATTCCTTAGATACTCCTCACATTTGCTACATGGGACCCATTTTAGAAGCCAGAAAACACTGGGGAATAGAAGGTTGGCCCTAAGTGTTCTGGTTTGGGACAAGCATGTGGAGGGAGAGAAAACACAAAGATGCAGTTATAGGTCCCAGGGGGAACACCAGGAAGAGGGGTAGGCCGGAGATAGAGGGATGAGACACCAGGGATACAGGAAGGAGGGAAGGGGAGCAGAAGGACATGTGCTGTGACTTTGAAAGTGAGGGCCTGTCCTGTGGGTGTCAGGAGGACGTGAGGACCCATGTTGTGGATGTGGGCTAGAAGTGAGGGCTCTGCCCCTGTGTATCAAGCCAAGGAGAGGACGTGCCCATGGGAGTCATATAAAAGTGACGGCCTACCCTGTGGGTGTCAGGTGGAAGTGAAGTCCCACCCTCTGGGTGTTAGGTAGAAGTGAGGGACTGCACATGGGAGTCAGGTAGAGGTGAGGCCTGACCTGTGTGTTTCATTCCTTGGGAGTCAGATGGAGGTGGAGACCCATCCCTGAGCTATTAGATGGGGATGGGGACCCACTGGGAACACTTACAGGGGGTCCAGCTACCATGGGGATGGATCACAAAACACAGAGGCCTGATGCCCTCAGACCTGCCAGGAGATGATGAAGGGATATGCCTCTGAGGATAGGTCTCAGAGGCATATCCCACGGCTGCAGAGTTGGAAAGAGGTCACAGGAAAACTTGTTCCCTCCCCCTAACTCCAGGGTGTGCTATTGATGGCTGAAGTGTGGAGGATCCTAGTGTAGCATGGAGGGAAGGTGAGTCTGTGAGGCTGAAGTTGGGGCTCTTTGATCTGTTCTGGACCTGCCCCTGACAGTCCCTACTGTGTGTCCTATGTTGTACATGTCTGTGGCTCACTTTTGTCCACGAGCTACAGAGTTCAGGGGTCTTTGTGTGTCCTCCCCAGTCATGACCACCACTTATAGGTGTTGAAGGCCTGGGAACGCCATCATGGGGGCCACAATGCAATGTCAGCAAGCAACGTGGCCTCCCTGGGATGAAGCAAGTGCCCAGGACCTCAGAGGCAGGGATCTCATAGGCTGAGGCAGGATATATGCAGGTCTGTAGCTTCATCATGATAGAACCTGGGCATCCTCATGCATGCAGCAGCAGCAGCAGCAGCAGTGCTCACCAGAATTGCCTTCTGGACTCTGCTCCTGAATCCACCAGTCTCTGGTCATAGTTGTATCCAGGGAGCTGGAACTCCTGATCGTGTGGCTGGTGACCTGATGGTGAGTCAGCTGTCCGTCATGTCTGTGGAGGGCCTGAGCACCTTCCTACAGGGAAGCAGATGGAATGCACAGACATTAATGGAGGGCCTAGGGCATCTTGGAGAGTGGGGGTGTTATGAAACTCCTGCAGGCGCAAGAAGTATTTAGCCTGATGGACTGTGCTCTTGCCTTAAGGATGGACTCTTCAGGGCTCTGATGAGGGAGGTGTGGGAAGCCTGCCCAGGCTGTGGCAGGAGGCTCCTACCATCTGCACAAGCAATGGGGACACTTACAAGGGGCCCAACTGTTGTGTGGATGGATCACAAAACATAGACCCTGATGCCATCATGCCCTCAGACCTGCCAGGAGATGATGAAAGGATATGCCTCTGAGGCCTGTCCCATGGCTACAGAGTTGGAAAACTTGCTTCCTCCCCCTGATTCTAGGATGTACTGTTGATGGCTGAGGTGTGGCGGATCCTAGTGAACCAGCTGCTTCCAGAACTACACTTGTCCTAACAAGGGCTAAGCATGATAGCCACCTTACTTGGGTCCTTCTCCAGAGTGCTGCATTGTCAAAAGCTACCCCTGAACCACAAAGTCTCAAGGATGCTCTGAGCCACTGTCCTTAAAGATCTCTGGGTGATGGAGCTGGGCATTCAAGAGTTCTCAGTCTTGGGCTGGTAGCCAGAGAAAGCTTCCAGCCTCAGTCTACAAGACCTCTTCTTGTTGTCCTCTTCTTTGTGGATGTTTCCCATGTGTTATCTATGGATGGGTGAATTGCTTCTCCAATTTCTCAGTTGAGAGCTCTTCATCTGTTCTGCTCAAGTATCCAGAAGTTTGCCTGCACAGTGAAGATGGGGCCAGAGGCCTATGGCCACCGTTGTCAGGCTGACAGTTTCAGGATGTCAGTCTCACACTTGTGGCTTCTCTTACTAGCTAAGCTGTTCTTTCTTCCCTGCTTGTCCTTTCAAGTGGGATTTTATGAGAAGAGTTTTGGGCAGCCTGTGCACTGTCCCAGCCATTTTCAAAATATGGATCAGCTGTGACTCGGGAACCTCATAAAAGACATGACTATGGCATGCTGTGACATGAGCAGTCAAGTCAAGCCCTTGAGCCTGGAATTACAGGGAGAGCCAGGGCAGGCACCAAAAATCTGGGGCCAGGGATGTCTGTGGCCACTGTCTGCCATCGATACCACAGGTCCTGGGCTGTCTCTGGATTTCTTGTCCCAAGGTCCTCTGCATCTGGTGCAGCTGGCCAGTCTCTGCCTTGCTCCCTCTATGTCCATATTTTATTCTTTACTAACTCCAAAACGTGTTTCATTGTCAAGTGTCATGTCCTATCCCTGGCACTCTTCAAGATCCTGGCGTTTGTTCTCCATGTTGCTCTCAGCCTTGCAATCAAAATTCATGAGCTCTCAGGTCTGTGGAAGTCTTAGAATGAACTATAGACACGGGGCACGATCTAGAACAAGGGAAGTCCGCCCCCCCACAACCCCACTGGTGCTCAGCATGCCTAGCTTATAGCCTGTGCACAGCTGGCCGTCATGCCTTCTCTATGCTGTCCACGTCTAGGGTCCTCCATGTTCTCAGAGAGTGTGATTGTGCTGTGTCTTTCTGACCTCCCCAGCCCTGCCAGCTAGGTTCACCGAAGGTCTAAAGAATGAAGAAGCCACAGAAGGGGCTGTGGCCATGCTACGGTGTGAACTAAGCAAGGCAGCCCCTGTAACGTGGAAGAAGGGAGCAAAGACGCTGAAAGATGGAGACAGACACAGCCTAGCACAGGACGGAGCCATGTGTGAGCTGCAGATCCGTAGCCTGACCATGGCAGATGCCGGGGAGTACTCATGTGTGTGTGGACAGGAGAGGACCTCAGCCACGCTGACTGTCAGGGGTAAAGATTGGTGGCTGTCTGTCTTTGTGTTGTTCTTGTCACTCCCTTCTGCGCTATATGTGGCACAGCTCCTGTGGTGGCCTGGAGCCACCTGTCCTCTCACTGGTGTCCTCTGGGCATCTGTTGCCTACTCATGCAGGCTCCCTGCCTATGTCCATTCTACTGTCTTCCCTGTTCTTGCTCAGCTACCTGCTTCCCTCACCATCTGAACACTGGTTCAGTCATTCATGTATGATCCTTCAGCATTGTGTGGCTCTTTGTGAGGCCTGTCCATTCAGAGACCTTCAGAAAATTCTGTGTTCTCAGTGACTGTTTGGTCCTTCCTAGCCCTCCCTGCCAAGTTTATTGAAGACTTGAGAAGTCAAGGGGCCACAGAAGGGGTCACTGCAGTATTACAGTGTGAGCTGAGCAAGGCAGCCTCTGTGGAGTGGAGGAAGGGGTCTGAGACCCTGAGAGATGGGGACAGATACAGCCTGAGGCAGGATGGGCCCGTGTGTGAGCTGCAGATCCGTGGCCTGGCCGTGGTAGATGCTGGGGAGTACTCATGTGTGTGCAGGCAGGAGAGATCCTCGGTCACCCTGAGCATCAGGGGTAAAGTGTGTGGCCAAGTCAATCTGTTTCCCATGCCTAAGGGCATGCTGTTCACCTTGCTTAGTCTGTATTCTGTCCCTTTGTGTCACCTCTTTTCATAACTGGACATATTCCCTTTCGACCTCCTGGGCTGTGATGAGCCAGGAAGAAACATCAGTGTCTGGTTTCCCCTCACCTTATACCACCTCAACCTCAGGTTGAGTACAGTTGTCCTGATAGATCCCATGTTCTGTCTTCATTCTTGCTGGGCCATGGTTGCCAGAGTTCTGTAGAGAATGTGGCATCCTCATGTGGCCAACATGCCAGATCCACGGAAAGGACCATGGTTGTGATATTAAGAAGATGCACCAGAGGACATAAAATCCACAGCCTTCTCTCCGCATGGCAGCCTGTGGCCTACTCTTCGTGGTTTTGTGTCTTCCCTATGCTGTTTGCATGCTGTGCCTTGACAAGCCATCCCATTCAGGTCCTGTCCCTTTCATGTCCCGTCTCCTTTGTGTTCTCAAAACGTAACAAAGCTTATGCCTTTCTCCCCAGCGCTGCCCCCCAAGTTTACAGAGGGTCTGAAGAATGGAGAGGCCATAGAGGGGGCCTCAGCCACTCTGAGGTGCCAGCTGAGCAAAGAGGCCCCTGTGGAGTGGAGGAAGGGAGCAAAGATCCTCAGAGATGGAGACAGATACAGGCTGAGGCAGGATGGGGCCTTGTGTGAGCTGCAGATCCGTGGTCTGGCTGTGGAAGATACTGGAGAGTACTCGTGTGTGTGTGGGCAGGAGGAGACCTCAGCTATGCTGAGTGTGAGGGGTAAAGATCATGTGTGGCCACGTGGACTTGAGTCTTGGTGTCTCTGTCTTCTCTCATTGCTACTCTTATCTTTATATGTGGCCTAGGTCCTGTGGTGACCCCGTGGCCATGTGTCCTGTAACTGGGGTCATCTCTACCTCCTCTTCCTGTTCAGCATATGTTCTTGTGATCAGGTCCATCTCACCACTCTCTCTGTTCTTCATGGACTTGGCTTCCTTCACCATCTGCACCTTCTTTCACCTGTCCATAGCATAGCTCTTCAACAGTATTTGTGGCTCTTTGTGGGTTGTGTGTCCTTTGTACAGTGTTCTCCAGTCCCATGTTCTCAGTGACTGCTTGGTCCTTCCCAGCCCTCCCCTCCAGATTCATCCAAGACTTAAGAAGCCAAGAGGTCACGGAAGGCACCACAGTCACACTTAGGTGTGAGCTGAGCAAGGTGGCCCCTGTGGAGTGGAGGAAGGGGTCTGAGAGTCTGCGAGATGGGGACAGATACAGCCTGAGGCAGGACGGAGCCATATGTGAGCTGCGGATCTATGGCCTGGCCGTGGAAGATACTGGAGAGTACTCGTGCGTGTGTGGGCAGAAGGAGACCTCGGCCACGCTGACGGTGAATGGTAATGTCCCTGTGTGGCCCCAGAGTCGTCTGCCTTCTCCATCTCTCCCATTGACTGTGCTCTTCCCATGTCTCTTAATGTCATCATGTCATTCCCACAATCTCTGTGATCCGTCCCTCAAAGCACACTGAGTTAACCTACTCTAGAGCTATGATTGGACCCGAGTGAGGCACCAACTCATTGCATCACTGTCTAATGGGAGATTCACTGAAGCTGCTGGCATCTTGTTAGGGTCTGTGAAGGTTCTGGGCCTGTTGGCCCCAGGAAGAGTTGATGTGTATTCCCTGACAGGCATGCACAGCAGCATTGGTAGTCCTGGCTGGAGGAGGCCGGACAGGCACAGCTGAAGTCAATGAGAGCATTTAATTTCTCCTACAAGATGATGCAGACTCTCCAGGTTTGATGCTTCAGTCTGCTCACAGTTCCGGAGGCTGGAATTCTTCCATCGAGGTGTTGACAGCATTGATTTTTCCCTGAAGATGGTCGTCTTCTCCTTGTGTCCTCTCATGGCTGGTCCTTCTGTCTCTGTCCCCATCTCTTCTTGTATGCACACTATCCATATTGGACTTGAGCTCAGCCTGACAGCATAATTTTTTAACTTAATTCTTTCCTTAAGTACTCCTGGGAGCCAAGCAGAAGAAATCTTTATTCCCTAGATGTATGATCTTGGGCCCCTGGTGGCAGTGTCATCCATGTCTACCTCTGATCCACCTTCCCAGTCACTCTTCATTTGCGTTTCTGAAACAAGACCTTGCTATGCAGCCCTGGCTGGCCTGGGACTATTTGTATAGGCCAGTCTGGCCTCGAACTTGTGGAAATCCTCCTGCCGCAGCCTCTCAAGTTCTGGGATTACAGGCAGGAGCCACCATGGCAAACCTTGGTCATGCTACTTGAAAGGTCACACATATGTGTAGCTGTATAGCTCTGTTGCCTTATCCTTAAGGTCTTGAAGATCTCGAAATTCTGATGGATTTCCTCCCTCCCCTCTTGCCTAAGCAGCTTTTCTACTGGTGTGATATTCTCAAAGATCTTGTCTTCCCATTGTCCAAGATGTCCTCCACAAGCCTTTCATGGATGATGTCATTTCCAGCTTTGACTTCTATAGAACATATGTTCTCATTCTGTTTTGCTACATGGATAGGCTGTAAGTTTCTAAATATCAAGTTTTTTCCTTAATCATTCTTTCTCTCTTCTTTCATTGTTACTATATATAGAAAATGGAAACCTGACTTTGCCTTTGACACTTAGCCTACAAACTTCTTCAGTTAAATGTCTGATTTCTTGTTTCCAAATTTGACCTTCCTCCAGACACTGTTTTGGCCTAGTTCGTTGTCTCTGTCACAAAGGTCATTTTTCTTGTCTCCAGCTCCTTGTTTCCTGTTTCCATCTGAGGCCTGACCAGAAGCTGCATTACTATTTCCACAAGTAGTCCTTCATGGCCGTCTTGGTTTTCTCTGTTTGTATTTCAAAAGTCATCTATCTAACTGCTGTACTTTACCAAACACCTTAGATTCTTAGGCATTTGCTGTTGCAGTGCCTCAAATTTGCATTGTTGGGCTGCCATCATGAAGTACTTGTGATCAGATTCCCAGGAGGGTTGACTCTGCCCAAGGCCTCACACTGGCTGCCAGGCGGTTGTCTTCCCTGATCTTCACACATTCATCTAGTGTTTGTATCCTGGTCTCTCATAAGGACACTGGTCCTATTGGATTAGCATTCATCCACATGACCTCATTTAGCCGCTCCACCTCTTCAAAGGCCCATCTCCAAATACTTAAGATTTTCTGAAATTCAGTATACTTTTGGAAGCACAAATCCCATAATAACTATGACCCAGGTGAGCCCTGATCAGTGCTGACTTATGAGGCTTACACTGGAGTCAGGAGGGAGGGACAGAAAGATAGGTCAGACAGAGGCTCAGAGGCATGGCCAGGAGGCCCAAGCTGTAGTCTGACAGGGATCAGGAGATACGAGTCCGTGAGGTAGCACCCATGGGTAGAGTGTGTTTCCACAGGGCCAGAGTATGATGTGGAGGATATAGGGCCTTGTGTGAGCTGGGAGGGTATGCTGGGTGGAGGCTCTGTGTGGATGGGTAGCCCATCTGTGAGTCTGGGAGACATCACGGCTGGGGAAACACGTGCCATGGAGGTCACTTGAGAGAAGTCCATCCTGTTGCATACATGGGCTTGTCTGGAGGAGCCTGGTTGCTTCCTAGAAATGGGAGGTCATGGGAAGGGCAAATGCTCTTGAGAAGATGGATCTGGAATGGTGCCCATCTTCTAGTCAGTCTGCATCTCAATGAGCACAACACAGGAACTTCAATCAGCACACATTGATCAGCCTCTTCCCACAAGCCTCAGTCTTCCTGCTGTTTCTTCCTGTATACTCAGATCGTGACCTTTAAAACCTGCATAGAATTTGATGGTTTCTGTTCATCTGGTCCTTCCAGTCCTGCCCACGCGATTCATTGACGAGATGAGGTCTAAGGAGGCCGAGGAAGGGTGCCCGGTCACTCTGCATTGTCGGCTCAGCAAAAAGGCCCCTATGGAGTGGAGGAAGGGGACAGAGACCCTCAGAGATGGAGACAGATACAGGCCGAGGCAGGACGGGGCCTTGTGTGAGCTGCAGATCCATGACCTGGCCATGTCAGATGCTGGAGAGTACTCATGTGTGTGTGGGCAGGAGGAGACCACAGCTACACTGACCATCATGGGTAAAGACCACAACTGTCCAACAGATCCATATACTGGTGCCCGAGTGTGATGTCCATCTAAGTTCATTCTATGTTCTCACCCAGGGTCCGTGAGACCCTCTTCCTGTCACTGCACATGCTAGCCAGGGGACACCAGCATCTGCAGCAGCTTTGTACTCTTTATACTGTGGTCGGATTTGATTCTGTGTCTCTTGTCCCCATTATCATGTCCTGTCTCTCAAAGTTCAAACCTAGGAAATCCAAAGTTCTCTGTGTGAACCAAGGCCATGTTGTATGCAAGGTGGCCCAAGAATTGTCACATCCCACAGCCTGTTCTCAGCCGTTGTCTATGTGAGTTTTGTGCGCTTTCTGCTATCCATGTCCTGTCTTCCACTTGCTCTGATAGCATGATTGTGCTTGTGCCTTCCTGATCTCCCCAGAACTACCCCCCAAGTTCACAGAGGGTCTGAAGGATGGAGAGGCCATAGAGGGGGCCACAGCCACTCTGAGGTGCCAGCTGAGCTAAGAGGCCCCTGTGGAGTGGAGGAAGGGAGTCAAGATCCTCAGAGATGGAGACAGATACAGGCCGAGGCAGGACGGGGCCTTGTGTGAGCTGCAGATCTGTGACCTGGCCGTGGAAGATACTGGAGAGTACTCGTGTGTGTGTGGGCAGGAGGAGACCTCGGCCATGCTGAGTGTGAGGGGTAAAGATCACATGTGGCCATGTGGATCTGAGTTGTGGTGTCTCGGTGGTGTCACATCATTACTTCCATCTCCACATGTGGCCTAGTCCTGTGGTGACCCTGTGGCCCCATGTCCTGTAACTGGGATCATCTAGGTATCTGTACCTCCTCTTCCTCCTGTCCAGCAGATGTTCTTGCATTCACAGCCATGCCACTGCCCTCCCTTTGCCACCCTGGATGCTTGCTTCTTCCAATTTGTCCGCTGATTCACAGTTCACGTCATGGTGTTCTGGCAGTATCCTTGTGTGTTCCGTGGTCTGTGCATAGTGTCCTTCAGAGAGTCCCCTGTTCTCAGAGACTGTTTGGTCCTTCCCAGCCCTGCCCACCAGATTCATGGAAGACTTGAGAAGCCAGGAGGCCACAGAAGGGGCCACAGTGATGTTGCAATGTGAGCTCAGCCAGGCGGCCCCTGTGGAGTGGAGGAAGGGAGCAAAGATCCTCAGAGATGGAGACAGATACAGGCTGAGGCAGGATGGGGCCTTGTGTGAGCTTCAGATCTGTGGCCTGGCCTTGGAAGATACTGGAGAGTACTCATGTATGTGTGGGCAGGAGGAGACCTTGGCCACGCTGAGTGTGAGGAGTAAAGATCACATGTGGCCATGTGGACCTGAGTTGTGGTGTCTCCCTGTTGCTCAGCACTATTTCTGTCTCTCTGTGTGGCCCAGATCCTGTGATGACCCTGTGGCCATATGTCCTGTAACTGGGGTCATCTGGGCACCTGCACCTCCCTTCTTCCTGTCCAGGAGTTCCTGTGTTCCTGTCCATTCCGTTGTGGAGTTTTCCTCCCTCACCATCTGCAGCTTCTCTCACCTGTTTCTGTTGTGATATTTCAAAAATGTGTGCTTTCTTGTGGGTTGTGCATAATGTACAGTGTTCTCTACTGTCAGTGTTCTCAGAAACTCTTTGGCTCTTCCCAGCTCTGCCCAGCAGATTCATAGAGGACCTGAGAAGCCAAGAGGTTACAGAAGGTACCACAGCCACTTTGAGATGCCAGCTGAGCAAGATGGCTTCTGTGGAGTGGAGGAAGGGAGCAGAGACCCTAAGAGATGGGGACAGATACAGCTTGAGGCAGGATGGAACTGTGTGTGAGCTGCGGATCCATAACCTGGCCATGGCAGATGCTGGGGAGTACTCGTGTGTGTGTGGGCAGGAGAGGACCTCGGCCACACTGAGTGTCAGGGGTAAAGATCACCTGTGGCCACATGATGTGGCCTTCTGTCCTGCCCTGTGTCTGCCTGTCCCCAGTACTGCCTCTCTCCTCTTGATGTAATGCTCCATTCGTCCTGTCTAGTGTCTGCTGCACCACCCTTCAGTATGTTGGCACCTGGAGTCCTATCCCAATGTCCTCATCTGTCAGCTGTCATGGGGGAGAACTCCCCACTCCTGGGCTCCACTTTCTGTCACCTACATTTACGCCTCTGTGTGTCATGCTCAGCCAAGTATTTCCTTTTGGGGGGATGAACTGGAGTCCAGAGAGGGGAAGTGGGTGCCCCCAGTAGGCCCTGTATCCTATCCCTGTTTCCTAGTGTGACCCTGTGGAACTTAAAGGACAGAACCCTGCCTGGGCCTGAGTGGTCTGGCTGTTTCCTGGGATCTGGAAGACATATCATGTTTTGATGAAATGGACAAGGCCCTTCCAGGGCTTGGTCTGAGGCTGTGATCTTGGAGGAAAAAGCCTTTTCCTGAGTTCTGGTCTGCATGGACAGAACTGGACTTGATTCTGTTCTGGGTGGTGGGTCCTAGGAATGTAACCCTGTTAGGGGCTGGACTGTCTGAATAGGAGGCTCAGAAAAACTAGAGCCAGATCTTGGGCCTCCCCACCAGCCTCCTAACCTTGAAGCCCACATTGACTTGTGCCCCTACCCTGCACCAACCCTGGGGCAGCCTGCCATGAGGCCGTGGGAAAGCTCAGCCCTCACCTCCCTCATCTGCCTTTCAGTGCTTGGTGGTGGGTCTTGCGTGTAACCTGCCACCCACACCCCTCTTCTTACAGCCCCCCAGGTGGTGTTCCAGAAGCCACTACAGAATCTGCAGGTGGAAGAGGGTTCCAAGGCTAGCCTGCGGTGCGAGCTGTCTGTGCCCAATGCTGCTGTGGTCTGGAGCAAGGGTGGGCTGGAGCTGCAGGCCAGTGAGAACTGGGAGCCTCAGCAGCATGGGCATGTGGCAGAGCTGGTGCTGAGAGATGTGCGCCGTGAAGATGCGGGCGAGTATAGCTGTACCTGTGGCTCCCAGACCACAAGTGCCACGCTCATGGTAACAGGTGGGTATCCAAGACTGCTTAGCTGTGATGCTGGGGGTGGGCTGGGTGGGCACAGTTTCCACGCTGGCCCTCACAGCTTCCACCTCATCTCAGGAGTCCCCCAAAGAACTCACTCAAATTGGGAAAAGTGGGGCCCACCCTGAGGTCTGCCTCTCCGACCAGCAGCTGGGCCCTTGAGGGCCCTCCCGGAGTCCCTTCTCACTTTAACCCCATGATTGCTCAGGGCTCTCCTATGATAGTTCCCCTGCTGCTTTGTCAGGGTCCCTAAGTCTTCAAGACCTCCTGGTTGTGCCGTCTGTTCTTTCCTCCACCCCTCCCTCCTCAGCCACCTTAGAGCTCTGGTGTGGTTCCTTCCTTCCTCCTGTCCCCTATTGCAGATGCACCCCAGGGCCCTCCCCCGACTATACCTGCTCTTGCACACTGCTCTTGCACACTCACCTCCCTCAAGGTGCTCTCTCCTCCCTGGTAGTTGCCCAGACAGGTACAATAGTCTCCCTGCTCCATGGAGCTCCTCAGTTTCCCTGGGTGACTATGGATCCTGACCACAGAGTGGCCATGGGTGGTTCTCTGACTGTGACATGTAGCTTGTCCCTGCTGTCCCCCTGTGGACTCTCAGATGCTCAGGGACCTGTTCTCACACCGTCCCTCAACCTTGCAGCTGCTCCTGTGTGGTTCCTCCAGGAGCTGCAGGCCCAGGAGGTGGCTGAGGGGGCCACAGCACACCTGCGCTGTGAGCTGAGCAGGCACGCTGTGGGCTTGGAGTGGCGCAAGGGCTCCCTGGAGCTGTTCCCTTGCTCCAAGTATGAGATGGTGCAGGAGGGCAGGGCTGCTGAGCTGCTGGTGCATGGGGTGGAGCTGGAGGATGCAGGCGAATACATCTGTGATGCAGGCCATGCACAGAGCATGGCCAGGCTCTCAGTCCGAGGTGAGCTGTCTGCAGCTTCTGTGTGCCCCAGCCCCCTCCTAGTCCTTGGAGGAGCAGGGGGGCCTTGTTCACTAGGAGCAGGAGGGTTGGAACCTGTGGCTCTAAGTATTCTTTGATGTCCCTCAGCCCCCAAACCCAAGTTCAAGACTGGACTTCAGAACACAGAACAAGAAGCAGGTGGTGTGGCCCGTCTGTGTTGTCAACTGAGTGAGACTGAGCCAGGGGCCCCAGTGCAGTGGCTCAAGGAGGGTGTGGAGCTTCAAATCGGTCCCAAGTATGAGATTCGATGCCAAGGGGCCATGTGCGAGCTACTGATCCATGAGCTAGAGGCCAAGGACACAGGGGAATACGCCTGTGTGGTGGGTGGCCAGAAAACCTTGGCCTCCCTTAGAGTCAAAGGTGAGTAGCCTGACTCCAGGAGAGGGGTGGGTTGAACTCTCCATGCCACACCCGCTCCTTCGGGTTCTCCTTGGTATAGCTTGCAATGCAGCAGTCCCTCCAGCACAGATCTCCCTCCTGATTCTCCGCTACTTCCCTGTCTGATCCTCCAACTGAAGGAATTTAGCAACCAGGACAGATCTCGGCTTCCGAAGGCTGCCCAGACTCTTCTCTCCCAGGCAGCAGCTGGTGCAGTGTCACTGGCTGTGTGCCATTCTCTGAGCCCTTTCCTGATTTCCCAGAAGGCCTCACATCATGGTGACCTAGCCAGGATAAGCCTGGCATCAGTATTAAAGCCACATAGAGTACTCACTGCCCTGCAATCTGAGTTTCTGCCTTGGCTTATGGGGGCAGGTGCCCAGGCCTAGCTTCTGTGTATGTAGGCTCAGCAGATGATATGCCACATGGAGTAGCAGAACATCAGAGTGGCAAGGAAGGCTTTCTGGAAGACGGTGTGGGAGCTTGGCTGAGTCTGACACAGAGCCCCTCTCTCCTTCCCCCCAGAGCCTGAGGTGACCATTGTGCGGGGACTGGTTAGTGCAGAGGTACAGGCTGATGTGGACGTGGAGTTCAGCTGTGAGGTGTCACGGGCAGGCGTTACGGACGTGCAGTGGCGTCTCCAGGGCCTGCCGCTGCAGAGCAACGAGGTGACAGAGGTGGCTGTTCTTGGGGATGGACGCACGCACGTGCTCCAGCTGAAGGGTGTGACGCTAGAGGATGCTGGCACCGTCTCTTTCCATGTGGGCGGCCACTCGTCTTCTGCTCAGCTCACTGTGCGAGGTATCTGACTCTGGTGGGCCTCCCTCGCTTAGGAGGAGAATATCCAGACCCGGGCCTTTTAGGAGGACAGAAGAAAATGGCCACAGTGTTCAGGGGCTGAATTTCGGACAGGCAGGTGGAGTTGTGTACTAGCACCTCCACTGCTGGGTCAGTCTGGTGGGTGGTATGGCGACTTCCCAGAAGCTCAAACCTTATTGGAGCTCAGAACCTGCCCCAGCCCTCCTGAGATCTGAGGTCTGTGGCTCACCTCCAGCTTTAGATCGTCTTCAGCATCTCTGTGGGCCTCCAGGAGGAGGTCAATAAGAGGCTACTATGGTTTGTCCTCAAGGACTGGGGTGGGTATCAGGGAACCCCTGGGATTGGAGCTCTACCAAGAGAGGGAGCATTTCAGATGCAAAGGCTGATGCTTATGCCTCCCGTATTCAGTCCCTGAGGTAACCATCCTGGAGCCCCTGCAGGATGTGCAGCTCAACGAGGGCCAGGATGCCCACTTCCAGTGCCGGCTGTCCAGGGCCTCGGGCCAGGAGGCCCGCTGGGCTTTGGGAGGGGTGCCCTTGCAGGCCAACGAGATGAACGACATCACTGTGGAGCAGGGTACACTCCACCTGCTCACCCTGCACAAGGTGGGGCTCTGAGATCTGTTTCTACCTGCACAAAGGTTTTCAGTCTGTTAGGGAAGATTCTCTTTCAGAGGACTGGGCTAGGGAGGTGATTAGCCCCTATCACTGGGGGACTGGCAAGATGGATCAGCCCCTTTTGGTCAGGATGGGGTACAAGGCCAAAGATCTTCCTCCTGCTTCCTTAGGTGACCCTCGAGGATGCTGGAACAATCACTCTCCAAGTGGGCTCATGCTCCTCAGAAGCCCAGCTGAAGGTTGCAGGTGAGCATCCCCATCCCACACCCAGGCCCTCTGCCAGTGGATGTCTGTGTCTTCCTGCTGGAGGAGGTCAGAAACCCAAGACTTCCAGCAATGATTTTTCCCTGGGAGCTAGCAAATTTCTGTCTTCTGGCTGTTGGACTGGAGAGGTCACTAGGGTGGTTAGTAAAGATGTCTTCAACAAACCCTGGGGTGTGTGCATTGCACCTCAAGCCAGAATTGTTGCTGTCTATAGGAAGAGCTGGAGAGTCTGACTGCCATGGGCTTGTACCTTGAGGGGGACAGCCAGCCCTTGCTGTATGTCCTCACACTCACATTCACATCCATGTTGATGCAAATTTGCACACTCAAGAGGCTCAGAGGTATAGGTGCAGCCATATACCTTTGACATGTGTGTGGATCTGGCTGAAGTATATGCAGCTGCAGCATGCAGACAGGATTTTAGGAAACCATTCTAGAGTACACCTTGCCCAAGAATTAGTCCATCCTAAGTGTTTGGCTTTGAGCAACCTTCCTATGCTGTCCTATTCTGGGTCTCAATATGGTCCCACCAGCCCACCCATCATCCGTTCATCATTCATTTATCCATCTACCATGTACACATCCATCTATGTTCTACTGTCCTTTTCACCTGGCTTCCACAGCACGCCACCCACTCATGTAGCTATTTATGATTTGTCCTTTCACTTATCATCCATTCATCTTCCATCCAGCATCTGTCAGGCCATTCACTCACCCTCCATCTCTTCAAACACCTGTCTATATGTATACATCTGGTCACCATTGAACTAACCTTCTGAGCTCTTACCCTTCAAGTCTAGAATCTCAAAATGACTCACATGTAACTTTGCCTCCAGTCTGCTGAAGGAAGCTAAACATGGGGATGGTGTGTGTTCTGAATCCCATGTCCCTTGTAACTTCAGAGGTGGCCAGACACGGTTATTTCTATGACTCGTGGCACTGAGAAAGGCCACCAAGTGCCCGTGTCTTTAGGCTGAGTATGAAGAGTTTCATGGGCATCCTGAATGGGGCAGGGCAGAAGGGTCTCTGTTCACTATAGGTGGCACAGAACTGCAGGCTGCCCTCCAGTCCTGCTTTATACTAGATGCTTCCATTCTGGGTAAGCTGTATCATGTATGGCCTCACATGGTCTTGGGAAGGTACTAGGGGTGGGTGTGAATGGCTGTCCAGGTAGGTGTGTGGTGATGGATAGGCTCGGCAACTGGTGCTGGAGGAGGGAACAAGATATTGATAGAATAGGAAGTGGGGTTCAGATGTGCATTTTTGGAAGGTGGCTGAGGGTGCTGGAGTGTCAATGAAAAGGTATGAAGAGGTGCCTGAGGGAGCACTTGGGTGAGCTCTTTGGTCTGCAGGGAACTGGTGTCTTTACAAGTGGTTCCTGTCTCCTTTCACTCTCATCCTGTGGTATAGAAGCAAATTTGATAGACATACCTGGACTTTGCCGGTTGACCCCAGGAAGGCATGTAGAAAATGCTCAGAGAGGAGTGTGGGGCAGGGGTGGCACCCTCTTTGCCTGGCTCTGGGTAGCAAGTGTTGGGAGAGACTTTGGATCTTATCCTGCCAAGCCTGGGAAATAGGAGGTCTAGGATGGCCTAGAGTATTCAACCCTCCATCTCCTATGGCTCTTCCAAGTGTCTATTCCTGAGGAAGAAGAGGGTGCAGGGCGACTGTGTGGGGGATACCTGTATCTGGGAGACCCCAGAGCTTGGAGCCTGCTATGCAATGGGGAGCAACTTACCCAGCAATAGGGCCTTGGAGTCCTCAGGCTGGCAGGGCCTTGGAGGATATCTGGACAGAGTGTTCCTTAGGGATAGAAAAAGTATCTGGTTCTACACACCCAGGAATAGGGGGAGGCACTTCCTGGGGCTGAGTCCACTCTCTTGGAACAGCAGTCCCTGGGATTCTCCTTCCTGCCCTGCCCATCCTGGATCAGAGGAGATAACCATTGTCCGGAGGAGTCCTGACAGTGGTGCTTGTTCATTCTGCTTTTGAGAAAGATGCAGCTGGGTGTCAGTGGTCCCCGTGAGTGAATCCAGGAGTTCTGAGGTGTGTGAGATGCCCCCCTCCTCCATGGCTCAGTCACATTTCATGACTCGGTGTGATGGCCTCCGTGCTCCTCTCTTTGACCAGGGGGCTTTGGCTGGCTGGGGTGAGTTTCTAGACCCCTGACCCTGACTCTGGACTTTCTGGTCTGAGTAGTGTCTGATTTGAGAAGATTCCAGGCAGTCAAGCCAGGGAATCTCAATACTGTTCTAGAAAATCTACCTAGACTGTAGCACACCTGATGAGAACACTGGGTTCCCCACATGGCACATGAATCCACTTAGACCCTGTAGCACAAGATACTTGATGAGAGCAGTGGGTTCCCCACATGCCACATGATGCCCCCATGAATGCCCTATAATGTGATTCAATTCTGAAACATCCCAGAATTACACAAACTCATGTTAAAGGCTCAGTCCATGTGAGTCCCTTACAGATGCAAGCTGTAAATGTTACCATGCTAACTGTTCTAAGTTGGTGACAGTGGGGTTTGCACTGCCGACTAGGTTTGATCAGTTTGCTAGAATAGCTGGGAGTCAGGAAACAGTTACTGTTACTGGTTTATTGCACAGGGTGCATTGCAGGAACAGCCAGACAAAAGGCTATCATAGAGCAGGATGGGAGTGGACAGCAGACATTGCCCCATACAAACATCCTCCATCCTTGTGATGTCCACAGCCATGAAGTCCATCCTTACTGCTGTCCTAGAGGCTGGTGGGTAGGGCTGGACATTTCAACCCTCTAGAAACTTGGTCTTCCTGGTGGTCGGCCTCTTTCTGAAGCAGGCACCTCATTGGTATAGTCTCTAGTGTGATCAAAAGCAACTTGCTACTGTAAGAGCACTTCTAACATTCAGGAAATTCTGTGCCAGGAACTGGGGCAGAGACCAGACTGGTTGTCAAACAGCACTCCCACAACAGGGCCCCTGAGGGTGCCCTCCACAGGCCCCAGGGAGCCCAGCCCAGACCTCCTTCTTGCCCTCTCATGCAGAGGCAGCTCTAAGCCTGGTACGTGGCTTGCAGAATGTGGATGTCTTCGCGGGGGAGGTGGCCACGTTCTCCTGTGAGGTGTCTCGTGCAGGTGGGCCAGAGGCCCTCTGGTGGCTGGATGGTACCCTTCTGCAGAATAGCCCCGAGAGTGTCATCACTGTGCAAGAGGGAACTGTTCACTCCCTCATACTCTCAGGCCTGGGGGTGGCCGACTCAGGCACCATCACCTTCCGCACAGGGGCCCTGGTCTCTACAGCCAAGTTATTGGTCAAAGGTATTGGCCAATGGGGACCTCCCCATGCTGGTGCTTCTGCCCTGCCATCCCTGCATGCTTCCAGCAGGGTTTTAGGGAATGGAGGAACATCATTTACCAGCTTCCAGGGTCACAGCCTAGGTGTTGTTCCATGCCTGTTGTGTTCCCAAGGCAACCCCATGTGGACACAGAGGGCAGGCTCCCAGCTCTTTTCTTGAGTGAGAAGTCCAGTCTTAGTGAACTGCTCATTTGGAGGCTGGCCTCCTCTACACCTGCTGTGTGGGACCTTC
Source organism: Eospalax fontanierii (assembly GCA_035773235.1). NCBI lineage: Eukaryota > Metazoa > Chordata > Mammalia > Rodentia > Spalacidae > Eospalax > Eospalax fontanierii. Next base: position 716,840 of record CM069546.1, read on the forward strand.
GCCTATTTCTCCTTGCTGACCACCCTACTGGCTGCACACCCTGGCCACAAAGGCTAGCCCTTTGAGGGGGACATCCTGGGTTTCTGATGGAGAAATGCCTCCTCCAGGCCTTGAATTGCCCCTGTGCACACCTGCTTCTCTCCCTGTGGGCTTTCCTTATGAAGTTGGCTGGACAGGGAGGGCAGCAGGCTGTAGGGACTCCAACCAGCCTCTTCTCAGTGCCTTTGCCTAAGACCTCCTGTAAACCCTCATAGAACAAAGTCCAGGGTGAGTAACTGTTGTTTGGGTACAATTTCAACACGTGGAAATGGGATGGGGCTCCAAGGGCAATAGTAAGACTCTCCCCCCACAAGAAGGACAAGCTGGGCTGTGGCTGCAGACTCTGCTAGGGCCTAGGGAATCAGAAGTGTTTAAGGTGGGACCTGGGTGTTAGGTCTTGAAGGGTCTAACCAGGCTAGAAGGGTCCAGCCTAGACAGACAGCTTGATAGTGCCATCTGCCATGAGTGGGACGAGGCATATTTGGTGTGGAAGGCTCTGGGAGACCGTGATGGGCCTCCTTCTTAGCCACATTGAGGTACGCATTGCTAAGCCATTGCCCACCAAAGCTCCATGCTTGCAGCTGCTGAAGCCACTAACCCGGACAGCAGAGGGCGGGAGGGCCATGGTGGCACTGCCCCAGGGCTGACATGTGTCCGGCATGTTGGCCGACAGATCCCACAGTGGAGGTGGTGAGTGCCATGCAGGACCTGGCGGTGGAGGAGGGTGGCTCAGCCGAGCTCCTCTGCCAGTACTCACGGCCCGTGCAGGCCACGTGGAAGATGGACGAGCGGGAGGTGTGCGCAGATGGGCATCGTGTCATCATAGCGCAGGACTGGACCGTGGCCAGGCTGACGTTCAGGCCAGCCTTGCCCTGTGACAGCGGCATCTATTCTTGTGAGGCCGCGGGCACTCGTGTGGTGGCATTGCTCCAAGTGCAAGGTGAGGCCACCTGGTGGGCAGGCCCAGCGAGGTCATGGTGGCATAGCAGGTCCTGGCCACCAGCCATGCAGTGCAGGTGACCACACAGTGGGTAACCCCCACATAGGCGGCAGCACTGAGCTGTAGCTGGGTTAGGACACTCCCAGTCACGAGTTTGCAGCTTCTGTGAGAAACAGCAGTTAGTATAACTAGCAAGAGGGGAGGAAAGAGGAGTGTGGCTCTGGGGGGTCTCTGATAGGTGCAGGTTTGAGGATAGTGGCTCTGGGAGGTCTCTGATAGGTGCAGGTTTGAGGATAGTGGCTCTGGGAGGTGTCTGATAGGTGCAGGTTTGAGGATAGTGGCTCTGGCAGGTCTCTGATAGGTGCAGGTTTGAGGATAGTGGCTCTGGGAGGTCTCTGATAGGTGCAGGTTTGAGGATAGTGGCTCTGGGAGGTCTCTGATAGGTGCAGGTTTGAGGATAGTGGCTCTGGGAGGTCTCTGATAGGTGCAGGTTTGAGGATAGTGGCTCTGGCAGGTCTCTGATAGGTGCAGGTTTGAGGATAGTGGCTCTGGGAGGTCTCTGATAGGTGCAGGTTGGCTCTGGGAGGTCTCTGATAGGTGCAGGTTTGAGGATAGTGGCTCTGGGAGGTCTCTGATAGGTGCAGGTTTGAGGATAGTGGCTCTGGGAGGTCTCTGATAGGTGCAGGTTTGAGGATAGTGGCTCTGGGAGGTCTCTGATAGGTGCAGGTTTGAGGATAGTGGCTCTGGGAGGTTTCTGATAGGTGCAGGTTTGAGGATAGCATCCTAGAAGTCAGGACAGTCTAGAGGTGTGGTTTAGGGGACGTGAAGAAAGGGCGTGGACCACACACACTGACACTGTAGGCGCCATTGTGGGAAAGGGCATAGCTCTGAACCTCTAGTGAGGCTTGAGTCTGGGTTTGTCAGCTCTGATCTGTGAACACCTGTGAGATTTCTCATCTGTGAGGCATGGGATGCCCCTCGCCCGTGTGGCGATCAATGCTAATGTGAACCCTCTGGAGAGGGTAACACTGCCAGTAGACCTTGAGTGCCACTCTCCATGGGGGGTCCTGGGGTACTTTTCCATTTGGCTCTTCGTAGTTTTAGGGTTCTGGCAAGAAATGGTAGTGAGGAATCCCTGGAGGCACATAACCCTGAGCCTTGCTCTCCCTGCAGCCAAGAACTCAGTGGTCCGTGGCCTGGAGAATGTGGATGCACTAGAGGGTGGTGAAGCTCTCTTCGAATGCCAGCTGTCCCAGCCTGAGGTGGCTGCCCACACCTGGCTGCTGGATGATGAGCCTGTACACACGTCGGAAAATGTGGAGGTGGTCTACTTTGAGAATGGCCTGAGGCACTTGCTGCTGCTCAAAAACCTGAAGCCACAGGACAGCTGCCGAGTGACCTTCCTGGCTGGGGATGTGGTCACATCTGCCTTCCTCACTGTCAGAGGTGCAAAGCTGAGGGAGTGTGCAATGGGGTGGGCTGGTGAGACTTCCACAGCTGGCTGAGTTGCAAGCAAAGGGGGTGGTGAATCAGGCTGGATAGGAAGGGGATGTCCTCTGAGATCCCCTTACCAAAGGTTCTGCAGAAAGGGAAAGATGCTAGCTTTGGAGTCTCTCCCAGCTCCCTAACACCTAAAAGGAAACTGTACTCCTGGCTCAGTGGGACTCAGTAGTATGGAAGGACTAGGGTAGGAGATTGTAGCCACATGCAGAGTCATTTTCAAGATGAAGCTCTACTTGCAGCTGGGAGCTGCCCCTCTGCAGGAGAGTGGCGGGACACCAGGGAGTCAGGCGGCATCTCTGAGATCCCTCCCAGTAGCAGCACTACCTGGCTAGGAAAGTTGGGAGCTATCAGACCTTCAGAGACTCCTCACACAGGTGCCTGGACCCCCTTGGTCTACAAGGGTGCAGGGACACAGGGCTGGGGGGTGGGATAGGAAATGGGAAGGCAAGAGGAAGTTTCCAAGACTCCTTCCCACTGGTACCTCCAATCGCAAGTAGGAGGCAGAGATCCCCGAGCACTCTCTCACTAGAGGATCTTGAACCAGCAGGAGTGAGGCTGCTCTGGGTGTCCCGGAACTCCAAGATGAGGCCCTACTGGGTTTGGAAAATTTGGTGAAGTATCCAGTCAGTCTGAGATACTGCTAAATCAATGCTAGGTTGAGGGGAGATCTTATACGGGCCAGGAGTCTTGAATTCCCCTTCTGGAGCCCTCCTCTTCCCTTTGCAAATGCTCACCCCTCCTGCTGTCCACAGGCTGGCGCCTGGAGGTCCTAGAGCCTCCACAAGATGCATCTGTACGAGCTGGAGCTCAGGCCCGCTTCACTTGCTTGCTGAGTGAGGCTGTGCCTGTGGGTGAGGCTACTTGGTACATCAATGGGGCTGCCATCCAGCCTGATGACGCTGACTGGACAGTCACCGCTGATGGCAACCACCATGCCCTGCAACTGAGCAGTGCCCAGCCCCAGCACTCTGGGGAGGTCACGTTTGCAGCCCGAGATGCTGTGGCCTCTGCACACCTCTCTGTGCTGGGTAAGTGGTTGGTGGAGGTTACTCCCCTGTAGGTTGGGTCTGGGGAACACATAACCCCCCAGCTCCCACAAGACTCTTAGGTAGATGACCCTCCAGAGCTGTATTCTCTGTTGTTCCATCAGACCCTGAGGGTCTGAGGATGGCATCTCCATAGCTCCCCTGCAGGTCCAAGAGGGTATCTGATCAGGAGCCATGCTCAGCCCTGGGCCCACCCTCCTTCTTGCCCAGTGCAGATCTGAGCCCAGCTCTTGAGGCTTTCAAGAGGAATGAGTCTACAGTCCCCATGACTGCCCCGAGAGGTGGGCACCATGACTCACAAGCACACCAGAGAATGGGTGCTTCTGCAGCATCCCTTGTCCCCAAGACAAGCTGGGCCACCGGATGCAGTGTCCCACAAGATTCGGAAAGGGTTTACTCCAAGCTCTATGCAAGCCTAGTACAGGACCCCAGTGACTTCCCGAGGGACTGCAGGTCCCAGTGAGTGTGCTGATGCACCACCTTTCATGCAGGTCTTCCTGACCCCCCAGAGGATGCTGAAGTAGTGGGTCGTTGTGGCCGTTCCGTGACCCTGTCCTGGGTGGCTCCCACAAGCGATGGCGGTGGTGGCCTGTGTGGTTATCGGGTAGAGATGAAGGATGCATCCACGGGTCAGTGGCAGTTATGCCATGAACTGGTACCTGGGCCTGAGTGTGTGGTGGATGGCCTGGTCCCTGGGGAGACCTACCGTTTCCGAGTGGCAGCTGTGGGACCAGCAGGTGCTGGGGAGCCTGTGCACCTGCCCCAGATGGTCAAGCTAGGTGAGTCACTGCCCTCAATCTAAGAGAGAGCTGAGCTGCCCACACTGGCGGGAGAGAGCTCCATAGGGGTGGGGCATAGGCCCTTGGGTCTCTCCTGGCTGATATGACCTAACCTTTGTGGATATTGTTCCTCAGTAGAGTCAACGGAATCTGCACCTGCACCTGCACCTGCCCCAGCAACGGTCCCAGCCCAAACCCCAGTCTCAGCCTCAGCATCAACCCCAGTCCCAACCCCAGCCCCAACCTCAGTCTCAACCCTAACCTCAGCTCCAGCCCCAGCCCCAGCCCCAGAGAGGCGGCAGGTAGTGGTTGGCGAGGACGTGTGTCTGGAGTTGGAAATGGCAGCTGAAGACGGTGAGGTCATCTGGCACAAGGGGACAGAGCGTATCCAGCCCAGCGGGCGCTTTGAGGTTCTTTCTCAGGGTCGGCGGCAGATGCTTGTGATCAAGGGCTTCAGGACGGAAGACCAGGGGGAATACCACTGTGGCCCTGCCCAGGGCCTGCCCTCCTTGGGGGCTGCCACTTTCCAGGGTGCGTCTGGGTTCTGGGGTGGGAAGCTCTGGGAGTAGGGAAGGGCTGACTAGGTCTTTCTCCTTGCTGTGCTCTGGAGACAGGACTGAGAGTCCTCTCCATCACTGTGTGTGATGTGCGGGAAGACCAAGGATTGATCAGATGAGGCAGGTCTCATGAAATAGAACTGTGGCCTAGGCTAGCCTCCTGTCCCTGAGCAGGATTAGTAGTAGATCTTTTCCTGGGACTTCCTCTCCTAAAGCTGCCCCCTCACTCTGAGCATGACCTCCCCCCAGTTTGCTCTGCACTCCAAAGAGCTCACTGAGTCCTGGTTGCACTGTGACCTATCCCTGCCCTGAGTACCCCCCTCCCAAACCTTGTGCTGAGTCTATCCCCTAACTCAGCCTTCCTGCCCTGAGCCGTTCTGTGTTCTGGGTCCCTCCTCTACCCACTGCAGTCTGAGCCACACTCCCCACTAGGTCCCCTCCTCTGCTCTCTGAACATCTTTCCTTTGTGCAACACTGGGGTCCTTGTGAACCTTGGCTCCTGTGCCAGCCACAGGGCTGAACAGATAGTGATAAGCCTGGTTTTATTTTGTTGAGTTGTTTTCTGTTCTGGTTGAGTCACTGTGCCCCCTGAAGGAGGTAGGCTGAAGGGGAGCTAACATGGGGTAGAGTCTAAGGCTTGGAGCTTCTCACACTGGCAGAGGTGCCTGGTGCAAGATGGGAAGCAGAGGTCCAGGAGACCACAGCGAAAGCAGGCATGGGGTTGCAGCTCTGTCCTTCCTAGGCCACTGACAAGTATGATGCCTTCCTCAGTGGTTATGACCCAAGGCTCTGGGGATGAGGCCCCCTCTCAGCCCAGCCTGCCCCCAGAGGCAGCCCAAGAGGGCGATCTGCACCTGCTTTGGGAGGCCCTAGCCCGGAAGCGCCGCATGAGCCGGGAGCCCACACTGGACTCCATCAGTGAACTACCTGAGGAAGACAGTCGGGTGCAACATCTACGGCAGGAGGCAGAAGAGACAGCCCCTGACCTCTCTGAAGACTACTCCACGGCTGACGAGCTCGCACGCACAGGAGAGGCTGACCTCTCACATACCAGCTCTGACGATGAGTCCCGGGCTGGCACCCCTTCCCTAGTTACCTACCTCAAGAAGGCTGGGGGTCCTGGAGTCTCTCCCCTGGCCAGGAAGGTGAGCCTCCTGATTGGGCTGAAAGGAAAGGGTTGGAAGTCTCAGACCTTCACAGTCTATTTGTGCTCCCAACCTTAATCCCACAACTTGTCCATCCATCTGTCCATCTCCCACCATCTACCCATCTGTGCATCATCTTTCCTTCCTACCATCCATCGATCCTTTCGCCATTCACTCCTCCCCTGTCCTCGCATCCATCCATCTGTCCATCTACTCGTTATCCATCCCCCATCCTTCCATCTGTGTATCTATCCATCCATCTGCCCATCTGCCTATCTGTCCATTATCTGTGATTCATCTCCTTATCTGTCCATCATATATCACTCCTGCACCTATTCAACTGTTTGGCCACCTGACCATCAACCTATTCACTCACCTATCTCCTTCTGCAGGTTCCCCGATCTGTTATCTAAGCCTTTTGTATCCATTTGCCAGTTTGTCAGTTTATCTTCCAGTCTGTTTACCGAGCCATCCGCCCATCTGTTGTCCATCCACCAAACATCTACTCATCCATCCCTTCACCATTCATTTGTCACTCAGTACTCCTTCGTCTGCTCACTCATGATCTGCCTTGTTTGCCTGTCCAGCTCTCCAACTATCCCTCCATCCATCCACCGTCATTCATCTTCCACTGTCCATTCAGTCACCATAATCATCTGCTGGTCTATTTGTCCATGCATTCTACACTCACACACTCACACACACACACACACACACACGCATGCACAGACACACGCATGGACACACTCATCCACAAGCACTTTGTCCCAAAGAACTGAACCCAGTCTTTCTGACCTTCCTCACAACGCTGTTGGTCTCCACCTGGGCAACTGTGCTCAGTGATTCCTTGGAGATGTATTTGGTTTAGGAGAGTCACAGAAGCCAGTGGGCGCCTGGGCTGCCAATGGGTGGGAGGCAGAACAGAGTACTGGTGTGACTGGGCCTGTGTGTTCTTGATTTCTCCACCTTGTGTGGACCTCACATCCTGTTCCCACAGCCTGGGGCCCCAGAAGCAACCTCTGTGAAGCCACAAAAGCAGCAGGAGCAACCAGCACCTACATGCCCAGCCCATGGAGACTTGAGTGCAGAGGACCTGAGCGATCCCTCCCTAGACAAGGCAGCCGTGAAGATCCAGGCGGCCTTTAAGGGCTACAAGGTGCGGAAGGAGATGAAGCAGCAGGAGGGGCCTGTGTTCTCCCGCACATTTGGAGACACCGAGGCGCAGGTAGGGGATGCGCTGCGGCTGGAGTGTGTGGTGGCCAGCGAGGCAGATGTGCGGGCCTGCTGGCTGAAGGATGGCATAGAGCTGACTGATGGGCGGCACTACCACATCGACCAGCTCCGGGACGGCACCTGCTCTCTGCTGGTCACTGGCCTGGGTCGCGCCGACACTGGCCACTACACCTGCCAGGTGAGCACCAAGTTTGGCCGCGTGAGTCACAGCGCCTGTGTGGTGGTCAGCGGAACAGAGAGTGAGGCTGAGAGCTCCTCAGGAGGGGAGCTAGACGATGCGTTCCGGCGGGCCGCGCGGCGCCTGCACAGGCTCTTCCGCACCAAGAGCCCAGCCGAGCTGTCGGAAGAGGAGCTCTTCCTCAGCGCTGATGAGGGCACCGCGGAGCCCGAGGAGCCTGCGGACTGGCAGACCTACCGTGAGGACGAGAACTTTGTGTACATCCGTTTCGAGGCACTCGCAGAGGCTCGCCAGGCTGTCACCTGCTTCCAGAACATGTTTGCCACGATGGGCATCGGGGTGGAGATCAGCCTCGGGGAGCGGGGACCCCGGGGAGTGGAGATGCGAATTGGCAAGGTGGCCCCGACCCCCATCCCTGCGGTACCACTGGAGCGGGCACCTGGCTTGCAGACTTCGGATGCTGGTTAGTCCACAGGCTGCACTGGGTCAGAGGTGGGGTGGAGGGAAGGGAGTGAGGCTGGCTGATGTAGAACCAGCCTAGAGCCCTGGCTTTGCAGTCCTGTGGAGGTGGGAGAGTCCTGACCTGATGGTAAGCTGCTGAATCTGAGGCCTGGCTCCTCCTCTCCTTAACTGTGTGTGTTGGGGGAACTACGTAGCTCTCAGTTTTCACAATTATAAAACGGGAACGTTTATACTTTCTGCAGACTTTGAGATGTAACCCATATGGAACAGTAGATCACTGTCTGTCCCTCAGAACATTTCCCACTTCAGCATTAAGGGACCATTTCAGTGTGCACTTGTGTCTCTCCTGGAACGTCAGGAGGCTGTAACTCATGGGACTTTGTCTTGAGACTTCTGTCCAGTTTGGGCCACCTGGGCCTTTAAGGTCCCGAAGAACTGCCAGCCGCCACACTCTCTTCTGTGTCCCCTTTCCAGTTCTCCAACCGTCTCACATCTCAGTAGCTTGGGAATCCAGAAAGAATTCTTAAGGAAGGGGGAGAAGCTCTGGATGTGTCCAGCTATTGCATCTGGGAACGTTTCTGTGTAGATCATGGATCTGCACCACGCCTGGTGAGGTATGCTGCCCCCCCAAGGCTGACTCTGCACCCCCTGTCTGTACCAGCTCCCGTGTTCCTGACAGAACTGCAGAACCAAGACGTTCAGGACAGCTACCCCGTGAGCTTCGACTGCGTGGTGACAGGCCAGCCAGTACCCAGTGTGAGGTGGTTCAAGGACGGGAAGTTGCTGGAAGAAGATGACCACTACATGATCAATGAGGACCAGCAGGGTGGCCACCAGCTCATTATCACGGCTGTGGTGCCAGGTGACATGGGTGTCTACCGCTGCCTGGCTGAGAACAGAGTGGGTGTCTCCTCCACCAAGGCTGAGCTCCGAGTGGAGCGTGAGTACTGCTCTATGCTGGGTATCTTCAGGGTGGGCTGGGCCTGGTCTGACCACCTCCCAAAGACCCCACCTCATAATACCGTCTCCCTTCTTTTTAGAGACATTTAATTAATTCACTTATTTGTGTGTGTGCACATATATGTGTGCACACATGTACACATGCCATACCATATTTGTGGAGGTCAGAGAGTGGGAATGGGTTCTCTCCTTCCATCATGTGGGTCCCAGGGTTTGAACTCAGGTCATCAGACTTGGTGGCAGGCACCTTTACCTGCTGAGTCATCTTGTCAGTCCAAGATTAATGTTTTAACATTTGAATTTGAGGGACCATGAGCATTCCATCAATAACAACATAACAGAAGGTCAGCCTGGTCCCTCTCACCCTGTCCTGGCTGCAACACCCAAGTCCCCCGCTGTTAAATCTAAGGGCAGTATCTCAACTCCTCCTCTTGTGGAATGGAACTGGATGATTTTGCTAGTGTTAGTGTAGTTTGTGAAGACCTCAAATCATAAATTATAAATATCATGGGATATTTATAATTTTTTGGGCCAAAGGGGCTGATAGATACAGTCTGGAAATATGGGCCTGGTCCCAGCTAAGGCAGGGTAGGCACAGGAAGTTGGAGCCCTCCTCACTTCTGAGTGCAAGTGGCTCTGCATGGTCAGAGCCTCAGAGTCCCAGTGCAAGGCCTGTGACTGGTTGTTCTAGAACACCGTTCCTTTTGCAGTGACGAGCACAGACTATGACACTGCAGCTGATGCCACAGAGACCTCATCGTACTTCAGCGCCCAGGGATACCTGTCCAGGTGGGGCCTCAAAGATGGAAGAGCCTGGCGACTGACTCTCCCAGGGTGTCTGAAGAAGTGACCATTCCCTGCTGTCTGGGGCAGGGGGCTGGAGGGTTGTACTGACAAGTCAAATCTTGGAGACTTCCACTAGGCCCTGGCAGCTCTGTTTCTCTGTCCTTCAGTTCCTCAAATCTTTGTGGCCCTGTCCACTCTGTCCCTCAGCTCAGGGCACCTCAGCATCCCTCTGTACCTGACATCACCCCTGCAGCACTCCTGTGTTGGACCTTCTTACCTGTTGCTTTATGGCTGCCCCTTGTTTGTCTTTCCTGTCAGCCGGGAGCAAGAAGGAACTGAGTCAGATGAGGGGCAGCTTCCTCAGGTACTGGAGGAGCTGAAAGACCTCCAAGTAACCCCTGGCACACGCCTGGCCAAATTCCAGCTCAAGGTGAAAGGTGAGGGGCCAGTGGTACCATCTCATCAGGACAGAAGCCAAGTGCTGTCTCCCATTAGCCACAGTTGGGAGGGGGACCTCAGCCGACAGGGGTGGTCATGTGTGTGTCTTCCTGGATGAGGAGACCAGCACCCCATGTTGTCTGAAGGACCTCTACTCTGGGTATTCTGTCTCTCACTGGGAAATGGCCCTAGGCTGACCACTCCCCTCTGTGCCCTAGGCTACCCAGCCCCCAAGCTTTACTGGTTCAAAGATGGCCAGCCCCTCACTGCATCTGCCCACATCCGCATGACCGACAAGAAGACACTGCACACCCTAGAGATCATCTCAGTCACCAGGGAGGACAGCGGCCAGTACGCGGCCTACATCAGCAATGCCATGGGTGCTGCCTACTCATCTGCCCAGTTGCTGGTCCGAGGTGAGTGCTCTGAGGAAGCAGACAGAGCTGACATGCATAACCTGCCTATCAAAGCAGCACAGAACCATGTATGGGGCCAGAGGCTGGGGCACCTATGGTGTTGGGTGTCTGAGTCCCTTCATGTCTTTCAGGTCCTGATGAACCAGAAGAGAAGCCGGTGTCAGGTGAGAAGACTCCAAGAGAGGGTGGAGTGTGAGGCCAGAGTGGATGGGCCTGGACTGGCTGCAGCAAAAGTTGGAATAGTAGAGTACCTAGCAGAGGGGCCAGACAGGCTTCAGTGGCCCCAGGGATTGGGACATGGGAGGTGGGGTTTTGTCAGGGGGCCCTCACCGTCTGACTGTGTCCTTCCAGACGTGCATGAGCGACTGGTGCCACCTCGGATTCTGGAGCGGTTTACCCCCAAGAAAGTGAAGACGGGCTCTAGCATCACGTTTTCAGTGAAGGTGGAAGGTGAGATGACTCTCAGGAAGGGTCTCATAGCCCCTGCTCCTGGCAAGAGAGACCCCGTCCCTAGGGGGTCTGCTCCTGGCAGGAGAGGCCCTGTCCCTAGGGGAGGGTTCTGTTCCTAGTGGTGGCTCTGTCCCTAGGGAGGGTTCTGTCTCTGCCAGGTTAGACTCACTGTCCCCTCCCCCAGGGTGCCCAGCCCCCACTGTACATTGGCTCAAGGAGGAAGCAGAGAAGGGTGTTCTGTGGATCAGCCCTGACACTCCTGGCTACACCATGGCCAGCTCTGCCCAGCAACACAGCCTGATCCTGTTGGATGTTGGCCGGCAGCACCAGGGCACCTATACCTGCATTGCCACCAATGCTGCTGGTCAAGCACTTTGCTCTGCCAGCCTGCATGTCTCAGGCTGTGAGTTGAGGGTCAGGCGGGTGGGCAGGTGACATGTGTGAGGGAGGGATGGTAGTACTGTATACTACGCAGAATCAGGGGCTTCTTGGGGCTTGTTGACCTTCAGCACCGGGGCTGGGACCCCACTCAGACTCCTCTTCCCTCCTGTCATCTTCCCCCGCCCCGCCCCAGTGTCAGGATGCTTCTAGGGTAGGGCAGGTCTCATGAGTACAGGGGGCTTTGGTGTGGGACTTCAGAATCCGCCAGCCCAGCCTTCATCCTATTCTGCACAATGGGCCTGGGGGTCCTCTGCTGAGCTTTCTGCTCTGTGACCTTCTGTGGCCCCTGTGGGCTGGAGTTCGGAGGGAAGACTCACATCCTCAGTTACCATTGAGGTGACCTTGGCCAAGAGTGGGACAGTGTAGGCTCAGCACAGTCCCTGCCTAGGTCTCAGAAGGCAGAGTCTAGATTCCCGTGGAAGCTGAGATGTTCTGGGTAGGTCTAAACTTGGAGTCAGAAACCTTGGGGTCCAGGAGTTGGTGTTGATGACTTTCTGCACTCCTGTTAGTGCCCAAGGAGGAGGAGCAGGAGAGAGTGAAGGAGGCCCTCATTTCCACCTTCCTGCAAGGGTGAGTGAAAGTGGCCCCAGGGCCACCAAGCCAGGGCCCAGACAGCCATGGTATCTGGTGACCACCTTGTCCTGCAGGGCAGCCTGGCTCTGGCTTGTTCCTTTCTTTCCCCATGCCTCAGTTCCTCCAGGGTGGGATGAGGGTTTCCAAGGATATCTCTGGTGTAGAGCTGCTGACTGGTGTCCTAGTCTGTTGCCTCCAGATTCCCTTTCTGTCAAGAACTCCTGCCTGAGGGAAGAAGGCGATGGGCGGTGGTACCCACTCCAGGCTTCTCAGGATATCCTTCTCCCCACAGGACAACCCAGACTGTCTCAGCCCAGATGTCAGAATCAGCAGGTCTCACTGATCTTGCTGGGCAGAGAAAAGGTACCAGCAGGGTGGGCACTCTGAGCACCCCTTACCTCATGCCCAGGTGGCAGTGCTGGAATAGGCTGACCCTGAGCCAAAGCTGTTTCTGACCTTTGTGAATCCAGGAACCTGTGGAGTATCATGGGCAGCCCAGCCTGGACGAAGAGTTCTTGTCCAGTGGGCTGTGGAAGCCAGTGTGCCAGGCATTAAGCTCAGAGGTTATATAAGCCACACTCTAGGGTCCTCTGCAGCTTGATAGATGGGTCTGACTCCTACCCAATTCTGTCCTTTTGACTGTGCTGTCTGTTCCCTAGTCACCTGTTGTCTCCTGACTGCCCAGCATCCCCTAGGTACCCTGATGACCTTCAGCCTTCTCCACTGTCCCTCAGTGGTGTCTGCTGTGTCCCCTCTGTTCAATTTGTTTTCACTAGTAAAAACTAAAAAGTCCCATTGACCACGTCTTGGCTCAGACCCCAACAAGCAAGCATGACTTTGTCCTACCAGCCCTTACTAGTCTCTGTCCTAGAGGCCTGGTCTACCGTGATCACCTACCAACTCTCAGGGCCAATGATCCTGCAGTGTAGAAAGGGCCTGGTAAGCACCCTGGGGAGGGTGACTGCCTGAGGGTCACTTTGTACCTCCCAGGGGAGGCCCTGGTGGCTGAGGAGGCCCACGGCCATTTGTCCCTTGCTGAGGTGGGCACAGAAGAGTTCCTGCAGAAACTCACCTCCCAGATCACTGAGATGGTGTCGGCCAAGATCACACAGGGTGAGGGCCAAGTGCTCACATGACTCGGCGGGGCGGTGGGAGGGCTGGGGGTCCTCATGCAGGAGCCTCGGTCTGGAACTATCCTGCCTCCAAAATCTGGAAACTGGATGGAGGGGAGGCAGTTGGGTCGCATCACAACCCTTGTGCTCTCGCAGCCAAGCTCCAGGTGCCTGGGGGTGACAGCGACGAGGAGTCCAAGACACCATCTGCATCTCCCCGGCACGGTCGCTCACGCCCTTCCTCTAGTGTCCAAGAGTCCTCCTCAGAGTCAGAGGATGGGGACTCCCATGGTGAGGTAGGTGGGCCAGGACCCTTGGGGAGCAGGTGGGGAGGGGCCCTGACCCTCTTGGAGAGAAGGGGCATGGGCAGGATCCCAAGGAGGTGTCAGAAAGTGGGTGCACAGGAGGCTGTCAGCAGATAGGCTTTCAGGCTTGAGGGAGGCAGTATCCGCCAGCCAGACACACTGGAGACAGGAAGTGGTAAGAACTAGATCCTCTCCTTGGGTGTTCCTGCAGAGACTTGCTTTCTGCTGAGTTGCTCCTTCCTTTATGCCCTCCCTCCTTTGATCCATTCCTCCTTCTCCTTGTCCAGTGTACCAGGCACTGTTAGATCCCAGGTGACTGATGAACACGTAGTTAGTCTAGGCAGCCTCAGTGGAGGGCCCTGGGGGACCGTGATGTCTTGTGGGTTGGGGAGTCTATCAACATGCTTGATGTTTGTGTGGAGATGGAAGGGCAGAATGATTCTGTGACTCCTGTCCCACACTCCGGGGCTTGGCAGGCCTGAGTGGCACCTCCCTGGGTCTCCTGACTCTTGACTGCCTCCCCACTGTGGTTTGGGAGGACTCTTTGGGGAGTTGGGAAACCTCTCCCTCCCTTCTCTGTTGGCTGCTAGGGTTCTTGGCAGGCCTGGCTAGCAACCCTATTCGCCACCCCCCAACTCAGTGTTCTTCCTCTCTCGATCAGATCTTTGACATCTATGTGGTCACAGCTGACTACCTGCCCCTGGGGGCAGAACAGGATGCCATCACACTGAGAGAAGGCCAGTATGTGGAGGTCCTAGACTCCGCTCACCCCCTGCGCTGGCTTGTGCGCACCAAGCCCACCAAATCCAGCCCTTCTAGGCAGGGCTGGGTGTCACCTGCCTATTTGGATAAGAGACTCAAGGTACCAGGCTGGGGAGCTGAGGAGGGGGGCAGCAGGTCACTGGCCCAGAGAGCCCTAGTGTTGTTGTCTCCATTTGGGAGACATGAGCGTGACCTCCACAAGATCAGGGCCAGAGCTCAGACCACCTCTAACAGAATCCTGTTTCTCACTAGTTGTCACCTGAATGGGGGCCCACTGAGGCCCCTGAATTCCCTGGGGAGGCTGTGTCTGAGGACGAATACAAGACAAGATTGAGGTGAGTGTCCAGGCTTCCCCTGGCTGGCCTGCTACTCAAGGAAGCGTGCTGCCTGCCCTCCTCCTGGATCTAGGTGGGGTTCTGGCCTGCTGCTTTTGTGGAGGCCCATGGGAACCAACTCTAGTTAGGAACAGATGAAGACGGGGAGAGCAGAGTAAGCTCCATTTCAACTTGATTTCTGCAGCTCTAACATGGGCTTTGTGCTGGTGAGACCATGCTGGGTAACTTTTTCCTGGAGGGAACAGTATTGTGGAGTTGGTCCCCTCTCTGATAACCTCACCCCTTCTGATAACCTCACCCCTGCTCTGATAACATTAAATGTCCAGATTTGGCACCTGAGGGAACAGGGGTTGTGAGGGGTAAACTATTTTGCAGCAATACTACTTCCAAGGCCATGCGAGAGGCAGAAGCCTGCAGCCCCTGGAACCCCTGAGTAGTTCCTCATGGCCTTCCTTCCCACCAGTTCTGTCATCCAGGAGCTGCTGAGCTCAGAACAGGCCTTTGTGGGTAAGCTGCAATTCCTGGAGAGCCACCACATGCAGCACCTAGACCGTTCTCCCCGTGTGCCTGCCGCTGTGGCCAGCCAGAAGACAGTCATCTTCCGTAACGTGCGGGACATCAGCCACTTCCACAGCAGGTGGGAGTAGAGGCTGCATGCATGCATGCATGTACTGAACACACACCCCTAGTTACAGACCAGGCCACATGGAGGGTAGACAGGAGCTGAGGGGGGAGAGAATTTGTACTGACTTGGTTCACCCACTGGTAAAGGAAGACCTCCCCTCGCTGGGAACACAGGCTTGTGCTCCTGCCTTATGCAGAATAAAGCCTGCAGTATGCTTGCCTCTGAATACTATGTGCGTAGCTCATATGCATATACACCTCCACATATAGGCATACACATGCATGTATGAACATATATGTATATGTGCAGCCTCCACACAATGCATGCCCATGTGCTTAACTGGTATGTGCATACTTACACACATACATACTCATATTCACACACATGCCTGTGAATACACATAACACTTCACACTCTGTACTTGTTTGCACATGCACAACATACATTCTAACGTGTATGCACACACATACAGGTTGCTGTGCATGTGCACTGTCACACAAGCCATACAAGTGCACATAATCATACCCATGCACATACCTGTACCATAAATTCATGAACAGTGTATGTGTGCAGAATGCATTGCACGTATACATACAGTCTTTGCATAGTGTTCATATCCCTCATACATATCTACACACGCATGCACATATAGCAAACCTGCATGTGTACCCATGTATGTATGTCCATGCGCATGTGTACATATGATATATGTCTGTACTCATGCATAGGCAAGTGGGCACACAGCCACACTCTGGCATACATGTCTGCACACATAGCTTAGCACATTCACCCTCACAGGTTCAGGTCCCAAGCAGGATCTGGTGTCCTCCTTGAGGACAGGGCCTGGCCTATTCTGAGGAGGGAGGTCCTGATGCCATCTCCTCTGTGGCAGCTTCTTGCAGGAGCTGCAGTGCTGTGACACAGATGACGATGTGGCCATGTGCTTCATCAAAAACCAGGAGGCCTTTGAGAAGTACCTTGAGTTCCTGGTGGGTCGTGTGCAAGCTGAATCGGTGGTTGTCAGCACCCCAGTCCAGGAGTTCTACAAGGTGCTCTTGTCTGGCATGGTGCTTATTGGTTCTTGACTGCACCCTGCCTGCTCCCAGACCTTGTTGGTTCCTGCCTAAATGCCCTCTAAGGGTTAGCCCCACTGATCCACACTGGTAGCCTGAGTTCATCTTCCTGGACCCATAGCATTGCTTGCCCACTGCCTGCCAAGCCCTGGCATAGTGGGAAATATAAGTAGAGCTCCTACAGCTTGGCCCTCCTCAGTCACCACCTGAACTGCCCAACCCTACACCACCTGTGAGATAGTAACTCAGTCATCGTCAGGGTTCAGGGCTGTGCGTGTCGGTACCCTTGGTACCATACTCAGGATCTCAGAGGACGTAGCCAAGCACTGGTGATGCAAGGCTGCGCATCCGATGCTTGTAGAATCTGGCATCTGACACAGGGAAACTCATGCCACTGAGGGACCTTGCATTCCTCCATGAAGGCTACCTTTGTGATTCCTACAGAAATACACAGAGGAGACACTATCCGCTAAGGACCCCTCGCAGCCACCCCCACCTCCACTTCAACACTATCTGGAGCAGCCAGTGGAGCGGGTGCAGAAGTACCAGGCCTTGCTGAAGGTGGGCATGCCCAATCTCCTCTGGGCAGGTTGCCCCTGTTGGAGGGAGGGTCTAAGCTTAGAGGGGCATGGAGACCTGACCTTGGCCCCCACCTCAGGAGCTGATCCGAAACAAGGCACGCAATGGGCAGAACTGTGCACTCCTGGAGCAAGCCTATGCCGTGGTGTCTGCCCTGCCTCAACGAGCTGAGAACAAGCTGCATGTGTCCCTTATGGAGAACTACCCAGGCACCCTGGAGGCCCTGGGAGAGCCCATCCGCCAGGTTGGAGCAGTGGAGCTTCCACTGGAGGATCCCAGTGGAGCCCTGGAGGATTGGCTGTTTGGGACATGTGCATGACTACCCAAGTTTGGTGGGGTGCTGGATACACAGGTGACTGTGGGGGCTGCATCAGTGGGAGGGCGTGGCCAACCAGAGTCCACTCACACCTCCAGGGCCACTTCATTGTGTGGGAGGGGGCGCCAGGTGCCCGGGTGCCCTGGAAGGGCCACAACCGCCATGTCTTCCTCTTCCGAAACCACCTGGTAATCTGCAAACCCCGGAGAGACTCTCGTACTGACACCTTCAGTTATGTGTTCCGGAATATGATGAAGGTCTGTAGGTGCAGAGGCTGCTGGGGGTTTTGTAGGGCAGGTGAGGCCATAGGTAGGTGGAGGTCTGTTTTTCTGTCAGGCTTCAGGGTGGATACTGGTCAGTCCCTTGGCCACTGTTCTGGGGTGGCCTGAGCATAACCTTCCTGGGTCCCACATCATCTGGGAGTGGTGGCCCTCATCCTCTCTGCTAACACCCTTTCCCCTACAGCTGAGCAGCATTGACCTGAATGACCAGGTGGACGGGGATGACCGTGCTTTCGAGGTGTGGCACGAGCGAGAAGATTCTGTGCGCAAGTACCTCCTGCAGGCACGGACAGTCATCATCAAAAACTCATGGGTGAAGGAGATCTGTGAGATCCAGCAGCGCCTGGCCCTGCCTGTGTGGCGTGAGTGTCACCTCCATAGGTCCTGTTCCCTGAGGCAGGGTGGAGACTGACCTTTTCACCTTAACTGTCTTGCTGGGCTACATTGAGGCTGTTTGGACCCTGAGCTTCAGGTGCTTGGGTGGCATTGTCTTAGCCCCTGCCCACCAGGCATGAAGGATGAGCTACTTTCCGGGGCAGGGGGCTCTGCTCTCTCTTTAGTCAGCTCAGGGTAGGATATAATAACTGCAGCCTCACAGGAGATGCAGGTGGAGTGCTGGGTTGGCCCTGACCTGAGAGGTAACTCTTGGGGACCTGGTGGGAAGATTCCAGAGAGTGAGATCGATCCAGCTCCTGCCAGGGATCTCGCACCCTGTTCTGCTTCCTTGGCCAGTATGGAATCATCTCTGCCATGCATTCTTAAATTAATTGTTTTTGGTATGTGTGTGTGGTGTATGCATGTATGTGCACATGTGTGTGCAAGTGTGTGGGCCTGTGTGCCAGGGGAGGGCATCAGGTGTCCTGCTCTACCACTTGCTGCCTTATTTCTTTGAGGCAGGGTCTCACTAAACCTGAAGCTCACCTGTTTGGCAAGGCTGGCTGGCCAATGAGCTTGAGAGATCTGCCTGTCTCCAATGCCAGGGTTACAGGCATAAAGGGCCATGACAGGTTTTTATGTGGGTAATGGAGACTCAAACTCAGGTCTTCATGCTTGCATAGCAAGCTCTTTTACCCACTGTGCCGGCCTCCCAGGCCCCTCATCTTCACCCTGATCTTCTCTTCCTTACTGTGCATTCATTTGCCTCACTCACTGTTAATTCACCATTTAATTTAATGGTAGCAGTCACACCCTTTGGACATGGGATACTAGCACTGGGTGGGCTGACCTGCCAGGATATGTGCAACTAGCACTACAGGCCAGCCATCCTACCCTTGTACCACTGGGACCTCCTTTGTGTACCCTTAGGTCCCCCTGATTTTGAAGAGGAACTGGCTGATTGCACAGCTGAACTGGGTGAAACAGTCAAGTTGGCCTGCAGAGTAACTGGCACACCTAAGCCCATTATCAGCTGGTACAAAGGTACACCTTGGGCAAGGGTTCCCAGCCTCATTGTGGGGTGCTTGCCCTGCAACAGGGAAGATCCTCTGTGGAGTGTATGGTCTGACCAGGGGGGCTTGAGGCCTGAGGGGCGGGAGATAGGCTGGGCCTGGTCAACAGGCTGATGATGTAGGATAGGAAAGTGGTGATGGGTAAATAAACCTATGACAGAAATCCAGATAGAGGTGTGTCTACCCAGGGAAGTGGTAGTGTGGGGCAATGACAGAAGTCACGCTGAGGTGACAGAAATCCAGATAGAGGTGTGTCCACCCAGGGAAGTGGTAGCGTGGGGCAATGACAGAAGTCATTCTGAGGTGACAGAAATCCAGATAGAGGTGTGTCCACCCAGGGAAGTGGTAGCGTGGGGCAATGACAGAAGTCACTCTGAGGTGACAGGGCTGAAGATTTCTGCATAACTGAGGCACAACTCTGGTCCACAGCACACATGCCACACAAGAAAACTAAGTTTAGGGGAAGAGGAGGCTTCAGACAAGGCTGGGATTAGGGTCATGGTGTGCATGCCTCACCCAGCTGTGATGCTCAGGGTCCCCAGACCAATCTCACCTCTTCCACCACCTACAAGTTTGGGTTCCCTAGAACACTCATTCCTGAAACATCTGCAGGTTGAGTGGTTCCCAAGAGCATGTGCCTTTCTGGTGCCAAGTTCAGAGGTTTCCTAAGAGCACCCACGTGTCTGATGTCAAGTTTGAGAATCCCTCAAAGCCCTCTCATTTCTGAAACAAACTACAGGTTAGGGGTCCCCAAGAACTTCTCAAGGTTCAATCATTTTACTCTGTGGACTCACTGTATTCAGCAGAACTGTTCCCCCTACGGTTATGATTCACTGCTGCAGAAGGGGCCAGACTTAAGGGGAAGAGAGAAGGCTCCTGGACTGGATCCATACGTCACCACCTGTGATCTTCCAGTTGTCCCCTCCCAGTGGAGTCATGCGACCAGCACCTTTGTCTGTGTATGACAGAGTGTTGCCAGCAGGATGCTCATCCAAGCCTTGTAGTCCAGGGTTTTGAACGGGGCTGAGTCATGTGGCCCCATGTCACCCCTCATGTGACAACCTCAATCTAAAGTCCAGTCAATACTGCACGGCACAGAGTATCCACCACAGAAAACTTGAAGTGTTTGTGTGGCCTGGAGCCTGTGCCATGGACTTGTTAGCATAGCCAATCTGATGAGGTCCAAGGTCTCTAGGAAGCCCTATACCCTTACCAAGCAGGACATTCCAAGGGCTTCGAGGTCACCTGCCAGGAACTGTGGACCAAGGCCAGGTTGCTTTTGGGCAACACTAAGCATTCTCTGCACAGAAGCCATGCTGTGAGAAGCAGAGGGACATCATCTGGCTCCTATGATCTGTCATCTTGAATGTTGCCAGGAATGTAGGAGAGGATTGATAAGGGCACAGCCATCCAAGGAACCATGGCATTGTACTAGGGCTCAGCCAGGTCCTGGCCACAGTCGAACTCTGGGGCCCAGTTGTTGACTGTGATTGGTTGCTGGATGTACATTCCAGATAGAGTCCTGGTGGGTTGGACGGACTTGTATAAAGAAGCTTGGATCCAGGCTTGTGAGAGTCCACTTATGGAGGTAGGGAGGTCCCAGGGAAAGGCAGGCTCGGGTGCGGGCAGCAGGATGGGGAGAAGGGGAAGTATCAGCTGCTTGTTCATGTAAAGTCAAGAAACCAACTCTCTGCATTTGGTGAGTGAGGCTGGCTGGGCCCTGCTCACTGGGTTTGTCTTGGAGTCCAAACTGAATTAAGCCCAGAATGAATGCATAGGGCCTCGCAGAGTTTGTGTCTGGTTACCAGAGCCCCACAGGATGAAAGGAGCTAATGTATCTAGTATCCGTGTTGGAGAGAGGACAGCTTCGAAGCCCAGGCCATGCTTCCCACTGCCAGAAATTCCAGTTGGCAGAAAGACAAGCCTCAGAAATGTGAACTCTGACCAAGACTATGCAAATGCCTGCTAAAGTTAGAGTTGCCATTTTCTGTTGCTGTAACAAAGTGCCCGAGTCTGGGTTCTTTCTAAAGTGAAGAGGCTTCTTTTGGCCTTGAGGTTTAGAGGCTAAAAGTCCTAAAAACATGGTGTCATCTGGCATAGTTCCTGTTGTCTGGCTGTAATACATTGTGGTGGAGGGATTCATGGTGGGAGTGTGTGCCTGAAGGAGAGAATGATCATGATGAGACAGGAAGCAAGCGGGACTCAGGATAGGCTTGCTCTCAGAATAACTCCTGTAAGAACTCACTCCTAGAGACCTTTCCCAAGTCGTGTTCCCAGCAGCCTAATTCACTTCATCTAGGATCCACTGCATGAAAGGTTCCACTACCTCAGAATCAGCACTGGAGATAAGCTACCAGCACAGGAACCTTTAGGAGACTCACAGCAGTACTCAGAGGAGTTCTTACCGTGGTGGACCCCAGAAGGTAGAGTCTGAGCAACTCCCGGCCAACTCCAAACTGAGATGGCTGGAACCAAGCAGAAGACAGATGTAGTCCCAGGACCCAAGAGTCCTGTAAGGTATTGGGTCTCCTGTGGAGGGCAGAGGGCCCAAGAGATGAAGATTGGCTATTATGACTGCCCATGAAGTTCTGGGAGTTCAACATGGGGAGCAGGATTTTCAGCCACCCTCCTGGGCATTTGAGGCAGATGCTTCTAACTTGGCATACTGACTCAAGAGAAACTGAATGTCGGAGGATGTTGAAGGTCAGAGTGCTGGGCCCCGACTTAGAGATGCCTCCAGATGTATGTGAGAGACCTTGT
Source organism: Eospalax fontanierii (assembly GCA_035773235.1). NCBI lineage: Eukaryota > Metazoa > Chordata > Mammalia > Rodentia > Spalacidae > Eospalax > Eospalax fontanierii. The sequence continues at coordinate 738,382 of CM069546.1, forward strand.
CTTTGAATTAAAAGGAATCTCGGCCCTATAAGCCAAGAAAAGAAGAGAGGGCTTTATCTGGTGTCCCCAAGAGGGCCCAACAGCAGCTGTGAGTCTTGCCCGTGATGTCTACATCAGCAGGAGCCACACAGGCAGCAGCTGGCTGACTGAGCGAATCCACCCCTTGCAGCCAGATCCCTGTGACATACTAGTATGTCTCCTCCTGCATGAGTCCTTGTGACTCTTTCTCTCCCTGGGTTCTGTGCTGTCTCTGTCAGCCAACCCAGGAAGGGAAGAGAGGGTAGGGCTGGTTACTTCTTTTGTGATTCCGTCTTCTCTGGGGACATTGGCTCTAGTTTATCCATACTGGAAAACCACAAACACACTGAGAATCCAGAGATAGAAACCAAAGCCGTGACATGCAAAGGGCCCCTCCCAACCTCAGACTGAGCAGGGTGGAGACATGGCACCTGTGCCCTGCAGAGCTGTGAAGCTGGCATTCTTTCTCAAGGTCCTTGTGTGCTGGGTGTACAAAAGGCCTCTGTCACTCAAAGTCAAGGGTGACACAGTCAGAGCTATTGGGATGTATGAATCTGTATTATTTTACATGTTAAAGCGTAGGGCAGGGAGTTCTCCGTGATAAAGAATCTATCCCTCCCTACACCTCTCCCAGGAGAGAGGCAGGTCAGGTTCATATGAGGGTGACTTAGTGTCTCATCTCTAGTCTTCACGTCCTCTAGTACAAGGCCATGAACTGCCTTCATTGACTGTGTCAGAATTTATTTTCAGTCTTCAAATATATTTTACAAAGGTGATGTACAGGACGGATGCCCGGTATGTTGTACACTGCTGGAGCAATGCTCTGAGTACTGCCTTTAGGACAAGCTGTGACAGCTCTGCCCAAGTACAGCTTTCATTGAGTGGATGGGGAGGCATTAGCCTCTCGTAGCTGAGGAAGCCAGGACTTCAGCTGAGAGAGAAAAGGTGGGAGAGTGTGGTCTGGCAGTGGGGGACCTCCAGGCAGGCCGGGCACTGGTATCTGAACTTCCTGTTGGGAGTTGTCTCTGTTCAAAGAAGTCCTGGGTGCTTGTCCAGCTGCAAGGGTGGGATGGCTGCAGGACAGGGAGAACGAGGGAAGGTCTGCTGGGGAGTGGCTTGTGCAAACTCTGCACTTGGTTGTGGGAGGACTGAGCACAGGTGAGTCCACAGCCATTGAGCTGGGGCATGGTCAGCATATGAGACCCCTAGAGAGTTGTAGAATAACTTAAGGTGATCAAGAAGCTGACTGCTGATGCGATGTTGTACGATTCAGGCCTCTCTGCCAGTCCCTGCTTCTAGAATGTCCAAGTTGAAGGGAGAGAGACATAGAATGAGGAGCAAAGACAGATGTCTGAGCCAGGCCCTGTGGACAGACACCGAGAAAGAGACTGAAAGAGAGAGACAGAAACAGATGTAGAGAGAGACAGGCTGTGTGCGGACTCTTGTCCCCAGGGGTCAGCCTTCCAGACCCAGCCTGGTAGCTTGCCTCTGCTTTCCAGACGGGAAACCAGTGGAAGTGGACCCACATCATATCCTCATCGAAGACCCTGATGGCTCCTGTACCCTTATCTTGGACAACCTGACTGGTGTGGACTCTGGCCAGTACATGTGCTTTGCAGCCAGTGCTGCTGGCAACGCCAGCACCTTGGGGAAGATTCTGGTGCAAGGTAAGCCGAGAGGATTGCCTGATGTGATATCAGTCCACAGTCAATGGCATGGACCCTGCCCAGAGAACAGACTGTGGTGGGGGCAGGAGGTGTGGAGCAAGCCTGAGGGCAGAGCAGGTGGGTTATTAGGAAAGGCACTGCTGGAGGTGAGGCCACCCAGGTGCCCACCCCAGTGCTCCCTCCGCTCCATCAGGGCAAAGCTATCCTTCCTGTCCCTGTCCACCTCTGCCCACAGTGCCCCCAAGGTTCGTGAACAAGGTCCGGGCCACACCCTTTGTGGAAGGGGAGGACGCACAGATCACCTGCACCGTGGAAGGCTCCCCGTACCCTCAGATCAGGTGGGGCCTGTGGCACAGAGGATGGTGGGAGGTCTGGGGAACATGATTCCCGACTAGAGGAAGCTGTTCAGAGCCACTGCTCACTGGAAAGTGGGCATCACCGGGTCATGGCTCCTATTGGACAAAGGGTCCTCTGTGGCTGGGAGGATATGGCTGGACTGTGGCTTTCAGGAGGGAGGACTTGCTAATGATACTTGGTCTTGCTAGCAGTGGTTCTGAGCACAGGGGGCTCTGTCCAGTGGCACCCTGAGTACCCCAAAGGCACTATGAATATGGCCCCAGTTCACGGGCCCTTCCGAATGGTTCCAGGTGGTACAAGGATGGTGCCCTACTGACACCTGGCAGCAAGTACCGGATGCTGAGTGAGCCCCGCAGTGGGATGCTAGTGCTGGTGGTCCGGGCTGCTAGCAAGGAGGACCTTGGACACTATGAGTGTGAGGTGAGGCACGTGGGGGAGGGCCACCAGCCTTCCCCCAGGATCTGAGTGAGCCCAGGCTTCATTGTACAGGTGCGGGTGCTCTAGGCAGACCAGAGGACCCCCAACTGCTGTCACTCTGCGTTCTTAGCGACCCACCTACTGCCCTGTGATCTTTCCTTCCACATCAGGCTGGACCCAGTTGTCTGGTACCCTTGCTTTTGTCCCCATCATTTCAAGACAGTGATTGGTGTCTGCCTTGTGTGGGGACCTGATGCTGATCTCAGCTGCCATTCACAGATATAAATTTATAGTGTTGTTTGCCCAGAGTCTGGTGTTGCGCAGGGGTAGACTCAGACTTTCCTATGTGGAGCTGTCTTCTGTCCCTGTGTTCTTTGTCCTCAGGACTAGGCCAGGGCCTAGTCTGAGTCCCCTGGCCTCTGTCCAGCTCTTCCTGGAGCTTTCGCCTGGAACACAACCTCCTCTGTTTTGGCCTCAACTGTGGCACTGGGACACCAGCCTCCCATAGAACTCATAATAGCAAAGGGGACTCACGTTAGCTCTGGATTGCCTTGCTGGTATAGATTCCAGTGGCCATGCTTTAAAGTTGAACTTAAATTAATCAAAGTTAACTCCAGTTTCAGATTCTTACTGCTCTCAATCAAGTGCTCACAGCCCTACCCACACTCTGATTCAGCAGCCACATCCTGGCCATGAGAGGTAGAAAGCAATCCCCACATTACAGGCCCCTGGGGAACCCATGACTGGGATAGGAGTCCTTCCATCCATGTAAAACATAGCCAGGGTAGTGACCCCATGCTAGCCCTTTAGAGTGGCCTCATCCAGAGGGCCTAGACCCTTTGAGGAGCTCTGGTAATCAGTGGGTTCTGCTTTCCTTTTGGCAGTTGGTGAACCGACTGGGTTCAACACGTGGTGGTGGAGATCTGTACATGCAGAGCCCTGCACTGAGTACCCGGAACCAGCAGCACAGGGAGCAGCTTGTGGCTACTGTGGAAGGTAGATACCATGCTCATCTGTCCTACCTCAGTGGCTCCCAGGTCTCCAGTCCCAGGTTGGAACCTCTACTGGCCTTGGCAGAGCCCAGTGGAGCTGATTCTATCATCTTTTCTAACCAAGAGGTGCCTCCTGGAGGAGGGGCGTGACTGGCATCTCAGTGTGGGGAAGGGTCAAGGATGGAAGATGGGGAGGCTCTGAAGGAGGTCCAAGGAGGAAGCTACAGGTTGCTCTCTGTACTTGTGAGGGCTGAAGGCCTTGAACCCAAAGTAAGAGCTAGAAGCTGCCTTGGGTGGTGAGGATCCCTCAGTCCTTGTTTCTGCAGGAAGGATACATAGAGCCTGGTCAGCCTGACTGACAGTGGTCACAGAGGCTCTGTGCAGGTGGAAGCAGGAATGGGAGGGTCCCACACTGAGTGTAGAGGGTGCAACTGCTTGGATCTTGGATCAAGGGAAGGTGTCAGAGCATCCCTGCCCACAGGGAAGGACTGGCCTGAGAAAGGCCACAATATCCCTGGCTTATTCCAGAGCCACTCCTGGGATCCTGGGAGGGAACCAAGTGATAAAATAGGTCTGATTAGGGACAAAGTGTGAAGGCATTACAGTACCTCTGGAGAGACGTGAACAAACCTCTGTGCACTCCAGAAAGGGCATCCAGACAGCACAAAGAAATGATCCCACCCGAGTCGAGTTTAGTGAACCAATGAGTTTATTGGGGTTACTTACCTTACAGGAGTATGGGTGAGTCAAACGTAAATGAATCACTGAAGAGTCCACCCCCCAGTGGGTATATCCCTGGAGCTACCTGCACACTTGCAAGCAGCTCTGAGGATTGCCTCTATATAACCGTTAGGAAAGGGCCTTACTTTGCAGGCTTTGTAAATTTTGTGTGCTTCCTGCGACTGAGCCTCACACCAGGAAGGGATGCTTCAATTCAGAAGAAATTGCTACATGACACTCTACTCCTTCCTCTGGCTCTCATATTCTTTCTTCTCTTTTTTTTCTGTAATGTTCCGAGTTGGAGAGGGTGATTCAGATGTCTGGTTGTTTTCTTCCATCTCTGGCGAAGTGTTCCACTGAAACATTCATTTAGTTTCAGGAGCTTGATGGGTTTTGAGTTTCTGTGGCATACCTCCCACTGGAAAAAAATGCTTTTCTCTATGACCAAATCTGAGAAGAGCCATAACCTAAGAATTTAGTACAAATATTTATAAGGCAATTTGGCAGGCAGATCACAGCCACTAAACAAAACAATATCAGTACCTCCCGACAGGGGCCTATGACCTCTCTAGCCATGGGTGTTTGCCCTTGCTTATATGTGCATTCCCTTCTGAGTGGACTTTAAATCTAATAGGAAAGCAGTTCGTTCCTCCCCTAACAGTTGTACCACTATTGTACCAGCAGACGTGTCTTGCCTGGCATATTAATACTATTGCACACAGGGCCCATAGCTCAAGTGCATCATTGGTAACAATTCTCTCCCAACAGCCCACGTGGTTCCTGGCACTGTGAAAACTAACCTGCAGGAAAGGAGCTTTAAGTTGAGTCAGCTCTGACCTGATTTCTCCATGTCCTACAGTCAAAATGTGTGGTGTCTTCAGCAATAAAATCTTACCATCTAGTTCTAATGTACAAGCAGCAGAGCAGTGGAAACAGCCGATTTGGTTTGTGAGGCTTCAGGGGCCTCCCTGGCCAATCACGTAGAGAGAGATAGCCCACCCTGGGCACTAGCATTTTCACTCAACCACCTGTGGATTCTAGGAATGCCTTTTCCCACTTACAAAAATGTCTTAACTGCTGTCTTCACAGTTCTTCCAGATACTTTTCACGTCTCTAAGACTCTCAAGGGTTAGCATTATGTAAAGGAAGCTTTCTACAGAGGGTGGGCAGGATCTCTGGAGGTTTCCTGTAATCTGCGCCAAGTAAGTGCCAATTGGTCTTGGGTAGCTAAGGGGATGCTCCAAAAAAATAACCCTTAGGAAGGTCCGATACAATGTGAGAAGAGCTCATCACTTCTACTGGTAGTTTGACCAAAAGGGCAGTATTGAACACCACAACCTGGATGGGAGGCACTGCCTTGTCTGGCTTTCTGTGACTCCTAGACAATTTCCCTTAGCCATCCAGCCTCCTCATCCTGGGAAGGTTGCTGTTTCAGGGCCCCTGTGCATTGCCCCACCTCTGACAGTCTCAGCAGGCCTGGCTGGTACTGCTTGCCCTGGCTCAGGCCACACCCTGGGCTTCCATGCGAACCTGTGGAGCCATAGCCCCAGTTCTGACAAGCTCTGGAGCAGCATTATGCCTTTACCTCTCCATGAACCACACCTAACTTCTGGGAGAGCCCCGGGCTGGGTAACAATCTCCACCCCAATATACTTTATACCACACACTATCTACCCCTAGGGAAATCATATTCCTTCACAAACTGTTGCTCTAGTTTTAAAATCAACTCAGTTTTACTTTCTGTTAATTTTATCTAGAAAGTCTAGCTTGACATAAATCGTGCTATATCTGCCTTCAAGTGACTGGGACAGTCACCTTTGTCTATTTTAACTGTTTCTCGTCTGTTTGCACTTTTACAAAGCCAGTTTACATCTGGTCAAAGTCATTTAGATCTGCTAAAGCTTCTCCTACTTAATAAAAATCAGATCCCACTATGGGGCCCAGCAAGGCTGCTGCAGCCCCACCCCAGTCCTGAGGTCCCTGCTGGATCAAACTCTTTCCTGACTATCTCTGAATATCAGTCTTATCCAGCCCAGTGAACTGGGCATCAAATATTTCCTGTCTCATGTCCAGTTCCTTCAGTAATGATAGTCCTTACTCTGTAGGGACCTCAGCGGGCAAACCAAGTGTCCCTAATAGCTCAGATGAGCCAGTCCATCAGGAATTCATTTTCCTCATTGAGAAGGTTGTAATGCCTCATTAGGGTACTGCCTGAACTAAGACGGCCTGACACTTAGCCATTAAAACCAAGAGTGGGGCCTGATCTGTTCTGAGAACTGTTCAGATTTTCTCTTGGAGCTCTCATCTCCTACCAAGGTCTTGCTGTTTACTGAAGTAGTACATCCAGCATGAAACTGGGAAGGAAGCGTGGAACCTTGTCTTAACCAAGAAGAATTTTCCCTTTCTGATCCAGAACAGTATACAGGACCAGAAACAGATTTGCAAATCTAACCCCACCTACTGTTTACAATATAAATGGAATAACTTGTTTCCAATGCTTGATATTTCCACAACACACATGCACAGATATTATTCTGGATCAGGGCACGGAAAGGTCATGAGTATTAAAGCTATATGTTTAAGCTACAAGAGGAGCCCAAAGCCCAGTAAAATTGTTTACATCATGAACAAACTGAGATAGTGTTAAATGATCTCAAAACACAAGATTAATTTTGGCTACAAGGTTAGGTAAAAGTCATTTCCACAGGTTCCCCCACCCCATCGTTTGTCTTATAAAAGAAGAAGCATGTGCATCTGTATCAGAGGCATTTCCAGACCTATATTGCCTCAAGTTAAGCAGTCTCTGTCTCAAGGAGGGTTGAGTAATTATATTAGCCCATTTCTTTGCTTCCATAGCACTCAGACTGATCCTGTCCTTCACCATGTCCCACAGCCTCACAAGTCAGGTTATAAGACTAATTTGTTGCTTGTTTAAGAGTTTTCCCCAGTTTGAGTGGTTGAGATGTGGACTCCTGGTTATCATAGTTTACTGTGCTAGGCGATGTTAGGGTCCCACCTATGAGCTGAATCATGGATCCCATCTTCCTCCGAATCAAAGATTAGACATCATGAATCTTCTATCTCTTCTGCCATCTTCTCTTCCTCCTCATGGGTTCCAAGTTTTGGGGCCCCAGGAAGGACTTTTTGGCACTAAGTACTGTTTTTCCTTTGCATCACTCCAGCTGTAAGAAACAGTAAGCCCAAACCTCCTTCTCTCCCCCACCCTGCCTTTTCCTTCCAAATCAAAAGCCAACACAGAAGCATTCACATGTATTTTTCTCTACTGTAATTCTTCCTTTACCTGGACACGTTCTTTTTGGACAACAGACAGCTGAGCCTCAGTTGGGTATGTCATCACCCACAGCAAAGGCCACAAAACAGCCATCACAGCTTATGGTTCCATCCCATTCTTGCTATTTGCAGGGATTGTAATATATTCTCTGGCATGGATGTCCAGCCTTTTGACATCACAGTATGAAATCATCATATACAAAGTTCACACTTGAGAGCAGTGCAACTGAGTTGCAAAAAAACCCCAAAACCTCATAATGTTTTATGTAAGTTTATGGCCATGCACCAGGCCATAGTCATAGCAGTCCTTAGCTCCATGCTTTCTAGAACCATCATTGGTTTGGAAGTATTCCTATAGTTTCTTGATGGGTCTCATTCATCAAGGAGACGTACCACTCATACCAATTAGAGGAAGATGGCCACCCTGGGATTTCCCCCTCAAAGATACTCTACACTACACGTAGATGGTTTGGCTTGGTTGCTACCATCTATCACAGAGAGCATGCAGCAAAGCCCATCTCAAGAAGGCACACTATTCCACACCACATGGGGGAAGGAGTTGGACACAGGGGATCACCCCCTGCTCCACCCTCACATGGATTAGCCTCAGCTGCATAGCTCAGCACCCATAGCAGGGGCTCTATAACCACTCCTCCACAAGTATCTAGTTCTGTCAGTCTCTGTGCAGGCACCATTGTGTAGTATGACTTCTGGAGAGATGTGAGGAAGTATCTGTTCACTCCAGACCAGAGCCAGTGACAGACCATAAACCAAGTCTAGCTTAGTGGACCAGTGAGAGGACTGGGGTTACTTCCAGGAACATGGGTGACACAAAGGCAGCTGCATCACTGAAAAGCCCACCCCAGCTTGGATGATAACTCAAAACAGCTGTGTCCTTGGAGTTTCCTACAACATGTAGGCATCTCAGCTGGTCAGGTAGTCTCCTCTCGCAAGCAAATGTTACTGCATATATACCCTTGAGGGGGTGCTTATATTTATAGGAAAGTCTATTTAACAGGGGTCTGACAAGTCTTTGCACAGGCAGGCAGAATGGGGTGCCATCTGGAAGGGACTTTCAGACTGGTGGAGAGGTTCCCATCCCTGGGGGCATGAAACACACCAGACCAACACCAAGTGAGTCTCTGCTTTCACTGTAGGAAGGGGTGGAATGTGCATCTTCTTAGTTCCAAAAGCTGACTCATGTGGTTCCTTGGCTATTGGAAGTAGTCCCTGACATGTAGGGGTCCCCATCTATCTGGACTGTCCCAGAATTGAGCTTTCTAGAGACCCCAGAGCTCAGCTTTGGAACCTCTGGTACTGTTCATGGTCCTCACAGGGACTCCTTCCTTGGTGACAGAGGTCTTTGCCTCTCATCCCTCAACGGGTCACAGGCCCTGATCAAGCCCTTTCCTTCTATGATTTCTGTGTCTGTCCAAAATATGATCATATTGTGTCTGCCGTCACCAGCACATCCAACTCCCATGTGCCTCCTGTCTCTTGTGCGCCTCTCATTACTGGGCACTAGAGCATCCTATATGGTCTTTTGCTTGGTTGTCATAATGAATCTCTTTCTGGGACAGAGGAGGGGAGGCGACGTGGAAGAGCAGGCCTTCGAAACCGCTAGCCTGGATGTCCATCAATGCTTTGGGGAGGCAAGAAGGCTGGTCCTGGAAAACCCTGGAGCCAGAGCCCTGCCACCTGCTTCCTAACTCCTGTCCTGCTTAACCTATCCTGTTAACCCTGACCCTGCAGCCAGTGTGGCTTGGCAGGCCTCTGTGGTGCTGCTTCCGTCTCGCTTTGTCCTGCACTAGGCTGGAAGCCCTGCTTCGCACAGTTGCAGCTAGCCTGTAGCTGTCAGTTACACCAGGCCCAAAGATGCTCATGTGGCAGCTGACGACCATGGGCAGAGGGGCCAGCAGTCTAGTAGCTAGTCCAAAGGTGTTATGCCCCCTGCCCTTGAGAGCAGCGAGGTGGGATCTGTCAGCAAGAGGAAAAAAAGGCCTGGGCCTTCCGATCACCCAGGTCAGGAGCATGCTGGCCATCTGATACACCAAGCTTTGTGGCTAGATGCCAGAGTCTTGCACCGTAGGCTCCCTTCTCTGTAGGGGCAGTCTACAAACACACACAGACACACACACACACACACTATACACACACACATACACACACACATACATACACACACATGCATGCATATACCCACATACATACACACATTTACAAACACATATATGCCTACACACATGCCCGTGTACATGTGTGTGATGACATTGTGTGTCCACGCACACAATGCATGCACATTGGTAGGCATACATGTATGCATGTGTGCAAGCATATGTATATGCATATATAAGCACATATGTGCCTGTGTGCAAGATATATGCAAGTGTGTGTGTAAACAAGCACACAGTAAATGCATCCTCCCTGAACACAGATGTATTTCAATTTATGTGCACCTCAGTTTCCCAAGAAGAAGCTTTCTCTGTGTGGTCATATATCACACCAGGAGCCATGAGACCATGTCCCTGGCTATGCCCCTGCAGAGTTTTTCCCCACAAGGTTGGCAAGAGAACCACTGAGGTGTGAGGATACCGTCTACCCAGCTGTCAAGCTGCTGAGGGGTGTCTGAGAGCCAAACTCAACATCAGGGAGCTGCAGGGGAAGTGATGGACATGTCCATCTGCAGGCCTCCAGATAGATAGGGCACAGACGGCCTATCTCTGGAACCTAGAACCCCCTAGGCTAGGTGGGGGCTTCAGGTCCCTCCTGCTGACTGTAAGAAAGAGTCGGCATGATGCTGGGGGGAATGTAAATTTTTCCCTTGATGAGGCACTGTCTAGAGCTTTCTTTTTTTTTTTTTTTTTTGATTCAGGCTGTCACCATTCAGTCCTGTCTGGCCTGGAATTCACTGTGTACCAGATGGACCTTGAACTTGCAGAGATCCACTGCCTCTACCTCTGCCTCCCTAGTGCTTACACTTAGGGCATGGACCACCATGCCTGGCCCTAGGACTGTTTTTGACAGAAGTGCCCTGGAGACATACCTTTTTGCTAACTAGGATTTTTGTAAAAGAAGCATCAGCCATTCCACCCTGGTGTGGTTTCATGGTGCAGCCACAAGCCCTCCCGGCCCCCAGCTCAGCTTCTGTGTCTGAGAAGTGGAACCATATACTTGGGGAGTTTGCAAGGTTCCCATGGTCCACAGACTGAGTAAAGGATGGGTGTTGTGTGCAGATGGCACAGGCAACCTCATAACTGGCACCCTAGTATCCGTAATGCCTAAGGACACTGTATACTGCCTTCTTGTCAACTGTGAGCTGCCATACCCCCAACCATCCAGAGCAGACGTTGTCACCTGTTTTACATGAGGGAACTGCCCAGGGACACAGCCAGGCAGGACCTGTTCCATGCCCCTATACCAAACAGGTGGTTATGCTACCACACCAGTCAGATAGCTCGGCCCTGAGTGCTGCTGGACTGTAACCCTTGCTGTTCCGACTGTTTTCTTTGTAGTCACTGAGCAAGAGACTAAAGTCCCCAAGAAAACCGTCATCATGTAAGTGCAGGCGTGATTCTAACCTTCCTCTGACTGCTGTGCCCCTGCATGCCACTAACCGTTCCTGCACCTTATCAACGCTGTGTCCTGGGCACCTGCTTGCCTGCCTGCACACACAACCTTCATGCATCCTGTGGGTTGCCAGCACCTTACAGATTTATAGACATCTTACTTAGCCACTTTCCCAGTTCTGTGAAACAGCTGCACCTCTGCTCTTTCGGGGTCCCAGAACCTGCCTCATGTGCTGGCTTTATTCTCCTCACCTTGTGGTGACTTACCTGGTGACTTTCCAGCAGTTAGGGAGAACTGGAGATGAGAGATGCTTCTCTCAGTGGGCTAGAGACAGGGCTCAGCCCCTCAGTACCTGAAAGGCTGGAGAGTGTTAAGGACAGAACTTTTTACAATGGATTCCCATTCCACACCAGCCCTGCTCAATGCACCATTCAAAATACGTCCAGTACAACAAAACTGAATTTTAATGTGATCCAGGTTTTATTCATTGAGTATAAATTATATACTACTCCAGTGGTAGACATCACAGCCCTGGGGCTGTCTGCAGTCTCCAGGCCTAGCCATGATGTTTGGGAGGAAGATGGAGAAACTGAGGCTCCAGGAAGTGAAGAGGCTAGCTCAGGAACATCTACTGAGAGTCATTTCTTCTGCACTCCACTCGGCGGGCGGCCCTTTCTTCGTCCTCTAGTGCCTTTAAGGCTGAAGCCACAGCATGGAGGAAATGACCCCAGGGGCTTAGAGGGTAGTGATCCCATGGGATGTGGGATTGATTAAGACCTATTAGAAGAAGTGGGACGGGGGCAGGGGTGAGCAAGGTGCAGAAAGCCCTGGAAGGGGAGGTCTCTGACATTCATGAGAGGCCTGAGGGTGGCCGCATTTCGGGAGAATTCTGTCAGCAGGCCTTGATGAATTCCTCCCCTCTCTCTACCTCCTTCCATGGGGAGCTGTTCCCATGGTGCCACCCAGCTCATCACCCCAGGTCTAGGGAGGCCCCATGCTGGAGTTTGGAACCCAGACTATTGTCTGTGTCCCTCATGTGGGGAGCAATATTATAAGCCACTTTGTGGTGTCAAGGTCAGGGCTCTTGGTGTCAGAGAAAAACCCAGCTAAGCAGGGATTGTGATGCAGCCCTGGGGTAGTTCTCAGTCTTTCCAGCCTTCATCCACACCTTATGATGGGGGCCAGAAGCAACTAAGCTTAGGTTCAAGAGCTTGCAAAGTCCTAGCCAACACCTGCCACTCACCCTAGAACACGGCCCCAAGTTCTGCCTCCTTCTGCCATCCCCACTCCCATAACCTAGCCAGGGGAAGGGACCTGTAAGAACTCACAAAGCCTGTGACAGCTCAGCCGAGTCCAGAGCAATTCAGGCATCACCCTCAGCCTTGAGGAGTCTTACTGGTCTACCCCACTCAGACCCAGAAACCAGGAACACTGGCCACAGGTCAGAGCTGGCCGCACGTTGAGCTTGGTCTTGTGCATATGGCTGCTGCATCAGCTAGTTGGCCATCCATAACTGCGGGGCTTCAGGTGCGCAGTGCTGTCTGAGAGCTGGCCAGGCATATTCCCATGAGGACAAAGCACAAAGCCTACCAGGGATGGCTAAGGGACGGATACAATAACCTGCGCAAGAAATACTGTAAAGTGGTGTTAGGAGGTACCTAGGACTCTTGTTTTAAGGTCACATACCAAAGCCTGAGGTTGGCCACTGAACTTTGTGCTTTGTTCCTAGGGTCTGGGGAGATTTCTTTGTTTTCTTAGCTGGGGTTACGCAGGTTGGGCTCAAGCACATGTGTACAAGTTCGTATTGTCTCATCCCTCGCTCACTCACACATGCACTAACTTGATCTCTGGCACATGCTGATGGTACTGTGCCTTGTGAGGCTGCGGGTCTCTGTGCCCATCTCTTCTCGGGCCTTCTTCCCCTACCAGAGAGGAGACCATCACCACCGTGGTAAAGAGTCCCCGTGGCAGACGACAGTCCCCCAGCAAGTCCCCCTCACGCTCACCTTCCCGACGCTCTGCTGGCCCACCAAGGTCAGGGCTGGTGGCTCCTGAGCTCCTGTACCCGTCAGGGACCAGCCCATCCCGCAAACTAGAGGTGGAACAAGGCAAGAAGGCCCCAGTGCCTACACTGTGTGTGACAGAAGCTGAGGCCCTTGCTCCAGCCTTACAACCCCGGCCCAAGTGGCTGGAGGTCGAAGAAACCATTGAAGTCCAGGTGAAGAAGACAGGATCACAGGGTGCCTCTCCTGTCCGAGAGATGCCCCATAGTGGAGAGGGCCTGCTTTTCACACTGCCTGGTGGGATTCCCAGTAGGGATCCCAATGCCAACAACTCCAACAACAAGAGTGTGTACCAGGAAGCCCAGACCTGGGGCCCAGCTGTGGTCCGTGTTGGTGAACCCCTCACCTTCCACGTGGATGCTGTGGCCAGTGTGGACCAGGCAGCTGTTGGCCCTGAGCCAGAGGAGGTTGGGGCCACCCAGGAGCAGAACATTGAAAAGGAAGCAGGAGACAGTGACAGAACCGAGAGAAGCTTCCTAATGGAAGGGCCCCAGGACACTGGTAGCCTTCAGGGCCGTGACCCCAAAATCCTCACGCACAATGGCCGTCTACTTACGCTGGCTGACCTGGAAGATTATGTACCTCAGGAAGGGGAGACCTTTGGCTGTGGGGACCCCACCTCCAGCACCCAGGATGACCCTCCCTGTGAGGTCTCAGTGCTCCAGAGAGAGATCAGTGAACCCACCATAGGCCGGCCTGTCCTGCTCAATGTGGGGCGCCCTCCAGGCCCCAGTGGCACGCCTGGCTTCTTCAGGATGGGGCCCCAGGTCCACAGCCCAGAGAGTGTTTCCTTCCTCTTGCGAGAGGCCTGGGAAGGGCCAGTGAGTGCCACCCCATGGACAGGATCCTTCCGAAGTGCCCACGTCATCCAGCATTCTGTGGATGGTAGCCAGAGCAACTTCAAGACAGAGGTCTCCACCCAGACAGTCAGCTTTGGGGCTGTGGGAGAGACAGTCACACTGCATATCCACCCAGATGGGGGTGAGGCCCACGGCCCCTCCCAGGGCTGATGCTGGGTGACACTAGGGACACCGCATAGGGACAGCAGGGTGAGGGGAGTGGCCTAGAGCCTTGGATCCTGTAGGACGCCAGCATCTGGCCCAAAGGCCCTAGCTTACCTCAGGGACCCCTCCCCCTTCCCATCTCCTCTAACCTGGGGTTGGACCTGCCTTGTCTTCCTGTCCGGCCCTTCCTACCTCACTGGACTTCTCTGCTGGGAGGATGAGACAGCACCTGCAAGGCTGGAGCATGCTAATGTCACTTCAGAGGGGCCCTGGTCAGGAGCAGCTCAGAAACCCCAACTTTGTGCTCTGTGCTTCAGACCTTCTGTGGAGCTCTGGACACAAAACATGGACTTATTTGTCTGGGACATCTCCCCATTGAGGGTCTTCCCTGGGGTCACATCCAAGGCATGTGTGACTCTGCTGCCAGCTCTGCAGGTCTTCGAGGCTACTTCTGTGGTGGACTTGGGCTGTTGTGGTGGTGGAGATGCCCTGCCCCGATGAGGACAATAAAGGAAGTCCCAACACCAACACTCTTCTCCTCCTTGTTTGTGCACCCAGAGGCTCTGGGTCCTCTCCTCTTACAGATGCCTGCCAGACCTGCCCTCATTGTCACAGGCCACACAGGCCTTCTGGGGTGGCCACCTGCCTGAGAGCCCTGATGAAGGGTCTGCAGGTCCTAGCCTGCCCTGAGGTCCCTAGGTGAATTGGGGACAGAACATGCATCCAGCTTGTTTCTTGACAGTGCCTGTGGCTGGCCCCCGGGAGCAGCCATCATGGTCACTTTTGGTTTGCCAGGGTCTGAGCAGGCCTTCCTGAGTCCTGGGTAGCTGAAGCTATTGTAGGTCAGATAGGGGTGAAATGAGGAGGTCTGTGTGGCATGGGCTGTTGGTATCTTGGAGGTCAATCTCATTGTCTCCTGAGATGACTGACAATCCCAGAACCTGTCGTGAGAGGATGGGGCCCAGCTAACCTCTAGCCCTGAGGCTTGTTTTAGAGATGTTGATAGCCCTTTGAGGTGGGGAGACTGGGTACCTGTCTAGCCTGAGCTAGGGTATCAGAAGTGCCTCAGCAAGAAGTATGGCTGAGTTGAGGGAGGCTCTGTGCTGGAGATCTGCTAGTGATGGAGTGGTCAACAGTCCTGGGGCATCAAGGAGGGGCCACACAGGTGAGTGAGCAGGTCTAGAAAAGAGCATTCAAGACACATGCAATAGCCATACCCCAGTAGACATCTGGAGGGGGACCTAGGGAATGTTGACAAGGGGTCAGAGAGGGCACTGACCTGGCCTGGTCTGGGATTATGTAGATGGGGAGCAGAGTGCTTCCAGCCAGCTGGGGTGGGGCCTGGACTGCCCTGGGAGGGAGAATCATGACCGTGGCCTCCTGGACAATGAGTCCTGAGGGTCCCCTGGCTCTCAATATGGTTTGAGATCTAGAGCCAGCCTTGAGGGGAGCCAGACCTGGATGGAAGGTGTGTAGGACCGGGGGTACACTGGGGGATGGAGGTTGTCTGGAAGGGAATGTATTTCCTTCCCCTTTAGCTTTTAGAAGGGTTGACCTGGGTGTGCATACTTCTGCGGGAGGAAACAGTAGCCCTGGTACCCTGCTCAGGGCTCCTCACTGTGCCACATTCTCCCAGGAAAGCCCCTTCCAGGCAGTCTCCTGAGGAGGACAAGTGCAAGAAGACAGTCTCTGAAGACTGGGGTGGGCCCCTAAAGTCTGTGCCTGGGCTTGCCAGATGCCCCGACCTGACTTATCCTGTGTCTCCACCCACCTCTTCACAGACACCACCCTGGAGGACTCTGTCCACCCTGCCCTGGATGGAGCAAACCAGGAAGACACTTCTGTCTTTTGGAAACTGCTGGGCTCAGAGGCTCTGGGCCCCTCCCCAGGGGACTTCACTGGTACCAGCCCAAGTGGGCCACCCATATTAGAAGAGACAAGTACCCTGCACCCAGGAATGGAAGCCTCAGGTGTATCTGGTGAGGCCCATAGGGAGCTGACTACAAAGACCTCTCCCCATCATTCCCTGAGTTATCCACCCCATTTTGGCCATGATATCCAAAGGGTCACCTTGCATGTCCATTCATGGGTAAAAACTGGCAGAACCCCAGGGTTACTATGATACCTTGATGGCCTCATGTGCTGGGGACTCTGAGCAAGCTCCACTCTTAATTTGGTCCCAGTTTCCCCACTTGTGAACTGAGTCCACCAAGTTCACCAATACAGGTGCCAGGACCCAGTGTGCTCACCTCTACTTGAAGCCTCAGTTTCCCCAGACGTACTGTCTGTCCACTCAGTTTGTCCCAAGCTCTCCTTTCTTTTAAAATTAAGTTTTATTTTACATGTATGAGTTTTTTGCCTGTGTGTATATAAATCTACCCATGTCATGCAATGCTTGTAGAGGTCAGAAAAGGGTGTTGGATCCCCTGGAACTGGAGTCTTGATTGATTGTTAGCCATCATGTGTGTGGGTGCTGGGAACTGAACTTGGGTCCTCTGTAAGAGAAGCCAGTGTTCTTAACTGCTGAGCCATCTCTCCAGCCCCCTAAACTCTCCTTTTCTAACCAGTCCGTATGACTACAAAGACCTCTCCCCATCATTTGTTACCTACCCCATCTTTGGCCATGGTATCTAAAGGGTCACCTTGAATGTTCATTCCATGAGTAAAACTGTCTCCTTTTTTGTTGGGTGATGTGTCCCTCTGTGCGGCCCCATGCTGCCAAGTTGGGTCCTGCCCACAAGTCACAGACACTCCAGCTCTTGAAATGTGAGGACCCAGCCTGCTCAGCATGCCTAGGGTCTTCCCCAGCTGGTTAGAAAGGTCCTGGAGGGCTTCCACATCCCAGAGTCAGCTTGGCTGATGGGCAGGGATGTTGATCTGGAGGCTCTATGGGGAATGAGAAGACCCTGGTGTTTGCCCTCAGCAGTACAGGCACAGCATATATTACTGGGCTGTGGGGGCCACGACCCTGCCTGCTTCTTGCCTGTGACACAGACCATAGAGCCTGCTCCTAACTGTGTATCTTTCCCCAACTGGCTCTGTGGGGACCCATGCTTTGGGCTTAAGGATTGTCCTCCCAGACCTGGCCTGGCTTCTACTCACAAGGCTTCCTGTCTCCCGCCAGCTGACACCCCAGAGGTACCACAGCCTATCACACACAAGGGCCTGGAGCCAGAGGTCCCAACAACTGCCGGATCCCAGGAACGGACTGTGCCTATTCGGTAACCTCAGGCCAATGCAGTCTGCCCTCCAAGGGACACCCTGGGTGGGAAGGGCAGGGCTCACCTACCCTGAGGAGTTACAGGGTGGACTTACAGCTTTCTAAAACACTCCTTACAAGCACCAGCCAAAAATGGTGGGCAAGGAAGGGAGGGAAGACCACCCTAGAGCATGGGGTTTGGGGAGAAGCCTGGGGCCTTCTATCCATACATCTCATCCCACAAGCAGGGGCAGATAGGGTCACCATGCTGTCCTGAGGCTCAGCCACCTGAGAGGTGCTGAGGCCAACCCTAAGCTACCTCACTAAGAAGAGTGCACCCTGTCATGACTCCAGGGTGGAGGGAACAACCTGGCCAGGTGCAGGCACAGGGCAGCTGCTCTTGGATGTACACAGCCATGTGGTCATGGAGACCACCCAAAGGACCTACGTGTACCAGGCCCCTGATGCCAGTGCCACAAGTATGGAAGTGGGCCAGCTGGGTGGGGGTGTACGGGTGCCGTGTGAAGTGCTGGGAGACATTGCATGAGAGCCTGCTGAAGTCACTCAGGATGCCTCAGCCCGCATTCCCCTGCCCCTTCTCTCTGTATCCTCTTGGAGAGACTGCACCCTTCTGGAAAGAGATGGCAGTGATAAATATGGTGCCTGTGGGCTCCATCCCAGAGGAGACAGCCCGTTAACGTTCTGTCTCCTTGGTCAGACTTCCTCATGGTGGCTTGGCTGGCTGAAGTTAAAGCTGGAGGGTTGGACAAGTAGCTGATGGAAAGATGTCCTTTGTGGCTGCCAGTTGCTTGGGCAGTGAGGCAGGAATTCCCTCTACCAGGGAAGGAAGTGGGCTCTCTAGCCCAGGAGGAATAGTCAGTACTTTACTGACCGTATGTACATGGTGGACTATGCACCCAGGGCTATGCAGCCTGAGGTTCCTCTCCCTGTGGGTTCTTTGTCCACCTCTCCAGGGGCCCCATCCATGCAGGTCACCATTGAGGATGTGCAAGTACAAGCAGGTGGCACGGCTCAGTTTGAGGCTGTCATTGAGGGGAACCCACCACCCACAGTCACCTGGTACAAGGTAGGAACAGGCCAATCAGGCAGGGTAAAGGGATGGGATTAAGGGACTGAAGGCTTGGGCGCATGTGTGTGTGTATGTGACTGTGTGAGAGTGTGCGTCTTCTGCACATCATGCAGTCTTACCCCTACCCTACAGCCCTGCCCTGCAACCCTATACTGCACCTCCCACCTTGCTCTGGCCTGCACCTGGGGCTAGACGCAGCAGGCATTTGAAGCACTACTCTGGGAAGGCCTGGCATCTCCCAGGGTCCAGGTGCTGGCATCTCCCAGGCTGGACCGATGGTAACTCAGCCTGTCTTCCTGTGTATCCAGGACAGCAACCAGCTGATGGACAGTGCCAGGCTGAGCCAGCAGCAGGATGGAACCACATACTCCCTGGTGTTAAATGATGTGACTCAGCATGACGCCGGCATCTACACGTGTCTGGCTCGTAATGAGGGTGGACAAGTGCTCTGCAAGGCAGAGCTGCTCGTCCATAGGGGTGAGTTGGCTGACCCCTCATAGGCCCCGGGCATGAGATACAGGGTACAGGACCAGGGAGCAGCCCCTGGCACTGCTGTAGCATGGGAAAGCAGTGAGGCCAAAGCTGTGACAGCTGCCCATGTTGCGCATGCCCTATGCTTTGACTTTAGGAGACAAGTCAGGTTCAGAAAAGCAAGCATATCGGAGAAAGCTGCATTCTTTCTATGAGGTCCAAGAAGAGATTGGCAGGTATTGCTCCTGCCCACTCCCCCCCCCCAGCCTCCCCAGGACCCTTTAGCCCAGTGCTCCATCATGGGCTCCCTCTCTCCTTCCTCATCCCCAGGGGTGTGTTTGGCTTTGTGAAAAGGGTTCAGCACAAAGGAAACAAGATGTCCTGTGCTGCCAAGTTTATCCCCATGCGGAGCAAAACCCGGGCCCAGGCATACCAGGAGCGAGACATACTGGCCACACTCAGCCACCCACTGGTCACTGGGCTCTTGGACCAATTTGAGACTCGGAAGACTCTCATCCTCATCTTGGAACTGTATCCTGCAATTGCCTCCTTGGTAGGGCTGGAGAAGTGCGGGTCCCAGACTAGGGTAGGAGTTGTCAAGTATAAGGTCCCTGTGTCTGGCAGGCTCTGGTGACAGCCTACAGCCCCACTGTTGAGCGTCCCTACTCCTGATGCTCATGGTGGCATGGTCTGGGGATTTGGACATGAGACCCTTCCTCACTGTGGGTCATTGATGGGGGTCACCCATCTGCGCTGGGCTGGTCCTGAGGGTTCAGATGTCATCAGCACGGATGGCCAGGGGTCCTATCTCACAGGACCTCTCAGACACAGAACAGGAGCCTCCTATCCCAGCTACTCTGGGTCTTTGCCATGCCCACAGGGCCCTGTCTGAGGGTCTTATGTGCTGGACAACACGTCAGCTGGCCACCTCACCTCCCCTGAGGCTGTCTTAGGGTCCCGGAGGAAGGGCATCTGAGGTGGGCTCTCTCCAGAGACAAAAAAGCATTTCAATGCCACTGTGTCGCTACCCAGAAGCCCTTGACCCAGGGTCTTTCTGTAGCCCCTTTTCTCAAGGGTAGGTGCCATCTGGGACCCCAGGGGTCTCCATCTCACCCTCCTACACCTAAGCATCAGCACCCCCAGCTCTGGATCACAGGAGCCTCAGGTGGGTTCCAATCTGGGCACAGCTTTTCCTTGACCAAACCCAGGTGTTCATCTGAGGAACTACTGGATCGCCTCTTCAAGAAGGGTGTAGTGACCGAGGCTGAGGTGACATTTACCCCCATCCCACTCCCTGGGCAGCTCCCTGGAGCCCAGGCCCACTCAGACCCAAGTCCCCAGCTTCTCTTGATCTAAGGCCCTTGTAGATCCCCAGGGAACTCAGGCAGGTCCAACCCACCATCAAGACCTCAGCCCTCTCTCACCCGTCCTGAGCGTGCTGCCTAGCTAGGCTGGTGCTGCCTGCTCCTCCTTGCTTTGAAGTCTATTGCTTCTTGCCCACTCAAGCCCACTCCACCTCTGGGGAACCTCCAGCTGGGACTCACAAGGCCCAGGAAGGCTTTGCTAGTCACCTGCCTTGTGGGCTCTGAATTAGGAGGAAGGCTTGCTTCTGGGATCAAGCTGGAGTGGAGTGAAGGAGGAGGTTGAGGCTGGCTTTCACCTAAGCTGTGTCTCAGAAAACTGGGCTTTTTCTGAGCCAGCCTCTGGGGATCTGGCCCCAAATTGACACAAGCTTTTACCATGCAGGTCAAGGTCTACATCCAGCAAGTGGTAGAAGGCCTGCACTATTTGCACAGCCATGGCATTCTCCACCTGGATATAAAGGTACTAACACCCATGTACCTCCAAAACCCAGGATGGGGGCAGGTGGGAGCCTGGGCTTGATTTCCACTAAGGACATGGAGCTTACCACTTCCCAGTCCTCCCCGGTAGAGTCTGACTCTGATGGAGTAAAGTCTATCCCTAAGTGATATCAGGTCTGACCTTGGGACTCTCCACTGCCCTGTATCGGCGTCATGGACTCCTGAGTGCTTCCCTAGGTCTAGAAGGCCAAGAGTCACTCAGTCATGAGGTGTGACCCTCAGCAACTTCCCAACTCTGCCCGACAGCCCTCCAATATCCTAATGGTACACCCTGCTCGGGAAGACATTAAGATCTGCGACTTTGGCTTTGCCCAAAAAATCACCCCTTCAGAGCCACAGTACAGCAAGTATGGCTCACCTGAATTTGTGTCCCCAGAGATCATCGAGCAGAGCCCTGTCAGTGAGGGCACTGACATCTGGTGAGTGGCGGACCACCGAGAGGCTTCTCCTGGGATTGCCCTGTCCTCCATACATCTGGGTCCTCTTAGCCTCTGTCTTCTCCTCTAGCCCTATGATTCTCCAACCCCCACATGCACAACCCTTGCCCATGGGCTAGGCCTGGGCTGACTCACAATGTGTGGTTTTGTTCTTGTAGGGCCATGGGAGTCATCTCCTACCTCAGGTAAGCAGACCCTGACCCATCAACCACTGCTTCTAAGCTGGCCCCTCCCCTGCAGGCCCATGGAGGCCACACACACTGTTGGCCACTCCCCAGATCAGCTCCACAACACAACAGGCAGCTATCTTGGGACCAGGCGGTAGGCCAACTCTGATAAGAGGTTCCCATTTAACACTTCTCACTAACACCTGCTGTCACGAGGCAGAGCTTAGCCTCTTCTCTACAGGGTTATGGGGGGGGGTTGTCTAGGAGCCACTCATGTTAGCTATTGCTGCTCTGAAGATGCTGGTGTTAGAGACTGAGCTTGGATCTGTCTCAGCTTGAGCCTGAATCCCCATCTAAAGCTAAGGCATCTCTGTCCTATTTGAGGCCTGAGTTCCCATTGCAGACTACTGTCAAGTGTCCAGCCCAGGATGAGCCTTTGTAACTGTCCCACTCTGAGCCCAGAAACCCACTTTGGGCTTAGCTCACATCCCTGCTTCAAGCTGAGCCTGACTCTGCTCTATATGTCAAGCCCTGATCCCCACTTCAGGCTAAGTCTGAGTACTTCTGCAGGTTGAGTCTTCCTTGATCTCTATCTCAGCCCTAGCCTGCATCCTAACCCTAGTCTGACCCCTGTTATCCACTCTAGACTTTGCCAGGATACTTGCTCCAAACTGTGCCTGGATCTCTCTGGTTCAGCCTGAGATATTTGCTAGGATATTCAGGCCTGAATAGTGTGGAATTTGTCCTATCAGGAAATCTTATCTGAGGGTCAGCCTCCCTACTTCCTTGCTTTCAGCCTGACCTGCTCATCCCCATTTGCGGGAGAGAGTGACAGGGCCACCCTCCTAAATGTTCTGGAGGGACGGGTTTCTTGGAGCAGTCCCATGGCCGCGCACCTGAGTGAGGATGCTAAAGACTTCATCAAGGCCACACTGCAGAAGAACCCTGAGTGAGTGGCACCTGTCCTTCCCCTGATCAATATCCAGTCAGCCTTGTGCCAGGACCCAGCTGACCAGCTGGCTCACCTGGCTTTCTTCTTCCTCAGGGCCCGGCCTAGTACCTCTCAGTGCCTTGCCCACCCCTGGTTTCTGGTGAGTAGGCCCAGCTTGGGCTCAGCTTCCTGCTCTGAAGGGAGGGAAACTGAGGCTGAGAGGGCTCATCAACATAGATTCTTCTGGCTTGTTGTCCCCCAGTTCAGAGGACATGAACCCCTAACATTAGCAGGGGGCAGGGAGGGAGCCCCCAACAGAGAATTATCAGGACACAGCAACCAGTGATAACTGTCCATTTTGTGAAGAACGTGGTGTCCTGGATCCAGAGTGTCCAGGAGATTCCTGAGGCTTTGCAGTGGAGGCCAGTCTGCTGCCCCTGCCCTGATGGGCCTTTATCCCAAGAGGGCCCCAGTCAGGGCACCAGGTTCTTCTGTTGCCACAGTCACTCTCCTCCCACTGCAGAAGTCCTTGCCTGCCGAGGAGGCCCACTTCATCAACACCAAGCAGCTCAAGTTCCTTCTTGCTCGAAGTCGCTGGCAGGTGAACACCCACCTCTTTCTTATGCAAGAGGGGCTGAGGCCAGAGACGGAACCTGAGCTAGTGCCCTACCCAGACCAGGAGCACAGGGGCTGGGCTGGCCTGCTCATGCTGGCTCTGGAGCCCCTTGAGTGCACCAAGAGGCGGGGCAGAATGACAGAGCACTGGGGTGCAGAAGACTCAGGAGGCCGCAGGCTCCCCTCTGGGCCTACTGGGAACTCAGAAGCAGTAGGCAAACCACCGCTGCCTTGGCTGTCCATGCCGCCTAACACCCCTCTGTCCCCCTCCCCAGCGCTCCCTGATGAGCTACAAGTCCATCCTGGTGATGCGTTCCATTCCTGAGCTGCTCCAGGGTCCTCCAGACAGCCCGTCCCTGGGAGTGGCCCGGCACCTTCAAGGGGTTGCCAGTGGCTCCTCCAGCTCCTCCTCTTCCTCGGATAATGAACTCACCCCATTCGCCAGGGCTAAGTCACTGCCACCTTCCCCTGTGACCCACTCCCCACTGCTGCATCCCCGGGGATTCCTGCGTCCCTCAGCAAGCCTACCAGAGGAGACAGAAGCCAGTGTACACACAGTTGATGCAGCCCTGCCAGGGTTCCCCCAGGGGGCAGGGTTCCCCCAGGGGGCAGGGTTCCCCCAGGGGGCAGGGCCTCCAGCAAGCCCAGGGTCCGTGCCCAGGCACAGTGTCATCAGTAGCCTGTTTTACCAGCAGGCAGGTGAGGGCTCAGAGCGTGCGAGCCAAACCCAGGGTTCCAGGCGGCACCCAGCTCGGAGGCGCCATCTGCTAAAGGGTGGGTACATTGCGAGGACCCTACCAGGGCTGCGAGAGCCACTGATGGAGCACCGTGTGTTGGAAGAGGAGGCCGCTAGGGAGGAACAGGCCACTCTGATGGCGGAGACTCCCTCCTTTGAGACTGCCCTAGGACTACCCAGCGCCAGTGCCTCAAAGATCCCTGAGGCCCCAGGCTGCAGCCGCTCCCTGGACCACGACCCAACAAACACCACTGGCCCCTCTCCAGAGGCATGCAAGGGACAGTGCTCATTCCCAACACCCTCAGGGGTGACTCATGAAGCCTCTACCAGGGATGCGGGGCACTCAAAGGGACCCCTGCAGAGATCTGTGCCTTCTTCATCTACTAGTGGTGACTTGGGACCTCCTCAGCAAGAGGGGTCATCCCAGGACAGTTGTCGAGGGAAGCCAGCCCCTTCCTGTCACTCTCAGCTGGGTTCTGGTCCCCGGGAGGGCTGTGGCTCCCTCTCACCACAACTGCCTAGCTCTTTACCTTCAGGGTCATTGAATAAGGACCTCTTGGCACCCTGTGGCCCTTTCCTCTTAGGACAGTCTCAGGTAGCTCCACCTCTAACCCAAGCCAGCCCCCTGCCAGGCTCTAAGGACATCTCTCTACCAGAAAGGCCCTGGCTGGGCACCTCCAGTTCTTCAGGGCCAGCTTCCCAAGTTGGCACCTCCCTTGATGCTGAGGCCTTGTCAGAGGTTGGAGATACATGTGACTTCACACCCCCTCTGCAGCGGCCTCTGGAGCAGGCAACCACCCGGAAATTCTCCCTGGAATCCCATGGAGGCTATGCTGGGGTCGCAGGCTATGGCACCTTTGCCTTCGGTGGGGATGCTGGGGGCATGCTAGGGCAGGGTCCTCTCTGGGCCAGGATGGCCTGGGCTGTGTCCCAGTCCTCAGAGGAGCAGGATGAGGCTGGGGCTGAGAGTCCCCAGACCCTGGACAGCTCAGAGTCCATGCCCAAGGCTGGTGAATGTCCCTTGAGGGCCTCCCCAAGCCTGACCCCATGGGAGGAAGTGGAGCATGTTTCCCTGGTACAGATCCGGGATCTGTCGGGTGATGCAGAGGCAGCTGACACCATCTCCTTGGACATTTCTGAGATAGATCCTGCCTACCTCAACCTCTCTGATCTGTATGACATCAAATACCTCCCATTTGAGTTCATGATCTTCAGGAGGGTCCCCAAACCTGTGGATCAGCCAGAGTCACCTGGCTCTGAGACGGAGGCTGGGGAAGGGCTAGCAGAGTTCCTGGAGGAGGCCACGTGGCCCTGGCCAGGCGAGCTGGGCCTGCGTGCTGGCCTAGAAATCACAGAGGAGCCAGAAGACCTGGAAGCACTGCTGGGGGAAGCTGGGGTGGGCAGGAAGCGCAAATGGTCCCCCTCCCGCGGCCTGTTCCCATTCTCAGGGAGGTGCTTGTCAGGGGACGAGCCTGCAGAGTTCGGACTGCGCCAGAGGGTGAAGGCTTCCATGGCTCACATCTCCAGGATCCTGAAGGGCAGGCCGGAAGGTGAATTTCCCCATCATCTGTCATGTCCACCTTGCCCTCGTTTTGCACCTGTAGAGCTACCTCACCCTCTGGTGCAGAAGATGGACTCTTCAGAGTCCTACTGGACCTCCCCTCTAACCTGATGCTGCCTATAGCTCCTGGCATGACCCCACAGGCCCTGGCCCAAATCCTGGGATTGTCTCTGCAGCCCTGACACCTCTTATTACTGAGTGTCTGAGACATGTCCTGACACATAACAGCTGCAGGGGCCGGAGCCAGCTGTAGGGATGATGAACATCTGGGGAGAGAGGCCAAGTTCACTAGAACCCCAGGCCTGTGGCCTGGGAGCCACCCCAAACCCAGACCCTCCTGACCTCAGGCCAGCCCACCCCCCAGCCACCTATCAAGCTCCTGTGCCCCCTGCTGCAGTGTTCAGTGTGCTGACAGCTTATTGCCGAGGGAGTTGGGAGATTCAGCAGGTTTAGTCCTAGTTTCCACATGCTCCCTGGGGTCTTGCACTCCAACCCTCTCCTGGAACATGGGAACTGTAGTGGGGCAGATTTTCCAAGGTGAAGAAGCTGGGCTGCCCTGCTTCCTGGCTGAGCCCCTGGGCTTCTTCTGCCCACAGGTTCTGAAAACGAGGAGCCCCCCAGAAAGAAGGCAGGCCTAGCCTCTTTCCGGTTGTCAGGCCTGAAGGGCAGGGATCAAGGTGAGCAGGGACCTGACTTCCACCTCTCCAGTCCTGAGCTGAGGGCAAACTCCCACCCGTCGCAGCAGTGGGAGCCCAATGTGGAGGGCTGAGCCGTTTCAGAAGGCTTCTGTTGAAGCCAGAGGTAGAGCTGAGCAAGGTCCAGCCTGGGCTCTCTGGCCAGGAGGTCCCTTCAAGGCTCTTTTCATGCCCCCTCAGCACCATCCTTTCTAAGAGAGCTCTCAGATGAGACTGTGGTCCTGGGCCAGTCAGTGACACTGGCTTGCCAGGTTTTGGCCCAGCCAGCTGCCCAGGCCACCTGGAGCAAAGGTAAGGAGCTGTCCTGGAGGCTGGGCATGGGGATGGTGAGGGAAAGCAGCCATCAGAGGCCGAAGCAGGATGATCTGGCTGTGCTGGGGGAAACTGAGGCTGGCCTTATACGCTCATAGATGGGACAGTCCTAGAGAGCAGTGGCCACCTTCTCATCTCCTCCACCTTGAAGAACTTCCAGCTGCTGACCATCCTGGTGGTGACCGAGGAAGATCTGGGCACGTACACTTGCTGTGTGAGCAATCCGCTAGGGACGGCGATCACTACGGGCATCCTCCGGAAAGCAGGTGTGTAGGCTACTCCAGAGGTCTCTGCCAGGCCAGGGGGTGCCAGGAGCTCTCATCTCATTGAGTGAGCAGGATGATGCTGGCTCCCTCTGATGTGAGGGTCCATGGAACCGAGGGCTTGTGGGGTACTCAAGAAGAGTAAAAGGCAGATAGAGCTACCGACCTTACATACAGTGCTCCAGAGCTTGCCTGTGTGTTTGGCTGCCAGGGAGAAAGCCCTCATGCCCCTTTGTCTGAGAGATGTGAGTTCCCTCTTGTCTGACTTCACCACCTCCTCTTCCTGTACTGCTCTCTGGTCCACGCAGTGCCCAGGGCCACCTCTGTGGCAGCCGAGACAGGCTGGTGACCTAGCTGTCAGATCTGCCCCTTATTTTCTGGTCTGTATGCCCTGTGCTTGGGCACTTAGCAGAGCTGAGCCACTAGCTAAGGCCTCTCCACAGGGTCCTGAGTATGTTCCAGTAAGATGGCTAGCTGCAAAGGGTCTTGGCAGAGATGGCCAGGCAGACAGCTTTGCCCCCCACTACGTGAGGCATCAGCCTCTACTCATCCTAGCTGGAAGCCCCTCCCTGTCAGATGTCAGGATCAGTAGAGGCTGGCCTAGCAGCTTGTGAGGGTGAGGGAGGGTGGGCAGGGCATAGTCAGAGATCAGTCTTTGGTGGACCGAGTACCCTTAATGACCACAGAGTGGCCCTTGCAGAGCGCCCCTCATCCTCCCCTTGCCCGGAGGTGGGGGAAGTGTATGCAGACAGGGTGTTGCTGGTCTGGAAGCCTGTGGAGTCCTGTGGCCTGGTGACCTACATTGTGCAGTGCTGTATAGAAGGTATGGGATGGGGCTTGCCTTCTTCGGGGGTTCCCTGAGGCACGGGCCTCTCTACAGGGTCATCATGGAGAGGCACAATGGGTGTGTCTGCTCTGTGCTCGTGGTTCTGTGCCCATGGGTGGCCTCAGGAAAGAGCTTACCTGCCTGCCCTCTCTCCTGTGTGGCAAGGAGGCAGCTGGACCACCCTAGCCTCTGACATCTCTGACTGCTGCTACCTCACCAGCAAGCTATCCCGGGGCGGTGTCTACACCTTCCGAACAGCGTGTGTCAGCAAGGCAGGAATGGGCCCCTACAGCAGCCCCTCGGAGCAGGTCCTCCTAGGAGGGCCCAGCCACCTAGGTAAGGTTTGGGGCAGGTAGTACAGATCAGGCATTGGCACCGTCCCACCATGGCTGACCACTATTACCCTTAGGAAAAAGTTACACCTACATGTCTGCATCCAGCATTCAAAGCCTGGACTTTCTGGGGACCCTGTCGTCTCTCTGACACCCTCCTCATATCACCCTAGGAGTTGATCATGACTTCACTGAGTGCTATATCTAAATTTGATGGAGAAGTGCTGTGGTTGATTAGTAATGTCTGCTATGGGTTTAAGAATGATGCAGGTGGTTTGATTGCTATCCTGCTCCATCCTGGAATGGCCCTGGTATTGTCACATATGCAATCAATTAGGATGACTAATTCTGCTCTGATGCTCTCTTATCCAAGTGCTCCTTACATAATACACACAAAATGGCCCATAAAGAATGAGAGATCAGAGTGTATGGGAGCTTAAAAGGGGGCCACTTATGTAATGCCTGATAAGGGGTTATGGGAGATGTGGGGAGAGCCAGGGCTGCCTGATATACCTCCCTGACGAGGTCCCCTGTTCTATCTTCTACAGCCTCTGAGGAGGAGAGTAGCCGGGTGAGGCCACCCCAGCCTCTCCCCAGCACAAAGACCTTCGCCTTCCAGATGCAGATCCGGAGGTGCACCGGTTTCTGGAGAGTGGGAGGGTAGAGGTTGTACCTCAGTCTTCCCGCTGGCTCTTAGTCCCATCCCTAGTGCGTCTACCCAGTGTGTCTGACCCCTGGCCCCTTTCTTCTGCCTCTCGTTGAGCAGCTCTGAGTGTTTGGGGACCACTCACAAGTCCCCCATGTTTCTTGGCCCAGGGGTCGCTTCAGCGTGGTAAGGCAGTGCAGGGAGAAGGCAAGTGGGCGGGCACTGGCTGCTAAGATCGTCCCTTACCGGCCCGAGGACAAGACAGCCGTGCTTCGAGAATATGAAGCACTTAAGAGATTACACCACCCACACTTGGCCCAGCTCCATGCCGCCTACCTCAGCCCCCGCCACCTGGTGCTCATCCTGGAGCTGTGTTCTGGCCCGGAACTGCTCCCCTGTTTGGCGGAGAGGTGAGACGGTTCATGGGCTGCAGGGGAGACAAGCAGGAGGGCCAGCCAGTGTATTCCTCTAGGAAGGAATGTGAGAATTGTCTGACCCCAGCTTGATGCAGAACCTGGCACTGCCCAACCCCGGCCCCCCTCAGGGCAGTGTTCTCAGCCTTCACTCCTGTACCTCCACTGACCTTCCTGATGTGTGCCCAGCCCTGGTAGGAAACCCACCCCAACTACCTCAGGACAGTCCTGAGCCATCTGTGCCCCCCAGGGACTCCTATTCAGAGTCAGAAGTGAAGGACTACCTGTGGCAGATGCTTAGTGCCACCCAGTACCTGCACTCCCAGCACATCCTGCACCTGGACCTGAGGTCTGAGAACATGATGGTCACCGAGTACAACCTGCTCAAGGTTGTGGACCTGGGCAGTGCCCAGAGCGTCGGCCAGGAAAAGGTCTCACCCCCGGAGAACTTCAAAGACTACCTGGAGACCATGGGTGAGTGAGTGTGTGGCTCTTGCTCTGTCGGGGTGGGGCGGACGCCCTGCCGCCTGTACTGGCCTCCCTCCAGGTGCCCAGCAGATCACCTAGGCTCCTCCACTAGCATCCACCCCCAAACTCCTCCCCCGACTCACCCAACTGCCCAACTGTCCCCAACCGCTTGTGCCCACCCATACTCCAATGCAGCTCCGGAGCTCCTGGAAGGCCAGGGGGCTGTTCCACAGACAGACATTTGGGCCATCGGCGTGACAGCCTTCATCATGTGAGTCCCTCAGGGGTCGAGAGAGACTGTGCTAGATGCGTGGGACAAGCCGCAACTATGGGAGGGGCACCAGAGAGTCCTATGCGTCCCCACGTATATATCCGCGAGTAACCTGGGTCCCCAGGCTCCACCATCCATTATGGTGACCTCGGAGTCCCTGTGTCTCCTGAGTCCCCTGCGTCTCCCACCCACTCAGGCTGAGTGCCGAGTACCCAGTGAGCAGCGAGGGGCCTCGCGACCTGCAGAAAGGCTTGCGCAAGGGACTCATCCAGCTGAGCCGCTGCTACGCTGGATTATCAGGGGGTGCGGTCACCTTTCTAAGGAGCGCGCTGTGCGCACGGCCTTGGTAAGTAGCCCGGCGTGCGCTCCGCCCACTGGACCTGTCCCGCCCCGCCCCCCTCCCACTTCTGCAGCTCCGCTCAATTCGCTGCCTACCGACCTGGCCTGCCCGGGGGTCGCGCCCCGCGCCCCGCCCCCCGTCCCGTCCCGCCATCCGCCCGCTCTTGACCTGCTCTCTGCCCCAGGGGCCGGCCCTGCGCCTCCAGCTGCCTGCAGTGCCCATGGCTGACCGAGGAGGGGCCGGCGGGCTCCCGGGCCGCGCCGGTGACCTTCCCCACTGCGCGGTTGCGCGCCTTCGTGCGCGAGCGAGAGAAGCGGCGGGCGCTGCTGTACAAGAAGCACAACCTGGCCGAGGTGCGCTGAGCTCCCGGCCCTGCAGGGCAAGATGTGCCTTGCCACACACGGACACGCACACCAATAAAAGATGCAAAACGGATGGAGGGCCTTCTGCTTCACTGAGTCACCTTGGGGTCTTGGGGGCCTTCTGGGTCATTTGGATAGATGCCCTGGAACCTTTGGCTGCTCGTGCAGCCTTGTGGGAGTAGCCTCACATTCCTACGCCATAATGAGATTCTAACCCAGGCCCCTTAGCTCGGCCACTTCCCAGAAACCTACAGCCCTGAGGAGCTCTTTCCCTGCCCTGGCGTGCAGTTTGCTCCCTGCAATGTCCTATCTGTTCTTGGACAAAACGTGTCAAGAGATCGATGTGGGGAACCATGGGCTGTGAACAAGTGGGTCTTCGTCAGGTCTTGGATTGGAATCCCTGGCTTGGGGCCATGCTTCACAGCAGACCAGCCTTCCACATTACTTTGCTGTGTGTGGCCCTGGCTCTCCTGATCCCCCCGAACATGTGGGTAACCCGATGAAGTGGCCCCATTGCTCTGGTGGCCTGAGGACATCCATTATTGCCTCTGCCCGGAGAGTAAACCACTCCCCTCAGCCAAGAACCAAACGGTGGTAGGCAAGGTCGTATCAGAGGCCTCAAGGGCTGGCCCCAGTGACCTCTCACAGGTCCCCGCCTTTCCAAGGGCCAGTACCACCACACTGGCCAGCAGGCCCGCAACACTCCGGGGGCATTCTACCTCCCAAGTGCAGAAGCTCAGGCAAGGGCATCTGGAAGTAGGCAGGGAAGTTCCTCAGCATAAATCCCCTGGCAGGATCCAACCTCAGGGGACAGGCCTCAGAGCCAGAGCTGGGGCCTCTAGGATGAGTATAGAAACAAGGTCCCACTCCCTTCACCATGGCTGTGAGCCAGCAATTCCAAACCAAGTCTTTGATAAAGACCTTAAGGAACCTTGGCCAGCGGCTCCGCCTGGATCAGGTGCTTGGCCACCGCTGATGCAGCCATCTTGGAGCAAGCTGCAGCCCACCCACTCACTTCTGGCTGGGCCAGGTCACAGTTCTTACCCTTCCCCTGTGAGGAGGTTGGGAGACACCCACTCAAAGTTGTCTCGCTTTCTGACGGTACTCAAGCTGGAAACAGTCTTGTTTTCTTACTTGTCTGGCGTGTTCTACAGAAGCTTTGTTCCAGGGGGTCTGAAGCTGAAGGAGTTATGTACCCTTTTGTCTCTCAGCCAATCCCAGGGGCTCAACAACTGTCATATACATGTAAGTCCAGCGTGCCCTGATCTCCCATCTCCAGACTATCGTGTCTGAATTCCAAACATGGACATTTGAGCCTTTCTGCACCTAGAACTGATCTAAAAGCTGAACATCTCCCAATGGAGCTGATGGCTTGACTGCGACCTCCATCTGCCCACTCACTGCCTTTGCTTCCCTCTTGTTTTTTTCATTTCACCAGGGTGTATGCACAGCGCCCTCTTAGTTTGTTTTCTGTTCCTATAACACAGAATCTGAGGCTGCTGAGTGTGTAGAAAGGGTTATTTATCTCATAAATTTGGAGCCAAAACTCTAAGTCTGTGCCTCATAAATTCTGCCTCTAGTGAGGCCCCTCACTGAATCACATCCCAGTAGATGATGTTATTAACAAAAGGCAAATTCTGAGATGCCCTCAAATTAATTAAAACAAACTAGAGAGTGGAAGAACAAAATAAAGGAGGTAAGTTAACAGCTAGCTAAAGGAAAAAGCAGTACAAGGGCGCTGGGACCCAGATTCAGTCCACCTGCCCTCCGATTATGTGCTGATGAAGACGGCATGTATGCTCAACACCCTCTTGTGATTAAAACCTTCAAAAACTAAGCATCAAAGAAATGTACTTCACAGTCAAGGCTATCTTTGGAACACTTACAGTCAACACCATACCAGAAACATGAACATGTTTCCTCTAAGGAAAAGGTACGAGGTCCACTTTGAGTGTTCATATTCAACCCAGTACTGGAAGTCTTAACAAGAGAAAGAGAAAAAAAGTGTTCAACTAGGAAAGGAGATGAAGGGAGGCATCAAGCGATCCCTGCCTGCAGGTGGTGTGACGTTTTTTCTCCTTTCTTTTCTTTCTGTTTTTTTTTTTTTTTTTTTGAGTCAGTCTTTCTCTAGTCATGACTGGCCTGGAACTTGTTGTATAGACCAAGTGGCTTTGAACTTTTGAACTTTTGACAGTCCTCCTGACTTTGCCTCCTGAATGCTGGAATTGCAGATGCACCACTGTCCAGCTGAGAAACTTTAGGGTTTGGCTTTGATTTGGTTTGAGACATGGTCTCACATAGCCTAGGTTAGTCTAACTCTATGTAGCTAAGTGTGATCTTGAAGTTCTGATCTTCTGGCCTCAATCTCCCCAGTGCTGGGACTGCAGGTTTGACCCACTACACTCAATTTCAGATGACAAGAACTTTACATAAGAAAATTTTCAAGCCTCCATCCAAACTTACTAAACAGATTTCAGAGATGCAAAATCAACGTACATAATAAGATAGAAATCCCATTGATAATACCTACAAACAAACAAGCCAGTAACCAGGGATAAGTTTAAACAAGGAAGTGAATGACTGTCACAAAGAAAACAGAGACTAATGAAAGAAACGGGATGGATGAACCATACAGGAGAGATCCTACGGCCAGGGATCAAAGAGCTGATGCTGTTTCAGTTTGTAGGTTGTTTTCCTTTTTTTCTTCTGTCCCTTTTTTTTCTTTTGGTCTTTTGAGACAGCAGACTTCAAACTCACTACATAGACTCCTTAGTCTCCTCCCTCAACCCAAGTACCAGGATCATAGGAATGTACCACTGCACCTGGCAGTTGAAGAGTTAATATTATTTTAAAATCCATGCATTTATATGAGTGCATATATATAATTTATGTAATTTACCTTTAATGCAATCCTCATCAAAATATCCATGAAATTCTTCACAAAGACCTAAATTAAGATCAGAAACCACCCAAAGAAAATACCTCATGACATTGGTTCAGTCTGTAAGTTTTTGGATAAGACTTCAAAGGCTGACGAAATGAAAGCAAGAGTGGAAAGTGGGTTTCTATGGAACTTCTGTCAAGCAACGGAACAATTAGAGGAGTCAAGAGGCACCCTGGAGAAGAGGAGAAACATGTCTGAAACTGTCAGAGGGGTTGATTACTCAGAATACCCAAGAAACTCAAAAGATGTAAAAGACAAAAACTTGCCTGATAGAGTGAGTTTCAAGCCAACTCCTGCTACAGGGAGACACTGTCTCAAAAAAAAAAAAAGGAGGGGGAGGGTGGCAAATAATTTGAATAAGCATTTGTAAAAGTAAAATGTATAAATGGCCAGTAAGCCTGAACAAATGCTCCATACCAGGAGTCCTCAGGAAACCCAAAGTCAAGACCACAGAGAGACTCATGTCATTCCACTAAGAGTGGCAGTTATCCAAGAGATAAAATATGAAGAGATGCTGTAAGGGGCGTTGGCAGCAGGAACTGTCATGTGCTGTTGGTTCTCATGTGATTGGTGTAAGCACTTTGGGAAACACTATGGCCATCCCTATCATGGATTCTAATCCCTCTGGAATCCTAAGCCAAATAAGCCCTTCTATAAATTGCCTGGGTGTCATGTCTATGAATGGTGAATATTATGCAGATCTACAGTGAAAAACAGGAAATGGGGCAGAAAGAAATACAGAATAGTCAGTTTGGAGAGAAAGAGAGCACTAGGAAGATTAATAATGTTGGAGCCAAGGCATGTGCAAAAGAAGAGTTTCTCTTGATAACGAGATTAGAGCCATTAAAGAGAGGCCTATAGATTTACACTTATACAATGCAGAGTACCATCAGGGCAAGATCACACCCAGCTGAGCCTCTAACTTGTAAAAAGAACAAGCCTAAGAGGTTTCTGATTCTAGGAAACCGCCATGGACAGCAGCTGTTGATGTGGATGAAGTGGGCAGGAGTCTGTAAGGTAAATTTACCCAGTGTTTTGCTCTGACTCGATGGACATGCCCATGGAGTGATGGACATGCCCATGGAGTGCCCACAGAGGATACAAGCAGTGGCAAGACATGCCTTTAAGAATTTGATTGATGAAAACGAAACCAATAGACTCAATCACTTTCCAACCAATCAGTGACTTGAGGGGAAGGGCCTGGGGGCAAAGCAGTGAATGCTGGGTAAGAGAGGGGCGCTGAGGGTTGCTGGTCGCCATTTTAGCAGGTGAGTCAGAGGTCCACAGCAATTCTGATCAAAATACAGACCTCCATACGAGATTGTTGTCCCTCTCCCTGGTGTCAAATCCTTTGTAAGTAACCCCAATTTGTCTATTAGGAGAGAATACTCTGCCCAGCTGATTCAGAACCAGAGGGTGGGGCTGACCACCACACCTCACTTTGAGAGGAAAATTCTTAAGAGAGTCCATCCCAAGCTGGCAGCTGAACTTGGCAGAGTCATTCATGTGACTGTAGAGGCATGAAAAATGCAAGAGTGAAGAGGTTATTGGTTCTTCAGTGCCACCAAGGCCAGGTATCATGTGGCAGGAACATCCCTGCATAAAGAAGGCGCTGACAGGGCATCGTGTGAAGCCATGAAGGTGAGGCCTGGTTGGTTGTGGGAACTCCAAGACTTTGGAGATACCAGAGCTGTGAGACCTACAGGAAGTGGTACTAGCCCAACAAGAGATGGATAGATGTATGTGGCACACAGCAGGATGGAGGGGCTGAGCCAGCTAAGCCCTTTGGAAGTAAAATCCCAAAAGTTGGACATGGACTTCTAGACTTGGTGTTTGCCCTGCTGGTTTTCTGTCTTGTTTTGGACCAGTATTTCCTCACTATGTCCCCATTCCTCTATTTTGGAATGGAAATGTGTATTTGGTTCCATTGTATGGCATAAATATGTACTTTGTCTTTTGATTTCACAGGGGCTTACAGTTAAGAGATTGTCCTGAGTCTCAGAAGAGACTTTGGATTACTAACCTATTTATTTTAGAGGGAGTTCAGTGGGTGCTCAGAAAAATGTGTATTCTGCAGCATTTGGATAGAATGTTGTATAGATGTCTGTGATGCTATTTAATTCAGATGTTTCTCTTAATTTTTTGCTTGAATGACCTGTCAGTTATGAAAGTGGGGTACTGGAGCCGCCCACTGTTAGATCTGGGACTTTACTTTCAGCACTTGTTATATAACTAGGCACACCCCTGCTCAGTGTGTATATGTTAGATTGTAATACCAGCTTGATGGATTTTCACCTTAGCATTAAGTGACCTTCTTTTGTTTTGTTTTGTTTTGGTTTTTGGTTTTTTTGATTCTCCCTGCAGTCCCAGCTGGCCTGGAACTCATTATGTAGATCAGGTTGAGTTTGAATTCACGAAGATCTGCCTGCCTCTGCCTTGCAAGTGCTGGGATTAAAAGCGTGTGCCACCACACCTGGTTGACGTGACATTCTCTATGTCTTCTGACTCATTTTGGTTTGAAGTCTATTTTGTCAGGTTTTAGACCTGCAACTCCTGTTTGTTTCCTAGAATTTCCAGAAATACCATTTCTGTACTTTCACCTAAAGGTAACATCTGTCTCTCATGGTGAGATGCATTTCTTGGACACAACAAAAAGATGGGTCCTTTAACCCAGTCTGCTAGCCAGTATTGTTTGAATGGGAAACTGAGACCATTAATATTTAGAGTAATGTTGAAAGATGGATATTACTTCCTGTCGTTCTGTGGACGTCAAAGTGTTTGCTGTTCTCCTGTTCCTCTTTCTTAACTACTATTCACGAATGTTTTATTCTTCCTATGGCCTCGTGGATATCTTGTCTTTCTCCTTAGCCTGAAGAATTCATTCAAGTGTCAGGTAGACCTGGCTTAATGCTGATGAATTTGTTAGACTTGTTTTTATCAATGCAAAGTTCTCCTTTCTCCTTCAAGCATGGCAGATGGCTTTGCTGGGTATAGTGTCTGGGTTCACAATTGTCTTTCTATTTGAAAGACATCAGTCCAAGCCCTCCTGCTTTTTAAAGTTTCTGTTGAGGGATTTGCTGTTATTCTGAAATGTCTGTCTTTGTATTTGACTTGGTAATTCTTGCCACTTTCACTTTCTTCGTTTTGAATTTAGTGGTTTAAATATATCGTGAAGGGAGGTTCCCTTCTGGTCTTGTCTGATGTTCTAAAGTTCTCCTGTGTTTGGATAAGTGCCTCTTTCCTTAATTTAAAGAAATTTTCTGCTAGGATGTCATTGGAAAAATCTTTACTATGCCTTTGGGGTAGAAGTCATCACCTTCTTTCAGGCCCATGGATCTTAGATTTGACCTTTTTGTCATATCTGGCTATGTTATTGTCCAAGTCTTTTTAATTGTCTACTATGATCTTTATTATTCCTTTCTTTTACTAATTTAGGATTTAGTTTGTTTTTCTGGTTCTTTGAAATGCATTGTTGTTTTTTATCTGAGCTCTTTGATGTGGGAATTGATTGCTATAAATTTCCTTTAGTACTATTTGTACTTGTGTTATAGTTTTGGTACATTGAATCTCCATTTCTGTTCTGAGAAAATGTTTTTTTTTTTTTACTTCCTTAGTTTATTCCTTGATCCATTGACTATTTATTCCAAACTAAGTTGTTGGACTGGTGAGAAGACAGTGGGGAAAGGTGCTTGCCATCAAGCCTAGTGACTTGACTTGGACACCCCCAGACCCATATAGAAGAAAATGGACCCTGAAAGTTGTCCTCCGACCTCCATAGGCATGTGTGGCACACGCCTCCCCACCCCCAAGTAAATGTTTTTTAAAGTATATATTTTAAATATTTACCTCAATTTTATGTGATTGTTTTGTAAGTGCGTGTATGTAAATATACCATACTCATGCCTGGTGCCTGCAGAGGCCAGAAGAGGGCATCAGACAGGTGTCAGCTTCCATGCGGGTGCTGGGAACTGAACCCAGGTCCTCTGGAAGAACAGTCATTGATCTGAACAGCTGAGCATCTCTCTCCAGCCCCCCCCCCAAGAATTTTTAAAAGTAACTGATTAGCTAGGTATGGTGGAAGATACCTGTAATTCCAACGCTCAGGAGGCCAAGGTAGGAGAACGAGTTCAAGTCTAGTCCAAGATCTATAGCAAATTCAAACTTGTGTCCACATTTTGTAGTTTTCAAATTCATGTTATTAATTTCATTTTTTTGCATTGTGTTCAGAAAAGATAGCTGATATTTTTACTTTAAAAACTGAGATTTGTCTTGTGCTCTAATAATTTGGTTTATACTGAAGGATATTCCCTATGCCACTGAATGGAATGTCCATTAAGCTGATTAAGAATGGAGTGTTTGGTTCATATCTGTTAGGTTCATTTACCCAGGATGCATTCTGACTCTGATCTTGGATTTTCTGTCTGGATGATATGTTTACTGCCGAAAGTGGGGTGTTCACATCCCCAATCAAGGCCTGGGGTGTTGGAACCCAGCTTTAATGTCAGCTCTTAGGAGGCAGATCTCTGAGTTCAAGGTTAGTATGGGTTACATAGTTAGACCCTGTCTCAAACAAAAGAATCCACATGTTAAGTGACAGGAGGGTGTACACTGAGCTGATTGAAATACTGCTGAGCCACAACTAAAGCAGGGTGCTTGGTGTTAGCTCATGACTGCTGGTGCAGGACTCCTGCAGTTAGTTTAGACCATACAGTTGGGAATCATCTATGCACTGCTGGGGTGGAGATGGCCCACAGCTGGGGTGGAGATAGCCCACTGCTGCAATGGAGATCACTTGGAATGTGTGCAAGCCCCTCCCCTAAATAAAGATGTAAGTAGGCAGGAACAAATCATCAACTATAAAAGAGAGTGCTTATGAACCCAAGGAAACAAAGTCCTTTGGTGCTTCACACACTCAATACACATCCAGAGTAAAGAACAGATGGAAGGTCAGGTGTGGCAGTGTACACCTTTAATCCCAGCAGTCAGGAGGCAGAGGCAGGAGTATCTCTGTGAATTCAAGGCCAGCCTGGTCCACAGAATACGTTCCAGGCCAGCCAGAGCAATATATTGAGATCCTCCCACCCCCCAAAACAACCACTCTTCTCTCAGTGACCACCCTCTGTCTGGAGTCACCCCTCTGCATGGAGTGTCAGGTACCTGTTATTTATTTTAATTATGTGTGTGTGTGCACATGCCCTGGGAGGCCAATTGTGAACCATCAGACTTGAGTCCTTCATGTGATCATGTGCTCTTAACCACTGAGCCATCTTTCTAGCCCCAGGTCCCTGTTATTTACCCACAAGATAAGCAGGAGACAATATTCCAGATGAGATTTATTTAAAGAATGTTCTTCTTTCAATAAATAAAGGTCAAAACTCCCCGAAGTGTAACACAAAAGCTTCCTGGGTCCTATGTGCTCGAGATTAGGCAGCTTGCTCTGCAAGACAGATAAATGGGATGGTGCACCAGCCCCTGTAAGATGGGTCACCAAAGCTAACAGGACACCAGGGAAGCCTGTAAGGGCAAAACCAGCCTGAGACATTGACAAACCTCAGAACAGCAGGGTGTGTTCAAGTGTCACTTCTGGGTCCCTTATGTGTAAAATACTAAGGTCTTCTGTTTGTAGGACACTCACCCACAAGTCTGACAGCTCCCATCAGACTGCTTCCACTCTAGGGTCAGGCTTCTGTCCCAACTCTTCCCTGCAGCCACACCCAGGGTGGCAATTATCAGTCTTCCCATCGATCAGACCAAATCCTGAGATGCTAGTGGGCTTGAGCGGAAGCTGCACACCCAGCTCCTGTACCCAGCATCTTCTCAGAGCTGTAGTGGCATGCCTACTGGAAAGCAGGTCAGGCTGCCCCTGGCAGGGAGGACAGGCCTGGATTGTTTCTGAAAAGGCCAGTGACATTACTGGAACCCTGAGCCAGAGGTGCTGGTGACACAGGGGGCTCAGAGCTTTGGTGAGGGCTTTTGGCACTAAGTGGCATTGGTGGCCAAGAGGGGCCCCACAGTGAAGACAGAGCCCACCCCATCTGCATCGTCTGAATCAGAACTCAGGTTTCTCACTTGGGTTCAGAAAGGCACTGTGTGTTCTTTCTATTGCTCACAGAACATCCAGCATCCTGGGCCTCTGCGGGGCCAGTTGGCCCAGGAGCCAGGACAATGGACCAGGAGAAGTCAAGGGACCCCCCTCCAGAGGGTCCAAGTCACTGGGGAACCAGAGCATCCCCAGGCCCGCCTTTCAGCCGACAGATGGTCATAGGGGTCGGGCTGCTAGATAGAGGGGAGAAGAGGGGTCGGAGTGTGCCCGAGAATGGGGTCTCTGGGAAGATAAACAGCAGCGACCCGTCTGTGGCACTATAGAATGATAGGTGACCAGCCTCGTAGTCAAGAAAGATCCCAACGCGCCTGGGAGGGTCCCTGAGTGGGGAGAAGGCCCGCTCAGTGGAGTTATAAAAACTCCCCAGAAACACCAGGATCCAGAACCCGTTGCCAGCGGACAGCTCCCCTTTCTCCTTCCGGTTGACATTCTCTCTGCACACACCCAGCGCCCAGCTCGTGCGGTCCCCCACCTCTACCTCCCAGTAGTGGCGGCCAGAGGTGAAGCGTTCCTGGCCCAGCACGCAAGGGCCAGGGTCGAATCGCTCGGGGCTGTCAGGCAGGGCCTGCCGCTGGTCACCACGCTGTACGCTCCTGCAGTCCTCAGAGAGGACCAGCTCCGGGTTGGCGGTTTCTGGGTCCAGGGTCACGTCCCCTGTGGAAAGGTTTTGGGTTAACCAGATTGCTGACCCAAGCCAACTCCAGCATGCTCAGAGCATCAGCCAAACACTCCCTCCCATCAGTTCTTGGTAGTGTCTGCTAGAGCTTTATCCTCTAAGGCTTGCTGGAGTTAACTGCTCCCAGGGGAGAGCTTCCCCTCTCTGGGAAACACCCAGCTCAGGTTGGAACTCAAATCAGCCGTGCATCAGCCTCAGATGACAAAAGGTCACCCCAAGTAGCCCAGGCTGGTCTTGAACTATGTAGCTGAGGACAGCCTTGAGGTTCTGACCCTCCTGCTACCAGGTCCACTTTCCACATCTGTCTTTTTCTTCCCATTTCCAGTAAAGCTGGTGTATCCTGG
Source organism: Eospalax fontanierii (assembly GCA_035773235.1). NCBI lineage: Eukaryota > Metazoa > Chordata > Mammalia > Rodentia > Spalacidae > Eospalax > Eospalax fontanierii. The sequence continues at coordinate 778,542 of CM069546.1, forward strand.
GCCCCACTGCATTCTGACGGCTCCCAGGGCAAGAGACCTCAGGAGGGGACACGTGACTGTCTCGTCCCAGACTGTGTGCGTTCTGGTCTATCTACCTCTGGGCCTGCCATGGCCCACAGATAGACTCGCTCTTTGACCAGAACCAAGGGCAGGCAGCCCCTGGAGGACCAGCATTCAACAAGTCTGTCCCTAGACCCTGAGGAAGGCCTCAGGGTTTCCCGATAGTGCCCTTGACTCATCACAAAAGGATTCCCCTACTTCACACCTAAGCTTATGCTACTAAGGTGGCCCAGTGGGGTCTGTTGATGACGTCAGGATCAAGGCTGGTCACCAGAGACCAGCCGTGGGGCAGAGGGATGGACTTTCAATCCCATCCACACTGTCCTCCAGGGAAGGGAGAGGGGCCAGAGGTTGAATTTGCTCACCATCCCTACAGAAAGTTCTCTAAAAGCTCCTAACTTAAAGCAATGTTCCAAAGGACTCTGAGCTGGGGAACCCATCAAAGTGCCAGGAGGGTGGTACCCAGTGATCCCAGTCTCCAACCCTGCCAATGAATCTCTCCCTTAGCTGTTTTTCAGCGTATCTTTCATAATAAACCGTTAACAGTAAGCGAAGTGTTCCTTGAATTCTGTAGGCTATTTTAGCAAATTATCGGATGTAAGAAGGGTTGTGCAGACTCCTAGTTAAGAGTAGGGGCAGATATATGAGTGTCCCCGGGTCTCACAAGTGGCATCTGAAGTGGGGCAGTCTTTTGGGGTTGAGCTTGTTGGAAAACTGCTTGGTCTGGAAAATACCCACACAGGTGACATGTCAACACAGAGATTACTGCTGCCCTGAGGCACCCAGTCCACTGCAAGGCCTGGGGCTCTTGACAGTGCTGCTCCCAAGACTGCTCACCCACCTTGGAATTTCCGCAGGGTCTCCACTAGCCCCGAGACCCGGCACACGGTCCTCAGCTCCATGGGTACCACCTCTGGAGGCTGCAGCTTCACATCCTGTACCCTACAGATGACAGCTCAGCTTCATGCTCTGGGCTGGCAGTGGAGCCCCACCCACACCCCACTCACCTGCCCAGACTCATACCTGCACAGGGCGTCCTTAATGTCCTGAAGGAAGGAAAGTACACACTCAGTACCAACACATTGTACTGGTCCTGGGGCCCCTCCCCACTTACCAGAACCTTGCTCTACCCCTCTCTCTATGCCATTCCAGCCCTATGTGACATAGATAAACATAGGTGAGGAGGCCTCCTGATGGGAGGGGTCAGACCCAGACCTGCTCTTCCTGTCCCTCACAGCACAGAGGGCACTCAGCCACAGGCTACTCTGTTCACAGAGCCCCAAGTGGACACCCCACTTCCCTAGGGAGTAGTACAGACCTGTGTCCCAGTCTCCTGAATGGAGTGGTGCTGTGTAAGAATGTGTCCAGCTCACGGGGTGCCAGGACTGTGTTCTCCTGTCCCCTCCCCCAGTGTCCTCTCTAATGCCCACAGGCGCTCCAGCTCTGCCCCATGCCTGTCTGCATCTTACTCAATATTAGGCCAAACTATGTCTCTCCCTCATCCAAACCTCAGATACAGGTAACCGTTTTAAGATACAGCCAACTGTTGAAAATCACTATTAGGGGGGCTCGGGAGATGGCTCAAAGGTTGAGTGTGTTCTGTTCTCTCAAAGAACTTGAGTTCAGTTCCTAGAACCTCTATCAGGTGGCTCACAAGCACCTGTAACTTCAGCTCTAGGGGATCTGATACCTCTGGCATCCTCTGGCATCATGGGCACTTGTACTCATGTGTACATACACATATGCATACACATCATTAAAAGTGTTTAAAAAGTTATTATTAGATACCTCCCTACAAGTCATTGGTCAGGGAGATCCCAGAGACCCCCAAACAACACAGGCCCACTGTTCATCTCGGTGACCCATGATAATTGGAATATGAGACCCTGCTGCTGAAGATCTAACACACTCTGGTTGCAGGACAAAGCTAAATCAAACTGAAACCGGCCTGGAAATTCCTTCCTGCTGGCTAGTGTCTGTGCCAAAGCCATCAGTGAATGATGATCTATTACAACACCAACCCACCAGGCATGATCTGACCACTGTGGCCTGGACGTGATGACTTTCTCACTGGATCTGAGACATGCTAAATGGGAGGGAATTCATTCCTGGTACTGTAAACCTGGCCAAAGGTCCATGGCTGGGGACTGTAGGCCCTGGAGGCGGGGTGAGGGATAGACACCCTAGTCCTACTACTATTACTACTGCCACCCTTCTGTTTTCCTAAGCAGACATTTGTCAAAACTACTTTCTAAATATTTATGTTCATATGCATAGGTTAGTGCTGCTCTCAGCCTTGGTCAGAGAAGCTTCTTTGCAGTTGGTTGATCCTGCCACTCATAACTGGTCAGAGTGCTGAGACTGTTGAGTGCTTAGTGCTAAATGGGACATCTGTACCTGCATCTAAATCCGCACAAGGCTCAGGAAACACTGTGGAAGGTGTGGAGAGAATGTACGAGCTGTCAGTGGGGACATGGCAGGACGCACTGCACTCAGGAACTCACAGCAGTTGTGGCTTCCTGCAGATCAAGACAGTACATCCAGCATGGGTTGGGGGGGGGGGGTGCATTAGGCTCCATCTGTAGCAGAGAAGTTACTGACAATGGAAGGCTGATGGAGGGGGACCATTTTCACTCAGGGGTATAGTTGCTGGTCGGCTGTCTGTGCACATGCAGGCCACACTCATTGAACTCGGTGTTATAAAAAAGTGGACAAGGTGAGAGGCACATGGTGGGAGGTATCAAGGGGAGCGGGAGTGGATATGATGAAGATACATCATATACATGAGGAACTGGAGAGATGCTCAGTGGTTAAAAGCACTGACGGCTCTTGCAGAGGACCTGGGTTCTGTTCCCAGCACCCACATGGCAGTTAACAACCATCTGTAACTCCAGATCCAGGGGATCTGCTGCCCTCTTCTGGCCTCCACAGGCATTGTATGACATGGGTGTACTTATATGCATGCAGTCATACATATAAAATAATAAAAATATTTTTAAATTAAAATGAAAATATAAATAAATAATTTTTAAAAATTTAAATCACTCAGTGTTAATAAGTTCTTATTGTAAGCTCTATGTTCATTTTCCTGAAAACAAGCAAAAATATTGGGAATGGACAATTTACTCCCTAACTGGATGTTTCTGGATGTGCTCTTGCTGCACATGTCAGTCAAACATGGAGATGGCTACTGTATTCCAGCATACCACTTGGGATGTCCAGGGATTGGACTGTCACTGCTCCTGAAGGTGAAGCCTCAGTATGGACAATGGGAATCAGTTTACAACAGATTTCTGCAGCCACCTGCACCAAGGACAAAAGGAGCACTTCCGGGTGTGTAGCAGGTGGCTTGGACTGCTGCTAGGAGGTCAGGCTGTGACGGATACAGCCTGTCTCTGGCTATCGGCAGGCTGTTCAGCTTGCTGGGTAAGCTGGCTGGGCAACTCCTGTCTGCTCCCCTGGTGTGCCAGCATTAGGCCCAACCAAAGGCTTCTCCCCAGTCATCTCTTCTCACCTAATTTTAGCAGTGTGGACTGAGCCGCAGAGACAGTAGATATGGCCATGAGGTCTGTAGGCTGAGCTGTGAAGAAAAAGCTGAGCCATTCAAGAGTGGCCAGGGCAGGAACAGGGAGACAGAAGCAGAAAGATGGTGAGACAGGCGGAGAGCTGTGGCTGAAGCAGACTCCAGAGCTGCCACATCTTCAAAGACAAGGGCCCGAGATCCTGCATCTGCCTAGAAGCTGAAACACCATCTGCAACCAAGGGCTGAGTAGTCACCCTCCCTAGGTAAAAGAGCTGTAACACTGGGGTCGGGAATCCCAATACCCAGGCCTACACAAGGACACTACAGAGAACTGCGTGCCACTGTGGATCCTTCCTGCAAACACCAAGGAAAATGAAAACTACCAAAGAGCAGCTCTTGAATAGCTCCCTCCCGACCCAGGATTTCTATCTCAATAGAGCAGTCTCCAGTCAGCTGATGGGTAACAGGATTGGTGTCTTACAAGAGGACCCAGATTCTCAGAGGAATGACGTGAAGACACGGGAGAAGATGGCTGTCTGCAAACCAGGAGGGAGGCCTCCAGAGATACCAACCCTATGGTTTGGCTGTAGCAACTGTCCTCCAAGAGTCTATGTGTTGGAGGTTTGACCCCTGTGAAAAAAATTATGTGGTGGTGTGACCTGTAAGAGGTGGGGCCTAAAAGGAGGCCACTGGGGATCTTACCTTAGGAAGGGATTAGCAGCACTCACAATAGTTCTCATGAGAATTTATACAAACAGCCTGGCCCTTTCCTATCCTTGGCCCTCTTGCCTCACCATGTGACCTTCCTCTTGCAGACCTTATACTGTGATACAATCACCATGATATGACCCAGTCAAAAGAGCCCCCACCCAACCTGACATGATGCTGTCTAAACTTTCGGCCCCTAAAACTATGAGGTAAACAAAGTTCTTTACAAAACACCCAGTCTTGAGTATTTTACAGCAACATTGTAAATTAACACATCAACCCTGCTAGTCCCTTGGCCCTGGACTTCTAACCTTTCTACGTCAGGAAATAAAGTTCTGTGTTTAAGTCACCCGGCCTGTGGTAGCTTATGTGGCAGCTGAGCCAAGGGACACAAGCAGTTATTGAGAAGGCCAGTTCCCACAAGGCTTGGTCTTTTGGCCAGGACAGAAAGAGATAAACAAGACAGTTTCTACAAAGGGAGGAGGTCCTGGCAGGGATGACCACACTTCCAAGTTGCTAATTCTGTCTGGGGGACAATGGATCACAGAGGCCCAAAAGGGAGGGTTCTGAAGCCAAAGATAAACTCACTAGCAGACACATAGGCACAAAGGGCACAGACAGCCCAGTCCCTGTGGGCCAGGCAGCTGGAATCACCATCCTTTGCTATTTCCCCAGGGCAGGTGAGATGACTGTCCCCTCACCCATTTGGAAAGAGGTCTTGGTGTGTTGGAATGTTGGTGGCCACATAGCCTGGGGCAAGACAAGGTCTTCCTGGCTGAGATGAGGGGGCAGCCTTGGCCTCCTTGGACACTTCTGTTCAGAAAGATCACTGTGCTACAGAGTATATCTATCTTCCAGGAAGGCCTGAGGAGGGGGGAAGGGAAGGCCGCCAGCACTCGTGGATAGGTTTAAAGTCACCCAGCCCTCGTCTCTGAGTGACACCTGCTAGAAGGCCACAGGTGACCCTCCCTAGGTGTTAGAGGGCTGGCAGCAGGTCCTGGCAGACCCAAGGCTGAGGGTGTAGACCCACCTTGCCTCCTTCCTCCCACCTCCACCCTGGCCAATGAACAACTCACAGGGACACAGTGCAGGGGTAGACCCCTCCCCAGCATTCAGCAAAGGGCTCTCTCGGCTTTCTAGCTGGACCAAAGCTTGGCAAAAGGGGGCCCAAGGGAAGGAAGAGCAAGGGGGACAGGACGTACTCAGTGTGGCTACAAGTGGGGGAAAGGATTCGAGGATGGGGTGGCCTAGTGTGAAATGAAAACACTATTCCCCTCACAGATGTGTCTCAGGTCAGCATCCAAATCTGGTGTTCACACAGACCACCCAAACTTCCATTTCCAGGTCACCCCTTCTTCCTAAAATCTTCCTGGCATCGTGGTTTCCTGTAGCACAGGAAGAAGTGATGACTAACAGGACTGTACTGTATCAAAAAGTTTGGTTTACGGTTTTCTTTTTGTGTATGCCAATGTGTTTCACTAGCGTTGTTTACAAGAATATAGGCAACTTAGCAGCGGCTACACCACTGAAAACCATCCTCCCATTCAACCATTAACTGCATATAAATACTCAAGAAGGATGAGGCCTTGTGAGCCCCTTCCCCAGAAGAAAGGATTTGAATGAACTAAGTCCAAAGAAATGACAAAAAGATCAGGCAAGCTGGGCATGGTGGCACCTGCCTTCAATCCCAGCCTGTCTACATGGCAAATTCCTGGACAGTCCCTGTCTCAAAAGAAAGAAAAACAAACAAACAAAAAACCCACAACACAACACAACACAACAAAACCCTCAAGCAAGGGGAATAGCAGGGATGCAGATTTAGTCAGCGTGCAGGTTACACACGCAGGAGACATCACTGTGCTCTGGAAACACGGTTCCTTTTGCGTTAGCTAAACACACAAAACACAGCCAGCACTTCCACCACCACATCCCAGGGCTTCTCTTCACCTCTGCCCGCCAGTGGCCCTGCTTTACTGACACAGGCCTGTCTCCACTCCTCTCTGTTCCCCTAATCCTCTCTCCAGGTGTTCACAAGGCCATTCCTGGGAACAGGCTCTAACCACCTGACAGCTTGGCAAAGGCTAGAGCCAGGGGTGAAAGCTCTAGGTGCTTCTTTCTAGCGGAAGAAGCCTCTGCTGTGTACCCAGCACCTGCGTCCCAGAGCAAACATACCTCCTCTGTCCTACATAGAAGGCAGAGTACCAGTGCCCCCAGGGGCACACAGCATGGCAAGGGGGGTGGCATAAAACACCTGAGTCCCTAAGGAAGGGTGACAGTGGACTCCATGGCCTATATGCGGCCTCTCAACAGTCTCCCCTTTAATCTTATCAGTGCCCACTAGGTGGAGGCTCTGGGGCTGTGGAAGAACCCACAACTGACAACCACACTCTTCAGGGTCATCTGAGGCAGAGAGGAAGGGCATCCAAGTGTTCTGCTTTGAGGGACCACCAAAAGATGCCCAGGTTCAGGGAAGAGAAGAGCTGGAGCCTACACCTGGGTGGTAACACTCAAAAAATAATGGGAAAGAGGTTGGGGGGACCTGCTGCTGTCTGAATGTCCTCACCAAGATGTGCACCAAAATCGAACTCCTTAGGTTGTAAGAGACAAGCCTTTCTGATGGCAATTCATCCTAGAGTTCTGGGTCTCCCCTACCCAGGGCTGCCGCTTGACCTCTGACCTCCCAAACTCCAGACCCCGGACTAAAATCAGCCCCTTGTATCAACTCACAGTGCTTTAGCAACAGAAAATAATGGAGACAGCACCCTGTGAAGGTACTCGGACATCCAGGGTGAATGGTGAGCAGGGAGTGTGGACCCACATGCTGACAGGGTTGCGGGGGAAGTCCTACAGAGACTTCTCAGGGGTCCAGATGTGAGTGGAAGGTCCCCAGAGCCAAATCTGCTCCCCCTGGTGGTACAGGATGAGCTGCGTCCATTGAGGACAGCAGTGGTGGTCAGTCTGTGCAAACAGGAGGCTGCGTGCTGGGACTGATGGTCAACCCCTCCATATGCCACATCTGCACTGCAGATTCAGCCACCTGTGGATTGGAGGAACTTAGGGGAAAAATGGCATCTGTACCAACTGTGTGATCTTTTCCCCCTTCTCGTTTATTCCTTAAATATAGCACAGTAGTCAGTATATTCCACATCTCAGGTCAGCTGGTGATGATTTAAGGTAGACCGAGGACGCGCCAAGGTGCTGTGCAAATACTTCACTACTTTATTCAAGGCACTGGGGCATTCCACACTGGGGACCTTCTGGGAGCTGGCACCAATCTCCATAGACACCAAAGACCATTCCTTTTATCCACACTGAGTGTGAGGTGGCAGAATGCTGGGACACCTGTCCTAGCTGTAGTTCGACGGGTAGGATGGCAGGCCACCCTTTGCAGCCCCAAGTCTGTTCTAGACAAGTTTTGCCAGTGCTGTCTGAGTATTTCCATTCTGCATCCTTTCCCATGTATCTCCCACATGGGGCACGGTACAACACTCTAGGTGTCAGTGTGGCAAGTGAGGGAGGCAGAGGGGCAGGCAAAGCATCCAGGACCAGGGGATAAACCACATGTCCCGAGACAGCCCTGTAGCAATGGGGTATATCCCTGTGAGTGGGCAAGCAGTGCGCCCAGCACTGGGGCGGGGGTGCACACCCAGCAATCCCTTGGGAGTACTGTGGTCCTCCAGGATGCTTTGTTCCACCTACTCACCTGCAGTAACCCCAACGCCGGTAACTGGCAGCGGCCCTCGAGCTCTGAGATGAGGGCAGCCAGCTGCGTGCTCTGCTGGCCGAGCCTTGCGGCACCTTCACGCAGCCTAGGCAGCACCTCCAGCTCCTCCTCCTCCAGCTTCTGCAGTAGCTGCTGCTCCTCCTCCGCCAGCAGGCGGCGCAGCCGCTCGAACTCACCCAACACATTCTGCCGCTGGCTCTCCACCATCTTCTGCAGAGCACAAGAGGGACAGAGACTGACCACCTAGGGCTGCCCACACCCCAAAGCCCCCACCCTATATTAGTTGGAAAGACCCCCACCCCCGAAGGCTGCCCACATACCCACGCTGCCACTGGGCTACTCAGCTGATACACAGCTGATAGCTCTGGGCTGAGCATAACCCCAAATCACCCCTTACTGCTACTGGGACATCAAGCCCAGCTCCGGAGCCACCCGGATTTCCAATCCACCACCTGTGGCTACCGGACTCAAGATCCATTCCTAGGACTCACCACACTCTACATCTACACCCAGGCCCCAAGTCCGTCCCCAGATTCCATCCAGACCCAGCTAACACCCTATAGCTAGCAGATTAAATCTATCCCAAAGCAAGCCAGACCACCAAACTCACTTCCAAGGCTCAACATTTTCCTGGTCCCTAATCCCATTACCTGAGGTTTCCCCACATCTGGCTTGTTCCTGGCCCCCAAAACCATCTCTGGGGCCCCTCATGTCTGGCTCCTCTCTGTTCTTCAAATTTACCACCCCATTATGCCAGAACAGGACAGGCATTTGGGGGACAGACACCCACCTTGGCATCTGGCTTGTCTCTCTTTCCATCCCTCCCTCCTTCTCTCTCTCTCTCACACACGTGCGCGCACACACACACACACTTTTCCCTCCCCCTCACACATACCCTGGCCTGACCACAAGGAGTCTCAGTTGCTGGGTCTGGCACCCACCTACTGACTTGTTCTCCCCTCCTCCCCTCCCCAGGACCCAGCACCTGCCTGCCACAAGGCACAGGTCTCCTCGGCCTGAGCTTGGAACAGCAGTGCATCCTCCATTTGTTTCCGCAGGTGCTCCAGCGACTTCTCCAGCCTCCCCTGGAGGGATGGAGACCAGGCGGTGCCATGAGAACCCCACTATCAGTAGCCCTTTCCACCAGACCTCCTACCCCAAACTCTTTCCATTGTCCAGACAACAGTGGGATATGATGCTCCAGCTGGCATGCACCTCCCATCTCATCAGAGCCCCACTCTTTTCTCAATTCACCAAATGTCGCAGGTTTTTCTCACATGGGGCCTATTTCCATTCTCAGCTCTGTTGCCCTCCTCTGCAAAGTCCCAGCTCATCCCTGTCTGTTCTGCATGTCCACACTGCTTCAACGCGACATGCCCACCAAGCTGGCCCTAGAGGCACCCGCCCCCATCTCTCCAAGTCCCCGCTACCTCCTCCTCCTTCCACCTGTGGTTACAGGGCCACAGCAAGTCGGAGGCTAAAGCCGTACAGACAGATTCTGTAAGCCAAATACCTAAGCCCCTGGTGATGGGCTGGGCTTTTGGAAGATGGTTGGGTCATGAAGGAAGGCCCCATGAATGGGACTAATGCCTTATAAAAGGGACTCCAGAGAGCCCCTGCTCCTTCCTCCATGTGAAGACCGTGAGAAAGGCCGCTGTGAACCAGGAAGCAGCTCTCACCACACAAGCCTTGACCCTCTGAGACTGTGTGGTAAGGACAGGGCAGGATGTGTATGACAGCCCAGTCTAGAGCTCTGACTTTGTACCTGCCTGTTCTCCAAGCCCCTCAGAGTCTGTAGGTTCAGTTCTATGTAAAGTGCCCTGGAAGGGACAACAACTGTATTACTCTTCTGGTCCAGTTTCCCGTTTCCATTTCTCCCAGTTTTGTGCACCACAGAATGTCAAGTGTTCCTATAAACAGGCAGACTAGGGGCCCATGCTTGAGGCTCCCAGCAGGTCTGTTTACCTCAGCCCAATCATTCTCACTCCAGGCCTGTGCCACTATACCTCTCTGCATCCCCAACCCCACAGTTATCTTCACCCATGTTCTAGATGGACTGAGGTACGCAGGAGTTCCTCAAGTCTGTCCAGGGAGCAGGGCTGGAACCTAGCTGCCTGCCTTACTTAGCTTTCATAAGGGCTGGGTAGAAGCCCCAGGCCTGTCCCATATGCTGCCGGCTTTCTCCTGAATACTGAAGCCTGGCTCCTGTCACTTGGTTCAGCCCTCACATACAGCTCAGCACCTTCCAAACTCTGCCTGTGACTAGATGTAAAGTGACAGCACATGTCCATCTTGGCAAAGACCAAGTTTTGGTAGCCTCTCTAACTGGCTAGGTCATAACGCAGGCTTCCTACCCTGGGTGCGGTGGGAGCTGGCACTCCAGGGGGTCAGTGTCAGGCCTGAGCTCTCCTCGCATCTCTCTGGTTCTGACACACAACCCTGAGAAATGGAGGCTGTCCTCTCTGGGTACTACTCACTCATGACTCCAGGGCCAGAGTCTGACAAGCAGTGTGCTTATTAGCAGAGCCATGAAGGGGGCCTGGGGACTCCCCTCTGGGCTTTGGTGAGCAAAGGAGCAGTTGCTTGCAGATCCACTGGTCATAGGTAAAAGCCATCGGGCTGGGGCACTTCCTAGGCCCACCATAAAGCAAATACTTGTTAAATGAGAGACAACCACTGTCCAGGCCCAGATCTGCCCCTGCACTGTGAGGGTTCCATTGAGGTTAGGGCAACTGAACAGATACCGATACAGAGGCACTCTACTCTAAAGGCAGGGCATCAATCTGCAGGAGGGAAACACCTTCCCTGCCATTAGCCTCACCATCTGTTCCTAGTCACAGACCTCAGCTCAGATCCAGAAGTCCAAGCTCCTTTCAGTATGCCTTTCCCTGAGGTGAAAAAGCCCTACAGAAACTGTTTCTCTGGGTATTTCTTTTTTCTTCTGGAGCCCCAGGCAGAAATTTAACACATTAATAAAGCTGTGACTTTTGTTTTGTCAATTTAATTGTAAATTCGGACAATGAACCTAACAGGAAAGAGAAAAGGGGTTTCCTTCCTTTGTGATAGGAAAGGGTTAAGTACTATTCTATTCCACCAAGTCAGCTCTGGAGAGTTGCAGGACCCTCTCAGCACCAGGAGGGGCATGATAGCAGGAGGTAAACCCACGGGGACAGGGACGCTTATCTATAAGCCCCGGGATGTGGCTCCAAGCCTCTGTGCTAAAATGCAAAGCCAAGAAGCCTTGGCGTCAGATTTATTCCAAGACTGTGGTTTATGCTAGAATGTAACACATTCAGTATCAGCTCTGACATCCGTCCAAACTGCTGATCCAAAAAGCTTCTCTGGTGATACACATATCTAGCCACGACAGAAAACACAAAATTCTTAAAGAAGGCTGGAGCAGAGCAGGCGTAGTGGCCCATGCCTTTAATCCAAGCATTCGGGAAGCAGAGGCAGGCTGATCTGTGAGATGGAGGATAGCCTGGTCTACAAAGTGAGTTCCAGGCCAGCTGGGACAACAGGGAGATCCTGTCTCAAAATACGAAAATTTAAAAAAAGCCAAAACTGTAAAAGAGGGCTGGGGATTTAACTCAATAGTAGCACGATTGCCTAACGTGTCAACTCTGGGTTCAACCCTGACCCAAGGCACTCAGCACCCAGGTCTTCAGCGATCCTGTAATACGCCCCTTGCCCCTACTTCTAGGACTGGCTTCGATCCAAGCACCCCCAACCCAGCCAGGACTGCCACCTAGCACCCAGTTTCTCCAGAATGCCTGCGTACCCGGATCCCTCTCGGAGGGTCAGGGATTAACTGTGACCCAAACTCTCTCACCCCAGGTGATATAGTCTGTGTCCTCACTCCCGGAGCAGGAAAGGCAGGGCCCGGAATAGTCCCCTTGCACTAGGCCGGGACAGCCACCCTGCACCCACTTTCCCCAGCAGGCTGGCGCATCCCCTCGGAACAGGTGGCGCGCGGGGTGGGACGCACCTTGAGATCCTCCGCCGCGTCCTGCAGCGGGCGCACCCGGTGCGCCCAATGTTCCGAGCGCTCGCAGGAGGAGCACAGCAGGCTGAGGTCGTCGCCGCAGAAGGCGGCCAGAGGCTCGCGGTGCGCGGCGCACACGCCCTGCGGGACGGGCGACGGCGGGTGCAGGCGCCGCGCCATCTCAGCCATCTTGGCGAGCGGGCGGTTGGGCCGCAGGTTCCTTTGCGCCGACAGCTCGCGGCACTCGGGGCACGCGTACGGACCCTCGGGTTGGCCCCAGCAGCGCCGGATGCACTCCCGGCAGAAGTTGTGGCCGCAATCAGTCATAACCGGGTCGGTGAAGTAATCGAGGCAGATGGCGCAGGTGGCCTCCTCCTGGAGGTTGGTGGACAAGTCTGGAGCGGCCATAGTGCGGGCGCAGCGGTTCTGCGGGGATTCGCGGGTTGCGGGAGCCCCGGGTGGCAGGTGCAGGGCTCGGGTAAGGGGCGCAGGGCGCAGGGCGCGCTGGCTCCGAGTCGGGAGACTCCAGGCCTCCGGGGTCGTGGGGACGCGGGACGCGCCGCTCCCAGGCTCCCGCAGGAAGAAGAAACGCGGCGGAAGCAGGAAGAGGTGGGTTTTTCTTCTTCTTCTTTTTTTTTTTTTTTTGGAACCACCCGCTTTTGCCTCGGGTTGGCCGCAGCCTGTCACGCGGCTCAAGGGTGGGACCGAATTGGGGTGGGTTCTCTCAGTGACCAGCGGTCGCCGCTGCTGTGTCCCTGTCCGTTCCCTGAGTCCCCAGTACCGCCCGCGCCGCAGGTTCGGGGCGCTCTGAGGTCCTGTGGTCTGTCTTTTGCCCCTGCTGGAGTTGGGGAAGGGATGCAGAGGAATACTGAGGCGCACGGATGACCCCGAGGAATGACCTAAGCCATAGGCCAGGGAGTTCCGCGCTGCGTCCCAGTGAGCCTTCACCCTTCGTCCATGGCCCGCGCACTGAGGATGTAGGACCCTTAGACGCCGCACCCCCATCTAGGGGGACCTGTCCGAGTCATGAGGGATGGGAAATGGGACGTGGTGTCTCGTTATGGGCCCAAATGCTCACAGTGGGAACCTCTTGGGAAGCGCGTTTTGTGCCAGTGCACTCCCCTTCGCTTTACGTTGTTGTGGCTGAAGTCCTGGGGTGCTAGTGACTTACGGGGTTATAGCATTGAGGGGCTCTTGGGCAGCGGTGTTAGGAAAGAGTGCCGAGAAAGGGGAGAGCAGTCCCCCCAAATTACCTTAAAAGAGCTGGAAGAGGTGTGGCCACATTTTCCCACGTGAGGAACGACGGAGGGCGCTAGGAACCTGGGAATTAGCAAGCTTTGGGGAGGGGCAAAGCTTACAAGACAGGAGACCCACTGCCTAGCGTGCAGGTATATATTTAGAAGTCAAGTCCATGCAGAAATGAGTCTTCCCAAAGTCCCTTCCAGCACCCATCAATAGTCCGTTCACTTTTGAGCGTTTTAATCGTGATTGCATTTCGGGAAGCTGCCCTGCCAGCACGGGAATTGACTCTGAGCGCCAGAGGAAGGGAGCCTGGCAGGTGGCGGTGGTGGGTGAAGCGCCCTGCCGTCCGGGGAGCCTGGGCACGCCCAGCGTCGGCCCTCGCCCACGCTGCTATCCCTTCACCCACATGGTCACTGTGGAGATGACCATCTGGCCCGATTTTGGAGCCCCCAGGCAGAAGAACGGCAGCAGGGGTCCCGGGAAAGCCGCCTGGGAGTAGCTGTGCAAGTGCGACCCGTCGTTCACACTGTAGAAGGACACCTCCCCGGCCTGGAAGTCCAGGAAGACGCCCATGTGGCTGGGAGGCTCGGTCAGCGTGACTGGGGTGGAGCTGGGCATCGTGGACAGGTGTCTCTTCCCCTTGCACAGCTGCACCACCCAGAAACCGTTTTCCGGGGACTTGCGCACCCTGTCCTTGCGGCTCACGTTGTCTCTGCACACGCCCAGGGCCCAGAGCGCGTCCCCGGTGAGGTTCATGCCCACTTCCCAGTAGTGCCTTCCGGAGGAAAAGCTCTTCTGCCCCACTGCGCATGGGTAGGCCACGAAACGGTCCTTGCAGTGGGGCGCGTTGCCCTCTGGCGGGGAGCTCAGGTAGCGCCTCTGGCGGCTCTCGTACAGGAGAAGATAAGGGTATGCTGACATGGGGTCGGGCATTACATCCTCTGCAGAGGGCCCAAGTGGACGGAGGAGAAAAATGAAGGCTATTCAAGGTCAAAGAAGGAAGGGCTGGAACTCTCAAGACGGTTGGGATCTGTGGGGGGCCAAATGGCTCCTTTCCGTATCCACCTAAAGCCTCCCCCCTTCACCAGTTCCAGCTGAGGGTTGGGGTTACCTAAGGATTCCACACCCTGGCAATGCGACCAAAGGGGACAAACCATCCAGAAGACGGACAGACTAGGAAGGCCATTCACACGATGACTGACCATTGGGCAACTAGAGAGCAAGTGCACTTTAAGACACTCCTCCCTAGCTGGTTAGCTCTGGTCCTGTGTAGCATCCTGGTAGAACACTGCCCAGATAACTGGGTCAGGATCTGAGCCCTGGGTTCCTACTTACCTTGGAAGCTTTTCAGCACCTCAATCTGTCCAGGAACTCTGCACACAGTCTTGATAGACATGGGGAGGGCGACCTCTGGGTACTGCACGTTGAGGCTCTCCTTCCTCCAGGGAACATGGACTCACGTCCCCCCTGACCTTCCCTCACCCACCTCTGCCACTCCCTTTCCTGAGGGTGACCGGGTACCTGGTCAAGGTGTCCTTCATATCCTGCAAATGACAGGGAGGGATGTTGGTGGCCCTGCTTCCCCGGAGCCTCCTCTGCTCCACTATGTTGGGTTCATTCCCTTCCCAGGAGTCAGCTTCACACTCTCCCTAGAATCGTCCTACTCACTCCCACAAGGAGACCCTAAGCATTCCTCAGTCCAGGGTCACAAGCCTGAGGTCTGCTGATCAGTGAACAGGAGATGGTGGTGGGGAGGCTGAAAGGCCAGAAGAGCCTCTGAAATGCTAGACAAGCACTCTACCACTGAGCTACAACCCCAGCCCCTTGCCCAGCGCTTCCATCTCTTTGAAGGCATGGATACAGTAGCCCTTGTATGTGCTGTGCTATTGTCTGCGTGTGCACACCTGTGATACAATCGATGAATTAGGTACAGTAAAATGCTAACAATCACTACTCATAACAATGCACTGTAATGAGTCTGTGCTCACCTCACATCTGACCACCTCAGCATGACTCATGTAGAGCTTTCTCTTTAAAGGAAGATGTTTAGAGCCTCCTTTGGCATATCCAAATTGCAGGCTTCCTTGTTGCTCTGCTCTGGGGCCATTATTGAGTAAATGAGGCTCAGGAACACAGTGGCTTTCATAGCCAAGACATTTCTGGTGATAAGGCCCAGCCTGAATACACTGGACAAAGAGGTGATTCACAGTCTGGGTGAGGTTTATCATGCCTCTCGGAACAGCAGGCAGTTTAAAACTTAAGGACGGTGCACTTCTGGATTTCTCCCTTCAGTATTTTCAGGCTGAGCATAACTGAAGCCTGTCAGGAAGTGAAGCCTGTCAGGAAGTGAAGCCTACAGCTGCCTGAGGACAGTTAGAATTCATGGAATTGTGGAGAAATAAAGGCTGCAAGGGGCAGTTTGAAGAGGAAGATGGCTTGGGATAACAGTCTAGGCCCTCTTGGGTTTTTATGGAAATTCAGAGTCCACAGGCTTCCCAAGCCCCATTAACACCCGTGGCACAGAAAACTACAAGGATTTATGTTTTCCAGTGGTCATTGCTATGTTGGGTTGTGGCTTGTTTCCTGAACAAAATCATATAGAAATTTAATTGCCAGATTCAGTGTTGAGAGATGGTGTGGGCCTTTGAGATGATGGGATCATGGGTCCATCCTGGTACAGGAATTCCTGGTTGTACTCTGTTTTACTGTGTGGCAGACCCTGGATGGCCCTTCACCATGAGGCTTTCTTCAGAAGATGAGCCATCCGTGGGCCCATGCTCTGGAACTCTCAGAGCTCTGGGCCAAACCAAAACTATTTTATTTTTATTACATTTATTTATTTTTATTTTGGTGGGGGGGGCATGTGTGGAAGTCAGAGGACAACCAGTGCTAAATTGCTTTTCTTCTTTCACCATAAGAGTCCTGAGGGTCCAACTCAGGCTGTCAGGCTTGGCAGCAGGTGCCCTTACCTGCTGAGCCCAAATTTTTATAAAACTACCTACTTCTGAGTATTCTGAGATGGTATCAGAGAATGGTCTAAGCCAACCACATTTTTGCTTTCCAGAGCATAATCCTAACACAGGTACCTCATGTAGGTGTCCTGCTCGTGAGCACACATCAACACAACAACTAGCAGCTGGGGCCTGTAAGACTAAACAGCCTTTCCAACTAGAGGGTCAGGAAACTATCCCAGTGGATGTGAACCGGATGCTTTTTATTATTAATTTTGGAGTTGGGAGGGGAGAGAACAACTTCTCACTCATTATGACCAGACTAGCCTTGAACTCACAGAGATCTGGCAGGCTCTGCTTCCTGAGTGCTGGGATTAAAGGTGTACACCACACCTGACTGGGCTACTTTTTAATAGAAGACATGCTGTAATTCTACATTAGGATAATGAGGGCAAAACCCACGGGGGGTGGAACTGTCCACAGTGATGCTCTGAGGGAGACACTTGCCTCAGTTCTCCAAGTATGCTCCTGAGGCTTTCTGGAACAAATGCCTTTACTGTTCACTGGCTTTGTAGGAATGCTTTTCCTCTCTTAATAAACTGTCTCTGTTAATCACACACACACACACACACATACACACACACACACACACACATATCTACTCACTGGCAGCATGAGATGCTTGCTGTCATGGTTTTTGATGAGTACGTGACCCACAAATGTCAACCCAGACCAACCCTGCCCTTTGTTGGTCTGTGCTTGTTCTCCAGGCCTCCTGGCTCTGAGTGCACATCCTCAGGCCACGCCCAATCTCATGGTGGCTTACACAGGTGTGTGGCAGCACAAAGCAAAACTCATGATAACCAAATGCCACTGAACCCTCCAATCTCACCTGCAACATCTGGAGGGGCTCCTGCTGGCTCTGCTCCTCCAGCTGTAGCAGCAGGCGGTCCAGGGAGTGGCTCTGGCGGTCCAGAGAGGCCTTGTTCTCCTGCAGCTTCTCTGCTGTCTCCTCTTCCTCCTTCTTCAGGACCTGGAGGAGCCTGCGCTCTTCCTCTACCAGGAATAGGACCACCTTCTGGAACTCCTCCAGGATGCGTTCCCTTCTCTCCTTCACGATTTCCTGTAGGAATGGGGAGCAGGGACCCTCACTTGGCTGTCAGGGGTGCCCGGGAAGATGGCTTCCCTCCTGGGTTGTGTCTGTGTGTAGGTAGGTTCAGACATGCCATCTCAAAGGAGGTCACAGACATGCTATAAGAAAGGCCAGAGGGCCCCAAAAAACCAGGCTAAAGTCAGACTGGAGTCACCCGTGTCTCCAAAGCTGTTGGTCAGAACTGAGAAATCAGAATGCCAGGGAGTGGCAACAGCCAAACGTCCCAGCTCTTCTCCCTTCCTTCCTTTTTATCTTTTACCTGTGTGTGTGTGTGTGTGTGTGTGTGTGTGTGTGTGTGTGTGTGTGTCTGTTGTATGTACTTGTTAGTCTTCCTGTTCTTTAGCCCTGGCTGATCTGGAGCTGTCTATGGCATCTAGGCTAACCTTGAACTTCCAGAGATCTTGCTTCTGTCTCCTGAGTGCTGGGATGGCAGGCATTCACCAACATGTCCAGCACCTTCCCACAACAGGATACTTACAGTGAACAAGAACAGGAAGTCAGTCCTTGCCCAGGAGCACCCCAGGATGACCTAATGGTAGCCAACTGGTCATTTCCCCCTGTTCTAGCTCCCTGAGCTCACCTTGCAGGTGTCTGATACTGCTGACGTGAAGTGGCCAATCTGTAGCCCCTTCCTGTCTTTAAAACCAAGATTTCAAGCCCTCATTTAACTGATTTTATGGAAGCATTGCCTGATTCTAGAATTGAAAACAAAGTCATCTGAACCAACCAGATACAGTAGTGCATCCCTGGAGCATCAGCTATTTGGGAAGCCAAGGCAAGAAGATCACTTAAATACAAGTTGAAGGTCAACTTGGGCAACTTATGGAGAAGCTGTCTCAAAAAACAAGATAGAAAAACATTTAAAATATGTTGTAATTTCCTCTTCTAACAAGCCTCAAGTGGTCTAGAAGGGTCCATTATGCAGGTCTTATTTTTGTGTGAGATCTATCCTCACTAGCCCTCATTAAAATCATCTTTTTTCCCCTCCTGCTCACCTGTCTTGTGTTGAACTGCCAGGTTAGCCTCAAAACGTGGAGGGTACAAGAACTGGAGCCTCCCTGAAGTGCCCCCCACCTCCTACCACTAACCTAGAAGGTCCTGGAAGTCCTCAGAGGCACCTCCTGCCTTAAATGAGTATGGATGTAGACACTCTTGATGGAACAGGGGACCCCAGCAATGGGCACCCACCTGCCACTCGGTTAAGATCTGCTCTTCTTTGGCTTGCAACCTCTCTGTCTTCGTCATCTCCTCCCGAAGGTACCCTATGTACACCTCCAACTTCAGCTGCAGGACACATAAACCACAGGCCTTGGGTCAGCGGATTCCCCACTTCTGCTCATATCTGGAATTGGTCTCTGAAGCTGCACTGACCACGGAGACCCTCTTAAAGAAGAGTAGGGAATCATATACACAGCGCCCCCAAACAGGTCACTTCGGTGGTAAAGCATTCAGAACACAACACCCCATGTGGACAAATGAGCTGGGATCAGGAGTGAGGACAGAGGATTCCAGCCTCCCACCTAAGTGGCCATGCCAGACCAGGTGCCCCGAGATGAAGCCCATCAGGTGATCAGGGACAGTTCTTTGTTGGCCCAGGCTTTGGAAGTCAGATCACTGTAATGTACAGTATAGTAGTAAATTGTCACGTGTTTAGGCTCACTGAGAAGTTTGTTCTGGGAAGCAGGGTTCCCATTCCCTAGTTTCAGACCCAGACAGGCCTGTCTCAATGTCTCCTCCTTTCTGGGGATGAGCAGCCCCCCACCAACTCTGTGATGGGGGTGGTAGGAGGAGAACAATGCAGCCCAGGTGAAAACACCCCACCCCTGAGAAAACCTAGAAGGTAAGCCATTTCCGACAGATGCTACTATTGTCTACCCCAGATATGAAAGTGCCTGGAGTGGGAAAGGGGAGTGGAAGTTCAATCCGTGGCAGCTCAGCCCTGGGGAGAGAGCTCGGGAAACTCCAGCAGTCTACTTCAGCCTCCCCTGATGATCTATGCTGGGTGTTGCAATCCTCATTTCATAGCATCTTTTTCTCGCTCAGGCTGCTCCAGTTGTCCCTCGAGGACGTTGTAAACCGATTTGATGCTGTGTCACTCCCCTCTGCTACTCGCTGTCTTAAACTTCCACTAGCTATATGCTCAATAAGTTCATCATTCATTCGAAATCAAAAGTGTGGCTAAGGTAGGTCATTCTCAGGATGGTACGGTACAGTCACACACCTGTTTTGTCCTGGGACCGAAGGATACTTCCACTACGGTTCGGTCCCCAACCGACACACACCTATTCCTGGCCACCCCTTGTAAGAAATGAAATCTGATGATTCATTTTCAAAATAAAAGTACCTTGAGTCAGCTTAGGTCCATCTACACAGATGAACAGGAAATTCTGCATCTCTGCTCACAGTCTAAGCTAGCTACCTTCACCCAAACTCTGCCAAGTAGCTACCTGTGCCCCAAACTAGAAGTTTAAAAGTGGGGTTAGTAGAGAATTACTAATAGCCAAGCTTGCCTAAAAACCTACAGATGTGACAGGGTCATGGGCCTGATAAGCTTTAAAATAAAGAGGATGTCAAATGTGGAGAGAAACCCATGCATGGACTTGTTGGGAAAGAGACAACTTGTGAGGGGCAGAGGGAGAGATAAAGCCCAGATGACATATGAGATTGTACCCTCCCGATTGCTCAGCCAGCGAGGAAAGGGACCCACGTTCAGGGATAGCATTCAGTGTGCCTGCCTTTCTAGGCTGACACTCTGTAAAGCTGTAAAACTGACTACCTCACTTTCAATACTGAGTGTCCAGTGCTCTTATGAAATGAGGGGTGCACAGGCTCATGCGTTTAGTGGAGACTGGCTTGACTACTGAACTCCCCCTCCCCAGCTCTGACCTGGGCTCACTGGCCCCTGGTCATACTTCGCCAGTGCTGACCAAGGCTCCTGCCCTCAGACATGTGTCTGCCTGTCCCACAGTTACCTTATACTCCCGTGCTGCCTCATCCACAGGTAGCACCTCGTGCAGCCGGTGCTCCTGGGCCTCTCTGCAGACCACACAGATGGGGCTCTGGTCATCCTGGCAGAACAGCTTAAGGGGCTCCTGGTGCACCCGGCACAGGTCTTGCTTCTGCAGCCCAGGGTGCTGGCGTGCCATCTCAGCCATCTTGGTCAGCAGACGGTTGGGCCGCAGGTTCCTCTGGGGAGACATCTCCCTGCACTCGGGGCAGGGGAAGGACCCCTTCTGCTTCTTCTTCCCCTTCTTGCCCTTCCCTTTCTCCCAGCTCATCTGGATGCACTCTCGGCAGAAGTTGTGACCACAGGCCGTCATCACCGGGTCTGTGAAGTAATCCAGGCAGATGGAGCATGTAGCCTCCTCTTGCAACCTTCTGGCAAGTTCCACAGCATCCATGGCCCTGGGGAGATGCAAAGCAAGGGTTTCCACTGTAACTCCTATGGCTGGGTCTTGGAACTGGTGCTCTGGCTGGTCTCCTGGCAACTCTCACTTTCTCCGCCACCCTTCACAGATAAGGACAAAAGCTGGTGTCAGGCAATGGGGTACAAAGACCCTCTGACTAAATGTTAGCCAGGCCCCTGAACTTTGTCTGCTAAGCCTGCTCTTTGCCACTAGGGTGGCCTAACTACAACCACTTCCTGTGCCTGCAGGGACCCTTCCCCCCAGCTGTTTTTTGGAACCAAGTTCCACCACTGCCCTAGAGCCACACTTCCACCCTTAATTGCTGGAATACAGTCAAGTGTCAGAATACTTTTTCTTTAACAAAACCCTGGTACAAACAAAGGAGAAAAGAAATTGAAGACTGAATCCCTTCAATTAAGGTGCAGTGCACACAGCACATTTGTACACAAGAATACCAATCACAAACTCAGGGGCTACAGTGCAGATATAAGACATATACAGTGCTATGTCCACACATACCCAGAAACATGCACACACACACACACATACAGAAGCTACAAGCAGACACATGCAGGCTCATGTACACATAAGCATACTATACAGACAAGCTTGCATACAGGTAGACACATGCTTGCAAACAAACACACATTCTCACAAACACACGGAAGTACATACACTGGAAACATGTACATGCACACTTGCACAAACACACCACACAGGCACAGGCACATACATGCACTATGCAGGCAAACACAAGACGCATGTGAACAGGCGCATAAACACATGTCATTAATGGGTCCCTCTGGAGTTGAATACTTGTCACCTCATGCAGTGGAGACCCAGGATTCCTAAGGTCCTTATTGAGACTTAGACCAGAAATAGGAGTGAATGCCGGGTCTCAACTCCAAGTGGTCCCTCTGGCTCCCTCTTCTCAATCCTTAAAGCCTGACCATCTTTGGATATTGGGGAGTGATTGTTAACTTCATCAGCGTTTCTGTGAGCAGAGCACAGGGCATTAGCTCTCCGTGGACCTCAAGAACCCGGATGGGTGCAATGCTTAGCGTACACAGCTGCCCCTCTGGGCAGAACCAGGGCCAGGTCAGTATGGGGTTCTGGCTTCTTTGGAGTAGAGGCAGTCCTCAGGGCTCCTGGGCACCCGGGGTCCTTTGAGGGCTCATCCAGGGTATCCATGTAGTGAGTGGTCCACGACTGAGGTCGACAGTTGCCAAGTATGACCCTCCCTGGGGACAGGACAGCTGGCATAGGTGGGAAGACGCCGAGAGCGAGGGTTGGGGGGGAACCCCTGGGGTCTTGGCGAGGCGCTGCAGTAGGGAGGTCTCTGGGGGGCGACTACTCACGGGGGAAGAGCCTTGCACTGCGCCAGGTGCCAGGGCCAGGTGCGCCGCGTCGGGAGAGGCTGGATTTGCTCCAGAGTCCTGGCAGAGGCCGGGGCTCTGAGCAGAGGGGCTTTGTGGCGTCAACACACGCAGGCAGGTTGCTGGGTGGAAGGGCCGTGGGGGGCGGGGCCAGGGCCTGCGGCTTAGAAGGGGAGAGGCGGGGCCTCGAAGGCCAGGGGTTGGGCCCGCAGGAGGGGACTGATGAGAGGGGCGTGGTCAACGGGGCGTGGCGTGGCGTGGAGGAAGGGCGGGGACAGGAAGGGATAGGGAGGGGCCGGTAGGAGGGCGGGTTCGGCAGGGGGCGGGGCCGGTAGGAGGGCGGGGAGAGGGGCGAGGAGAGGGGCGGAGTGCGGGGGGCCTGCAAGGAAGAGGGCGGAAATAGAGCAGGTGAGGTGGCTTTGGCCGGGTCAGGGGCTGGGCAGAGGGGAAGGAGGCGATTCAGCCGCTGGAGGCCGATGGTCTGGGCCCTCGAGGCCTGGGGTTGGGGTAGCAGTAGTGGAGGCAACCTCCTGCAAGGGGTGCTGGACTGAGACGAGCCAGGCAGGGGCGGTCCCCCTAGTGTTGTTAGGATGAGGGAGGGCAACGACTGCAGGCAGGTGGCACGAGGGTTCCCTGGGAAGGAGGAGGAAGGGAGTGGGCAGCATAGGTTCCCGCTGGGGCAGAGGAGGGGTTCATTGGATGAAGAGGGGCTGCGCTGGGGAGCCCCAGCTCCACCCGCCTAGTCCAGGGAGGAGGAAGAGCGGCGTGGGTGGAAGACAGGGAAAGTGGAGGTTTTGTCTGTGGACGGCGTGCTTGTAGCGCAGGCGGGACAGGAACTCTGCCGGGTCGGGCCTCAGCATCCTCAGGCGCGCACCACCATCGGGTTCCCAGGTTGGCTGAGATGCAAACTGACTGGGCAGGTAAAGCTGAGGCTGGGGTACAAGGGAGGAGGAAGAGGCCCGGCCCAGGGCCCTGAAAGCTACGCAGCCCCTGTGGTTACTCCCGGGGCCGCAGCCTGGCTCTGTGTGGATGGTGGCCGCAGCTGCACACGGCTGGCTTTCCTGGCGCGGGCTGAGCTGGAGTGTGCGCTGGGCAGTCCGTCTTCGGGCACGGGCCAGGATCTGCCATTCAGCCTGAGTGCAGGAGGCAGTGGGAAGCCAGCGGATTCCTGAGGAGGAGTGGACGCAGGTTGCTGTTCCCCCCACGCCAGAACCCCTCCTCCCCGCACCGCCCGAGGTGCTTCCTTTCCATGCCAGCAATGAGGGGATTCGAGATCCAGGACTTACTTCCACTTGGAAAACAATAACAGAATTTTAAAGGAATAAAAGCCCAAGCAAACACAGATGTCAGCACTAAATGAACTGCCCTTATCAAGAGCTCAGACAGCATAGTGCTGAGCTGGCTGACTGCGGGGAGAAGCCCATCCATCCCGGAAGCATTGCTGCTCGGCTGGAGGAAGTTTGACATTCAGTTTGGTACATCTCTGCTCAGCTGTGGCATCTGGTGTTGGAAGGGGCCCTGACATTACACGGTCCCCTCACCCTTCCCAAGTAGAAGGCTTTTGGCCACATTCCTGGTGAGACTGTGCTGGTCCATGTCAAGAATCTGGTGGAAATGACATGTAAATGTTTGTGGCCCATGGCTTCTAACCTTTGATATGTTCGTTTGTTTCTGCCTTTTAATTTTAAAAAATTATTTGTATTTTATATGTATGGAGTGTTTTGCCTGTATATAAAAAAGTGCACCCATGTTATCCGAGGATGCTCTGGAACTGGAGTTATGGGTGGTTTTTAGCCACCATGTGGATGTTGGGAATGGAGCCTGAGTCCTCTAGAACAGCAGTCAGTGCTCTTAACTGATCCATCTCTCCAGCTCCTTTGTTGTGTACAAAGTTCTAGTTTGGTTTCTGTTGTTGTGATAAACACCATGAACAAAGGCAGCTTTGGGAGGAAAGAGTTTGTTGGGCTAAAAGGTCACAGTTCATCATGGAGGGAAGCTAGACAGGAACCTGGAGCAGAGAGCATGGAGGAACTGGAGGAGCACCGCTTACTGGCTCGCTCCCTCTGGCTTGCTCAGCTTCCTTTCTTGTCCATATGGCTTCCAACATTTCTTGAAGGTTGGGTTCTCAGGCTGGACAAATAGCATAATTCTTAAACTTAGTTTTTAAGAGTAGGTTTGAACTCAGAGGATACCTATTCTAGATATCTCTTGGAACCATCTGTCTCCTGGAATTGTGTTGATGGAACTCTCTTGTTGGAATTCTGTCCCTGGAACTGTGTCCTTGAGCCTAGTCCCATCCATGATTTTATTCAAAATGTTTTCTCCAGCTTCAATTGGAGAAATACAAGCTTGGCTCCACCCTCATCTTAACAGACCATCTGGCCTTTTCATCCCTAGTTCTAGAATATGATATTCATCCAAGGTCATGCCTCCTTTCCAGTCTCCTGGAGTGCAGTAGACTTAAGAGCTTGCTCTCAGCTCTTTGGTATGGTGATTCTCAAGCACACCCACGGTTCATTCATTATCTATTTGAGTAGACTACCAAAGTGAGGTTGCTAGGAAACAAGATAATGTGACCAGGTCACAAGACACAAGAGCACATGGTTTTTCTGGGGTTAACTAAAAGTCATTAGTTCATATTATGCCCATTTATAGACATCATTCCTGTAAGGTCTGGGTTCAAGAAACATAGCAGACAAAGGGACCAGAGACTCCGCTGGGAGCTAACAGGTCCAGTTTATTAAAAGAAGACCAGATGAGACTAGCTTCTCTGCACTCCGGAGTGGAGAAATGCTAACCCCCTATGGGGTGTAGCCTCCCCAAAGAGATGGGGGAGACTATCCCCCTCATCTTGGGGCTCAGGCTCTGGGGAACCAGGCTGGCATGCCTGGCCTAGCTTCTTCAGACTGGGATGGAGAGAGACCTACTCAGGGAACGTGCGAACAGCTGACTCTCTGAGAGAGTGAGTCTTTAGCCCCACCTAGCTGGTCAGTGGGCAGGAATCTTATCTATTCAAGAAGTTGTAAAAGTCAGTCCCCTTCTTGCAGGTATTTGTGAATTCTGGTTGTTTGGCTGGAGTGGCCAAGGTATCTGCTGGGAGAGGGGAGGGTCCTTCAGTCACACATCTTACAATTCTCACAATGATCATCAGAGACCCCACAGTATCTGTGAAAGTTTGTTGCAGTAACAAACATCTCCAAATCCCAAAAACTAATCAAAGAGTAATTCTTATACAACATATGCACTGTGGACCTTATGAGAGGGGATTGAAAGGGTTCTATTATTATGTAGGTTTATATCTGGAGCCCATGAATCAAAAGGGAAAAGACATTAACAGGAGATGAGGCGTAAACATCCAGCTTCTTTTTCATTTTGTATGTATGAGGCTTCACAACAAGGAAGGGATAACTTACGAGGTCACTAGACACAGGGCCTTCTGTACGGTTTTAATAAAAGGTGGTAAATTGTGGCAAAGTGACATTAGAAATAAATCTGAGGACTCCATCAATACCTCATAAAGAACACACAGAGTGAAAGTAACTCAGCAAGGAAGATTTTAGTTCTGCAAAAGGGTATCTTGTGTAGTCATTCAGATCCAGCAAGCATATACAGGACCCAGAAGCTTGAGGGACTTTTATTTCTAACACAAGAGAACTGTGTTAGAGTCTCTCATTGACTGGGGTCAAACCTTACAGCCTTTCCAAGTTGGCTAGTTTAAAAGAAGGGAGAACTCCACTACTCCAGGTCATCAGGCTCTGGAACACGTCAGGACCTTTCTTTAAGCAAGTCTTACAGGGTGTGGTGGGATCAAAAGGTTAGAATTCCTTGTCATAAACCAAGTTCCAAGTTTTTCAGGAAAAGGCTAACATCTAATGTTTCTTTTTTTTTAAATTTTTTGTATGAGTGTATTGTGTGTATGTGTGTAAGTGCACTCGTGTTGTGCAATGCCCACAGAGTCATATTCCCCTGGAGCTGGAGTTATGGACACTTGTTACCTCCAGGTGGGTGCTGAGAATTGAACCCAGGTCCTCTGCAAGAGCAGCGGTGCTTTTAACCGCTGAGCCATCTCTCCAGCCCCATATCTAATGTTTCTTATAGTGACTAAGAAAGGAAGAGGGTGCTGGGCTTTGGGAGGACTAGGACATGCACGGGGGAAATGATGGTGTGTGTGTGCTGCCTAGGAGACATGGAGGACCCGTATCTGGTGATACTGTTGTTCTCTTTCTTGGGCAGGGTGGGGAGTAGGTTTATAACCGGAAATTCCTTTTACACAAAGGAAATTATGCTCTGATTTCAGGCAGAAAAGGAACAGGGCACAGTGCATTTCCTGTTTGCTGCTGCCAGATCTGTCACTGCCAAAGTGAGGGTGACACCCTGGTCGCACAACTCCTGGGGCTTTATGCAATGTGCCCTCAGTCTGAGGCCAGTTCATGGCTCCACTGTCTAGAACCTTGCCAGTGGTCATTCCAGGAGGTTCCGTGTTTCCATACAGGATATGATTTACGATCGCCATGCTTTCAGGTTCTAGTGAGTTTTTTAGATAGGTAGCAAGCAAAAGGAAAATAACAGCCAGCAGATAGAGAGAACGGCAGCTAGATAGCAAAACATCACCAAACTGACGCTTCAGACATCTGGGAGAAAGGACTAGGGAGACTGATGAACGGCCATCACCCTGTACACATTAGCATGTCCATTAAATTCTGAAAATTCGGAAGGTGAGGGCCAGACTCTGGGCATAAAGTGAGTACGATGATAGGAATCCACTCAACAAGAACTGGATCTCCTTTGTAAAGGAAAGGTTTCTATTGGAAGATTTAAAAAATTACATTTGTGTGTGTGCAGGTGCTTTCAGTGGTCAGAAGACAACTTCCGAGTGTTTTCTTCGGTCATATGGGTCCTGAGGACCAGACTGAGGTTGTTCGGCTCGGCAGCGGCAGCACATGGCCCTTTTCTGCTGCACCGGCCTCCTCACCAATCCTGGAGAGGGAAAGTTTTATGTTGGTATCATATCCTGCCAAGAATACATTATTTAGCAGGTATATTGGCATGTGCCCACAATCGCAGCACTTGGGAGGCAGGAGGAGTTTGAGGTCAGCCTGAGCTGCACATGCACAAGACCAGCCTGACCTACATAGGGACGGCTTATTTCAAAACCAAAACAAAACTGTATGACTGCTTCCAGTTCTCCCGGATACAATTGACTCCCTAGTGTCCTCCCCTCAAGGCCACCAGCACAAGGAGTCGGGACACCGAGGGAAGTATTCCAACTTCCACGGAAAAGCTTGATATTGAAGCGAAGCCTTGAGAACCAGAGCACAGCTGGGTTGTCCCTGAGCACTCTAAACTTCTGGAGATCTGAGCAAGGTGCTTAGTCTTGGTGCCTGTCATGCCCCAGGCACCATCAGCACCTCCTAGAGCTCAGAAGTCTGTTAGAAGGTGCTGTGTGTAGTCTACCAAAGCTAGAGACAACTCCAGTGGGTCCACTCCACGGTGAAGCATCCTCCTGACCTTCTGGGTTACAGGTACTCGGTGTTGGTCACTTAGGCTAAGCCAATACACTACCTGGACGTCCGAACCCTAACAGAGGCAGGGTTCATTATACACAGGGTCCCCTGGACCTCTCCCCAGAAATTGATCAACACAGGCCTCATCCCACTCCTTTTGTCACGCCAACAGATGAGCCAAGTTGACACATATGGCCAAGATGTTTAGGACCGTATAAATAAAAGCATTAGCTGGAACAGCCAGACCTGTAGACGGCAGCTGACTGCACGCAACTTGCACCGAACAATAGATTTCTACCTAGACCGGCTCAGCGTGGACACTGCAAAAATTGTTTACCTTGAGGCCAGGGGCCTTTTGCAGTCAGTGCCAAGCAGGCCAGGCTCCTATTTGAACCGAACAGACAAGTGTCCAGTGCCCACCGACCTCGCACTAAGCACCGTAGGCCGGGCTGTGGAAGAGGAAGAACAAGCTGGTGAGCCCAGGCCGAGGGCAAAAGCACTGGCTGCCCTGCCTGGCACCCAGACTCCGGTCCCTTAAACTTTCTTGATGGCGCGCACACACACACACACACACACACGCACGCCCAGCCATGGATACTACAGCTCTCTTCCCGACTGGGTAGGTGGCTCTGAAAAGAGCCTTTGGGTTCGGCTTGGCGGTCGATCTCGTCTATGCCCGTTCCCCGCGGATGCGGCGTGCCAGCTGGATGTCCTTGGGCATGATGGTGACACGCTTGGCGTGGATGGCGCACAGGTTGGTGTCCTCGAACAGCCCCACCAGGTAGGACTCGCAGGCCTCCTGCAGCGCCATGACGGCCGAGCTCTGGAAGCGCAGATCGGTCTTGAAGTCTTGCGCAATCTCGCGCACCAAGCGCTGGAACGGCAGCTTGCGGATTAGCAGCTCGGTGGACTTCTGGTAGCGACGGATCTCACGCAGCGCTACAGTGCCTGGGTGGTAGCGGTGCGGCTTCTTGACGCCGCCGGTGGCTGGTGCGCTCTTGCGGGCCACCTTAGTGGCCAATTGCTTGCGCGGGGCTTTGCCTCCGGTGGACTTGCGGGCCGTCTGCTTAGTCCGAGCCATCGCTTCTTCCTCTTAAGGCCGAGTGCGGCAGAAGGCCCGAGGACACAGCTTTTATAGAGCCTGCCACGATTCCATTGGCTGCCTTTGAGGTGGTGTGATGGCCAGCTGCACGCTGATTGGTCCACGTGGAGCTCCCCTCTAGCGCCTGCCCTATATATTCTCTCCTGATCCAGTGGTCTCCAGACCAACAACTACTCCGAGTCTGGAGAGGTGGAGGCTTGTGAGTGTGGCAGCACCAAGTGATGCCTGCCTCAACAGCCAAGGCATGAAAAATCCAGAAACTAGCACTCTGCATGCTGCTTTGATATGAGGATAAGGCTGAATGTTCTTGAGCTCTGGGATTCTAGAAAATAATTACTGTTAAAGGAATCCTCCCCATTCCTGATAAGCTTCAAAGAATCCCCGGTCAGATGCCATTCCAAGGAGGCACATTACGCATACTGAGGGAGTTAAAAATATGATTTTCTAGCTAGTCATGGTGAATTCAGGGCCAGCCTGGGCTACATGAAACCTGGTCTCAAAACAAAACAGTGTTTTTTCTGGTATATTGATTAAATCTAAAGGCATTAAAATAAAACAGTAATAACAGCAACAAAAGACCACTGGAGTGTTTCCACCTGTTAACAGCTCTGGTGGCTTCTGATGTCCTTGTCCTTTGGGGAATGACCTCACCGTTGCATGGCTACATCAGAATGAGAAATGATCAAGAGATTATCATTCACTCAGTCTACTATCCTTAACTGTTCACTAATAGCAGAAAAAACTCTCAATACTGTTAGAGGATCTTTAGCATTTTGAATTTCTTCAACATCATGGTCATCTTTATGTTGGGAAGCTCTCGTATCCCTGCGGGTACCCGAGTTTCATTCTAGCAGCAGGAGGTTACCGCAGGGTTGTGTCTGCATTCTGATTGGCTGAAGTGCTAGAGCTGTATTAAACAGTTGGAGCAGAACCTCATTTTTAAAGGTGTGCTTTAATTGGGTCAGATTTCCCTAAGCCCCCATTTGCCATATAAATACGACATCTTGTGCCAGTGAACATGTGTGTATGTGTATGAGTGTTATGTCTGCATGTATGTAAGTGCACCCGTGTCTTGCAGTGTCCATGGAGGCCAGAAGAGTGCTCTCTAAACCAAGCAATTAAACAATAAAACCTTCCCTGTCTGAATAAAGAAAAAGTGGCAAATGGGGCTGGAGAGATGGCCCAGCAGTTCAGAGCACCAGCTGCTCCTGCAGATGACCTGGGATTGATTCCCAGAACCCACATGGTGGTTAGCCACCCATCTATATTTCCAGTTCCAGAGGATCTGACACCCTTATCTGTGCACTGCATGACACAGGTGCACTTACATACATGCAGGCAATATATTCATATACATAAAATATATTATTAAAAAAAGAAAATATGGTTTTCTTTAGGCATTAAGGACGAAATTATGTAATTTACAAGAAAAGATAGAACTTAAGATCACAGTGTCAAACCAAATTAGCCAGACCCAGAAAACACATACTACGTGCTTTCCTCTCTTTTAAGATTTAATGGTGTGGGGAGAAATAAAGATGGCATCCTGCTGCTGCTTCCTCCTAGAGCCAGGAGGTTGCCAAGGTTACAGGAAGGAAGTATGACTGGTTGCTAAAAGCATGCAGGCCTTGTGACCTGCGTGTGATGTTTACCATGATTGGAGGCTCACTGCCCACGACTTGACCTTTTAGGTGATTGGCTAAGCTAGGGGATATAAAAAGGAGAAGAGGCCCAGGAAGGGAGAAAAAGTTAGAGTTAGAGTTAGAGTCGCTGTCAGAGAGTTAGAGTTGCTGTCAGGGGGAAGAGTTGCTGTCTTGGAAGAAGGACTGAATAAAACTGCTTGCAACTGGTACGTCTGGAGTGCGGTTTTTCCTTGCTGGTTGAGGGACCCAACAAATGGGGGGGGGAGGGGAGGAAGGGATATGGGAATAGAAGGGGACCATTTATGAAGAGGAAGGAGACCAGAGGGAGGGTGGAAGTTGGGAGGGTGAATATGATCAATATAGATTATATATGTGTGTAAATATCAAAATGGAGCCCATTACCATCACAATACACATTGATAAAAAATATCTAAAAGGAGAGAAAGAAACGATTCAAAGGCTTAGGGCAAGCAGGGTGTGGTGGCCCATGCTACCTTGGGGGCTGAGGCAGAAGGATAAGTCTGAAGCTAGCTTAAGCTACATAGTAAAGACCTGTCTCAAGCCAAAAACCAAACACCTCAGATCTGAAATGACAGCGTTCATAGATTCTGCTGAACTCTCGAGGTCTCCCACAGGCCACAATGTGACAGTTGGTACAGAACGGTTAGTCGGAACACATGGGTGTAGGAGAAAGAGGAAGGGTCATCCATCTGGGGCGCCCCTCCCCCACCCTCTAGCGAGGGCTTATGAACACGGGACGCAGGAAGATGGCTTCACTTTCAGGAAGACCCATCGGTCAAAGACAGGACCGCAAGGTGCACGCGTTTTACGCACGACAGGCCGGGCCACCGCGCTGGGAGCCCGAGCCTGTAAAATGCACGGTGCACTAGGAAACCTCCAGGGACTGCTCCCGAACCTCAGCATTTGCGCCCCAGCATCCACCCCCAGTATCCTGGCATCCCAGATCTCCCATCCCACCTCTCCCTGCGTCCTGCGCCAGTTTGCTGCCAGCCCAGATACCCGCCCCAAACCAACTCCAGGGCGCCACCGCGATGCGTGGATGCCCCCAGCTGTGTATTGCACTGTGCCCTCAGTCCCAGACCTCTCTATTCCAGCAAGGCTTTGCCGCCAGAGGTCGAGCCGTACAAGCCTGCATGCAGAGGGCAGCATCTCAGAATCCAGGAAAGAACATCATTCTTGGGCCTTTTCTGTCACTTTTCTCCCAGTCAGAATCCTAGCTGCGCCTATGGCCTTGTGGGAAAAGATCAAATTCAGGTGTAGCTCTTAGTGAGGGTCAGATGGGAGTGGAGGATGTGGATGGGGGATCTAACTATGGGACAGCGTCACCCTCCCAGTCCTGGGACTGTAACACCTGGGAGTGAACGTGCACATAAATGTGCCTTTCTCCTCTTTCTGAGATCGGGGAGGCCAGGATAGTAAACTGGGAGGTGGTGACTGGTCACAGCATCCAGAGTTTATCAAATACCCCTTAGGCTGCAATGGGGCTCCATAAAGCCCTACAGGTGATGCAGGACCGGCCAGGAGCAGAAATCCTGGACAATGTGAATGGTGAATAGGCAAGACAGTCTTTTTGATGACAGCCATCCTAACAGGCTGGAGGTGAGCCCTCACTGTGATTTTGATGGGTGACGGATGTTGAGCACTTTGCCAAAGACCATTTATATGTCTTCTTTACAGAATGCCTGCTGCACATTTTAACTTCAAGTTGTTTGCTATTAGAGGAGTCCCATACTTGGGATATTAACCTCTGATTAGATGGGAGGTGTGCAAATCTCCATTCTGTCTGTTGTATTTTAATTAAGTTGAGCTGTTTATCTCACTTCTGTGTGTGTATTTTTGTAATGGCAGCCCAAGCATGCTTAAACAGGAATTTTTGTTTGTTTTACTGAATTGAATAGCCAGTGGATGGGTGGAACTGTTTACAGGGTGGAGGCAGGGAGCCTGTGGGGCTGGAGAGTAGAAAGCCTCCTAAGATATTGTGGCCAGCGAAAGTGCGCTGCCTCTCACAGGTGCCTGTAAACATGCAGTTCTGGAAAAGGTGTGGTTTGAGCGATGTCTCAAGGTGAGTGGGGACCTCATGGAGAACTGCCAGACCTGTAGTGGGCAGCAAGGAGGCCTGAGATCCATCCCTCCCCCTGGGATCCCACAGCAACCCCTGACTTGAAGGAGCAGGAGCTGTCTACACAGCCTGAGTTCAGCTGGCCTGGTACTTATTAATGTCCCTAGTGTGACTTGAAGGACATTATGGGAAATCCAGGCTGGCATCAGATTGTCCTTGAACTCAAGGACCTTGGTTCGCCTACTAATGAACCATCTCTGACCTTCCAGGTGACCACCATGACCCTCTAATTGACCTCCTCTAACCCTCTAGCTTCCCTCTCCTGAAAAATTTGGACTGAACATACACAGAACTTTATGATCATGATTTCTTGATCAATACAGTACATCTATTTGGCCTGCACTTACATTGCATTATGTATGAGGCGTTGTCTTGGCATGATTCATAGTACTGTGAAGACATTTGGAGGTTATAAGCAGATACTACGGCATTTACATAAGGATCACGGGCACCTGTGGGGTTTGGAACCTGCAGGGGATCCTGGAGCCAGTCCTCTATGGATATCACAGGAGACCCAATAATGATCACTCAAATGTGAGGTTTTTTTGATTCTGTATCTTCTTGGCTGTAGTCAGTACCACAGCAAGCATCTTAGCACAGATGTCTCTTCCACTTATTGACTTCATTTCCTTTGGATGGATACCCAAGATCATCTGCTATTCCATTTTTAATTTTTTTGCGGTGGGAGATTACTGGGAGATGATTACTGGACATGTGGGTGAGCCTGCCAGAAATGACCCAGCAGAGGAACAGGGTATACGGCAGAACTAGGTAGAGGGCACCAGACTCAGGTATTTCTAATACTGGCTCAAGCTGTGTTACTCTGGAACCCTCTATCTCCCTTTCTTGTCTTCCATAAAATACTTGTGCATAGGGACATGTAGAGTGGCTGAGATGATTCTGATGTAGGCATGTTTGCACACAGTGGGTCAGGGAAAGGTCTCCATCCATGCTCCTAGGAGACATGCAAGTGAACTAACTTATCAAGATGTGCTTCCAAAGCCCATGCAGAGCTGCTGCATGGTACCAGGGGTGAGTCTACATCCGCCTTCTTCTACAGTCTCTGATGATAATGCTGTGGAATCCTAGCTCCATTGCTTTTATGGGAGGTGGGCAGGTAATTCCTAGGAAGCACTGGAATGCACCCTGTCCCTACAGACATGTCTGTGCCACCCTGTCCCACCCCTTCCAGGCTCCATTGGTCCCATTAAAAAAAAATTCTCTCAGTCCACTTGGTGTATGATATGTGTGTGTGTGTGCGCGCACGCACGTGTGTGCCTTTGTGCCAGTGTGTGTAGGCATAGTGTGTATAGGCATGCACGTACGTCAGTGTGTGTGGTATAAGACACTCAGGTATCATTCCTTGACTTCCACCCTGAGAGCTGATAGCTGCTCCATATCTGGGAATCAAACTCAGGTCTTCATGCCTGCACAGCAAGCTTTTTACCCATTGAAGCATCTCCCCAGCCCCTCTGTCCTATTGCATGGAATAGGCTTACTAAGGTTTTTTTTTTTTTTTGAGGTGAACGTCTCAGGACACGTTGAATCTTTACATGTGGATGGGTTTGAGGACACTTAGCACACTCTCGGTGTTGTGCAACCATCGCTTCGGCCAACTCTACAACCACAAAAGGAAGTTCTGTACTGTTACTGTCTCCCCATTTTCAGGTCCTGGCTGTGCTGTCTCTAATGTTGCCTATTCTGGACACATCATAGAAATGGAATCATACAGTATGTAGGTTCTATGCCTAACTCACTCCACTTCATGTTTTGAGGTTCATTCACGTTGTGGCATGAATCAGGGCTTCCTTCCATTTTATTGACTAATATTCCACTGTGAGGACAGATCCGTTTAATTCATTCACTAGTCAATGGGTATCTGGGCTGCCTCCACCTTTGATGAATGGTGCTGCTGTAAACAGCTATAGCTTCTGTTGAGTGTGCCTTCTCTTGGGCATCCTTCTAGGCCTGGGACTGCTGGCTATGTGGCGCTGAATGATAGGCTACTTGGTGTTGTAGGCCAGTGAACAGTCTCTTTTCAAAGTGGCAACTGTTGGTACTTTAGATTTTTGAAACTGAATTAGAGTAGAGCTGTCCAGATGGAATTTTCTGTAGCATTCTGATGGACACAATCTGTCTCTGTTCTGTAGCTCTCCACTGGCCACATAAGGCCTGGGCAGTTGATCAGCTACATCTGTGTATTACATTTTATTTAATGGAGAAGTGAATACTCCTTGTGGCTGTCGTTTTACTTCAACAACAGCTTTAGAGTTTAAAAAAAAACGAGAAGCTATCCTAGATCTACCTCAGTTTTCCATGTGGAAACTGTTGATACCTGAAACATCACCCAGTTCTTCAAGTTTCTTAACTGCCACTCAAGAGTTTTGGGAAATTTATGGAGCACCTATATTGAGGTATTAAAGTAAAGCTAGAATTGAGGATCTGCACTAAAACTAAGGGGTAGATCTCTGGAGTGAGCCAAGCCCTGGGCTGTTTTACTGAAACTGCCCGTTTGTGAATTATAGGATTTCTTTGTACTTCCCCTTAATACTGTGTGGTAAGACCGGCAGTTAAACCCGTTGCTTATTGTTATTAAAATAACTTCTTTAGACCCTGGGTATTTTGTAGAGAAACAGATTTGTGATTAGTTCGAGATGGTGTCTGGGGTGCCCTGGTTTGAAAATACTAATCTTAGGAGGGTAAATACACATGAAATTGATATACAATATTCTGAACTGTCTTGATGGCTTGTATTAAAGTTTTAAAATAGCAATAGTAAAAGAGTAACACTGTTCAGAGTCCGTTTTAAAGAACTGAGATAGCATTTAATGCCCCCAACCATCCCTCCCAAGGTAGTTACTGTTAAGGAGGCTGTTTCTGTTGACTTTGCCTGGAGCTCTCCATTCTTTGTAACAGCAAGAGGTCACAATCCTTTCTCATAATTTGCATATAGTTTAATACAATAAACATGTTTTCTATTAAAACTTTATTACAACGGACATAAATTTCAAACTTGCTAAACACTCATGCTAGTTTTACCAAAGAAGCAAATTATTTTGTTCTCCAAGGTAAGCATCTTAGGTGGGTCTGATTCTTTGACCTACTCAAAAGATTTCTGCCGAGCACCGTGACTTGTGTGTAAAAGCCCAGCACTAGGCGAGCTGAAGCAGGCCCGAGGTGAGCGCAGTGTAGAGACCCCCCCCCCCCAAAAAAAAAACACCAAGAAAACTTACTTCATTCACAAATCTCTTTAAAATGTTTGCACACTTTCAGGTCCAAGTTTAAGCGTTGAAACCCCAACACAGTAACATCTTAAGAAAGGTGGGCTTCACTTCTTATCCGCTAGGACTTCATTTCCACTGGGTTATTCGTTTAATAGAAAGGCTGGGATTTACCTACCAGACAC
The DNA here is from genome assembly GCA_035773235.1 of Eospalax fontanierii. Classification (NCBI taxonomy): domain Eukaryota; kingdom Metazoa; phylum Chordata; class Mammalia; order Rodentia; family Spalacidae; genus Eospalax; species Eospalax fontanierii. Next base: position 814,466 of record CM069546.1, read on the forward strand.
ACGGCAAATTCGTACAGGATCACACCGGATGAGCCAAGGCTGCCCCCTTTAAAACGTATCCTTAATGTCCAAACGCGAAACTTTCTGAAACCTGATGTTTAATATTGCATTTGAGGAATGGGGATAGACCATGCGCAACCCGTGGTCCCCAAGTGCGCAGAAGTCGGGCGGCGATGGACCCTTGCGATGCGCATGCACACGGGCAGTGGTCGGGAGCCCGGGCCAGGTCAGAACCTGGCACCAGGGCACCGTGCAAGCTCTTTCTTTGAAGGAGGGGGTGGCTCTGAAAAGAGCCTTTGGTGCCCATCGAGGCACGAGCGCAGGAAAGACCTCACTTGCCCTTGGCTTTGTGGTGGCTCTCGGTCTTCTTGGGCAGCAGCACGGCCTGGATGTTGGGCAGTACGCCGCCCTGCGCGATGGTGACGCGACCCAGCAGCTTGTTGAGCTCCTCGTCGTTGCGGATGGCCAGCTGCAGGTGGCGCGGGATGATGCGCGTCTTCTTGTTGTCGCGAGCCGCGTTGCCCGCCAGCTCCAGGATCTCGGCCGTCAGGTACTCCAGCACGGCCGCCAGGTAGACCGGGGCGCCAGCGCCCACCCGCTCCGAGTAGTTGCCCTTGCGGAGGAGTCGGTGCACGCGGCCCACGGGGAACTGTAGGCCGGCGCGGGACGAGCGCGACTTAGCCTTGGCGCGCGCCTTACCACCCTGCTTGCCACGACCGGACATCTCACAGCTACGGACACCTAAAAGCCAAAAAGAAAATGGGCGAAAACCGGTTTGCGCGCGCCAGCAAGCTCTTTTATATAATCCGTGGGGAAGCTAGCCGGCGTCTTCCCATTGGGTGCCATCAGCAGCCAATCAGAAAGAGAATCCGGCATCTCCTAATTTGCGTGTGCCTTGCCGGGGGATGACGTAATGCGGAGTTTTATTCAATCCAAAGCTAGTGGTGTCTGATTCTTCATTTGAATACCAGGCGTACAAATAGACTTGGTACCCAGGGCGCGCCCCCTCTGTTCGGAAAGATCTGCCGCTATGCCCGACCCTTCCAAAGCAGCACCGGCCCCGAAGAAGGGCTCCAAGAAGGCGGTGACCAAGGCGCAGAAGAAGGAAGGCAGGAAGCGCAAGCGCGGCCGCAAGGAGAGCTACTCCATCTACGTGTACAAGGTGCTGAAGCAGGTGCACCCCGACACGGGCATCTCGTCCAAGGCCATGGGCATCATGAACTCGTTCGTCAACGACATCTTCGAGCGCATCGCTAGCGAGGCGTCGCGCCTGGCGCATTACAACAAGCGCTCGACCATCACGTCCCGCGAGGTGCAGACGGCCGTGCGCCTGCTGCTGCCTGGGGAGCTGGCCAAGCACGCCGTGTCGGAGGGCACCAAGGCGGTCACCAAGTACACCAGTTCCAAGTGAGGCGCAGCCCGGGCGCCCCAAACCAAAGGCTCTTTTCAGAGCCACCCACACATATCGATAAAAGGGTTTTGAACACGGTACGGTGAAGGTTCATGACAGGGGAACGATGGTGGGCCGGTCTGCTCTGAGCGATGTCTTTGGGTGTGAGATGCGGGGATGCACCTGCTCCTTTAGGACTGGCGTAGGCACGGTGGCAGCGAGACCACGCACATTAGGCGAGGGGCGCTAGTTCCCACAGACAACCTGCTAGCATATCTCAGCGTGCCCCAGTGGCGAGGCCACCAGACTCCTGGGACCTTGGGCATAACACCTCCCTGGTGTCTCTGTCTCCGCCTTCCCTTAGGACTTTCTACATCCTTTCCTAAATCCTTCATCCCCGGGCAGTGACGATCGGGGAGCATGTCAGCCCTACACAGCCTGGGCTGGGGAAACTGAAGCTCGGTGACACTGGTGGTGCCCTATGCCTGAGCCGGCAGCTTTAGCGGTTAGGGGAGGGAAAAGGTGACAAGGAATTCAAGGAATTCCGTTGTTTTGAGCAAATGAGCAGCACTTTGTGTGTGTGTGTGTGTGTGTGTGTGTGTGTGTGTGTGTGGCGCTAAAAGCACGGAGTTCTTGTCTACACTCATGACACGTTATGTGGAGAGTGCCCTTTTCGATCTGGGAAGCATTCTGGCAGAATGTTTTCACTGTGGAGAAAACACTGCTTACCATTTCTTCCTTTGGCTTATATTTGTGAAGAACATTCATGGTAATTCTTTGAGCTGTCATGGGAAGCACTGACAGTTTCTATCGTCTCTATCAAGAAATAATAAATTTTTCAGATTTTCAAATCTTTTCTTCAAAGGGAGCCTGTCTTGTCTGGGTGGGTGCAGATGGGCAAGGTGGGAAGGAAAATGTCACCCGGGGACAATCCTCCCTGTCCGGGCTGTACCATGCCTCCCACCCTTCGTTCATGGTCCACGTAAAGCGGTTTTTGAAAACCTCATACGTTTAAAGTTAGCATCTCAAGTATTATTATGCTAAGTTCAAGTAATTGCAAAGATGCACATGGCAACATACGATTTTAAAAAATCAGTCTAGGACATCAAGTTAATACCATAATCAAGCCAAATAAAAGATCCATTATATTTCAGGGGATTGTCTTCTCTCAAAATTCATTTTTGTATTTTCCTTCTGCCTCAAGATTTCATCCAACAACGGTTATTGTACATGTCATTTCGTCCGCTGCAGTCCTTGATATGTAAACACGCTAACCAACTCTCCTGGTGTTTCAAAATGAACATCTGGGCGGTAGATCATTGTTTAAAACAGAAGTAGTTGAGTTTTGGTGGATTGGTAAAACAGTCTTTCATTGTTTGGAGGAGGAGGAGGGTGCTGGAGACTCAGCCTAACTAGAGCCCTAGTATGCTAGCCAAGCTTCTACCAGTGAGTTCTGTCTTGGCCTCCCTTTTCCCCTCAGCCTTGGATTACTGAGTTCACGCTTCCAAGCGGATCTGCAGTCAGAGTGCCATTTTCTTTCGCCATTTAAAATCGACAGCAATAAGCACAGCAGAATGGAAGGGTTGTCATGGCCCCTTTGCAGTTCATTGTTCCCTGGTTATCCTCGAAGACTTAACCGTGATCCACCGTCAAAAGCAAGAGAGATATGTCACCAGTTTTCATGCTCTCAAAAAGCAGGATGTGCAAGCCAGGCATGGTGGCCAAGCTTATAATCCCAGCATTTGGGATGTGCAGAGGCAGGTGAATTTTCATGAGTTTAAGGCCAGCCTGGTCTACATACCAGATTCCAAGGCATGCAGGGTAAGACTGTCTCCTAACAAAATCAAAACCAAAACAGGATTTGCATTGCAAAAGGCTGAACTGCAGTCTCTACACCAGGAAACATGACAGCTGTGTAGGGAAGTGTTCTACCATCAAGCTCTATCATCAGCCCCTGGAGACAACTATCTTTTTTTTCTTTTTTTTTGAGACAGGGTCTCCCTGAAACCTCAGCTGGCCTGAAACTGCCTATGTAGACCAGGTTGGCCTTGAATTCACAGAGGCCTGCTTCTGCCTCCCGAGTGCTGGGATTAAAGGTGTGCACTACCATATCTGACTTTGAAAACATTTTTTAAAATTTATTTTTATCTTCTGTGTGTGAGTATTATGTCTGCATATATGTAAGTGCACTAGTGTCATGCAGTCAGTGCCTGAGGAGGATAGAAGAGGGTGATGGATCTCCTGGAACTGGAGTTACAGATGGTTGTTCACTGCCATGCATGTAGGTGCTGGGATTTGAACTCCTGCAAGAGCAGTCAGTACTCTTAATGGCTGAGCCATCTCTCTAGCCCCTCAAGTCTCCTGTTTTAAAGGAGCATTTGCAATCACTCCATCTAGGCCCAGTACAACACATAGTTTTAATAAAATGGAATCTTTGTCTCCTGCAGAAAGAAGAGCCTGACAATAGGTAACATTGTTCAATACCAAAGGTAGAAGCAAGATTAGCACACAATCAGTTTCTAAAGGTAATTCTATAAGAATATTTTGTTGTGGATAATGCAAAACATGAATTACTTTTTCAGGTTTTTTTTTTTTTTTTTTTTTTAATGCTTTGGCAAATCCTGGAAGAATAGGCTGCCCTCCCCCCTGGAGGGGCGGAATTTGTCCTGCAGGATGTGAATCTTAAAGGGGACACAAAGAATGTAGAAAATTGAAATTTGTCTCTGTCATTGAAATTTTTATAATCTAGAAAACTGAAAGCGATTGTCTGCACAATATGTCTCCAGTTCCATGGTTATAACAGAAAAAAGGATGTTCGGGTCAAATTGAAAAATAGAATGAATATTTAGTACAGTTGTAGGGAGGGAAAGAGGGATTTATAGGTGTACAATCTGAACGCCAGCCCTCCCTTACTCTCAGCCTAATTTGCAAGTCTATTTTGCTAATTATTAGGGAATCAACCAAGAATTTGGAAGGAAAAGGCTTTCCCTTTAAGACGAAATTACAAGAGAAGGACATACAAGAGCCTTTCCTGTATGAGACGGTAATAGGTTAGATATTGACAAACGAATGGCAGTTACTGGGGGTAACATAAGACCTCCTTTGTCCTACGGTGAAACCAACAAGCAACCAGGGATCAGGGGCAGCTCCGAGACATCGCGAAGAGGGAGGACAGCCTGGACCCTCCTCTTGCAAGCCTTGTCATGAATGTGTGACCGAGCCACCTATTGTGAAAACAACTCAGGGGGGGTTGAAAAAAGGTACCAATTTACTTTATTTAAAGGGGTGTTTCACCATTTACTAGACATATTAGTATGCACACATAATTATATGTTCATGCAGACAAGTACGTATACATTTGAATGAAACAAAAAGGATCATCAACCGTTTAAATACAGGTATGGGTAAAAGAGTATCAGAATCTTCACTGGGGATACTTAGCTGAGTGGCAAGGGATGGGGAGCAGGGTTTTGTGCATGAGTCCTTAGGTGGTCCCACCAGAACGCGCACAGCACAGAGCTGCTTAAGGAGCGCTGTGGGAACCTTTGCTTTTGGCTAGAGGCGTGCAGTCTAATCCAGGCGACCGGAGGGAGGAAAGGGACCAGGGAAGATGGCTCCTCCGCGAGCCTCCATCATGGGAACACATCCCGGGCCTTGCCCAGCTGGTTGGGAGCCTGGCGGAAGAATATCTACTGACCCTTGCCTCACCAGGCCTGCGCAAATCGCCCGTAATCTCCTCGGGTGCCTGCCGGCTATTTAACTGCTTTCTCCCGCTCCAGGTTGCGACCCAAACTGGTAGTACATTTCTTCTCCAGAATGTCAATAAAATTATAGACAAGGGACCTATTACCACAGAACATGCACCCCAGGGCTCAGCATCACTCCCCGCCCATGACACACAGACACATCACACAAGATGGCACGCTCTTTTGAGGTTGGAAGGTGGCTCTGAAAAGAGCCTTTGGTTTGGGGCGCCCGGGCTGCGCCTCACTTGGAACTGGTGTACTTGGTGACCGCCTTGGTGCCCTCCGACACGGCGTGCTTGGCCAGCTCCCCAGGCAGCAGCAGGCGCACGGCCGTCTGCACCTCGCGGGACGTGATGGTCGAGCGCTTGTTGTAATGCGCCAGGCGCGACGCCTCGCTAGCGATGCGCTCGAAGATGTCGTTGACGAACGAGTTCATGATGCCCATGGCCTTGGACGAGATGCCCGTGTCGGGGTGCACCTGCTTCAGCACCTTGTACACGTAGATGGAGTAGCTCTCCTTGCGGCCGCGCTTGCGCTTCCTGCCGTCCTTCTTCTGAGCCTTGGTGATGGCCTTTTTGGAGCCCTTCTTGGGGGCCGGAGTGGAGCGCGAAGGTTCAGGCATGCTGAGGCTGAGGCTGCTCTGAGATCCACAGTGAAATGCCCCGGGCAGGGCTATTTGTCATCTTTATATTTAAATGAAGGCTCCAAACCAGAAGCCTCTGATTGGCCCATCAGACAACGCATGGACTAGGAGCTAGCTGCTCTTCTTTCCCATTGGGCTATAGCGCAACCAATTAGAAAGCGTGTCGGTCGAATACCGGTTCAGGTGTCTCTTTGTTTAAACCCTTTGTTCAAAGCTCTGGCCATTTGTTTCTTAGATCAGCTACCAGGGGAAGGGTGATTCCCTAGCTTTGGGGGAAGGGAGGGGGGCGGAGGGCGGAGTGGGCGGAGTGGGAGGGTGGCAGTTACCAACCGCTTTATCTGCTTTCCATCTTCTGAAGAAGGCAGGGGGGAGGGGACAAAAAGCTAAGACATGGAGACAGACTACTTTCCGAATCTTAAGAGCAGATTTCAACAGCTCATTAGGAAATCTGAAAACATGTTAAAGTACTTCCACTGGGCGAATTTAAAAATGTATATTTTATTCTATGTGTATGAGAGCATTGCCTGCATATACGCGAGTGCACCAGTGTGCAAAGCCCGAGGAGATGAGAAGAGAGCGTTGGATTCTCGTGCTCTTAAGCGCCACCATCTCTCCAACCTCACTGGGCAGACTTTTAACTGGAGGATGAATATCCAGGAATCCTCTGACATAAAGTCCTTAATGCCAAGGGCTAATTGTATGATCCAGGATTTCCGATATCTCCAGAGGTTAGTGCTATTTCTGCTCTCACTTTAACGGCTGTTTGAACACACACACACACACACACACACACACACACACACACACACACACACAGAGTGCTGAAAGGAAAAGGTTGTGTACTCACGTGGCTCCCATTTCAGCATCACTTGGAGAGCTGGTGGAAAAGCTGACTGTTAACCCTGCCCCATACATACCGAGTCAGGATCTAGAGGTTACAGTCTGAGGAATCTTAGTTTGGAGGACGGATTAGCTGCGGTACCTAGGGCGAGCCATCTATCTGAGAACCCACCCAGCAGCTTGGGGCTGCTCCACAGAGCTCCTTTCAGCCTTATCACGTAAATATGCAACCTTTCTATTCAGCTGCAATCCCTCAGGGCAAAAACGCGGCTGTTCCACTAGTGGCCAGGGTCTGCAGTGTAGAAGACAACGCAGCACTCAGCAGATGCCCAGTCAATGCTGGATGAATGAATAAGCCTGAGGACTAGGGGATAAGGCATTAGGGCATTAGGTATGTTGGCACTGGGTTAGAGGAAAAACCGGAGTCCCCAGTTCTAGGCAAGAGAAAGGACTTTTAAAGCATGGAGAATATAAATGAAACCACACATTAAAAACAAACAAAAAAACTCTGGGTATTAACATGACGCTTGCATGCCAACAGAATAAAATCATTTGCAACATAGGAGACAAAAGGTTAATATTCTTAGTATATTAAAAAAAAAATCTTTAGGGGCTGGAGAGATGATTCTGCTGTTAAAAGCACCGGTTGTTCTTCCAGAGGACCTGAGTTTGGTTCTCAGGACCCATGTCAGGTGACACAACCACCTGTAACTTCAGCTCCAGGGAACCCACACCTTCTTCTGGCCTCCACTGACCCCTGCACACACATGACACAAAATTTAGAAAAGAAAATTCACAAGATAGTCTAAGACTATGAAAAGATAAACATGAAACTTTACACCAATAATACACATGATGGCAATACACACCAACATTCTCTGTGGTTTGCCAGACATTCCATTGTCAGATATCTTAAGAGGAATTTACCATGGTCGTGAGTACACACTGGTAGGGACACTCATCAGTAGCATTTTATAATAGAAAACGTTCAGAAGTGATGGCCCAATCACAGCTATTTCAGATATAGGAAACAAATTATGGCTTTTACAATGGAATGTTACAAATTCAGTGAATTTCTCTTTGTTATTTTTAAGATGGGGTCTCCTGTAGCTCAGATTGGCCTTGAATTCCTGGTCCTCAGGCTTCCACCCCTAGTGGGCTGAGATTACAGCTCCCACACCAGGCTCATTAAACATTTTAAAGGCTGTTTAGTGACCAGGGAAACTACTAAGCAGGTTTAATAGTAAATAAAAATGCACTGAGTGATCTGCCCAGTGACATCTTAGTTACTTCATACCTGCCTGGTTAATGTGTTCCCACAGTGTATTCAGAGTTGGATGGAGCCCAGTCTTTCTCCCTCACCCCAAGCCTGCCTATAACTTGCCTGTAGTGGTGGTGATCCTGAATCAGCTTTCCTGAAAATTTTTATTTTCATTTGATGGGTATAAGTGTTTTGTCGTATATATGTAAGTACACCACGTGCATGCAATTCCACAGAAGCTACAGAGGGTATTGGATCCCCTAGAACTAGAGTTCCAGAAGGTTGTTAGTGCCATGTGGGTGCTGGGAACCAAACTTGGGTCCCATGTAAGAGCAGCCAGTGCTCTTAACCACTGAGTCATCTCTCTAGCCCCAGGAGTAATTTTAAAAAGGAGGGGGGGTTACAAGATTTTTTAAAAAATTCAATCACCTCCTTTCTCTTTACTGGTTCTGGAGGTCAGTACCTGGTGCTGGAAGCCATCAGTCAATATGTGGTTAAATTCCATTGGCATGAACCGGCCAGGCTCACTAGCATCCTGGACTCCAGGCTCCTGTGGGTGACTGAGCACAGACACATTCTTTTCTAGGAGGAGGCTCTCACCCCAGACGAAGCAGGGATCTTTTAAAAGTCTCATTATTAATGGAAATGATACATTATTGTGATTATATATGATGCATACATGGGGAGGGTCCCCAAAAGGGGCCAATAGTTGGTAGAACAGTAATTATATCCAGACCCCAGTAGAAGAGAATGCTGTACCTGGGGGCAGCACTCTTCAGGTTATGGGAAGACAAGTTTACAGACATCTGGTATCCGGGCAAGGCTCGGATTTGGGGCTGGAGAAGAGGTGGATGGCTGGGGTTAGAGCACTGCTGTGAGGTTATGTGGAGCACATCTGCAGGAGTCCTGTCCACCGGTTGCAAGATTGTAAAGAAGGGACTCTTTGTTCTCCTCCGCAGTTTCCAGGTGGTCCTGCGGACTAAGGCCTTCCACCAGGGAGGTCTGGTGTGGCTTTGGCGCGGGCCACCCCTCTGTTAAGGCCTCTGCTGTATTATGAGTGGGCAGCCAGGGGCCCCAGTCAACAGGCAAACCGGCTGGTTTTCCTCGACTGCGTTTGCAGAAGCGGCGGCTGTGGCCATTTTCATTTCTGTTCCATCAAATGAAAAGGAGGCGCGAATGCCAGGGACTAGTGGGAACGAAAGGCTGCGGACCAGAGCGGTTGAGACCAGCTTCGCGACGGGTGCTGCAATCCTTGAAAGCCCTGAGCCGGATCCGCAGCCCGCGAGCCACTCGAACCCTGGGCTGAAGACACGGTGCCCCTAGCGCGGGCCCACGGTGTCCTCGGTGGCCCTGTGCACCTGCCTAGCGGCTCCTGCCCTTCGAGGCCAGTGACACCCCCGCCGCGCCCTGCTCGGGCTGAGGAGTGCTTCTCCCCGAGCGCGGTAATTAGAGCTCTTGGGAGCGGTTGGAAGTGAGCCTAGTGCCTGCAGGCAGCGATTGCAGAAGCTATGGGAAGCTCGCAGCGCTGTGGACTGGACAGAGACTGTGTGCTTTTCAGGACAGGTAGTGTCAGCTCCGGAAGAAGGGCACAGGCGAGGGGACTCCCGAGAGGGCTGCAGGGTGGGGGTGGAAGAAGGGAGAGGCCAGCTGAGAGGAGGGTCTCAGGCTGGTGGTCGGGGGTCGGGGTGTGGAAAAGGGTCCAGAACTTGGAGCTGTAGACAGAATCAGAAAGGGATGCAGCTGGAGAGCAGGAAGCAGACCGAGTCCCAGGCCTGCCCCCCGTCCCCCAACTCCCCACCCCCTACCCCCGCTCCCCGGACCTCTGAGCCTGGCCCACATGCCCTTGTTCAAAGTTCCTCGTTCCTTGAGGGCAGGCCAATCCAAGGAGGTCACCCCTGATACCCAAGAACAGGGGAGAGTAAGAAGACTCAAATGTGCATGTAATACAACAAAATCCACACCTAGGAACAAAACTGAGGGCTGCGGCCAAGGGAAGGAACACAGGGCTTCCTTGGGAAGCGGCAGAATCAGGCTCATCAGCCCTTCCGTGCTTGGTAGTGGGAGGAGGGTGTATTGAATAAAGAGCACCGAAATCATCCCAAGCCTCTTGACTTGATTAATCCATAACGGGTACGGCTTTGTTATAACATCCAGACTGCTCTGAGTCACCCTGTGATACCCTGAATGCTTTAAAACTGTAGACTCTCCACCAGCAAACGGGCTTTCATGAGCAGACCTTCAGCCTTGGAGCCCAGTTAGGCTTCTTCAATAAATTATCTAGTCTGGGGTATTCGGCTACAGCACCAAAACCAACTGGCAATCCCCTATCTGCTCTGGAGCCCCCACCCTCCTCTGTCGACCTCCTCCCATCTCACTTACCTTTGTGCATTTGAGTACTGGAACTCAGGTTCTCCATCACATCTCTCCACCTTGTAAGCCCTTTATGTACAAAGCACCAGGTACTCCATCCACAGCCCTAAGCTTGTAGCCACGTCTGCTTTACTATCTCTTATTTGGGTTCTGTATCCTTGTGTTAAAGTGTAGTTTTATTTTTTAATTCAGGTATGGTGAAGCCAGCTGAGCAGAAGACTAAAACCCCTGTAGAAGCTGTCAGAATCAAACTGGAGTCACTCTTTGTAGCAGTGACATAACCAGTTGCCACTCACTGTGGAACAGAGATTGCTGGGGTGCCCTGCAGAATGAATGATATCCAGGTTATGGTAACCACAGTAGGACTGTTAATATTCTCTCACAGAATCACTCACCTTTGATGCACTGGTCTTGGGGATCCAATGAGGATATAGGAAGTGGAGGGCTGGCTGGGGGCTGGGGACCCCCAGTGGTCATCTCCTGGGTCATCACCCATCCTGGGGTGGGACTTTTTTGGTGATACAGCCACTTTTAGCTCACCCATGCTCTTTTAAGTAACTCTTACCTATGCCCTGTCAGTAACCACAATAAACTCGTGGTTCACTTGGTGAAATAATTTATTTGGCAGAGCAGTGCCTGTTTGTGGTGAACAAACACTACAAAATACTTTTGTCCAGTCCTAACCAGGCACACGGAAAGCTGGGAGGTCATGTAGCAGGGATCAGACCTCAGGTGTGCCTGACTAGGGTTGTCTCAGAGACTCTGCTAGGGCTGCAGCCCCTCTCAGACACCGCTGCAGGAGTGTCTCCTGCTCCTGTGTGTTCAGCTTCAGACTAACACTGTTCTTGTCCTGTGCCTTGTGACCTAAGATTCCTGTTTCAAACAGAAAAGCGATGCCCCCTTTTCACTTTCCAAAACGTCCTCACCTCAGCTTCCTTGAATGGATCATAGTTTAAGATGTCTTAGTGATAATCTCTTCTTCCCAAATACCATTCTTCGGAGTCTCCCTTTTGGTTATTATTTAGATTTGCACCTTTACAAACATAGACAGTGGTATCATAATCTATTACTCATCTGGGCTTAATGGTGCACACCTGTAATCCCAGCACTTGGGAGGCAGAGGCAGGCAGATCTCTGTGAGTGTCCCTGTAGCCCCAGCTGACCTGGAACTCACTAGGTAGATCAGGCTGGCCTTGAACTCACAGAGATCCGCCTGCCTCTGCTTCCCTAATATGGGCATTAAAGATGTGCAACACCACCCATGGCTTTGCTTTATATTTGTAAACACTATAGATATGTTTTGATTTTTAGAATCTTAAATTATTTAAGGGATTTTAACTTCTGAAATATTTAAAAGATAAATATCTGAAGATAGGAGTTATCGTTGCAATTGGAACAAAACATTAAGTAACTGTTTTGTTTGTTTATTGTTTTTATTTTGTTTTGTTTTGAGATAGGGTCTCTCTGTAGCCACAAATGGCTTAGGACTCACTATGTAGACCAGGCTGGACTCAATATCACAGAGGTCCTCCTGTCTCTGCCTCCCAAGGGCTGGGACTAAAGGCTGGTGCACCAAAGTCTACCACACTTACCTGGCCTTTTGGTAACTAGTTTTGATATCATTTTCTTTGAAGCAGAGTTGGATTATTTATTTTATATTTTATTTTATTTTTGATCTTTTTGAGACAGGGTCTCCCTATAGCCACAGCTGGCCTGGAACTCACTATGTAGACCAGGCTGGCCTCAATCTCATAGAGATCTGCCTATCTCTGCCTCTCAAGTGCAGGGATTAAAGGTGTGTGAGACCACACCCAACTAAGAGTTGATTTTATTAAGAAAAGGCTTGGGGGCTAGAGAGAGGGTGCTGCAGTTAAGAGTGCTTGCTGTTCTTGCAAAGGACCAGAGTTGGGTTTCCAGTACCCATGTAGACCAGAGGCTCACAACCACTAGCAACTCCAGAGCCAGGGGTCTGGTAACCCTCTAGTGGCCTCTACAAGCACCTGCACCAGTGTATGCATACACACAGAGATATACACAACAAATAAAAATAAAACAATTTTAAAAGGAAAGGTTTTCATGTAGATTTAAGCACGGTATCACAGGAGGTAGAAAAAGGCTTGAGAAAAGGACAGCACTCACTTTGGAGTGAGCTTCTGAGGACAGTCGTTTTGAGTCTAAAAGAGAAACCCTTTCACAGTTTATCCACTGAACCAGACACTAAAAATAGCGCATGGGTGAGGGATGCAGTTCCATGGTAGAGGGATTGCTCAGTATGCACGGGCCTTAGATTTGATCCCCAGAACCAAAAAAGAAAATGCTGGTAAAGGCAACACATCTTTGTCTTTCAGACGTCTTCTGACATCGCCTTCATCATTTCCTTTCTTCCCTCCGTTCCTGCTGTGTAAATACATTTGTTGGTGTTATTTTTGTTTGGTTTGACTTTTTTTTTTTTTAAATTTTGTGTGTATGAGTGTTATACTTGCACATGTGTAAATACACCCATGTTGTGCAGTACTGGAGGACAGAAGAGGGCACTGGATCCCTTGGAACTGGAGTTATAGACAATTGTGGGGTTTGAGATTCAAACCCAGGTCTTCTGAAAGAGCAGCTAGTGCTCTTAACCATTGAGCTATCTCTCCAGCCCCTGGTTTGGTCTTAAAACAGGGTCTTGTTATGGAGCTAAAACAGGGTCTTGTTATGTGGCCTTGAACTCACAATTTGTTTGCGTTAGTCTCCCACACACTGGGATATAGGCAGAGCCATTGTCTAGGATGCATGCCCTGGTTTGAGTCCCAGCTCTTGGTAACAGTTAATGAACCATGTTAGATACGGCCATGGACAGCTAGGCAAGTGTAGTAATGCCTAAATACAATTAGATTTTTCTTTTCTGTTCATTAAAAAAAACTTTTAGAATTAATAATTGTGGCTAGGTGTGGTGGTACACACTTTTAATTCCAGCACTTGGGAAGCAGAGGCAGGCCAGTCTCTGTGAGTTTGAGGCCAGGGTGGTCTACCTAGCCAGTCAGGGATATTCAGTGAGACCATGTCTCAAAAAAAAGGTAGTAATTGTGTGTGTGTGTGTGCGTGTGTGTGATGTAGAAGTTGCTTTCGTTAACAAAAAAAGAGCATTGATTTATCACTTGGGCTCACTAAAAGCAAGATGAAAGTTTGGCATTCTTGTGGTCATCTGTGCTTCTGTCTCCTTTAATCTGGTTAGATTCCTGCTTGATTCTGGATAGGAATGCCAATCATTCTAGGAGGTTTGGTCTATCTACCCTGTCTCATCTCGCTTCTAAGATAAAGGCACAGTCACTGACCTAAACCTGCAGTTAGGGTGGATTCCAGCAAAGCCGTCTTGACAGACTACCTCCCAACTTAGGGTCATAATCGATGGTGGTGAGGCGGCAGCTGGAGCGGGAGTCATAGGAACCGCTGTCAGGACCATGGTTGGAAACGCACAATTCCACCAGGACGTAGAGGAGCAGTTACCAGGACCACGCAGCTGCAGGGACCTGGACGAAGGATAGTGCGACGCCAGGACCTGGAGAGTGCTCAGCGGCCAGGACCCGGATGGGAAGTTGGGAGAGGGAGTCGGGTGGGCGGAGCGCACATCTGCCAGGACCTGAAGGCACGGGGATTGCGGTTGGGAGGACCTGAATGGAGAGCGCACAGCTGCCAGGACCTGGGTGTGGTCCGGGGCGCGCTCAGCTGCCAGGACCTGAGGCCGCTGGAGCGCGCACCGCTGCCAGGACCTGGACGTCAGAGCGCACGCCGACCCAGGCCCCGCCCCGCGCGCGCGTGCCCGGCGTTGGCGCAGTCCGGGTCTGCGTCGTCCGCCGCCGCTCTTGGCCTCCCGCTCCGGCCGCTGCCCGGCCCGCCGCCCGCGCCCTCTCCGCCCGCGCCCCCGCCGGCGCCGCCACCCGCAGCCCTGGCGCTCCCCGCCGGCCCCGCCGAGGCCGTCTGCGCCCTGTGCCAGCGCGCGCCCCGCGAGCCGGTGCGCGCCGACTGCGGCCACCGTTTCTGCCGGGCGTGCGTCGTGCGCTTCTGGGCGGAGGAGGACGGGCCCTTCCCGTGCCCCGAGTGCGCCGACGACTGCTGGCAGCGCGCGGTGGAGCCGGGCCGCCCGCCGCTCAGCCGCCGCCTGCTGGCGCTCGAGGAGGCGGCCGCGGCGCCCGCGCGCGACGGCCCGGCCAGCGAGGCCGCGCTGCAGCTGCTGTGCCGCGCCGACGGGGATCCGCTGTGCGCCGCCTGCCGCATGGCCGCGGGCCCGGAGCCTCCCGAGTGGGAGCCACGCTGGAGGAAGGCGCTGCGCGGCAAGGTGCGCGGGCGGTCGGGCCGCACTCCCTTCCCTTCCCGGGACCGCCCCACCCTTTCCCCGGTCCCCTTCCCTCGCCTCCCCGGTGCCAGCCCCACCCCTGACGCGGTCCCTGCCCGGGCCTCCCCGGTGCCGTCCCATCACTCCGACCCCTTCCCTTCCCCGGCCCGCCTCACCCCTGGTGCCGCCGCCTCCCCCGGACCCTCTTCCCTGCCCAGCCCCGCCCCCCTCCACCCGCGACTTTCCTGCCCCTTCTCCACTCCGGGCCCCTAGGGCACCAGGATCCCTCGCATCGTGGGGTCCGTAAGTTCTGTCTTCCCCGAGTCCTTGACCCTCCTGGATCCCCCACTTTCCACTTCGAGAGCTTTTTCTGTCCGTATCTCATCCCAGGTCTCTGGCCTGCCTGCGCCCTGTTGTCTTATACTGACACCCTCCCGCCCCTCTCCCTGGGCCTCAGGTCCTTTGGAGCAGGCTGTCTACCTAGCCTTTCCGCCTTGGCCTTGAGTAGACCAGTCCTCCTCCTGCTGGAGAATGACTTCATTGATGTAGGCCCCGCCTCTCCTTGGTGGTGAAGCCCAGAGCTTTGTGCTGGAGACCTGACTTTGAGCTCCTGTCTGCCACCTGCCCTTCCACTTCATTCTGGAATCTTCTCTGCTATGCCCTTGGCCATTGCATGGGACACCTGCCATTGGACAGAAACGCACTACTAGAATCTGAGTGAAGCTAGGGCCTAGGAAACATCGTCCCTGGCCCGGTGAAAGGTAGAAGATTATTTCTGTTAGGGTAGTCAGGTGGGAAGACAGCAGTGCTTGTTCTCTGCCCACTAGCTTCGTGTAGTTAACCGTACGTTTGGTGATGCCCCATGAGCCCAGAGAATAGATCTTATTATAAATAGTCGTTATTAGTGAAACTCTGGAGGTGGAGGCCAGTGGTTGCAGTCAGGTCCCATCCTGGGGCAGATGCTCTACCTTTGTCATGGTGCTGGTGTTGTCCTTATGTGCCTTCCGTAAATCGGAGCAGTCCCCACAGGACCAGGCAGGACAAGATCCCCTCAGAAGTCAGGGAAGACTTGCTCTGGACCAAGTTCAGGCGCTCCTAAAGGAGGCCCACTTGAGAACCTGGACTTCCATGCCAGCCTAGAGCTGCCTGCTGTGTACCCATTTCTGAGAAAGTGAAGAGAGACCCTCTCCTTTTTTAGGAAGTGGCCCCTAGAGACTGCTTGAGGTTACCTAAGCAACAAGTAGTGGAAGCCCCAGGTATGTCTGGACTGCCTGTCTGGGTGTCCATAGTCTTCTGCCCACTTCCTGTAACCAGCTTCTCTCTCCCAGGAGAACAAGGGGTCTGTGGAAATCATGAGAAAGGACTTGAACGATGCCCGGGACCTGCATGGCCAGGCAGAGTCAGCGGCTGCTGTGTGGAAGGTTAGTGGGTGGGATGCTGGGACCTGGGCAGCTGTTTGTTTGGCTGGAGGAGGGGCCTCTGCATGGAATGAATGAACTCCAGGGTATTTTTCTAAGATACGGTGTTGGGAGCCATTTGCCTGAACCATGTCCTGGTGTAAGACAAGGTGAAGGTCAGCTTTGCTTTGCACAAAGCTCTGAGGGAGCAGAAAAGTCTGCCGAGCTCGTAAGCAAGTTTCGGTATCTAGAGGGAGGTGTATCTTGAGCCCAAGGCTGAGGTTTGACTGTTCTATGACCCTGATAAGTGTAAGAAAGTGAATGTTCACTGGGAAAGTGCCTGCGTTTTTTGTGCCTTAAACTGTTGCTTTGTTCCTCATGCTGAGACAAGAGTATATATGGGGTAAGCCAAATAAAGTCGAGGCTGGTTCAGTATTGACTGACAGCCCTCTCCAGGCTGTTTCAGTATTGACTGACAGCCCTCCCGAATCTATCCTTTGTCTCTCTTCGTTTCTTAATCCTCACTCCAGTACTGTTTGATTCTGCTGGCTGGCTCCAGCAATGTGGTCTAGCTGGAGGTCAGCAGGGTAAGGTCCAGAGCTTCCTTCTCTAGATAGGACTCTTGATTCTGATCAAGAACAGCGGTTATTTACCAGAGGAACTTGCTAAGTTTTCTGACTGCTGTGAAAAGCCACAGGCATCTGTTGTTCTGGAAGCTGAAGTCCAGTGTCAAGCTGTGGCTGTTCCATGTGTGGTGAGGCTGCTTTATAATTTAAAGTGACCCTTGCTGTGTCTCCACGTGGAGGAAAGGACAGGCGCTTTGGGGGTCTGTCTTCCTAGGGTGCTGATCTCATCATGAGGCCTTGCCCTTGTGACCTACCCACCTTCCAAAGTCCCACCAATGAACACTGTTATTGGGGCTGAGGATCGGGGGGACACACAAAGGCAGTGTTTAGCACTTTGCTTTCTTCTGGTGCCTCCCATGGTGTTAAACACCAAAGTGACATCATGTTACAGTTGAGGTTACTAGCCAGCAAAACTGCACATCAGCTCTGGTGTAGTTTTCCTTTTATGTATTAAAATTTGTAACAGCTTCTGCAACACCCCTCCATTTTTTTTAATGTAGAACCAGTGCACATCGGGTAAGTACAGAGGCCCTAAAGCTCTCAGGTGGCTCTCAGGGTTGAAGCCACCATCCTACCCCATGGGCGGAGCTCTGTCCTGTGGGTTAAACTCAACCCTTGCCTGCTTCATGGAGGCCTGTCTTGTCCATCACATGAGTCATGACTGACCCTTGTGTAGAGGGCAGGCTAGTCAGGGAGAAGCATGTTTCGCCCATTGTTCTAGTCTCCAGCTAGAAGGCATGAGGGTCTGGGGTATACTGAGCAGGGTCAGCTTTGTAGAGGGGTGAGGTCCATCTCTGGAAGGTGGGGAACTGTGCAAGGCTGCCTGTGCAGACTGTTCAGTTTCTTCCCAGGCTTGGGGCAATGTCCATCTGTATTGTCTTAGGATCTATAGCTAAAATTTCTCTTGGAAGAGACTAAGTTTAGTCTCCCTCCCCAGGTCCTACAACAACAAAACACAGATTTCCCAACTCACAGGCAAATTCCAGCTAATTTACTTGGGATTACTTACTAACAGAGCAGTAGGTGGGGGTTACTTATAGAACATGAACACCCTCCCTCCCCTCCATAAACTACACTAATAAATCCACAACCAGGCTTGGATCTCACTATTTCCCCATGGTCCAATCCAAAAGGCAAGGAGGAGAAGGAAAAAAAAGGCCCATCTCATAGCGCCCTCAGTTTAAATGCAAGGAAGTCCTGGGTAAATACCACCTGGGAGGAGGGTGTTTGTCCACAACTCATCTGGCTTGTCCCTCAGAGAATTCATTCACTTTCTACAGGTCTACTGTCAGATAAGTAGGTCAGAGACTTTCACTGTTATCAGCTCCAAGATAAAGGAGGTCAGAGTGATACTTGAGGCTTTGTGGCCTGCTCTGAGGAAGAGGGGCTCTAGTCTCTGTGGCCTGTCCTGTGGGGAGATAAGAGAGGGGGAAGGGCAAGGCAAGGTAGAGGTGGCTTCTGTCGGGGTCTTGTCTTCTGAGCTCCCATACGGCCTCCCTTAGACAGTCATAGGTGATCGATTGGGTACGCAGTGCCAGTCGGACCCTGGAAGCACGCGCTGCTCCCTCGACTTTCTGAATTTTCTCTTCTGGGCAATACAAGCTCCTGAATGCAGGTGAGTCTGGAAGGCTTTGGGGACCTCCAGCTTTCTAGCTGCCCAGTGTCTTCCCAAGGACAAGTTCTGGCAGATAAGGACTTGTAGTGGGAAGATGGAAATCCTGTATGCAAAGGGAGGGGATGGTCAGACAGAAAGTGTTTACATTCTTTCAGCTAACAGGGACAACTGTGATTTCTGCAGTCCTGTGGACCGGGGCCTGGATGAAGGTCTCAGAATTCGGGAGTGGTGTCCTTTTCTCACCTGTTAGGTCAGGCATTGGTTGAAGGGTGGCAGGATGGATTTTTGCCTCTGTTTCCTGAGGTTCTATCAGGAAAAATGGCTGGAAAGAGGTTGTGCCCGCTGACAGGACATTAGTCCTGGACAGAAACATAGGGCTGAGCCATGGGAAGGTCTTCACACTTAACTGAGTACTGTTTATATGGGTTCTCTGTCCAAGGACTTCAGCCGCTAGTCAGCAATGTAATTAGGGGCCTGTGAATGTGGCTTAGTGGTGTAAGGCTCGTCCAACATGTGAAAGGCTCTGGATTCAGCCCCCAGATCATGCAGAACAGAAAAGCACAAACAGTAGGCCTGTGGTGGCTGACGGTTGTACTTACACATGTAGAATTCTTGTCATAGAACAGTAGAACAACTCATCATGTGGTATTTACATCGTATTAGATGTGTTACCAAGAAATGATTTTAAACATGTGGAAGGGTTGTGGGTAGGTTAAGTGCATGTGTAGTGCCATTTTGTAGACGGGACTTGAGCATCCACACATGTTGTATCTTGGGTGCAGTTTCCTGGGAGCACTCAGGAAAGATAGTGCCTGGGAATGAGAGTCCCAGGCTGGACTCTGGACTTTACTTGACACAAGATAGCTTAATAGAGACAGTGAGCTATACATTTAGTGAGAGAAGTTCAAGTGGCCTAGGAGGCCTTGTGTGGGAATGAAGACCAAAAGAAGCAGTTAGAATCTCAGTTAATACGTTGAGTTTGACGGAATTGCTAGTTGTGAAAGGGGATTTCAGTTAAATTAGGGTAACAGAGTCTGTGTAGAATCCTCAGCCTTCTATTCTCGATAAGAATATCATTCATTTTGGTTGTGGGGGGTTTGCTTTTTCTGTTGCAGTACCAAAAAGTCAAAGATCAGGAGGCTCTGTTTGGTAGCCTTGGTGAGGGCCTCATGGAAACCACAGTGGGAGGCTGCTCTATAACAGCTTGCTGCCCTGGGGACCAGCCTTAACCCCTTCTGAGGGTGTTAGGTTAGATCTAAGCACTTTCCCTAGGCTCCACTACTTAAAACCCCTGTTGTGCTTAGATATATAGACTTCACCACACTGGGACAACCAAGGACATCCTCCATGATTCACTCTGGAAAACAGGGGAGTCGTGACCTTCTCACTTGCTGTTTTTTAAGTACTTGAATCCAGAATACCAGACAGCATATTTTAGGGTATCATATTTCCTAGTTCTTTTTTGGGGAGGACAGGGTTCTCTATGGACCTGGCAGCAGTCAGGGTGGGTGGGGGTGGCCTGGTGACCCTGCTGCTCAACCTGCAGGGGCATGTTATGGACCGAAGAAAGAAGGCCCTGACTGACTACAAGAAGCTGCGGGCTTTCTTTGCGGAAGAGGAGGAGCACTTCCTGCAGGAGGCTGAGAAGGATGAGGGTGTCTCTGAGGACGACGAGCAGGCTGACCCGGCTGAGCGCTTCCACTCCCTGTTGCAGGCTGTGTCAGAGCTGGAGAAGAAGCACCGCAACTTGGGCCTCAGCATGCTGCTGCAGGTACCCTGGGCAGGGAGGGGTGTGCTCTCCCCATTTTCTCCTAACTTGCTTAGAGAGAACCCCAGCAGGATTCTTCTCCCATCCTCACCTACCCCAAGGACTGGACCCACACCTGAGACCCATACCAGCTCCCTGGGCATTCTTAGCCTGGGCCTATGGTGCAGAAGTAGCAGCAGCCTGTGGGTGAGCGTTCCCCCCTCCCATGCTTGTTTGTTAGCCAGCACTGGGCTTTGCTAATCCCCGTGGTGACTGGTGCCATGCAGCCTTGAAGACACAGGGCTGAGGTTCAGTTGAGGATGTCAGCCACCTGGGTTCTGCGTGTGTGCTCAGGACGGCAGCTGGCTTTCTGCTTCATCTGCCTCACTCTGCATCGCTGTATCCCCCTCCAATTCTGTCTCTGCCTCTCTCCCCACTACAGTGATGGGACTGGCCCCTGGAGCATGAGACAGAAGGGACCGCAGTCCACAGCTGGCCTGCAGCAGCCCTGCCTGCGCCTCTCAGGCCTCCGCTACCTGACGTCAGCTTCCATCCAGGATGGATCCCTATCTCCCATTCTTCAGCACAGACAGCACGTTGGCCCCGGGGTGAAGCGTCACAGGTGCCCTCGCCTTTGGTCGTCCACATAGTTCCATGTCTCAGCAGAGTGATTCATTTTCTTCAGGGCTTGAATACTCCATGCTATACCAGTTCCTACTACAGGCTAGTCCTGGAACTCCTTCCCTGTGTGTCCCAGCCCTGCCTGAACCCTCCTGACAGTTCCAAAGCCCCAGTTCTTGTCTAGCCCAGACTCAGGGCTTGGGGTGTTGGAATGTTGCTATGTTATCAAGGGAACCAAGTCAGGTACTTCCTCCATAGCGCCCAGGATGTGATTGATCCATCAGATGTTCCCTCACAGCAGGCGATCCTGCAGCAAGGTCTACCATGTCATTTAGAGTCAGAAAAGAAGTCTTAGGAGAAGAAGATGCAGGTAGTGTGGCTCCTGAGAAAGGGGAGCATTTTTGACCCTCTGGAAGGTGCCCCCGGGTCTTGCTGCACATATCCTGCTAGCTCTGTCCTCGGCTTCCCTGTATTCCTTTCCTCCAAGTTTGTGCCCCCCCATCCCTGGAATGCTCTTTCCCCACCTCTCATGGAAAGGACCCTCTTTGTGCAGAAGAGGGTCAAGATCGCATCTCTAGGTCTCCAGGCCACCTGGTGCTTCACCTCGCTGTATTTTTGGCTTTTTGTCAGCTCATATTTCCTCAAGTAGGTGAATTTCACAAAAGTCGTGACGTAGCAGTAGTGTGGCATTGTGTGTGTAGATATCTAGTCCAGGAAGCCAGACCCAGAGGAGTGAACAGAAGCAGGTCAGGGCCTCCCGTGTGTGTCGTTTGGGGATGATGGAGACAGTGAATTACCTTTTCTGTCCTTAGAAGGCCCTGGCCCTGGGTGTAATGACTGAATCCAGCTTGACTGCTGGGTGGGCTGGGTTCTCAGTGCTGAATAAAGTGGTTTGCTCCACACTGTCTGCCTCACATCCCTCCTCAGGTGTCTGTGCACACAGCTACTTTCCCCTGCCCTTGGTCAGTCTCCAGAGCTAACTCTGATACTTGGGAGGGCACTGTGGCCATCACACTTGACAGGGTTCTGGTGATGGCTGGCTAGGTGCCCAGGTAGCACATGAGGTTAGAGGATCATGGGCCGTCACATACACAGCCAGGTGGGGGTGCCCAGGGCCTCCCTGCAGCCAGAGAGCTGCTTCTTGTATTCTAGGAAAGAGCAGGAAGGCAAGAACACAGTTGCAGGTGACCATGAGCAACCATAGGTGGCTCTGTGACCCATCTGGGGGACAGAAGTCAGAACTTAGCTCGTACTGTTTTTGAATAGCAGATGTAGGGATACCAGGCAGACTGAGACCAGCTGTCTGCAGCTCACAAACAGGGATAGGTTTGTCCCTCAGACCTCAATATCAGCCCCAGAAAACATGACCTCACATTAGAGTACTTTAGTGGCATTTCTGACCCCTGATGGATATGCTCCAGGGCTCTTTCCTACCCCTGTGACCCAGCAGACTATAGGACTGAGTGTGAAAGCAGTCCTGTGTTGAGAGAGACCCAGCTTTGCGCCTTACTCTGCTTGCTGTTCAGCGGACCCCAGCTCGTTACACAGTTGTCAAGAGCACCCTAAGTGGCTGGTACAAGGACAGACCTCCACAGCCTCCCACTCTGGACCTCAGCTCTTCAGCACAGACCCACACATCCTGGCCTGGATGCTCACTGGAAAAGAAACTGCCTTCCCTGTGTCCCTCTTTCCTGAACTGGGTAGCCTCGGCGTTTCCTAGTGCACCTTTCGGGGAGCTGATTTTCTGCATCATGTTTGGCAGATCCTGTGTCTGCTAGGTTTGCTTCCTGGTTTGTCGATGCTGCTCTTGCATCTCCCTCTCACAGGGGAGGGGTGGGGGATTCCTAATAGGGCTCTCATTCCATTTGTGAGCTCCATCCTGTTCATGCTATGACTTCCCAAAGACCCCACCTTCTTAATCACTCGTAGGGTGGGATTTCAGTGACTTCTGAGGACACCAACCATCCGTATAGCAGGATCCAAAAGGTTGAATCCCAGGGGAAGGGATTCCACTGCCCACCACCCTGCTAAGTGCATGCCAGCTGTCAAGAGTTTGTCAGAGTAGGGCCCAGGGACCCAGCAGTTCTACCCTGGTGTTGAATTCAAACGACTGCCCTCCCAGGTTCTTGGAGTGGTGTACACTCCATGCTCACTACAGCACCACAGGACAGGCACCTGTGGGCCCTTCATTGGAAGGTGGAGTCCATGAGACTTGGAGTGACCTGGACAGGTTCTGCATCAGTGGGCCTTCAGGACTGTATGTAAAGTCTGAAACTGTGGCCAAGTTTAAGCATGCACACCTAACAGTCCATACAGGTGTGTCCAACCTTTTCACACTGTGAAATGACTTCTCTACAAAACTAACTAAATACCATTTTGCATTTTAACCACTGCTTTTGATGCTCATTTTCCTGTAAATAATCAAAAAGTGGGGCTGAAGACAGTTTGATTCCCAAATCAGCAACTGTCAGATCCTACACAACCCATGATCAGAGTACCTTTAACCAGCCTCAGTGTCATGGACACCCAGGGGACAATAGGAATGAAGGTGGCCCATGGCTCCAGCTCCTGAAGGCTCAGCCTCAGCCAGGGCTGTGTGAAACAGCTTGTCCTGACTCAGTCCAGCCTCGGTGAACTCCAAGTGACCATGTAGTCATTTCTACTTGGGTCGGAGGGGTTGCATTCTCCCTGGTGCCTTGACAAATTGGATTTTTCCAAAACTAGTGGCTGTGACTCACTGAACCATTCCTCAGACTCTTAAAAACGTTCACTTCTCTTGATGTTTAGGGAGACATTGCCCGTGCTGTTTCTGGTGTTGCATCACAGGCCCAAGGAAGGATTTGCTTCTCCCCAGGGGTTTGTCTTTGAATTGGGCCCAAGGTCCTCATAAGAGCTTTACCACAGGGCTCAGGGTCTGGCATCTGAGGACTGTGGTGCTAGGGTGCTTGTACCTCCACCTGCTGCCTAGCACCAGGGGAAAGGACAGCTGCCAGGGACATCCCTGAAAGAGCTTCTGCCTACCAGGATTTCTGATATAGCAAGCATACTTGGCAGGGTTATGGAATGAATTTCCCCAGGCACTTTGGAACCCAAGGGAAACCATCACTTCCTTGCTGAAGGAATGTTTTTCTGAGCTGTTAGCTGTCTCTTGGGGAAGGGCAGGTGGGAAAAGTCTGTAGGCATGTTCCGCCTGCTGGGAGTTGGCTGGGAAGCCTTCAAAGACTGGTGGATTCTGTTAGGGTTCAACCCACCAAAGCCACAGGTAACCCCATCACTCCCCCAACCCCCCAGCCAGTACAAAGCTCTTTTCCCCATATTATGTTGGAAGCTATGCAATTAGGAGTTCTAGGTAGAATTCCTAGTTCTTTGAAAAGGCTATGGCCAGATGAAGTCCATCACAACTGACCACACATTCTTAACTGTCATTGATACTCTGTCCTGGAGTTGCCAAGTGACTTCATATCCAGAGTCTCCCAAGGCACTGCAAGTGCTGCTCCACTAGAGGATCGAAGTCTGAGGGGCAGAGGATGGAGTAACAGCTGAATCCAGACAAGCTAGAACAGGGTGCTGGTTTGCTTTGTGGCTAAGGACAAATGGAGTGGCTGCCCACACATGAGTTCACAGTGAAATTCCTGGTGCACTGAAGAGGGAAGCTCCCCCATAATGCTTAGCAGGGAGGAACGAGAACCACTTTTGATTCTTGGACATGGTTCGAATCTGAGTTTGTACCTGAGAAGGGAGTGTCCCACTCCCCCGCCTCATTAGGTCAGGAATGAGACCCACCTCTTGCACCTCAGAGGTAACCCAGTCATTAACATGCGAGTGTAATCTACCTCCATGGACAGAGCTTCACTTTCTAAATCAATGAAGCCAGAGGAAAACTCACCTAGACTAAGTGTGTACAGACATTTTTCTTGTCATTATACTCCAAGTGATACAGTATAGAAATGATTCATATAGCATCATCATGATTAATGTCACCTAGAGACAACCTGACAGATCCAGGATTCAAATATCACACAATTTTATACCAGCCCCCGAGGAATGTGCAACTTCAAAGCAATACATCCTCAGTGTTTCCCAGTGATGTGTGGGCACTGGAGGTGTCTGGATGTATCTAGGAATATCAAGAAAGTTCAGTGAAGAATAAACAGAACTGAGGGCACAGGAAGGGGAAGGACAGGGTGTGCCAGGAACCAGGCTCAGCATGGCTGCGTCTCCAAATTCGCCTTGGGGGCCAGGTGCAGTGGCTCCCTTGCAGAATCCCAGCATGCAAAAGGATCACAAGTTCCGAGCTGTCTAGCAAGGCTCTGTCACAGACACACACCAGAGTTCTTCAGTATTTGCTGCATAAGTACTAACCCACGGGAACCCCACTCTCCAGGTACCAGGGGAACCTCACTTTAGCTGAGTCTCTTCTGGGACTTTAAATCTGGGTCACACTCATTCCTAGAGCCCCAAAGGCCACACAACGCATTGACTTGTCATCCAGGCCAGGCAATGTGGCTTCTCCACAACACCATTTCCTCCTGGTTTGTCATGAGCTTCAGTGTCTCTGAGCACCACTCCTCACGAGTGGTGCTTCTCTGTCAGGCTGAGTGCTCCACGGTCAGAGGAACATCTAGTCTCAGGGTCAGAGAGAGTATAGAGCTATTTCAGAAGAGGGAAAACTCACCCAAGTCTCCTCTGCCACGTGCTGCAGCTGACCTGGCTCCTTGCCTGCTGGCATTTGGAGCCACGTCTTTTGCCCGGGTGGGTCAATGATACCCGGCTTGGGGCCACGGTCGACCCACACCTCTGACTGGAGAAAGCTGTTTTGAAGGGGAACAGCCCAGGCTGTCGTCTCAACGTTCATACCTGGGGAACACAGCGTCTAAGGATTTTTCTTCCTTGACAAATAGTGATTTGCCAGCCTTAATGATGTCACTTTACTGATTATTGTAATTAAAATCATCAGCCTCTAGGAGTGGGAGGTGGGAGTTCAAAGTTATCCTCAGCTATAAAGTGAATTTGAGGTCAACCTGGGCTACATGAGACTTAAGGCAATACACTCATACACATAAAACAAAAATAATAAATTTAAAATAAAATGGGTAATTACTAAAATATGGGATAAATGGTGTTCACTCCTATTTTTCCCTGTCAAAGATGGAACTGGACAGTGTAAGGACAAGTCTTAACCAGCTACACTATTAATAGGGACAGAGTTTCAGGAGACCTGTGCTTAGATGTGCACAGAGGTCAGTCGACATTTTAAAGGGAGAATGCGAGGCCAAGGAGATAGTTCAGCTGATAGAAGTGCTTGCTGTGATGCCTGACAACTCAAGTTCAGTCCCGGGACTCAGGTGGTAGAAAGAGAGAACCAACTCTCACAAGTGGTCCTCTGAACTTCACTTGTATGCCGTGTACATGGGCACATGGATAACACACTCACACATGCAATACAATATACATATATATACACACTATATATGTATATATACACAATACAATATGTATACTTATACACACTATATATATGCACATGCACACACATAATTAAGGGAGAACAGGAGCATGAGGGGGAGGGGGCTGGACTCCATAGCAACAGGATAGTGGAACATTATAAAAAGCAGAAGGTCCAGCTGGGGCCCCCTGGGCTTGATCATCAGCATTTACAGATGTCATGCTTCTACCTTCCCATGAGGCCTGGGAGACCTGGCCACAGTGGTTAATGTCCCAGCTGAACTGAGCAAAGGGATACGGGGGCAGGGGGGGAGCACTGCTGCTGGATGCCTCTGTGACAGTACTTACTGAACAAATTATCAGAATAGGCCGAGTAAAGAAGATCCCTGCTCACCAGTGTAGCTGGCACCCAATCTGCTGAGCACTCCCAGTGGAGCAAGGGGCAGCAGAAGAGAGAATGTTTTGTCTTTCTGGGCTGGACATTCATCTTCTGCCCTGGACCAGAGCACCAGTTCTCAGGCTTTTGGACTCCAGGATGCACCTGAGCAGACATCCCAATTCCTAGGTCTTTCTGGTTCTGAAGCTTGCATGGCAGGAGGCTCGACCTGTTGGAGACCAAGTAGTGA
The DNA here is from genome assembly GCA_035773235.1 of Eospalax fontanierii. Taxonomy (NCBI): domain Eukaryota; kingdom Metazoa; phylum Chordata; class Mammalia; order Rodentia; family Spalacidae; genus Eospalax; species Eospalax fontanierii. Next base: position 841,108 of record CM069546.1, read on the forward strand.
CCTCTGTCTTGCCCTTCTGCACATGTAACATCTTGTAACTCAGTACAAAACATCCTGACACCTGTTGACACCAATTATGTTAGGCTGGAGTCTCTTAAGTGCCTCTTATTGTCTAGCAAACAAGCCCCACTACCTGTAGCTGCCTTGGGCTACACATGCCCTTGGCTCCTGGTTCTTCCTGTGATTTGTATCCTAGCAACCTTAGTCCATGCCCCACTTAGCCCCTGCCTCATTTCCTGTCTTCTTCCTGATATTCATAACCTTATGATGGGCCTTTGTCTCTGTTAATCACCACATTCCTGTATGGGTGCCTGACTCCCCAAAATTATAAATACCCCCTAAAAGAATAAAGATTTGCCGATTTGATCAGGAGATTGTCTTGTCGGCCCTCCGTGCTCCCTCTTGTCTCTTTCACCCCAGGTTTCTGAGGACTCGTGTTCTACTGAGGCCAGCGGGCCGGGGCATGGACCCCTCAACCTTGGCAACTGTTGGAATCAATTCCCCCACAAAATACCCTGGTATGTATTTTTGTCTCTGACCAATCCAGAGGCCCTATCTCAAGTTCAGTCACATGCCAAGTCCAGCAGGACTCCTTGAATGGCAGTCTTTATGACAATACTAGGCATTACCATGAGGTCAGTTGGTAAGAACGCAAGGCCCAGTACTAAGCCTACTGGCACTTAGGAGGATGAGGTAGGAGAATCCTAATTCCAGGCCAGCCTGGATTAGCCTGTCTCCAAACAAACAACAAAGTTTACATCTGCCTCCCTTGCTCAGCGGGTGTGTCAGTTACTCCTCTGTTGCTATGATGAAACACCATGACCAGCAGCTTGAGGAAGAGTTTGTTTTGGTGTACAGTTCCAGAGGGAGTGTTCATAACAGCAGAGGAGGCATGGCAGCAGGAAGATGAGAGATCCCATCTTCAACCACACATAGGAAGCAGAGAGGGAGAATTGAAAGTAGGCAAGGCTCTACATTCTCAAAGTCAGCCCCCAGTGACTTACTTCCTCCAGTATGGCTTCTGGTCCAAAAAGTTCTGCAACCTCCCCAAACACCACCACCCACTGAGACCAAGTATTCAAATACACGAGCCTCTGGGGGCAGCCCTTATTCAAACCACCATAGCTGGTATCTAGGAATTCGCAGGAGAGGAGCAAGGAGATAGATGCTTTTGAGTGGATGGTGGGAAGGCGATGGCTTAGGGTTCATCGGGGTGATTACTGGGTACATCTCCCAAATGGGGATGAGAATCAAAGTAAAAGAAAAGCTGTACGAAGTAGGTTGATAGCTGGCTAGGATGGAGTCACAGACAGAAATCAAATTCCAACGGATTTGAGGGAAATCTTAGGGAGAGGGCCCAGTAATGTGAGTTAAGTGATGGAGAGATGGCTCAGTGGTAAAGAGCACTGCTCTTACAGAGGACCTGGCTTCAATTCTCAGCATCCACAACTGTCTGTAACTCCAGTTCCAGGGAATCCAGCACCTTCTTCTGACCTCCTCAGGACACACATGCACCTACCTACATGCAGGTAATACACTCATACACATAAAATAAAAGTAATAATATACATAACAAAAATTGAGTTAGGAACCTTTTTTTTTCCTCAGAGTTTTCCAAACAGCTAGTCAGTTACTCATATAAACTCAGAGAAATGACACCCATGTAAGCTCAAACCAAACAAAATCTTAGCATTGATGTGAAGAAATGGGTAAGAAACCCCAACCCAACCTGAGGAAACTATGGCAACTGATGGCTGCTGGGAGGGACAGAGACAGTCTCTTTCAAGGACAGGACTTTTAGTAGGTTAACCTGGCCCCAGTGGGTGGACCTACACTGAAGGACATTTGGGGATACAAATTAGACTCTGTAGGCATATGTGTGTGTGTGTGTGTGTGTGTGTGTGTGTGTGTGTGTGTGTACATTAAATTAAGCGGGTGGCAATAAGGGAGGGCTGGATGGGGAGAGTCTGTAAATACCATCAAATTATATGTATGAAAATTGCAAAAATTCAATTAAAAAAAAGGAATATTTTTCTTTATAAGTTTCCCAGCTACATGTATTCTGTTAGGACAGTAGGAAATGAACTAACACAGAAGTCAAACACACAAAATGACATCACTGTATAATCCCATTTATTTTAAATTCCAGAACAAGTAAAAAAAGATCATTATATAAAAATGTCAAACAGAAGATAACCTGGGAGTTATCCACCCAGTGGTATATCAGTGCACCTGAATTTAACTTACTTCAAATTAAGACCAAAAGTGGGGGATGAGAATGGAAGCAAAAGAAAAGCTGGGCAAGGTGGGTTGGTAGCTGGCTGGGATGGAGTCACAGACAGAAATCAAATCCCAACAGATCTGAGGGAACTCTTAGGAAGAGAGTATCCATTCTCCTGATGGTGTTAGACAGTGGCATACACTGACCAACATTCACCAAACTGTACTCTAAAACTAGCAAATCTGGGGCTGGAGAGAAGCTCGGCGGTTAAGAGTTGCTATTTTTATCACGAGGACTAGAGTTCAGTTCCCAGAACCTACATCAGGCCATATGCTGACAGAGCCAGTATTTGCCGTGATGCTTCTACCAGCCAAGGATGGCTGCCCACCACCGGATACTGGGGTTGGGGAGGACTGTGGAGCGGCTTCTCCTTCAGAACCTCCAGGAGGAGCCACTCCACCGGCCCTTCATTTCGGGGTTCTGGTCTCTACAACTGGGGAAGATAAATCTTCGTAGATTTTAGGCCAAAACATTTAACCTTAAGCTCCAGTCTCCTGGGGTGGGGGCTGGACCCCATGCACTCACACCAACTGATCTCTGTTAGACCTCGCAACAAGTATGAAGAAGGAGTGTGGCCCTGTGCTCCTCTTGGGACCCCAGCCTCATATCCCTTGACCGATGGCATTTTCCCAGCCTCCCGAGGAACACAGGGCCACACTCCTTCTTGATACCTGTTGTCCCCAACTCCCTAGGGTTTCCTCTTCTCTCCCCTTCATCCTCAGTCATGGGGGTGGAAGTGTCCCTGGTGCTGAAGCCAGTGCCACAGTCTGTGTCTTCAGTGCCCATTAACACTCACTTCTAGTCTGTTCTGTCAACCGCTAATGTGGTCTCTGTCCTCCTGGAACCCTGACCAGCGCCAAGGGCAGGCCTAGGAATCATGGGATCTTTGTTTTGGCCTCTCTGTGGCTTGAACTAGCCTATCTTAGAAAGTGAGAGAGACAGATTCAAGGTAGATCAGAGACTGCAGGAGGAGGAGGAAGAGGAGGAAGGGACAGGTTGGATGGATGATCAATTAAGAGCATTTGTGGCTCTTTTAGAGGATCAGGAGTTCAGTTCCCAGCACCCACATCGTGGCTCACAACTGCCTGGAACTTTAGCTCCAGTGTCTCTGATGTCCTGTTCTGGCCTCAACAGGCACTGCACTCGTATGTACACACACACACACACACACACACATAGAAACACACACATAATTTTTAAAATCTTTAAAATAAATAAAAAGAAGGGGGGGTGAAAAGAGGGAGCAGATGTGAGAAGAGAGAGAAGAGGAGAGGGGAGACGGCGCAGGAAGGCGGGTGGGACGGTCATCCATGTACCCACATGTCCATATTTTACATAGCCTTCTAGGCACATGTCTAAAAGTAACCCCTGGTGTGCTTAGTTAGGATTGTGTGGTTTACTCACCAAGTGATGCCCTGACAAATCTCAGAGTGGGGACTCAGCAGAAAATCCCTTTCCGAGTCCTGGAGACTACAAATCTGAGACCAAGGTGTGGCTGGGTTAGTTCCTCCTGAGGCCAGTCTCCTTCGCGGGGAGATGGTACCTTTCAGAGTCCCCACCCGTCTCTCTGTCTGTGTGTCTCCTGGTGACCCCTCTGATAAAAACACTGGACTTACAGGGTTAAGGTCCACCCCATGACTTCCTTTCACCTCAGTCTCCTCTTTAAAGGCCCTGTCTCCAAACTGCACTCCCTTCAGAAATCCTGGGGGTCAGAGTCCCGCACGGGAATTTGGCGAAAGAGGTACATTCAGCCCCTGGCATCTTGCCATGCTTTCACGGAGGAACACAGTAAACAGCACCTGAGTCAGGCATGTGGAGAAGGCAGATGCTGCTCTCTCCTTCTCAGAGTCCCAGGAGCCCCTGGGGCAGTTCAGGGATCTCCAGAGGATCCTGTGTCTTCCTGGGTCTCTCTGACCACTGAGCAGATGGTCAAGGGGTTGGGGTCATGGGTCCAGAGGCAGAAGAATGGCTGCAAGGGACCAGAAAGAGACAATCCAGAGAATGTGTAGACCAGAGAGCCGTCAGTCGCATTATGGAAGGAGATCTCCCCAGCCTCACAGTCTAGGAAGATGCCCACCCGCTGGAGGGGCTGGAGAGTAGAGAGGCGAGTCCTGGGGTAGGAGAGAGCCCGGAGTTTCTTCTTGTAAAACTCCATTGCCCAAAGGCCATGCTGCGGAGACTTGGGGATCCTTCCCTCCCGCCCCAAACTCTCCAGACACACACCCAGAATCCAGGCCCTCCTGTTCCCCACCTCCACTTCCCAGTAATGTTTCCCCGCCCAGAACCGCTCTTGGGCCAGGACACAGGGGTCCTGATCAAATCTCCTGGAGCTGGGAGGCAAGTCCCGGTCGAAGAGCAGCCGTTTTACACTTTTCTGATCCTCAGACACCAAGAGTTTGGGGCTCGCAGTATGGGGGTCCAGGGACAGGTTCACTGTGGAGAGAAAAGAAGGTCAGGTTCTGGAGCTTGTAACCTCCTGTTCCTGCATGATCAGGATCTAGGGTTTGTTCCTGCATAAAGATATCTCCTCCATCTCTAAGAATTCCTTTACTGGTGCCATTTGAACAGCTTGTCCTCAAGCAGGGAGCTAAGCCAGGTGGGGATCTCTGAATCATGATTGAAGGATTCTTAGAGAGGAGTTAGCATAGCCATATGCACGGCATGGCCTAGGTCAGTTCCCAGGGTGCTGAGCTCAGTTTAGAGGCTATGGCTCTGTGTGTGAGAGACAGAGATGGTGAGGGGTGTGACTGAGGCAGACAGAGAAAGAGACCAAGAGACTGACACATAGAGAGAGAGAGAGACCAAGAGAGACAGAAACAAAGAGAGACAGAGGGAGACTGAGGCAGACAGATGGGGGGGCAGAAAGACAGAGAAACTGAGAAAGCCTGAGAGACAGAGAGACTTAGGGATTCAGCAGGAGGCAGAGACTGACACAGAAAAAGAAACGACTAGAGATAGACAATGAGAGATAGTAAACCCTTCTGCCACCAGAGGGCTGTGGACGCTCCGGGAGGGGCTGGCCTCTGATTCCCTTGGGTTGGCTTATCATGCCCAGCAGACTTGGGGTTCACACTCAAACCCCACAGCCAGCACTTCAGATGGGCTTTCTGGGGTTAGGGTGGTTTGCATGTGTGTTGGAAGCTCGGTCCTCACTACTCACTGTGAGCATGTTGGAGGTGGGGGAACTTCTAAAAGGAGGAATACATCGTAATGAGTTCCTGGGATCGTCCTGGGGACCCTGGTCAGTTCCCGTGAAAGCGAGTTGTTGTGAAGAACGAGCCTGACCCGGAATCCTTGGCTTTTCCTGTCTTGCCATCCATTATGATGTTACATATCCAAGGAGCCCCGAGAGAAGTCACACATAGGCCACCTGATCTTAGATGTGTTACTTACCAAAATGTAAGCTAAGTAAACCTTCTTCCTTTGTACATCACCCAACCTCAGTGACATTGTTATGGTAACAGAAAAAGGACCAGCTTAGACTTCAATCTCCTGTCTGTCTAGTTTCCAGAGGGAGGCTGGGCAGCTTGCCCAAAATTACCTAGTGAAGAATAACCTATGTTATGTAAGAATCTCTCAGTGATGAAAGGCATCCATGGGGTGCCCCGTAGGTGGGAAATTCCAGAACCGGAAATTCCCTCTAGCCATTATATTCTTGCCCTCTTGGTAGAAACACAGGCCAAGCCTCAGCTCAGAGTACAGCGTCCCCATCCCCAGTGAGGGCCAGGGCCCACTCACCATGGAAATGCTCCGCCTGGGCTGCACCAGCCTGCTCGCACTGTCCGCTTTCTCCTCGCTCTGCCTCTCCTTCTGGGCTTGACTTATGCTCTTCCCTCTGACGTTTTCCGAAGACACAGGCAATCACAGCAGTTACAAGCGCCAGTGAGATGAGTATCAAAGACAGAGCTGGACCCCTTTCCGTAGACAGAGACCTTCTGGACAGGGGGGCTAAGGGAATTCCAGGCGTCAAGATAACAGGAGAGACCGTCTTTGTTCTTAGCACACACATACTACAGGATCCCAAAGACAAGGGATACAGTGTTTACAGACCATTCTGAAAGGGTTCGGAAAAACTAAATGTCTTCCTATACACAAGGCTACAGCCTGTGTGTTTGTGTCTGGAAACTGACATTGAAATTCAAACGTAGATGCAGATTCAGGAGATGGGCTATGGGTGGCTGGGAATGTAGAGCCTCATGAGTGGTATTAGTGTCCTTCTCCAAAGTACCACAGGGGGTTCCCTGCAGTGCTCTGACCTTGCCAACAGGGCAAGAAAATACGTGTCTATGGTTCACAAGCCAGTCAGGACGAGATATGCGCTGGGTAGTGAGAAGGGACTTGAGAAAGCGGAGGACAGACATGAGCAGGATACGGATATTAGAGATGCTCTTTGTAGATAAACATAGAAGTACTTTAAAGTGGAGCAGAACGTGGTGAATCTGGGTAGAGGGTGCATAAACCTTCCTATTATTTTTACAAATTATCTGTAAATTTAGCATCATTTAGAAAGACTTTTGTCAGGCTTGATGGTACATGCCTGTAATCTTTGCACTCTGGAGGCAGAGGTAGGAAAATCAATACAAGTTTAAGACTAGTTTGGTCTACCTAGTATGTTCCAGGTTAGCCAGGGTTGCACAGTGAAACCCTCTTTTAAAAACCTAATTAAAAAGGGCTGGAGAGATGGCTCAGTGGTTAAGAGCACTGACTGCTCTTGCAGAGGACCCAGGTTTGATTCCTAGCATCCATATGACATGTAACACCTGTCCTTAACTCCAGTTCCAGAGGATCCAACACCTTCTTCTGACCTCCTTGGGCACTGCACGACACAGGTGCACTTTAGGCACATGCAGGCAATGCACTCATACACATTTTAAAAAGCCAATTAAAAAAGTAAATAAAAGTTTTAGTGAAGAGTTAAACATGCCTTTTAGTAGATAAATGGGCAATTAACTTGTGGTTCATCCAGACAGTGGGACATTACTCAACCCTCAAAAGAAATAATTATCAAAAAAAGGAAAATCATGGAAGGACCTTATTCATAATGTATTATTATTCACAATAATACATATTATGAAATGAAAGAGCCGGTCTGAAAAGACCACATGTGGTGTGAGTTCAGTGATACCACGTCAGGGAAAGGCAGACTATGGACAGAAGAAAAAGGCCGGTGGTCTCGGGCGGTAGGGGGAAGTCAGGGTGACCTGTGGGGCTCTGAGACTCCTGAGAAGAGGTGCGGTGATGTGGCAGAGGGAGATCATTCTGTACCCACGCGCCCAGTGTGTCCCTCACCACCAGGAAGCCCCAGCACACGTGCTGACCCTGGCTGGTCACTGCTGGTTCATCGTCTGTGATGTCCCCCCTCTGGATTTTCATACCAGGAGAGTTATGCCTGAGCACATAGAGAATCTGTATACTTTCTGATCAAATCTGTTGTGAATTAAAACTCTAAAATATGAGGTTGATTAAAAAAGAAAACAAAAGTCAGTGCTGGGGTATGCCTCTCTTGCTTCCCTGGGGGTTCTCCTTAGCCTCCATCTCTTGCTGTATCTCAGAAACAACCCCAGACTATGTGTCTCCCTGTTGCCTTCCTGGCCTGGCTGCAGATGGGGTTCACCTGACCATCCCCTCTGGCCCTGAGTCTCACAGCTGTCTCCTAATGTCCCTTTACCCAGTGCTTTGTGGCTTTGACAGGTACTTACGAGGCAGATGGCTCTTAGCTGCCTTCCTCTCTGGGAGGAGGGGGTTGGAGATGGCGCAAGTCAGACCCTCCACAGCCCCATCCTGGGGGGCCACAGTGGAAACCACAGCCAAGAGACCAGTGGTGGCTGATGTTGAGAAGTGGGTCACAGCAGGCACCTTGTGTCCTCTGAGATCCTGCCACTCCACCTTGGGCTCTGGGAACCAGCCGGCTGAGGTGCATTCTGCCTGGATGCCTTTGTCCTGGGTCTCAGTCACTCGGATTCTGGGAGCTGAGCCCAGCCCTGAAGAAAGAGACATCAGCTCAGATCCCACAGCCACAGATGACTCCATTCAGAGAAAAACAGCTTGCAGGTGTTGTTCTGGTAACTCTCCACCGACTACCTATCTGTGTAAATTCCTAATACAGCACCTTATTCCCTAATTAAACAACAAAACAAATCAGAAAAGGTTTAGGGAGCATAACTGAGCCCCTCACCAAGTGTGGGGAACAGGATGGGACCGGGCATCCGACTACAAAAAGCAAATTCTGCTCATCAGGAAAACTTCTCCGTCTCGCTTGCTGTCCCCTCTCCAGCTGTCTCCTCATCCCCTCCTTCTCCGCCTCTTCCTGTCTCTTTTCTGTACATCACTGCCTCTGTTTCTTCTTGTCTCTTCCTGTCTCTTTTCTGTGTCACTGCCTCTGTTTCTTGTTTCTCTGTTTCTGCCTCTCTTTCTCTCGCTTTATTACTCATTCTTGCTCGTTCTGTCTCCTGGTCTGTCTCTCCATTTCCCCCTCTGTCTATCCATTTCCCCAACTCGGTTTCTATGTCTCGCTCCCCCCACCCCCTGCTGCCCTCTTTTTCTAGTGTAATAAACGGAAGACAGATGAGAAAGGCAGCTGTCAATAACTATTTAGAACTTCTTTCCGACCGGGACCACACCATGTGCAGAGCTCATGGGAAATGGGTTTGCCTAGAAGCAGGTGTCACAGAAGTGTCTCTGGCTTTAGAGCTCAGGATCCTGGAGACTCACAGTAGAACTGTGGCTGATGCTGAGAGAGCTCCTGGTAGACCAGATGGCCCACAGCCAGCCTCACCTGCCACCTTCAGCCACAGGGTGGCCTGGCTGCACGATGTGTGCTCCCTGAAGACACAGTGATACGTCCCGTTATCAAACAGGGTGACATTGTGTATCCTCACAGCAGCCTCGCCCCTGGCCACATGACTGGTGATGAACACTGTCCTTCCCTGGTATTCCTCCATCTGCTCTTCCCATACATCCTCCCCATTTCTGTACACGTGCACAGCTGGGGAGGGCTGATCCCTGTACCACCTCAGCTCCATGTTCTCGGCGCTGATGTTGGGTGACAGTTTGCATGGCAACTCTTTGTCTTGGCCCAGTAGAGCCAGAAGTGGTTCAGAAGGTCCAAGGACTTGGAAGTCAGCTTTCCCTTAGAAGCACAGATGGAAGAGCTGGGTTAGGTCACATGCAAGGGGGAAGGCTCCCTGTGGGACCCAACCTCCTCTTTATGGTTCCCTAAGCTATAGTCAGAGGCTCAGCTTGATCATGGGCATCTTTTTCCTCACTCCAGGGTACCCCTTGGTCTGAGAATGGGGCTCTCCTACCGTTCCCAGCAGGCAGGAACTGCAGGAAGATGAAGATGACCAAACAGCTTGGCAGAGACATTTCTACAGTGTGGCCTTGATATTCCTGTTGGGGACAAAGATGTGGGACTGGACACACCTCAGATGCAGTGGAGAGAAGCCATGCAGGAGTCCAGGAATCTGATGGGAAAGGAAAAATTGCTTTGGGAGAGAAAGCCATATTCAATCACATACCACATGAGTTCTTAATCCTAGAAACAGGGCCGTTCCTCCACAGAGTCCATCGATAGAATTCCACACACAGCCCTTGGTGTGAGTGGGCTGTATTTTACCATCTGCTCTTCTGTGGATTTTTAACCAAGCTCCAGAGAAGGCAGGCATAAAAAAAGATGGGTACTGAGGGAACTCGGTTATGATTAAGTAAATCTGGAGTCAGAACCCCAGTAGAGGATTCCTGTTATGTCCCCCACTTTCCCACTATCCAGGGAGAACTTCTGCAGTTGAGAATACATGACATAGCCTCCTCCTTGAGAAGGATGGGCACCGAGAAGCTCAGTAGTTTACAGTAATTAGCATAAACTCTGGAGAGCTAGGTTTTGAGAACAGGGCTACCGGCCCATGTGAGTCAACAGTCAATAGTTTGACTCTTGTCTGTTTTGGTTCTTTCTAGGGGCAGCATGGGATCCCCTTGCCCCTCAGGCCTGGGAGAGAATCAAAACAGAAGCATCAAGAAGTTGTACATTTATAGAAGTACTCACCTGTCTCTGAGCTCTGCTGCCTGAGTCCCAGGTAAGTGCTGATGATTAACAAAATAGAAAACCCCAGAAGGCACAATCCAGGTGAGCTAGGCCATCTTCCATCTTCTGGTGGTCATATGAGACAGGTGTCTAGAAACACCGAATGGCCAAGCTCGCCAGCTCCTGTTGAGTCCCACTACTGCTGGGACTCAAAAAAACAAAAAACAAAAAAACAAAAAAAACTCACCTTTTGGACAGTTGCAAAAGGAAAAAAAAAATGTCCTAAAGGGCACCAGCCAAATGAGTCCAGGAGATAAAGAAACTGCTAGCAAGAGATAAGGGAGGCGGAGGGAGGGGAGGTGACCTGTGGGGTGGTGGCAGGGGTGGCAGGGCCAGTGTGTGTGTGTGTGTGTGTGTGGTGGTGGCCTGGGCCAGTCTGGGGAGATTAGAAGCCCAAGGAGAGGACAGACTGTCAGCGCTGGGATCCCAGCCAGATGCAGGGTCTGGGGAACTCAAAGTTCTCTGGTAACTGGGACATTCATACCCACCAAGCCCAGTCCACTTCCTTTGGGGAAACTGATGATTACAGTAAAATCGGCTCGACTCTGGCATTGGCTATCGGTGCTCCTGTTTAGAAATCCAAGCCAACCCCTTCCTCGGCTCTTCCCTGCCCCTCTTCACTACAGGGTCCTGGAAATCCATTCTTCCCGGAAGTCTTCCTTGAACCACTCTTACAGCCATTACTTGATTTTCATGCATCTGAGTGAGGTCCTGGGCCAGGATATGTTCCCTCCTGTCTGCCCTTCTTATCATCTCAAAATTTGGGAGGGTTCTTGAAGGCTTTGGGTGGAAAAAGAGCTCACCAGGAAGGGCCACAGGGTTTTCTGGAGGGTGGAGTACTCAGTTTAATTCAGCAGATGGTGCAGGACTCCTAGGTGCTCCTCACCCAGGGCTGCTGAGAAGATCTAGCCCCAAGTCTTCTGCCTGTCTCCTCAGGGGAGTGTCCTCTAGTAAACAAGTTGTTTTATATGCAAACATGAGTGTAGCACCAGTCCTTTTACGTTATCCTGTGAGTCGTGTTAGCTAGGCAACCATACTTCTGAAATTCACTTGTTTTTGTGAGTCGAAACAAGGACTTATGTTTTACCATAAGCTGTGTAGCCAAGATGAAAGCAGTACAAAGGTCCTTCAAAAAAATAAAAGAAAACAGAACCACCCCCACATGAAAAGCTTTCTCACTGCTGGGTATATTGTCAGAAGAAATTCTGTCGGACTGCCAAAGATACACATACATTCTGTGTTTACTGGAGCCCTATTTGTGATAGTCAAGAAATGGAATCAACCTGTTTCATCAATGGATGAAGGAATAGACAGTGGAATACTACTTAGCCATAGAAAAGAATGAATCATTTGCAGCAATATGGCTGAAACTGGCAATCATTATGTTAAATGAAATATGCCAGGCACAGAAATCAAGTACAGTCCCATCCCAGTCCCATGTAGAAACTGAAAAAGTAGTTGATGTCACAGAAGTTGCAAGTAGAGTGGTGTGAGCAGTTTGGGGACTGGAGGGAAGAAGTTTGATCGATGGGTGCTAAGCTACAGTTAGATAGTGGCAAGAAGCTCTGGCTGCTAACGTGGCCCATCTGTATCGATTCCAGACAACAATGTACTGTCAACCTCAAAAAGCTTTTAGAAAGGATGCTGGATGTTTTCACCATAAAGATATGACAGGGGCTGGAGAGATGGCTCCGTGGTTGACAGCACTTCCTGCTTGATTCCTAGTACCCTCATCAGGAGCTATAACTGCATACACATGTACACATAGTAGGCCTTTGGAGGACTAAGAGGTGACTAAGCCTCTACATGAATCTTTCAAAGAAAATAATAATCAGGTTCCACTTTCTTGGGAACAAGAACAACAGAAGGCTTTTTAATAAACTAAAAACATCTTTGATGAAGGTTCCATCTTTAGGGTTTCCACAGCCTGTTAGGGCTTTTGAGTTGAGTGTTACTGGATGCCAGGGGTTAGCCTGAAAGTTCTCATACAAGCCTTGGGTCAGATACATCAACCTGAGGGATATTCATCAAAACAACTTGAGTTAGTAATCCAATGGTCTCCAGGATGGAGGGCGAATTAGAATAATACGTACCTGCCTCTGATGTCTTAATAGAAGAATCCCTTAAATTCACTCTGGGCTGTTTGTTTAAATTCACAGCAAATGACCCTTCCCACTGTAGAGTTCACAGGTTCCCATTGGTTTGGAGATGACCACACTTTAAGTTATCAATTCTTACTATTGACACCCCAACATATGGCTTACTTTGCTCAGAGGATGGTTCTGAGGAGTTCATTCACAATTACCTAGATGTTATTGTAAGATGTGACTGAAAGAAAACCCCCAACAATTTCAGGACTCAGGAAGACTGACAGAAACCTGGGACCAGAATTTACAAACATGCATGAGAAGAGGCCGACTTTTACAACTTCTCCCCATGAATCCAGAATTCACAAACAGCTGTAAAAAATTGATTCCTTCCTGGCCAAAAAGTTTACCCTTAAACATCAATCAGATGTCATGGGAACCCCCTCCCCATAAAAAGCCCTACTGACCAGCTGGCCATGGGCTAATATTTTCTCCACTCCCAGGAGAAAGCTAGTCCCAGCTGGTCTTCTCTCTTTCCCGACTGGGGAAGCCAGTTCTGTGTCCTTAATAAACCAGTCCTGTTAACTTCCAGTGCTCTGGTCCATCTCTGTTACATCTTGTAAACCAAAAAAACCCCTTACAGTTATCAATGTAATAATCGTTAACTCTAGCAGATGAGACCTAAGCGATGAGCTTCTTGATAGTTCATATGTAAATTGTTCACTCTTGGAAGTTCTTATGTGAAAAACAGAGAACAAGACAGTTATATACTTGTTTCCCTTACAGATACCACAGAAACACGGTCTTTGCCTCCTGGACCTTCATCACAGTTGACTGAATTAAGAGCCTTAACCCTGCTTCAAAGTGTAGCTAGAACACAGAGGAATTATAAACACTGACTTTAAATGTGGAATATAAGTTACCTGAATGCTAAAAGTGATCCTAGGAAGCGTGGGCCCCAGATCCTAAGTACCAGAGGAAATGCATTTGCTAGTTAAGAAAGCACTGGTCCATCACATGGGATGTCAAACAGGAACCCAGAAAGCTCTAGGAGAACAATAAACAGATACAGGGGCCAAAGGGCACCTGAATCTCCGAGGCCAGGCTGCCGTGATTCCCTCAGTAGGCTCTCATCTTCCTTCTCCAACTTATGCTCCAAAAGAAATTACCTACTGTAAGAATGCAACACTAGAATCCAGCCTCTGCTCAGGTCTCCTCTTGCAGATGCTGACTGGCATCATACTAGGTACTGGGATCTCGTCTGTGAGCCCCAACTAGCAGACTTGCTTGTAAAGAGATATTATCCTTTCTGGGTGTGGTTGGGTTCCTCAGAACCTGGATCCCCAATTTTGCATTATTAGCTAAACCCCTCCATGAGGCAGCTAAGGGAACACGTTTAGAACCTATAGACCCACAGGGTTTCTAAGAATACTAAAGGCTCTTCTTCAGCCTTTCTAAGAATACTAAAGGCTCTCCTTGAGGCCCCTGGCACTCCCTAATCTCAGTCAACCCTTCATCCTCTATACTACAGAAAATAAAGGCATAGCCTTGGGGGTCCTGGGAGGGATGAAGGGCCCCACCTTTGCCCCTGTAGCTTATCTGTCCAAACAACTAGAGACTACAGTAAAGGGATGGCAACCCTGTCTCCGGGCCCTAGCAGCGTCGGCCTTCATGGCCCAGGAGGCTCCAAAGCTGACACTAGGACAGGCAATTAGTGTCCTCTCCTCCCATCGCCTCAAGGACCTCCTCGCCCATTCCGGTCTCTCCACACTTGCTCCCTCTAAGTTACAACTTTTCCACATCACTTTCCTTGAAAATCCCACACTCATTCTTGACTCTTGTCCACCCCTTAACCCAGCCACTCTCCTTCCTCTGCTGACCCAGCTCACACACTCACGCTTGGAGCCTCTCCAAGAACTCCAGTACCAGGACCCTTTAATCTCTCCTGATCCACTATGAGATCCAGAGGTTACCTGGTTTGTTGGCGGAAACTCTTTCTCCACCCCGGAAGGGGGCGTGTGGATCCTGTAGGGCAGGCTGTGACATAGTATCCCCACTCATGTCATAGAATCAGGACCACTCCCCCTGACACCACTTCTCAGAACCCTCAGAAGGCAGAGCTAATAGCACTCACTAGAGCCCTAACTTTAGGACAAAGGGCCAACATATATACTGACTCTTAGTATGCTTATCACATATTCCATCACCACACCCCCATCTGGAAACAGAGAGGCTTTCTTACTACCAAGGGGACCCCCATCACCAATGGCTCCTTAATTTTTAAACTATTAGATTCTTCTTATCTCCCTTCTAAAGCAGCAGTCATATATTGCAAGGGCCACCAGCCACAGATTAACTTCATAGCTCAGGGGAATAGTCTAGCTGATCTAACAGCACGGGAAGCAAGCCTCCAACAGTTCCCATCTTCTTCACCCTCTAACTTCTTAACCCCCATAGATATACGTCTCTTCTACTCTGCAGAAGAAGTCCAGTCCCTCACTAACCAGGGAGCCATACAGGGACCAGATAGCTGGCTCAACCTGGCTAAAAAATATCGCTTACCTGAAACCCAAGCTCTCTCTATCTTAACACACCTGCATAACCTCTTTCACATAGGCCCCCAGCCCATGAGCTGCTTCCTAGACCCTATCCTTTATCATCCTCAACTACTTCACTACTTACTAAAATATCTCAAACCTGCTCTACCTGAGCTAAGGCCTCTCTACAAAGCCGGGGGTGGGGTGGGGTAGCACATCCTCCTCCTACTTTCAAATCTCACCAGCATTGAGGATCCCTACAAAGGGTGGACTGGCAGGTAGACTTCACCCACATGCCACCCTGTTTTTAAAAACAAAACAAAACTATATATATATACACACACATACATACCTTCTAGTGAACATCTTTTCAGGCTGGATAGAAGCATTCCCTACCTCAGGGGAAACAGCAGACATTGTGGCCTAACACCTCCTTTCTGACATACTTCCCCTTTTCGGACTCCCACTGACTGTCCAGTTCTACAACTGTCCAGCCTTCATATCCAAGATTGTACAGGCTGTCTCTCAAGCAATGGGAATCATGTGGAAACTCCCCTATCGGCCCCAATCCTCAGGGAAGGTGGAGCAGGTAAATTCCCTCATTAAGGATCATCTCACTAAACCCTCCCTAGAGCTACACTCCTCCTGGGTGCAGCTCCTTCTCTTGGTGCTAACTAGAATCAGAGCTGCCCTTGTGCCCTTTTCTTTCTGAGCCTTGTTGAACTCATAAACGCATGACCCTTCCTCCTGAACAACCTCCCCGTCCATTCGGCTAACCCATTACATGGATACTTCTCTGCCTTCTCTCTACTAAGGACTCTGCTCCAGGAAAGTGCAGATCACCTTATTCCTCAACCCTCTAATGAACCTATTAATATTCTCCACTTGGGGGAGAATATTACCTTTCTACACCTTTCTTCGTGACCATTCAGCACAGAAGGACTCCCTAAAGCCTCGCTGGATAGGGCTCTACCTGGTGATACTAACTACAACAGTGGCCAAACTACTGGGACATCCCGGCTGGGTTCATCTCAAACTATCCTGAGACCACAGCAAGTATACAGCCACCCCTACTGGCCCTCTTAGACTTAAGATTACCAGGCAGTCTTCCTTAACTCCCATACCTGAGTAATGAAGTCTAGAGCCCTTCTTACCATCTACTCCGTCATCTCTCTCTACATATCCTTATCTTCCAGTAAAACTGAGGTCACATGCTCTTCTCTTCCCTGCACCTCCGCCTTCGAGGTATGGACCCTGAATTATCGTGACCAACTGGCTGAGTTCCTCAACTTATCTTCATTCCCATCCCTCCCCCACATGCAATTTCCTTGACTTATACTTTAACATCAAGGGAAGAGATGAAGCTAATAATGACGCCTTATTCTTTTGCATCCTGGAAAACCAAATAAATGAAAACTACAGGACCCCTAGTACTTGGAGGTGATGTCCGTTGTGGAACTGCATCTATCACGGGGCACCCTCATGGAAAATATCTGGTCGCTATGGTTCACAACCCTACCTGCTCTCACTAGTCACAGCAAAAGGAAAACAAGTAAAATTCACCTGTAAAGACCCCACCCAGTGGACAACTGCATGTGAGATTACTATCAGCTCCATATATACTCGACCCTCCATAATAATCACAAAACCATCAAAAACTCCCAAACACAAAAGAATTTAGAAACTCTCAACATAATCAGATACCAGCCAGTTCAGCAACTACAGCACCTCAACACAACTCTGACCATCTCATGAGATACTATTCTCTCTCTCTCATTTACTCTCTTAAAAAACTTCTCAACCCTCAATGCTTCCACCTGCTGTCTGTGTGCCTCTTTGTGGGAACTGATTGTCCTCCCCCTTCCACTCACCAATGTCACAGCTCTGGAAATCCCCCACGTATACCTTGTCCTATCCTACAACATTCCTTACCGGCAACACCCGCTTTCCTTAAGCAAATTGAACGCTGGGCAGCTGACCCCTCTCACCGTTCACATTCCTCTAGCAACAACCTAACCATCACTAAGAACATTGCCTTAGGTAAAGGCCTACAGTTCTTATGTCCTCCCTACCATATTCCTGTATCTCCCCCAGTATGTCAGGAATTTGCCACCCAATAATTTTGGTACCTAGCCTTACTCTCTTTACTTCTGATGAGGTACAAGAACATTTAGCCCCAGCTTCTAACATGTTACCAGGCAGACAAAAAAGGGAGGCAACTCTGGCAGTCTTAGTAGGGATTAGTCTAGTATCTGCAGTGGCTGCCACTGAGATGGCAGTAAGCAGCTTGGGGCATGTCTTAATTTTGACACAATAACTTTCTCTTGAACTTCAAAATATTAATGAAAAACTAACTACAGCAACAGAAGCAACTGCTCAGTCTCTCCAGGTCCTATAATAGCTATCCTTGCTGGCAGAGTAACACTCCAAAACAAAAGAGCCCTAGACTTGCTAATTTCTCTAAGAGGAGGAACATGTGTCTTCCTCAGTGAGGAGTGTTGTTATTATGTCAATGAATCTGGTAAAGTAGAATATAACCTCCAACAACTCCAGAAAGTGACCCAAGATCTCTCCCAATGACCCTTAGGCTGATACCTCTCTTGAAGGGGCCCAGTGGAAGGCCTGATGCCCTGGCTCCTCTCTCTGCTGGGCCTTTAGTCACTACTGGAATAATCCTAACGGTAGCCCCTTGTTTTATCTGTTGTCTGCAGGACCACATGCAACAATTAACACACAGCAGTTTTAATCAACTTCTGCTTACCTTCCACCAGAGGAATATGAACAACTGCCTAACTGTTCCAGCCTCTTGTGTCATCCCCCCTTCGTCACCCATAAAGTCAGCAGGATGAAGTCAAAGGAGACTGCCACCCCTTTGCCCCTATGACACTAAAGGCTGGGATGTAAGATGTGACTGAAGAGAACCTGCCCCCAGTAGTTCCAGGACTCAGGGGACTCCAGCCAAACCCAGAAATCACAGGCATCTGTGAAAAGGGACTGCAGTTCCTTAAACAGATAAACTTCCTGACACCAGTTAGAGGCTTATTTATGTTAATTAACTTCCCCCAATTAAAAAGCCTACTGAGCAGCCTCCTCCATCCTTAAAAGGTATAAGAAGAGGGTCCCTCTCCTGCCACGTGGGTTCTGATTCCCACCAGAGACCATGCTGTGCTGTCTCCAGTGCTGGGGCCTGAACTCCTCTCAAGCACTGCAGATGGTTGCTTCTCTGTATGCCCATGGCATTAATAACTCTTCTGATAAACTCCTTATTTCCCAGTAATCTGTGTCAGTGTCCTCTTGAATCAACTGTCACATCTAAAACTTAACACCTTATCCAGAGGTCATAAACAGGAACTAAAAAATGGGTGGTTTAAATTTTAAAAGTTTCTCTACCTTCCCCAGTCTCTGAAGCAAAAACCATTAAGGAATTACATGCTCATTTGAAAACAGGTTTTCAGAGGCAAAGGACTTTGTAAGACCATTGATCAAATTCCCCAAGCTTGTGCTCTTCGTGCTGGTCTTAATCACTCTCAGGGGCTGAGCCCCCTTCCTTAGAGGCTCCAGCCCAACCACAGACAGTACCCTTCACTACCAGGTGAAGATTGGCAAATAAATTTCACACAACTACCTCCTTTAAGGGATTCAAATACTTGGCGTTCTTTGGGTGGATAGAAACCTTCCCAAGTGGTCTGAGACCACTCAGATTTCTAAGACCCTCTTTCAGAAGGCCTTGTCTGAGAGCTCACGTGCACTTTGTACTGGGCAGGTTGCCAAAACATGCAACAGTGGCACCTGAAACACTTGATGTCAGAGCCAACACTATTGACTGTTAGGGATTTCAGTGTTTTTACTGGAAGTAAAATGTTTTAAGCTCTTGCTGGGGCGTAGTGGCACACTCCTTTAATCCCAGCACTCAGGTAGCAGGGGCAGGCAAATATCTGTGAGATTGAAGTCAGCCTGGTCTATATAGTGAGTTCCAGGCAAGCTGGGAATATAGGAAGGCCCTGTCTCAAAAAGATTAAAACAAAAAACAACTCTTAAGAAACATAAAGACTTAATGACAGAAAAGTCTTTTAATATTTTCCTACCATCATTCCCTCCCCAGCATGTATCAAATTAGAGCATCATGGGATTGTACTGTGGAGACAAAGAAATATATCCATCTCATTAGGATGCACATTTGCTCTCTTCCCTAATAAGTGATAAAACTATATGTATAACAAAAGTATTTTGGGGGTTTCTTCTTTGTGTTTTGACACACGTAGCCCACACTAGCTTTATGGAGCTAAGGATGACCTTGAATTTTTGATCTTCCTGCCTGTTTCACCATGGCTGGATTACGGGTATATACCACCATACTTGGCTTAAGAATTAAAAAATAAATAAATTTCTGTATGAGTTATAATCAGTAAATGTTTGATTCATGTGCCTATTTTACACACTAATGTACTGGAGAGTACATAAAACTTTCTTGGGTAAAAAGTGTCACGGGTGGAAAAAGTTCGAGACGCTCCAATTTAATAGACCGTCAGTTTCCCAAACAACCCAAAGCTAAGGGGCATGACACAGCACACAAAACCTATGGGGGAGAGGCATTCGGTTCGCTGTAAACCACCTCATCAATGTATTTGGTCATGCAGAGACAAAAAAGCTGAATACAAAAGCAGAACTTCTCATACTTTAATAGTTAGGCCCTGACTCCTAGGAGCCTGACTCCAGGGACTTCTGGTGTCATTCAGAAATAGTAAAGAATAACTTGGAATGACTCACAATGCCTTATTCCAAATGGTGCATCTCAAGAATGATCGCTGGTGCTGCAAAATGTGTTACTAGCAAGACAGTTGGGATGCCTGCTTATCCATCTAGATAGAGACCCCATCCAAATGGGACACAAGACAAAATCACATAACTTCCCTTAACCACACAAACGATCTCATGTTCCCTCTTAGAGGGGAAAAGTGCATCTGTCTCTTTATATCATATTTTATCCAGTACATTTTCTTTCATACATGTCTTTTATATCTGCTCTGGTTTGGTAAGTACTTCTGCCTCCATCATTCCTGACACATGTTGGTGGCTCAGACATTGAACACTCTCCTTTCCTCCCTTGGCTCCTTCACTCTGATACTTGTGGTGGTAAACAGATTGGTCCATGAGCAACCGAAGTTCTCAGGGCTGTGACTTTGGATCACCATCATTTGTGAGGGTGTAAGCTAAGGAATTCCTTTCAGTCTCCATTTACAAGTGGAGAATACTATGTCTCAGCTGTTAGAAATAAAGTCTGATGGTTCATTTTCAAATGTGTCCTGAGTCAGCTTAGGTCCAAATACAGATAAACAGAAAATACTGGGCTCCTGCTAATGTCTGCCAGTCTACTTATTTCCACTTCAGCCTCTGCTAAGACACCCCACCCCCAAACTAGAAATCTAGATAGACAATAACTAGCAGCCAAGGTTGCCTGCAAGGTCCTATATCTGATATGCTTTAAAGTAAACAGGGTGGAGAATGGGGAAATGAATCCACACATGGTGTAGTTGGAAAAAAGACAAACTTAAGTAACAGGGGAAAAGATAGGCCTAGATAACCTGTAAGACTGTGACCTCATGATATTCATGAAGGGAGGAAGGGTCACGTGTTTATAAACAGTTTATAAACTGTTCTCCACTCCAATCAGTATGCCTACTATTCTAGGCTGACAACCAACTTTGTAAGGCTGTAAAATAAACTGTTTTGCTTTTGCTACTCTGAGTCTTCAGGACTCTTACTTATCCATTGTGTGTGTGTATGTGTGTGTGTCTGTCTGTTTGTCTCTCTCTCTATGTGTGTGTGTGTGTGTGTGTGTGTACCATGTGAATACAGTGCCCACAGAGGCCAAAAGAGGATGTTGGATCCCCTGAAACCAGAATTACAGGCAGTTGTGAACTGTTTGACATGGCTTCTAGGAACTTAGGTCCTCTGAAAGAGTGGCATTGCTCTTCACCCCGGAGCCATTTATCCAGCTCTGAGATCCCTTTTGTAAGACTTGGTTCCAAGACCCAGCAGAAACAAATGAGACTCCGGCTTGTGAATTAACAGGACATTTACTAAAGGGATGGGCTAGCTCCTCAGGTTATGAGTGAGGAAACTGGCCTGCTCATCTTGGGGGACCATGCTGGTGTTCCCAGGTCTTGGGAAATGAGTAAGTAAACTAGCCTGGGGATAGCCTACCCAGATTGGGATGAGGAGGCTAGCAAAGCCTAGCTGCCCAGTAGGCCTTTTTATGGGGAGGGGATCCCCATAACATCTGATTGATGTTCAGAGGACATAGTTAACACCTGGTATCAAGAAGCTTATTTTGTCAGGAAGCTGCAAGTCAGTCCCTTTTCACAGATGCCTGTGAATTCTGGAAGTTTGGTTGGAGTCACCAAGGAGTCTGTCAGTCCTGAGTCCTGGAACTGCTGGGGGGTTCCTTTCAGTCACATCTTACATTCCAGCCTTTAGTGTCAGGGGCAAAGGGGCAATGTTCTCTTCTGACTACTTCAGGCTGACTCTATGGATGACGATGGTGGGGGGATGAGGGATGACACAGGAGGCTGGAATTGGTTATACTGGCAAGTCCTCATCATGGTTGGGCAGCTATTCATATTCCCCAGTGGGAAGGTAAGCAGAGATGACTCGGTGGCTGGTGGCCCTTATGGTGTATGACTGCTGCTTTAGAGGGAGATAAGAAGAATTTAATAGTTAAAAAAATTAAGGAGCTGTTTGTGATTAGGGCAAAATGACATAGAGATGGCTGGGAGGAGTGGCTGGATACTCAGGTGAGGGTCCAGTGACCCTGCTTAACAAACCCAACTGTAATGATCCTTTGCAAGTAGACACAGCTGAAGTTATGATGATGGCAATTATTTGGCTCAAAAGAGTGCTGTCCAGTATCATCTTACTAAAAGAACACACATAATGTCATGAATTGATATTACCTGTGTATGCATTACACTTTCTAAATTTCCAGGTGAGCTTATAGAAAACACAAAAATCATAGAGTGAGATCTACCAATACTTTAGTCCTTGAGGTAATAATAATAAAAAGATAATAATCTGTCTGAACTAGAAAAACTATATAGAGGTGCCCAGGGCATGAAGGGACAGGGAGATGCTCTATTTCAGAGGAAACAGTTCAGATCATAAAGGCGGTAATTAAGACCAGTGAAGAATACATTTTAAGTCCTGACCAAAAGGGTGAGGGCTGTCAGGGAAATCTCAAAGAATGCAGGGAAGAGGTAGAGTAGCTCTGAGGGTGTGGGGAGCCATTGACTCCCACCATGGAGAGCTGCTAAGGGTGTGTCTTACAGAGTAGGAAAGGGAGGACAGACCATATGGCCTGCTACGACAAACAGGCCTTCTGTCCACTGTGGCAGTGGCTCTGGGCTCCTTGGTTACTGTGGTGCACAGTCAATCCTTGGTGGCCAGTCAGTCAGTGAAGAAGATCTGGGGGCGGGTTCGGGGAATTTGGGGGGCCACATGACTAGCCTACCTCGATTTTGCAAAGAAGGGCAGTATTCCTTCAGGCGTCCCCATTTTCCGCATTGTGGGCACAGCCCTGGCAGTGGCCACTGAGTTGGGGCAGGCTTGTGTCCAGTGTCCTTCATTGTAGCACTCTGAAGCGTGGGCCTGGCAGCTCTTGTGGCCTGAAGTCTTCTTTGGAGGAACCCAAGTGCTGCCACCAGCAGCTGACCCCTTTGTGTCTTGGGTGGCCCAGCCTGCCTTCTCCTGTTCCTCTGGGTTATGGAATATTTTAAAGGCTGCTTTTCAGCAGCTCTCCCTGGGGGTGAGGGGCTTTGGGGCCTTTGTTAGTGGGCAGGTTGGGCTATGAGATGGATGGTTTTATACGGGTGTGCTGGACCAGAGTGAGGTCCATGGGCTACAGGATACAAGATAAAGAGACATTACAAGGAGAGCATGTATGAGAAGGAGAGAGCATGCATGCAGGGGCAGCAGGGGAGAGTGACAACATAAAAAAAAAGGCAAGATAATGAAAGGGAAGCAGGAAAGACGAGGCTCCAGGAGTGCTAACGTGGAGCTGGCACTGCCGAGAAGAGTCTCTCTCTACCTGCCTGCGTCATATCCCAGAAGAGATCTCTAGTCTGGCACGTGCCAGAAGAGAGGCCATTTGGATCTTGGCACCCAGAGGGAACCAGGGGTTTTGAGGGAGAGAGCTAGGGAAGCAAAGAGCACAGGCCCAAGGGAGTTAGATCTGCCATGGGGGAGGGGGGACACGGTTGTGATAGACGGGGCACTATGGCCTGAGGGCGCCTTGGCCTGAGAGGGTGGTGCGGTGGCCAGAGAGGGAGAGGGGCGGTGGGAGGAGGGAGGGGAGTGTGGCTGTGGGTTGTAGGCTCAAAAAGTAGAGCTCAAAAGGTGGGGGAGGGGGTTGGACCGAGAGGAGCCCATAATGAAAAAGGCGTTCAAGAGAGAGGAAAAAGAGACTAGATGGAGACTGTCAGGAGATGGGGGAGGGGAGAGAGAAAATATAAAAGTAGAAGGTGAGACAGGGAGATGCGGGGGGGGGGGCGCCTGAACAAAGTGGGGTCTGCTGTGGGAGTGCAGAGTATGTGGGGATTCCCGGCAGGGGTCCGGACCCTCAGGATATCTGGAGAGCTCTCTAAAAAGGGGCCACCTCCCAGATTTAGAGTTGGGTCTTAGTACTCAGAGGGAACCCCTGGCATTCCGTGGAACAGCTTTTGAGACGAGAACTACGAGATGAGAAGTCTACAGGGGTCCGAGCAAGCGAGGCAGCTGATGACCAGAAATGAGAGAGAGAGATACTAGGCGGACCAGTGGAGCTCCTGGGGGACGGGCACAAGTTAGGGCGCCTTGGACTGAGGGCCTGGTAGTACACCAAGCCCTGTGGTCGAGTTTCCGGGCACCATGGGCTATGAAAGAGCACGTATGAGGAGGCAGAGCCCGGGCATGAAATGGACAGGAGTCCCGAGCAGGGGTAGTGAGTGAACCAGCGGCCACTCAGAAATGGGGGGGGGGGGGGATAAAGCGGAGGGAGCAATGGGGCGGTGGGAGACTGGTACCTCCGTGTCTCATGATGTAATGCTGGGTTGCGGGTGAGGAGCCCACAGCCAGTCCAGCAGAGTGGTGGCCAGGTCCTGCATGGAAGCTGGGGAATTCACTTCAGATATCCGCACCATGTGTGAAGTTTGAATTAGAAGCCTGTATCCAGCAGTCAGGCCACTACTGTGCCTGGTCCGGGTGGGCTGCTGGGTCTCTGCTCCTGGGTTCAGCACCAGATGTAAGATTTGATTTCAAGACCAGGGAGATGAGGAAGCTGTCCCGTTCATCTTGGTGGCTAGCCTCCCCAGGTCCCAGATTGGGATGAGGACACTAGCAAAGCCTAGCTGCCCACTAGGCCTTCTGTGGGGAAGGGATCCCCATAACATATGATTGATGTTCAGAGGAGATAGTAAATACCTCCTATCAGGAAGCTTATCTTGTTGGGACGCTGCAAGTCAGTCCCTTTTCACAGATGCTTGTGAATTCTGGAAGTTTGGCTGGAGTCACCAAGGTGTCTGTCAGTCCTGAGTCCTGGAACTGCTGGGGGGTTTCCTTTCAGTCACACTACACCTTTTATCCAGGCCTTCATAGCCTTGTCACAGGACTCTCAGCTGTGAGAGGGGTGTCATATACACCTTGCTAGATTCATTTACACTGTCACCAGATGATGCTCTCAATGACCTTTTCTTTGTGTGTATGCAAGCCCCCATTCAACCTCCAGCTTCTCTGCCACCAGCCATCCCTCCACCTGGAAACTCTGCTCTCGCCTCCCCTTCCTCCCTCTCCCCTTCCTCCCTCTCCCCTCCTCCCTCTCCTCTCCTCCCTCCTCCCTCTTCCTGTCCTCTCTCTTCTCCTTTCTCCCTCTCCCCCTCCTCCCTCCCCTTCCTCTCTCTCCCCCCTTCCTCCCTCTCCCCCTCCTCCCTCTTCCCGCCTCACTCTTTCCCTCCTCCCTCTTCCCCTCCTCCCTCTTCCCCTCCTCCCTCTTCTCCTTTCTCCCTCTCCCCTTCCTCCCTCTCCCCCTTCCCTCTCCCTTTCTTCCCTCCCCTTCCTCCCTCTTCCCCTCCTCCCTCTTCCCCTCCTCCCTTTCCCCCTCCTCCCTCTCTGCCTAAAGAGCTCTTTACAACTGCTCCTGTTTATCTACACACACTTTCTTCCTGACACTCACTCAGCAACTTCATATAGGGAATTCGGGCAACAATTAAAAGCTATCTCTCCACCCCCAGAGAACATTCTTCCCCTTCATGAGGAGGCTAATGGAGACTTGGCACTGTTTGAGAACATATTACCTTGTCTGGTTGTACTAGGCCATGGGCATAGAACATGGTGGAGAAGGTGTTGTGAGTGCCCTGTGACAGAAACAAATGAATGTTTGTCTTTCCCCAAAGTCCAAATTTACTAACAATGCTGTCTGAAGGTAGAGCGATTTTAATAACTTCAGTTTGTCACATATTCCTGCTTTCCTTGGTTACAAGGCCAAGACAAACAAATGTTTTTAAATTCCAATCTTAATTCGATTTTTTGGAGACAGAGTCTCACTCACTGGCCTGCAACTCACTATTTAGACTAAACTGGCCTCAACCCCAGAGATCCACCTGCCTCTGCCTCCCAAATGCTGGGATTAAAGGTGTACCAGTATACCCAGCTCCCAATCTTAACTGTGTGTGTGTGTTACTATGAAGGGTTAAAAAGGCAAAGAGCTTTTAAGAAGCCTGAGAGACCAGGTCTGGGAAACATAATAAAGATAAGGGACTCTAAAGGGCTGCAGGGAAGAAGCTGTTCCGAGTTGAGCTTCTGTGGGTCACAGGTTTGACAGCAAAGCTATAGGACTGGGTCTAGCTACTGAGGGGAAAGGGCCAGGCCAGCTGAAAAACATGAGTGGACAGACAGCAGGTTCAGACAGGCAAACAGGACAATGGGCAGACAGATGGGCAAACAGCAGTTGAGTGGCCATGTCAACAGTAAGGACAGAGCAGAGCAGAAGCCTCAGAGGCAGGAGTCCTCTATCAGTCCTTGACACACACACCTGGTGGTCAGACGCAAGCCAGTGGGGACATCACTCCGCAGTGCCGGGTGTGCACCTCTTTACAAGATCCAGGCGAGACTGTTACATTTTCTTTTGTCTGGAGCGTCTGACAAGTTCTTGGACCTAGTCCCCCTGCCGTGACTTAATACACCCATCTGCCCTACAGTCTCAGGTCACTCCAGTAAAGGTTGGACCTTTCTACTCCCGAGAACCAGTCACTTGTTATTCTGGGCCGCATGGGGAGTGCTGGACAGATGGGGCCGCTTCTGTGCCCTCGGCGCACAGTCGTTCTCCATTCAAAATGACTCAAAAGCTGCTTTCAAAATGGAGTCTCTCAGGGGACCGCACAGCCTGAGAACCAATGTTTCACACAATGTGGACTCACTTAGCGTGGGTCACAGACTGAGCGCAACAAAACGACCCACTGGGACTATGTGATTGATTGCCTGTCAGAGGCTGTTATCAAACCATTAACAATGGAAGATTGCAGGAGATAACACACAGGGAGCTTGTGAGTACCTGTTCTCCTCCAGTTTAACCCAGTTAAAGCCAGGTGCCAGCATACCACCCTGGACGCTGAGCCACCCTGGCTGTGTGCCCTCCAGATACTAGTCCAAAGCTCTGGAACCTAGACAAAGATCTCAGATTCCGTTCTCCATTTTATTAGACATGACCTTCAAGGTCCTTAATAACCACAGAAAGATTTCTAGAGCCAGAAACTGGAGGAGAGGAGACCATGGCAAGCTCAGTAACGGCCACAATGGCCTGTCCCTGCCTGTTTCAGGAAATCCTAGGGCTCCATCTAGTGGCCACATGAACTAAACCAGTGACCTCAGGACAAAGGACTTCTGTTATTGTGGCAGTCAGCCAGGACATTCCAACCATAAGTGACCAAGTCACTGGGCTGTAAGCCTCTCATGGCACCATGTCTAATTTGCAAACTGGGGAACCACAGGAAGAAAAAATGTCCCTCTCTTCCTCGAGATAGAAGGCCAGTCTCCATTCAAGGACCTCATACTTGGGTCAACCCTGCGAAAGGACACACACCCCTGACTCTGTTCTTCAGCTGAGAACTCCTGGAATTTCAGGCCTGGTGGGGATTTGAGGTCACACAAGCTCTCATATTCTCCATCTCTATGGATGAGACTCAGGTATGGCAGCGACCAAAATTAAATTCCTTATCTCCATGGGAACGTTTGTTTTCTTTCTATTGGTGTTTTGTTGGTTTGTTTCTGTCCTGATTACCCTCTCGGGTTTGGCCTTCTGGTTCCTGGTCCTCCACACTAGCATTTAAAGCAAGTTCCAACCACCCTAATCCTTCTAAAGCTGTATTACCAACATCTTTTCCCTCATTCCTTTCTGGTCCTAGCGGCCTTTTTCTGCTGCTAGGTAGGGCCATTGTGTCTAAACCTTAGACCCATTAAAACTCCATGGGACTCCAGAGGTTCCTATGACTGCCACCCCTAACACAGGTTTTCTATCCTGTAATAGCCTACAGCCCCTTGGAGCCTCAAATGCCCCTCTCTGCTCTAGATCTCGATTTCATCCAGCAGCTCAACCCTGAAGTCTAGGATACCTCCATTCCTTGGTACCCACTAACAGTCACTCCTGTCACAGTGGTCCTTAAAGAACCTAACAACTCTCCTCAAAGACTGTGAAGAGTGGAAAGGCTTATAGCCTTACACTGGCTGTTGGGCTACTGTGCCCAGGCCACTATGTGCAACACATTTATCTTGGTCATAAAGAAGTTAGGTGGATCCTACAGAATAGTCAAAGGCCCAAGGACCGTAAAAAAGACCATGGTTCTGGTCTACCCTATGATCCCCAATCCACACACCCTCTTGGAGCAGATATCTTCCAGCACCTCCTGGTCCATAGCGTTAGGGTAGAAGGATGCTGTCTTCTGTGTTTTTTTTTTTCATTCAGACTCTTGGATCTTATTTGCATTCAAATGGCTGAACTCCCTCACCGAGTCCGACAGCTAGCCTGGACTGCCTATTCTCAGGGGTTTCAGAACAGCCCCCAGGTTTTAAGACAAGTCCCATCCAAAGACATGTCCTCTCTTAATTTTTCCTCCTGGGAATAGCCTCCTTCAGTTTGTAGATGACTTTCATGTATAGTCCACACAAACGTGCTTCAGATCAAAACATGCTCTAACTCTTCAAAATATCGTTTCATGTGAATAAAAGGTTTATCCTTCAAAGGCCCAAGTTTCTGTTAATAGGCTCAGTTCCTGGGAATTTATATAAACCCCAGCCACAAGGAGACTTTTCAGTGACCAAAGAATCTCATTTTAAGTATGGGGACTCTGTTTACAAACAGCTATTAAGTACTTTATTGTGCATGGCAACATTTTTCCGAATCTGGAATCCCAGTTTGGCCTGATAGTCAAATCCCTCTAGCATGGGTTTTGAGGAGCCAGGTAACATGTTAGGCTTGATCCAGAAATGCCTCCTGTTCTCTCCTCCTAAAACAGGCCTGTACCTCTGCCTCAGCATCAGCCCCACTCGATCTTACATAACCCCCTTCTCTATATGTACATGAGTAAAAGAAAGGGTGTTACATCAAACTTGGGGTCTTCCCAGCACCCTGTTCTTTCCAATTATTTAGACCTGATGGCATGGGGCTGGCCTCCAGGCACTGGCTCCCTTGGTCAGGAAGACTTCTTATTTCAAAAATCTCTTTGTCATTGTCTTCTTTGAGTTGTTTAAACAGGCTTATAATCATTCTTTTGAATTGTTTGTCTGGAAGTTTTTCCAAGGCATTTTCATTAGGAGCTATTACTGTAGGATTTGTATTTTTTTGAAGGAAAAATAACATCTTTGTGTGTGTGGTGTGTATGTGTGTGGTGTGTGTGTGGTATGTGGTATGTGAGTGGTGTGTGTATATGTGTGGGGTGTGTGTGTGTGTGTGTGTGTGTGTGTGGTTTTCATTGTTGCACTGGGATTTGTACTCCTTGAGTTAGTTTCTTGGTTACATTTTTCTTTCTTTTGTGTTGAAGTCACAGGTCTTCTTTCAGCAGAGGTGGCTAATTCATAGCAGGGTTGAGATTTCATTTACTCCATCTGTTACTTAGAACTACAGGTTCTATCCCAGGTCTGTCTGTAAGATATAGTCTGGAGCCTACACTGGCTTGATTGAGGAGCTAGGAACAAGTTTCCCCTGGCAATGTGGATTGGTCCCAGGTCTCAAGGCCAGATGGGGAAACTGGAGGGTCCCAGTCAGGCAGCTGGCAGAGCTCTGGTGAGACCTGAGGGAGGAAGGGGCCTATATCTCCTCACCCCTGGGGTGGCAGCTAGAGAGTCCCTGATGGGGAGGGGGCTAGGATCTGACCCCTGGAAAACTTCTAAGTTAACTCTGGGACAGAATCTGATGGCTTTCATACCTCACCAGGTCCTTGAAACTCTCAGTCCTGGGCCTTTAGACAGTAGGCTCAAGTGTTAGGCTCTTCTCTTAAAAACTCTGGAGTTTACTATCAAACCTTGCAAAACTTTAAACCCTGCTGCTTTGCTGTCAGATCCTAACCCTAACCCCTACAACACCCTATGTGGAGGCAATTTACCTCACCTGCAGGACTAGACCAGATTTACAAGATTCTTCATTTCTGAAACCCGAGGCCACCTGGTTCAGAGATGGCAGTGGTTTTGTGGAGGTAGGAGCTAGACTTTCAGGGTATTCAATAGTGAGACTTACGGAGGACATAGAATCTGGATCTTTCAAAGTAATTTCACGTCATCCAAAAAAAGCAGAACTAATCGCCCTCACTAGGGCTCTCCAGCTGAGGACAGAAATACAATTTAAACATTTACAAAGACTCAACCAATGTTTTCCATGTGATCCACATGCATGTGGCCATCTGGAGAAAGAGATCTCCTCACTTCCCATAATGCCCTGATTCAACATGCCCCTGAGATTTGGGCCCTACAAGAAGCCATCTGACTCCAGCCCAAGTGGCCATTATACATTGCATGTCCCGTCAAAAATACAATTTGACATCTCTCAAGGGAACAATTGAGCAGACTGGTGAGCTCACAGGCAGCACAGTTTCCATCTAAGTTCCCAGTCACCCTCTCCCATGTCCATTGCATAGCCCTCAAGAAATGCAAGGAACCTCTAGAAAGGTGGCTACAAAACCCAGAAAGCAGTCATTGCTTTCTGGATCCTCCTAGTGGAAGATCCTTAACAATTTTCATCGAGCCACACTTTGGGGGAGGGGAGGAACACAGCTCTCCAATTCTAATCGAAACTTTCTTCACAGACACAGAAATTCCCGACTCCAATTTAGTTCTGAAAGTTGTCCAATCTGTTATCAGGTGAATCCTAACGAGGGCATCAAACTCCCCATCTATAGTCCATCCAGCATAAGGAAACTATGCCAAGGAAGACAGACAAACAGATTTCACTGACATGTCTCCAGACAAGGTACTCAAATATCTACTAGTTCCGGCGGGTTGAGGCATCCCCCACTAAATACAGAGGACCACAGAGGTAACCACTGCTGTCACAGAACACACTGTTCCTCTCTTTGGATTCCCCAGTCCCTATAGTCTGAAAATGGCTTAGCTGCCATCTGCAAAGTCACTCAAGGAGTGAGCGGAGCTCTCAAAATCAGGGTCTTCATGCTGCTCGTTGCTCTCAATCTTCTGGAAGGGTGGAGAGGCTAACCTAACCTTTAAGTGATCTTTCACACTTGAGACTCAACAGCCCTCATCCACTCTTATTCCAGTTGTGCTTTTAAGATTCCACATTACTTGGGCTGGAGAGATGGCTCAGTGGTTAAGAGCACTGGATGCTCATATAGAAAACCTGAGTTCAGTTCCTGGCAGCCACATGGCAGCTAACAACCATCTATAACTCCAGTTCCAGGGAATCTTAAGTCCTCTTCTGGCTACCACAGACATTGTATACATGGGTATACTTACATACGTGCAGATACATAAAATAAGAATTATACACATAAATCATACACATAAAATAAAAATTAATTAACTTTTAAAAAAGATTCAACATTACTTCTAAATCTGCAACCCACTTCAGCCCCTTCCAAGTCCTTCATAGTAGATCCTTCCTCAGCTGATTTCTTGGTTGATCCAGAGGCATATTACCTGTCTCAGTATGCTCTATCACTGAAACACAATCAAGGCTGATTGATTACCAGGACAAGCACAGTCCCAAGCCTGACTCCACCTCTTTGGGACTGCTCCTCATATTAACCTGGGATGTTTAGATTTGTCTTAAAACTCTCCTAAACAGGTTAAAACATCATTTGGAGCTGTTGGGACTGCACCTTACCAAATTGTACTCAGGTCTCTAATTACAGTCAAGCTACATGGTGTATCACCACAGGCTCATTTGTCTAGAGTTTAGAGTTAAGGAATTTGGACTGTTCCTTCAAGGAGACTATACTGGTCTAAGATTGTATTGTCACTTACCTAGAGTCTTTACCCCTACCTTGATATCAATGGGCTGTTGCTCTGGACATAGGTTGCCTCTCAGAAGTATTATACTTCTTACCTAAAACTATCACTCTCCTACTCCCCTTCCCAGGCTCTACAACTGCTTCCCCTTGTCACCGTCTCCTAAAGAATCATGATGTAATCAGACAGTAGTATCCAACCCTTACAGAGGATTTCTGCCCTTGCTCGCCCTTAGTTCTTACTTTACTGACAGCATTAATCCAGCCTCTCCATTGGAATGAACTCAATTAACGATCTCCTTCCCTACGAATTTCCAATGGCATCCCCATCTTACCGCTTCCAATTTGCTCTTGGCCAATATAAACACAAATCTTGCTTGTCCATTGAGAGCACAGTGTTATCAGATGTTGGCCTCCTAAGACATGTTCCCATTTGTATTAAAGCCATAGGGAGGTCTGTTCTACATCATGCAACTACTCACTCCTGCTAGACAAGACAAAAGCAACATGTCTGTCTCTCAAACAGCCCCAGTTCCAAGTCAGGTCTCACAGACATGTACTCTCTGCACATCGGACAAACACTAAATAAAACTTGTCAATTTAATTAAGCTATGCCACCCACTTGTCCCAGTGTGTCTCCTTGGCAAGACTGCACCTCTTTTCAAAAAACTCTTCAAATTCCCCCTTCTCTCTGCAGTGATCAGCAGTGGACCTTAATGGACTCTAAAAACTTCCAAGTGTATTAGGAAAATCAAACAGACTTTGAACCCCTGCACCAAATCCCTCAGTTTCAGCCCTCCAAGGATTGGTCTTGGCTTCTGTATCTTGGATTGCTCAACTTCTTTCTTTTTCTGAAATGACAACCCTTTCTAACTAAACATTGCTTTTGTTATGTCTCTTTTTCTAACTAGATATAATCCCGTGCTTTAACTCCCCTGGGGCCTTCTCCCTATGCAGAACTAATACCCATCACTGTCTTCAAGCTTATTCGACCATCATCTGCACCACTGCCTTGCTTGTTGCTCCTGATGATAGCCACATTACCTCTAACCACCAATCTAAGGCTCTCTTGATCCAAGTTTTCAAGCCAGATACAGTAGCACATTCCTGTGAGGGTGAAGCATTCTAGGTGCTGCAGTAACGGAAGGAAAGGGTTTGTTTCAGCTTACACTTGCAGCTAATAGTTCATCACTGAGGGAAGTCAGGAATGGAACAGAGACCATGAAGGAATACTGCTCACTGGCTTGCTCCCTCTGGCTTGCTCAGCTACCTTCTTATACAACCCAGGCCCACCTGCCCAGGGATGGCACTGCCCGCAGTGGGCTGGGCCCTTCTACATCAGTTAACAATTGAGAAAATGCCCCACAGACATGTCCACAGGCCAGTCTGATGGAGGGCATTCCCCAATTGAGGTTTCCTCTTCCTGGGTGTGTCAAACTGACAACCAAGATTAACTATCCCATGAAGGACTAGGAATTCCAAGTTATCCTTGGTTACATAGAAAGTTCAAGGCCAGCCTAGGCTGCATGAGAGACCCTGTCTTAAAACAGAGAGAGGGAAACAGGGAGACAGGGAAAGAAGGAGAGGGGGGGAGAGGAAGGAGAAAGAGGAGGAGGGGAAGGGAGGAAGAGGAGGAAGAAGATGAGGAGGAGGAGGAAGAGAGATAAAGCTGATGGATATCCCTACAGTGGGGGTGGGCATTATAAACGGCATGGGACCTGGGATAAGTAGACTTGGGTTGGAGTCTTATGTTATTATAATTCATCATACAATGTATTAGTTACTTTTTTCATTACTGTAACAAAATACCTGACAATAGCAATTCAAGGAGGGAAAGTTTATTTTGGCTCGAGTTTGAGGGTCCAGTCTATCCTGGAGTATAAGGTGGCTGGTTACTCGGCGTCTCCAGGCAGAATGAGGTGAGTGCCAGGGCTCTGCCTGTTCTCTGCCTTTTACTCAGCCTCAGATGCCAGCCCTTGGAATCTTATTCACATTTAGGGGTGGGTTGTCCAACCTCGGTTAAGTCAATCTAGAAACTCCCCAGTGGCACACTCAGAGGTTCACCTCCTAGATAATTCTAGTCAAGATTTTAACCATCAAAGACTAGACTACATCTGGTTGCAGTCTTTCACTGATAGGCTGCTCTCTCACCTCAGTGTGTCTTCACCATCACCACAGCCTTGGCATACTTATGGCAGACCCAGGGGGTAGATGCCGGCCTGGGAGACGCATGCTGCCTCCATGTTAGTCAACCAGGGACAGCGTCAGACAAAGCTAAGAAACTAAGAGAACAGACATCTGATTTAACAGAGAGCCTTCAAGGGATGGCCGTTATAGCAGGACCTGTGCAGCTGCATTCCTGGCTACTGCCTCTCCTGGGCCCACTCACTCAGAGAAGTCTCCTTCCTTTCAGTCTTTGTGCATTTAACCTCCTTGTATGATTGGTGTCTTCCAGACTACAGATCCTCAAACTCCAGATGTAGTGTCCCTGGAATATCAGTAATTACCACTGACATTGGCACTTAATCAGCTACCAGCAAAGACATCGGAACTTCCACACAATGTCACAGTCCTGCCTCCAGCCTCCTACGATGACATCACATCCCCCACCTCTATGACAGTCACTTTCCCCACCTCCTACAACCTTGCGATGGATCAGCAATGCCAACTAACGCCAGGTGCTGCCTCTTCTCTAAAGACTCCAGAAGATTTTTGTCCCTTGCCAGTGATTTGCTGGTTTGCAAGTGGGGGAACTGTCAGGAACAAAGGCTAAACATAAAAGCAGAAATTCTCACACTTAAACAATCAGACCCTGACTACTTGTAGCCTGACATCAGTGACTTGTGACATCTTATAAATACTGAGATCCTAGAGTCTATTGGCCCATGGTGCCTCACCTCAAATGATCAATCTCAAGACGGTGCTGTAAAACGTACTACTCAAAACAGCGAGCCGCCCTGTGGTCTATCTACACAGAGACACACATAGATGGCACAGAAGATAAGACCCAAGTAACTTAACTGTTATAAAATAATTTTCATTCCTCCTCAGGGGTGAGTCCCTGAGAATTTCCCTGCTCAGTCTCTGTTCAAAGGAACAAAGATCAGAAAAGTCACTGGAAATTTAAAAATAACTTTCATTTTATCTCCATTTGTGAATCTATTCCTATACATAATTATTTATTCATACGACACAGACAGAGTTGCCAGAGTCCGTAGCCACCGAGTGAACTCTGCCTTCGGACAGCTGCAGACAAGGCGGGAGAGCCGGCCACGCCTGTAATCCCCGCCCCAGGAGCTGAGGCCGGAGGACACTCGCGAGTTCGAAGCCACCCTGAGCTATAACCCGAACCCCATAGAAAATGACATTCACAACCGAACAAAAAACCACCCTGGGAAGCCTCGGTCCTGTCATTCTGGCTTCACTCAGCCGCGGGTTAGTCCAGGCACCTGTCACTCAGGGTAGGGGGCGAGGACAGCGGCACCGTCCAATGAGAGACGCAAGCCGGAAGCAGGGGTGGGCCTTAGCGGCCCCG
Source organism: Eospalax fontanierii (assembly GCA_035773235.1). NCBI lineage: Eukaryota > Metazoa > Chordata > Mammalia > Rodentia > Spalacidae > Eospalax > Eospalax fontanierii. The sequence goes on from CM069546.1 coordinate 876,103, forward strand.
CGGTCTTTGTCTAGGCCGCCATCTTGACTCTCGGTTGCACAGAGTAACTCCGAGGTGGCCTGACCGGGAGCTGCCAGCTGCAGGCGACATGGTGAGTACCTCCGCGGGCCTAGAACCAGCGGGTACCGGCCGGTGCGGGTCCTCCTGCCTGCGGTTGTACCGTGTGCAGATACTCCGGGCTGGGAGCGCCGGTGCGGGGCGAGGCTGGGTCTTTCTGTCCCACATCACCTGTCTGTCCTGGGGTCTAGGATGTCACCTGTCTGTTCTGGGGTCTGGGATGTCACCTGTCTGTCATGGTGTCTAGGGTGTCACCTGTCTGTCATGGTGTCTAGGGTGTCACCTGTCTGTCCTGGGGTCTAGGGTGTCACCTGTCTGTTCTGGGGTCTGGAATGTCACCTGTCTGTCATGGTGTCTAGGGTGTCACCTGTCTGTTCTGGGGTCTGGGATGTCACCTGCCTGTCATGGTGTCTAGGGTGTCACCTGTCTGTCATGGTGTCTAGGGTGTCACCTGTCTGTCCTGAGGTCTGGGGTGTCACCTGTCCTGGTGTCTCGGTTGTCACCTGTCTGTCTTGATGTGTAGGATGTCACCTGGGTCTTGTGTCTAGGCTCTCACCTGTCTGTCTGGTATCTAGGATGTCACCTGTCTGTCTGGTGTCTAGGGTGTCATCTGGGTCTGGTGTATAAGATGTCACCAGTTTGTCTTGTGTCCTATTGTCTAGCTTGTCCCCTGGGGCTTCTATGGAGCATCCTGGTGTGAGGGACAAGTTGTGAGCAGCAATGGCCCCGGGGCTGAGGTGTGTCCTGACCTCCCCTCATCCACAAGGCTTGCCAGTGTTTCCGTGTGTTGGAGTCTTTGCCTAGTGTAGTGAACACAGGAGCGCAGCCATCTTTCCTTATCCATCCACTTTTGGATTAAAAGGTCCTCCTGCCCCCTTTAAAGACGGTCTCCGTCTATAACCTGGGTGATTCTCCTGGCTTAGCCACCACCATTGAGATTACAGCAGGAGGCACCAGGCCGGGGAAGTGCACTTACTTCTTCCTGTCTGTGCTCTTTGGAGATTCACTCAGGACGTTAGCTCTTAAATCTTGGACGTTTCAGATGTAGCTCCTCCAAAGGAAGATGTGGAAGTCAGGACTCTGCCTGGGCAAGCTTCTTGAGGGAGAAATTGGTACATCTAGAGTTGCTGGTGGGGAAAAGCTGCCTGGAGGTCTCAAGATGGTTGCATTCCCTTGTAAGGTGCTGGATGTCTGTTGCTCATCACAGCTTACTGTCAGAAACGTATTCCTTCCAAAGAGAAACTGAGACCCATGAGTTTGGCCCTTTCATGCCCTGATCCTAAGGGATGACACCTGTTTGATAGGAGTACCTGGGTGATCATAAGCCTTCACTGTGTTCAGTGGACTCGAGACAGGTTTGGTAGAACTCGATCAGTTCATTCAGGACTGTCAGAGGGACTAGAATCTTGAGTAGATGTCTGTTCACTGTGTCCACAGGTGAAGCAGGCACTCCTCCTGTATTTCCAACATCACCTCCCCTAACATCGACCATGGGTTTTGCCTGGAGACTAAATACAGTGCTGTCTTGATTTGTGGCGTGTACTCCATCACTAACTGTGCCCCAACCCCAGCATCTGCCCTTCAGTTGGTTGTTTAACTCATTTCACACAGGAATTCTTACGTGGTTAGGATTATATAGGCCTTTCTGTTACTTTAACAGCAGAAACAGTTCTCATACCCACACTGTTAAAGTTCATCTAGATTTTATGTTGTGATTCCTTGATCTTTTTTTAAAAAGAGTTTTATTTATTTTTTATTTTATGTGTGTTTTATTTTATGATGTTTTGCCTGTATGTATGTAAGCACCATGTTGTACAAGGCCAAAGAGGGCAGTGGATCCTGAAACTGGAGTAATGGATGGTTATTAGTCACCATGTAGGTGCTAGGAATCGAACCCAGGTCCTCTGTAAGAGCAGCCAGGGCTCTTAACCTCTAAGCTATCTCTCCACCCCCTCCTTATCTTTTTTTATTGTAGTGTTAGAGTTTCATAATATACAGCAGTTTAAGGTAATGGAAGCCACTGCCATTCCCTTTATAATGCAGAAGCTTCTTGTCTGATTTCATGTGTGTATATGTATATGTATGTCTGTTTATTTGGGTTTCATTCATTAAAAATTAAACATGTTGAGTTGTTATTTTTTGAGCAAGGTCTCATGGCTCAGGCTGGCCTCAAACTTTGTAGCCAGAAGTGACCTTAGACTCTTGGTCCTTGTGCCTTCTCCTCCAAATGCTGGAATTACAGGTATGTGCCACCATGCCCTGCTCCAACATGTGGAAATTTTATTACAGATTAATCTAGAGGAAAATCTAGTTTTTGTCTGAATGTACCATGTAGATAGTCTTTTTATGTGCCTGGTAAGTTTCTGTTTTTTTGAGGGGAAAGTTGTCCTCTGATCTTAATTATGCGTGGTGTGTGCATACTGGAGCATGCATATACATACACATATACAAACATATGTAAATAGATAAATATAATAAAGTTTTTTGAAACATGGTTTCACATTGTTGCCCAAACTTCCCTTGAACTCATGGAGATCCTCCTGCCTGAGATTTGGAATGCTGGTATTACAATGTGAGCTATCACACTCAGCTTTGTTAGCTGTTAAAGTGGACATATAATACCTAGAATGTGGCTCCTAAAGCTACCTGTCCCACATGCTGCTGTGACTCTTCCTGACGGAACCTAGGTTGCCCACCTTTTGCTTTCCAGCCCCTTGTACCGAAGCCACTGCTGCGCACTCACCGCGGTGCACACCTGCAGTGCTTCTCTAGCCTGTGCCGTTGGCGGAACAGTGTCATGTCCGTTCCACAGCCGCAGTTTCTCCAAAATGGACACCAGCTTTCGCCCCATTTCAAGCTCATGCCAATTCAGGTCCATGTCTTCGTCAGTGCTGTTTATTTTTGTCTGTCTGATGTGATTTTATTTTGCATCTCTAATTCTTTTTAAAGTATTTATGTGTATGAGTGTATTGCCTGCCTGTGTGTTACGCACTCCTGTCGTGCAGTGGAAGTTGGTCATAGTTGGCCTCTGGGCATCAGAGGATCTATGCACTTGTTCACAGTGGTTGTCAACTTTCAAATTCATTTTAAATTCCTGTTTCCCCTAACTTTGTAGACTCTCAAACAGAATTGGACCTGGCTGGTCAGTAGGACAAGTCAGAATTCCTGCTTCTTTATCTGGTTCTGTTGCTATAGTTTGTGTTGTGTCCCACACGTCTTGCATATTTTAAACTGATGTTACTGGAAATTTCCACTTAGGACTTTTTCATACATAAGGAAGTAGCAGTTTCACACACTTTGATTATTTCTCGTTACTGTCTGTGGATTTCATGTGTGTCCTTGCGAGGATGCCATTCTATTTGACGAATGTTTAGCAATTTTGCAATTCTATTCAGGCGTTTTTCGGCACGTATACTCTTACCAACTTCATGACAATTTTAGGATGTAAAGCAAAACTCTCAATTGTAATCACTCACTCAGGATTATATTTGTAAAGCTCACAAGGCGAGTAACAGTGTGGTTCATTCACAGGGTACTAGTGGTTTGTGTAATTTGCTTTGGTTAATGTCTCATCGCACTGTGTCCAGTACAAATGTAGCTCTAAGTCCCTCACATGCTGTCTTTCAAACTGTGATTTTTAGAGGAATTTGCAGCACGACAGAGTGAAGAGCTCTATGAACCTACTCCCCAGCCAGGCTGCCGAAACTGGAAAACAAAGCAGAAGTTACCAGGAGAGGCCAGTCACGTACAGTCACCAGAGATGGTCCCAGCGGTACAGAGCCGGGAAGCACAGGGCGCCAAAGGCGAGTATGAAACTAAAACTGTCTTCTGCATTCTCTTCACTTATCTAGAAACCAACAGTATGAGATTGCATGTTTATGTGTACAACATACCCTTCTCCAAACATGATTTAATTTATTATACCATATCAGTACAATTAAAAATCCACCTGAGGGCTAGCAGGATGGCTCAGTGGATAAAGGTATTTGCTGCAAAGCCTGATGACCAAAGTTCAATTTCTGGGACCTATAAGTTGTCCTTTACCCTCATAAGTGTGTGTGCATGCACATACACGTACACTCTCTCACACATACACACACACACACACACACACACAATTTTTTAAAAATCCACGTGTCCATCCCAATAGATACAGAGAGCAAAATGGAGAAAATCTACCTTTTGTGATGAAAGGGTGCCGGTGTCAGAGCGGGAGCTGGGATTAAGGCTCTTGATAAAATTAGTATTTTTGTTTCCCAAGATTAGAAATAAGTTATACCCATTCTCATGTGTCTAGTCATTACTGTCCTAAAGGTGCTGGCTAGGACCTTTGGCAACAGAGTAAAGTTGTGTAGCATGGAGGAAGAGCACCGGGTCGTATGTATACAGAGATGACACGATGCTGCAGGCGGGAGTTTAAAAAGCTGAGCAAAGAAGCAGGTAAAAATCAAAAAGTTTGAGAGCAACTCTGTTTCTGCGCACAGAACAATCTAAAATGAAATTAGCTCCGGTGATCCTTAGCACCAATGACGTTAGCTCCAGTGACCTAACGCCAATGACGTTAGCTCCAGTGAGCCACAACGCCAATGACGTTAGCTCCAGTGAGCCATAACGCCAATGACGTTAGCTCCAGTGAGCCATAACGCCAATGACGTTAGCTCCAGTGAGCCATAATGCCAATGACGTTAGCTCCAGTGAGCCATAACACTAAAGCAGACATTTCAAATCATGCTCTGAAATTTGAGAACTAGAATGTGGTTTGTTTGGGGTCATCTACCATTGCAGCCTCCTCCCCTGGTGCAGGGCCTTTACTTCCATTGAGGGAGGTGAGGGATTGCATTTTTGTTCTTACATTATTACAGATTGGCTCAGATGAGTCCACACATTCAAATGTGTGGCTCTCTTCATTTGTGTGGACAGAAGAATGAAGTCCACAGAGAGGCAGTGACAGCCCACACCTAAGAGTGGAGCCCCAGGTATCGACTTCTTGCCCTCCCTGCCCACTATCCTTATTTAAAGGACCCGTGACTACACCAGTGGGCGTGTAAAGGAGGGGCCTGGGGTCCAGGACTCCAGGGAAGGAGGCTAGGGAGTCTGTAGGGTGAGAGAAGAGTGTCTTCTGACCTACACACACTCACACACACATACACACTCATACACATTCTCACACACACACTCATGCACGCACACTCATACACACATATTCTCACACACACACTATCATTCTCATACCCCTATACTCACATATACTCACCCTCACGTGCACACACACATAAGCACACACTCGTGCACACATACACACTCTCAATCATTCACTCACACACACTCGCACACACACAGTCATTTTCACACACCCCCACACTCACACTCACACACATGCACACACACACGTAGTTCTATTTGGTTAGCCAAGGCAAGTGTCTGATTATATACCTGATACCTGACTCTGATTGCAGAAGTGTATTTAGCTTTCTGTCAGAGTTGGGGTTGATAATGCTTTTAGGGGTGAGGTTCCCCAAAGCCTCATAGGACGACATTAGGAAATAGGCCATGCTGAAGATAACTGTGGCTAAGTAAGTGCTGATTCTGGATCTTAGGGGTGATGGCCTTTGAAAGAAGGGGGAGAAATCATTATGTGAGGACATCAAGAAAACCGCCTCTGTAAGCCTAAAGAGGCCTTATCAGACAGTGAGGCAGCTGATGCCCTGATCTGCAGCATTGAGAATGTCTGCTATATAATCATTCAGGCTGCAGCCTGTGTTGTAGAACTGTGGAGCAACACAGGGAGGAGGAACCGGATATGGAAGAACGAAATGTAACTAATCACAGTTTATTTTTGCTTCTTTAATTTTCCATAAAAACTTTGAAAATCTCTTTCCCTAGCTATGAATTTTATGCTTCTATTGGAATGCTCTTATCTTACTTTATTGACTACAGAGAATCCATGTTTTTATGATATAAAATGTATTAATCCATGTAGATGGTGCTCTGTTTACATCTTCACCTTTTTCTTCTTTCATATACTTGTATATTCTTGCTAAATGTATAGAGTTTCACTTGGTTTGGTATGGTTTGGTCGTGGGCGATCTGAACAGAAAACTGGGATCCCAAGGCATGCAGGGAACAGTTTATCGTGCTGATCCAGTCCCCAGGAGAGGTATTTAAAGCAGGCCCTGAACAAAGGAAAGTGTATCCTGTACTCCGTGAGCTGTTCAGTATGTCTTCCGGACCTCGTAACACACACACACACACACACACACACACACACACACACACACACACACACACACACACATCCTGATTGGGTGCTCTGTGCTGCAGGGTCACGACAGGCAAAACGTGTTCGTGTGCTTGGGCACAGACTTTGGTTTCTCTTTCATTGTTCTTTGGGGCTGGGAGTGGAGGTTGGGGGCTTCTGCCCCACTTGGTTTGACTTTTTAGTGCTTTTGTTATATGAATGTTCTCATAAGTGGATATTTTAATTTTAAGTATATTTTATTTTATGTGTGAGTGCTTTGCCTGCAGCTGTTTGAGTGCAGTTCTGCTTGCCGTGCCCACAGGGGCCAGAAGAGGGCGTCAGATGCCCAGGAATTGGAGTTACAGATGGCTGTTAGCCACCATGTGGGTGCTGTGAACTGAACCCAGGTCCTCTGCAAGAGCAGCCTGTGCTCCTAACTACTGAGCCATCTCTCCAGCCCCCTAAGAATTTAAGTTTTTATATTTGTGAGTTATGAAATCTTCCTATCTGAAATGTTTCAGGAGATTGTCAGGTTCTCCTGAGGCTACTCTGCTCACTCTGATACTTTAGCTGTCAGAGACTCTGCTGTTTGTAGTGTTTATCTTCCCTTGAATTATTCTCTCTCTCTCTCTCTCTCTCTCTCTCTTTCTCTTTCTCTCTCTCTCCCCCCCCCCCCTTCCTCCCTCCCTGCCTCCTTCTCTTCCTCCTGCCTCTCTCTCTCTTGTCAGTTTTGACACAGGATCTCCCTATAGCCCCACCTAACCTGGAACTTGCTGTAGAGAGTAGGATGGCTTCCATCAAGCAGATCTGACTGCTTCTGCCTCTCAGATGCCGGAATTAAAGGCATGTGCCACCACCTCTAGCTTGCTTTTTTGTCTTTGAGACAGGGTCTCTTGTAGCCAAGCCTGTCCTCCAGCTCACTGTGTAGCTGAGGATGACCTCTACTCTGTATTCTTAGTGTTGTGTCTCCTAATAAAGATGAGTGTGTCACCCTGGTTTCTCCCTATTCACCATTCTCCTTTCCTGAGATGACTTTCAAATGCAGATCTTGAATTTAAGAGGCAAATTTAAGAATTACATAAATGGACTTTAGAAGTAATTTATTAGTAACAATGAACACAAAATGTAAGTTGTTGGAATTAGGTTAAGTTTTTAAATACAAAATCACAGGATTATCAGTTAATTGAACATGTAACTTTGTCATTCACTACTGTCCAGGAACAGTGGTGCTGCTTGTAGGTCGGTTAGCCTGGCCTATGTCCTTTGTGCTTTTGCACCTTGAGTTCTCCTGCTTTATAGTCATAAGAACTCATTCATGAGGAAGGTCTGGGCCTGCGACGCCTTTCAGTGAAGCATAACTTGGGGCGTAGGGTGGTCTTCATCACGCTCTTCTGAACTGAACATCTGACTTTATTGTTTCAAGAATATAGGTATGCATAATAAGCCTTCAAACTAGATTGTCAAGTTTTTGAAACAGAATTTCAAATTTTATTTCTCCCTTTCCTCCCCTTCCTCCCTCTCCTCCTCTTTCTCTCCTCTTTTTTGTGTGTATTGCTACAGATTGAATCAGGGCCTTGTGCATGTTTTGCCACAGAGCTATATCATTTACCCATTGGTAGGAATGGGAAGTTCTGTAGTTCTGTTCTTTTGAATTACTAAATTAGTACAGGGCCAAGATACTAGTGATATTTTTTTCCTCCCATGACACAGAATGTAAACCAAGATATATTGTAATTGAAACACACTCACAAAGAAGAGCAAACGCCGTATTCCTGTCTCTGACCCAAGGCTGGAGGCTTGGGTTGAGAATTGTCTCGTTCCAGGCGCTGGTGTCCTTTGAGGATGTGTCTGTGGACTTCACCTGGGAGGAGTGGCAGGACCTGGATGATGCTCAGAGGAAGCTGTACAGGGACGTGATGCTGGAGACGTACAGCAGCCTGGCGTCCTTGGGTGAGTGAGAGTCCCCAAGGACGTTCCCAAGTAGTATGAAAGCTCTTTCTTTGTTGGTAAAACAATAACCATTTCTTCAGTGGTCATATATATGCACACATAAACTAGATCATGAATTGGTAAGTCAGACATACTAATTCTTTATATTGGGAATTTATATTTGCTGGCTATTTTGGAGTATTTAGTGACTGGTTCAATCATAGTGTGCGTCTGTGGTACAGAGCACTGGAAGTTGGGCCTCCTGCCCCGCAGCTCCCTGCCTGCCTCCCTTATGCTCTTTCCAGGCTTTGTTAACCATCCTTGCCTCTGTTTCTCTGAGACCATCTTTGATTTCTACATATAAATGACATTGTATAATATTTGCCTTTAAAACATTTATGTGTATGAGTGTTTTGCCTGCATGTATGTGTGTAAGTGCACCTGTGTGTGCAGTGGCCGTGGAGGCCAGAAGAGGGTGTTGAATTCCTCTGGAATTGGAGTTACAGAGGTTGTTAGCCACCATGTGGGTGCTGGGAATCAAACCTGGGGCTTCTGCAAGAACAGCTAGTACTCTTAACCACTGACCCATCTCTCTAGCTCCCCGTATTTGTTTTTTTGTGCCTGGCTTACTTAATTTAGCAAAAACATCTTCTAGTTCCAACACTGAAACTGCAAGTGAGGTAAGTTTGGGTTTCTTCGTGAATGAGTAACATTCCCTTTGGCATATATACCACTTGGTTTGTGTGTCTCATGCTACCTAAGCTTACCTTGAACTTCTGATCCTTTCAAAATACTGATCATTTCCTTGTAATACATTCAGTGGTAGCTGAGCCATGTGGTATTTCCATTGCTAGTTTAGAGAAGCTGTCTGCCATCTTCATAGTGACTGTGTTACATTTGTTTGTTTCTGCATGAGCATTGGTTGTGATTTTGATAATCATTTTAAGCACAGTCACTTATTGGTACATCTTTGGAGAAATGTCTTTTTTTTTTTTTTCCTATGACAGTGTCTCCCTATAGCCTCAATTGTCCTGGAACTTGCTCTGTAGATCAGGCAGGCCTTGAACTTGCAGAGATCCACCTGCCTCTGCCTCCGGAGTGCTGGTATTAAAGGTGTGACCACCACGCCTAACTCATTTACCCAATTTTTATTTGGATTTTTTTTGTGTGATTAAGTTCCTTATATAGTCAAGAAATCAGCCTCCTTTATAGTTGCAGATATTGTCTCCCATCGTGTATGTTGACTCTTAACTCTGCTGTTGGCTTTTCCACAAAGAAGGCACTTTTTTTGTGAAGTCCCAGTTGTTAGTTTTTGCTGTTGATGGCTGTGCTTTGGACGTATGTTCAAAGTCTTTGTCCTGGGCATGATTGTACATGGCTGTACTTTAGCACTGTGGAAACTGAGGAAGAAGCATTACTTGGGCCCAGGACTGACAGACCATCTGGGCAACGTGGGGTCAGTCTCAAAAAGGAAATAAAAATCCTTGCCTGAAGCAGTTTTCTGTTTCCGCTATATTTTGTCCCAGTAGTTCCAGATACTACATTAAGTCTTTGATCTATTTTGATTTCCGGATACGATGAAATAGGGATTTTGTGTTGTTCTGTGTACGAGGTTTCCAGTTTTGCATCGGATATAGAAGGGTGCTTCCTTTCTTCATGTTCCTGCTGCCTTTGGTGAAAACCAGTGACTGTCCATGTGTGGGTTTGGTCTTTTGTCTACTTCTGTTTCAGTGCTTGCTGTCTTGCTTCCTTGCTTAGGGATATGTAACGACTCTGGATTTATCCTTTTTTTCAGTTTTGACTGTTTGGGTTTCTTGTGCTTTTCCATGAAGTTTAAGATTTTTTTTTTCTACTTCCGTAAAAATGATACTTAAATGAAGAGTACATTGAATTACTACATACCTTGTGTAGTGACATTTTAATAATACTGTCTGAATTCATGACAGGTTCTCCATTTTTCGTGTCCTCTTTAATTTCTTTCATCAGGGTTCCACACATCTACTGTATGTTTCACAACATGTATTGTGTGTGTGAGTGTGCGTGCGTGTGGGAGAACGAAGTTTTCTCTTGGTGCCGGTGCCCTTATACCTTTCTTTATTTTGAGAAGGGCCAGTTCCAGCTGGCCTGGAACTCACCATGTGGACCAGACTGACCTTGAACTCCCAAAGGTGCTGTACCTCTGCTCCTGTGTGCTGAGATTAGAGGTTCACCACCACACCCGGCTCCATTCCTTTCTTTTTAAAAGAAGTTTTTAATTAGTGTTGCTTTCCTTAAGAAGTAACATGATTATGGGGCCAGACAGGTGGCTCAGCAGTTAAGAGGACTGACTGCTCTTGCAGAAGGACTCAGGTTTGATTCCCAGCACCCATATGGTGGCTAATAATCCAGTTCCAGGGAATCCAACATCCTTTTCAGACCTCCGTGGGCTGTGTATGACACAGGCACACTTACATGCAGGCAATACACTCAAACACATACAATTTGAAAAAATTAATTGCATATATACAAAAAGAAATAACATGATTACATTGAAAAACTTTGTATAGGTTGGAGAATTCGGAGAGGGAGTGAATGGCAAACTCGTATTACAGCAGCAGTAACACATTTCACACTATTGAAACTTGTTAGTTTTGTCAATAACTGATACTGAAAAACTGTAGTGGACATATAGAATTGCAAATTTATGTTCTAATATATAATTTCATGTTTTCAATTTGAGAATTATATCAGTTTAGTTATTAAAGTACTTTGTCTCTCTTTTTAACTTCCCAGGCTGTTATTTATCTCTAGAAGTTGAGTCAGCTGTTTTACATTTTCCTGAGGGCATAGGTGGAGGCACCCAGGGGCTGAAGAGTAAATAGGAAAGTAATGGAAAGACTCTTGGTGTATGGTATTGGGAGAAGCCCAGCGTCAAGGCCTGGATGCCCAGGACCAGGTGTGGAGTGAGGTTCACAGGTGACCTTCACAGAGTTTGGAATGAGGACCACAGCTGGCCCTTGGGGGCAGAAGGTTCATTCTATAGAATCAGTCCTCATAAGACCATATCTGCAAATAACAGAAACCTCTCTGGTCCCCAGCGTAAAAGTCGAAGCCACTGTCATACACAACCTGGGACCTCAGGGAGGGGGTGTGGGGAGTGCAGCCACTCAGAAGACTGAAACTTCTGCCATCAGGAAGTCCTCCATCCTCCAATCTGCTCCCCATCAGCCCACCACCAGGGGATGTGGAACTGTGGCTCATGTGAAGGGACCATGGCCCCAGCTCACAGGAGGGAATTACAGCTCTAGCTTATGGAAGAGGATCACAGCTCTAGGTTCACAGGAGAGGACCACAACTCCATCTCACCAAAGGTGACCATACCTCCAGGTTCAGGGGAGGGGATCACAGCTCATGCGTGTGGAAGGGGATGGAAGCTCCAGCTCGTAGGAGGGGACCCCAGCTCCAGGCTCATGGGAGGTGATCCCAGGTTCCATAATGCCGGTTTTTCTCTTCTTTGCTCTGTCCATGTAGTTATACTTGTGTTTAAGATAGAGCATTTTGGCTTTTGTGCAGCAAATGGAAGCCACAGTTGCTTGCTGGCTTGAGTTTCATCTGTACTGGTGAAAACTGCCTTTGGCTTTTGCTCAAGGGGACAGGTAGTTCAAGGGGACAGGTAGTTCAAGGGGACAGGTAGTTCAAGGGGACAGGTAGTTTCTGTGTTTTGTCGTTTTTTGTTTTGAGGTTTTTTTTTTTTTTTTTTTTTCATGATCAGGTTCTGGTTGGCTTTTTCTGATGTCTATGCTCTTCACATCTTCCTCCCTGGCCAGGGGAGCCAGAGATGAGACACCTTACCCAGAACTGCATTTCCCAAGAGTCACCACCTCTGCCATCTTGGCTCTCAGCTATTTTCTTTCTTACTTACCAGGTCCTTACTTGCCTGTGCCCAACAATCAGGCCTTTTCCTCCTTGAGCTTTGTCACTTGGGTGATGAAGGCTGGCCGACTGTGGGTGCGTGACTCAGTGGTCACCTGCAGGCCCAGCCCCTGAGATTCCAGCCCCTTCAACATACATTTCTGTACACAAAGAGCTGGACTTGGAAAAGCCCAATAATAATTAGGAGTTCCAACCCACTAATCCTCTTAGTCAACTGTACCAGCACCAGCTCAGCTTTGAAGGGTGTCCTTTACTGTAGGCAGCAATGCCTTTCTTCTGGGAGCAGTGGCTGTGGAGTTAGGCGGAGCTATGGCTTGCTGCTCTTCAGCATTTGCTGCGGCAGGAAGTGCATAGTTTCTGTTGTGATCTTGCTGATTTTAAGTAACAGGAATAGGGTTACTGTCTCAATTTCTATCTCAGTGATTTGCTTCTTGATACATAAACTACTAGATAGGGCTAGGAAGGCGACTCAGTGGATAAAGTGCTTACAGCACCACCACAGGAGCTAGGTTCAAATCTCAAAACCCCTGTGAAAGCTGGACTCCAACACTCTGGGTTATAAAGCTTTGTGGGTACCTGGAGCTCACTGGTCAGGCTAGCCAAACCACTGAGAGACTTTGCCTCAAAAATAAGACAGAGAACAATGAAGAAAAACACTGTATCTACCGCTAGTCTCCACATGCACAGTGTACACATGTGCATGGGTACCCGCACATATACCACACACACACATGCACACACACATGTGTTGTTGCAGGTCCTATGTGTAGAGAGAGGAGACCCCAAGGTGTTTCCAAGAAGCAGTTTGTTTGTGCTAGTCCTGACTTTATGAGGTAGTTCTCAAAGCAGAGCCTTGAGCAAAGCAAGACCCAGCTTTTACCCCTTCTGTTAGCTGTCCTCACCTGGGAAGACACCGTCCTGACTGGGTGCTCCAGTGCTACAAGATCATGATGGGCAGAGCTGTGTATATGCGTGTGTATGTATTGTTCATGTGTGTGTGTGTGTGTGTGTGTGTGTGTGTGTGTGTGTGTTTGTTTATTTGTATATGGGATTTACTAGAATGGCCTAACAGCTGATTAACAGGCTGTGTAATCCAGCAATGACTGTCTATACTAGAGAAGCTGAGAACCCAGTAGCTTCTCAGGCCACAAGACTGGATGCCCCAGCATTCCCAGTCCTGTGTTTAAGGCTTGACAGAGCCCTAGAGAGTCACTGGTCTTCAGGCCTGTGTTGTGGCCTTAAAAATCTGGAGTCTAAGGTCAGCAAAGTGGGACACTGGCAGCAGAGATGAACGCTCTCGTGAGCAGGAAGCCAAAGTGGACAAACAAACAGCCCATTCTTAGATGTCTTCATCTCTGGGTGGCTGCCAGAAGGTGCCATTCACCGGAGGAGGGTCTCATCTCAGCTAATTCTTCTGAACGTTCCCTCACAGATCTGCTCAGAGGTGTGTCTCCTCATCAATTCCGTATCCAGTTAGGCTGACGTCCATGATAACCACTACAGGCTGATTTAGTGGTGATGAATTCCTTCAGTTTTTGCTTGTTTTAAAAAGTCTAATTCTCCCCACTTTCTGAAAGTTTAGCTTTTCTGGGTATAGCATTCAAGACTGGTAATGTTTATTTCTGAACTATGACTCCATCAGCCTATTATGTCCTCACTTAGATTTTTGTTGAAAACCTTGGTACTCTCCTAATGCATATTTTTCTTTTGACAGTTTGATTATAGATAATATGACTCAAGACCTCTTTTGGTCAACAGATGGGATGCTGTGAGGGATCTCTTGATCTTCTCAGGTCTGGATGTCCATATATTTCTCATAAATTACAATTTTTTGCCATTTATTCCACTGATTATTTAAAATTTTTGGTTTATTTATTTTATGTGTATGAGTGTTTCACATGTGATTACGTAAGTGCTCATGTGCATTCACTGCCCACAGAGGTGAGAAAAGGGCAATAGATCCCCTGGAACTGGAGTTATGGACAGTTGTGAGGCACTGTGTGGGTGCTGGGAACTGAACCCAGATCCTCTGCAAGAGCAGCCAGTGCTCTTAACTGCAGAGCTGTCTCTTTAGATTTTGTATATGTGTGTAGTATATGGGTATGTGTGTAGTATATGCATATGTGCTCAGGTCTGTATACCGGTATATGAACCTTCAGAGGCCAGAGGATGATGTTGGCTTCCTCTAACACTCTCTGCCTTATTCTCTTGAGACAAAGTCTCTCACTGAACCCTAAGCTGTTTCAGCGAGGCTGGTTAGTGAGGTCCAGGGTTCTCCTGTCTCCTCACCATTATTTGATTTGGGGACATGGTTTCACTTGGAACTTGCCATGTAGTCCAGGCTGGCCTCCAACTCCTGATTCTCCTGTTTCAGCCTCCCGAAAGCTGGGATTACGAGCATGATCTACCATGTCTGGCTGAGTCTGTTTTTGTGTTCTTATATTCATTCTCTGTTCTTTTTTATAACACCAGTCATGTAGATGTTTAAACCAAAAATCTTAAAGACATTCTTTGTTTTTAAAAAATATTTTTCCATTTTTAAATCAGAGCACCGTATTCTTCTGCCTGATCAGTTAAGCTGTTGAGGCTTCCAGGTTTTTTGTTTTGTTTTTTAAGTTTCATTGAGCTCTTAGCTTCAAAGTTTTAGTTTTCTCCAAAATAAGTTTTTAAAGTTGCTTTTGGTGTGTGTGTGCATGCAAGTGTCGGAGTCAGAGATCAGAGGTCGTGTAGAGGTCAGAGGACAACTTGTGAGACCTCCCTTGAAACATGTGGGTCCCTGGGATGGAACTCCGGCCATAAGGCTTGGTGATAGGTACCTTACCTGTTGAGCCATCTCACCAAATGGATTGCTTCATGGGTTAGTGACCTTTTTCTCTGCCGTCAGTTTCTCCTGTGTCTCATGAATTATCGTTCACATCTCTTATCCTTCTTACTGAGCTTTATTTTGTCTTGAGTTTTCTTAGCATCATTCTTTGGATTTCTTTCTCTAAGTTATGTGTTGCTTTATTTTATTTTCTTGAGGAAAATCGATGTAGGGCCTCATACATACTAGGAAAGTGCTCTGTCACTGAACTCTACCACCAGCACTGTTTTTACTTTTTATTTTGAGGCAGGATCTTAGTACGTTGCCCAGCCTGGCCTTACAGCCATTCAGGATCACAGGCCTGTTCTACTAGTCCCAGCTTTTATTTCTTCCTCAGTTTAATGCCACTTAATAAAAATTCCAGGTCATAGAGAAGAGGAGTATAACCTTCTCACGATATACTCAGATTGAGCTGACCACTCAGTTCCAGCAGGAGCTGTCTGGTTCAGTGCAGGTGACTTAGCACTTTGGCAGAAATCTGACATTATTTCTTATTAACAGGTCATTGTATCACCAAACCTGAGGTGATCTTCAAGTTGGAGCAGGGAACCGGGCCATGGAGAGCAGAAAAAGCCCCAAACCAGAGCCTGCCAGGTCAGTGGTACACCCTGGACAGGGACCAGGGTGAGCAAAATTCACCAGGCATCGACCACACTGAGTCCTAGTGTTGATAACAGCTGGTATCATACACCAGATTCTTAGTGGACACAGTCTGCAAGGAAGGCCCTTATGTGTAAACACTTCCTGTATACAGTCTGCAGGCAGGTCCCTTACGTGTAAATACTTCTGTGTACAGTCTGCAGGGAGAGCTCGTACATATAAACCCTTCCCTGTTTTGTTTCGCTACATATGTTCTTGAGTTCTCAAATCTCAGTGGCTGCGTGGAGCTTCTTCAACAAGTTTCCGTTGGTTGGTTAGCACTTAGTCTAAATTCTCAGTTGTTCTCTTTGCTGTTTTCATAGCCTGTCCCTCGCACCCCAGGGCTTTGTGCCTATGTTGGTTCTTTTAGCACATGGCATTTGGTAACCTCCTGGGCACTGAACTTTAAAATGAGGCATGTAAACAATGATAAAACAAGTGCACACAGGGAGCACATTTTGTTGGAATAGAAACGAAACACACATTTGGTGGTAGAATAAAAGCCATACAGAATGTTTTATCACAAAAAGAAATGAAGGTTCCTTCAGGAAAAGTCTAAAGAGGGAAGTTTTAAGGAGATTATTACTCATTTAATTGAATCTTGAGATTGCTTTTTTCCAGATTTGGTAAACATAATCCATAGGTGGGCATGAAGTCTAGACGTGAATGGTCACGGTTATAGTAGACACACAGATTTGGAAATTGGTAGCTTAATGAAAATATTGAATTGTTATTCGGGTATTTACCAAGGAGTCTGATTAGAAAATCAGAAAAGAGGCCCAGAATCAAGTCTTATTCCCACAGAATCAGCATTCGTGAAGGTAAGGAATACTTAGCATATCCAGATCACCCAGGATAGAAGAGGGTGATCTTAGGCTTGACAGGACAATTAGAGCTTTGTAGTAAGAGACTAAGTGAACCAAGGATTTCATGCTGAAAGGCTCATCTTTCTGTGTGAGCGTCTCCTTGGAAAGATTCTGAAGATGATAGATTTATGTGGAAGACTCCATGCAGAAGTGGAGGACAGCTCAATATAAACTAAAAGCAGGGAGTTAGCAAGTAGGGTGCGTGTACCTTGATCTGCGTAAAAAATTCCGACTCTCTCAATCTCAGAAGTATCCATAAAAACACATTTCAGAGAATGATCAGCACAGCTTAGTTTTCTGAATGAAATCCTTTAGCCCAACAGGAAGCTGGACTGGATCTTCCTGAACTTGCTGTGCTTTTGAGAAGCATAAAACGGATTTTGATTGGGAATTTGGAGGGATAGAGTTAGGGGCCTTCTCCCCACAGGGAAAAATGAAAATGAAATTCCTGTGGGTACCAGTCCTTTCTCACATCTAAACTGTGTCTCTGCTCATGTGAAAGACAAACCATACATGCCTACCTCCTAAAAGTAGCTAACTGATGAAAACCTGGCCATTAAAAGTCTCAAAGAAAAGGAAATTAGGATGAGTTCTAAAAAGAACTAAAGAGACAGAACATGAATAGGTGAATATCAATGTACTGAGACCTACAGCAGACGGATATTAAACATTCCCTTGTGTTTCAAATGAATAAAATATCTTATACCAATGAAGTAACTTGGTTCTGCAATGTAAAGTCTACTTACTTTAGATTCATTAGGGACAAAATGTGTGTCATCCATCAGTATTATTTTTGAAATCATCATTTGATGAGGATGGAGGGCAGTTCTTCACTGTTTGCTGTGAAATGAGTTTGGCTGCTTTTATTTTTTTCAGATGTCCAGAAAGTAAATGAACTGAAAGAATCCAGCCAGGACAATCAAGAGAGACAGTCGTGGCACCTTGTAATCACCAATAGGAACACATCAACTGAGGAGAAGTTTGAATTGGGAAAAATATTTAATATGAGCTCTAAACGTGTTTCAAGCCTGACAGTAAAGAATAGAAATTCCTCAGGAATGAGGACTCCAGCACTTAATATGTGGCAGAATGTGTTTCTCCCTAATGGGCATGATGACACGCTGGCTGGAGAAGAGCTTGGTGGTTGTCCTGTAACTAGCAAGTCCCCGACACACGAGCATCTTAGTGTACATCACAAGGTTCCAAGCGCCCAACAGCATTTTCAAGGTTGTGGGCAAGGAGAAGCCTCTAACACAAAGACGCTGTGGACACCTAAGAGGTTTCACATGACACATACTTCCAGTAAATTCAGTGAATATGGGAAAGCCTCAGATAAGGTATCTCTTAATGCCCAAGAGATGGCTCAGGTAAGGGAAGAGATTTTTGAATGTAGTGTGTGTAGGAAAATGTTCCATACAAAGTCTCAGCTCAATAATCATATGAAAACACACAGAGGACAGAAATACTATGAATGTAGTGATTGTGACAAACCTTTCATTAAGAAATCGTACCACACCAAACAACAGAGAATCCATACAGGAGGAAGGCCCTGTAGGTGTCATCAGTGTGAGACATTCCTCTACCAGAAGACACAGCACAGTGCGCATCAGAGAATACGCAGAGGAGCAAAACCCTGTGAAATTTATCAGTCTGAAAAAAGCTTTAGCCAGAAGCAAAGCATCAGCAGGTATCCAAGAACCCACACTGGCTGTAAACCCTATGGATGCAATATGTGTGGAAAGTCATTTTACCGGAAGTCACACCTCAACAGGCACCAGAGAATCCACACAGGTGAGAAACCCTACGGATGTCAAGAATGTAGGAAAACTTTCTACCATAAGTCATCCCTTACCATACATCAGAGAACTCACACGGGTGAGAAGCCCTATGCCTGCAAAAAGTGTCGGAAAACTTTCTACTGTAAGTCAGACCTAAATGTGCATCTGAGAACTCACACAGGCGAGAAGCCCTATGCCTGTGAAGAGTGTGGAAAAACTTTCTACTCCAAGTCACACCTCATCATACATCAGAAAATCCACACAGGTGACAAGCCATACGAATGTGAAGAATGCCAGAAAACGTTCAATCGTAAGTCAAACCTTGCTGTGCATCTGAAAACACACACGGGCGAGAAACCTTATGAATGTGCTGTATGTGGGAAAACCTTTCACCGTAAGTCCCATCTTAGCATGCATCAGGGAACCCACACTGGTGAGAAACCCTACGGATGTAAGGAGTGTGGGAAAGCCTTCTACCAAAAGTCAAGTCTCAGCAGGCATCAGAGAAATCACACAGGCAACAGACCATATGCTTGTGAAGATTGCAGGAAAACATTCCTTCATAAGTCATCTCTCACAGTCCATCAGAGAAGCCACACAGGCTATAAACCATACTCGTGTGAAGAATGTAGAAAGGCTTTTTACAGTAAGTCCCACCTCACTGTACATCAGAGAACTCACACAGGTGAGAAGCCCTATGAATGCCAGAAGTGTAAGAAAGCCTTCCACCAGAAATCATACCTCAACAGACATCAGGTGACCCATGAAAGTGAGAAACGATTTGAATGTCAGGAATGTAGGAAAACTTTCTACCATAAGTCATCCCTCATGGTGCACCAGAGAACTCATGTGAGGGAACTTCTAGAGTAAATGTTGGAAGCTCTTTCCGCTGAAACCATCCTCACCAGATAGCAGACCATTCACACACAGGAGGCCTTCTAAAAGTGTAATGAATGTGCACAGTGTAAGAAGACAGACCTTGGCACGCATCAGGATGCTCCTACAGAAACCTGTATAGCAACGGTTGACTGCCTCTGGGACACAGCTTCCTTAGGTAGTATATGTGTTAGACAGGGTAACAGCTCTGCAGAAGAATAGACCTGTGAGATGATCATTACTTGGAGCCCATGCAAACACTTGAAGTTCTTTCCTCATGAATTTTCATGGACTCTAGACCTGGAGTAAACATGACCTGCAAGGTGGCCTTGGTAGCCTTTGATAGTCGGTTACTGAATTAATACAAAAATAACTTATCAGAGAGAGCAGAGAGTCCCATCTTCATCCTCAAATACTCTTTAGTTTATGTGATGAATACTTTCTTGAACCATTATGCATGATGTTTTGATTACAATGCAAACCCCCCCAGAGCTAATTCACTTCACAAATTTTATAAGGGAACTTTATCCTTTCATTGAACACTAAATGTTGATTAATTGATGTGTGAGGGATTTCAATAAAATTTTGGTCTGTTTGAGATATTTGAATATTTTCAAATGGAAACACCAAAAGTATGAGTGATAATATTGGCTGTTGGAGTACATTGGTGTCTGGGAACATTTGTGGTTGTTATTAATTGGGGTTTGGGAGTTGGTAGTGTCATGTAGATAGGGGCCAGGCATGTTTTTTTGTTTGGTTTTGTTTTTAAGCTTTGTTTTTATTTTTTATTATTGGTATGAGCATGTATGCTATGTGTGTGCATAAGATCCCGTGGACCTGGAGTTACAGCTGGTTGGAAGCCACCTGATGTAGGTGCTGGGAACAGAACTCTGGGTCTTTGGAAGAACAGCAAGTGCTCTTAATCACTGACCTGTCTCTCCAGTACCAGACACGTTCTTTTAAAGCAGGCTGTATTGTGCAGAACAGTCCCTTGTATTTATATATTTGAATGTTTTGTGCTTTCCTTTTTCCCAGTGTAAATGTGTGTCAGTGTTATTATGCAGCAGTCCTTTAAGTAAACAAGAATTTATGTGTAAGTGTTTTGCCTGCATGTATGTGTGTGTACCATGTTCATGCCTGTACCCCTGGAGACCAGAAGAGGGTGTCTGATCTGGAACTGGAGTTACAGTGGTGAGCCACTGTATATGGGTGCTGGAAACCAAACCCAGGTCTTCTGCAAGAGCTTACCTACTGGGCCATCTCTTCAGCCCACTCACTTTCTAGTGTATGAAGCTAATATAAAACCTGCCAGTTGATGTAGTAGAAACATTATCCATACCGAAATACACCAGCCAAGCCCATAAACTGTTCACAGCTGACACCTGGATTAATTTTCAGAGCTCTGAACAGTTCTCATTTCATCCAATCAGGTATAAGTTCTTTGGAAAAAATCTTTGTATTTCTCATTAGCTAGGACAGGAGCATGGGTGTGGAATGAGCGTGAGTGATGGTCAATGCCCTTCCTTTTGCAGTGTTTGTGCCTCACGGTTGGCAGGACCAAACATGGCAGTGATATCTAGGGAACTTAGTAAATTGTGGTACTACTTAATGAATTTAGCTCCTAACCTCACTGAGCTTATTTCTCCATGTTCAATGGGCACGTCTGCCTCAAAATGTTTGACTGGCAAGATGGCTCAGTGGGTAAAGGTGCCTGCCAAGCCTGACAACCTAAGCTTGATTCCTAGGACCAAACAGGATGGAAGGCGATCTTGAGACATGCCTACAAGCTGCCCTCTGACCTCCATATATGCACTGTGGCCCTTGTGCCCACACACACACACACACACAAGTGACTAGATAATATATATGCGCTGTGGCCCTTGTGCCCCCCCCACACGAGTGACTAGATAATATATATGCGCTGTGGCCCTTGTGCCCCCCCCACACGAGTGACTAGATAATATATATGTGCTGTGGCCCTTGTGCCCACACACACACACACGAGTGACTAGATAATATATATGCGCTGTGGCCCTTGTGTCCACACACACACACACACACACACACACACACATGCACACAAACATGAGTAACTAGATAATTTTCATTAGGTCGTGTGGTTTGGATAGTGTCTAGGGTGTGGTAAACAATGGGACTGTAGCCATGGTCATCTTAATTCACAAAACTAATTGGCAGGAGGCTATAGTACAGTGCTGGGCTGGGCAGCAGGGTGCTGGGTGTCCAGCAGGGTGCTGGGTTATGCAGTAACATCTTGCTTCTCTAGTCTTGGTTTTGTCCCCTAGTTCTACAGCTGTTCAGACATTTTATTTTAAAAGTGATGTGTTACACCCAGATGGGGTAATTGGAGAAGGGTGCCCAAGGCTGGAAGAGGGTGGCATCCCTTGTAGCTGGAGTTACAGACACTCCTGAGCTGCCCAGCATGGGTGCTGGGATCTGAACTCAAGTCCCTATGATTGAGCAGCAAGTACTTTTGACCACGGAGTCATCTATCTATCCCACAAGAGATTTTATTTTGGTTGAGGTTTTAAAAATAAGTACCTGATATCAACATTTCCTCTGGTGGTCATTTGGAGCTAAGTGTGACCCAGGTGTACACACTGACATATGTCAGCAGCATATCTGGGAATATTCCCACAAGGACATGGGAGAGGTGGCTCTTCTGCTGTACGAACTTTTCTTCTGATTGCATATGGTGGCCTTCCCATGTATTGCTTGAAACAGTTAGGGAAGAGAGCTGTGGACCTGAACGATGTGAAGGGTGCTGAAATCTCCAGTCCAGGAGCTGCTGTGGTAGCATTCATGGAAACTGAGATTTGTATTGGTGTATGAGATACTGCCATCAACTTACCAGCTCAAAGCTGGGCGTGGTGGTGCACTTGGGAAGCAGAGGCAAGCAGACCTCTGTGAGTTCAAGGTCAACCTGGTCTACATAGAGTTCCAGGTCAGCTGGGGTTACAGAGAGACCCTGTCTCAAAAAGACCAAAAAAATGAAAAAATAAACAATGCTGCCATCAACTTAACAACTCAAAATAACACTCATACCCATTGAGACATGAGTTTCAGGACAGCTTGGGCTGTGTACTGAGATCATGTCTTGAAAATATGAAAAGCATCTACTCACAGTTTCTGTGATTTAGGAGTCACACCTATCACTTCTGCTGCATCTTGCTTGGAGATGGCCCCACTGGCTCTGTTAGTTTTCCATGGACATCTCAAAAATACTAATCCTAAAATACAAGTCTCAAATGCCAAGGCAGTATAGGAGAAGTTAAGAGAATATGCTATTCAAGACCATTGATTGTCAGGGAAAGCATGTTTCGAGCTGGAGCAAGGTGTGTGTTGCCAAAGAACTCATCCTGTTGATTTAACAGTTTCTGCTGTGCCTTCCAATCCAGAATTAGCCTGTCTAAAGTGAAATTAGACAATTAGGTAGCGAAATCTACAGAGACAAAACACAATCAGTTCTGTTCATTGGTTTTTAGGAAGGGAATGAGATGTAAAAAATAGGGGGCAGTAGGGATTAAAGCCAGATCTAAGTAGCAAATGGCAACAAATTGTCATCAAGTGAACACCAAAGTCCAATGCCCTGGTAAATGACCACTTACCAGAGACTGGAAAAGGTGGGGAGAGGGCTGTGATGAGGAGATGGGTACTGGGTTCAGAAATGGAGGGAAGAGGAGACAGCTGGTTGGCAGCAATTGTATGTGTTATGGTAGACACTCAAGAGGAGCTTGAGTGTTGCCAACACAAAGAAGAAATGCTTGCAATAATGGTTATTCCAGTTACTCTGATCATTACACATGGTAAAATATCACACTGAGCCCCCAAACAGACTACGTACCAATAAATGTTTTATACATGTGTGTGTGTATATATATATATATGTGTGTGTGTGTGTGTGTGTGTATAAAACATTTTGTAAAATATATGTTAAAATGAATAAAGATATAAGGAGAGTTTTTATAGTAATGAGAAATCTAGGTTTCCTGGGAACATGAGAAGTTTAAGAAATTATTTAAAATTAGATGAACAAGCAGAGAAAATAAATTTCCAGAAATAACTGCAACTGGTAGTGAACTGAAGTATTCAAGACAGCTTGGTAATAGCACCTGACAATAGAAATAACGGGAGTGAATAGGCATAAAGGAATAGTCTGGTTGTCCTAGTCTGCCTTCAGTCGCTGTGATAAAACACTCCTGGGTCATAGTTCATCACTAAGGGAACTCAGGGCAGGAACCTGGAGACAGGAGCTGAAGCACAGGACATGGAGGAACACTGCTTACTGGCTTGTTCCTCTGGCCGATGCTCAGCCTGCTTTCTTATACAATAGACAACAACCTGCCTGGGGTGGCACCACCCACAGTGGGCTGTACCCTCCCACAGCACTCAACATTAAAGAAAATACCCCACAGACATGGCCACAGTCCAGTCCAATGGAGGCGATTCCCCCAACTGAGACTCCTTCAACCCAGGTGTGAAGTTGAAAACAAGCTATCCAGCACACTGGGTATGCATAACTTGCAACAAAGTTGTGGGAAAATGCCACTTTTAAAGCAAACTTTCTGGAAAATAAAAATGTACTCATATTTGGTCCTTTTAAAATTGTATTTTATTTGGAGGGGCATCCGTTTATTACTGGGATCACACTGCTGGACTGCCTCCTGTGATGAAAGAGAGTGACCAGCAGCAGGAGTCAGCCACCTTGATAGGCAGTCAGGAGGCTGGGTGGCTTTCTATGACATAAGTTGGGCAGTGTAGCTTGGGATTAGTTGGTGTCTCCTTAAGCAGAAGGACTTGCCCAGGCTAAGCTTGGACCAGCCATTTCAGAATATCAGGAGCTGTGTGGCTATTTTGGGAGTCTGCCAAGAGCCTCCCATTCCAGCCTTTTGTTGATAAGGGGCAAAGTGATTTTCAGCTACTTCCTGCTGGACAGGGATGTTGGCAAAGAGGGGTGGTCTCTAAAACCTGGAACATTGATCTGAAGTGCAGGGTCAGGTGGGTGGTGGTGGTAGGATACCTGAGGGAATTCAGTTAATATCATCTGGGTCATTGACTGGAGTCATCTCGTTGATTTTGTCCTGAAAAAATATTAAAAGTCTTGGGATAATCATCATTATGAGGAGGCTGGCTATCAGTGGGCTGAAGAGGGGAAGGAGAAGTAAAACAAGAATAGTTAGGCACAGATTCGAGGCAGGGAACCAGGAGAAGTCAGAGCAGGGTGAATTTTAAATGTTCAAATCAGAGTTTCTTGATGAGGGCTCCCAAAAGCATCCTTTGGGTTTCTCCTCATTTTTCTTTGGCCACCATGGCTGGACTTGGGATTTGCTTTTCAGGCACTTTGATAGCTGTCGGAGTAGGTAGAATCACTCACAATGTGAGTTCCCTCCCACATGGCCTCTAGACAGGGAGAGAGAAGAAATTTAGATGTCATTTAATTTTTAGATAAGAACAATAGTGGGTTTTTCCTTTGGCTGCAGGTAGGCACTGCAGAGTTGATTAGGCCAAGATCTGAAGTCTTACACATGAGCAGAACATTCGTATTAAGAACAAAATCATCAGTGAGAAACTGTCTAAATAACATCTAATATGAACTGAAGCCTCGTATCCGGGAAGTGCAATCACTTGCACTCTTTAAGAAGCATGCCAATCACTTTAATCTTTGGTTACACTTTCCTGTTTGGTGTTTAAGACCATGCAGTTGGCCCAAATCAATTTATTTTTACTCCTAAGGTTGGTTAAGTATCTGTTTCTCGGGGGAGGGGGAGGTCACACGGGCTTAGGAGGAACCTCTGGCTCCTTAGACCTTTCTTTTACCAGTTCCGTCTATGTGAGGATAAGTCAGAAGGCCCTGCTAGACTGTGGCTTCCCTTGGACGCATTGAGGAAACATTCTCCTGTACTGACTCTCTTCTTTGTAGACGACACTGGTCTGGTTTGAGTTCTTCTAGTGGGGTCTCCATTACCTCCCTGAACAGGAGGACAGGTGACTCATGACAGTTACAGGACATTTCAAGAGATGCTCCAATAGTCCCCTGGAATTTAATTGACCTTGGAGAAGAGACAAAAAATTGTCCCTTTGAGTCTCTTTGACCAGATTAGTATAGGCCTCAAAGTATGGTTAGGCATCACCCAAGAAGGTTGGTTCCACCAGTTTGGTACTTTTAATTACCATTTGCTATGTAGATAAAGCTTGAGTAAAAACTAAACATTCCTAAATAAACATTGATTAGACATATATTTTGTTTCTTAAACTAGTTGACTGAACTATGGCCTTAAAAAATTTGAGATTATTTACTTGTTAGCTCATCCTTTATATACCATAATAAACCTACTCAGACCTTTATCACTTGCACAGACTAAGTCTTTCCTAATAAATTATCTCAATATCCTTCTAACATCATCTTTCACCTTCCCATTTTCTTAATACCATGAGACATAGTTTCATATAATAAATACAATAAATACTGTGGTTAGACACAATGCTATGACAAACCAGGTTTCTTTTATAAAAAATTCAACAACACTTTGATGAAAAGTCAGATTAGAATAAAATATGACTGTGAAATTTAACAGTCAAAATAGTAAATTTAAAACATTTCACAAAAGAACACAGAAAACATTGGTACCCCCAAAACTGAAAGGAAATAATGTCAGAATGTTCTTCCCTTTAGTCTGACCATGACATTGTAACTAGAAAGCAAAAACCAGAGGTTCCTGGGACATAATGGGGCAGGAACCAAGGCAAGCAGAACAACTGAGTATCAGAAAGGGAAATACTCTATTTCAGAGAACAACAGGCTTGGACTCACATTCAGAAATGGCAGAAAGTAAGAATACTGGAGGCCACATCTTAAACCACCCACCCAAGGAGGCTATCAATTTTTAACTGATAAATATTTTATGAAAAACAATGTAAGAATTCAAAACAGCCACTTTTAGAAATCAGCAAATATACCATATAAAAGATATTGAAACCCAAAATAATTCCCTAAAAAACAGATAAATATGTCATGTAAATAATGTTAGAACCCAAAAAGTTTCCTATAAAAATCAGTAAATACATAAGACAATGTAAAATTTTTAAATAGTCATTTTTAAAAACCAGTAATTATGCCATACTAGAAGTTAAAACCCAAAATAATCTCATTTAGAAAAGGGGCAACAGAATGTTAAAATTTAAATTTTCATGATGGAAGTCTAGTATTACTTCCCTAGTCTGACATAAAAAAGCATGAAACTTGTTACAAGGCAATAGAGACTGTGTTAGAATCTCTTGCTTTTCTATAATCCCATCAAGAATTCAAGATGAAAACCAAAACAAAAAATAAATTGGAAGAGGATTAGGCCATGTGATTTATTGCCTGTAGTCCAGGGAATTCCCAGGTTATGATCCCCTAGAGTTCAGTACTGGTAAATTCCTGGGTGCCACCATTTTGAATTATGCCATGTGGTTGGGTTAAGATGGCAGCAAGGTCAAACAAGTCACTGCCATTTTGAGAATATTACTGTCCTAGATTGCAACAAAGCCATGTGACTATACCCATATTGATGATAAGATTAACCAAGATGGAGACCAGATCACATGGTTGCCTCCCTCTCAGTGAAGTCACTAGCCATGATGGTGACCAAGCTACATGGGAAAATGAGCATTTGTGATAAAATTGAACCCATCCTCCACCAGATACAAGCCCTGTGAGATACACATATCTCACAGATTAAATGTGAATAGAAACCCCTTTTAGAAAACACCCAGTTAAGTGGCACATACAGGTATAACAGAAGAGAGTACCCTCAGATGTGTATGTGGGCCCCAGGTAAAAGAGCAAAGGAATTCATGGTCTGAAGGAGGGGAGTCCAAGTTTCTCCCCAGTGAATGTGAAGGATGTCCTCTGGATCTCTTCATTCCTGGATACAAGCTGTTGCTGGAAAAGAAACTGGTGAAGATGGCAGAAAAAAATGGGGAGCTTGGGCTGTTGCTCTGAGAGCACATGTCTCACTGGGCATGGTGAGTGCGTCTCCTTGCTCACCAAAACTAAAAATGGTTCCATCTAGTTAGAAGAGTAGCTGCCTTGGGCCTGGAACCATGATGGAAAAAAAACACACACAAAACAAAACAAAACAAACAAAAAAAACAACCCACAAAAGCTTAAGCAAAGATCCAGGAAAGAAATGGCTTTCAAAACTTTTTTTTTCTTTTGTTTGAGAGGCAGTTTGTGGTATCAAATGCCCTGTGAGTAAGACAGTAAGACACATAGATAAAGAGCATAGCAGCTGAATTCAAGACACCTGTACACAACTTCCATATGGCCAGCAAATAAATTATTAGAATTTGGGGGACCCCTTAGTGGTCTCCAAGATGATATGGGGAGAAAGAGCATTCCTTAGAGGGTCCACATTCTAATTCCCAGAAAGAATTTAAGAATGGACTCAAACAGAGTCTTTAGGAAAATTTCATTAGAATTTAAAGAAAAATCCTCGGGGTAGGCTAACTGGAGATCTCAGCAGCTGCCTTGAGAAGGAGAGTGGAGGGGAGAAGGAACAAGCCATGAGGCCATGCCAGTTTAAGGTTGGCATGGACGAGCAATCATGTAGCATGGAGGAGAATGCTTTAGAGAGAAAGTAAAGAAGTACATGATGCTAGGGCAGCCCAAAGCGTTAAAGAAAGCATGTTCGGAAAGGGATATTATAATGGCCTAAGAAAATGGGATAAAGACTCATTTGTGGTTTGTCCAGACTTCAAAGCTTGACCTTTGCCCAACCCCTCCTAGTGGGACCCCCAGAAAGGAGTGACCTTGAGAGTTTCAAAACAGGCCTGACCACACCCCACGTGATGTTCTATCTGGGAGGGACATTTGTAAATAACTAACCCCAGATCTGATAGGAATGTGCACGTGAAAACTTTGTATAGTGCTTAGTCCTTATGGATGTTTTGAATTGTAACAAGTCCCCACCCAAGACCCTATAAAAGTTTCTAAGTTAGATTGGGGTTTGCTGTAAGCGCCCCTGCCGGTTGGAAATAAAATACCTTGCTATTCCATTCATGTGGTGTCGGCTTTTTACCTCAACCATTGCACTCCCCGCTCCTCTTGTAACTTGAGTCAATTCTTTGACTCTATATTTGGTGTTCTGCTTCCCTATCTGTGGAAACCAATTGGTGATATTGACTCCTTAATACCGTAAGCTTATCAGACAGGAGTCATTGGTTAACAAACCTAATGAGGGCATTTAATAGACATGATTTGCAGTTCAGGGTTATGAATATGAGAAGTAGGGGTCCAGCTATCTCACTCAGTAGTGTCATCAGCCAGGGGGACCATGAGAACATTGATTCATACCAGTTTTGATCAGCCAATCGGGCTTCCTCTCTTTCGTAAAGTCTGTTTTACCAGACTTAAACTTTCCCTGATTATACCAGTGTGATTTGCATAAAAGCAGCACTGTTCACACAAAGTTCATAAGGAGTCCACCTTGTTGCATAAAGAGTAAATCTAGCCCTCCTCTATTTTGGGGTCTTACATTACAAGAGCTGCTCTTCCCACTTCTGCTGATCCTGCAATTCTCAAGCTTACTAGAAGGGGTACTAAGACAGGTGTCAGCCCTGCCTCCCGGGGACATCAGGTCCTTGCTAGAGCCCCAGGTGTTCCCTACGTCCCTCCCCTGAGTAGTAATATACTTGGAGAAGGAGGTGTATGGGTATGCAGAGATTAGAGGCCTCATCGAGGAGGAAGGGTTAATACAAGGTGTAAGATGTGTAAGGCCAGACGTACAAGCAACCCAGGTCCCCTTAGGAGGAACAAAGTACTTGCTTGTTTTATAGTCAGCTTCCATCCACTAGGATTGGAGACACTGGGGGCCTGTTTAAAGAGCTATCCAACCACCTTGCTCAGATAGTATCCAGGGAACTATGGACTCACATCCCCATTTCCTACAGTGCCATTCCCTTGGTATATCACAAGAAGGGAGTCCATCAGAAGGGCAAATGTAGAATTTAACCTGTGAGAAGTAGTTTCTAACTGACTCAGACTGGCAGGTCTCTATCGAGGTAGCTGTAGACCGTGAAAGGCAGTCATAAACAATTTACAAAGGTTAAAGTCTAATATTGGGCGCTCCCCTCACAGGTGAGGTTTTCAAGGGTTTGACCATCTGTTGTCCAGAACTGTCCATCATTTTGGGGGGTCTTTTTACCCTAAACTGCCTAGTTCATTTCTACCTCCTATTTTATCACATTACCCTCTGAAGAGGTCACCCAATTACCTATAGGGAATTGGGGTGCTGACCGCTCTGGCTTCTTAAAAATTGCCAATGTAGGTTGTGGCAATTTGGGGTACCCCTTCAATAAGTCTATCTAAAAGACCCCTGAATTGCATAATTGTTAGCTGAAGGGAGAAAGGAAAGTCCTTGACTGATGCCTGGAAGATGGAACAAAAATAGTTGTAACAGGGAAGAATTCAAATGTCTAATTCAAAGCCATTAGAATTTTTGCTAAGCACTTTCAAGAGCATTCATCTGTTGCATTCCCCTGGGTTTTGTTTTGTTTTGGCTGTCAAGGCTGAACTTGGGAGTCTTGAAGTCAGAATTTGTTTTCAGGCACCTTGATAGCTTGCTGGAGTGACTAGAATCAGAGTAAGTTCCCTTCCAAATGGCTTCTAGACAGGGAGAGAAAAGAAATTAGTTATCACTTAATTTTTAGTTTAGAACAATGGTGGGCTTGCCTTTCTTGGCCTCAGGTATGTACTGCATTGTTGATGTGGGCCAAGATTTGAAGTCTTACATCTGAGTAGCATTTTCTGTTTAGAACAAAATCATTAGTGCTTATATTCACTTAAACCTAATGTCTGAGAAATATAATTCCTTGTACTCTTAGAGAAGTATACTAATCACTTTAATTTGTGGTTGTACTTTCCTTTTGGGTATTTAAGATCATACAATTGGCCCATAAAAACCAATTTAGTTTTACTCTTAAGGTCAGTTGAGCATCTGTTCCTGGGGGGGCATCACATGGGCTTCGGAGGAGCCCCTGGCTCCCTAGGCCTTTCTTTTACCAGTTCCAATTGTGTGAAGATAAGTCAGAAATTCTTGCTAGACCATGGCTTCACTTAGAAGCATCAAGAAAATGTTTTCCTGTGCTGACCCTCCTCTCTGCAGACTGGACTCTGGTTTCAGTCCTTCTATTCAGTCTCCACAACCTCCCTGAACAGAAGGACAGGTGATTCATCACAGTTACAGGAAATTTCAAGAGATGCCCCATAGTCCCCTGGAACTTAGTTGGCCTTGGAGGGCAAGAGACAAAAATTGTCCCTTTAAGTCCCTCTGATCAGATTAGTATAGGCCTCTAAATATGGTAGCTAAACACCCAAGAAGGTTATTTCCACCAGTCTGATACTTTTAATTATTGTATGCTATGCATCTGAAGCTTGGGCAAAAACCAAACATTCTTGAATAAACCTTGACTACACATATATTTGTTCTTCAGACTCTTTGACTGAACTGTTATTTCAGAAATTTTAAGATTATTTATACATAATTTTCTCTCATCTTTCATATATCATAAAATATTGACTCAGACCTTCAATCACTTGCATAGACATTTTCATTTTTCCTTTTCTAGTCTGGAACTATCCAGTCATTGTAATCTTCCTATATAGATCCTTCTTAATAAAATATCTCCATTTCCATATTCTTCTAACATCATCATTCACCTTTTCATTTTCTTTCTTAGTACCATGAGACATAATAACATTGAAAAGTGAATTGGAAAACTTTCTGTTTAGAAAATTCTCTTCCTGGGGTTATTAAGCACTATTTATTTCTTTTCTTAGGTTATAGTGTTAAATCAATGTTTGACCACATTAAAGTTCACCCTGGGGAATGAATGACTTTACAAATGCAGTTGGGTGAGGTATTACTAACAGGTATATGTGTGACCTGAGAGTAGTTGCACTGCATAGTCTTTATCCAGCATGGATGTTGACATTTCTATAACCTTATGGGTCAAGTCCTCTTCCTAGCTTTCCAGATTTCCTCCCCAAATGCAAGAGACCATTTGTGATTAGGGCAAAATTACATACAGCTGGCTAGGAAGAGTGGCTGGATACTCAGGTGAGAGTCCAATGACCCTGCTTACTTCTCCTTCAGTGAAAGAACAACTATTAACACACCCAACTGTGATGAGCTTTAGCAAGTAGGCACAGCTGAAGTCATGAGCATGGCAGTTACTCAACTCAGAAGCATGCTGTGCAGCAGCATCTTAATAAAAGAACATGTAATGCAGATTACACACATAAGATAGTCTAATGAATTAATATTACCCATATACACACTTCAATTTACAAATCTCCAGGTAAACCTTAGACCATTAAAATCTTTTTTTACTACAAAATAGAAAATTCTATTAGCTTCTTTTGCTATAGATATTTTATACCATGAGATAACAATAACCTTTGTTGAAATTAGTTTATCCCCTAGTTATTTTTAATAGTACAACATCTTTACTCTGAGGCTGTTTTGTTCTTTTCCTTGTCAAAGTCTTAAAGAACATCTTGAGAAAGCAGGCTAGAGTCTGAAGTGGGAAGGCCAATCCCAACTCCAAAGTCAGCTTCTTAATAAGCTCAAACAGCACATGATAGTCTACCAATATGATCTACATAAAAAGGCATCTGTCCTTTTTATAACCTGTATACATTTGTTCAGACACGTGAGTCTTTTCATCTACCGGGTCCTTTATCCCCAACAGGGGTTGATTAATTAAACAGAACATTTAATATTAAGATATTATTTCACTTAATATTTTTAACTTTATGAAGCCATGGGTGCTTGGTGAGCACCCAAGATCAAGCAGGACTAGGATATCAGAAGTTTCTGTCTTTACCATTGTCAAACCTAAGTTCCTCTCTGGCTATACTTGATGTATACTGGAGGCATGAAAACATATACCCATAATTAATTAATTAGTTTGTCTCTTCAAGCCAATGACAACCTGAAAGATTTAATAAGTACTCTTTAAATATTTTAACCTTTTTAAAGTTATGGCTTATTTATCCAAAATTTTCTTTAATTAAACAAGAGGCAAGACTATTAGCTAATAGAGTAGTTTCTTTTAAAGAGGGCTCCTGGTCTGTCTGAATCATAAAATCATAATTTACCATACCCAATTTTGAACTAAATGCCAATAATCTAAAGAATAAGGAATACGGAAAACAATGATACCTAAAGGAACGTGTAAAGAGTTGAGACAGAAATGCCTTTTCTTTTAGTCTGTCCAGGACATTGTAACTAGAAAGTGAAAAGCAGCAGTGTCCATCCAGGAAATGAAGGGGCAGAAACAAAAGCAAGCTTGGAGAACAGCTTGTCTCTTGTAAGGTTTGGCCCTGGAGAGCTGCAAATTCACGTGAGCTTCCCAGGCTTGCTTAGCCATCACGAAATGTCAGTTTATTTTGTACCTGGCTAATCTTGGAGGCCCATGCCTAGAAACACTAAAGTTCTCTTTAGAAACTGAAAAACAATGTAAGATTTTAAAAGTCACTTTCAGAAATCAGGAAATATATCATATAAAAGATGTTAAACTCTAAAATATTTCCCCTTAAAAACAGATGTCATGGAAAAAAATCAGAATCCAAAATAGTTCCCTGTAAAAACTAGTAAATGCATAAGACAATGTAAAAACTTTTAACAGTCATTTTAAAAACCAGTAAATATACCATAAGAAGTTAAAATCCTGATATTGCTTTCGTAGTTTGACATAAAAATGTATCAACTTTATTACAAAAGACCTGTGAGACTCTTTTGCTTTTCTATGATTCCATCAAGAATCTAAGATGAAAACAAAAACAAAAACATAAATTGCAAAAGGATTAGGACGTATGATTAAATGCTTGCAGTTCAGGGAATTCCCAGATTGTCATGATCCCTTAGAGTTCTGTAAAACCAGTAAGTTCCTGGGTGTCTCCATTTTTAATTAAGCCATGTGGTTAGATCAAGATTGCAGCAAGGTCAAACAGGTTACCACCATTTTGAAAATGTTATTAGAATGGCAGCCATGCCATGTGACTGTCCCTATATTGATGACATTATCATCCAAGATGGAGACCAGATCACATGGTTGCCTCCTAGCAAGGTCAGCAGCCCGTCTAACTGCTCTTTTCCCCCATCCATGAAGAGAACCAAGGCAGAGAAAAAGCCTATGTAAAGAAATGACTTTTAAACCCTTTCTTTTCTCTCTCCTCTGCAGAGGCAGGTGTTTACATTTTCAGATAACAAGCATTCAGATAAAGGCATTTAGAGTAAGGCCTTTACTTCTTTTACTCTAGGCCTTCTTTTACTCTAAGTAAAAGAAGAAAAGTTAGCATACATTCCAAAGTCGTGACATTCTCAGACTCACACTAGCACATAACGGAGGTGGCCACAACACTTAGGACAGAAAAGAAAGTGAAACAAGACACAGACAGGTAACACAAACCAGACTGTTGCCAAATCTAGATCCCAAAGACAGGATTGCCGAACTGGAAAACCCAGGCAGGCCCAGAAAACATCTTTTCGACACCTAAACCAGGAGGATCCAAGCTGCATCCAGTGTCCCCCAGAACCAGAAAACAGGGGTGAAAAAATCACCGGCTATAGCCAAACCAAAAACAGGCGAAAACTCTCGGTTAGCCAAACTTCAGAAGAGAAGCCACAAAGAGGTTTTTCAAGCTCTTACCTTGCTAGTGGTGTGGCGGAGTCCTAGTCCAGGAACCTATCTCTGGCGGGGCAAACAGAAGCAACCGAAACTGCAAAGACCCCAGAGGGTCTCTCCATGAACTGCTGGGATCCCCAGAGAGGGGACAGACAGGAGTAGCCGGGCCTTGAGCTGCCAGGCTCCCGGGAGAGGGTCTTGGATTTCATCTCTTTTTAAGGGGAGGGGAAGGGAGAGGGGGAAGGGGAGGGGAAGGAGGAGTGGGAGGGGGAGGGGAGGGAGGAAAAAGGTTTCTTAGCAACCTCTTGAGATGTATTTATAGCTAAGGCTAGAAAATGGACTGTGAAACCCCCTTGGGGAGCCCACACCTGCACTTGGGTGCATCTTACTCTGTGAACATGTGTAATCGCCCTCAGAGAAGTCCACACCCACAGCTTTTGGGTCTGTCTTACTTTCTTCTGAGCAACACTTTCTCTTAACCCTCTTGCTTAAGCCTATGTAAAAACATCTTTAAATCTCTGAGTTGTTTGCACTGCTCTGAGATACTTTATACTCTGCACTAATGTCTTTGTGCTGGAGAGCTTTAGTTGTCAACTTGACACACTTGATTAGAGGGAACCTAACCTGAGGAATTTTCTCTATTGGACTGGCCTGTGGCCATGTCTGTGGGACATTTTGAGTGATGTGGGAGGGCCCAGCCCACTGTGGGCAGTGCCAGCTCTGGGCAGGGGTCCTGTCTTGTATAAGGAAGTAGGGTGAGCATGGGCCAGGGGAGCAAGCCAGTAAGCATTGTTCTCCAATGTCTGTGATTCAGCTCCTGCTTTCAGGTTCCTGCCCTGACTTTCCTCAGTGATGAAACTGTGACCCAGGAGAGCTAAGAAAATAAACCCTTTCCTCCCCAAGTTGGTTTGAGTCGGTGTTTTTTATCAGAACAATCAATAACTAGGAGTCTTGAAGCTCTGTGATGTAGGGAGCTCACTATGTCTGTTCCTAAAGATGTAAATTAAGAATGGGAAATTCACCAAATGGTGTAATGAGGCACTGGGTCCAGTCAGACTGAGAGAAGTGTAGAACAGATGTGTCAGAAACCAACCTTCTGCCCATGATATCTGCTTCTGTGAGCTGAAATGATCATTTGACAAGGTTCTAGCCCAATTAGCCTAGTTGTAGATTAGAAGGCAGCAGATGTCCTGACCCACACCTGGGATATCTAACTTTAAAAACTGTGCTGGTTAAGTGAACTCAGGAAGGCCCATCCTGAAAAGAAACAGAGGGCTTAGGTCCTAACTTAGAGTGATAATGTAAAATTGACTATACAATCCTCACCTGTACTTTGGTTTGGGTCTCCAGAGATTCTAGAAGCAGTTGTTGCTTCAGAGACCCTCACACATGAGTAAATAAACTGTTTCCCAGTGTCTCCTAGGTGAATGCTTGGTCTCTTTGCTTTTAAATAATTTTTCCATGACACAATCATCTGAAAAAATAATTTCTTTGTGTGTGTGTGTGTGTGTGTGTGTGTGTGTGCACGCACGAACGTGAACTTTGATAATTATATTTATTTTGAGGAGATAATGCTAGATTTCAACAAATGTGTAGTGATCTGCCATCCATTACCTCAAATATTTATTCTTTATGTCGGGAATATTCAAGATCATTTCAGCTACCTGTTTAAAAATACGCAGTTTAGACTTTTCTTGATTAGACACCACAATGTGCTATAGACCGTGAGAAGTTACGCTCTCATCTACTGTAACCTAGAGCCACTGCTCGTCCTCTTTCCTTAACTCTCCCTCATCTTTTCCAGCCTCTGGTTACTACTTGAGGGGTCACTCTACGGTTACTGCATGGACACACTAATCGATGAGACAGCAGTTCATGGCATCTGTTACTTTCATCTGGTTTCATAACTTACTTTTGTACTTCATCCTCCAGACAGCAATGAACATATGTATTCCTTGGTGTGATGGTTAGTGAGCCAATCTGATTAGAGAGACGAATCGATTAGGAGATCACATCTCTGTTACTTTAGCATCAGTTGTAGGCCTGATAAGATCACCATGGCTCTGACCTAATAAATGATTTAATGTACTGATGGGTTAACAATGTGAAGGTAGTTGGTAACTGAGCGGTGGGAGACGGGCTCCCGGGACCAACTGGAAGAAGCACACGCATGGAGGACGATCTGCGCTGGGAGCCTCTAACCCACCTGTCCCTGTCTCTTTGACTTCTGTCTGCCAGGAGGTACAAAGAACCTCGCTGCCATGGTGATACCAGGCATGCCAGATGTAAAAGCAGTGGAGACAACCAGACATGGAATTCAACTGCGGGAACAGTGAAGCCAAGAAAGCATTTCCTCCTAAGTTGACTTTCTCAAGGGTTTGTTACAGCAACACAAATGTGACTACTGTTGGATTTGTGGAGTCCTTGCACCCTCATTTTCACCGTGCATGCTGCAGGGCACACACTTTAGTTGTATCACACTGACATTGCTCTAATTTTATATATAAACCTAAGTTTTGTTCTCTTTCTGATAGCTTCTTGGCCTACAATCAACTGTTTTCTGGAATATTTATAACGTGTCTTATTTTGTGTGTTTCTTATGCACATAACCATCCTCCCTCTTATATTTGGAATTTGATTATAATTTGGGGGCTGCCAATAAGACATCACCAGGGACAGTAGGGATGCTTCTGGGGAAGATGCAGAAGCAGTGCTTGACTTCCCTCTAATGGTGGGGAGGGGGTTGTTGAGCCAGGGCATGTGAGCAGCCTGACTCCCTGTGTAATCCATGGTGGTCTCAACATCCTGTCTCAGCCTCCCAAATCCTGGGACTAGCGGTATACCAGCATGCTCAGAGAGCTTATTACTTTGAGCCAGTAAGTACATGGCTGTTGCTTATTTGCCAGTAAAAACCGAATGCTTTCTGTAAATGTCCTAAATGCCTGAAAATAGCCTCACTGAGCTTCCTGTCATTCACACTGGCTGTGCAACTTTGTATCCTGACAACCACAGGTACCACATCTGGGGGACACAATTACCAATCAGACAACGTACCCACAAAGATTAATGTGCATCAGAACATCTGCTTCTCCATGTCTCCATTTGTCTTTTGGGAGCATTCTCAGAGATGCTGTGGAGCCCTCCAGGATGCCAAGAGAGCTGGGTCAGGGCTTAGGTTTCAAAACAAAACACTGTAGGAAAGGTTGATCTCAGCCAGTTATAAGTAGAACTGAGATAAATTCCTGAGTAAGTATGCAGAAGTGAGGTCGAAACCAAACCACACAGCTTGGAGACTGCCAGGCGGTGATGTGAAGTCAAAGATCATTCTGTGGCAGCCTCCTTCTAGTTTAACATGCTTGTAAACTGCAACTTCCAGTATCACGTTTAGATGATAAGTTTATCAATCCCAGATTACATCAGAAGTATTTAATCTAGGCATGCCACGTTGAAGGCTAAGGCAAGAACACATATTCCTCAGTTATACGGCATAGACATGAATACATGCTGGTGTCCTATTTTAAGACAGACAAAAGAGGAATGAATGGAAATTATTCCTCCAAGACTATTCTCTGAGTAGGAGGAAACGAGTACCATTGCTCACAAGTGTTTAAATCAAGTCACAGATTGCTGTGAAAATATCTTTATTCATATTTTTATATCCAGAAACTTTTTCTTTTGCAAACACTGGATCCATTTAAGATATCACCATGTTAAAAAAACACTCAGCAGACAGTTGGTGACAACTACCATACACATCTAGATACAAGACAAAGTACAAACCACTTGAGACTAGCAAGATGTAAATAGGCTAGAATAGTATTTAATGTGGGAAGTCTTAATGTAAATTACAAAATATATTACAATAAATGTGGCATTTTGCATACCTTGTATGCACAAAACATCTAGCATGATATAAAATCTTATGCACAAACTTTACATAACATCATGGTATGCTGTGTCTGACTGTATAACAGTATCCTCCGAACTGAAGCATTTCCATCCTAACACCAGGAAATAAACCTCTAAGTCTCAGGAAGTCCCTGAAACTTTAAGACTCACAAGGCCCTTCCCTCCCCAAGTTTATGAAAATGGTAAGGACTGTTGCAAAAAGAGGGG
This sequence comes from Eospalax fontanierii, assembly GCA_035773235.1. NCBI lineage: Eukaryota > Metazoa > Chordata > Mammalia > Rodentia > Spalacidae > Eospalax > Eospalax fontanierii. Next base: position 914,068 of record CM069546.1, read on the forward strand.
CCCCTGTGACCTATTAGGTGACCTACTAAGCTGCCTACACGTGTTTCAGCTTTCTTGAGTGACCACCCACCGCAGTAAGCTTTGTGGTGATGAGGCTGCATTTGAATGACCCATACTCAGTAAGTATATACACTGTCCTCCTGAAACCCAATAAACTCATGGGATTCAGTCACGTTAAGATTTCCATAGAACTGTCCTTTGACACAACAGTATCCTTCAGGCAGTTCAACCGCATCTCTGGTATCCAGTGGTGACAGGAGCAACTCTCAAACTTTAGTTGTAACAACCACAGATGTCCCCAAATGTAGAGCAAACCATCCTGTCGGGCAGCATTATAAATATGTATCTTATGGCATACAGATATTAAGATTACTTTTAATATTATAATTAACATTAGGAAACTGTTTCACTCTCTCCTGAATGATTTTGGATACATATAAATTTTAATGTTTGTGGAAAGATTTCACAATGCAATGTTGACACCAGGTAAGCCATTTAGAATTTACTGGAATTTCCCATGACTTCCTTTTCTCCACAATACAGCTTGAGACTAGAAAGGCAGTAAGAAGAGCCCTCTCCTGAGTGAATTTCCCAACATTCAGTGTCTCTTGTCTGAATAACTTTGAAATGGGTTCATTACAATGGCTTTGCCCTGTGTTGCAAACAAGTCATGGAGAATGCTGTCATTCATACAGAGATTTACAGATAAGACTTGAGAGAGAGAGAGTGAGAGAGAGAGAGAGCGAGAGAGAGAGAGAGAGAGAGAGAGAGAGAGAGAGAGAGAGAGAGAATGTTGCCATTCTCCTCTGGCCCTGACAATATTTCTCCTTTTCACAATGATTTTTGAGCTTTGGGAGGCAGAGCTTTAAAATAGGTGTCCAAATCAGGATGAGCACTGTGTCCCCTTCCTCTCTACCATTGGCCAATGGTGGATTTGTGTGTTAATCACCATGTGCTGTCTAAAGAAACACATGTGAGAGCTGAGAGAAGCAGTCATGCTATGTGTAGAGGCTGCACTGAAGATGTGTCCCTTAGTGCTAAGTCAGCACAGACACTCATTCACTACATCTGACCTATTCTGGATCTCTGTAATAGTATTCATATGCTGAAAAAAGAAACTTCTTTGATGATGAGTGAAAAGTAGCCTTTTTGCATACATGAGGATGCATATTTAGAATAATATAATAAGTTACATTGGTCTAGAGTTGTGGAAAAAGTAGGTTTTACTCTTGGATCTATGACCACTGCAGTCATGTGTTTTTGGCCATGTTTATAGTACCACACATGAGTTCTCTCCCACTGAACAGGTCTTAATTCGAATTAGACAGTTCTTGATTACCTCCAAGATAAAAGTTCCACCACTACACCATTGACGATAGTTTGCTGGGCCAGTCATTGCCGCTTAATAGGCTTTACAGCTGGGTAGGGCTATTGATTGTTCTTTTGTCTTGGCAGTTCATATAGTGTCCTCTGATACCATGAGAGGTAGTCTTCAGGGAGGAGGCTTCCAGGTCAGTTACAGCTTGATTGCTACAAGTCCTGTGTCTGTCTTTATCAATAGGTCTTATGATCAAGATCTGGGAGGTAATCAAGGACTGTGACTAAATAGCCTGTTTTATTTGGGGAGTCTCTTGGACTATCCAGAACAACAACTTAAAGGGAGTTTTCTCCTCCTGGGCACTGCGCTTTTTGTTACAAAGTCTTCAGTTGTACACATGTGCTTGTATATTTGTTGTACATTTTTTTCAGTGGGATTTTGAACTAATACATTTATCTCAGATTCTTCACACCGTTTAAACATTAGTTATCTCTCCTCCCACTCTCCCTGTACAACCCTTGCTACTCCCTCCAGTTAAAGTACTGTTCCTTTTCCCAATCCCCCCATAAACCTGTTTCTTACTCTCTCCCTCTCTTTAGCTTCTTCTTCACCTTTAAGCCCTTGGTTCCTTTCCATTTTCCTGGCTTCTGCCATTGCATCACAATACACACTCACATCTAGGCATTTGGTGCTAAGATCCAGAACTAGAGAGAGAATCCTCAAATCACCCCTGTTTTATGTATGTCCCTCCCCAAGATAACTTCACCTACACTCTAGGTTATGTGTGAAAATGTGGGGTAACTTATCTCAATATTTGTGGGATGAAGTGAGAAGGGAGTCATCACAAGTACCAGAATTCTCGTAGAGCTCAGGAACAGGGTCTCTAAAGCTGCACACGGCACAGTACAGCCTGTGGGTGTGGAGTAAGACTCCAGAGTGCATGAACACGAACCCTCTGCGTGTGCAGCGTCTCACCCCGTGGGCAGAGAAATGCTGCTTCATGACTTCCTGCGCGAGCGTCTTCCATACTCACAACCACTTCGGATGTTCTAATGTTAGGGCGCACCTGTGTCAACGTATGACTGCTAAGGTCATGCAGTACAAGGCTTCTGCACATACATGACACTTCCAGCACTCCTCTCTCATGTGCATTGTCCAATGTAGAGGTCAACAACCTACAAAAAGGTTTTCTACACACATCACATGCATTTCTAGCCTGTGAGCTCTCCAGAGCACTTCCATTTAGTAAAAGGCTTGGCTATGTATACTACACTCTTAGGGTCTCTCAGATGTGGGGATTTCTGGTTGGCACAGATGTTCAACTTTGGATGGGTTTCTTTGCTTGCTAAACTCACGTATGCAGGAGTATAGATATCTATGTGAGTTCTTGCAATGTATGGCAAGAATGAGAGATATTTTCTACAGTCTTTAAATTCACAGGCTTCCTCACCTGTGTGGTTCTCTGATGGACATGGATGTTTGGTTTATTGAGAGTTTTGCACATACATTAAGTTGATATGGCTTATCTCATATGTCATCTTTGGTATGCAGTAAAGGATGACTTACAGATGAAACTTTTTCCATTCAAAGACTCTCATTTGTGTGATGACCTAATGATTGCTGAGGTCTCACATCTAGGGAAAGGTTTCCATATTCGTCACATTCAAACAGCTACTTAGCTGTGTGTGACCTGATGTGTAGTGAGTGCATCGCCTGTCGAAGCTTCCCTTCCACCTACAGAGCTTCTTGTTAAAAAGAGAGTCTCACTTGGTAGCCCTCGCTGACCTGGAACTCCCAGAACTCCCAGAGACCTACCTGCCTCGGCATCCTGAGTACCGGGATCAAAGGCACGTGCCTTCACGCTGATGCTCCTCTGCTTCTTGATGTAACCCTTGCTGGAGGTCTCCTGCAGTCCTTACAACCGCAGGCCTCTCTGTGCGGCTGGTCATTGGTCCACAATGATCATGCTGATAAGTATTTCTCAGACTCTGAATTCTGTGACGCACCCGTCTGAAATGTTTTCCTATGTTCTTCATACCTCTGAGTTCTCTGAAATTTGCAGAGGTGGGACTTCCAATTGAAGGGGCTTTTCATATAACTACACTCCCAGTGTTTCTCACTGTTATGAATTCTCCAAAGCCTGATGAAAATTGGTTTCTGGCAGTGTTTTTCCAAACATCATACTGACAGGGTTCCTTGTCTGTTTTGAGTTCACTAATGAACTGGGAGACAGTACTTAGAATGGAAAGATTTTCCATTTCCTTTACACTAACTGGAGTTCCCGCCTCTGAATTCTGATGTACATAGAGGAAAGACAAACAACTTCAAGTTTTCTACATTCTTTATATTCGAGGAGTTTCTCATCTCTGTGAGCTCCTCAATGTTTGTCAAGGCTTGACTTCTAGATGAAGACTTTTCCGAGTTTCATGCATGGGGTTTCTCACCTGTGTGTTTTCTGATGTATAGTGAGATAGGACTTGACACTAAATGATTTGCCACATTCTTTACATTCAAATGGTTTCTCCCCTGTGTGAATTCTCTCATGTGTAGAGAGATTTGACTTCTGGTTAAAACGTTTTCCACACACATTACATTCATAGGGTTTCTCCCCTGTGTGGATTCTCTGATGTACAATGAGCCCCGACTTTATGCTGAATGTTTTTCTACATTCTTTACATTCATAGGGTTTCTCCCCTGTGTGAACTCTCTGGTGGATAGTTAGGTCACACCTCCGTTTAAAAGCATTCCCACATACCTCACATTCATGGGGCTTTTCATTTGTGTGAGTTCTCTGATGTACACTGAGGTTTGACTTCACACTGAAAAATTTTTTACATTCTTTACATTCATAGGGTTTCTCTCCAGTGTGAGTTCTGTAGTGTAAATAGAGGTTCTGTGTGTGTTTAAAGGGTTTTCCACAGACCTTACACTCGTAGGTTTTCCCACACCTGCTCCGTCTTCGAGGTGGGCGGACGCTAGCCCTCTTGTTAGTGACTCTCACAGCCATACTGCTCTCAAGTTCTTTCTCACCTGTGTGAGCTCTCTGATGCACACTGAAATTTGAGTTTGAGCGAAAAGTTTTCTCACAATTACTCTTTTTGCCTAAGATCTTCTGACTGACACTCTGTTCTGGTGCCTGGCAAACAGGAATCTCATCTTCAGAACACCCACAAGGCTTCTCCCAGGACTGCACTCTCTGATGACGTAGGAGGCCTGGTTTTGCACTATGTGTCGGCTCACGGTCAGTACAATGATCACACTTCTCTTTTATGCATGTTTTTAAGTGTTCAGTGTGGCTGCATGTGTCACAGAATGATTTCCCACACAGGTTACACTTAAGTATTTTCTCCCTTACCTGAATCCCGTCTTGGGCAGTAAGTGCTAACTCATCAACGGTCTTCCCATATTCCCTCAACTTAAAGGAGGGGTCTCCCAAAGGAAACACCTTACATGTCCACGCAGTGTTCATGTTGAAGGATTCACCATGTTGACAACACTGAAAATGCTGTTCCCTACTTTCAACACTGTAAGAGAGACTGAGTGGCTCTGGATGTCTGCAGGACATCCTCATTGCATTAAGATGATCAAGTTCCTCTATAGCCTGCACCTCACTGGGCTCACTAGAGAGATACACATTTTCCCATATATTACATGCCTCAGACCTCATGCCAGAAGAGTTCCCATTCTTCGCAGTCAGATGTAAGGCATGGTTTGAGCTCATATTAAATATTTTCCCTAATTTAACTTTCTCCCCAGCTGATGAATCGTTGATTACTAGATGGTACAAATGTCTCCTTTGATTGTTCTGTCTGGGCTTATCCAGGCTCTTCACATGCTGCATAGCTGAAAGGAAATAAAAGCATCCATACCCATGAACACACGGGCCACTCTGGTAGAATCCTAACACAAAGATGAAAAGGACCTTCCTTCTAACCTAAGATCACAAAATAGGCAGAGGTGGGTCACAGTCCCTCCAATTCCAGGTTCCAGAGCCTTCTTCTGGCTTCTAAGCACACATAGGGTGCACATACATATATGTAGGCAGGCAAAACATGCATGCACATAAAATAAAAATAATTTTCTCTTTAAAAAGATTACAAAATATCAAGAAATGATGATAGGCGTGGGTGGATATAAACTCTAGGTTGGTGAGTTGATGTGTATGGATTTTGTTCCTCATGAATATTTCAAATATGAGTTATAATGTGTATTTCAATATTTCAATATGAGTTATAATGTGTATGCTTTAAGCTGTTGTAGTCTGAAACATGGTGAGACAGTGAAAACCCCTGATGTCTAGCTCTAGGGTTTACTAGTTACCTCCACTGCCTTTTCTTTGGATATCTCTGTAGATTCTACTTTTTGAAACAGCATGTATGGGGGACTAGAGAGAGTATGTAGTGGTTAAAAGCACTGACTGCTCTTACAGAAGATGGGGGGTTTGAATCCCAACACCCACATGGTGGTTGACAATTGCCCGTAACCCCGATTCCAGGGGATCTGATGCCCTCTTCTGGCTTTTGTGGGCACTGCCTCACATGGGTGCACTTATATATATGCAGGCATATCACTCATACACACAAAAATATAAATAAGTAAATAAATAAATATATAAATAAAAATAAAGCGTCAGGTATGGTCTCATTCATTTTGTATCTCTTTCGTATTTTGGAGTGGGTTTCCTGGTCACTACTTGTAGGACTCAGGAATAATCCATCTGTTTGTCACTTAATCAGGAATGTGATTCACAGAATGCACTGGTTCTGTGCTTGGGTCTTAACACTGTTTTGGGAAACTAAAGGAAACACCTACAGGATTTTCCAAATACAAATTATCTTCTTTCCTATAAGGGAAGATAGCAGCCTCCACATATCTATTTAACCGGAATTAACCATAACACACAGAAATCTGCAGTCTTAACTGCACTGAAGGATCTGGTTCTGGATACCAAGCTAGTTCCACAATACTGAAATTATGGGTTGTTTTTTTTCCTCTGCAACTTCTGAGATCTCAGCATTTCCCCACTGGCTCTGGAACTCTATACCTTGATTTAGAAATTCATGCTTTTTTGTTTTATTTGTAGAGTTTCCACTGGGTTGAAATTTGATAGCAAATGGAGTGCCCTGTACAGATTTACTGCATCTGTTGACTTCAGAGTAATTTCACAAGGAGAGGCAGAAGACTAACTAGATGTGACAGCTCCTCACAACAGCAGACCTTGGCTCACTTGGCCTCCATGCCTAAGGTTGCTGTGATGTCACAGCACACCCCTGGGTCTGCCTTCCGCATGTGTCTCTGCATGTTGCTCCTCAGCTTTCCTAGCTTCTGCTATCTTGGCACACACTATTTGATTTAGACATCTTTTCTCATATTTGAATTCCATACGTGCGTACCTAAAACCTGTTTTCAGTACTAGCTTAAAACTACTACATCAGATTGAATCTCTACTAAAATAGTGGCCAATCTGAAGTCTAGAGTTTTTATCTACTTATGTATTGAATTATGTGCCAAGTTTGGAAAACAATGGTCTCAAAATTTAGCTAAAATGAGTAAAAAAATTAATCTCCTTAAAACTGCATTTGCTTTAGAACTGCTCTATTTTTTCTTGTATTCATCCAGTTAAGAAAACATAATTTTTGAGCTTATTCTTTCAAGGCCAAAAGTTTCTGTGACAACATAATAGAAGCCCTTTATAACAAGGTGAGTTTGGAGGGGCTACTCAGTGTTTAAGTTAGCTGTTCTTGTAGGAGACCCAGGTTCAGTTCCCAGCACTCATATAGCAGCTAAGAGACACATCTGTAACTCCAGTTCCAGGGGATCCAGCACCCTCTTCTGACTCTGCAGGCATTGCACAACATGGGTGCACTTATATACATGCAGGTAATACACACATACATATAAAATAAAAATTAAAAAAACAAAACAAAGTGAGTCTATTGGCTCACCATTGCTGCTCACAAGAGAGCAGACTCTGAGGAGTCAAACAAAATAGGGACAAACGCTAAAATGAGGCATCTATACAAACAAGGACAGACAGATGAGAATTTGGAGTAAATTCTTCAAGAAGAGAAAGCTCTAAGAGCCACAGAGTAAGCAGAATTTGAAGAAACTTAGAAAATACGTATCACAACCAGGAAAGGGAGGACTGTGGGGGACACTGTGAGAGCCCTCCTTGGACACTGCACAGCAAGTGTCTGATTAAGAGCAGGTACCCTCAAGACTGGGCCTGGGAAACCTAGCAGAAAGAACCTCACACACTGTGTGCTGAGGGCTCATCACCTTGTCCCCCTGCCTAGGGTGCACCACTGACCTGGCAGGCTTGGGTATGGGGCCTCTTCTTCCTTCCATGGCCCAGCTTCTTGCTCCAACCTCTGGATCAACTCAGGTTTGGCATTGCACTGATCTATTAACAGGAAATAATGAACAAGCTTTGCCCCCAAATGATACAATAAGGTTTCAGACTCCCAGCAATGATGGGACCACTGTGAACACTTTATGAGAAAACTTATTATTTGTATTCCTCATGGATTGAATCACACATTAACACATTTTAAAGAAAACTTAAGGAGATGCAAGAGACAGAGACAATGTGCCATGGTCAGAAATACAATTTGTGACGTGGTAAAGAAGCTGCATAAAGAGATGGAAGAAAGGACCAAGCAATTTCTTGAGATGAAGAATATTTTTTAAATATTTTATTTATTATTTTAATTTTAAGTATATGAGAGTACTGCCTGAATGTATGTAAGTGCCCCCATGTCATGCAGTGCCTGCAGAGGTCAGAATAGGGTGTTGGATCCCCTGGAACTGGAGTTACAGATGGTTGTTAGCTGCCATGCAGGTGCTGGGAAGGAACTATACCCGGGTCCTCTGCAAGAGCAGCCAGTGCTTCTAACCACAGAGCTACCTCCCAGTTCCAGAGGAAGAATATTTTTAACAAAAAGTTTAAACAATTCAGTCGAAAGCTTCAAAAGTAAAAATGACCAGGCAGATGAAAGACTGTATGAGGGTGAAGCCAGGTATGTTCAAATAGAGAGAAAAAAAATGTAAAAGATAAAAAATCTTTCAGACTTGGATATAGAACCTAAGAAGAGGGTGTCCACATTACGGCGGGTCCGGGAGAAGGGGAGCCGCAGATAGCTACAAAACCCTTCAATGGGAGAGCAGGTAGAAACTCAGAACACAAGGTCGTAAACATTTGGGTGCAGGAAATGTTAGGGACACCTAAAGATTCAAACAAAAACACTCCACCTCTAAGGCATATTATAATCAAAATGTCAAAGGTACAAAACATGGTCAGAACTCTGAATCACCCAGAAAACCAGCCAGTGGAACAAGCTTATGATCCCAGTACCTGGGAAAGTAATGTAGGCCCATAGAATGTTCACAAAGCCTGATCCACCAAGGGAGATCTTATGCAATTTCTTCAAAGGGAAAATAACAACTGTAAAAATTTTTAAAGGCAAGAGAAAAACACATTACATTATTTATTAAACAATATCCATTAGATTCACATTAAAACTTTTTGAAATGAAAGAGAAATAAAGGCTTTCAAATACAAGCAGCCATTACTCCCAGACTTCCCTAAAATGCTATACGACAAATCCCACAGGATACCAGCATCATGAAAACACACAAACTGACAAAATCCAAGTAAAGCTAGATGCACAAAAGAGAACTTGAAGAGAACTGAGTCCTTTCCACACAGGAACTGGCCAGACAAGAAAGATTTATAGGAAAAGAAGAACAGAACAGAGAACATGAGGAAATACATGGCAACAACAAAACCCTGGAGAATGGCACTTTGGCAAGAACGTTAACTGTGAACGTAAATGGACTATATTCTCCAAGCAACAGGTATAGGCTGGCAAAAACGGCTGACAGGAACCAGACCCAGGCCCAGCAAGCTGTCTCAGCTGTACTGACAAACTGTTTCCCATGCCTAGAACCTACTATGGAAGGAGAGAATTGACTCCTGCAAATCATGCTCTAACTACCACACACATGCCATGGCACACAGACACAGACACAGACACAGACATACATATACGGTACATAGACATTTAATGAGATGAAACTTTATACATTTACAACATACACCAAAAGCTAGAGGACGTGTTTACACAAAGCAAACACTGTGAGATCTAGAAGGAAAGGGAGATTCTACACCAGTTACTGTGGCAGATTTCAGCCAGGCACTGTCACCTGAGACTGATCATCCAACCGAACTGTCCAACCAAACGTCAAAACAGAGAGGCCAGAGTTGAACTCAGCAAACAAATGGACCCAACAGACCCTGACGGCCCATTTTCAGAATCATACCATGGGAATCTGTACCACAGTGGGACAGCACTAGAAATCAACAAGGGTGAGCTGGAAGTAGTGGCTTTCTGATCACTCAGGACCCTGGCAGAACAATTTAAGGTCATCTAGGCTACATGCCAAAATGCTATCTTAAAAGCAAACAAACCAATTTTTGTGACTTTAAAATCAAACAAATGCATAAAATGTAAAAAATTACGTTATTGACTGATCACTGGAATCAAGAAAAAAATCAAGTGAAAAAAAATTAGAAATACATCGAAACAACAAAAATCTAAATGCTATCTGCCAAATCCTGAAGGCTACAGCAAAAATCATACAGGAGCACTGGGTTCCCAGGCCTGCTCACACCCCAAAACCACAATGGAAAAGTAGAGGACAGAAGACAGAGGGAAGAAGAAAACACCATGGAAGAATAAACAGAAAGTAGTGACGGGTGCAGGAAGACTGGATGGGGTTCAGCATCGCCGAGACCCTGCCTGCTACTCCGTTCTCTTTCTGACTGGCTCACTCACTCGCTCCACTCAGGCGGACCACTGAAGGGGCCTTTTACTCAGCCTCATGCTGGAATACCAGCAGAAGCAGCACAGGAGCGTCTCCCAGCTGGATCCCCACAAGAGCTGCTGTCAACAGTCTGCCTCTACAGCCAGAGAGGGGCTTTGTACCCAAACACCAAACCCCACGGTTCCTCTGCTAGGCTCCAGGAACGGATCACTGACTGCAAACAGCTCTTAAACAGAACTGAACAGTACTTCAACAATGTCGAACACTGGATTAGGGCCACTGAGGGCTGTATTTCCCACATCTGTGTCAGTTCTACCCAAGGTGATTCACATGTTCAAAACAGTCCTCAATAAATACCCATAATATTCTAAATTAGGCATAAAACTCAAATAACAGAAGGAAAGAACCCACTCAACAGTTTTACACAAAAATAGTATTATCTCAAAACCTACTATAAGAGAAAGCAGCCAAACAGCATAATACTAGCAGAAAAAAGAAAAAAAAAATCACATAGAGAAGGTCACGTAATAGAGAAATTGACAGTGAATCCAGGGCACACAGCCACCTGATCCTCATGAAGGCACTAAGAACAAACATTCCATACACTGTTGTTGAACATGTCAATAACAAGCACTACAAAAATCAGCACGGAGCTTATGAGAAAAACCAGGCCAGACATCACATAGCACCACAAACCCTGGGACTGTAGACCCATTCCATGGAAAGAAACCTCAGTGTTTAAGAGAAACCTGTCTGCACACATTTGCTGTCGTGTACAGAAGACATGCTAGAGAGTCAGCCTAGGTGTCCATCCCCAGATGGACGGATGGGAAAACGTGTCAAACACAGAGACAGCAACATCACCCAGCTATTCAAAGGTCCTGAATGTTCTCTGACAGGAACATGGCTGTAACTGAAGGACAGGCATGTTAAATAAAGGAACTTAAGCTCAAAGAGATAAACACCACACATTCACACGTGTAGCTAGACGCTAAAGTTGACCTGAAAGACACAGAAAGATCATCTGGTCACCAGAGCCTAAGAAGGCCACGTGGGAGGAAAGGATGGAAAGGAGGTGGTTAATAGATGCAGGAGACACAATCCCACTACCCTACAGCACAGAAAAGCAAGAACAGTTGGAACAATTACTTGAAAATAACAGGAACATTTTATACACTCTCAGTAAAAAGGAATGATGTATCTGAGTTTACAGACTTGCAAATTACTGATCATTATGTATATTACACAAAAATTGAAATGACACCATTCTTTCTAAATAGGCACAATTACTATGTGGCAGTTAAAAAATGTAAATGGGCTGGAACTAAAGTTCAGTGGGACGGTGCTTGCCCAGCACAGGCAAGGCTCTAGGTTCAGACACTAACATAGGAAACCCCACAACCCTGGGAAGTTGTTCTGTGTCTAGCAACAAGGAATCTGCTTCCAGTGTAACACTGGAGACTCACTCACCCAAGGACGCCAGGCTGCTGTATGTCTCCAGCATCACGTCCCTGTACAGCTTCCTCTGAGCATCATCCAGGTCCTGCCACTCCTCCCAGGTGAAGTCCACAGACACATCCTCAAAGGACACCAGCGCCTGGAACGAGACAGGAAGATGGGAGTTCACTCCTGATTGAGCGTGTCTTATATAAGATGCAGTTTATAGGCTTTCTTTATCATGGAAGAAAAATCACCTACAAAATGCCTTGCCCACATGTGAGCTTGGTGGTGAGTGAAAATGGCAGTAACACATGTAAGCAACTGATGAGCCTCTGGTTTTTCTGATTTACTATTCGACCCAACTCTTAGTGACTGAAATTTCAAGTGGTTAGTATTATCTATGATGTAGTTATAAATTCAAACATGTTTATGGTGTCCTTATACATCTTCCCTAAACCAAAAAGTGTTGGAACCCACAAAGAAACAAGCATCATTCATGTCCTATAAATCAGGGTAAACTGGTTACTTAGAACAAAGTAAAAACAGCAGTCAGGTTGAGCATGTGGCACACACCTTTAATCCCAGCACTCAGCAGGCAGAGCAAATTCAGTGAGTTTGTGGCCAGCCTGGGTTACATAGAGAATTCCAGGGACAGTCAAGGCTACACTGGGAGACCCTTGCTTAAAAAGAACATGGAACTGGGAGTCATCAAAGAAGGAAAAACAAGGGAAGAGGGGAATAAGAACAGAGTTTGTCCTCATCCATACACCCACCTAAGGCAAAAAAGGGAGTTTATTTCCCAGCTGCACACACAGGAGCATGCGAACTGAAACCAGGGTAAGTGTCAATCACCATGACAGGCAGGAGCCACAGCTGATCTTAGACAAACTTGTCTCAAGTTTCTGTTGTCAAATGTGTGGGTGTCTAAACCGCAACTGTGGAAGCCAGAGCTCGCAACACAGTTCCACAAAGAACATAAATGAATAGAGCTTTCGGCGGCACCTCAGCACATCAAACTGGGTGAAATGGCTTTCCAGAAGCTCAGGGTGGGAAACACAGAATCTGAACTGTATGACTATCAGGGACTGGGGAGGAGGTACAAACCTAAGAACCGAAGACCTGGACGTACTCTGGGGAGAAAGAATTCCAACACAAATATTTATTAATGTATTTCAACCCAGCATGGTGGCACATGCCTGTGACCCTAGCACTAGAACAGTGAAGGTGCGTGAATCTAGAGCTCAGGTCATCCTCAACTAAATAACCAGCCCAGCCATGGGAGACATTAGAGCTTGTCTCAAAAACATGTGTGTACATACATATAATACACATGTATATATGTCTGTACATATTTATTTAAGCAGATATACCCATCTATAGAATAATCACATGTCAATCATGAGCATGGGAATTCTTTCAATCTTGCAGTTTCTTATTCAATTTCTTTTCAGAAAAACTTATCCTCTTTTTAGTGAACTGGGTAAAGGCCACTTATAGACTGGGAACAATGCCAGATTAGGGGAAAAATGGAGGATGCGATTTCCATTCTGATGAGGAGAGCTTGAGGTAGCTTTATGTAGTGATAGAGGAAGGGATTTAGGATCTGAAAGCTGAGCCAAAGGTTCAAGGTACAGAGAAGCAGGGGAGTCAGATCACAGCGCTGACGCACAGAAGGAAGGGGAGCAAGGCAGAACACAGAGATCATCTTGTGTCACGGAAAACAAAGGAAGCATCAGCAAGGTCATGAAAGACACTGGACCGGGGAGGAGGCGGGGGGGTTGTTGAGGAGATAGCTCAGTGGATCAAACCTTTGCAGTGTTAAGATCTGAATCCAGATCCTCAAAAACCATAATAACTATAATACAAGCACTCAGGAGGCAGAGAAAGGATTCCCAGGACAAGCTGGTTAGCTAGACCAGCCAGAATTGGTAAGCTCTAGGTTCAGTGAAAGACCCTAGCAACCCTGCCTTAATAAGTAAAGAGCAATCAAGGAAGACATCCAACATCAACTTCAGGTGTGCAAATACACACACCTACACAAGCAAAAAAAATTGAAATGGAAGAATTTCCACATGAAACTAGCTTCTCATCAGTTCGTTGGGATTTTAAATCACAGTCAAATGCTAGTGCCACTCTCTAACTGCCTTAAGTCGCCATGTTTGAAACTACCCCTGATTTTCATGTGAAAATTCTTACCATGCAGTAAGTTTGACTGTCCAAAGCTGCCTGGAACTATGTGATTTGGCAAATATGGAATCCTTTGGACTGATCTATTCTAGCACCGGAGAACTCTGGTCATGGCTGACTGTGGCACTTACCTCTGGGCTGGGAACAGAGCACTGTCCACTTTACGTGTCTGTGTCCGTGGAGCCTGTTTAGATGTCACAAGCCAGGAGAACTGAGTGTGTTCTCCTCCAAGAGTCAATCCAAGGCCTACAACAAATAGGCCTCTAAAGTACAGTTCCAGAAAAACCAGAATCCAACCTGCATCCAGGTCAAGTGACTCTAAAGCCTTATGACGTGGTTTATACTGACACACTGACAGTCTCATGTCCACACATTTCTCTGATCTTTATTGTACCGTTTCAATTTTAATTAAGGAACTCTCACAGATCTCTGAAAATACGATGTAAAACAAGGTAAGGAACAAGCACACCACTTACCGCAGTGGTGTTCATTTTCCTAACTCTCCAGGCATGTAGAGCATCACGCACTCACAGCTGGGAAAGAAGGTGAAGAGAAGTCAGGGGGCACTCACTCTGCCTCTCGGATCCCAGTGTGCAGACACTACACAGCTGCTGAGGGCTGAGGGCAGGACCTGGAGGACCAACACAGCACAAAGGCTCCGCCTATGGAAGCAGTCCGCTACACAGCAGACCTGCTGGAAAGAACATTTCATGAATAATCGGTGGAGAGGAAACTTAAATTATCCACAGTTAAGGACAATATTTGCCATTTGCTTAGTAAATCTTATGAAGAAATAATACAAATTTTAAGGATGGATGTCTAGACCTCTAGTGAACATTTTGCACTCACAGAAATTATTATAGAAAAATGTGTGGGCAATATTATTTAGTTTACTGTCAATACAGACATTTCAGATAGGACTCCATCCACAACACATTTAAGTCTCACATGAAGCATGCTTTGTGCAGTCTAAACCCTTTGGCCCCAAACTGTACAGGCAGATGAGCAGGAGCGTTCACTCAGTGTGCTGCACAGCACCTGCCTCCCTGCACCCGCACCTTCATGTCTCTCCCATGATAACCCTGAACTGCAACATTTCACATTTCACGTGATGTGGCCAGCAGAGCCTCGGGGAGACTTCAAATGAGGTTCCCCCAGGAACTTGGTGGGATTCCAGTTCACCACACCCTGCTAATACACCTACTTTTACAACAGTATCAAGGATCTTTAAAAACCTAAAGCACAATTACCACAGGATTCAGGAATGACAAATGTTCCCACAAGAACTGAAATGACACTGTTCAAAACAGCGCACCCCACTGTTCACCATGTAACTGCCTTTCCCCTCTGGGTGACACCCTAGACACCAGGACAGACAGATGACATCCTAAACCCCAGGACAAACAGGTGACACCCCAGACCCCAAGACAGACAGGTGACACCCCAGACCCCAGCACAGACAGGTGACATCCCAGACCCCAGCACAGACAGGTGACATCCCAGACACCAGGACAGACAGGTGACACCCTAGACACAAGGACAGACAGGTGATATCCTAAACCCCAAGACAGACAGGTGACATCCCAGGCTCCAGGACAGACAGGTGACATCCCAGACCCTAAGCACAGACAGGTGACATCCTAGACTCCAGGACAGGTGACATCCTAGACACCAGACAGACAGGTGACACCCTAGGCACCAGACAGGTGACACTCTAGATTCCAGGACAGACAGGTGACATCCTAGACACCATACAGGTGACACCTCACACCCCAGGACAGACACAGCGGTGTGCAGCCTAGTCCACACCAGGATTCTGCAGCACAGCTGGGACCTAGGGGGACAGGGCCGAGAGCTCCGCCCGGCACTGGCGCTCCCAGCCCGGGGCATCTGCACACCGCACCGTCTACGACCCGCGCCGGCTGGTCCCGTCCGTTCTTGCCTCCGGGCGGTACTCACCGGGCTCCCGGATTCCGCCTCCCTAGGGATGTCCGCACGAGCGTGCCAGGACAGCGGCCGCGGCCCGGGAACCGGAAGCAAGATGGCGACTCCTAAGAGACCGGAAGTGCGTGGAGCCCGGCTGGTGGGACCGTGCCCCAACCGCCGGGACCGGGATGCCTCCGATGCCTCACGGGAGGACTTGCGGTGCGCAGAACCCGGAACTCCCGCCTGGCCAAGGTCCTGGGGGGACTGTGCACCGGAGGCCTCTTCCACGCCTGAGCAAATGGTGCTGAGCTGAGTCTTGCCGTCCGATCTGCCTTGCCAGCACCTGCTGGACAGCTGGACAGGCATCATCAGGCCGCAAGCCCGCGGAGGATGGCCCCATCAGCTGTGGACCCACTTCCCTGGCAGCACCCCGGGTTTAGGGCAGAGTTCCACAGGTGCCCGCCTTAGGAATTCCCCCTGAAAGGGAGGGAGAGAGGGCAGGCGCTTGCCGAGGCTGTTCCCCGTGTTCACCACTGTACCTAAAAAATTCCTTGACGTTTATTGTGTTACATGATTTTTAATAAGGGAACCCAAGGTATGTCTCTTGCCTGATAGACGTGACATTTTAAACTGCTCAAACGATTATAAAACCAGACATACCTTTCCCCCCACTCTTAATAGGTTAATCCAGATATGCCTGTGGAAATCCTGAATAGAAATCCGCTCCACAGGAAGCTGCCCCAGACACGTCTATGTGACGTAAATCCCATTTTCTAACGTTGTTTGGAGTTTCGCCTTATTCTGTAGCAAATTCTGCCTCCTACGCTATGCACAGTAGTCTCCTTTGATCTCTCTGGCAGGAGAGGCAAGGCCTGAGGTGCTTAGGGGGACAGAGTCAGTTCCCAGTAACACACATTCCTTGTCCAAACCTTCCTATCGAACCCAGTTCCACAAGCCCCCTACTAGGTGGAGGGCACTACTTTGAGTGTCGTGGTCCGGCGTCATGGTATTGGGACACTATGCAGGGAAAAGTTGTATAATAAAAAACGCAGAGCTGGGAGCTTCAGAGGTGGTTTGCAATAAAAAGCACACACTGCTCTTGTAGAGATGACCCAGTTCCCTTTCCCAGCATCCACATCAAGGGTCTCCTAACAGCTTATAACTCCAGCTCCAGGGGATCCAATGCCCTCTTCTGGACTCTTTGGGTACCTACACAAGCACATTCACATACATAATTCATATTTTCTCTCTCTCTCTCTCTCTCTCTCTCTCTCTCTCTCTCTTTCTCACACACACAAAATTACAATTTTAAAAATTAAATGTAGAGCTCACCTCTTACAAGGCTGAGGTAGCAACTGACAGATCTATGGGATTCCCCAAGGGTTCGGACTTGAGTGAATGAATGAAGATATTAATATCCCTCTGGTGATGGCCCAGGTAAACACATCCCACATAAAAATGACCCTGTATAGTTTTACTATCTTCAAATACTTGCCATGTGGTTTTTGTGTTGATATGTAATATTGAAATTTTTATTGATGAATAACATGTAAACAAAAATATGTACAGGCCATCAATGGAAAGTTTAGTAAATTATCACACTTGTGTAACAACAAAAAAGAAGAATCAGCCTGTCCAATGCTCTCAACAATTACTTAGGCTTGGCTCTGATGTTCTACAAAGAGGCCAGGTTTTTTTATTTTTTTTTTGAGACAGGGTCTCCCTGTAGCCCCAAATAACCTGGAACTAAGTACGTAGACCAGGTGGTCCTCGATCTCGTAGCCACCTGCCTGTGCCTCCCAGGTCCAGCTAAAATCTTTTTTAAGGGTGATGTTTGTCGAGTTTTAGATGAACCGAGAACTCGGTGAATCTTGGAAAAGTGCTGAGCTACTAACCCAGCTCATCAACTAAGGTCTTAGGACTTAAGATTGTGGATTAACCTTGTATGTTTGTTTTTATTATTTTATTTTGTGTGTATGAGTGTATTGACTGCATGGAGTATATTGACTGCATGTGAGTGTACCTGTGTTGTGCAGTGCCCAGAGAGGTCAGAAGAGGGCATCAGATCCTCTGGATCTGGAGTTAGGAATGGTTGTTAGTCGCCATGTGGTTCTGGGAATTGAACCCAGGTCCTCTGCAAGAGCAGCCTGTGCTCTAACCACTGAGCAACCTCTCTGGCCCCTGGTTCCCTGTTTTTGAGGCATGGTTTCATGTAACCCAGGCTGGTCTTGAAGTCACACTCAGTATGTGACTGATGACCAAAATGAACTGATCCTCCAGTCTCCACAAGGATCACTGACTTTTGTCGTGTGCTAGAATTATAGGCACGTGCCCACACGTACAGCAGCATTGCCTTTTTATTACAAAAAGTATTTTACTACAGAAATATATACATATGTGTACAAGTAGACCCATAAAACTCAACAGCACAGTAGATTTGTCAGAGCTTCATTCTCTACTTACCAAGTGCTCTTCTCACGTTGACAGTGTTTTAGCCCATTCTCTACCTCCTGCCCCCCAACATTTTTAGTTCCCTCCTTTGTATGGTTAGATATGCACATTTTAAAAGTCACAAATCATTTGTCTTTTTTGTTGTTGTTGTTGCTCTTTTTGACAGGATCTCCTTTGCCTCCCGTGCTGGGAGCAAAGGCATGCACCACCACACCAGACCCCAAAGTCACAAATCTTAATTGTACATTTCTGACAAACACATCTGTATATTCTTCATTTGTTTTAATATTTTCAAGTTCTGGAGGAACTTCTGTTCCTACCCAGGAAGTTGTCTCCTGGCTCCCATTCCTGCTGCCCCCCATGAGGGTTCTGTGCTCTGCTGTGGATCTAACTGAGAGTGTTGTTTGGCCAAATAATAGGGAGCCACTCTACTGGGAAACCTCATCCTTAGCCTGTTATTTTCGACACTACGAACCATGCAAGGATCATGTTGTGGTTCTACTCCCAGAGCTAAGATTCGCTGTTTTTTTCAAGAACTTCTGGTTCCTTTCATTGGAGATAAATCTAGCAATCTAACTGTGCAGATATGTTGACATGGAGAATCGTACCAATGCTGGCCACGGCACCCAGTGTCACTGGTCACTGCAGGATGCTCTGCTGCTCACTTATGCCCCGTTTGGACTGCTTAGGAGACCCAACCACACTTTCTACCGTTTATTCTGTGTGTGTGTTTCAGAACTGCTAACATATATCATGAGAAGTGCACTTACTAACAGGAGTACAGAGTTTGAGTTCAGCTCTCGTGTCTAACTGTATTCCCTCGGAGCTCATTTTCCAAGGTTACTAAAACCTTTCACCGCCCCTGCTTCTGTGCTGTTGGGTAACACGTTCCCTAATGCCTGAGCTCATTTGTCACTGTCTGCAATGCACTGGAATTCTCCAACATTTCAATGAAGTTTTATTTCTTTAAAAATTATTTATTTATGTATTTTAGGTATATAAATACACATGCCTGCATGTATGTAAGTGTACCTGTGTCATGCAATGCCCAAGGAGGTCAGAAGAGGGTGCGGATCTCCTGGAACTGGAGTTAGGGATGATTGTTAACTGCCATGTGGGTGCTGGGAACTGAACTTGGGTCCTCTGCAAGAGCAGCCAGCGCTCTTAACTGTTGAGCCATCTCTCTAGCCCCGAAGTTTTAGTTTTTTGAGCCTGGCTATCTGTGCAAAGCGTCTCTTTATGCAGCCTGAGTTGATCTTGGCATCCTAGACTCAGGTGATGGCTCTGCTTCAGCTTCCTGAGGTGCTGGTTTGAGAGCCTTGCTCTACTGTTGGTGGCTGTGCTGGTTGGTTGTTATAATTTTGAGTAGAATAAAATTCACCCTTCATGGTATAGAGTTTAGTGTATTCTGACACCTGCATGGTCGCATATCCACATCTGTATTTATCTAGAACTCACTGTTCCAGCGCCGTCAGCCCCTCCTCACATGTGGATTTTTCTCTACCCCTTGGCTGCTATAGACAAAGCAGTTATGAGTTTCCAACATCAGATATTTGCTTAAATATTCGTTTTCATTTTGCCTCAGTACAAAACTGGGTATGTGAGTCAATGGTGAGCATGTGCCTGACTGTAAGAGTCACTGTGTTCAGTTACCAGCACAGCGCTGTACTACCGCCTGCTTCTTTACGCTTTAAGCAGTCACGGTCTCTGCTACTTGCCCTTTCTTTTTCATCTCTGTGCTCACGGTGGGCACTTGGTGTCTCGTCATGATGTTTACATTTTTGAAGGAATACTCTGCTGAATACAGAATTCTGTGTTGACAGTATTTTCCCCCATGGTACTAGGTAGATTCAATTCCATTGTGCTTTACCCGTATTTTACAACTGGTCCTATCACTCATAGGATGGTCACCTGTGCTCTTTGTCTCTTGATGTTTCTAAGATTTTCTGTTCCTCTTTGGGTTTTTTGCAATTTGACTATCTTGTATCTATGAAAGTTTTATTTATTTTTGTGTATTTGATTAAATTTTTATTTAAAAATTAAAAAATTATGAATTCATTTTTGGACATCCTCAGCTCTTGGTTGATTATTTACATTTCTACCACATTTAACTAAAGTTTCTGGAAAGAAGCCAAACCATACACTGAACATTTGTCAAAGGCTGAGAGACTGATCAGAGAGAGGTTGGAATGTTGCAGGACCAGTCCATCATTGATTGTCCTACTCTGTATGTGGCCTGACATCCTTATGGTTATTAAATGAATCTTTTGGAATGTCTGGTCTAGCTTTTACCAACCCCAAAGCTGAGAACGTCCTCTGATGGTACCTGAGGCCTCCAGCAAGGTCTCCGCACTCTGCTGTAACCTGTCTATTCCTGTTTCACAAATATATTTGAAAAGTGCCTTGATTTATGTCATTCTTTGTTTTGTTCCTAAAATCCTTCATGAAATTGTTTCCACATTGGAACATGGAATTTGGGATCCCATCCCAAATATGTAAATCTGTGCTCCCAGGTCATGGTTACTCACATTTAGTTTCAGAACAAATTATGTTTACTCTGCTGTGAGAAGAGAACTATATATTTAAGTTTCTTTTTATAAAAACTTTTTCTGGGGGAAGCACATGCCACAGAGTGCATGTGGAGATCAGAGAACAACTTGTGGGGACCAGTTCTCCCCTTCTACCATATGGGTCCTGGGAATTCAGTTTGGGTCATCACACTTGGCAGCAGGGACCTTTACCTGCTGGGCCACCTAGCAGGCCTGAGAACTGTATTTACAAATATATATTTTATGCATTATTTTTATTTTATGTGTCTCAGTGTATTGATTGCATGCATATGAGTGCATTCGTGTCTTGCAATACCCATAGAGGTTAGAAGAGGTTATTGGATCCCCTGGAACTGGAGTTACAGACAGTTGTTAGTCGCAATGTGAGTGCTGGGAACTGAACCCCGGTCCTCTGGAAGAGCAGCCAGTGTGCTTAGCTACTGAGCCATCTCTCTAGCCCCAGAGAGAGTTGTATTTTTAAAAATACTTTATTTTAAATTATGTGTATATATGGGAGGTGCAGAAGGAGGATCTATGCACATGTAAATACAGATGCCCTTGGAGTCCAGAAGAAGACGTTGGATCCCTTTTCCCTGGAGTTACAGGGAAACTGCATTGTCTTTAGACCCTCCTTTTTTCTCTCATCAAAACAAGAAGCCATTTTCTGTGGTTATTTCAGTGCCAAAATTTCCATGTTTTAGTACAAAAGAAACTATTTACAAGATGAATTTCTTGGACCACTTTGGGTTATCTCATAGAACCAGACTGGTGTCTGTACCTAGCCAAGAAACAAGAGATAAACATATGAATAATATACAGCACATGAATGTAAAATATAAATATAATTATAAAATTTGTATGAATGACTTTACAATATGGACAGAATCTAGACTAATGACTTTTACTTAACCTGACACAAAAAACTTCTGTTTGTAATGTGAACAATCTTACTGTGCCTTGTGCTCTTCTTGTGACCTGGGCACCTGACCTTAATCCTTCAGGACCCCGCTTTCAACCTCTAACCAAGACAGTGAATGAATGTGGGTATGCTTGTTTAACATATCATGGCCTATCAAAGAGCAGAAAGCAGCATGTTATTCTCACTGGAAACTGTGAGAATAACTGAGAACTCTGCTGGATACTCTGCTTGTGTGTGTGAGAGAGAGACAGAGACAGAGACAGAGAGGGAGGGAGAGACAGATTTTGGATCTAGGAAGAAAGTGGCAAGATTCTCTGATAAGATAAAGGTGGCTCCTAGCTTATGTTTCCCAACCTGAGGCTGGGAAGACTGCTTCAATAAAATGTAGGAATGAAGCCGGGCTTAGGGCCCAGTTCCATGAGGTGGCAGAAGGAACAAGCGCTCACAGTTTGGGTCCATTCTTGATCAAAACACCAAAAGGTAAGAGTCAGGCTGCTTCTTTATTCAGGTATGACTGTGGTATGGTTTAGTAATGCCACAATAATTAAATTATATATAATTAAAATTTAATATAATTAAAATACAAATAATATAAGTAAATTCTTAAAAGAAAACAGTCTTCATAAAAATGAAGAAAAAACATAGTAAAGAAGGATAAGCAGAAATTTACAGAAAATACCTGACCTTGCTGACAATTATAAGGGCTTGCTTAAGGAACAAAATATACGCATAGTCAGGGTTTATTTAAGAGTGTTTAGTTTTTACTCAAGGTTTTTCTACATATTACCCAGTAGTTAAAATACCAGAATGGTGTAACTAACCTCCTTGGATGTTTAATACCCATACCTGGAGGCCTAGACTAATGTGATCAGAGGGACTTAAAGCAACAGGTTTTTTGCCCCTTGCCCTCCAAGGTCAACTAGGTCACAGAGGACTTTGAGGTACCTCTCAAACAGCCTTGTAATGTTGGTGAGTTACGTATTCTCTTTTTCAGGCTGGCCATGGAGATTCCCACCAGAGGGACTCAAACCAGAGTCTAGTCTACAAAAAGGAGTGTCAACACATAGGAAAAAGTGTCTTCAATGCTTCTAAGCAGGGCCTGTGGTCAAGCAAGGCCTTTGACTCATCCTCACAAAGATGGAACAACTGGTAAAAGAAAGGTTAAAGGAGCCAGAGGCTGCTCCCAAGCCCAAGTGACCCTTGAGGACTAGATCCTCAACTGACCTTGTAAATAAAAACAAATTTATTAATGTGAACCAACTTCATGGTCTTAAATACCCAATAAAGAAGAATAACCAAAGATTAAGGTGACTGGTATGCCCCTTTAAGAATTCAAGGGACAGGGGATGAAGGGATGGCTCAGTAGGCAAGGAAGATGAGAGGGACGGAGGGATGGAGGGAGGGGAGAGGGAGACAAGGAGGGAGGAGAGAGGGAGGGAGGGAGAGAGGAGACAGGGAAAGAGGGAGGGAGGTAGGGGAGAGGAAGGGAGGGAGATTATACAAATAGAAACAAGAGAAAAGCATTACATTACTTATTAAACAGCCCTAATTTCAGTAAGCATAAACTCCAACAGCAGAAACCATACAGGCCAAGAGAAATTAAATGACATAATCGATGTGCCAAGAAATATTTCCAAGCAGCATTATCCTTCCCAGAACAGCTTTCGGATAGATAAATGGAAGCTTTCAAATATCACGAGTAAAAGCATTCACCACCCTGAGAAGGCTGACAAGAAATCCCACAGGACACTATCATCATGAACACATAGCAGCAGACAAAACCAGTGTGCAGAGCAGACACACAAAAGAGAATTGAAGAGAACTGATCCCTGTCTTCACAGGAAGTCACCAAACATCAAAGATTTATGGGAAAGGAAGAGAAGATGATGAATACATGGCAACAGCCAAGCCCCAGAGAGCAGCTTAACTGTGAATGTCAATGGATTGTGTTCTCCAACTGAAAAGGGGGAGGGCACACTCCAGTGGTGAACAAACGTCCTTACCTGTGCTTTTCCTATTACAAACAGACATCCTTACATTAGAAGAATAAAATGATCTACTCGTGTGAGCCAGTAACCACGGTTACACACATGTCCATCTGTATACCATGCAATGTTTGAGCCTACAGGCATGAGAACAGGCCAGAATGGCATTTAATGTGGAAACTGTTAACATAAAATACAATGTGTAACATATAAAACATGGAGATTCTCTTCTGCTGGGTTCTGTCATAGAAAGTGACTGACATGGCACAGTCATACTCATGAACTACATGCACGAGAACACTATTCAGCACACTGTTCAGCTGCATCCCTCCTTTGTGCCAGTGATCTCCAAACTATGTCCCTGGACACAGACCTACGCACACAGACAGGCAAATCATCGATATCTATCTCCCAGCACACGGATTC
Source organism: Eospalax fontanierii (assembly GCA_035773235.1). Lineage (NCBI taxonomy): Eukaryota > Metazoa > Chordata > Mammalia > Rodentia > Spalacidae > Eospalax > Eospalax fontanierii. The sequence continues at coordinate 938,095 of CM069546.1, forward strand.
TGAGAAATAACTGGAATTTAGATTCAGCATTTCTCTTCAAAAATTAATGCACGAAGGCCATAGTGATAATTCCCCTTGGTCAAAGATTTCTGAAAGATGTTTTGGCAATTTGTTGAAATATTTCACACATGAAAGAAATGTCTATCCTAATTTAGCCCTCCCCTCAGCTGATGTGCTGTGTTTGGTCATTAGAAGACTGCACACATGTGTGTTTTGATTGTCCTGGCTGGTCTCATGCAGCTCCTTCCCATTCCGTAGCTCTAGAAAGAACTCTTTATTTTTTGTATACTCATGGAAAGGTTTCCTGGGTTAGTACTTGTACAGATCCAGGTGGACTACACTCGTCACTTGTCACCTAGTAAGGAATGTAATTCACAGAGGCATTGGTATGTATGTGATTAATTCATAGACTTTCTTGAGGAAAGGACACATTTTTCAAATACAACTTACATTCCTCTGAATGTAGAAATGCAGCTGATTGACATGCTCTTTAGACTTTTCCTGCCTGTCTTGCTTTTATCCAAAAAACCATTTTGTGTGCATGTACTTAGTCTTTCAATGCCATCTATGTTTATCAACATTAGTAGAAGCTCTTTATTTTTAAACTTGTATTTATTATTTTGATTTTTATGTGTAAGAGTGCATTGTCTGCAGCTATGTGTGCACACCCGTGTCATGCAATGCCCACAGAGGTCAGAAGAGTGCATCAGATCCCCTGGATCTGGAGTTACAGATAGTTGTTAGCTTCCATATGGGTGCCGGGAACCAAACCCAGGTCCTCTGCAAGAGTAGCAAGTGCTCTTAACCACTGAGCTATCTATCCACCCCCAGATGTTCTATAACAAGATGAATTTCTTGGGTTTATGAGGGGAGAAAATAACAAATGATAGATGAATCAATGCTGTAAGCAAAATGAACTATAGAAGGGAAAGTGGACAAGTGGGATTGAAATATCAGGCCTCACCACAACGAGTCATAGAAGCAGAACTCGATAGGCTTGAGGAAATACACTGCAAAAGCATCGAGATAGGGGATGATTTCCATGGGACAGACCTCCTTTGTCACTATATATAATGAGTGTCTGCTGAGCAAGAACAGTTATACTCAAGTGTAGGATATGAGGAAATGGAGAAAAGAGCTAAATACACCATCTGATGAGCAGCCTCGCTCTGGCAGCCTTGCCTAGAATGCGTTCACTGAGCTGGGATACTCTGACTCGGGACATCTTCCTTCTACAACCCAGCTTCTTGTTCCAGCCTCATGTGGAAATAAACTATTTAAGTACACACATATACATTATAAAGAGAGATGAAAAGGCCCAGCTGAGGTCTTGCTTCAGCAGTGTTTGGACAGAACAGACCCAGGGACTCTTTTGTTTTTAAACTTTGAGCCGCCTTCCAGTCTTTCAATCCCTGCTCTGGGTCCATCCCCTCTCCAGCCAACACCATCTTCTTGTGGTTAGCTCCACACTGCCTATCAGTCATGATCTCCTGGACCTGTTGGAATAATAGGTGGAGGTTGCATCCACTGCCTGGTCAACCTGTGGGTCTCCTACCTCTCTGGGGAACTATTTCCACCGGGATGATGTAGCCCTGAGGGCTGAGTCACTTCTACTGTCTATGCAAAAGTCACTGTGCCAATGAAGACGCATATAGATTAACAGTGAAGGGACAGAAAAAGCCGAACTATGCATTTAGACCTCAAAGTAAACAGAATGAATGATATTAAATCAAGCTCACAGTTCAAAATCCCTGGCTACATCAGACACCAGTGTTATCAGGTCTGTGTATTCTTCTCTCGTAGCATCTTTATTTTCCACACCAATTTCAAATATGAAACTCTTGGCAAAACTCCTGAGATAAATGCAAAGTGAGGAAAACTACAGCCTGCCACAGAATGTTCATTTTCCCAATGCTGCGTCACCTAGCGAGCTGTGCAGTCACAACCGGGAGAGGTGAAGAAAATTCAGTTCTTTTCCTCCTTTATTCCATCTAGGATCCTAACCCAAGGAATGGATCGCAACTAGTGGATAGGTCTTCCCACCTCAGTCAACATAATCTGGATAATTCCTCAGAGGCTTGTCTCTGGGGAGAGTTGAGGTCTCATCAAGTTGACAATCAGGAGTAACTGTCACATTGGCCTATCGCAGCTCAGGGGCATGAAACTCTCATGAAATCTAGTGACCTCACATCTCCCTGGAGAGCTTCCTGCTGAGAGCAGAAAGCAGTGATCTCACCCACCTGCCACGGTCCTGGGAGTTAGACCAGGCTGCTCATTGCCGACACGAGGGGTGGGTAGTACTACCTGGCCTTTGGGTCACAGAGAGTTTTAGGCCTTCCCATAATTCACTTCCACATCGTATCATCTGAAACTATGGGCAGATGTGCTTCTGCCTCCTCCTCTCCCTTATCCTTTGGGGAGAAGCCCAGTTCACAGGTGTCTGGTTCCACCTAGCCTGGTGTGAGGAGCCCAGAGTTGCAGCTTCCGGAGTCTGTGCCACTAGCTTGAATCCTAGTTGTATTCTTATTTCTGCTGCTTCAGGTTTCCCATCTATGAAATAAGTGATTATGGACCTAGCCCAAAGAATGTGAGGAGCAAGAGAGAATGTCCCCAGCTAGCTGCCTGGTACAAGTAACTGCTAACGGTAGTGACAGGGAGGTCTTTCCATTCCACCCAAGAACGTAACTCAGCAGCCGTCTGGGGCCATGGGTGTAGCTCTCACAGGAGACGTACATCCAGCTCCTACCTGAGTGGGGGCTGTGAGGCTGCTGAAGGAAGGCCTCATCAAAGCTGACACTCCATGGCCAAGTCTCAGCACACCTTACTAAACAGCTACCATCATTATCCAGTTAAATCACACAAAGAAACTGCAACTCAGGTTCATCCTCGAGGGGCCAAAGAAGGGTTCCAAAGTGGTGGACACGACACTGAGGGGACAGCGAGGCAGCACTCCACCCTGCTTCCCTGTCTTCAGGGGAGTGTCCTCAGAGCCCACTCTCCTGGGCTGCCTGGGATCAGTCCAAGGACAGAACTCAGGCGAGGCTCTGCACTGGGGTCAGGCACTGTGAGCCTACACGCCCAGTGCCTGCCCCCTGCCTCTTCCTCAGTTCCACACTGCAGCTCCTGTTCCTCCAGGGACAACCTGGCAGAGGCCTACTGCTTACCATGCCCCATGTTAGCATACCCCACCTCAAGCTTCCTGCCACCGCCTAGAACTTCCCGCATAACTGGCCTCGGGGCGGCACAGAGACAGACAAGAGTAGGAACAGCTTAGCAACCTGGACTTGGCTTGTCTCAAGATATACCCACATTCCTCTCCTAAACAATGAACGCAGCAAACCCAACTGCTCCGTGCTTGGAGCTGCACATCCACCCCACTTCAAACAAGGCGATAAACTCCACCTCCTTGACAACAATGCCCCATTTCCATTCACACAGGTTCCAAAGACGCAGGAAATGGGAGTCAGGGGCCTTTCAGGCCTGATCCAGTTTGGGGTGCATGCATAGTATGGTAAACTCTGAGTGAACACTTAGAAAATATCACCCATTTATCTGTTTAATGTGCACGTCTACCTGGGAGTGTATATTATTAAAATCAGATGCATCACAGGAAAGGACTTACATAATAAAGACATAATCCAAGACTGTCAATCAGAACAGAATATCACCCACACCATCCCATTTAGCAACCAACTTCTCCTCTCCTGGATCCCATAACAGGAAGTCTTGAGTGATCATCTACACTCCTGGCTAGAGTTCAGGTGGCCTGCTCTGCATCCTTGCAGTATATCCTGCAAGGTCTCTTTAGGGTTTACTGAGGCATTGGTATTTGTGTCAGTACTGTGACTACGGCACCCAGCATCTGTGAACACCTGGTCCATACAGTGATCCTGCCTCTCCTGAATGTTTAAATAATCCTGCCCTATTGAGCCAGGTCACATGCCTACCTTAAAAAAAAAAGATCTGTGGAAAAGACCAATCTCAGGTAATTATTAGGGAGATGAATCTCTGAGTAGTACATAGAACTGGAAACAAATCAGATCCACACGTGTGGAAAAACATGTGTGTTGTAAAGCCAGAAAGCACTGTTGCAACTGCCTACCTGTCTTGACGGGGCTTGCTTGAAACTACGCCTTTCATCCTTGTTCAGAGGGTGTACCTTTGATCGAGTTCCATGTCATACCTGGGGTATTTTTACAGAATTGTGGCATGTCACAGGATTTTATTTTTTGGAAATTCAGGGAATCTTGTTAGAAAGCATTTGCACCATCTTCTTAGACCTTTGCTGCTATATAAAGGTGTGAGAAAGAAGCCATTCTCCCACTCGGTATAGGAGAAAATGAACATGGTTCATACCGTCCCAAAACAATTCACTCTCCAGCAGTGAACAAAGACATTCCTACCTGTGGTTCTCCCCACAAATACTCTTGTTAGGTACAGAGGCCTGCTCTAAAACCTGACCTACAAGACCAAAAAAATACATCATAACACTGAAGGCTAGGAAGATGTAAATAGGCCAGAATATCATCTACATGAAATACTAACATGAATGACAACGTATATTACATGAAGCCAAGAGATTCTCTTCTGTGGGGTCCCATTGTGGAAAAGGACTGACACGGTACACTTCCGGCATGAGCCACACATCCACGACTGCACTGCCGGCAGACTGACACGGTACACTTCCGGCATGAACCACACATCCACGACTGCACTACTGGCACATCGCAGGCTGCTCAGCTCCACCCTGCTTTGCGCTAGTAGCCGCTCCCAAACCCTACTTATGGTATTACAAAGGTCCCTGGATACAGATCAATGCACAACGACAGGCAGCAGCATCAATATTTATTTCCTGGCATACAGATACTGAAAAATAATGAATATTAGATATAACATTTCTCTTCAAAAATTAATGTACAGTTTCCATAGTAATTATTTTCCCCAGTCAAAAAGTTCTAAAACATGACTTGCAAAATTCTGTGGAAAGCTTTCACACATGAAAGAAATGTACATGTCACTGGTTCTTTAATGGAACATTGCTATCAGATAACACATTCAGAGGCTGAGAATTTTATCACATGACTTGTTCCTCCCCATAACACGGCATGAGAACGGAAGGCAGAACAAGCATCCCTCTCGAACTTTCTACAAGAGCAAATGCCCCCTAACAACTCTTGAAAGTGAATTAATGGGTTTGAGTTTTCATTGTGTTATAACCAGATCATGTACAATAGGTCCCTTTCATAAAAACTAAAGTGATTTGTATAAACCTGTCAGATCACAGCTTTCTCCAATGAAACACATTCTTAAATCACAGTGCCTTTCTATATATGGTTTCTAAAACATTTTAAAGGTTATCTGTACTTTAAGCTAAAGGTTAACATACAGAGAGAATTTGTTGTGAGAGTTTAGGGGGTTTGCAGGGTGAAATAATCAACATCACATGCATTTATATTCCAAGAAAAAGCTCAGATACACAGTCTCACAAACTGTAAAGCACTGCCCAATGGGCCGAGATGTACAGCAAAGAAAGTAAACTTTAGAGGGCGCTTTACTTACAGGATTTCTTGTCTTTGTGAGAGGAATTCCTGCTGAGTGACTTCTCACAAAGAATTTCCCACAGTGATACCAGTTTTGGGGTCTTTGTGTCACTTCAAATACTTCTGGAAGAATCCCTTATATGAAGCAGCTCTTCTAGATACAGGCAGTGATCACATTTCTCTCCTGTATGAGTGAAGGTTTGACACACATGAAAAGGTTTCCAAAATACATTACTCGTGTGCTTCCAACCTGAGTTTACTGATGTTTGGAAATGTTCACCTTTTAGAAGGCTGAACATTTGTATTGTATACGTTGTATCCATGTGTATTGCACTCCAATGGTCCCTCAGCAGGGAGAGTTCTCTAAAGTGTAGAGATTTGATGTGTATTAAAGGTTTCTCTGCTTATGCTATACTGAAGTTACATATACCGTGTGACTTCTGTCATGCAGTGTAAGGGGTGGCTTGTTAGGAATATTTTCTGCAGTTCTGCATTCAAACGGTTTCTCAGGTTTAAGTTTTCTGATGGATGTGGAAGTTTTGTCATCCAGTGTTTTCTGTATATGAACATTCACAGTTTCTACATGTGTGCCTTCTTTGGTACGTAGTCAAGGATGGAACATTTTTCCATTCATGGGTTTTTTTTTTGTGTGTGTGTGTGTGCAAATGAACTAACAACTGCTGAGATGTGACACCTGGGAAGAGGTTCTGACATACGTTCACTCAGTGGTATGTACTTTGATGGACAGTGAATTGTGTTTTACAGTTGATTTTCTACATCTTTGCACTGACAAGGTTTCTCACTTTTCTAGGTTCTCTGATGTACAATTAAGTGCATCTTTGGTTACAAGGTTTTCCTTTAAATACACAGGTGCTCGCTCACGTGGGTATTACTTCTGTTCTGAGTGCCAGTTTGCCCTGGAAGGCCTTCCCACACACGTTCTGTTGACTGGGTCTCTCACCTCTGCAGTGTCTAATGAATATGGAAATAACAAATGGCTGAAAGTTTTCTACACTCTTCATATTCACAGGGCTTTTCAACCAGGGGAATCCTCTGATGTGCGTTTAGGAGGGAATTCCACAGAGGTTTGTCCACACACATTTCACTGATAGGGTTTCTTTCCTGAATGAGTCCTCAGATGTCTAGTAAGGTGGAATTTCAGATAGTATGCTTTCCCACACTCCTTGCACTCATGGGGTTTCTCACCTGTGTGAACTTTTTTATGTGCATACAGGCTGGACCTCTGCCTGTAACCTTTTCCACAAATAGTACATGCATAAGGTTTCACCCTTGTATGAGTTATCTTATGTTCAAGAAGGTGGAGATTCTGTTTAAAGGATTTCCCACAGACATCACACTCATAGGGGTTGTCATCTAAGTGAGATCTCCGGTGTCTAGTGAGATGGAACTTCAGACTGTATGATTTCCCACACTCCTTACATTTATAAGGTTTCTCACCTGTGTGAATTTTCTTATGTGCATACAGGCTTGACCTCTGCCTGTAACTCTTTCCACATACAGTACATTCATAAGGTTTCCCACTTTTGTGACTTATCTTATGCGAAAGAAGGTGAAGATTCTGCTTAAAGGCTTTCCCACACACATCACACTCATAGGGTTTCTCATCTGAGTGCGTCCTCTCATGTCTAGTGAGATGGAACTTCAGACTGTATGACTTCCCACATTCCTTACATTCATAGGGTCTCTCACCTGTGTGAATTTTTTTATGTGCATAGAGGTTCGGCCTCTGCCTGTACCGTTTCCCACATACAGTACATTCATAAGGCTTCTCACTCGTGTGAATTCTCTTATGTGCAAGGAGATGGGGATTTTCCCTAAAGGTTTTTCCACATATGTCACACTCATAGGGTCTCTCATTGGAGTGAGTTTTCTGATGTGCAGTGAGATATGACTTGAGAATAAATGTTTTTCTACATTCTTTACATTCGTAGGGCTTCTCACTTCTGTGAATTTTCTGATGTGTATAAAGGCTTGTCCTCCTCTTAAAACTTTTTCCACATGTCATGCATTCAAACAGCTTTTCACCTGTGTGAGTTCTCTGATGTGCAATCAGTAACGGCTTCAGTCTGAAAGACTTTCCACACTCCTTACATTCGTAGGGTTTCTCACCCGAGTGGATTCCCTGGTGGACAGTGAGGTAGGATTTGACACTGAACGATTTCCTACACTCCTTACATTCATAGGGTTTCTCACCTGTGTGGATTCGCTGATGTGTGTAGAGGCTTGCCTTCCAGTTAAAGCTTTTCCCACATGTGTTACACGCAAAGGGTTTCTCACCTGTGTGGATTCTCTGATGTGCATACAGGTTGCCTCTCTTGTAAAAGGCTTTTCCACATGTATCACATGCATAGCGTTTGTCATACGTGTGAGTCTGCTGATACAGAGTGAGTTTTGGCTTCTGACATTCTTTACATTCATAGGGTTTCTCACCCACGGGAGCTCGCTCATGTGAGAGGACATGTGGTGCATGTCTGAAGGTTTTCCCACATGTGTTACACTCATAGGCTTCCTCATATTTGGGAGATATCGGAAGCTGACGGACATTTGACTTATCAATGGGTTTTCTAGGTAAACTGCATTCAGTGGGTTTCTCATCTGTATGATGGCTCTGCTGAACACTGCCGTTTAACCTTGGGCCAACAGTTTTCCCACACACACTCCTGTCATCCCCTATGAAGATTCTCTGATGAATACTTTGTTTTGGCATCTGACAAATGCAATTCTCTCTATCACATGCATATGGCTTTTCCCCTGCATGCATACTCTGTTTTACAAGGTCTGATTGTGTAGTAAACACTGGCTCACAATCACTACCAGTAAAACATTTGTTTTCTTTATGTGTTTTTAAATGCTGGGTAAGCATAAAGTTTAATGAGAACAATTTCCCACATACCTTACATTCAAAAGCTTCCTCCTTTACCTGACTCCCCTTCTGGGCAGGAAGAGCTAACTTGTCTAAGCCATTCCCGTATTCCCTAAACCTGCTAGAGGGGTCTCCCAAAGGAAAAGTGTTCTGTGTTAATACTGTCTTCATGTAGAAGGCTTCTTTCTGTCCACAATACTGAAAATGCTGTCTCCCATGTTCAATACTACGATGCAGACTAAGAGGCTCAGGAAGTCGAGGGAACACCCCAGCTACATTAAGAAGCTCAAATTCCTCTATAGCCTGCATTTCTCTCGGCTCCCTAGGGAGAAACACATCATCCCATATACTGAGTGCCTCAGGTCTCATTCTAGAAGAGATCCCATTCTTGACAGCCACACTTAAAACACGGTTTGAGCTACTGAGTGTCTGTCCCAAGTTAGCCCTCTCCTCAGCTGATGTGCTGCTCCTGCCTGCTGGACGACTGCACACATGTGTCTTTCGATTGTCCTGGATGGTCTCATTCAGGTCCTTCCCATTCTGCAGATCTAGAAGGAAATCAAAGAAATGGAAAGGTTTCCTGGGTTAGTACTTGTACAGATGCAAGCACAGTACACCTGTCAATCACATAAGGAAGAATGTAGTTTACAGAAATCATTGATACCCATGCATTTAGTTCTTACCCTTTCTTGGGGAAAAGAAGCAGACAATTCCAGCATTTTTAAAATACAAATTACTGCCCTCAGAATATAGAATACAGGTTCTTAACATTCCTAGTTTAATATGAATTAACTGTAAAATGTAAAAAAAATAATAATAATAATAAAAAACTTTACCCAAGGATTTGGTTCTGCAGACCAAGCTGCTACTACGCTGGAAATGCACAAACAACTTGGGCATTAACGCATCTGTGTGGGAACATACACCCTGACTTATAAAATCATGTTTCTTCATGGCTTCTGCTTTGAGCTTTAACTGTGTTAAATTTTCAGAGAGATGGTAGTTTTCTATACAAATTTATCACATCTATAAAGTAATTTCTACAAAGAGAAAGGAAGAGGGCTAACTAGTTATTACAGTCGTTTACAAAATATGAGTCTTTCAGGAAAATATCTATGGTTCCTTTGATCTTCATAGCAAAGATCTCCTGGATGTGGCACCAAGGCCCAGGCTGTCTCTGTCTCTGAGTCTACGTAGGTGTTCCTCAGCATCACAGATTCTCATTCTTCAGATGCATGAATTGACTCTCAGGCCTTTTCTCATTTTCTTACCAATCCCCTAGTTGACAGCCTAAAGAAGCTGTCCATTATTAGCTTAAAACTACTAATATCAAAATTGGATTAATTAATAAAATAATGACTCTAAAATGTAGAATTCATATTGACCTAAGTATTAGGTAAGAAATTTAGAAAACAATGGTCTCAAAATTAAATTAAAAGAAACTAATAATTTGAGAACTTTAAGTCTGTAGATTTCTCCTAGTCTTTCTTTTATGGAAACAAGAAAGCATTCTGTGTTCTTAACCTTATTGTATCAATGCAAAAATTTAGTTTGTCAACATTATAGAATTCGTGAGCAATTTTCTGGGTTATTATTTTTGTTCCATAATGACAGACAGTGTCTATGAGAGAGAAAATAATAAATGATAAATGAATCAGAGCCATAAACAAAACAGGCTATTAAAATGGAAGGGACAAGGAAGAATTTAAGCAACATGCTTCATCAATAAAAATGTCTAATAAAGTAATAAATGGAGCAGAATTTGCTAAATTTAAGAACAAAAGACATTTTTTGAGACAGGGTCTCCCTGTAGCCCCAGCTGGTCTGGAACTCACAGAGATCTGTCTGCCTCTGTCTCCCAAGTAGGCTGGGACCAAAGGCATGTGCCACCACACCTAGCCTAAAATATATCTATTTTTAAAAAGAGTAAAGATGAGATGACTATACATGGGAAAGCTCTCCTTGGAGACTACATATAACGAATGTATGATGATTAAGAACAGTGACGCTCAAATATGGGACAAGGGGAGATCAGGGGGGTGAGAGCTGAACACCTGTGCCATCTGACGGGATTCTTCCTCCTTGACCAGGAGACATTCACTGACCTGGGAGGCTCTGGTCTGTGGCATCTTCTTCCTTCCATGGCCCAGCTCCTTGCTCCAACTTGAGGATCAACTCAGGTTTGAGATCACACTGATCTATTAATTGGAAATATTGTTTTGGCAACTGCTGAGGTAGGATCAATGGAGAATGACTATATATCAGTTTTCAGCTTTGGCAGCGGTAAGACTACTGTGAATATTTTACAGTAGCTTTGAGGACACCCACAGATTCAACCAAAACAGATGGGTCTCCAAAATATTACTGTCAAACTGTCAACAGTATAAAATACACAAGACTTGGAGCCATGGAGCTGTAACTGACCCAGAAGCCTCCTCCTTGAAGACAAGCTCTCATAGTTTTAGAGGATACTATGCAAGCTGCTAAGGGAGGACAATCAATGATTCAACCCAGCTTTAAAACCTAATTACCACAATGACCAGCACAGCAAACTATATCAGTACACTAGTGGCATTTTTATCTTGGGGGTAAACAACAGCTGTCTGACTGGCCTTAAAGCACACTCGGTAGGAGGGAACGCATAGGTGGTACTGTAGACACAGCCAAATACACACAGCTGGAGAGACCGTAGGTCATAGAGAAGACTCTACATCTGGTATATCCCTAGAAAATCATAATTTCTTACTATATGCTAAATAGGGATCCTTATATTTATAGACAGACACACCAGTCACTATTCATTAAAGCTTCTTTTGCAACATATCGAGACGAGTACAAAGTTCCACAACTGGTCACACACAGAGAATAACTGCCTGTGAGATGCCCAGCACTAAGTGACACATACATGTACAACAGAACCTCTACACTTAAGGCTCATGGAACATAGTGGAACAAGGATAGAGGAAATATTAATGCATCTCTCAACTTTCATCGGTGAAGCTGCTTCATACAACATAGGCCAATAAACACAGGACACAATATGTAAAGAAAAGAGACTGTAGAGTGCATGTCCCTGGATAGGACTCTGATGTTAGACCTCACCCACCCAGGGCTCAGGGACCATTGCGGAAAACAGGGAGGAAAGCTTGTAAGAGTCAGGGGAGGTGCATGACTGTAAGGAAACAGAGTCTTGCAGGCTCCTGGGACCTTGCTCCTATAAATGTACAGCAATGGTGTCAGCATGCACAAGACCCATGCAAACTCAGTCAGAGAAAAACCAGCACAGAACTGGGGAAATGGGAGGAGGCCTCAACCTTAGCCGAGGAACTGCTGGGTGAAGGAGAATTGATCTTCTGTAAGGAAGGGCCATTAGATAAGCAGTCAGGCTCTAGGGGATGAACTCACAGTGAAAGACAGTTGGGTACACACACTTGACTCCACAGGCTGTAACATATAAGACAGAATTCATGAAATCCCACGGGCAGGCTATGAGAGGGGCGGGCTGTGGTATGGACAGGGGACGTATAAATGTGACTAAAATGTGTTATATGAAATCCACGAAAATTCAATAAAAAATATACACTGAAAAAAAGTATAAAACAAGGACAGAATTCTAAACAAGAACTGACCAGCATGGTGGCACAGGATTATATTTCCAGCAATGGGGACATTGAGGTAGAACCACCAAATGTTGAGGGCTGGAGAGATGGCTCGGTGGTTAAGAGCACTGGCTGCTCTTGCAGAAGACCTGGGTTTGGTTCCAAGCACCCACATGGCAGCTACCAACCATCTATAACTCCAGTTCCAGGGGACTGATGCCATCTTCTGACCTCCGTTGGCACTGCATGACATGGGTGCACTTACATACATGTAGGCAATACACTCATACACATACAATATTTTTAAAAAAAGAACCACCAAACTTTGAAGGGAAGATCATATTATAGAGATTGTATCTTAGTTTTCTTTACAAATTGCAAAGAATGGTAAGAAGGCCAGTGTGATGATCACTCGTCAGGGAGAAGCACTGGTTGCTAAGCCTGACAACCTGAGTTGGGTCCTTGGAAACCACACAGTAGGAGAGAACAGACTCCCTGAAGCAGCACGCAGTTGTGTACACACACACACACACACACACACACACACACACACACACACACAACAAATAAACAAAATAAAAAAACTTAAAATGACACAACAAAAGTATCACATGATCACTAAACAGCGCCCATTAAGGCAGCAGTACATTCCAACAGCAGAACACTTAGAGACCAGGAGAAAATGAGAGGATATATTCAAAGTGCCAAGAAATATTTCCCAACAACATCCTGTCCAGAACAACTTTAAGAAAGAGAAATGACAGCTTTCCAGTACAGTGAGAACTCTCATTACCCTCAGCCTGATCTGAGAGAAATGACCAAGACATTTCCACACTGAAAATGCCACAGGATGCTCTCATTATGAAAACACACATGCAGACAGAACTCATGTGCACAGCACTTGCACAAAAAAGAAAACGAAGAAAATGAACTCCCACCGCTAAAGGAAATCATCAAATGGTCGTGATTTATAGGAAAAGGATGAAAAGAGAGAATGAAAAGAAATACAAGCAACTACAGGACACAACTGAGTGGCAAGATAGTAACCGTGACTGTAGATGGAGTGGGCTCTCCATTAACCGCGACTGTAGATGGAGTGGGCTCTCCATTAACCGCGACTGTAGATGGAGTGCGCTCTCCAACTGAAACAAAGGGCTGACAAACAAGAACTCACTGGTGCACTGTGGGAGAAGTCCCTGCAGCAGGGAGCAGACACAGTACTGCCCGTGACGAGATGAAAAGGTATGCCAGTCTCACAGCATTCCAGACTCAAGGACACTCATACGTCATTACACCTATGTCAGATATGTGAACTTAGAATCAAAGTATCAGAGGAGATGGGGTGCAATCATAGATGAAGCACATCAAAGACGTAAATCAAACTGTGTATGTGATGCATTGATATACAGCATACAGACATTTTAGGTATTCCACACAGTTATACACAAACATACACAAAACGCAGGGGAGGGGGGCTAATTATATAATGAAAGCATTATGAGATCTAAACACAGAGACCAGGTGCCCAACCAGCTCGGCCTGTCCGGCTTGGCACTCTTAAAAGGAGAGAGAGTCTACAGCGTTACAGATTTCAGCCAGGAACTTTCACTAAATGCAGGTCATCCCACAAAAAGTGAACTGGCACGGGGTTAAACCACTGAGACACCGATAGCTTATAGCCAGTATGGACTATTCCAGGGAAAGCTAAAGAATACACATTCTCCTCAACTACCCTTTAAAGCAGACTGTCCAGGGTAGAACATATGTTAAAAAGCCAAAGAAACCCAACATATAAAAAACAAGCTGAAATATATCATTGGAGTTCTTGACCACAGTGGAACAAAGCTAGAAATCCATAGGAGGATGCAGTGGCTCACACCAGTAACCTGAACACTGGGGAGAGCTTAGCAAAATAGCCAGTCTGAGCCTAGCCAAGGCTGTACAGTAAGACCCTTTCTCAAAATGAGGGGTAGGGAATGGCTGCAACACTTACAAGCTGAATACCAGCACCCATACAAAAGCTGATGTGCTGGCCCAGGCCTAGTAACCCCACTGTGGGATAGGGGTTTGGGGAAGAGGAGGACCCTGGGGTTCGCGGGACAGCAGCCTCTCTGGAACAGTGAGCTTCAGGTTCAGTGTCCCCTAAATAAAAAAAAGAACAATCAAAGAAGACACCTGAGGCCTCCTCCAGCCTCCACAGGAATGGCATGGCTGTGCACACACATGTAAGACAGGTGTGGTTCCGCAGGTCTGTAAGCACAGTCTAGCAGAGGTAGAGACAGGCAGCGAGAAGAGATGACTGGACAACTGGCCTAATTGTAACAGTGAGCTTAGGTTAACTGAGGGACCCTGACTCAGTTAGGTAGAAAATAACAGCGGAAAACACCAGACAACTGCTGTTGGCCTCGACATGCTCTCACACCTGCACATGTGTGTGCATCCCCTACTCATATACACATACAACCACAGTCATGAATTCCAGGCATAATAACCACACAAACACACTGAAAGCAAATAAACTTGTGCTGAATGAATGACTCACCAAGAAAAAAAAAAACACTTTAAAGTGCACTGTAAAAATAAAAATGAAAGCACCACCTGCCAGACCAAGAGGCACATGAGAAAACCATGGGATGGAGCCATAGCCCCTGCAGAAGAGAAATGATTAGAAAAGAGATAGGGGAGCAGCAAGTGACGCAAGCAGCCCAGGAAGAGCATGTGTGTTAGGAATTTGACACACACAAAACTGATGCAGAAATAACAGGAAGGGTCTTTGTTTTGAGACAGGCTAGGCCTGAACTCAGAGATGCACCTGCCTGTGCCCCCTGGTGCTGGGATGAAGACATGTGACACCATGCCCTGCCAGGTTTGCTTTTTGACAACAAAAACAAGGCTTCTGCTTCTAGACGCAGCTCAACAGGACACAGTTGCTGCGCTGTCCTGGGTTGTCTAAATGGTTTGCTCTACTCGTCTAAAAGGAGGCCAAGAGTAAACCCTTCACTGAGCCTAATGCGGCCCACGAGCAGAGGCAGCACCAAGGGCATCTCCCGTCAGCTCACCAGCTCAGCAGGCAAATGGCCTCAGCAGACACTTCTCCAGAGACACAAGCATGTGAATAAGTGTGCACCTTCCCTCATATCACAGAACTTCAAATCAAACCACAATGTAATACCGTGGCAAGACAGCCACAGTGACCCTCACACACAATGACAAGGCTGTGAGAAAGGCAACGTCCCATACAGTGTTGGTGGAAATGTAAGTAACAGACACTAAGAAAACCAGCACGGAGACTAGAAAAAAACTAGGAAGTCAATCATCACACAGCACTACAAACCCTGGGACTGCAGACCCATTCCACAGAAATGCACCTCAGCGTTTAAGAGAAACCTGTCTGTGCACATTTGCTGTCGTGTACAGAAGACATGCTAGAGAGTCAGCCTAGGTGTCTATCCCCAGATGGACGGACGAGAAAACGTGTCAAACACAGAGACGGCAACATCACCCAGGTATTCAAAAGTCCTGAATGTTCTCTGACGGGAACATGACCATAACTGAAGGACAGGCATGTTAAATAAAGGAACTTAAGCTCAAAGAGATAAACACCACACATTCACACGTGTAGCTGGACGCTAAAGTTGACCTGAAAGACACAGAAAGATCATCCAGTCACCAGAGCCTAAGAAGGCCACGTGGGAGGAAAGGATAGAAAGGAGGTAGTTAATAGATGCAGGAGACACAATCCCACTACCCTACAGCACAGAAAAGCAAGAACAGTTGGAACAATTACTTGAAAATAACAGGAACATTTTATACACTCTCAGTAAAAAGGAATGATGTATCTGAGTTTACAGACTTGCAAATTACTGATCATTATGTATATTACACAAAAATTGAAATGACACCATTCTCTCTAAATAGGCACAATTACTATGTGGCAGTTAAAAAACATAAATGGGCTGGAGCTAAAGTTCAGTGGGACGGTGCTTGCCCGGCACAGGCAAGGCTCTAGGTTCAGACACTAACATAGGAAACCCCACAACCCTGGGAAGCCGTTCTGTGTGTAGCAACAAGGAATCTGCTTCCAGTGGAACACTGGAGACTCACTCACCCAAGGACGCCAGGCTGCTGTACGTCTCCAGCATCACGTCCCTGTACAGCTTCCTCTGAGCATCATCCAGGTCCTGCCACTCCTCCCAGGTGAAGTCCACAGACACATCCTCAAAGGACACCAATGCCTAGAACGAGACAGTTCTCCTCAGCCCTAGCCTTCCGCCTTGGGTGAGAGACAGGAAGATGGGAGTTCACTCCTGAGTAGCGTGTTGACAGACGAAATCCCGAGAGGCAGACAGGGCCACTCGTGAGTAGTAATGATGCACCCCTGCCCGCATCTTGGTCCCAGACAAAGACTGCAGCTTTCTTCTCCTGCTGACAAGGACCTTCTGTCCAGGTGTTTTTGTTTGTTTGTTTGTTTGTTTCTGTTTTTAACTTTTGTTACCTGATGCTTTTGGCTCTGTCTTGAGATTTTTTTTTCCCTGTCTTTTAAATTTTTTTTTTTTTGTGGTCCTTTTGAGAGAGGATCTTCCTGTAGCCCCAGGTGGCCTAGAACTCATTACATAGAGCAGGCTGGCCTCAATCTCACAGACATCTGCCTGCCTCTGCCTCCCGAAGGCTGGGATTCAAGGCATGCGTCACCATGCCCAGCCATGCCTTTTAATTTTTTAATTGGGGGAGAAAATGAACCTGATCAAGACCCCGAGATGGTAACAGGCATGTTCTGTATAAGATGCAGCTTACAGGCTTTATCGTGGAAGGAAAACCATCAACCGAATACCATGCCTTTTTACTATTTGTTGATGATGAGTGGCAACAGCAGCAAACACACACCTGTAACTGATGATCCTTTGGTTTCCACTCAAATACATGCCTCAAACCCCGACCTGAAATTCCAAGTCATCAGTGTGAAACACAATGTATTTATAAAGTACATACATAGGTGCTATTTGTCCTTCCTAAATTCAGAAGAACTCCTAGAAGCACAGAGCACAGAGATAAAACCAAGACTCTACAAGGCAATATGTAAACAAGCAGAGGCAAATAAAAATGGCTAGTTCATCGCATTGACATTTTGAAAATCATCCCAAGAAAGGACAATGGGGAGCACTTGAGGCAGAGCCAGAGGGGAAGAAACACCTCACACCCCACATCTGGAAAGAAGAGTACTAAGAATACAGAACAGGAGCCAGGCATGGTGGCAAGCACCAGGAATCCCACCACATCAGGAGGCTGAGGCAGGCTGAGAAGGCTGGAGGCCAGTCAGTGGTGTGCAGCCAAGCAATGGAGAAGGTGGAACTTGGAACCCAGCACAGAAGGCACAAAGGAGGAACAGGACCTTCATCCTTCTGCCTTTGATAAATATCAAGTTTGTTTCCATAAACGATTATGTTGGAACCAATTCTGTATCTAAAACTGGGGAAATAAACAGTGTGAAAGGTTAGAACCCATCTTAGAGAAAGGAGGAGTCCTGTCATCAACCAGCAACTGGGTGAACAAGAGCTACTCAAGACTTACAATAGGCATGGAGATTAGAAACAGAAATGTCAGAGTCAGCCAATGTCACCAGAGTGAGAGGACAACTTGGAAGATGGCGAGGACAAAAAAAGAACAATCAGGTTTATGTGAGGATGAAGAATCAGAAGAAAATTAAGATTAATGGACTGAGGATGGGAAACAGATATGAGAAGATCTGAACATCTGGAAATACAAATATTTGGTGAAGTAACTCACGAACATATTTCACCATGTACACTTATTTGTGGAAAAATATATGATCATTCAGAGATTCTGAGAACAGTTATTTAAAATTACTATCCTTGGGGCTGGAGAGATGGCTCAGCAGTTAAGAGCACTGGCTGCTCTTTCAGAGGATTCAAGTTCCCAGCACCCACCCGGTGGCTAACAATCACCTGTCACTCCAGTTCCAGGGAACTGGCCACCTCCTGTCCTCTAAGGGCAATGCATGCATGGGTGTACTTATATGCATGCATGTAAAGCATTCGTACACATAAAATGTAAATAAAAAGTTAAATGCTTAACAGACAGGACCCAGGGAACTCTTAACACAACACCATGTCTATCCCTCGGCCCAGAGTTCTGCTGATAGCTAACTGGAAACAGGTGGGAAACTTCTCCACTGCTCATGCAGTCATCTGTGTCGACTTAATGGTTCTACCTTCTGCATACAGCTCACCCTCTGAATGTCTGAGGTTCGCAACCATGTACTCAATGTCAGCAGGACTGAAATCCTCAAGAGACCAAGATGTGGGGCAGCCTGAGATCTACTGCTTGTTAACCAGCTGTGGCTATTCTGAGCCACTGTGGTTAGGAGAACTGAGCCAATGTCAAGAGGCCTCACTGACAGAAAACAAGGTTAAGATGACTTGGATCTGGCTGGATGCTCTTGGGTAGGGCACCTAGTATGCGGCTTTATCTCACAATCCCGAGTGAGACACAGCACCTGTTGGACAAAAAAGACTCCTATGCAGGTCAGTGCTCCGCAGAGCAGCCCCAGCATCGGGTGACCTGAGCACTGATAGGACAGACTTGACTTGTAACCTGTGTCACTTCCAGCCTTCAATAGACCAAGGCACACCTGTAATCCTGTGGTTATGGTAGCCCCTTTGGTTGTGAGTCTCTGGCACAACCAACATCAGCCTCAGTGGACTGTCTCCACCTCCCACCTGCCAATATCTGACCTACCTACACACACACCCCAGTAAACAAAATGTAATAAAAATTTCAAGAAGAATACAGAATGGAGTAGAACGAGGAAGTTCACGGGAACTTTAGGACACTCAAAATGACAAACATTGGGTCACTGAGTTCAAGATGAACTTTGGAATGCCAAGGTTTATTCAAAGAAATAACAGAAAACTTCTAAGATCTGTGATAGTAGCATCCTCCCATAGGAAGTCAAAAGAAAACAGCCAAGGTTAGCTTAACCAAGTGTACCCCAGGCATCATATAATCACTTCCTCAGATGTGAATGACAGACTAGTGAGGGTGTGAATGGAGAGAAAAAAGTAACACATAAAAGTGACTTCGGTCATCTCAGCAGAAACCTAGGGTCGTGGGAGAGCATCACAAGATCTGCAGGAAAACGAGGGAAAAATCTGTCACCTGAATACTGTCCCTAGGGAAGGAAGACTACCCTTCAACCACAAGGGGGGTTCAGTGTTACAGGGTGTGTCCAGCACATACAAGGCTTAGGACACCGCAACACCACATGGGGAGAAAGAAAAGACGAAAGAGAGAGAGAAACAGTCTAGAAAAAGAAACAGAAAACAGCAGCAAGTATCTCCACCAAACCTGTCCCACTAGAAATGGTAGGGAAGGTCCTGGAAGCCAAAGACACATGCATTCATGGAAGAACAAGCCACAAAAAAGTATGAAACCAGTTATGCAAATGCATTCAGAATGTTTCAATACAGGAACAGGACCATGATCCATTCATAACATTATGATGGTCAACACAATGACAGTAATAGCTATACTGCTGGGGAGATAGTTAGTCCTAGAATCCTCATCTCTAAATAGGAGCTGGAGAAAGCAATGCTGCTTAGCCAAAGAAGCTAGAAACTGGAATAAAGATAGAGGCCTACCTGGAGTGGAAGGCTCAGAAGCTCCCTGGAGCCACTGGAGTGTGTCTCAAAGGCTGAAGGAGCTGGAGTCTCTTCCTGCTCACTGCATCCTCCTGCCTCACAGCCTAGAGGACAGTGTTCATCCCACACTGTCCACCTCACATCCAAGGCAGGTCTTCCCATACCAACTGCCAGACCACGTAGCAATTCTCAATGAAATCAACATCAGAGACACACCCCAAAGTATTTTATTAATCCCCTAGGTATCTCTAAACCCTATTAAGTTGACAAGATTAACCATCACAAGTCTACCCCTTATCAATCTGACTCCCCAAATACATCTGCTTACCAACTTCATCTCCAGAAAGACAATCAAATGGTCATAATTCCAGCCAACAAGATACGACTGCCTTCTGTGCAGCCAATGAAAACTGCACTAGTTCCTCAGAAAAGGCAGTGATTTTTGAGTGATGGTTACCTTTCTATCATCTTAAATAATGAAGATGTGACAACACTAAAATCATGATATAAATGTCACCAGTATTATGCTACGTAGTAAAGAAATATCCAAGGAAATACCAAGGCATCTGCTCACTCTGTGTAGACACTCACAAACATATTCCTGGAAAGCACTTCATCACCGAACTACATACTTAGTGAAAAACATGTAATAAAAGAGAAGTAAACACCCACCAACTCCAGCCTGACTTCTGTCACGGGTCATGTGATTACATGGGTCACCTATCGACCTACTTCTAGCAGTCAGTCTTACTCCTTCTGCCTGTAGCAAATGTCCTAGTAGGCTGTGCTACTTTCTATGAGGGCTGACATATAATCATACTTGAAGGGTCTGGAACGTGTATTCCGCCTGCCTGGCTTCTCAGCAGCCTTACGGGTGTTTTGGAGGTTGAGCCGCCCTGGTTCCCACTTCTATCCTAGCGTCCAGGTACTGTGATGTGAACTGCTACCCTCTTTGCACTCCCACCTCCACTGATGTCACCACTCCAACCTGCCATCACTGCCCCATGGACTGACACCTCTGAAACAATGAGCCAACAGAAGTCTGTTCTCTCCTGAGCTGCCCTGGCAGGTATTTGGTCACAGTAAAATGTCAGTAATTGGTACCCTCCCTTATTTCCGCTGTCCGGTTTTCTCTTGGTAGTCTAGCTCAGTCAAACAGCATTGTGACTCATTTTCTACCCAGAGTTTGAGTCAAAAGGAACAAAAGTGCATGGGACAGAGGCAAACCCTCCAGCTGCACAGAATCCTGTTTGTGGCTCTTGGTAGAAACACTACTCTGTCTTGACTAAGACAGCTAGTCCAGTGGAGCGAGGCATCAGTTGCAGAAACAAAATCGTTTCTAGTTCTAAATACTTTACCTGCAAATTTCAAATCAAGCTCCTTCTGGGATGCTGACTATGAACTCCCACATGTAGTTAGGTGGGATCCTCCCATCTCTACTTGCTGAGTCCTGCACTTGTGGCTTCAGTCTATGAGAAAGGGCATACAATGCACTGAACCCAACTCAGTGCACACAGTCTTTTGGAGAATCCCAGCATACTCCTGCAGAGTACTGGAACTTAGCTGGCCCTATTTCTTGTGACTGAAAAATGCATGAAGGGGGGCGGAGAGAAGGTTCAGAAGTTAAGAGCACTGGCTACTGTTGCAGAGGACCTAGGTTCAAATCCCAGCACCTACACGGCAGATAACAACCATCCTAACTCCAGATCCAGGGGATCTGATACCCTCTTCTGACCTCTGTGATTCTGCATGACACAGGTGCACTTACACATATGCAGGCAATACACACATACACATAAAATAAAAATAAATAAAATTTAAAGAAAAAAGAAAAATGCATGAAGGTATTTTGAGGAAAAAAAGATGATTCTGCATGATCTATGAACTAGACAGAAGCACTGACTAAGAGTAAAGGGCAGAGATGGCATTCCTAGATCTAACTCCGATTCCTTATACTCGGGTGCCTCTCTCAGGATCCTTATTCAAACGCCAGCCCACTAATTTGGTTCCCTCTGCTTACTCCAAAGCTGTCACCACACCTGTTTGTTAGCAGTGCTATTCAAGGGTCAGGACCCTTCAAGCCTGGCAGAGGGAGACTTTTCCAATGGAAAAAGGAAAGCTTCTGTATTTGTATTAGAGCGACACATTTCCTTACCATCTGTAGGCATTAAACGTAGTCAATAAAGTAAAAAAGCAACAATAACTGAGGTTACAGGAAGTGCAACACCCAACATTACATCTCAGGGAGCAGAGAAGAGAGGGGAGGAAGAGAAGTGTTCGAAGAAGGCTGTGGGGATCTGGGTATTGAGCAAGGCAAGCAACTCCAGATACCCTAAAGGGATGGCAGGTATCTGACCTGCTCTGCCTGATGTGATATGAATCTTCCTTTCCCCAACCCCAGACCAGAACCAGGTTTTTGGGTTTCGTTTTCTCATTCCTGAACTTCCACAGCCTTCCCGCCCTTTACCCCAAAACCCCACCTCTAACTTTCCCACCTTCTGTAACGGTCAGGAGGCCTCCCTATATAAGCCCCTGCACTGGCTCTAATAACTGAACTACCCACTGAGGTAGTCTCCGGGGAGGGAACTCCTCCCGCCACACTCTGAGCCACCTGAGGTCCTGTTCGATCACCCTCCATTCTCTGGCATGGCTGGAGCACAACAGCCATGCTGGAAATGGAGACCCACCCACAGAAGGCTCCAGAAAAATTCCTCCTCTTAGTGTACTGGATCAAGGCCACTTGGTAGACTGGGGAAATAGAGCCTGTGATATTCAACAGGAGAAGCCTAACTCAAGGTGACTTTGTAGACCACACAGGAGTTGAATGTATGACCTGAAAGCTGAGGGCACAGTCCAAGGTAGAGGGAAACAGGAAACGTAAGTCCTCACACTGGAATGAATGTGAACAGGGCAGAACAGAGGGATGATCTATGGTAAGAAAAGGAACACCAGGGGAGAGGAACAGAGCACACCCCGTCAGGACAGAAACTGAAATGAAGGACCTCTAGGTGAAGACCCTGGGCTGTGATTTCCAACAGGGCAGACTCGAGTAAGGCAGACGGAAGAGGACGGTGATTGTACCTTATTATAATCTAAGCTCTGATGAAATGTGAGAAATCCACATTATTACCCGGAACCCTAGCTGTGGATGCTGTTATAATCTACACATACACACAGAGAGAGAAATGGGGGCGGGACTTTAAGGACCTGTCTTCACACATTCCTGATCTCATCTGACAGGGAGTCAAGCCCAAAAGCCATCTGGAACGACACAGCTTTACCCTGTCCAGAAAAGCCTCTCGAACTGATGTGTGTTTTAGAAGCTTCACCCCACTGCTGAACATGGTGTGCATCTCTAGGTTGTCAGTGAAGCACTGTCCACACCATGCATGCATCCACGAAGCCTGTTTAGACTTCACAGGGACAAGAATTCAGAATGGTTTCTTCCTGAGTCAATCCAAACCCTACAACAAACAGACCATTTGCCACCAAGTCAGGAAAACTGGAGACCAACTCACTCTAGAAAAGGCACTGAACATGGCTACTAAACATGCCAGTGTCACCTGTATTTGTCTTATGTTGACTTTATGTTTCCGTTCCAATTTTCAAAGCTCCTAAATTACAACATAAATATGGTGAGCAATAATGTCAAACCAGGTGAAGAATAACTAGACCACTCACCACAGATGTGTTCATTGTCCCAGCTCTTCCACGCTCGGAGGGGACTGCGCAGTCACAGCTGGAAGGGAAGGTGAACAGAAGTCAACACGGACCTGATGCGCCTTGCTTGAGGATTCCAGTGTGCAAAGACCTCTGCACAGCTGCTGAGGAAGAGGCTCCAAGATGTCAAAAATGACTCCCTGTGGGGAAACTGTCTCTTTGCTTGAAAGCTGGCACAACAGACCTGGTTGAAGGAGCACTGGTGGCTTTATTAACCGGTAGACGCTGAACATACAGTTTATCCACAGGTTAATGAAAATATCTGCTGCTTCTATAGTGACTGTGCTATTATGAGGAAATAATGCAACGTGCTGTCTTGAGCCCAGTCTGGCCTCCCATGCCTAGAGAGCCACCTGCCTCTGCTGCAGGTGTGCTGGGATTAAAGGCACAGGCCACCTTGCCTGGTGTAATGCAACATTTTAAGGATGGATGTTGAATGAACTTACGGAATCATGGAAATGAATTTACAGAAAAGTAGAATTACTTACAGATGTAGCACGGGACTCCACACTAGTGCTCCACCAGCACTTAGTTTTACACATTTACATTTCAAGGATAGCGGACCTCATCCAATTGAAACCATTTGGCCCCAGACAACAGAGGCAAAAGTGAACTCAAATATCTATGCGGGACTTTCAGTCTGTATCTCAACGGCCTGTCTTCCTGCATCCACTTGTTCACGTAGTTTCTGCCCACAATTTCACTTGCTCTGGACGGCGGGGCATCAGTAAAGGTGATCAAAGCACAGTCCTTAAGGGGTTTTCCTGGAGCTCGCTGGGGCGACACCTTCATTACCACACCCACGAATCCCCCAGTTTCTGAAAACAGTATGGAGGGCCGTCAGGACACTAAAAGGAACGCTGCCACAGGTCTCGGGAACCAGGGTCCGGGTGTGGATGCGAAGGAGCCGATCCCTGAACGCAAGGGCTGCCCTCCTGTTAACACTGCCGTGCCTGGCTGTCCCCGCGGGCACCGCAGGGCTCTGCCAGGCTGGCGGCGGGTCCGGCACAGGCACTATGGCTAAGCAGTCAGAACGCACCGATGGCCTGGTCTGCGGTCACTGGGTGGACCTGTCAACACTCCTGCCACAGGACCCCGACCCGGGCTTCCTGCCAGTGCTTCTGCTCATGCCCCACCCGTCCAGGGCCTCGCAGACCTGGGTCCAGGAGGCCTCAGTGCCTTCCTGTTCTGTGATGCGCTCGCAATCCCATCCTACAGCGACCATCTGCAGGGTCCCTCTGAACTGCAGCTTGGGGACACACACCTGACAGCCTGGGGGGAGGGGTGCTCAGGAGAGGTAGAGAGGGGGTGGTTCAGGGATCTGAGCCGACCCAGCAGTCCCAGGAGTCCTGGATCCAGGAGCCCTGGGCAGGGCCAGGCTGAGCTCAGTTTCCTGCACCAGACTGACAGAGGTCTGCCAGCTCAGCCTCGCACTGCTCCCCCCAGGCTCTGCACCTCTGCACATCACCTCATCCCCGCACAGCACCCCCGCTCCCTGCACAGCACCCCCTCCCCGGCACACGCCCTCGCTGGTTCCAGTCCTATGTGCATCTAGTCCGGCCGCGGCACTCACCATCGCTCCCGGGATCCTCCTCCCAGTGGATCTCCGCAGCTTTGAGGCCTTGCCCAGTCCGGGATGAGAACCGGAAGTAAGATGGCGGTGCCTGCCGGAGACATACCGGAAGTCCTCGCGATCGGGCCGGGGTCTGGGGACAGGCTCCGGATTGGAAGCTCCTGAGCCTCCGCCGGGACTACACAACCGAGAGCGCTGCCTACCGGGCGGCCGGGGAGGCTGCACCAGGCCGGGCTCGCCGTGGAGTTCCGAGGCCCCAGGCCTTCCTCCGAGTCCCACCCGTAGCATCTCTGGCTCTACGCTTAACCGCCCGGTGGAATAGGAGAACCTTAGCCCAGGTCTGGCCACAGCCCGGCCGGCGCAGTCACTGCCTGAAAGCCCGGGGCGGAGCGGCGCGGCGAGCTCCGAGGCTCCCCTGGAGTCAGCTTCCCTGCCGGGATTTCTCCCGGGTCCGAGGGCAGGGTGAGATCCACCGGGGAAGCAGGGAGAGCTGCCTCCGGGAAGGGCTCGGCGCGGGCGGAAGGCTCCACTACCCTCTGGCTGCAGGGCAAGCTCATCTCCTTTTTGAGCCGTGAGGTGAGCCCTGCAAATTCATCAAAGGTGTTATTACCATTTTGCAGCTTGGCCTTGGATCCAAGGATGCGCCTTTGGTTGCCTGTTTGTCTTTTGGTGGAGGTGTTGTGAAAACAAGTTAATTGGATGTTGGGTTCCGATGGACAGGTTAGGAACACTGAAGAAAGTAAATAGGGTGTCTCACTGTTGGGACGTAACCAAGCTGATCAGTAAAGAGGAAAACAGGGCTCCAACCAAACACACCGAACGCTTCCCCGCCTCACTCACCCTGCTGCCCAGGAATGACAGGGACACTGTTGCTCTTTTCCTATACTCTTTATACTTGTCTTTCTTTTTGAGACAGGGTCTCATTAGGTAGCCTTGGTTGGCATGGAACTCACAGAGATCCGCCTGCCTCTGCTTCCTGAGTGCTGGGATTAAAGGTGGGCTGGCATATTCTTCTAATGCATCCAACTGTAATAGACTAAATTGTGGGTAGGGACAGCTTCTAAGAAACCTTCACCTATCTCAGGAGTGAGACGACCCTAGTCACCCACAAGGCAGGGAGTGAGATGTTAGCCAGGCAGGTCCATGCTGTTTTGTAAAGCTGCTCCATTTGACTTGAACTGTGACTGTTCCAGTAACTACAGTAAGTTGGTTTCAAAAGTAACTTGCTTCTGTAAATTCTTGGCTTCCCTGTCCTAGGGACCCCCAGGACTGTCCAGCCATAAGAGATGTTTATTGATCCCCTAACATTCTTTAACTGACTACTATTGGTCACCCCTAGCAATGGGCCAAAACAGGAAACTTTCCACCTCCTTCCCTGCACCCGTTCTGCACTGTATCTACTCTAGCTTGTAGCTGCTGAAGGTGGGTTCTGTCATTTGTTGTTGCTTTTTTAAGATTATTTTTTATATGTGTGTGTTTTGCCTGCATGTCTGTATGTGCATTACAGTTGTGCCTGATATCCACAGAGGCCAGAAGAGGGCATTGGATCCCCTGGATGGTTAGAGATGGTTGTAACCCACCATGAGGATGCTGGGAATTGAACCCAGGTCCTCTGCAAGAGCAGCAATTACTTTTCTGTCCCAAGCCATCTCTCCAGCTCTTATGTACTCTCATTCTTAGAAAGTTTTTCTTTTCTTTTTCAAATGAATGCCTGCCCTGTCAGCAAGTCCCTGCCTTTCCTTGCTGCTGAACTTTCATTTGTTGGCCTATACAGTAAGTCAGTGTTTAGGCTCTCAGGTGGGGATCCTCTTCTCCTTTTTCTCTACCTCCCATTTTCCTCTCAGACTCCCTGTATCTTTTTGTCTTGAGTGACTCCAACAGGGACCATCTCTCCATTGAACTCCTCATCTCCCACCACTGTCTGCTTCAATACTGAAAGAGTTTTGGGATTGTTTTTCTCCTTTCTGGAAGCTCTTGCCTTCTGACCACCCACCAGACAGACTTCTCAGAAACCTCAGCAGGGCTGAGTGGAAGTTTCCCATACACTAAACTCTTTACTTCCCTTGAGAGGAATAGTGAAAATCTCTCTCCCCTGTCACCAGGCCTTCTTACTGAACAGAGCCAATGGGTAGGGGATGCCTCTTCTTTTAGGGTAATTTACTGTCAGGGAAAAAAAAATCTCCTTTCTGACCCCCTCTTCACAGCTACGAGCCAGAGTCAGCCTGGTGCCACTATTGGCACATCAGTTTTTTTCAGCAAAGGAGAGCCTGGTCACTGTACCCCCGGATAAAAGGCTGACAGTAGCCAAAAGATGACAGATTTGATGTCCAGATTCAAAATTAACTTAATGCAATGGAATATGATCTGAGATTATCTTGGCTTCCTCCTTTCTGTCTGTTAGAAATAAGTTAAGTTTGGGGTCACAAAGAAAGAGACCACCATTCCAGTTAAAGCATCTTGATAAGACAGATGTTCACTTCTGATCAGAAGGGTGTGAAAGACAGAGAGAGAGAGAGAGAGAGAGAGAGAGAGAGAGAGAGAGAGAGAGAGGAGAGACCACGAATAACAGGGCCTTTATGTAAACAAAAGTATTACAAGGTGGGAGAGGATTAAAAGGTTTTAATTCCTTATTGATAAACGTTTTACAGTGTTTGGCAGAATAGACTTATTTACCCTTCCTTGAGTGAAGGCTGCATGGTCTTAAAATACTGGGAGATCAGACCGCAATGAACTCGCTCCTGTGAGTCATTTGCAATATTTAGTTATCACCAGCCGAGTTCCCCATGAACATCAGGGAGAAGACAATGGGGGAGAGAAGAGTGACCAAAAAGTGGGGAGCACGCTCACTCCCCAAAGCACTGCCAGTGCCCAAGACCTTCTTCTGTGCTTTTTGTATCTGCCATGTCTGTCTGTCTGTCTACATAAACAACAACTACCTAGTTTCCTATTCTCAGATCACAAATTGCCACAAACACTGCTGTAGAAAGGACTTATGCCTATTCTCTGATTTTATAGGGCAGGAGACAAGGCTTGGCTCCCATGTGGCGGCTTGGCTGGGGAGCTGCTCTCAGCTTGCTCAGGGGTTGGTTGGAAGCAATTCTTTCATGGGTGTAGAACTGAGGACCTTTGCATGTTTTTGATGGCTGTTAGCTGCTAGCTGGAGTCTCTTTGAAGCTCCCGCTTTGGAGCTGACTATGTGCATTTTAGAACAAGGTTGCTTGCTTTCTCTAGACGGGGGAATCTCTGATATCAGTTAGCAAGAAAGCCTGGGATGTTTATCTTGTCAGTTGGATTCAATGTAGAATGACTCAGAAGCAATCCCCTGGGCACTCTGAGACGAGAGTTTTCTGGATTACATAACTGTAGTGGGAAGACAAATCCTGAACGCATGAAGTTTCATTGAGTGAGCTCCGAGGCGTAGGAAGGTCTGAGGGCAAAGTTCTTTACTTTTTCTGATAAGGAAAAGTTTCTTTCTTATAACTATACTTTTATTGTAGCAAAAATTCCTCTGGGAGGCACAAACGATGCCCAGCCCCTTCTCCTTTGGCCCCTATAACAAACTGAGGTCCGGTCTCACCAAACTGCAGTCTGGGAAGCTAGTGAGTTTATTAGGCTTGCTCACAGAGCAATAGGTGAGGGTCGGTGCTCCCCTACTAAGGCCGCACTGGAAAGTTTCCATTCAGGCATGGATCATGACTTCCCCACATCCGCACAAAATGGCGAGAGACGCTCCCCTGGATTTCCATACACAGCCTCTCCCCATCAAGCAACTAGGGCAACTGGTCACTTGGGAGGTGTGGCCATATCCCTCTGCCCCTCCTTTCTTGCTGAGAGTAACAGCCAACAAGCATAGCTGTGATAATCCTAGGCAATGGGGTGCAGACAAGGCTGGGAAGATGGCATCTGTCCATGGTCTGCCTGTCAGAGGAGAGTCCTATACAACACTTGTGTAATCTTCTTTTAGGCTTAGACTATTTTGTAGTTCCTTTTGTTTTACTTAATAGTTAAACACACGGAAATGGAGGCCTGTATGCTTTACCACTCTGTGATGTTTTCACCACCCTGAGAGGATTTATCTCTCTACTCTCTTGATGCTTTGTGATGCCTTTCATTCACCATGTCTTATTGTTGATAACTAAGAAAGTGGAAAGTTACCACATGGTTTAATGAGGCACCTGGTCCAGTGGTCCCAGAAAAGTACAGATCAAATGTGATAGATACCCAAATTTCTGCTGGTGTTATCTGCCTGTGTAAACCGCAATGACTATTTGACCAAATCCTAGCTCAATTTTCCTAGTTTAGCTACAGATCAAAAGACAGAAAGATCCCAACCTGTGCCTGGGATATCTACTTTGTAAGCTATGATGACTGAGTCATAAAATGATGACCTAAAACATCCTGTGTAGTCTGACTTACCATGTTGCTCTAGGCCAGGAAATCTTGAAGCCGTTCTTGCTAATTCAGGGACCTCATGCATATGAAAGGGTAAATGAGCTTTGTGACTCTCCTGGGTAGATGCTTCATCTTAGCTGTTTGAACATTTTCTTCTGCATCGTTTTCTTGCTAGCCTTTGCAACATCCTGGTAAGTTCATCTGCTCTGCTTCCATCTTTCTGGTGAGTTCCTCTGTGTCCCTACTGTTGCTGCCTTTCCTGACATCAGAACTCGGCTTCTTTAGCCTTCCAGAGTCTGTCCAAGAATTTTCTAGACTTTCAATGCCAGATTGGGAATGCTGAAGCATTCTGCTTCATGGACTGAGCAGTTACGAGATTCTCAGCCTCTTTAGCCACTGTTTGACTGCCCTGACTGTTACTGTGCAAGGCAATCTAATGAATCCCATCCTACTGTATCCTCACTCTATAGGTTCTGTTTCTCTAGGGAGCTCTGACCAACACAGACTGTAGTTAAGAGAAATGGTTCTAGAGAAACTAATTATTCAGGATGAATTTCTCTAGTGGACTTGATATCTGGAGCTAGCTACATAACTTGATAAAATCTATAGTTACTAAACATTCCCCAGGTTGCAGAAAATCCTTGGTGTAAACTACTTCAATAACTAAGATTTGCCATATTCAGAGGACAGATTATCTTTGATAGTCCCTGTGATATCTGAAGTACTTACCTGATTTTGACATGTCACACTGAGGCAGATTCTATTATTTTATTGATGGAATACAGAGAATCCTCAATTAAGAAGCACTTGGTTCATGATCTCTTATAAGTGCTGGTATCACATTTATAGGTATGACAAGAAACAAAGGGGACAGCACCCTTGGAGAGAACAACGTAAGAACCATTGTTCACAACATCCCAAATCAATTCACACTCCAGTGGGGAACAAATGTCATTTGTACATTTCACTGTAAAAGTTTTCCTATGAGACACAGCATCACCTGTGCAACTCTCATATACATTTGTGTTTGCTGCAAGCCCAAGAAAGTACTTAATACAATGCTTGAGGCTAGGAACGTGTAAACAGGCTAGAATATCACTTTTATACACATGTATGTATGAACACCTGTGTAAGCAATGCCTGTAGAGGCCAGAAGAGGGTGTCGGATTGCCTGGAAGGAGTTAGGACAGTTGTTAGCCACGATGTGCTGGGACCCGAACCCAGATCCCCTGCAAGAACACACAGAGCATCTCTCCATCCCCTGTAATATCATTTAATATGGAAAATATTAATGTAAGTCAAAGCATATATTACATGAAAACAGGAGATTCTCTTCTGCCAGGGGCACATTATGGAAAATGACTGATAGGACGTGCATGCTACAGGGCTTCGGGCCGATGGGTGGTAGTCTATGGGACCTGCTGAGCTTGTTCTGTTGAGTGAACCAAGCACTGGACCTCAAGGTCAGAGCAGCTTGAAGAACTGTAAAAGCAGCAACCTGGAGGAGCAGGTGAACCCCAAGTGGAGCTTGACCAGACAGTGGGAGAGGAGACAGCTGCAGAGGCAGCCATGGGGAAAAAGTTGACAGCTATGGGGAGACCTGGGGGGAGAAAGACAGCAGGGAAGCCACAGCTCGGAGCTGGCTGAGCAGCCTGGAAGCCACTAACTGGGCACCTGTGGGAGCTGCGGTCAGGTTCTGCTGCTGGAGTCCACTGTGAAAGTGTCAAGAGTCGAGAGCCAGAGATCCCTAGGTGCAGGAGCACTACGACAGGAGCCAGAGAGGTCAGACACGAGAGAGTCACAGAGGAGAGAACGGAGAGGGGCTTCCTAGAGCTGGGATTATCCAGCAGGAGCTCGGAGCCTGAACTTTTATAGGATCCTGGTTCCCCCTCCCTCTCCCTCTCCCTCACTGGTGTTGCCCAGGGCACCCTCCCTTGGGTGGCTCTTTTCTTCCCACTGGTGGGTTTTATTCTGGCCCTTTTGACTGTTAGCACTTGCAGCCGTTTTCCTGGCCATTATGGAGGCTACCTATCAGTTACTGGTTGAAGCAGTTGCAAAAAGCCTTGGGAAGGGAGAAGCAACTCCACAAAAGGCCCATCTCCCAACCTGCCTCTGTTCCCATTATGGAAATTAATTCAAGACTTACCTAGCCCAGCAAGAAACCCCAAACCATACTCTGGGAAGCGGAGGAAATTTATTATGCATGGGCCTCAGGCTGGGCTAGTATGCTCCACAGAAACTGGGACCTTGAGTGAAGGTTTTAGCAGTCTGGCACTTTTGAATGGTTAAAAAAAAGGATAAATTCTTTTGCTGTCAAAGCACATTTACAGAAGTGAGAATGACAAGCGACCTGTTAGGACAACCCCTTCTAGGATACACATACTTTGAGGCTGACTGAAGGACAAGCATTTCTAAAAGTGGCATTTGTCTAGGCAGCTACAGTGTGGTTACATTTTCCTGTGTTAGCTTAAAGTGGAAAGTTCTCCTTTACAAGTAGATGCTTCCAAAGTCATGTTACTTTGACATATATCATCAAGCACCTTACTATGAGTACCCAGGGTTCTTATCTCTACATCTGTTAGTACTTCCTCATCTACCACGCAGACCAGTTATACTGAGGTCAGTTTATTAGCTCCACATTAGGTCAATTTTTCCTCATCACCCTTAACTCTCCATCGTACTCATATGCA
This sequence comes from Eospalax fontanierii, assembly GCA_035773235.1. Classification (NCBI taxonomy): domain Eukaryota; kingdom Metazoa; phylum Chordata; class Mammalia; order Rodentia; family Spalacidae; genus Eospalax; species Eospalax fontanierii. The sequence goes on from CM069546.1 coordinate 970,151, forward strand.
GGAACCATACTAGTCAGCAAACCGTAGGCTGCTTGGCTGCATTCGTGGTATGCGCTAGCAGCCTTGTTATACAGTGGAGAGAAAACCTCCACCTTAGAGGGAACCCCATTAAGATGCAGGATATTAAAAGGGAGAAACATCAGGTTGTTTTAAGGGCACTCACCAAACATTTCCTGAGTGAAGCTCATTCAGTCTGGGAAGTAGACGACGCAAAAGCTTTAGGAAGCCTCTGAGACTAACCAGATCCACGAGGTCCTTCCCTCCCCATGTATACATAAGGTAAGCCTGCTGAGAGACATAGACCAGTCAAGCTGCCTGGAAAAGGTTTAGATCAGCTGAGCTACCTGGAAAGGACACCCTCCAACCTGTTGAGTGCCTGCAGGCTGTGCAGTACACTCCAAGTTTCCTGCTTTTGAGAACTGTCCTTGTGCTGGGGAGAGCTTTGGTGATGCTGCTGTATGAGTCATTTCTGCTTCTGCAAGTGAGCCCTTGTCCATATTCCTGCAAATAACACCAGTAAAACTCACTGGTTCACGTTGACTTTGGTGGCATCCTTGGTGTGGTCTGTCATTCTTTCCCACCTGAGGTGAGATGTTTGCTCATGAATCCCCAGGATAGTGTCACCCAACACTCTCCCAACCTCTACTTATCGTCCACGAATGTCCTCGGATAAAGACCAATGAACACTGATAGGCAGCATCATCAATGTTTATTTCCTGACATACAGATACTGAAAAACAGAGTCACATTCTCTTTGAAAATTAATGTACAGATTCCATAAAGATAACTCTCTTCCAACATGAGCTTGGAAATTTTATTGAAAGATTTTACACATGAAAGAAATGTACACTTAGTTTGTCTTTAAAGGAATGTCCCTACCAGATAACACACTGAATCTGTAGGAACTTTATCCTAGGATTTCTTCTTCCTCATAGTGTCATGAAAATAAAGGCATCAACAAAGTTCTATCTATCGAGTCAATTTTCAGGAACAGATGGCTAGTCCCAGCAACCTTTTAGAGTGAGTGATTGCTGGTTGGCATGGTGCTATAAACAGATCATGCAGAATTATTTCTCAATACAAAAAGATTTGTGGATACAGAGGAAGAGCAGAGCTTTCTCCCATAAAAGAATATCTTAAATCACAGTGCCCTTTGACACATTGTTCTTAAAACATGTTAGAGGCCATCTGCACGGCAGGCCAACATCTGTATAGGAGAATATCTCAGCAAAATTTTTTTAATGAAATTTGCGGGGAGGGGGTGTGCAGGGAAAAAAACAAACGTCATTACATGCAGTTATAAACGGAAGAGCTCAGTACACAGTCTCACAGACAGTTAATGGACCGCAAAACAGAGGCTGCAAATAAATTGTAGTGAGCTCATGAGCACTCTGCTTACAGGACATCTCACCTTTGAGAGGTGAATTCTGGCTGACTTCTCACAAAAACATTTCCCACATTAATATCTGTTTCAGGGTATCTCCCCAATGTGAATTCAAATGCCTCATGAGGTCTGACTCATAGTATGTGGTTAATCCAGGCACATACTGACTGCATTTCTCATCTGGACAAGTGAAGGTTTGACACCGGCACAAGTGTCCCACATATGTTACATTGGTGTGTTTTCAACCAGTTGTTCAGACAGGTTTGCCTGTGGGTAAAGGCTTTCCTACATACATTATTGGGCTCTTATGGTTCCTCAGATGTGAGTTCTCCAATGTGCAGAGATTTAGCATCTTAGAGGTTCCTCTGCTTCCATTACACTCACCTGTGTGCTTACTCACCTGTGTGACTTCTTTCATGTACAGCGGGAGATGACTCAGGTTGAACTGTTTCCTACAGCATTGACAGCTATAGGGTTTCTGACCTTTGAGTTTTCTCATGGACATGGAGGTTTGTCTTCCAATGTTTTCTGCACATACACAATATTCACAGTTGTCTGCCCTCTTTGGTAAGCAGGAAAAGACTTACTGTCGATGACTTTCCACGTTCGTAGGATTCTTCACAGAGATGAATAACACAATGACTGCTGAGATATGACACCTGCAGAAAGCTTTTTCTACATATATTACACCAAGCCGTGTGTGTTTGGATGAGCCGTGAACTGGATTTCCTGGTTGTGAGGCTTCCTGCATTTATATACTCATCATTTCTCATGTTTGTGAGTGTTCTGATGTAAAATGAAGTGGATCTTTGGTTTGAATATGTTCTTACAGGTGTTAAATATCAGGCTCTATCACCTGGGGGAGTGCTCTGATGTGTGCCAGTTCAACTCAGAAGCCTTTCCACAGACACTACACTGACAGATTTTCACACCTCTGAGGCCTCTGATGAACATGGGCAGATGTCAGTGAGCTCAACGTTTTCCTATATTCTTCAGATTTACAGAGGTTCTCATTCTCACATGGGTGAGGTCTCAGGTGTTCACACAGGTGGGACTTCTGTTTAAAGGGTTTTCCACATACATTTCACTGATAGGGTTTCTCACCTGAGTGAGTTCTCTGATGCCTGGTGAGATGGAACTTTAGACTAAATGATTTCCTACATTCCTTGCATTCATAGGGCTTCTCACTTGTATGAATTTTCTTATGTGTGTAGAGACTTGGGCTCTGCTTATAACTTTTCCCACATACAGCACACTCATAGGGCTTCTCACTTGTGTGAGTTCTCTTATGTGCATGGAGGTGGGAATTCTGCTTAAAGGCTTTACCGCACACATCACACCCATAGGGCTTCTCACCCGAGTGAGTCCTCTGGTGGACAGTGAGGTAGGACTTGAGGATAAACGATTTCCTACATTCTTTACACTCATAGGGCCTCTCACCTGTGTGAATTCTCAGATGTGTGTAGAGACTGGTCCTTTGCTTAAAACTTTTTCCACATGTGATACACGCAAAGGGTTTCTCCCCCGTGTGAATTCTCTGATGTACAACGAGAAAGGACTTCAGCCTGAAAGTTTTTCCACACTCTTTACAGTCATATGGCTTCTCACCTGTGTGAGTTCTCTGATGGGCATTTAGATGGGCCCTCTTGTAAAAAGCTTTTCCACACACGCTACAAGCATAGCGTTTTTCCTGTGTCTGACTTTTCTGATTCATACTGAGTTTTGACTTCTGACATTCGTTACTTTCATAGGGTCTCTCACTTAGGTGAGCTCGCTCGTGTGAGAGGTTCGATGCACAGTTAAAGGGTTTTCCACATGCATTACATTCATAGGCTTTCTCACATCTGGGAAGTCTCTGGAATTGGTGGAAGTCTGAGTTAGTCATGCTTCTTCCAGACACACAGTGTTCATGGGGGTTCTCGTCTGTGTGAGGGTTCTGATGAACACTGCCATTTAATCTGGGGCAAGCCGTTTTTCCACACACAGTACTGTCATCACCTATGTAGATTCTCTGAACATTCTGTTGTGATTTTTGACAAATGTATTTCTCGTCTTTAGTACAAACACCAGACTCTTGTCCTTCTTTAAAATTGTGGTGTTTGGGGAAGTCTGATTGTGTAATGAACACTGGCTCACAATCACTGCCTTTGTAACATTTTGCTTCTTTGTGTGTTTTCAAATGCTGTGTGAGCTTCAACTTTTTATAGAACAACTTCCCACATACATTACATTCAAACGTTTCCTCCCTTACCTGAATTCTCTCTGGCACAGAAAGAACTAATTTCTCTAAGCCTTTCCCATATGCCTTGAACTTACTGGAGGGACTGCTCATAGAAGACATGTTATGTGTCCATACTTTACTTGTGTGGAAAGCTTTAGTATGTCCAGAATACTGAAAACACTGCTCATGTTTGTGATCCAGGCTCTGAGACTCGAGAAGTGTGGGGGACACTCTGGTTACATTAGGAAGACCACGTTCATCTGCAGCCTGAACCTTGCTGGACTCCCTAGGGAGAAGCATATTATCCCACATATTGAGTGCCTCAGGTCTCACTGCAGAAGTGATCCCGTTCTTTACAGCCAGGCTTAAAACATGGTTTGAGTTACTGAGTGTCTGTCCTGATTTAGCCCTCCCCTGAGCTGATGTGCTGCTCCTGGCAATTACCAGATTCAGACTCAACACATGTGTCTTTCGATTGTTTTGGACAGTCTCATTCAGATTCTTCCCATTCTGAATATCTAGAAGGAAATAAAAGAAAAACGGAAGGGTTAGGGTTAGTACTTGTACAGATTCAAGTCCAGTATACTGCTCTGTCACCTAAGAGAGAATTTCTTGAGGGAGACCACGGAGCGCCTCCAGCGTTTTTCAAATACAAATGATCTTCCTCAGTAGACAGAAATTCAGGTTTCTGGCATTCCTAATTTAGTCTGAACTAATCATAACACATAAAGATCTGCGACGATTTTGTTCTACAAACCAAGCTGTATCTATACTGGAAATTAGAGGTTCATGCATATGCTTGACAGAAATAACTGCAGCACTTACCTATTTGCATGTGAGTGTGCTTATTTGTGCTTTGGAACTTTAGCCATGTTAAATTTCCTATTCAAATTTACCACATCTATAATTTCTACAGAGAAAGGCAGAAGGCTAACTATTTATTGCAGTCCCTCACAACATTGTTCAACAAATCATCTGTGGTCTGTTTAACCTTCATGCCCAAGATCTCCTGTAATATGATTGGATGTAATATGAAGCCTTAGAACTACCCTACTGGGAAGTCTATGCCAGTCTCCTATGGTGAACGAACTCTGGCATCTTCACATGAAATCTGATTTTTGGCACCTTTTCTCATATTCTTGTCAATCTGCTAGTTAACTAGTGATGTCAAAATTGGATTCTCTAATAAAATGACAACTCTGACTGAAGTAGAGAGTTAATATCCACAACGTATCATATATAGAACTTAGAAAACAGTGGTCTCAGAATTAAAGTTATAATCTTTAAAAATTATTTATTTTTGTTGTGTGTATGACTGTTCTGCATGCATGTATGTAAGTACACTGTGTCATGAAGGCCATAAGTTGGTGTTGGAGCCACTGGAACTGGAGTTAGGGACAGTTGTTAGCCACCAACTGGGTGTTGGGACCCGGGTCCCCTGCAAGAGCAACCGGTGCTCTTACCTGCTTAGCCGTCTCTCCAGTCCCCAAATAATAATCTAAACGGCACATTCTTTAGACCTTCAGTATTTCTTACTTTATCCAGGCAAGGAAATGTTTTCTTTTCTTTTTGGTGCTACTTCTTTCAATGACAAAATTTCTCAGCACAGAATTCTTTAGCCAAAGATGAATTTGAGCCATCACTGTTTGTCCCCAGAAAACAGACAAGCGTATATAAAAGGGAACAGATAACTAGTGATAAAAATGTGAACAGATGTGTGAAATGGACCATAACAACGAGGAAAGGACAAGCGACCTCATCAACAAAAAGTCTAAGAGCCACAGACTGCAGAGACTTCAACCTAAATAACACTGCAAACCTGAAAAGGGGGACTGAACTCGCACGGGAGGCTTGAAGAGTCTGCCAAGCCTAAGCCAATGTTTTATAAAAACAGAAAAGCAGGTGCGAATTCCCAAGTGAGAGCCTTCCTTAAAGGCTGCAGACAGTGAGTGACTGGTGAGTAAGAACAGTTATCCTCAAGTGTAGGACAAGGACAGATGGAGAACGAGCTCAGCAGAGGCCATATCCGAGGGGCCTTCATCCTGGCACCCTTGCCCAAGACGCACTGACTGACCTGGCAGGGTCTGGTCTGCGGCATCTTCTTCCTTCCACGGCCCATCTTCTCGCTCCAACTTCAGGATCAACTCAGGTTTAGTATTACACTGCTCTATTAACAGGAAATATTGTACAAGATTTGGCAAATGCTAAGTTAGGACCAATGAAGATTAACAATGTGTTAGTTTCCACCTTTAGGCAGTGACAGGACCAAAGTGAACGTTTTATAAGAAATTTAAGGAAATCCTTATTTCTACCAAAACATCAATTTCCAAGGCATGTGAGATCCAAACTGCTAAAAGGACAGAACAATTTGAATGAACTCTCTAACAGCAGACACCTAGCAGGTGCCGCACACTTGCAATTCCAGAAACTGGGATAATAATGTCAGAGCAGTAAACTATACAGAGTAGCCTGTGCAACTGAGGCTGAGAAGCCAATTTTTAAAAAAGAAATTTAACAAATTAAACAGCAACAAGTTAGGCGAGATCGCCGATTATGTACAGGTGGTTGCCTCCAAGACTGCTAACCCAAGTTGAATCCCCAGCACCCACATGATGGAAGGAGAGAACAAACTCCTCCACATTGTCCTCTGACCACATATATACTGAGGCCTGCAGGTATCCCTCTCCTCCTACATAAATAAAATAAATGGAATAAAAAAATTTAAAGTGACCAGTCAAAATACTACATCATGTGCTAAACAGCACTCATCCAGCAACAGAAAACTCCTCCAGCACCTAACAGGCCAAGAAAGCTAAGATGACATACTCGATGTACTGAGAAATATTTCCAGTCCACCCAGAACAGCTTTCAGAAAGAGAAAGACAATTTTCAAATGTAAACAAGTAGAAGCACTCATCACTTCCAGACTGAATTGATAAGAAATGATTAAGCTAGCCCCACACTGGAAATCCCACAGGATGCTATCAACAGGAAAACCTGAGCAGATTAAAAACTTAGTGCAGGGCAACTGCACAAAAGAGAATGAACTCCCATCTATACAGGAAATCACCCAACAAGGATTTAGCCTGAAGGATAGTAGGTATGAAGAACATAGTCACACAGAACTCCAGTGAGCAGCACTTTGGCAAGAACATTAACTACTGTTGGGAGCTGACAATACAGGATTACCAAGTATAGGCAGCCACCCCATCCCATTGCAGCTAACAGGATATGGCAGGGCCTATCCTGGCTGACCCGGGGCTGAATCTGTACAGGTCAGTCTCTGGTAATCAGTCTCCAGGTACATGCCTCTGTCTTAGAAGTTCTGCTTGTGTGCTGTGATGCAAGTACATGTGAATATTGAAACTGCACTGTTCAAAGGAACTTGTGGTTTTGTGCGAATTTCTACAGTAAGATTTCCTGCTTTGTGGCAAGGTAGAAAAGCACTGTAATTCTGCAATAAAGCACCTGTTCGGCCATCAGCCTACATACAGGTCCTACCCTTCCCACCCAGGTTTTAGGATCTCCAACAGCTGGATTGTGGCAAATTATGAATGTAAATGTTGTACTCTTCCATCAGAGCTGTAGGCTGGTTGAATGACTAGACCTGATAATGTGCTGCCTAAGCAAAGGCCACTGTGCAGATACACACAGACTAGCACAGAAGGGGCGGAAAACAGTGTGCTCTCCACACAGACCTCAAACTGGACAGAGTTAATTACACTTAAAATAGATAAAGCAGACTTAAAGTCAAGAAAGCATAAAGAGTCACTATAATGGTAAGTGGGTTGATCAAAAAGCAAATAATGGTATCTATATACTAGTTACATATACAGATTTTATATAATATTTTACACACAACAATACACACATGCAAAATGCTAAAGGACCCAATCGTATAATGAAAAACTACGAGAAGCAAATAAACACTAGATCATGGCAGGAACCTCCAGAGACAAAGAAAAAGAAATGCAAAGTGGTCTCCGCCCACTACACACACATAGTTCTGCCTATCATGGCCTTGTAGCATGGAGCACCCTATCAGGATGTGTGTGTTACCATGTATGGGAGTCACAGAAACTGAACTGTAAAGGGAAACTAACAGAGGGTATAAAAGATATAAAAGACTGGGTCTCTGTTCAAGGCTCTGCATTTGAGAACTATCTCTGAGGGCCTGTGCTGGAACTTCTGGTAAAGACTGCTTCACATTTCAGTTACTGCAAGAACTGAGCTTGGATGTTCAGCCCTCTAAATCTGGGAGGGCGGGAGAAGCCTGAAACCCCAAGAATAGGGGTTGGCAGGGCAGAGAGAAGGGCAGATCCTGGGACACTGCTGGACTGCAGAAGAGCTGAGAAGGCAAACTTTGGGTTCAGTGAGAGACCTTGTCTCAAAAAGTCAGAGGGAAACACCAGAAAATGACACCTGGCAGCCTCCTCATGCATGCTCAGGGGCACACAACTCCCCAACCCCCAAACACACACACACACACACACACACACACACACACACACACACACACAAATATCCAGGCCACAAACACATATTCACAAAGTCAGGTGTAAAAAAACAGCACAAATACACTGAAAGAAAATAACATTGCCCTGAATGATCCCCAGGTCAAGGAAAAAAAAAAAAAGTTAAAAGAGCACTGCAAAGAAATAAATAAATGAAACGAGAGCAGCACATGCCAAACCTAGTGGTATGCGGCAAAAGCACAGAAACGCAGTGCACACGGAGGTTAAGAATTCGACACGAAGCTGATACAGCACTAACAGGGAGCTGTTCTTTAACCTCTAAAAGCAACAACAGCTGAACTCCAGCTGCTCAGTATGACACTGCTGCCTCTGCCGTCTGGGCTGCTTCACCGAGTCAACAGCTCCCCTAGTCCAGAAAGATGAAGCAAGAGGACCCGGCTACAGAGACGGCTCAGCAGTTAAGAGCACTGGTTGCTCTTGCAGAGGACCCAGGTTCAAGTCCCAGCACCTACATGGTAGCTAACAATCGTCCATAACTTCAGTTCCACAGAAATCCGACACCCTCTTCTGCCCTCCATGGGCACTGCACGAAACAGGTGCACTATATACACATGCAGACCATATGCTCATACACAATAAATAAATAAAATGTTCAAAAAAACTCAAAAGGGAGCAAGAACAAACTACTGGAAAGAAGCCTTTTGTCCAGTCTAATGGCCCCACGAGTGGAGGCAGCACCAAGGGCGTCTCCCGTCAGCTCACCAGCTCAGCAGGCAAATGGCCTCAGCAGACACTTCTCCAGAGACACAAGCATGTGAATAAGTGTGCACCTTCCCTCACATCACAGAACTTCAAATCAAACCACAATGTAATACCGTGGCAAGACAGCCACAGTGACCCTCACAGACAATGACAAGGCTGTGAGAAAGGCAACGTCCCATACAGTGTTGGTGGAAATGTAAGTAACAGACACTAAGAAAACCAGCACGGAGACTAGAAAAAAACTAGGAAGTCAATCATCACACAGCACTACAAACCCTGGGACTGCAGACCCATTCCACAGAAATGCACCTCAGCGTTTAAGAGAAACCTGTCTGTGCACATTTGCTGTCGTGTACAGAAGACATGCTAGAGAGTCAGCCTAGGTGTCTATCCCCAGATGGACGGACGAGAAAACGTGTCAAACACAGAGACGGCAACATCACCCAGGTATTCAAAAGTCCTGAATGTTCTCTGACGGGAACATGACCATAACTGAAGGACAGGCATGTTAAATAAAGGAACTTAAGCTCAAAGAGATAAACACCACACATTCACACGTGTAGCTGGACGCTAAAGTTGACCTGAAAGACACAGAAAGATCATCCAGTCACCAGAGCCTAAGAAGGCCACGTGGGAGGAAAGGATAGAAAGGAGGTAGTTAATAGATGCAGGAGACACAATCCCACTACCCTACAGCACAGAAAAGCAAGAACAGTTGGAACAATTACTTGAAAATAACAGGAACATTTTATACACTCTCAGTAAAAAGGAATGATGTATCTGAGTTTACAGACTTGCAAATTACTGATCATTATGTATATTACACAAAAATTGAAATGACACCATTCTCTCTAAATAGGCACAATTACTATGTGGCAGTTAAAAAACATAAATGGGCTGGAGCTAAAGTTCAGTGGGACGGTGCTTGCCCGGCACAGGCAAGGCTCTAGGTTCAGACACTAACATAGGAAACCCCACAACCCTGGGAAGCCGTTCTGTGTGTAGCAACAAGGAATCTGCTTCCAGTGGAACACTGGAGACTCACTCACCCAAGGACGCCAGGCTGCTGTACGTCTCCAGCATCACGTCCCTGTACAGCTTCCTCTGAGCATCATCCAGGTCCTGCCACTCCTCCCAGGTGAAGTCCACAGACACATCCTCAAAGGACACCAATGCCTAGAACGAGACAGTTCTCCTCAGCCCTAGCCTTCCGCCTTGGGTGAGAGACAGGAAGATGGGAGTTCACTCCTGAGTAGCGTGTTGACAGACGAAATCCCGAGAGGCAGACAGGGCCTCTCGTGAGTAGTAATGATGCACCCCTGCCCGCATCTTGGTCCCAGACAAAGACTGCAGCTTTCTTCTGCTGACAAGGACCTTCTGTCCAGGTGTTTTTGTTTGTTTGTTTGTTTGTTTGTTTCTGTTTTTAACTTTTGTTACCTGATGCTTTTGGCTCTGTCTTGAGATTTTTTTTTCCCTGTCTTTTAAATTTTTTTTTTTTTGTGGTCCTTTTGAGAGAGGATCTTCCTGTAGCCCCAGGTGGCCTAGAACTCATTACATAGAGCAGGCTGGCCTCAATCTCACAGACATCTGCCTGCCTCTGCCTCCCGAAGGCTGGGATTCAAGGCATGCGTCACCATGCCCAGCCATGCCTTTTAATTTTTTAATTGGGGGAGAAAATGAACCTGATCAAGACCCCGAGATGGTAACAGGCATGTTCTGTATAAGATGCAGCTTACAGGCTTTATCGTGGAAGGAAAACCATCAACCGAATACCATGCCTTTTTACTATTTGTTGATGATGAGTGGCAACAGCAGCAAACACACACCTGTAACTGATGATCCTTTGGTTTCCACTCAAATACATGCCTCAAACCCCGACCTGAAATTCCAAGTCATCAGTGTGAAACACAATGTATTTATAAAGTACATACATAGGTGCTATTTGTCCTTCCTAAATTCAGAAGAACTCCTAGAAGCACAGAGCACAGAGATAAAACCAAGACTCTACAAGGCAATATGTAAACAAGCAGAGGCAAATAAAAATGGCTAGTTCATCGCATTGACATTTTGAAAATCATCCCAAGAAAGGACAATGGGGAGCACTTGAGGCAGAGCCAGAGGGGAAGAAACACCTCACACCCCACATCTGGAAAGAAGAGTACTAAGAATACAGAACAGGAGCCAGGCATGGTGGCAAGCACCAGGAATCCCACCACATCAGGAGGCTGAGGCAGGCTGAGAAGGCTGGAGGCCAGTCAGTGGTGTGCAGCCAAGCAATGGAGAAGGTGGAACTTGGAACCCAGCACAGAAGGCACAAAGGAGGAACAGGACCTTCATCCTTCTGCCTTTGATAAATATCAAGTTTGTTTCCATAAACGATTATGTTGGAACCAATTCTGTATCTAAAACTGGGGAAATAAACAGTGTGAAAGGTTAGAACCCATCTTAGAGAAAGGAGGAGTCCTGTCATCAACCAGCAACTGGGTGAACAAGAGCTACTCAAGACTTACAATAGGCATGGAGATTAGAAACAGAAATGTCAGAGTCAGCCAATGTCACCAGAGTGAGAGGACAACTTGGAAGATGGCGAGGACAAAAAAAGAACAATCAGGTTTATGTGAGGATGAAGAATCAGAAGAAAATTAAGATTAATGGACTGAGGATGGGAAACAGATATGAGAAGATCTGAACATCTGGAAATACAAATATTTGGTGAAGTAACTCACGAACATATTTCACCATGTACACTTATTTGTGGAAAAATATATGATCATTCAGAGATTCTGAGAACAGTTATTTAAAATTACTATCCTTGGGGCTGGAGAGATGGCTCAGCAGTTAAGAGCACTGGCTGCTCTTTCAGAGGATTCAAGTTCCCAGCACCCACCCGGTGGCTAACAATCACCTGTCACTCCAGTTCCAGGGAACTGGCCACCTCCTGTCCTCTAAGGGCAATGCATGCATGGGTGTACTTATATGCATGCATGTAAAGCATTCGTACACATAAAATGTAAATAAAAAGTTAAATGCTTAACAGACAGGACCCAGGGAACTCTTAACACAACACCATGTCTATCCCTCGGCCCAGAGTTCTGCTGATAGCTAACTGGAAACAGGTGGGAAACTTCTCCACTGCTCATGCAGTCATCTGTGTCGACTTAATGGTTCTACCTTCTGCATACAGCTCACCCTCTGAATGTCTGAGGTTCGCAACCATGTACTCAATGTCAGCAGGACTGAAATCCTCAAGAGACCAAGATGTGGGGCAGCCTGAGATCTACTGCTTGTTAACCAGCTGTGGCTATTCTGAGCCACTGTGGTTAGGAGAACTGAGCCAATGTCAAGAGGCCTCACTGACAGAAAACAAGGTTAAGATGACTTGGATCTGGCTGGATGCTCTTGGGTAGGGCACCTAGTATGCGGCTTTATCTCACAATCCCGAGTGAGACACAGCACCTGTTGGACAAAAAAGACTCCTATGCAGGTCAGTGCTCCGCAGAGCAGCCCCAGCATCGGGTGACCTGAGCACTGATAGGACAGACTTGACTTGTAACCTGTGTCACTTCCAGCCTTCAATAGACCAAGGCACACCTGTAATCCTGTGGTTATGGTAGCCCCTTTGGTTGTGAGTCTCTGGCACAACCAACATCAGCCTCAGTGGACTGTCTCCACCTCCCACCTGCCAATATCTGACCCACCTACACACACACCCCAGTAAACAAAATGTAATAAAAATTTCAAGAAGAATACAGAATGGAGTAGAACGAGGAAGTTCACGGGAACTTTAGGACACTCAAAATGACAAACATTGGGTCACTGAGTTCAAGATGAACTTTGGAATGCCAAGGTTTATTCAAAGAAATAACAGAAAACTTCTAAGATCTGTGATAGTAGCATCCTCCCATAGGAAGTCAAAAGAAAACAGCCAAGGTTAGCTTAACCAAGTGTACCCCAGGCATCATATAATCACTTCCTCAGATGTGAATGACAGACTAGTGAGGGTGTGAATGGAGAGAAAAAAGTAACACATAAAAGTGACTTCGGTCATCTCAGCAGAAACCTAGGGTCGTGGGAGAGCATCACAAGATCTGCAGGAAAACGAGGGAAAAATCTGTCACCTGAATACTGTCCCTAGGGAAGGAAGACTACCCTTCAACCACAAGGGGGGTTCAGTGTTACAGGGTGTGTCCAGCACATACAAGGCTTAGGACACCGCAACACCACATGGGGAGAAAGAAAAGACGAAAGAGAGAGAGAAACAGTCTAGAAAAAGAAACAGAAAACAGCAGCAAGTATCTCCACCAAACCTGTCCCACTAGAAATGGTAGGGAAGGTCCTGGAAGCCAAAGACACATGCATTCATGGAAGAACAAGCCACAAAAAAGTATGAAACCAGTTATGCAAATGCATTCAGAATGTTTCAATACAGGAACAGGACCATGATCCATTCATAACATTATGATGGTCAACACAATGACAGTAATAGCTATACTGCTGGGGAGATAGTTAGTCCTAGAATCCTCATCTCTAAATAGGAGCTGGAGAAAGCAATGCTGCTTAGCCAAAGAAGCTAGAAACTGGAATAAAGATAGAGGCCTACCTGGAGTGGAAGGCTCAGAAGCTCCCTGGAGCCACTGGAGTGTGTCTCAAAGGCTGAAGGAGCTGGAGTCTCTTCCTGCTCACTGCATCCTCCTGCCTCACAGCCTAGAGGACAGTGTTCATCCCACACTGTCCACCTCACATCCAAGGCAGGTCTTCCCATACCAACTGCCAGACCACGTAGCAATTCTCAATGAAATCAACATCAGAGACACACCCCAAAGTATTTTATTAATCCCCTAGGTATCTCTAAACCCTATTAAGTTGACAAGATTAACCATCACAAGTCTACCCCTTATCAATCTGACTCCCCAAATACATCTGCTTACCAACTTCATCTCCAGAAAGACAATCAAATGGTCATAATTCCAGCCAACAAGATACGACTGCCTTCTGTGCAGCCAATGAAAACTGCACTAGTTCCTCAGAAAAGGCAGTGATTTTTGAGTGATGGTTACCTTTCTATCATCTTAAATAATGAAGATGTGACAACACTAAAATCATGATATAAATGTCACCAGTATTATGCTACGTAGTAAAGAAATATCCAAGGAAATACCAAGGCATCTGCTCACTCTGTGTAGACACTCACAAACATATTCCTGGAAAGCACTTCATCACCGAACTACATACTTAGTGAAAAACATGTAATAAAAGAGAAGTAAACACCCACCAACTCCAGCCTGACTTCTGTCACGGGTCATGTGATTACATGGGTCACCTATCGACCTACTTCTAGCAGTCAGTCTTACTCCTTCTGCCTGTAGCAAATGTCCTAGTAGGCTGTGCTACTTTCTATGAGGGCTGACATATAATCATACTTGAAGGGTCTGGAACGTGTATTCCGCCTGCCTGGCTTCTCAGCAGCCTTACGGGTGTTTTGGAGGTTGAGCCGCCCTGGTTCCCACTTCTATCCTAGCGTCCAGGTACTGTGATGTGAACTGCTACCCTCTTTGCACTCCCACCTCCACTGATGTCACCACTCCAACCTGCCATCACTGCCCCATGGACTGACACCTCTGAAACAATGAGCCAACAGAAGTCTGTTCTCTCCTGAGCTGCCCTGGCAGGTATTTGGTCACAGTAAAATGTCAGTAATTGGTACCCTCCCTTATTTCCGCTGTCCGGTTTTCTCTTGGTAGTCTAGCTCAGTCAAACAGCATTGTGACTCATTTTCTACCCAGAGTTTGAGTCAAAAGGAACAAAAGTGCATGGGACAGAGGCAAACCCTCCAGCTGCACAGAATCCTGTTTGTGGCTCTTGGTAGAAACACTACTCTGTCTTGACTAAGACAGCTAGTCCAGTGGAGCGAGGCATCAGTTGCAGAAACAAAATCGTTTCTAGTTCTAAATACTTTACCTGCAAATTTCAAATCAAGCTCCTTCTGGGATGCTGACTATGAACTCCCACATGTAGTTAGGTGGGATCCTCCCATCTCTACTTGCTGAGTCCTGCACTTGTGGCTTCAGTCTATGAGAAAGGGCATACAATGCACTGAACCCAACTCAGTGCACACAGTCTTTTGGAGAATCCCAGCATACTCCTGCAGAGTACTGGAACTTAGCTGGCCCTATTTCTTGTGACTGAAAAATGCATGAAGGGGGGCGGAGAGAAGGTTCAGAAGTTAAGAGCACTGGCTACTGTTGCAGAGGACCTAGGTTCAAATCCCAGCACCTACACGGCAGATAACAACCATCCTAACTCCAGATCCAGGGGATCTGATACCCTCTTCTGACCTCTGTGATTCTGCATGACACAGGTGCACTTACACATATGCAGGCAATACACACATACACATAAAATAAAAATAAATAAAATTTAAAGAAAAAAGAAAAATGCATGAAGGTATTTTGAGGAAAAAAAGATGATTCTGCATGATCTATGAACTAGACAGAAGCACTGACTAAGAGTAAAGGGCAGAGATGGCATTCCTAGATCTAACTCCGATTCCTTATACTCGGGTGCCTCTCTCAGGATCCTTATTCAAACGCCAGCCCACTAATTTGGTTCCCTCTGCTTACTCCAAAGCTGTCACCACACCTGTTTGTTAGCAGTGCTATTCAAGGGTCAGGACCCTTCAAGCCTGGCAGAGGGAGACTTTTCCAATGGAAAAAGGAAAGCTTCTGTATTTGTATTAGAGCGACACATTTCCTTACCATCTGTAGGCATTAAACGTAGTCAATAAAGTAAAAAAGCAACAATAACTGAGGTTACAGGAAGTGCAACACCCAACATTACATCTCAGGGAGCAGAGAAGAGAGGGGAGGAAGAGAAGTGTTCGAAGAAGGCTGTGGGGATCTGGGTATTGAGCAAGGCAAGCAACTCCAGATACCCTAAAGGGATGGCAGGTATCTGACCTGCTCTGCCTGATGTGATATGAATCTTCCTTTCCCCAACCCCAGACCAGAACCAGGTTTTTGGGTTTCGTTTTCTCATTCCTGAACTTCCACAGCCTTCCCGCCCTTTACCCCAAAACCCCACCTCTAACTTTCCCACCTTCTGTAACGGTCAGGAGGCCTCCCTATATAAGCCCCTGCACTGGCTCTAATAACTGAACTACCCACTGAGGTAGTCTCCGGGGAGGGAACTCCTCCCGCCACACTCTGAGCCACCTGAGGTCCTGTTCGATCACCCTCCATTCTCTGGCATGGCTGGAGCACAACAGCCATGCTGGAAATGGAGACCCACCCACAGAAGGCTCCAGAAAAATTCCTCCTCTTAGTGTACTGGATCAAGGCCACTTGGTAGACTGGGGAAATAGAGCCTGTGATATTCAACAGGAGAAGCCTAACTCAAGGTGACTTTGTAGACCACACAGGAGTTGAATGTATGACCTGAAAGCTGAGGGCACAGTCCAAGGTAGAGGGAAACAGGAAACGTAAGTCCTCACACTGGAATGAATGTGAACAGGGCAGAACAGAGGGATGATCTATGGTAAGAAAAGGAACACCAGGGGAGAGGAACAGAGCACACCCCGTCAGGACAGAAACTGAAATGAAGGACCTCTAGGTGAAGACCCTGGGCTGTGATTTCCAACAGGGCAGACTCGAGTAAGGCAGACGGAAGAGGACGGTGATTGTACCTTATTATAATCTAAGCTCTGATGAAATGTGAGAAATCCACATTATTACCCGGAACCCTAGCTGTGGATGCTGTTATAATCTACACATACACACAGAGAGAGAAATGGGGGCGGGACTTTAAGGACCTGTCTTCACACATTCCTGATCTCATCTGACAGGGAGTCAAGCCCAAAAGCCATCTGGAACGACACAGCTTTACCCTGTCCAGAAAAGCCTCTCGAACTGATGTGTGTTTTAGAAGCTTCACCCCACTGCTGAACATGGTGTGCATCTCTAGGTTGTCAGTGAAGCACTGTCCACACCATGCATGCATCCACGAAGCCTGTTTAGACTTCACAGGGACAAGAATTCAGAATGGTTTCTTCCTGAGTCAATCCAAACCCTACAACAAACAGACCATTTGCCACCAAGTCAGGAAAACTGGAGACCAACTCACTCTAGAAAAGGCACTGAACATGGCTACTAAACATGCCAGTGTCACCTGTATTTGTCTTATGTTGACTTTATGTTTCCGTTCCAATTTTCAAAGCTCCTAAATTACAACATAAATATGGTGAGCAATAATGTCAAACCAGGTGAAGAATAACTAGACCACTCACCACAGATGTGTTCATTGTCCCAGCTCTTCCACGCTCGGAGGGGACTGCGCAGTCACAGCTGGAAGGGAAGGTGAACAGAAGTCAACACGGACCTGATGCGCCTTGCTTGAGGATTCCAGTGTGCAAAGACCTCTGCACAGCTGCTGAGGAAGAGGCTCCAAGATGTCAAAAATGACTCCCTGTGGGGAAACTGTCTCTTTGCTTGAAAGCTGGCACAACAGACCTGGTTGAAGGAGCACTGGTGGCTTTATTAACCGGTAGACGCTGAACATACAGTTTATCCACAGGTTAATGAAAATATCTGCTGCTTCTATAGTGACTGTGCTATTATGAGGAAATAATGCAACGTGCTGTCTTGAGCCCAGTCTGGCCTCCCATGCCTAGAGAGCCACCTGCCTCTGCTGCAGGTGTGCTGGGATTAAAGGCACAGGCCACCTTGCCTGGTGTAATGCAACATTTTAAGGATGGATGTTGAATGAACTTACGGAATCATGGAAATGAATTTACAGAAAAGTAGAATTACTTACAGATGTAGCACGGGACTCCACACTAGTGCTCCACCAGCACTTAGTTTTACACATTTACATTTCAAGGATAGCGGACCTCATCCAATTGAAACCATTTGGCCCCAGACAACAGAGGCAAAAGTGAACTCAAATATCTATGCGGGACTTTCAGTCTGTATCTCAACGGCCTGTCTTCCTGCATCCACTTGTTCACGTAGTTTCTGCCCACAATTTCACTTGCTCTGGACGGCGGGGCATCAGTAAAGGTGATCAAAGCACAGTCCTTAAGGGGTTTTCCTGGAGCTCGCTGGGGCGACACCTTCATTACCACACCCACGAATCCCCCAGTTTCTGAAAACAGTATGGAGGGCCGTCAGGACACTAAAAGGAACGCTGCCACAGGTCTCGGGAACCAGGGTCCGGGTGTGGATGCGAAGGAGCCGATCCCTGAACGCAAGGGCTGCCCTCCTGTTAACACTGCCGTGCCTGGCTGTCCCCGCGGGCACCGCAGGGCTCTGCCAGGCTGGCGGCGGGTCCGGCACAGGCACTATGGCTAAGCAGTCAGAACGCACCGATGGCCTGGTCTGCGGTCACTGGGTGGACCTGTCAACACTCCTGCCACAGGACCCCGACCCGGGCTTCCTGCCAGTGCTTCTGCTCATGCCCCACCCGTCCAGGGCCTCGCAGACCTGGGTCCAGGAGGCCTCAGTGCCTTCCTGTTCTGTGATGCGCTCGCAATCCCATCCTACAGCGACCATCTGCAGGGTCCCTCTGAATTGCAGCTTGGGGACACACACCTGACAGCCTGGGGGGAGGGGTGCTCAGGAGAGGCAGGGAGGGGGTGGTTCAGGGATCTGAGCCGACCCAGGAGTCCCAGGGGCCCCGGACCCAGGAGTGTCAGACCTAGGAGCACGGGACTTAGGGTTCCCGGACCCAGGAGTGTCAGACAAAGGAGCACTGGACCTAGGAGCCCCGGACCCAGGGTCTTGGACTCAGGAGTTTCAGACCTAGGAGCACTGGACTTAGGATTCCTGGACCCAGGGGCAGGTTGAGTTCAGCTCCTGCACAAGGCTGACCGCAGTGAGCTCAGCCCCGCACAGACCTCCTCCCTTCACCGCCTGCAGAGAGCACAGCTGGAGGGGGACAAGGACCCACCCCGACCGGTTCCTACCGGCTGGGCGGAGCCGCACTCACCCCAGTCCAGGCGCACCTCCGGACAGACCTAGGCAGGTCAGAGTAGGCGCCCGTCGTGGGCTGGCACCGGAAGAGGACATCGCTAGTGAAAGGCCGGAAGTGCGTCTGAGTCTGATTGGCTAGTTCCGGTCTGCTGCTATTGGCCAGAATTACGAGTGGCGGTGGGGGGGCTCCAACCTGAGCGGGTTTCTAAGTGGGAGGCTTCTGCAGATGTCACTGAGCCTTTTTCTAATAGCAATATCCTGTGCTATTTGGGGGAGCCTCATGGACCCTTCAGACCAACTACTCCCAGGGAGGTTCCGTGTTCCTTGTTATGCAGCCTTTGGGCGCACACATGCACTCAAGTTCAGATACTCTATGTGTATTTTCCATGGGGCTTTTGAGTTGATACATTCGCCTCCGGCCTTTTTACTCCAAAGCTTTATCTCTCTCCGCTCTCCCTAACTTCCCTCCTCCCTCCTCACTCGTTAACCCCCTTATTGCCCTTGATAATCTTGTCTCCTGTCATTCCCCCTCTTGAATTCTTTCTTCTTCTTTACCTCCCTGGTTCCTTGTACATCCTTCCCTCCTGCCTTCCCAGGAGAATGTTCCCATTTCCCCCGCTTCCTCCTGGTAACACCTGTTTCCGGCTACCCTCCTCTCCCGGGGGCTGCTTCCCTTTATCTCTGTGCTTCCTTTCCATTTTCCTGGTTTCTGATGTTACATCTGGGTACATACTCACATATAGGGGATTGGTGCTAAGATCTGCCAATGAGGGAAAACTTACACAGGTGACGGTCCATCACTGAGAGAAACCAAGACAGAAAACTCAAGCAGGAACCTGGGGCCAGGAACTGAAGCAGAGACCACGGAGCAGCTGTCTACTGGCTGGCTTCTGGCTTGCTCAGCTACCTTTCTTATATACAGGTCAGGCCCACCTTCCTGGGGATAGCGCTGCCTACAGTGGGCCGGGCCCTCCTACAGCACAATCAGCAATCAAGAAAATGCCCACAGACATGACCATAGGCTAACCCAATGGAGGAAATTCCCCACTTGAGATTCCCTCGTATTAGCCGTCACATACAAACCTGAAAGTGTCATACTGAAACCCATTATCTTGTACACCAAGCATATGCAAATATGTTGTGTCCCTTCTACTGTCTCTTCATTGAATTAACTTAGTGCTCAAACATGTTGACTTAGGTAGTGTATTATCAATTTTCTTGCTGTGGCCCAAACACCAGACACAAACAATTTAAAGGAAGAAAGGTTTACTCTGGTTCATGATTTCAGAAGCTTTGGTCCATCACAGGGCAAGGGATGGCAGAGTCCATGGGTATTACTGCAGTGTCCTTTCATCTGAGCTTCCTGTGGAGTCTAGAGAGCAAAATGGGGGTTTTAAGAGGTGGGGTCTGTGATGAATGGCCTGGCTGAGACCCAGTCAATCAGAATGGACAACGGCAGCATCCAAGAGCTAGGACATGAGAATTCCTCTGTGGTAAATCACAGGCCTCTGGTCTCCAGATTATTAGGGGTGTGGAAAGTAGAGACGGTGCCCAATCAAGGATTACTACAAGCATCCAGGCATGGTGGCATATATCAGTAACCCTAGCACTCAGGATGTTGAAGTAGAGGGAAGATTAAGAGTCTAAGGTCACCCTGGGCTACATGGAGACCCTGTATCAAAATAAATAAGTAAATAGATAAGTAAAGTGCAAGCAGCTGCTTACAAGCTAGTGCTGGCATTTTGCTATCTTAAATTAAAAACGATTTTCTTTTGATATAAAAACTTGAAGCTGATGAAATTTTTGTGGATTTATGTCACATTGTTTGTAAAATAGACATATTTCTTGTAGAACGGCAAAATTGAGCTTAACTCTACATACTGACTTTTTTGTAGTTAAAATGCTTAAAACCTACTTAGTCATTCCAAGAGTACATTATGCTGTTATTTATACGATGTTGTGCAATCCCTGGAACACATTACTTCTTGTCTGATTGGAATTTTACATCATTTGACTGACATCTATCTCTCCACTCAACCTGAGCCCCTGATAACCGGGTAACTCTCAGTACTATGCGTCTGAGTCTTTATAATCCATGTATAAATAGGATCCATGGTGGTGTATTTCTATGAGCATTTTCCTGAATCTTAACAACTCTAGGGTTATCCACCTCAGTGACTGACTGATAAATGTTTCCTCCAGGGAATCTCAATTTCTCAAAGCAAATGAACCAGAGGAAAGTGAGGAGCCAGGCTTCACCGGAAGGTGGAGACAGAGAGCTTTGAAGAGGGATGCGAGAGCAAGGCAAACAGGGTGGATGATCAGAAGCAGCAAAAACAAGGAGCAGTAAGCAATCAGGTTATTGATCAGAGGGGACAAAAATGGCCATCGAGAAAGATCTGCACACAGAAGACACACACACACACACACACACACACACACACACAGAGAGAGAGAGAGAGAGAGAGAGGAGAGAGAGAGAGAGAGAACAAGTAGTGCATTTGTATTTTATTCCTTTGATGTTTATTCTTTGAAAATGCTTAGCGGAGTATCCATGTATCATGCTGCTAACAATTGCATTAATAAATCATGTGCTCTCCGGTGGGCACAGCTCAGCTGTTATGGACTTGGGGTCTCACTTAGCTCCTTGCTCATGGTTCACTGAATACCATGGAAAAATCAGGAGCTAATTTAATTCAAGTCCCAGCCTTCTTCAAAAGACACACAAAATTTAAAGAGAAGCAGTAAAATTATGGAACGATGATGTATGAATTTAGTGTAGGGTTTTTATAACACTAAGACCTGAAATCTTGAGGTTCATGGAAACAACCTCATGAATGAATTCAGGTGACTGTACACACTCGACAACAGATTTCTGTTTTTAATCCCTTTTCTTAGAGCTGAGCTGTATCTCCACCATGATTATTTTAATGACTTTTGCATTGGATGCACCCATAGGAGACTGCTAACATCAGCTGGTATGTGAAGATTTCAGCTTTTGAACTGGCCTCTATCCCTACACATCAATATTTTCAGTCCCTGTGGGTTTTACTGGGCACTGACTTTGAACAGGCAAAAGTAAATGTGAGATTTCTAAATCAACTCAAGTAAGTCACTAACTGACGTCTGCACTCTCCTTGAGAGATTCAGGGAAGTTTTGACATTACTGTGCTATTGCCGCCCTGGACTCATGTAGACAGCTTTCCTGCAGACACCAGAGCGTGCAGGCCCTCTCTCCACCAGTCACAGTCAACCTATGCTCGCGGTGCTGTGATAATGAGGGAAATGTAAAGAAGAATTAATGGGTGAAATAATGAGGTAAGGCTCTGGAGTTTAGAAAAACTTTCTGCAAATGAAGTATTCGGACAATAGTCCTGGGACTTGTTAAGCTAACAAGTGGTGACTTGTTAGTCGCCCAGGGGCGACTTCAGCATTCTTTCCCCTGGGCATGCCGTCCTGAGTTACTCTTGCTGTCTTGTGAGTAACACTCACAGGGAGGCTGCTGAGGAGAGTGGGGATCTCTTGGGAAATTAAGAGCCTAAAGAGTGAGTGTCACCCCAGGACTGAGAAAATTAGTGTTCCACCCGGCGCTGCTGTGGGAGGAGCGGACCACGAAAGAAGCAAAGGAAGGCCCAGAGCTCTGCAGTAATTGCCAGACTAGGGCCAGAATAACGGGCAGACTTTGTTAGGTGATTTTACTTGCCTTCTATCACTCAACTTCTCCACATCCCAAGAAAAGAGAACATTATGAGTTTAGTTTTAGAAGGATGAATTCTATCAGAAATCTCATGATTAAAAGATTGGAGTCAAGACTATTTCCTTATTTTTTTTTCTATACGTAGTCCTTGTTGTTGACATCCATCATTAATTGACCTTCAAAATGATCTACTTCTTGGAACATAACCTGGCGGGCTGTTCTAGCACATCTTTGGCCCTAAGAATACTTAACTCACTTTCTTGACTGTTTCATGATGAAAGTGTGTAGAGGAAAGGAAAGGTTCACCATGCAAAAGTTTACCTTTGACAACTACGTGCAAATCAGATTTAAGAAACATAATTTCCAATCTATCTACCATAAAATATATGAAGCAAAAATAAATACACTTCGTTTGTGTTTTAAGGATTTTGTACCCTCAGCTTATCTGTAAATAAGACTAAAGAATAATAAAACAAAAATTAAAGTTCTCAGAAATAAGAAATTAAAAGTAAAAGATTCAAGCTTATAAAACACCAAAGACGGGGGCTGAAGAGATGCTCAGAGGTTAAAAGCCCTAGCTGCTCTTGCAGAGGACCCAGGTTTGGTTCCCAGCACCCACTTGGCAGCTGTCTGTAATTCTACTTCCAGGAGGTCTGATGCCCACTTCTGGTGCCTGAAAGTACTGCATGCATATGGTATCTTTGCAGGCAAAACACTTACACATGTGAAAAAAAATAAGTCTTTTAAAAAAGAGACTGAAGAAGCATAAAGGCTAAACATTTAAGGAACAGTTAAAATATAATTTTAAGATTAAAAAATCTAGAAGGAATACCACAGATTTTACTAAAACCCGAGGTTTACACATTCCATCCTGTAGGAGGCTCGTGTTCAGATGAAGACAGCAAAAGAATTCCTACATAGATGAGTTTCAAATATTTTCTCCCAGTGTTTTGCTTGTCTTTGCTTGGGGTTGTTTCCTTTGTGCAGAAAACTTCCAGTTTTATATAATTCTTCTTTAAGAAATTTTGCTTCAATAAAAAGAAAAGACAAGTCTCGGAGATAATTAAAACAAAAGGGAGTCGTCTGGAGCAGTGTTATCAGTTCAGGCAAATATGCTTTTAGGGTCAAGTGTAGAAAACAATTCTCAGATCAACACCATCCAGTTTATTCCTATGCTTGAATTTACTTGGTATTGAATTTAAGTCTTTAGCTATTTGTGTTTTTTTATATGATACAAAATGATCACATTTTCACCTTATCAATATGTGCTTACACAATTGCACTTACTAAAGATTCTGTTCTTTTCCCATTCCTTGGTCTTGGCACAGTTTTAGGAAATCAACTGACTCCACGTAAGTGAGCTATTTCTGGCTCTCTCTCCTGTTCCATTGCTCAGTGTTCTGATTTCCCAGCACTGCGAAGTTTTAATTACGATGGCTTTGGGTTATAGTTTGAATAAGGAATGGAGACATGCCTACTGTGCTCTTTTGCTTGATGGTGCCAGGGCTATTTGTCTGATCACCTAGACGTTTGTAGTGTCCTGAAAGTCTGTCTGTTCTCTTCCTAGGAAAGATGACATTGAGGTGTCAGCAGTAGCTGCATTCAAGGTCAGTCAAAGTCAGGTACTGAGAAAACACCTTTTCTTCCAGCTCTGCTTCGGAGCCCCACCTGTTTCCATTGAGCGTACCAGATGCATGCAATGCCCATAGAGGCCAGAAAGAGGGCATCAGATCCGCTAGAACAGGAGTTAAGGATGCTACCTGCTATGTGGGTCCTGGTAACCCAACTCTGGTCCTCTGGAGGAGCAGTCAATGCTCTTAACCACTGAGTCATCTCTCCAGCCCCTGTTTGAGTTGTTTTAAGTAAAGTCTCAGGGAATAGATCTTCCACTTCCTTGTTAAATCTATTTCTGATTATTGTCTTTCTTTCTTTCGCACAGGTTATTATTTGCATTTAGAAGTCCTACTAATTTTTGAATCCTGATTTTGTATTTTTCAACATTTCTGAATGGATTATCAATCTTGACAAGGTTTTAGGTGTGAAGTCTGTAGGGTTTTCTATGTATAAGATTATGAACTGCAGAGTGAGACTCTGTCTCAAAACACAAACCAAGCCAACCAAGCAACGAAGCAACCAAGCAAGCAAACGGACAGACTGGATTCTGACTTCAGCAAACACTGTCAGCTTCTCTTCTTTCCATGTGGAAACATCTTATTTCTTATCTTGTGTGCTTCCTATGGTAAAATGTTCCAGTGGTGCCTTGAACAGAGGAGTTCATGGTACTCTAATACAGATCTTACAGATTTAGCATCTTAATACATCTGTTCTGATTTTATATTGTCTCATGGTTCAGTTCTGGTCATCTGAGTGGAAGGATTCATTTATGTCTCCTAGATTGTCTGATTTGTTAGCACCCACAGTACCTATGGGTGATACTTCATATATCTGTGGTAACAGATGTAATGTGACTGTTGTAATGTCTCCTCCTTTATTTCTGGTTTTATTAATTTGAGTTTTCTCTCAAATTGAGTTAATCTAGTCAAAAGTTTATTGGTATTGATATTCTAGGAAAAATAGTTTCAATGATTTTTTTTATTGTTCTTCTGGTCTCTGTAATTTATTTATACTCAGTCTTTCACCAGTCATTCTGCAGACTTTGAGTTTAATATTTTTGCCATTTTTAGTCACTTGAAGTATGTCGGTTGTATCCTTTGTCCTTGATGTAGGTGGTTTCTTTACATAAACTTTCTTCTTAGATTTTCTTTTTCTGTATCCTTATAAATTACAGTATACTGTATTCCATTTAAATTTGCCACAATGTATTTTACTTTTTTCTTTTTAAATTGATCTGTTGGTTATTAAGGAACATTTTAAAATTTTATATATTTTCAATTTTCCAAAATCCACCCTGTTATTAATTTCTCCTTTCATATGCTTGTGTTTGAAAAAGAAAGCTCATATATTGTAACCTTCTTTTCTGAGAATTGTTTTATGTGCTAAGGTGTGATTTAACTTCAAGAACATTCCATGTACACTTGAGAAGAATGTGCCACATTAAGCAAAGTAAGCCAGGCAAATAAACATCACATGACTTCACTCGCATGTGGGATATTCTCCTTTTTTACTTAAGTCCCCAGCTTGCCTGTAACTCCCTGTATAGACCAGACTGGACTTGATCCTGCAGAGATCTCCCTACTCCTGCCTCCTCGATGCAGGGTAAAGGTCTGTGGCACCACATCTGGCTCTTGGGACATTTTAAAATTCTCATCTTATAGCAGTGGACAACAGAACAGTATTTACCATGGGTTGAGTTTGTGGAGGATTCTGGGGAGATCTTGGTTAAAAAATGTAAAATTTCAGATAGGACTGGCTTGGTGGGGCAAGTCTGCGATATCACTTCCTAAGAAGACTGAAGCAGGACTTCACAAGTTTGAAGTCTGCCTGGGGTTGACATTGAATTCAAGGCCAGCCTAGGCAACTCAGCACAAATGTAAAAGGAGAGGCTGGATGTGTCACTTAGTGCTAGAGTGCTTGCCTGACATGGTTGAAGTCTTCCTTCACTCTCTGGTACTATCCAAAAAATATTCAGTTGAATATGAGAAATACATTCAAGAAAGCCAATTGGACAGTGAATGATTAAAATTAGCAATACACTGTATACTTGAACATTACTGAAGGTGGATATAAGGTGCTGTTACCAAAAAGTCAAAATAATATGGTACAATGTAGAGGTATGCTATCTAGTCTGGTCATCCCACAGTGCACACATACTTCAACAACAAGTTCAATATTTTTTTTCCTGTAAGTTGAAAAAGAAAGAAAAGAATGAATAAATTCATGAATATTCCATAATGAAATATTCATAAATAGCAAAGGCTGGAATTGTACTTTAAAAACATGTTAGAAATACAGGCAGCAACATGGATGGCTCTCATGTGTAAAAAAGTCGGGGGATCCAGGTGCAAATGTCCATGAGGACTATTGAGAAACACGGGCTGCTGGTCGGATATAATCACCACAAGGGTGTGCTCATTAGGAGGAGGTGTGACAGACGCCCAAGCTGATGTGCATGATTTTGCCTCCTCGGAGCATTGGTGACATCACAGCAAACAGCACACACCTGTAGCTTCTGACTTGCCTGTGCTTCCTTTCCCAGTGACCCTGGCAAAACGCAGGAATGAAACTGTATCAGAGTAGACGCTGCGGGGCAAGCACCAATCACGGAGTCCATTAACACACTCACACGAATACTTTGAGACAGAGTCTTGCTATGTACTCCACTTGGCCTCAGATTCATGATCCTCTTCCTTAGGATTCTGAGTGCTGGGATTATAGGAGTGTACCAATGCAGCACCTGACACACACACTCATCTGTGTGTATATGTGTGCATCTATCTCTCAAACACCTCTTTTCTGAAATGCAACAAGCCCTTGTAAAATAAAGTATTATTCTGTATGTGAATGCATTGTCTGTGTGTATGTAGGTGCACCGTTGTCATGCAATGCCTGTGGAGGTCGGAAATGGGTGTCAGAATCCCTGGATCTGGAGTTAGGGATGGTGATTAGCCACCATGAGGGTGCTGGGAAGTGAACCCAGGACCTCTGCAAGAGCGGCCAGTGCTCTTGACCGCTGAGCCATGTCTCAAGTCCTGCATCCTGTCCTCCTGAGCACTCCATCCGCACTCATCTCAGCTCCCCATAGGTGGAGTTTTTCTCTGGTTATTTTAAATTTCTCACCAGCTGGCATTTTTCATGTCTACGAAAGAACTATTCTCTTAAAGTTTTCTCAGCACATGGGGACCGTGAGAAGTTTTAGTCATATTGCTTGACAGGTACCAAGAATATTCCCAGAGCAAGTTCCCCAGGGAGATTAAAGTGGGTTCTGTCCTTCCCAAATGGACTGGAAGGCGAATTGTGCACAGTACTTAAGAGCTACAAGAGGAGTCAGGTTCATCCCCCTCCGGCTGATTTTCCAGGACTGGTGGCCCGGTGTCTGAAGAGGTCCTGGTATCATGTCCTTACCTTATCCCCTGTGGATGCAGAAAACGAAGGTGAGAGGTGAGAGTAGACAGATGGAGACAAAACTCACCTGTGCCTAATGGAGAGTGATGTGCTGGTTGAGTTGCGACCTCCTTTAATTTCAGGAAAGTGTCAGGCTAGACGTTAGATAGCAATAACGACAAAGAGTTAGGTGTTTATCACAACAGCTTTGAGTTTGTTATCCTTTCATCGCTGCCTCTTGGTAGATCATCAGCTGTGCACCAAAACATCTCCTTTTTGCTTAAACAGGTTTGTTTACAGGCTGGAACAGGAACCACTGCTTATTCCTGTTTCTAAAGATGTTCAAACACCTTTGGAGTCTAACTCAGAATATTAACAGCAGCCAGTCCTGATGGCACAGGAATGCCAACCCAGATACTTGGGTGGCAGAGGCAGGAGAATTGCAAATTTCAAGCCTGCCTGAGCTACAGACTGAATTCAAGACCAGCAAGAGTTACTTAAGGAGACCTTGTCTCAAAATTTAAAAACTCTAGGTCAGTTGTCAAGCATTTGCCTAGTGGGTTAGAAGCCCTGAATTCAAACTCTAGTGCTGCAAAAATAAAAAGAATGTGGATTAATCTAAACTACTTTTTGCATCTGACGTGGTTGGTGTTTATTTCCCTAGTTGGGATCAGAGTGGAGTTTGAAGAATGTCTCACTGTTACATTGTCCACTGTGCACAGACGTTACAGCTTTAGTCGCCTAAGGTTGCAGGAGTCAGGAGTTAAGGCGTATTTCCTCGGACGCACGTGAGTTGGAAGGAGGGCTCCTACAATGTCTATCTTAGATGGTTCCTCAGTACACCAGGGGCTGACTATGGAGGCACAGTGTGAGCTTCAGACACAACAGAGGCTCAGTTCATCCAGTAACACAATGCACAGGCTGCTGTTAGGAATTGCTCACTCAGTCCTCATAGTTCTGCTTAAGGAGGAATTTTTACATCCATTTTTGACATTAGGCTTCTGAGGGTTGGAGTCATCAAATAAATATTGGTGGGCTCTGCAGAGAGTGCTTCACTATGAGACTGGGTATACATTCAGTCTTTGTGGAAATATTTGAAAACACAAAAATATTTGGTGTTAGAAATTGAGTCCTATGTCTCTGGATTAACTTCATTCTATTTTGAAACCTAAGCTATACTTTTATATATGGCTTTTCACTTTTAAAAATAATTTATTGAGATTTTGTGTATTTCATACAACTGTTCTTAGTCAAATTTAGACCCTCTCCTGCTTTTTCATTTTTTAAAAAATTGTGGAATTGACATATTCTGTTTTCCAATTATATACACATTTATGTACAAATGCAAAGTATCTGCTAGCTACCTTTGGGACCTGTGCTTTCATGGGCCAATGAAAGCAACATCAGTTCTAGGTAGATGTGTCTTTCAATGGTTGGCATCTTACAGGAAGTGGAGGACGTGAGGAAAATGGGTTCAGGCCAATAAATGATAAGACTCAGCAAGAAAAGGCTCACAGGCTCTTTGATTTCCAAACCTGAGCTCCAGATGTCATCAAGAGGTTGTAGGGATGCCTCTTCCGGCCCTGGGGGCGTACCTTTTCTACTTGTCTACATATTTTCAAAATTAAGTAGCATCTATGCAAACAATTACTTGCAAACCACATGGGGACCTGCAGAAGGCATGGTCCCTGTGTCTTTGAAAATGGGATCCTTAACACAGTGCTAAGTACTGATCAGAGTCCCATGTACTGGTGGGGTGGCTGAGCCTTGGTGCCAGCCTGCCTGGGTTTAGAAGCACCCAGGAGACTGGAACACACCTCTGGGGTTGTTTGTGAAGGAGCTTCAGAGAGGATTAACTTATAGGACAAGGGTGGGTGGGCTGATTCCATGGGAAAGAGGACAGGAAAGAGGAGAGGAAGAAAAGGAGCAAAGCAGAGAATGCTGGGCTTCTAGCTTCATTTGCACGACCCATGATGTGAGCTGCTCTGCTTTTCAGGGCCTTCTCAGTCCTCAGAAACCAGGAGTCAAAGGCAACCCTCCTCCCCTCCTTCGAGCCAAGTGTTTTGTAACAGTCATGCAAAAGAACCGAAAGCTTTCTAATAAATTATTCATATTGATAATTTAAAGTACACATTATGATTTAGTCTTCTGTATGAAGAAAACGTTCAGCGACATGTGGATTGAGTTTTCCTTTCACGAGTGTCCTGGGGCTGCCCGTTATTACTCCTGAGCATACACAGCTCCAGGTAGCCTTGGCTTCGTATGACGTCTTCTTTTTCTGAGGATGCCATGAAGCCTGGCATCTCAGTCCATGTCGCCTTGGCCAGAATTCCTTTCTCTAAGGACCAAGTTAGCAAGTTACTGATAACAGAAAATAATTGCAATATATGAAGTCACAAAATGCATACAACAGAAATCGAGTTAAGTCATGGTGGGGGTGGATGGTGGGCTCTGATTCTGGAGGGAATCCCTGGGGAGGATGGAACTGGATCTAAGAGCAGAACTCAGAGCCAATCAGCAGACCCAGCATCTGGGTGGATGAGGACTGGTTCTAGTCAGCAGGGCATGCCACTGTCTCTTTTGTTTCTTGGTCGGAATCTAGGCTGGTCCTTCTCCCCAGGCTTCCAGGAACTAAAATATAAACTCATGAACATTGAAAATAAAATGCAGAATCAAACCTTCTCTATAAAATGTATCCTTCAGGGGGTTAGAGAGAGATGGCTCAGGGGTTAAGAGTGCTGGCTCTTCTTGGAGAGGACCTGGGTTCAGTTCCCAGCACTCACATGGCAGCTGACAATGTCTGTAATTTTAGTTTCAGGGGATCAGACATCTTCTCTTGGTCTTTGTGGACACTATATGTATGTGGTATATTTACATACAAACATGCAAAACACTGTCATATATATATATATATATACATATATATATATATATAATAAAAATAAATAAGTGAAAAGTATATCCTTCAGGAATTTAGATGAGATTTTGGGAAATCAGTCCCTTAGCACACCACAGATCTGAATAATGAAGTTTATTTTAGAATTCATGCCCAGGTGAGCCAACCACCCAGCCTGTAACAGAAAAATATTGCAGGAGGGATATGTTTCTTAGATGAAGAATGTCACCCACCCCTCAGGATTTGGGTGTCATGGCTCGGAGCCTTGGGCTGAGAGAAGAGACTGGCCTCCATCCCTGCTGCCTAAGAAGCCTCAGTCACCTTTCTGACGCAGCATCTTTCTTCATGTCCATGTGACATCTGGGTCTGTCTGCGTGAAACATTCTCTGTGTGCCTAGAAAACCTGGCTCCATATTTAAAACTCTTGTAAAAATGACACAGTACAATTACTTATCATCTTTTTTTTTGTACAAGGATTTGGTCTGGAGTGAGGGTCAAGTTTTCATTAGCAAACCCATAAACCATTTTGAGTACTGATTGAGCTGACTGATGGCTTTTCTTAGTAGTTACTGTAATAATCATATTTAATATAAGTACACTACATAGTAAAAATATACTGAATATATTTGCTACATATATTTTATATTCATGTAATTTTTAGGACATAAGACGCTTATTTTCTACTAAAATAGAAAAAACTGTAGTACTGTTTATGCTTAATT
Source organism: Eospalax fontanierii (assembly GCA_035773235.1). NCBI lineage: Eukaryota > Metazoa > Chordata > Mammalia > Rodentia > Spalacidae > Eospalax > Eospalax fontanierii. The sequence continues at coordinate 1,001,274 of CM069546.1, forward strand.
AATTTTGGATATACTGAAATTTGTTAATTTAACATTAAGCTACTTATATTTGAGAATATCAAGTACATGATTAAAATGAATTTTTTTTAAAAGATTAAAAAGAGAACTTCAGGAGTAGTAATGATATGGCCACCACGGCCAGTTCAAGGCACTGACTGAGTCTTGGGTGGAGGTGTAGCATAGTGTGGAGTGCTTGTCTGGCACAGGAGGCTCTGGCTTTGATCTGAACACAAAATACTAAGTCTTCATCCTTCACTTTGCAGATTAGTCTGACTGTGTGGAGTGTAAGAGTGTGGCAGAACCTTTCGTGGTGTGGATGCACTTAACCTAGCGAGCCCGCAGCTCGCTAGGTTGGACAGTCTGTTTTGGGCAGCTCAGCTGGTGTGAGTCTCTTTCAGGCCACTGGCCTCATCTCTGCCTCTCCCGGGAAATTCTTATCTAAAGTATTTCTAGGTAACCATTAGGGCTTCTATATACCTGGGGAGGAGGAACCTGGATCTGGTCAGTTTCAGGGACTTCCTTTGAGTTGTTTACTTCTAGAGCTTAATTCTTGTTAGTTAGTTATTAGTGTGGTTAAGGAGTTTAGGAACATGGGATAGAATGGGAGTTCTGGCTCCAGGGGAGCCATCTGTAGACATCGTCCCTGGAGATGTCGTCCCTGGTGTGCTGCTGAGGACCTGGGAAGAGGGGCAGAGCAACACACAGATTCCATGAGTGCAAGGGATCTTACTAAACCCTCTCAGCAGGCTGCACGGAGACATCACTGAGTGTCGGGATTTGATCTGCCCACACACAGGAGTGTGAGCTCTCCTGCAGCTGAGTCCCCACAGAGAGCCCAGACTCAGACCTGGACATGGATGCTGATGTTTGAGGGAGACCCTGCAGGCTTGCTGTAGTTTGTCATTCATTTGTTGTCACTTGAGGGCTCGTCATCAGGTACAGAAAATGTCTGCCTACAGAGAAATAAAGCCGTTTCTACTCTCACAAACACATCTGCAGAGGGAAAATGCAAGGAAAACAATCACTCAGGTTCTCTAGGAATGGGGATCTGCATAAACGTGGGATTAAGTGTTTCTCATTAAATGTGGTCCATTAATAGAAGATATGTTCCCAAGGGTGAGGACAGAGCTATTTCGGTTAATGCTTAGATCAATAGTGGAAGTGACTCCAGTAAAGAAAGCTGGGAGTGGAGGGGTCAGTGGCAGAAAATCTAGAGGAAACCAGGAAGGAAATGTGCTCATAATACACATCAAATAAGAAGAAGTGAAAACCTCTATCTTTTAAAAAATGTATTAATGCTGAAATGTTCACAAGAGTTGATCTGCTTCTTCACGGAAAAGCACATGAGTGCACATGTCTGCCTCTCCCTGGAACCCATGGCACACTTAGGGGGAAGAGAGCGTTGGCAGGTGTCTCCTGCTTCTTCCCTCCTTTTTCCCTCCTCTTCCCCCTCCTCTTCCCTTCCCCCTTCCCCCTCCTCCTCTTCCTTTCCCCCTTCCTCCTCCTCCTCTTCCTTTCCCCCTTCTTCGTCCTCCTCTCCTCCTCCTCCTCCTCTTCCTCTGCTCCTCCTTCTCCTCCTCCTCTTCCCTTCCCTTCCTCCTCCTTCTCTTCCCTTCCCCCTTCTTCCTCCTCCTCCTCTGCTCCTCCTCCTCTTCCCTTCTCCCTTCCTCCTCCTCCTTTCCTCCTCCTCTTTTCCTCCTCCTCTGCTCCTCCCCCTCCTCCTCTTCCCTTCCCCCTTCCTCCTCCTCCTCTGCTCCTCCTCCTCTTCCCTTCTCCCTTCCTCCTCCTCCTCTTTCTCCTCCTCCTCCTCCTCCTCCTTCTCTCATCTTCCTCCTCCTCCTCCTCCTCCATTCATCAGAAGACCATTTACACGTGTTGCTTCACAAGTGGGTTTCCACTGGGAGAGGCCATGCCTCTGTGGACAAGGTGGACCTGCCCACGCTCATTCTGAGCCTGTCTCCTGCTTCTGTCCCCTCACTTAGCTGTGTGGCCGCTGCATCTGAGCACAATTTGAGCAGACATGTCCAACCAGACAAGAGTGACCCACTTCATCCTCAGGGGCTTCTCAGATGTCCCAGAGCTGAGATCCGTGGTCATTCCATTTTTCCTGTTTGTGTATTCGTTTGGCCTCCTGGGGAACATCTCCATAGTCACAGCTGTGATGAAAGACAGCCGGCTCCACACCCCCATGTACTTCTTCCTGAGGAACTTATCTCTCCTGGACCTGTGCTACACCTCCACCACCATCCCCAAGGCACTGGCTATGAGCTTCACGGGCTCAGGGGACGTCTCCTTCCTCCAGTGTGCAGCACAGCTCTACGTGTGTCTTACAGTTGCTTGCACCGAGTGCTTTCTGCTCACAGCCATGGCTTATGACCGCTACCTGGCCATCTTCAGGCCTCTGCTCTACGGGATCATCATGAACCAGAAGCGATGTTCTGAGCTGGTGGCTACTGCCTGGGTGGGTGGGGCCGTCTACTCAGCCTTCCACACGTTCAACACCTTCTCCCTCCCCTATTGTGGACCCAATGTCATCGAACACTTCTTCTGTGACATTCCTCCGGTCATGAGACTGTCCTGTGAGGATTATCATCTCCAGGAGGAGGTGGGCTTTGCAGTCAGCAGCTGTGTCATCATGAGCTCTTTCGCCCTCACGGTCCTCTCCTACGTGGGCATTGGCTCCACAGTGGTCCGCATCCCCTCGGTGGAGGGCAGGGGGAAGGCCTTTTCCACCTGCTCCTCTCACCTGACCACCGTGGTCTTGTTTTATGGAACTGGAAGCTTCGTGTACTTGAGGCCTGCCTCTCAGTACTCCCCAACCCAGGGTCGCCTGGCTTCTGTTTTCTACTCTGTGCTCACACCTTCTTTGAATCCTCTTGTCTATTGTCTGAGGAACAGAGACATGAAGTTCACTCTGCAGAAGCTTTACTGTCAAAGACAGTGCTGAGACCTAGGAAACGACAGCGTGCAGCTCTGAGAGTTCAGTGTCTGTTTTGGGAGTGAAAAATTGCTCATTCCCCCTCTGTGCACCGTGTCCTTTCCTGTGACACTGCTGGGCAGCAGGACCTGCAGGAAGCCTCCCCTTCCCTGCACAGCCGCTTCACTCCTCCCCAACGATCTTCACCCCGGCAGCTCATGCCTCCTCCAGCAGAAGCCCAGGACTTATGTTACTCTTCACAAATACTGCAAAGCCTTTTGTTTTTGTTTGACGACTTCTCTTTTTGGGACAGGGTCTCACTGTGATGTAGCTAAATGGAATATTTAAGGAAATTATAGATTTTAATCCTTGTTGCCTCCCTCTGTGTCTGCCAGCAATTTCAGCTGACAAGTTTGTGTTCAGAGTGCTGACACAGGTAGCTAGAACCACTGGCCTCGTGTCCTGAGGGAACTTCAGCTCTGCAATGATTTTCAGACAGAGGATTTTTTAACATTTGTTTTCTTTCTAAGTTTATAATAATTTTCCTAATTTGGGACTGTACGTAAGTTTCCTTCTCACTGTAACTCACTGCCTAAGGCATAAAAGACATGTCCTCCTTTCGGTGCCCAGACTTTGAGATTTTAAGTCTTTTTGACCAGGCTGCAGCCTAAATAAATCTGCTTCCCGTATCACTTGGTGTCATCTTATCTGTCTTGCAACACCTGTAGCCTCAGCTGGCCTGGAACTCCCTAAGTAGATCAGACTGGCCTTCATCTCACAGAGATCTGCCTGCCTCTGCTTCCTGAGTGGTAGGATTAAAGGAATGTGCCACCAAATCCAATGCCAGAAGTCTTATTTTTTTTAAGTTCTTTTAAGTAAGTAAGATGTGGTGGCACATGCCTGGAATCTCAGCAACTTGGAGGGTGGAGGCAGGAGGATTGGAAGTTCAAGGTCAGCTTGGGTTACATGAGATCCTGTCTTAAAAGAAGCAACTCAAGCCAATACTGCACTTAGTATACACAGGGAGTTTGTGATTTCCTAATCTTTCCTCACTACAGTTCTCTCAGATCTTTACTGTCCCAGTGTGATGGCCCCTTGTTGAATGTCCCACTTTCTTGTGATCTCAGTTTCCCCACTATCCCATAAGCACCAGCTTTTTACCATTTCTAACCCTTCCCTTCCCTTTGGCATCAAACTGCTCTTCTCTTGTGATTTCAGTTATTTGGACTGTCCTCTGCTTTTGTCTCACGTTAAAAAGTTTCAAATATTCCGTTTCCTCGTTGATTTTCATCTAAATACTACTATCTGCAGCTCCCATTGTCGTCCTCAACGTCTCATTGTGTTCTCACTTGCCATCTCTTCCTGGTCTAAGATTTCTTCGTAGCCCTTCACACAGCCCTGGTGCCAGCCCCATGTGGAAGGTCTTAAGTGCTGGGCTGATAGTCCAGGCTGAAGGAAGTTCTGCTGACAGGACACACATGCAATCTTGCTAATTGCTCCAAACCAGCACGTGACTTTTTAGCAGAGGAATGGCTCATTTTCCTTGTATCCTCATGAAGGTGGTAGAGACCCCAAAAGGTATTTTTGCCTTGGTGGGACCCAGGGTGGAGGCATGGGTCACACTTACAAGTAATCGAGGTACTGTATTGATCTAGCTCAGCTAGTGCATGGCACACTCTGTGTCCGAACTATTGAGGGTTATACAATGATGTCAGGAAGAGGACACCACAGGCAGTCACCAGCAAACACCACATCTGCCTGCTGGTGCACCAGGGACTGGAAAAGCAGAGGGGGTCATGGAGTTCTTCCTCTTATGGAATGTAGCTAGAAGCAAAAGCATTTTGTACAGTAGCTGTGAATCTGAGGGAGAATACTCCACAGAGGAATGTAGGAGAGGGCTCTAGAGTTTGGGAAGGCCAGTTAGGAAGAGGATGGCACGTGTGTCGTGTGAACATCCGGTGTTTGTTCTCCAGAGAGACAGGAGGGAAAGAGCCTTGCAGAACAAGGAGAAAAGCAGCTAAAGTGAGGCATTCCAAAATACTTTGTAGACTCAGGAACCTGCAGCAGGTTCGTAAAACTAACATGCCATCCAAACACCTTGTTCCAGCTCCAAAATTCATGACACACGAGGTCATGAATGAATGCATGAATACCAGCTCTAGCGTCTGTGTTTAGGTACTTACCAAAGCCAGAGGTGACTTCTTTCTCTGCTGTAGGAAATTTCTTGTTATTTTAAAATAATCTCTGTGTGTGTGTGTGTGTGTGTGTGTGTGTGTGTACACCCATGTGTGAAATGTCTGGAGGCGTTGATCTCACAGTTACAGGAAGTAAGATGCCAGGTGCCAGGGGAAGGGTCAGAGGAGAGCTACCTCTGGTGAGAAGTTCTGGAGTGTGTGCACGTTGTACAGTATTACTCTCCAAGCCAAATTTCACCATCTTCATGTGTTGAGCATTACAGCCAGGGAAGATTGATTGCTAACTTTCCTCGTAGATGGAGTGCCTGCAGGATCAGGGGCCCCTCACCTGAACATCCAGCCACTGCTCATAACCAGCTGTACACAATCTTGCCCCAATGTCACATGGCTGTGGGGGGGCATCTAGAGTCCACAGGCTGGGAGGACTACCGGGTGAGTTTCATCTATATAGCCACGTGGAGTCATCATCCATGCTGGGTGTGGACCTTCCACTGTGGCTGCTTTTGGGTCCCTCATACTCCTGTCCAGACCCTCTACCCATTGCTCTATAAGTAAGCCCAATAAACAAAGATCCCCTGCTTGAGCTTTGGTGGAATTGTACCTCAGTTTGTGGTTGGGACCTGAGGAGGGGACCAGGGCACATTGTTTAATCTCCCCCAGGGAAGGAATTTTAGCAACAGTGCTTAATTCACACCACTTGACTGACGCTTAAAAATGGCTGATTGACCTTAGGTCATATGTAGTTTATAAGAATGAAAACCAAAACTAGTTGGGTCTGCTGCTACAGGCCTGTACTCCAGCAACTCGGAAGGCTGAGCAGGAGGCCTACAAGTTTAACACCTGCCTGAGCAATTTAGCAAGACCCTGTCTTCTCTCTAATTAAATGAAATAATTTATTGCCACGAACTCACAAATGAAAAAAAATCACCCAGCTAGATTAAGGAAGTCACTCAACAGACACTCACCCTTCTCTGTGCCTCTCAGTGAACAGTGAGAATGTACAGTGAGAATGGCCACTCTGAAGGTGCGGAGCTTCACTTAGGATTTTCCATTTTCACTGTCAAACTACGTTTTAAAAATATGATCTTTTATTTTATGTGTAGGAGTGTATTGCCTGCATGCATGTAAGTGCACCTGTATGGTGCAGTGTCGGTGGAGGTCAGAAGAGGGCCTTGGAGTTATGGATGGTTGTTAGCAGCCAAGTGGGTGCTAGGAACTGAACCTACGTCCTTTGCAAGAGCAGCCAGTGGTCTTAACTGCTGAGACATCACTCCATCCCTGTCAACTACATTTTAATGAAGTTACCCACTATAAAAAGAAAAAAAGCTAGAAATAAATAGCTTTATACCCTCTTTCGAGACTCACACCTTAAAAAATAAGAGCTGGAGAAGCAGGTCAGTGTTGCAGAGGACTCTGGGTTCAATCCCTAGTGCTGCAAAGTAAATAATAAATAGAAACGAGCCATCAGGATGGCAGAGCACGTTGGAAAGAACAGTGATTCTGCATCAGGTCAGAAGATTTTCGCGCTTTGTGCGTATTTATGTGTCCGTGGGTGTCGGAGTTTTCGTTTGTTTTTCATTCTGGTCGTCTGCTTCAAGCCTCCAGGTTTTGACTCCTTCCCAAACCAGCTATCTCCAGAAAACGACGGGTCCTCTCTCCAGCCTTTCGCTCCTGGGTCGGCCACTGGAGGGCAGCCCTTTCCGGCGGAGTCCAGGGTGGCTCTGGAGCCTAAGCTGGGTCTCAGAACGCCAGGAGAGGAGCAGAGGCGGAATCAGGCAGTCGGGAGCTGGGGCGGGGTTAGGGGTGGCAGAGGTGTGGGTGTGGGATGGGGTCGGGGGAGTGGATGGAGGGAGACGGGCGGCCTGCCGGAGGGCTGCGACCAGTGGTGGTGCTGGGAACCCCCCGGCGGTTGCCTAGAGACAAGAAGGGACGCTGGTGCGGGTAACTGGAGGAACGCAGAACTCGGAGACAGCAGAAGGGCCCTCTGGTCCCCTGGCATGGCGCAGGTGGAGGGCAAGGGCAAGGCCAAGGCCGCCGCACAGATGGCGCACGAGAAGCCGATCCAGGATGAGGTTCATCAGAACCAGATCTTGCGGGAACTGATCCTGAAAGAGTTACGAACTCAGAAGCTGTACACGCAGTATCATGTGAATCCCCTGCGCAAGGGTGAGCGAGGCCTGGACAGCATGCGGGGCTGGGGGCGGGGGACGGGGGATGGGGAGTGGGGGTGGGGAGGATGGGGGCCTGTGGGGGTGGGGCAGGTGTGTGTGGGGAGAGCGGGCTCGGAGGGGGTTCGCCCCGCACTGCACGGGCACCTAGGATGCATTGAAATACACGCGCGGTGTAGAACAAGCTAATTTCTTTTTGGTAGGGTTGCCCAGCCCTTCCCTGCAAGAATTCTGCTTCTGAAATAATTATATCGTGCAGAGTTTTTATGATTTGTTTTTGGGCGTAGTTTGGCTTCCTTTTAATCAGTCCAAGGGGTTTTTGATGCTTCGGATATGCCGCAGACCTGGGAAAGCTTGGGAGAGGTTGGCTCCAGGGCAGGCGCAGAGCCCCAGCTCACCCCAAAGCCTCCCATCCTCCAGGCCTCTCACTGCCTCCCTCCTGTGCAGCTTCATGGATCTCTGTGACATCTGCTCACGCTAAATGTCTCTGGGCCTGAAATGGAACTCCTAACCCATGTGCCCACCGCCTCCCAGCAGCCTTCCCTGAGCAGCCCATGGGTGCCTCTCTAGGGTCTTTCCCAACCCTCTGCGGCTCAGGGAAAGGACGCCCCCTACCCCAAGGTGGTCACCCTGCACCTCGCTCCGCCCTCGCACACAGCGCATTCCACGTGGTCCTCCCACTAAACCGTCTCTTAACCTTGTCTATGGCAGTCCTCTACCCCAGTCACTTCATCCACCGCCAGACTCTTCCTCTGTCCTTCCTCCAACCCGCCACAGGGCCACAGACAGCCCCCCGAACAGGAGTGCCCAGCCACACTCCTTCCCTCCAGGAAGCCCCAGCTCTGTTATGCTAAAAGGCCAAGTAGGGAACAGGAGAGATTGTTCAGTGGTTAAGAACACTGGCTGTTCTTGTAGAAGACTGGGGTTTGAATCTCAGCACCCACATGACAGCTAATAACTGCCCTGTAACTCCAGTTCCAGGGAATCTGATGCCTTCTTCAGGCAATGCACAAGATGGGTTCACTTACATATATGCAGGCATAACACTCATAAACACAAAATAAATATGAATAAAAAATGGAAACACCAAATAAACGATGCCAATTCCTTTGTAAGCAGGTTGGTGGACTTGTTGAGTCGCAGAGCTGAACCTGAAACCCACCAGTGCCTAAGGATCTGGCCCTGGTTCCCACCCAGCCTTAATCCATTCTGCACCGCACCCCCCCACCACCACCCAATCTGATCCGGTCCACGAACCTCTAGTAGAGACACAGCAACTGCACACCCCGCTTCCTCCCTCATTTCCTAAGTGCATGCGCAAATCGCCCAAGCCGTTTGCCAAAGGGTTCCTCTTCTCAGCAGCCTGCTGCCTGCAGAAAGCACAGTGGCTTCGTTTTGCGCATAACTAACCTGGTTTTGTTCTGCAGCTCAGCGACTAGTGTCACGAGAAAAGTTCATCTTTTCTAGGAATTTAAGTAATCCGTACACCACAGTTAGACATCCTGAGACAGTGCTGTCTCCTGGCTCTGGTCCCTTAGGCCATGATTGATGGGACCCACTGGGGTAATGCGAGAGAAGAATATGGTGTGTATTGATGCTTGCATTTCTCCATAAAGTCTTGCTCATGTAATGGTAATAGCAAGCAGAGTGACACAAACACACTTATTTTGGTGTTTTTGCTTGGCGGGGAGAGAGGAGTTAGCAGGGCCCGAGAAGAAAGCCACCTGGAGGCCCTGGCGTCCACTGCCTCCCTCATCCCTTACTCTTCACTGATGTGATCTTCTTGAGGAACTTTCCTTCTGGGTGTTTCTGACTCACCAAGGTGTCACTCATCTTTGCATATGTTCCCACACAGCACATGCCACCCTTGGTTCAGGACTCGACTCACAGTGTCTCCCCAGGACACACAGCTCCCTCTCCTGTTCTTCACATGGTGTCCGTATGGGTGTGCTGTCAGTCACCACAGAGGGAAGGCTTGGGGAACACGGAGAGTTTTGCTACTGTCACTTACCACATATAGAAAGGTAGGGGAGCACCAGGAGCATCTCTGTCTTGCTCATGGCCCTATCTCCAGGCTCCCATTGCTACCTGGAAATGGATGGCTGTGGAACTGGAATCCAGTATGGCTGCTTCTCTGTCAACCAGCATGAACCCAGAGACTGTTCTTCTGTGATGGAAATCTGCATCTCTGTTGCAGTCAAAACTGAAGCCAGTGTCCTCGTGGACCTCCTGTAGAGTGGCCTGTGGCTGAGGGACAGATGCTCACTGTGTTCATTTCAGTCCTCAGTCCAGCTGCTCCTGCCTCCTCCACTGGAGTACCATGTTTGTCTGTGTGCCTTGGTGCCCTGCAGAGTACCTGGCTTATGCCAGACTTAGTAAAAGCTACATGTGTACCTGGTCTTGAGTGAACCTTAGGACATGGGGTCACCGGCTAACATGAAGTGTGCTGCTGTTTTCTCTAGTTCACACAATTACCAGAAAGCCCATGTCTTGGCATGATAACTTGGATGAGCCTGCAGATGGTAAGTGCTGGGCCTGAGAACATCATGGGATGGAGCACAGAGGGGCAGACTGGCTGCAGACCTCTCTCAGGGTTCTGCTATCTTGGGGCAAGTATGGGGTCCTCTATGTTCGTCCTGGAAACTGAATTTAATCTAAGGTCACAGGAGACTGACTTATTCAGACATAATGCCAAGTTATTAACTGTGAAGCCAACAAAATGTTCTCTCAGTGCTCCTCACCCTGTCCCTCCTTCCCTCCCTTCCTCCCTCCATCTCTCCCTCTGCCCACCCAGTTTTCTTGAAGTTGAATGAACTAGAATAAAACCCCAGTTCTGTCATCCACTAAGTATGTGAGTCTGGGCTGCGTTCTAGTTTCACTCTGTTGACCAGAAGCGACTTGGGAGGAAAAGGTTTGTTTCACCTCACCCTCCAGGTCACAGTCAGCCTTGAGGGAGGTCAAGGCAGGAAGTCAACCACAAACTTGAAGCAGAAACCGTGGAGGCAGGCCGCTTGCCGGCTCGCTCACAGGCTCATGCTCAGCCAGCTTTCTTATACAGCCCAAGAGCATCTGCTTGGGGACAGTGCTACATAGAATCAGCTGGGCCCTCCCACGCCAATTAACAATAAAGACAGTCCCCACAGCCATGCCTACAGGCCATCTGATCTAGGCCATTCTCTTTTGATTGTTTTTTGCATTTTTATTGATTTTTTTGTGATTTTCATACAATGTAGTTGGATGGCATTTAGATCGATCCCCTGTCTGAACCTCTCCCCCTGCCTCCTGCTCAGTTTAATGGACTCTCATATATGGCCTGGAGGGTCTGATTTGTGTCCCCAGGTGCTCTTCATTGTGGATCCATTCACTGGCCCCACCGAGAGTCCCAGCCCTGTAAGACGCTGTCTCCCCGACCCACCAGCCATCAGTTGCCCAAAGCTCCTCTGGTGGGGTTGTCACCTCCCCATGACTGTGCTGGGGTTCTGTCTGGTTTGAGCTTGCATAGGACTTGTGCATGCCGTCACCGCTGCCGTGACTGCATCATTGCTGTGGGTTCTACCTGGAAGTCTCTCTTTTTCCTTGTGGTCATCCACCCCATCTGGCTTTTATAATATTCTGCAATGATCTCTGAACCTTGGAATGCATATGTCTCAAAAAACTGTCCAACTTCGGGATAAGCACTCTGCAGCCTCTTATCCTCTGTGCATCGGCTGATTGTGGAGCTCTGTGTTAATCACTATCTGCTGCACAGGGAAACTTCTCTGGTGTGAGTTTAGAGATGCATTCATACTAAGTGTAGAGGTTGCTTGGACGATGTGTCACTGAGGGTTAGGCACTCACAGACACTTATTCTCTTACCAGCCCTGGAATTCTGTATCAGGCAATTCTTAAATGTAGCGTTTTCTCGCAGATGACTCTAGGCTGTGTCAAGTTGTCCAAGCTAAGTAGTGGAAGCAGTTTTTTTACCCTTTCTGAAACAGTTTTTAGGGTCGTTATGAGGACTAAGCGAAATGATCCAAGTGCTAAGTACTGTCTGGAGTGTGGTACTAAGTACTCTTTGCTGTTATTTTCGTAATTATCCTGGACCTCTTCATGAAGGAGAGGGAAGTGGACTTGAGCAGGAAGTAGGGAATGGGATGTGTGAGCTGACGTCATAGGGACAGGCACCTCTGTCAGGCAGCAGCACTCTGGGAAGTGTTGGATCAGATGACTGTAGGCCATGATGGAGCATGTCAGAGGGAAACCTGTGAAAGGATAGGATAGTTCATGCACAGAAAAGAGACTCACCAGAAAGGACTGAGAACTGCACCTAGTGGGGCTCTTGATTTTGCTGTTCACAGTGGGCTTTCCCTCTACCTCTTCCCACGGCTGGTCTCTCCACAGCACCCAGTCATCCTCTTCTCTGACTAGCTGTGTGACCTTGGGTAAGTTCCTGAGCCCCTGTGTGACCTAGTTTCCTTGTCATGAATGGAGGCGTAACCCCATCTGCTCGTTCTCTAAAGCATGGGTCATTCCTCCATGGGGTTTATGTGTATGCCTGCATACTGTGCCCTTTGCTCCCCATCTAGACCACAAGTCACAGGGTAGCAGAGTCCAGGTCTGTTTTGCCCAAGGCTCTGCCCCCAGGGCCAGAAGAGAGTTTGATACATAAGCTGAAAGATGAATAGAGAACCAGTTTCCTGGGCCAGCCTCTGAGGCTGATGCCAAGGAAGCCCTTGGCCAGGCCAGGTCAAGGACACAGCCACATACTTTGACTAGATTCTGGCTTCTACTTAACTGTACCTTGTCTCCCAGTCAGGTTCCTGAATCTCATTCACCATGCTGCTCAGGGTCCAAGGAAGAAATACCAGGAGACACAGACCGAAACCCAAGAAATTGGGTGGGAATCAGAGCCCCTGGTGAGAATGGTTCCTTCCGTTGGTTACACCCATGAGCATAGCAGTCACACAGGTGGTGGCCAAGAGGACAGAGTGGGGGCAGTCTCTCCTGGGTTTGAAATTCTGCTTACACTCATCAGTTGTGTAACTAATAAATTATGAAGCTGTTTTGTGACTTAGTTTTGTTGTCATGTGCGGTGGTTTGGATGAGAATGTCCCCCACATACTCTAAGTATTTGGACATTTTGGGAGTCTTAGAAGGTGTGATTGTGCTGGAGGAAGCACGTCATTGGGGGCGGGCTTAGAGCGTTCTGAAGCCTTGCCAGATCTCCATCACTCTCCATTTCCTGTGCCTGCTGGAAGTTGTGAGAACTTAGCTTCTGGGTCTACTCCAGCCACCTCTACTGCCATGCCTCCCCGCCATGATGGACTCTTGCTCCTTTGGAACCACAAGCTAAATAAACTCTCTTTTATGAGTTCCCTTGGTCAATATTTCTATCTTAGCAGCAGAAAGGTGACTAATACTTGATGGAATGGGAACATCACAGTGCCCATCTTACAGGGAAACAGGCAGTGTTTGTAAAATGCCTGGTATGTAGTTGTTACTCAGTACATGTGGACTATACTGCTGTGAAGTGGATGGGGAAGATCAGAAAGGAGCGTCCAGGGCACATCTGAGACCCAGTCAGGTACTAGTCCTGGCTTCTTGGCCTTAGACCACTGCTTGTTGGATGCTGTCTTAGGAGCTGTGGCTTCACTAAAGTGGACGCTGCCTCTGCTCTGTGAGCTGTTCCCAGGATGGAGGTTCCTCAGCCCCAGCTCAGCAGTGGGGAGGGTACTGCCTCTGCTTTGATAGCTTTAAACCTTTAGCCTTGTGGTGTTTGTTGTGAATGTTGACATCTCCATGTCCCCAGCAGGTTTACCAAGGAGGAGTGCTGATGTCACAGGAGGGCAGGCCTGATTCGGTCCAGCTCCATGTGATATGCAGGTCTTCTCCCTCCTCATATGCTTCTTTCTGATCCGAATTTCTCCCCTGTAGGTCAATCCAGACCGTCAGGACCACAGGCTGAACCACTTCAGAGTCTATCATGACATCACTCTGTACAAGGCTAAAATGTGGAGCCTTGGGGAAGATGATCGCCACAAATAGCCTTCCCCAAGTGGATCAGTCTGTGCACCGAATCTCTGAGGAGTATGTTGTGCACAGAAATAAATCTGCTTTTGTTTCTGTTGCTGTGACAAATACTTCAACAAAATGCAGTGGGGGAGGAAAGGGCTTATTTGGCTCACAGTTTCAGGAAGTCAAGGCAGGAACTCAAGCATCTTGTCACACCCACCAGTCAAGAGCACACGGAGAGAAATGCACCCACATTTCCTGCCTGCTTCGCTGCTGTCTTCACCCCTACATGGTTCAGGACCCACATCGAGGGTAGTCTTCCCACTTCAGTGCACAACCAGTACAGCCCCCAGTACATGCCCAGGCCAACCTGATCTGGATAATTCCTCATTGAGACCCTCTTCAGGTGATTCTAGGTTGGGACTAGTTGACAGTTCAAACTAACTAGAACTACACATAGAGTACCACTCCAAATTTACAAATGGGGTTTTGTGTAGCAAAGGAAACAGCTAACCAAGAGAAGAGACAGCCTTCAAAATGAGTGTTAGCTGTATGTCAGAGGAGTACTGCCTAGAATATGCAAAGAACTCCAAAAACAAAATAGGAAATCAATAGGTGGCCTAATGAAATGCACAGACTCTTCTCAAGAGACAAAGCAAATCCATGAACAAGTGTTCAGCCTCCTCAGCCGTCAGAGAGAGGTGGTCAGAGTGGCATTCTCATTCCTTCCCACACCAGTCAGAATGGTAGTCAGGAAAACAAGAGCAAACGCTGGTGAGGGTGTAGATGGAAGGGAAGCCTTCCACATGGCTGGTGGGAGGGTCGCACAGTCAAGCCACTGGGGAAGTCAAGATGGAGAGTGCTAAAAACCTAAAAAAAAAACCTCTGGGTCTCCCATATGACCCAGCGGTACGGCTCCTGGGTAGTAACCCGAAGGGCTCCATGTCACCCTTCCACAGAGACACACATTAAGGTTTCCTGCACACTCTCATAACAGCACTGTTCACAAAGCTATGGATCCAGCCCAGGTGCCGGTCAGCAGAGGGGCCTGTCTGCACGGTGGCGAATTCAACCAGCTTTCTGGTAAGATGGAGGGGAGTGATGGGCTGTCACTTCTGATGTGCCCAGAGTTAGTCTACACATATGCATCTGAGGTCCACTGAAGCAACGTGTCATATGGAAGATTCTGGAAGATGTTTTCTCATCTTCCAGTTTGGAAAATGCACCTGTTTTACTTGGTCATGATCATAAATAGTTCTCATTTGAGAGGTGCTGTTGTACAGCAATTTCCTCCCAATCAAAATGTTCCCTCAGGAAGGAGGGGCACCTCTGGCAGGAGACTCCACAAGTCTGAGAAAGGTGAAACTGAGATTCCTGAGGCCCCTCCCCAGGGTTACAGAAGCAGATTACTGCTGTGGGAGGAGACTGACAGGGAGGAGTGCAGAGAGGAGACCCTGGGACCTGTGGAGCTGCCTGCCAGCTGTGCAGAGAGTTCGTGAGTGGGAGCACATCTGGGGTGTGAGGTTCACGCAGACTGGACTCACAGCAAACAAGAACAGCCCAGTGCTCTGGATCACACTGGGAACTGCTGGGCCCTACATATCTTTCCATGAGTGGGAGTGTGTTTTCAAGTAGCGTAGGGCTGGAGAGATGGCTCAGCGGTCAAGAGCACTAACTGCTCTTGAAGAGCACTCAGGTTTGACTCCCAGCACCCACATGGTGACGGACAAGCTCCTTAACTCCAGTTCCAGGGGAATCTGATGCCCTCTTGTGACCTCCATAGGGATTGCACAAGACTCGGGTGCACTTAAACACACATGCAGGCAATATGCTCCCATATATAAAATAAAAATAATAAAATGTTTTAATGTAGTGTGATGGGCTAATGCTCTCTGCTTGCTGATCTTTCTTCATTGTGAGGCCTGGAGGGGGAAGTGACATTGATGAGCCACATGGGTATCAGAAACCATGAAGAGTTCCAGCTGAAGACCTCTGCTGTAAGTCAGAACTTGGAGTGAAGAAGAGGGGCCGAAGGTGGCTCAACAAGTAGAGGCCCTTGCTACCAAACCCGATACCTGAGTGGGATCTCTGGATCCTACAGGTGTAGGGAGGAACTGATGCCTGCAAGTTGTCCTCCGACTTCCACACACACTGTGGTGTGCACACCCACATTCACACACATATCCCCTACCACATAAAAAATAAACATCATAAAAAATTAGAGAATGAAGAAAACGAAAGGAATGAGAGGAGAGGAAGGAAGAAGACATATTAGAAGTGTCTCCCATCAGTAGCTCGCTTTTGGCCATACCAGCAGAGATGTGTTCTTTCTTAAAGTTCTCAGTAAGTTCCACATATCTGACTCAAAATAGCTACTAGCTCCTGAGGCTTTATCCACTTACACATCAGAACTTAACAGCAGGCCTGGAGGAGGGGCTCAGTTGGTGAAGTGCTCCCTGTGAAGCCTGAAAATTGAGTTCAGATCTCTAGCACCTGTGTTCAACATCCACCAGAGAAGAGAACATCAAAAAGTCTGAAGGTCATGCACACGTCCATCACAAAATAATAGAGAGAAACTGTGGAATTTGAAACCCTACGGTACTAACACCAAGCCACAAAACATCCACTGAAGTGTGACGATCCTTACAAACCTATGAAACAGACAGAGACAGATGTGAACACTGCTGTTAATGTCCAGTGGTGGGAACGGGGAGGGAGGGGGGAAATGTGGGGAGTGGGGCACGTGCAGAGGGTGTGGAAATCAGACACAGGCTGCATCTGTGTTTCACTGGAAACCGGCACGAGGGACTTCATGCAGTTTTGGATTTCGTGCCCTTTGACAACAGGTGCAAGGTACCAGGGCAGATATTGTTGAGGTTGGCTGAGAAAAAAGGTTGAACATCCTCCTGCTTGGAGACTATCGTTGTTACCCCAATTTGAAGCAAACAGTATCAGCTGGTCCTCAAAATTGCTTAACGGATTAATTCACTGTTGACATAACATTCATTGTGGGGTGTGGCATCAGAGTATTTCACTGAGAATTTGTGATTTTCCAGTTTTTAAGAATTCACAGTTTGAGGGACCGGAGAGATAGCTCAGCAGTTAAGAGCACAGATTTGATTCCCAGCACCTACATGGGTGTAACACCAGTTCCAGGGGATCCGATGCCCTCTTCTGACCTCTGAGGGCTTTGTAAGTGTGTGGGTGCACTTACACACATGCAGGCAATACACTCATACACATAAAATAAAAAAGTAATAACTAAAATACTAAAAGGAAAAAATTCATGGTTTGAGATGGGAAGGCAGTTGTGTTAGGCTCCTGCATGCAGTTCCATTGGCTCTAGTGCTTACTATGAAAGTTCTCTGCTTAATCAGGGGAAAAATTGTGTACAGAAACAATCGTGCTAACACCCACAATAGAATAAATGTTCCCTCAGAACCGAAAGGGAGGAGAAAGAAAGTGGTGTGAGTTTTGCGAGGCTGTACCTGTTCCAGCTCTGGCCACAGGCTGGAAGTGTTGAGGTGGAAATGGCATTGGAGAGGGTCTGGAGTTCTTGATGGCTGTAGGTGTCCACTGGGCCTCTCCGAATACTCCCCCACGAAGGGAGACTGCCTCTATTTTTCCTCTTTGCACAGTCATGAAAACTGAGGCAATCAGGACGCCCTTAGTATTGGGTTAGGGCCGCACAGCAGCGGGCCACACCCTTCCTCAGGCTGCCCTTGACCTCACTGTTCCGTAGACTGTAGATGAGGGGGTTGAACATGGGGGTGACAAGGCTGTAGAACGCCGACACCACCTTATCCCATTTAGCTGACCGGGAGGATGTGGGTCTCATGTAGATGAAAATGGCAGCTCCGTAGAAGAGGCCCACGACCGCCAAGTGCGAGGAGCAGGTGGCAAAGGCTTTCTTTCGGGCTTCCGTGGAGCGCATGCAGAGAACAACAGCCAGGATGAGACCGTAGGATGTCAGGATGAGGGAGAAGGGGACTAGGAGCATCAGCACACAGCAGACGTACATGGCAAACTCAAAGACAGACGTGTCTCCGCAGGCCAGACGCACCAGCACAGGGGCCTCGCAGAAGAAGTGATCAATCTCACGCCGGCTGCAAAACTGGAAGCTCAGGGTGGTAGCAGCCTGCATGGCCCCATCAGCCGCTCCCAGGAGCCAAGACCCCAAGGCCATCTTCAGACAGAACGGCCAGCTCATGAGAACCGAATAGCGCAGTGGGTGGCATACGGCCACGAATCGGTCGTAGGCCATGGCTGCTAAGAGGAAGCTCTCTCCACCACCCAGTGTGAGGAGGAAGAAGATCTGAAGGCCACAGCCCGCAGGGGAGATGGACTTCTTGCCAGTCAAATACCCATATGCCATCTGGAGCACTATGGTGGCGACCAGCATCATGTCCATGAGGGAGAGCTGGCTGAGCAGGAAGTACATGGGTGTGTGGAGACAGCGGTCCTGGTGAATCAGGAGGAGCAGGAGGGCATTGCCTAGCAGGGAGCTGAGGGCCACACTCAGAACCAGCACAAAGAGAAACAAGTGGGCTCTGGTGTGGTTAAAGAGTCCCAGAAGAATGAACCCCGCAGTGCTGTTGCCCTTGTCCATGGTTTCCAGCAGGTGCCACACTTCAAGAGGCCAGTTCAGTCAACTGCAGAGCTGTGTGTGAACTGCATATATGTAGGTCACCTGTGAGACGTGGCCAACCCACTTCAAGTCCTTCATCAATATTTGTAAGATGTTCCAACACAGTCACAAAATTAATGTCAGTTTTTTCTCTTTTTCAAGGTTTATCTGATGAATCCAAATGCACCTAATTTGTGATTTTCCAATACCTGATACACCTGTAAGTGGTTGAGAAAGAAAACAGTCATGCATCTGTCCTCTTTGCATGTACATTACATCGTGCATGATCAATGGTCTAAGGAGTTGAATTAAGTAAAGTTTTGTTATATAAAAGTTAGGGACTTGTTAATGTCGGTGACACGTTTAAAAATAAAATTTATTTTAGAAATAAATTTTATTATTTTTTATTCATAAATAAAATATATGCATTTTTATTTGTTTGTGTGTTTGTTTATTTCTTGAGACAGGGTCTTATGTATTCCAGACTGGCCTCAAACTGCTCTATAATAGAAAACAACATTGAACTTCTGATCCTACAGCCTGTGTGTTCTGAGGGCTGGGATCAAAGGTCTGTGCTAGCTTGCCTAATTTATGTAGCACTAGGGATGGAATCCATGGCTTTGTGCATGCTGGGTAAGCACTACTAATTAACCTAGTGTTGTGAACACAAATCAAAAAGAGAGAAAGAAGTCCTTATTTTTTGGGGTAGTAAGACATCTCCCATCCTGTTCAAGCCAAGCTGGAGGCCTCCTTCACCCTGATGCATTTAGCACAGCTAAGCATTTGCTAAATCAAGTATTAATGAAAGACACCAAGTTTATGTAGTGCTCCTAACACTGAAGAACGTAGAAAGGTCTTTTCAAGCAAAAGATGTTTGTTCTCAGATCTAGAAATGGGAGAGACAGGCTGGAGGCAGGGGCAAGGCCTAACTTAGAGTTCAATTGGTTCTTTTTACAGAGGGAGATACTTTAAATAATAGTGACTTTCTTGGGAGTTTCTACAGTGTAAAACTGTAATGCTAAATGCACACTTTTATGTATTGTTCCAAAGTATTTTGCCATAACAGATAGCCAAACCTCATAATCACACAAATCCACATTTACCGCGCAATTCAGAGATACTAGTTCTTTGTCTAACTATAGAGAAAAATTGATTTCTTCTTCGTTCTCATGACACTTTAAAATTTAAAGCCATTTTAATCTTTGAAAGCTTGTTTATAACCATTTTAACCTGTTGATTCAAAAGATCCACAGCTGCAGAGATGAGAAGAACACTTGTTCATTGGCAAGGACATTGTCTAGTTCAAATGGCTAGAAGAAGTCTATGTCTTTTGGGGTACGGTCCCCCTTCCGCCCCTGTATATCATCCATCCTCAGGTCAAATCATAAGGAGGTTGGGGTAGTCAGCAGGCTCATCAGCGCCCCCATGTTTCCTCAGAGTTTTAGTTGGTTGTTTGAAAGTTAATTGTTTTAGAAATACTTTCTCTTTGAAGAAACACCCTGAAAGGAGCTGCCCACCCTCCCAGCTCTGACATTGACTCCCTGCCCCAGGAACCACATGGAACCCTAACCATACAACACTGTTGAAGACTCAGAGCCCTCTTAATTTTTGCCTCTGCCGACTTAGGGTTCTTCAACCTCTCATTACCGAGGACTGGAGAAACTTTAAACCTGTGTCCTTTAGCAACTGGAGGACAGTGAGCAAGTTCTGTAAAGTATTTTCTGTGCCTATGTTAAATATTTTATCTGCATAGTCAGAACAGTGATATTAGGTATCTTCCCAACCTGTACCCATCTCCCGAACTGTCTTCCGCTCGTTCTGCAGATGGGAACTCTGCACTCACTAAGCAGAACTCCCCATTCTTTCCTCCCCGCGGGGCCAGCAGCCACCACCCTCTTCCACAGCTCTGTGACTCTCGGAAGCTCCGGAAGCTCCAGCACTGGAATCATTGAGCACCTGTCTGCTTGTGACTGTGCCTCCCAGGCTTTCCGACGTCCTGAGGGCCCTGCATACTGTGCAGCCTGCCCGACTGCCCTTCCCTTCTCAGGGTATGGGATGATGCCCCGCATGGGAGCACACAGTGATTATCCCTCATCAGTGTGCGGGCCGTGCCACCCCGACCTCGGTCATGCCTGTGCACCATTCAATGACGGCAGATTTGGGAGTTTGTATTTTGATAAGGAAATGACAAATCACAGAAAACAGCAATGACTGTGAATCTTCTGTTTAAACTCCGCAAGAGAGGTTTATGTGTTTTCAGAAAGTAAGTTCAGCAGCTGCCACAACTTTCCATTCAAAAACACACTTCTCTTTGTTCCCGCCAACAGCGTTGGAGATTGAACTCAGTGCCTCACACGTGCTAGGCAAGGGCTCTACTGTGGAGTAGTATCCTCAGCTCTAGAAAAGTATATTTTCTTATTATGAAGTTTCTACTTACATTTAAGTAATTTTAAAATTTGAAATAATTAGCTCAACTTTTCAGGGAAGGTTGACAGAGGCTAAATGTGTAGTTATGCATCTCACTGCCCAGTCAGTTTGTTTTAATTATTGCCTGCATATCTGTATTGCACAAATAATGCAATTTACCACTACTTAAAATGCTTGTAAACCTACAGAGTGAACTCCTGAAAATCTACTCCTTGATATGACATGGGATTGAAATTAGTCATAAAAAAATAGCTCATTATTGTTAATGCTAAGATGTTAACATGATAATATGTTTGTCGATATGCTAGCATGTTAACATGATAATATGTTAATGTGCTGAGTGCATTATGGCGAAGGACACTCCACCTTGGCTGGCGTAGGCATGGAGAAATGTTTTCCCTTGAAAAACAAGGACTTCCTTTTTCTCTCCTTGCTTGGGGTTCATAAAGTTACCGATTCCCCAGCTAGGTCCTCACAGTTCTTTGTTAGAAACCTGTAAACACTGTGCCCTAATCATACCCATGCTCTTTACATTTACAATCACACACGAAGATCCCTTCTTTTCTTCTTATGAAAACTCTGAGCAGTCACAGAGAATTCAGAATATTGTAATTTCCTTTCCACATTTCCCCACATTCATTGTCAAAATGTAATTGGTTTTAAAAGTATGAATTTCTTGCCCAGAGTACTGGGATGAAAATCAATCTGCAGTGTAAGAAAGAACCTTGGCAAAGACAAATTGATCTGATAAAACTTATGGTTCCTATGGGAATTATCCCAATGTCAGCATCCCTATATACATTTTAGTTCATCAGGTACCAGGATGAATTTTCTCTGTAAAATGAGCAGAATGAGTTTTCTGTGTAGTGGACGATGGAACTCCTTGATCTTCCAGCTTCTACCTGAGTTCTGGGCTTTGTAATTGGATGTTCTAGAGTCAAACTTCATCAACAAATTGGTATTAAGAGGTTGTGGTGACCTACCTACAGGAGATAAAATGAAGCTTGGCGGGCTGGATCCCTACCGTCTGTGATGCCGTCTTGCAGGGGTGTCTGTTCCAGCCTGGCTCTACCGCCTCCTAATATCAATGCCTGAATTATCCTGGGGCTGGCCCACTGGGGTTGCCAGGGTTGACAGTTTGCCTGAAAAAGATTCTGTTCAGAGATATCCAAATTCCCAGGAGACTGATAAGTTTTCTCCACATTTCAGAAAGCTGTGAATCGTTTAATCATTTAAGAGCAAAGTAAAATGTAAATTAATGTCATTTATTCTGGTGTTACGAACACAGGGTTCGGCAGGAGGGAAGATTAAACAGTATGTCATCCAGATCAGCTCTGGTCAAAACAGTAACTGAAATAATAGGAACCTGGGAGGGATTCAGCTGTGATTTTTTTTCCTTTTGAGTCAGTCGGCATGGGATCATATACACCCCGTTGTGTGCTTCTGTGAGAGACCATGGTACTGTGTGTGTATTCATGCATGTTTGTGCCGGCGCAGTAACATCAGTGATATCACCAGCTGCGTCTACATGGCCAACACCTCATAGGTGGAATGTATCTGAAGCTGTGTTTCCTGATGTTTGACCTTTGGCACTTAACTTTTTTTGGGGCTGGGCACCCTGTGACCTGGGATCCACGTCTTGCAACTTTGGTGTCATGGGCTTTATTACTGCTATGTCTCAACCTCAGATTCTACAATTGTAAACAGGAAATTGAAAATAAGGCAAAAATATTTTCTGTCCTGGATTAGGTGATGGGGATGTCGTCCCAGTAAAAAATGTAAGGTAATTTGGTGAGTCGCAATTTCCATTTAATTTTGTTTAAAGTACAAATTTTACATTATTTGTTATTGATTTACTTATTTAATTTAGATAGAGCATCACGGACCTCAGGCTGGTCTCAAATGGGCTGTGTGGCAGAGGCTGGCTATGAAGTCACAATCTTCCTGCCTCCACCTCCCAACTACTGAGATTCCAGGTGTACACCACCACTGTGCCAGCTCTACTGGTGCTGGGGATGGAAGCTGGGCTCTGTGTAAGCCAGGCATACCTTTGTTTACACTTTTCTCATCAACTGTGGAACTGTATCAAACTGGCCAATCCGAGTTTGATTTAGAACATGCTTGATCAAATATAAGCACTCTATATTTAAAGTCAGGTTACCATATTTTCTGAAAAAGCTCCGCAAATAGGTGAGCACAAATAGGATGTGGGGCACAGAAGCTTTCCAGGGGACGTGGCAGCTGTTCGTAGCAAAGTTTCTGCCTTTCTGTTCTGGCCACTGCAGTGCTGGGGTCTCAGGGGCTGTCATGCCACAGAATTACACTTTCATAAAACAGGTTCAGTGTCATGAAATGAAACTCAGAGAGACTATGGTGTGTGAGCGTGACTCCAGAAATTCAGAGTCTGCTAAGAGAAGGAACAGGACTCAGAAGCCATCAGGAAAAGGAGAGCACACTGCAGCTGGGGGTCTGAGTTAGGGTGACTTTGTATTAGGAGCAAGATCAGGAGTTCAGCCATCTTCTTGAAGGCAGGTGGGGAAGGAGCAGCTCCCAGCTTCCAGAAAATGGAAAAGCACATCATAGAGGCCCAGTCCAGCTACCTGACCCAGGGGAGGGAACCGTGCTTGCTGTTGTCCTCCTCACCCCCAGGGGGCGCTCCTGGAGTTCTCAGAGAGCGAAGACTGGAACAGGCACCCAGGAAGTTGACTGGGAAGACCTCTTAGCATCAAACATGTTAGAGTGAATTAGACCAAGTTGAGCAGAGTTTGAAGGTGAAAGTGTGGTGTAATAAAACTCACTGACAGTAAGATGGTACTAAGAGCTTTGGATCCTGGAAGGCCCAAGAAAAGACAGGGAGAAATAAGAAACCAATGAGGATGGCAAACAGGGACTTGCCTTTGCCCCATCAGTATTTTACTGGACCTCTGTAATCTTTGTATGCCAAACTACTGCATTCTTGTGATCTTTTGTAACCACTATGTGTAACCACTTGCATAATTACCGTGGATTTGCTGCTTGCTTCCTTAGACTACTGCAGATGAGGTGACTGCAAATTTCCCCAAAAACTTGAGCTGGGGGCTGAATAGGAGTCAGCCTGCCCTGAATAAACTCTCCTTCACCTGGACTGGCTGTTGATCTCCTGATTTCCAGAAGTTCCCACCACAAAAGGAATGTCCCAGCCAAAGGTCCCAGCTGACCCAGAGGAAGCCCCAGATCTGGCTCTGAGATGTCTTACTGTGGGCACAAGCTCCTGATTGTATCACCATGAGGACATTGGATGAGGTTTCCCCCGAAAAGGGAGCCTGACCTTGCTCTTATCAGTTTTCCCCAACAATAAAAATGCCTTGAGGGGGCTTCGCTGAGAGCTGCCAGATTCTAACAGCCTTGGTGGCTGGGGAACAGGACTTTCCGTCCTAAGCTGCCCAGTACTGCAGGAGGTCACCACAGCCTGGGACTCTGTGTTCACAGGACCAGTTCCTTAGGACAAGCAGGTGGGTCAATTGGTAGGGCACACAGAAGACAGAACAAAAACCAATAGTTCCCCAAATAGGGGGGTCCCTGGGAGCTCCAACACCAGGAAATGGTAGGAAATAGTTTTTTCATTTAACGTTAAGAACATGCTGCCACAGAAAGCCCTAAATACTGTACTTAGATGTTAAAGAGGCAGGAGGAGGGGAAGGTTTTCCTGTCTGGTTGGTGGTCAGGAGAGGGAGAAAGGGTTAGTGTGGCCTTTAGACAGAGAGGCCTCAAGGTCTCTCGGACTTTACCACCAGTGCATCTCATGAGCTCCAGGGCTGTGGCTTGCCCTTAATGTGCCTCTGCTTCGATGAGTGGGTTTAGGTACCCTGGTGGAAAGTTGGTATACAGAAACATAACTAGGTATTGTGGACCCGCCACCCAAGGAGAGCTGCCTGCCTTTCATGTGACAAGTGGAGGCTGAACATGGACCGAAAAGATGTTCACCTCTGTTCCTCTCTGTCTTCTGCCTCTCCTGTGTCTGTCAGTGCAGCTGCACACAGTGTCTCCCTCCGTTCTGTGGTGCCACACAGCCCGGAGAATGCGCAGGGAACGGCGCTTGTTTCTTTGCTGTTCGAGAGTTCGAAAGCCCAAGTTCAAGGCTCCTGTGTCTGCCAGGGGTCTGTTTGCCATCATCAGATGGTGGAAGGAGGAAGGGCAAGAACAGGCTGTAGATGAAAATTCCTGGAGAAATAAAAGCACCTTACGCCGAACCTCCTGAAGGAGGTTCTAATTTGTTAGAAGATCAAATCCAATGGCTGTGGCAAGGTTGGAACGCTGCAAGTCCAGAGCCAAATTATCTTGGACCCTCTTGATCCCCTTAATAGCCATTTATTGCTCTCCTCTCTGTGTAGCCAACATCTTTGTGGTCATTAGGCAAATCCTTTGAAATGTACAGATGACTAGCTTTCTCCACCCAAAGGCAGAGAATGCCACCAGCTGGCATCTGAAGCCTATACAGGGCTTCCCGCCTTGATGCAAGCTGCCTATCCAAGGCGTCCACCCATGTGTTTGAAAAGTGCCTTGATTTTTTACCGTCCTTGTTCATTACCATAAAGACTTTATGAAACTGCTACCACATTGGGAAATGGAATTTTGGATAACATGGATCTGGTTCCTTGGCCATGGCCACACATATTTGACTTCAGAATAAACTATCTCCTGTCCCAATTGAGGCGAGAACTGTGTTTTTGCATTGACAGGGTGAAACTCACTATTATTTTATTGTATTATTTGAGATGGGGTCTTACTATGTAACCCAGGCTGGCCACAAACTCACTATTCTCCCACATCAGTTTCTCAAATGCTAGGATTACAGGTGCTTGTTACCAAGTTCCGCTAACTCATCTTTTATAATGGCTTTATCCACCCCCCTCCACCAAGAGAGTGGGGACCTTTGGCCTAATCACATCTTAAAGATTCTATCTGTAAGTACTCTTATAATGACAATTTGGAAATTTCTTTATGCTTGGGTTGATTTTTGGCTAGTGATATTTGTTTTGCTAATAAAGATGTTACATATAGGCACAATTTTTAAGGTGTCTGTATAGCCTTATCCCCTTATCTCTTTTAAAAGATTAAAAAAAAAAAAAACCTCTATAGTCTTTGAAAATCCACCCCAGAAACATTTGACATATGGTTTATGCAATTACCTTATATTTTATGCTTAATATCTATGTCAGTTATCTATTTCACTTAAAATTTACTTCATAATAACAAGAAATTATAAAATTGTTGACCCCCCAGTTCCCTTTCTGTTGGTGTTTTATGTTATAACGAAAGACAAGTTACCTGTTGCAGCCTAGCTAGCCTTTCTTACTGCAGAGCCCATAGTTGGAAACAAATATACCAGGTAGCATATGGAGGACAGAAGGAAGAACGAATTTTAAAATTTGCCAAACATTTCAAACTAGGTATACGGGGCTGGAGAGGTGGCTCAGCAGTTAAGAGAGCTCCCTGCTCTTGCAGACACCTGGGTTCAGTTCCTAGAATCCATATCTGGTGGCTGGTCACCACCTGCAAGGCCAGCTCCTGGGGCTCTGCCTCCTCCAGGTCCCTGGGACACCTGCACTCACATGTTCACACATGTCAGTCAATAAAAATGAGAGTAAAACAAATGAATCCAGCACACGGGCGAGTTCAGTGGAGCAGATAAACATACTTGGCGAATGTGCACTCTGCCTGACCTGGGGGAGTCGGTTTGGAGAGGTGCCCCTGCATGGGCGTCACCCAGGGGTCCTCAGCAGCCACTCCCTCAAGGCTCCCTTGACCTCCTTGTTCCTCACGCTGTATATGAGGGGGTTCAGCACCGGCGTGAAGATGGAGTAGAAGGCGGACACCACCTTGTCCCCGTCCCCTGCCCGGCGGGACTTGGGCCGCATATAGATGAACATGATGGCTCCGTAGAACAGCCCCACGACTGCCAGGTGCGAGGAGCAGGTGGCAAAGGCCTTCTTCCTGGCGGCGGTGGACCTCAGGCGGAGCACGGCCCGCAGGATGAGCGTGTAGGACAGCAGGACCAGGGAGAGCGGTATCAGGAGCATCAGCAAGCAGCAGACATACATGAAGAACTCAAAGAGCTGGGTGTCGGCGCAGGCCAGGCGCACCAGCGACGGCGCCTCGCAGAAGAAGTGGTTGATTTCCCGAGAGCCGCAGAAGGCGTAGCTCAGGACGGTGCCCGCCTGCAGCAGCCCGTCGGCTGCCCCCAGCAGCCAGGAGCCCAGGGTCAGGTGCCAGCACAGCGTGCGGCTCACCAGGCCGTGGTAGCGCAGGGGCTGGCACACCGCGGCGTAGCGGTTGTAGGACATGGCGGCCAGCAGGAAGCACTCGCCCCCTGCCAGGGTGAGGAACAGGAAGATCTGGGAGCCGCAGCCCGCTGGGGATATGGTCCTCGTGTGCATCAGGTAGTTGGATGCCATCTTGGGGATGATGGTGGAGGCCAGCATCATGTCCATGAGGGAGAGCTGGCTGAGCAGAAAGTACATGGGCGTGTGGAGCCTGGGGTCCCTGTGGATGAGAAGTATCATGAGGGTGTTGCCCATCAGGGAGGCGGGGAAGATCACCATCACCACGGAAAACAGGAACGAGTGGGCTTGAGTGTAGTTGAAGAGCCCTAGAAGGATGAAGTACTCTGGTCTGGTGTCATTGGGGGCCTTCATGGTTCTGGTCAAACCTGGAAGACAGAAGATTGTACAAACGTGGTGTCCGCTCAAGAAAGTGACCTGCCACTTCCTGAACAATGCTTGACCGGATGACCTTGACTGCCTCATACTAGTTGGCTGATTTAAAGTTCTTCCAAACCCAGGGCTGGAAAAATGAGCCTGTAGGTCAGAGCACTTGCATGAAAAGTTGAGTGTGGATCCCAGTGCCCTGTGATGTGTCCGTGGAGGGCAGAGACCAAAGGATTGCTGGGGCTGGTCACCCGCCAGCCAAGCTAAAAATAAGGCAAGTCTCAAGTTCAGGGAGAGACCCTGCCTCAAAGCCATAGGTGGAGCCTGATAGGGGCCACACATACACACGCACATACACGCACACATGAACATATTTCCGTGCCTTAACATGTCACTGTCCATATTTGTGGCTAGCGTACTGTACTTTTAATTTCAACTAAATTAAGTCAGAATAAATAACATGCCTATGCATCTGAATACTGTTTGCTTGTCTTAATCTTGGCCTAAAGAGGTATTACCACGTGATTTAAATTTTCTGCACCGTGGCTTTGCTCAGTGGAAAGAACTCTAACTTGGTGTGTATTTGTGGATGTTGCCAGAGCCCACCTCATCTCATCCTTGTGACCTTCGAACTTTCCTTACATGTTTATTTAAAGTAGTTTCATATCTCTGTCAACAAATGCCCTGTAAACTGGACCTTGAAGTAAAGCAGAGTGGCTGTAGTCATGCTTTGCCATAAGGAGAAGAATTGCTGTCAGGACTTCTTTCCGGATGAGAAGGACTATCAGTCCAGGTAGATTCCTAATGATTACTGATGATTAGTACTTATCTAGTACATAGTCAAATTTCAAATATGCCTATCAAGTGTTAACACTTACATGAAGACACATACAAGGCATCAACTGTATTTCTTACAGATCTTCACTTGCAGAAATCTTACATTTTGAAGAGATGAGACAGTTAACAGTTGCACAAATAGGGACTGGGGTGATGAGGCAGCAGTTAGGACCACTGGCTGTTCTTCCAGAGGACCAAGGTTCAGTTCCCAGCACCCACAAGAAGGGGATCTGAAGCTCACTTCTGGCCTCTGCTCCGTGGGCACTGTATGAATGTGGTTCATACAGGCAAATCACTCACACACATGAAATAAAAATAAAATTTAAAAAGTCAAAAGTACAAAAAGTTGTTGGGAATGAAAGGCTACATATGCTAGTGGGCATTACATATCTAATAAATACTATTTTTAGTGGCTAGCATAGCCCACCAATGTCCTTGGTGTTCTGTTTATAAAGATGCTTATTATAAGGATATAATAGCAAACACATTACTCTGGAATGCTCAGTTGACTATATAAGAATATATAAGTGCAGATGGAGGCATAATATGTATTTATGTTAGTGATTTTTCGTATTGCATTTTATTAGGCAAATATAATACATTGCTTTATGAATATTTATTATATGTATATTAGACTGTTAAAGTATGTTAATATGTTCCTTGTACTTGTGGCAAGAGTTTCTCAGGGAAATCATCTCCAGTCGGTTTTCTGTGACTTTGGAATAAACAAATTCTTTACATTCTCATTACTATCAACTGCCCTTTGTGTCTTAGTCTCCCTGTTTTGACACCATAACAATCCTCACCGGTGAGAGTAATATTGCTTGAAGTCACATGTGTCTTATTGGTACTGAGGCAGACACTCTGGATTCCTTGACCTCTAGGTTCATCTGTTGTTCTCCTGTTTCTACTGAAAGTGTTTTCTATTTGTTTTGTGATGTATAGACATAACGTATCTTAACTGTACACATTGCATGTATCTTCAACCTATTTCACACATTTCAAAGATTTTATTGCACCATTTTGATCCAAAAAATACATGTATTTGGAAACCTACCTGTTCCTGTTCCCAGAATGCTGGATTGCATTCGCAGATTCACTCATCCAAAGAGCATGCACAGTTCTGGGAAGAACTAATAGTTGTTAATACCTAATGATTCCTATGATCATTGTAAAGTTGCTGTTATTATGCACCAACATTGCCTAGTCTTGCTGGCTGTCTTACTCAGTCTTACAATGTGTTAGTTAAAGTCCGTCTTCTTGTCTGTCGTGGAGAGGCAAGTTGGAGTGTTCCTAGCTGTTTAGTCACAGACAATGAAATAACACGTCTTCCAGCGAGGCCAGGCAGAGTCACGGTATAGGCAGAGAGCTGAGGATTTCAGGGAGCTCTAAACGTGAAGAGATGAACCATTAAAAGTCAGATACGCATTACTGGGGAATATTTCTGGCTTCAGGCAGATTGCCACCACCCTTACTGGCCTACCATCATCGTGCCTGCACTTGGAACTTCAGAGACACTTTACGGTCTCCTCCTGTACTGGCTGCATTTAACTCATTTCTGGCTCTGTTCCTGAATCAAAGCAACCAGGTACTGTCCATAGGAGGATCAGCTTCCCTTAAAGCTTGAGATTATCAAATATCTTAAATCTAACGTTTAAAATCCCTCTGTATTTACAGTTGAGGAAGAACATCCTTACACCAAAAGCATTTTGAAGCAGTCACTGTGATGATACTAAGCACTCCATCCATTCACTAATGAGCCGTTCCATCACTGTCTGTGCGTCTCCCAGTAAGCAGCAGGGAATCTAATTTTTAAAAGATGGAAGGAGAACAAACTTCCTGACCTTAACGCAATAGGATTATTTATTAAATTATGTGTGTAATGGAAAACTGATTTAAGGGAGGTATTTAGCTTGCACAGTTATATTACCTCTTATAAGCTGGATAAAATTAGACAACTTAAACAAGCTTAAACTTCTGTGGAGATTGGGACAAGACAGTCTTATCTCTGAAAAGACTCTGTCTCTTTTGGACAGTTTGATGATTATGAGAAAAAGTGAATCAGTGTTATGACACCCCAGTGCAGTTCTCCAAAAAGCTCCTTACATTTTATTTGGATATATTTGTAGGGCCAAGATGGTTCAGTGGGTAAAGACACTTGCCACCAAGCCTGATGACCTCAGCTCAATCCCTGGAACCCACATGGTAGAATGAGAACCCATTCCTCTGACTTCCACGTGAACCCCGTGGCACATGCAGTTTGTATAAGAAATATTTGTGCAGGACTGGTGATGCAGCTCTGTGGTAGAGGGTTTCCTCAGCACGTTACAGCCTCGGGTTTGGTACCCAGAACCACAAAAAGTTTATTATGAGAACTGAGAATAGATGTTTCATACGCAAATATTTTTGAAAGAACAAATAAGATGTATTTATTTCAGAAGTAACTTGCAATATACTTTTAATTATGTTTTAATAAGAGATGATGCTTTCAGGAGACTGTGGACTCATGTCAGTCATGTTTTATGACTTCCTTTTGAATGTAGAACAGTTCTTCATAGCTACAGTTAATGCAGTTATTCTGATGTTTTAGGTGCTATGATTAGATTTCTGAAAGCTTTTCCTATACATTTATAAGCTGTTTCAAGTTTAGAAGCAATGAGATAAAACATGGAATCTTAAAAAATACCATTCCTGGGGGCTGGAGAGATGGCTCAGCGGTTAAGATGGCTGCTCTTGCTCTGAGTTTGATTTCCAGCACCTACATGGCAGCTAACAACCACCCATAACTCCAGTTCTACGGGAATCCAATGCCTTCTTCTGACTTCCACGGGCACTGCACAGTATGGATGCACTTACACACATGCAGGCAATACACTCAGACAGTAAAATAAACCAAAAATAAAAAAATGCCATTCCATGACAGAAGTATTTTCTTAGGTAAAAATAATTTTTGTGTGATTTCAAAGGATAAAATTCAAGATGACTCTGGAGGTCAGAAGCATGGGCAGCTTTGCAACCTGTGGCTCAGCACACTGAAAACAGAATACAGATCTGCTGCCTTTGATCTCCTGAGCTGGGTAAGATCTGTGATCACAGGGAACACAGAGACTGTTGGATTTGGATTTGCGGCTGTCCCTTCACATGGCCTGGGATCTCCCTGACAGAGGGAGAGCACTTCACACCACGATGGCCAGGTGCTTTCTGTCTGGCCTGAGCCTAGAATATTGTGTCTGATACTGCCCCTGACTCCTCGCCTTCTTGCTCCAGTTGAGTTAGAACTGCGGGGTGCTGATCACTTCTCCACAGGGTCCACCCTGGTTCCACCAGGAGACAGCCTCCATTTTCACAATCACAAAATAGTGTTTAGGTCAACTTATTGTTTCCTGGGACCATCAAGGGGAAAATCCAATTTTCTAATCAGATGGTTTAGAGATCCAAGCTTCTAAGCGTTGACGTCTCACATTCAGTTTTGGTCTCTTAGGTTTTACTGCTGCTGTTATCTGACAGCATCAAGGAAGACACATTGGAGAAAAAAACAGGATATAGGGCTGAAGAGATGGCTCAGCAGTTAAGAGTACTGACTGTTCTCGCAGAGGACTCGGTTCCGTCCCCAGCACCCTCATGGTAGCTAACAACCATTCTAACTTCAGTTCTCGGGGATCCAATACCTTCTTCTGACCTTTGTGGCAGTGTATAACACAGGTGCACTTACACACATGCAGACAATATAATCATACTCAAAAAGTCAAAATAATAAATAAAAAATTAAGAGCAAAACATAAGAAACAACAAACTCTTTAAGTTTATTACATTTATTTTGGTGTGTGCATACGCTCACCCTGGCACACATGTGGAGTTCAGAGGACAACTTTCAAGAGTCAATTCTCTCCTTCCACCATGTGCATCCTGGGGATCAAACTCAAATCATCAGACTTGACAGCTAGCACTGTCACTTGCTGCCATCTTGACATCCCAACAATAACTCTTAAATGGCTAGGCAAGATGAAATGACCAACCTTTGTATAATTGATAAGTTCGATTCAAATAGGTCACACCATGTGTCAGAGTCTCCCCAGGTAGAGCTAGTATGTCCCTGTTCTGCTACCAAAAGGATGCTGTTGCAAAAGGGAAGCAATGAATAATTGAATTACTTCATATTTGTTTTTGAGAGGGGATCTTGCTGTGTAGTCCAGCCTGTCCTGGAACTTGCAATCCTACCTCCTCAGCTTCCTGAGTGCTAGAGTTACAGGTGCATGTTACCAGATCAATATTTTTATAAACTGTAATAACTGAAAACTATATGATTATAGTGGTGTTGATTTAACCAAGGAAAACCATCATCACTTCCTTTAAGTGACACATAAAAGCCCAGTTGGTACACTCCAGGGACTCAAATGTCCCATTAATGGTCAGTGAGGATCAAAGATTTGCTTGTACACCTGTTGAATCAGCATCCAGTATAATCTCAATGATTACAGGTGCTTTGAAGTCAAACAAGCCCCCAGTTAGTGTTTTAAGACAGGGCCATAATTATCCTATAAACTTGTAAGAAAAAAATATATAACTATATGTAAAGATGTATAATTATCTTATAGACATAAGGAAAGAAAGGTAGTTTAAATGGAGGATTCAACCAGTTCTGTTCTCCAGGAAGTTTTTCATAAACTATAGACACTTTCACTTTCATGTTCTCAAAATCATCATGGGGCCAGTGAGATGGTTCAGGGAGTGATGTGTACACAGTGCAAGCCTGGTGACCTCGATTCCCAGGACTCATGTAGAAGTGGAAGGAGAGAGCCAATTCCACAAGATTGTCCCCCTGACCTCCACATGCGTACACACATAATTAATTATAATAAATAAAACCTCATAGTACTGTTTGTATAATCTCAGCCTGAAAAGATGAAATTATTCAATATAAGAATAGAAAATGTGCCAAGTGTGGTGGCACATGCCTTTAATCCCAGCACTCAGGATCATTCAGTCTGAGAGATCGAGGCCAGCCTGGTCTACTTAGCAAATTCCAGGACAGCTGGGGCTACAGGGGGATTTTGTCTCACAAAAAAAAAAAAAAAAAAGAAAAGTAGAAAATGAGTAGTCTTAGTGGACATAAAGGACAGGAGACAATTGCTGTGCCACGTTCTCAGATTCAGATCTGAGTCTTCTCTGTGCATTACAAGTTGGAATGTTCTGACAGTCAATCACAAGGCAGAAATGGAGAAAAAGTCCTATATCTGTGAACCAACTGTGGTGGAAATCGAGAACTTTCCTGTACTTGGAACCACGGATGTTTGTCCTGGGTTCCATTCTAAGAAACAATGTAAAAAGAGAGGAAAGAACTTTACATTTTCACGAGTTTCTTTTTCAAGGTTCTCTAAAATCTAAAATGAGAAAAATATTCAGGGAATCACTAATTTGCTCTCATGGAACTCAGTCTACCAGCCCACACGATCCTTTATCTCGTGTTCATCGACTACTTTGTAAATTTGACAAAAATGATATGGCAGAGGGTAATAGAGAATCCTATGAGGCTGTGGTGTAAGATGTAGATACATTAGTTTTTCTGTTCTCAAAATGCTATGAGTTACGACGCAGTCCCTAAAATGATGGAGCTTGAACAGACTACAATGAAAGCTTTTGAGAATACCACCTGAAACACTAGCACTCCTCCTCAGGGTCTGAGCACTCACCTGCCTCAGGAGCAGCTGTTTGGCTGGTCAGGCCTAACACCCTGTGGTTCTGACTACAGGAACCTCCCTGGAGAACTAAGCACTTTGTAACAGGAAACATAAATGTCCACAGTCCAGGTGTCCCATAGCCAGGCTGGAAATCTCAGAGAGTTCAGCTAGTGAAATAGAGATGGCTAAATACTTCTCTGTCTTATTAGTTCCATGAAGTTACTTTTCAAATCCCAGGATACTTGATCCCTGAAGTAACCAACCCATTTGTCTAACACATTAGTAACATCAGGATGCAACCAATTTGAAGTGAACCAGTCTTTTAACATTGGTATATTTGATAGTATATGTAAATTAATTATCTCATTCCTGGGAACCCATCAGCCATGTTAGCTTGTGTTGTAGTAATAATCCGTGTGTTGAGAGATCTAGTGTTTACATGGGGTGTGGGCTGGGTGTGTGAGAAATACCTTGTCCCCCACAAACTACCCTCTGATGATGGGGATAGGTTTGTTGGAATCTTCATGTTTGTGGCTATATGATTTGAATGGTCACCTGGATGCCTGAGACTCCGGCTAGTCATCTACAGAGAGGGACAAGATACTGATTGGATAGGTTATGTGGGAGGTTGCTGAACAAGGAGTCACAAGCACCAGGTTACCCAGGAAACGTCTTCCCGCTTTGCTTGTGATCGGAGTCAGCAGAGTAGGGACTTGAGATGGTATCCTGATTGGATAGCGGGTTCATTTATTTTATGCTCCTGTTTTCCCTCTTCTCAGAGGCCATAGGCACCATCACAGGGTGAAGTTCTGGAACATCTCAGACAGTGCACTTTGTGAAGTAGCTGTCAGCTTGTAGTCTGCTGGGGACAGAGAAACCAGAAAACTACCTTTTCAACAGAAAGCTGACTGGGAGATCATGGCTTTGAGTTCAGTCTAGGCTGCAGAGTCAGACCCTGTCTCAGAAACGAGACAGAAACAGTGAAAACAAGACAACCACCAAACTTGGCAACTGTTTATTGCTAAGTTTTATTGCCTTATATATTTTGGATTTCAGTTTACAATTTGTGCCTATTTTTTGCTAGATAATTCTTAATATTAAAATCAGCTTTAAAAGTACATAAATCTTAATGTCCTTTATGAAAGAAATATGGAGTGATAAATGTTTGATACAAAGACAGGGAACAGAAAAACAATGACTTGATTAGATATTTTCTAGGAGTACGATGAGAACTAGGCAGCTGCAGTTTCTACAGTTGCTGAATTGTATACACACCACGCAGAGCCAACGGATTGTTATTCAGTCAAGTGGACGTTATGCCCAGAAATACAAGGAAAAATGAAGACATGGACCCTTGGATTCTGCGTGTTCGTTACTGAGGCTTTCCTCTGAACTGCACTTCAGGCTCCTGATTCAGAATATTGAAACAGTAGGAACATTACAGTAACAAAACTGGGGGCTGTTGCTTCGCTGGTTACACAGCCTTGATGAATGCGTCTCTCTTCTGTCTTTATAGACCGACCATTCACCTCTATTTCAGGACGTGCTTCGAACTGACCTTCAGCCCATGAGCAACCCAAAGCTGTTTTCTCTGCATTATTACCCATCACCCATCTGTCTCCTCAGAGCCCCCATGACCTCCTTGTTGCGCAGGCTGTAGATAAACGGGTTCAGAACAGGGCTGACGATTGAGTAGAGGACTGCAACCACCTTGTCCCGGTCAGGGGAGTGCAGTGAGTGTGGCTGGGTGTAGGTGGAGAGGGTAGTTGTATAGAACAGGCTGGCGACAGTCAGGTGGGAGGACACAGCTTTTGTCTGCCCTTTCCCAGAGTGCATTTGGAATACAACACCCAGCACCCGAGCATAGGAAGCCAGAATGGCCAGGAAGGGCAGCAGGAGAATGACGAGGCCACTCATGAGGATGGTGTGCTCATACCTGGACGTGTCTATGCACACCAGGGGCAGGAGAGATGGAACCTCACAGAAAAAGTGGTTCACACGATGAGACCCACAGAATGGAAGCTGGAACGCATACAGCGTGTGCACCAGGGCGTTGATGGAGCTGCTGCTCCAGGCACAGGTGACCATGTAGCCACAGACCTTCCTGCTCATGAGCACGGGGTAACGCAGGGGCCGGCAGATGGCTATATAGCGGTCATAGGACATGAAGCCCAGTAGGAGGGCTTCACACCCTCCCAGGCTCAGGAACACAAAGGCTTGGATCTCACAGCCCAGAAAGGAAATGGTCTTGGAGCCTGACAGGAAGTTGGCTGCCATCTTGGGCACAGTGGTGGAGATATACATCATGTCAATGATGGAGAGCTGGCTGAAGAGGAAGCACATAGGTGTGTGGAGTCTGCAGTCCAGGCGGATGAGGTGGACCAAGGTGACATTCCCCATCACAGCCACTGCAAAGAGGAAAGCAATGACCCCAAAGAGCAGAATGTCCATGCGGCCACACTGGAAAAGGCCCACCAGGGTGAAATCTGTCCCCAGGCTGAGATTTCCTGTCTCCATGGCTTAAATTGAACCATCAAAGCAGAGGCAATCTGGACAGCCCATGTGGTCGAGGACTGCCCTTGGAGAGAAAGCAATTGACAACTGTTACCTGAGATAGATTTTCTTCAATCCCACGAGGGCGATCGTTCTTCTATCTTGTATGTTAAAGTTGTGTCTCCTGAAAGATGTTCTAAGTTATTTTCATTTCTTCTAATTTTGCATAACATAGTATAATCACACATAGTCATGTGAGGCTTTATGTTATTTCAATGCAGTCATGCAAAACAGAACTCCCGTAACTCTGTCCCAATCACTTCTTGTATGAACTCTTGAAATTCCTCTCCCTCTCTCAAGGTCTTCATTAATTACTCATGGGGAAATTAGAATAATACTGTTTACTTATTGTAGAATGAAAATTCAAATGGTCATCAAATAAAGTTATACGATTAGCAAAAATTATATTCCTCTTTGCAAATTCTATGTGGTAAGAGACTGGAGATTGGGTTCCTACCTATGAGAAGATTTACTCACTTAGTTTGATCATCCATGTGACAAAACATGATGACATCAGAGTCTTTAAAGGAAATACAAACACAAAATTTTATATAGGAAATTGCAGAAGTTCACTGAGCAAGATAGAAAAATGTTTATTATTTTTACATAAAGACTTCAGCAAATAAGAAAACTAGAAGACCTGATACAACTAACTAAAAAAATCCTCTTGAATGCAACAATCACATCTCTCTGTCACAAGTCAGTGAACTCTACATTTGTAAGCATAAAGTCTTAAAAATTCCTGAAGGTAATTCAGTGGGTGTCTGTGTATGTCTGGCCATAACCCTAGGATACTGAGCACAGAGCTTATAGTAAGATCACCTACCAGAATCTGTATCTGTGTTAAGGAAGTCAATCTTAAATTACATGAGACTATAGTAAACCTATACAATTAGATATTTTAAGTAAAATAAGCTTCTTTAATCATGCTGAGAACGTAGTCAAAATATGCACTAAGATATTTAAAATAAAATAATCTTCAAGAGCATAGTCAAATGCACAAAATGTTTCTGAACACACATAGATGATATTCTTAAATAACAAGAGATTATTTATCTTAGCTTTTATCATTTTAATACCTAGGGACCCAGGGTCTCACATCCCTAATAAACACTTGACAACATTTTCTGAGTCTGTAAGTCTAGATCATCTGGACAAAATGCCTTTGTTGTCCAACATGTCAAGTATTGGATCTTTGCTCTAAAAACCAAGGTGGTTGATGTGAAATGGTAATGTCACCTGTTCAAAACCAGCACTCGAAGTAGACAGTGAAGGGTTCTGTATGCAAAGCAGAAACACGTGTGCACAGTTACGATGTCCCTCTGTCACAATGTGGTAAAACACGCTATGTGACGGTGAACACAGAATAACGACGGTCTCCAAAGAAGTGCAGAGGCACTCTCCTCTCATGCTTCACTTGGCTCTTAAAGTGATTATGATGAAATTCTGCTGCGAGTCAGCCCTGGGTGCCAGGTGTTATCAGGATCCTAACACCAGTCACTGCTGAAAGTGTGCAGCCCCAGGCTGCTTTCCTTGACTCATGTGCATGTGTGTGTGTGTGTGTGTGTGTGTGTGTGTGTGTGTGTGTGTGAGTGAGTGTGTGTTGCTGGGGGTCTAACTCAGGGAATTAGATATACTGGGAAAGAGCTGTACCATTCACACATACACCCACTCCTTGGATTTTGAGGTTGATTATGTTCTGTAACCAGGCTGATCTTAAACTCACTTTGTAGCCCAGGCATTCCTGAATGTGCTGTCTTCCTGCTTGGTTGCCTGAGTGCTAGTATCAGAGTCCTGAGTCCCCTCCCCCACTGCTCTGACTTTGGATCATCATGAGCTGCACTTGGGGTCCAGCAGTTCTTTCCCATGTTAAAGGTGTTTTCTCAATGTTGTGAGATTTGTAAAGACACATTTGCCATCCTCTTCAATAAGATAAGAGCAGACTTTTCACTTCTGCTCTTTGTATCAGAAGTCACCTAATCAGGTCTTCTCTACTTCTGAAGACAAAACAGTTTATGGAAAAAGCAACAGCAACAGCACAGAATCCTGAAAACTCCTCATGATGCTGACAGGGTGAACTTCAGACTATCAAAAATAAAAGTCGCTTTAGATGTGGGTATTGTGGAGGACAGAGTGTGCTGACAGCCCAGAGCTGCTGACACGCCCTGAGCCCTTTACCCTCATGGACCCCTATGTCACATGGCCTTCATTACGAGGCGTGAGTCTGAATGAAAACCTCACGTCATCAGTGTAAAAGACATCGAATACCTTGATTTGATCCTTACATACTGTGTTCACTTAACAGATGGCCAAACTACACCACTGTAATCAATAAATTAAAATCATCATTGACCCAAATCCCAAAATCAGTACACTGAGAAGCGGCATATTTTATGACAAACTTGCCCCAAACTGGGGCATCTGAGCCCCGACTCTTTTTCCTTCTAACTGTGGTATGGGCTGCATACCACAGAACACTCAAGGGCACTGTGCACACACCCTGGTGGTTGCAGGCATTTTTAAAGCACTACCTGGACAATGCATCTAGCTTAGAGTTAATCCAGATAAAGGGTAAGAGCACACATGTAGTATGATGCACTTTACAAAACAATGCCAGGAGGACCTACCTGGGTGAGCAGGTGTGGGACCAACTGGGTTCTCAACAAGATTTGTAGCAAATTCTCCCAGGCATTCTGCTTCATTTTAGTAAGATGTTGGCCACAGTACAGCTCCTTGGTGGCTGAGGGTCTGTGCTGTGACCCCACATTCTGTCCTCCAGCAAGCTGAGCTTTTGAACCTGAGAACCGTGTAAATCTTTTCCTCCAGGTGACTAGATGTGTGGATTGTCTGACCTTGAAACTTGAATTTTAATTATGCCATAAACAACTCTATATTTAGAGATATATACCTCATTGTTTCTAGAATTTCTCTTTAAAAATAAGATATAAGGATGGGAAATAGATTGAAAAATAAAGATAGAAAGATAAGACACACAGAGATAAGTAGAAAATGACAGCTTTTAAATGGGTAGCTTTTAAATACAGTGATGCTATTCAGCAACTGTTTCTATCAAAGGGATAAATAAAAATAAGTGTAGTTAAGGAATCAAGCTACTTAATGTGTATAAAAAGAAATCCCAACTTCTAACATCTCTAATTTTAAGCATATTTCAGAAATGGTAAGATTTTTGCCTTCAGCAGCAAACTTCCAGCGACTTAGAATTAAAAACTTCAGTGGGAAACAGAACATAAGCAAAACTGATGTCTTTTTTTAGCATCTGTGGAAGACAATTACTGCCTTCAGTGTGCTGGCTGCCTGACAAAGGTTGGACTGCACAGGCATTTTCTTCAGAGTCCTCTGGGAAAACCTAGTCTCTTGTCCATAGCCAATTACCTTATGTTCAAGAGAGATGGGATGGTTCATTAAACTTGTGTTGTACTGCATAATAAATTTAAGAGAGCCCAGAATGAATGCTCAACAGAAATATGATTACATGAGAAATAATGATAACCAAACTGATAAGCTTTTAAAACATCTTCTTCATTCCATTGTGTATTTAAGATATGTGTCTGTACTAGATGCTGCGTTAGCAACAAGGTGAAATATGGTTATATTGTAAACAGCATGAAAATGATATTTCAAGGAATTGCACAATCCAGGGCATGGTATGTGTCAAATATTTATTCCTGAAGACTTTCTTTAAATTATTAATTAATTTTGATTTTATTTGTATGGTTTGCTTGTACCACGTGTGTGTGCAATGCCCACAAGGCCAGAAGAGAGCATCAGCCCTCCTGGAATTGCAGCTGTGGGTGCTGTAAACAGAACCTGGGTCTTCTGTGAGAGCAGTTAGTTCTCTTAATCACTGAATCATCTCTACAGCCTCCTGAAGACCATCTTTCAAGGACGGGCATGATTGTTGAAGTAGGAGAATCAAATCTCTGAAAGCCACAGGTACATTCAGCTGTTGGAACCAAGAATGGTTCCCTGTGTCCCAGCTAGAGGATAAAGCAATTAGATCATCTGTTTACTTCTTCTCGCTGCTGCAACAAAGGTTCATCCAAGAAAACACATCGAGGGAACAGGTGCAGGCTTCTCAAAGAGAGCGTTGTAGTTAGGTTTCTTTACAATGGCATATATGCGATTTTGGTGGCTCTCAAAAATACGTGTCTATAGATTAAGAAATACCCTCCTCCTTTTCAATGTTTCTCAGAGTGTAGCTTACAAGTTTAAAAGTTAGCTTCCTTTGGTAAACAAAGTTGTAAGGTGGATTCAAGGTGGCGGGGGCGGGGGCGGGGGCGGGGGGGTGTTGGTCAGATTTAGGAATCAGCAATGGTGCTAGGAGACCAAGGTTTCGTGTCTTTGGGGCCCTAAGTGAGCACAAGTTGACTTACTGCTCTGACAAGGTGACTTCTGGAAAGCACGCATTGCCACTAAGCCTGACCACAAGAGTCTGATCCCAGGATGCACACATGATGAGAGGAGAGAGTGACTCTCACTCAAGCTATCCTCTGACCTCTACAGGTACGCCCTTGTCATGCAAACCCCTCTCAAATGAGTAAGTGTGATTCAAAAGAAAGAAAGGTCCCTCCAGAACTGCCTCTGAGTGAGGGTGGGGGCAAGAAAGCATAATATGCACACCACGCCAAGGAAAACATCTTCCATGGTCCCTGCTGATAGCATCTTAACAGGACTTACACATGCGGATAGTCAGAACGATTTACTTATGGTGCTGAAAGTGATGATTTAACACCCAGAAAACCCCTGTAAAAGAAACCCAGGTGCTCTTAGTAAACGACCCATTGTGCTTTCTAGGCGCAAATAAGAAGAAAACGGTGCAGTCTGCATTCCTAGTCTTTCAGAGCAGCATGTGGGGGGCACTTGTGTTGCCACACTCATCAGCAGACCTTCTGCAGATAAGTGCTGGTTTTGACTAGTAGAATTCAAGTACCCCTTCACAATTAACCCCCCAAAAGGAAAGTGGCCAAAATCCTGTACTAAAGTTTGCTCAAGTTCTGGAAGATGCTGGTGCTGTCAAACATGATTAAACACCCCAAATTTAGTAAGGTTTTAACACTATAGATTTACTTTCTGTTGCTGTGATAAACACCATGACTAGAGGCAACGTGGGAGAAACTGTTTATTTGGCTTACAGGTCAAGGCCCAGGAGTCCCATGAACTCAAGGCAGAAACCTGGAGGCAGGAATGAGGCAGAGACCACGGAGGATGTGCTTACTGGCTTGCTTCTTCCAGCTACTCTCGTTATAGCCCAGAACCAGCCGCTGGAGGATGGCACCAACCACAGCGGGCTGGGCCCTCCGATATCAAATAGTAAACAAGGAGATGCCACAGGGATGTTCCACAGGCCATTCTGAGGAGTCTCTTCCCGGGGGACCGTGGTTTGGGTCAAGGTGACAAAGGCTAACCAGCCCAGCAGTGGCTTATTATAATTTCTTTCTTACACTTACATTTCCCAAAACCAGCCTCCTCAGAGCGCCCTTCACCTCCTGGTTCCTGAGCGTGTAGATCAGAGGGTTGAGGAGAGGGGTCACGATGTTGTAGAAGAGGGTGAGGAACTTGCCCTGGTCCCTTGAGGAGCTGGTTCCTGGCTGCATGTACATGTAGATGATGTTTCCGTAGAAAAGCGAGACCACCGTGAGGTGCGAGCCACAGGTGTTGAAGACCTTGTGCCTTCGGGAGGAAGAGTGGATCTTCAGCACGGCGCGCACGATGTGGCCATAGGAGACCAAGATGAACAGCAGGGGCGCCAGCACGATGCCTATGGCCAGGACGAAGACGGTGCCTTCCACCGCAGCGGTGTCCACGCAGGCCATCCTGATGAGCGCCGGCATCTCGCAGAGGAAGTGGTCCACCCTGCGGCGCCCGCAGCGGGGCAAGCTGAGGGTCACCGGGGACATGGCCAGGGAGTTGGCCACGCCGCAGCCCCAGGCCAGAGACACTAAAGCCACGCAGAGCCTGGGGCTCATGAGCACCGCGTAGTGCAGCGGCCTGCAGACGGCCACGAAGCGGTCATAGGCCATGACGGCCAGCAGCAGGCACTCCACCCCGCCCAGGCCCAGGAACAGGAAGAGCTGCAGGGCGCAGCCCGTGTAGCTGATGGTCTTGTGGCGCCCTAGGAGGTGGTGCAGGAGCTGCGGGATGGAGCTGCTGGTGAAGCCGAGGTCCAGGAAGGACAGGTGTGTGAGGAAGAAGTACATGGGGGTGTGCAGGTGCGGGTCCAGCCGCGACACGAGGATGATGGTGCAGTTGCCCAGCAGCGTGAGGAGGTAGGCGGTCAGGAGGACCCCGAAGAGGATCCTCTCCAGGCGGGGCCTGTCGGAGAAACCCACCAGGATGAAAGGGCTGTAGGCGCTGTCATTGGTCGCGTCCATGCCTACTGCACCTGCGGAAGACGTCACACTCACTGAGTGAGGCCAGTGGAGACTGTCTACCTGCCAGTGCCCAATGCACTGAACATTTACTGGCACATTGAGCTCCAACAACAATGACGTGGAGTCGGCACCCTAGTTATCCCCAAGTTACAGACAAGGAAACTGAGCTTGTACAGGTCAAGCCAATTGTCATACACTGGAAGTAAGACCCGCACCCTACCGGCTTGGCTTCCAGTTCTGCTTCTTGTTCCAGGAAGTGGGAGATGCACTGTGCCCAGTCTTTGATTCTTGGGAGACCCAAGCTTCTAAGCACCCTTCCAAGCCCCCAAACCACAAAACACCACCCCACATAACCAGCCCATAGTATTTAGGAAATGCCCAGCACAGCTGACCCTTGGCCATTACCAGTCTGAACCCACATGGACTCAGTGACATACAGATGTAATTGACATGAACATATTGGATTTTTTTTTTTTTTGGAGATGTTCAGTAATTTGATAATTCAAGGACAAAACTATGTTGCCTAGAAATATCTAAAAAGCGAGATTAGCATATTGTAAATATGTAAAGTATCTGTAGATACTTTACATGTTTATAATCTGCTAACCAAATAGCAAAGATCTGTTATACAAAGCTTGTCAAGACTGACACAGACACACCGGTCCCAGGTACTGTCAGAAGCAGAGCCGAACACATGTGGGGATGAACCCATCATCCCTGGGCCCAGGCAGCTGTGCTCCGAGGGTTCTGATGTGGCATCTTGTAGTTACTCTGTTACTATTGCTGTGGACTGAAGTGTTCAGAGAATGTATCCCAAACCACAGTCCCTTCCAACTCAAGGGCTCACCTTCAGTGAGTATTGTGTGGCAGTGAAAAGCAACCCTTTGGGGTTCTTTTGCATTTCTTTTCTTTGTAATCTGTATAACACTCAAAAGCCATGCTGGCCAGCTGTTGATGTTATCACCAAGGCTTCTAGAAGGACGGTAGCAGGTTGTCAGTAATCTGGAGGGAGTCAATACTTCACACAGATTTTCAACTGTGAGGGTGGACACCCTTAGCACCCAGTTTGGTCTAGGATCAACCTTGTCCACCTGATTATTATTATTTTGCAGGTAACTTTAAATTTCCTGAATAGAGACATAGTATATGCAAAACAGATTATTAGGAAAAGAATATACACATACAAGCCCTTTCTTCTGAAATTGGGTCTAATTCTGAAGAAATAGAATGTTTTCTTTTTTCCAGAGTACAAAGGAAACTTAATTAAACAAAAAGTGAATAAAAATCTTAATTTCATTTATTTATTTGTGTGTGTGCAGGTGTGTGGGTGTGACATTGTGTGCATGTGAGGCCACAGGACAACTCGCAGGGAACTGGTTCTCTTCTTCCATCATGTGGGTCCCAAGAATTGAAGTCAGGTTGTTAGGGTTGGCAGCAGGCTCCTTTCCCCATGCAGTCATATTATTGGTCCAAGTTACAAAGTTTGTAATAAATAATACAACTCTAATGTAATCAATGACACACATGCAGAAACCTGTAAGATTCCAGTTTCTTTAATGTATCACATTCCAAGAAAGTGCATTTGCTGAGAAATTTCAAGTCTTACAAATGTAGGGAGTAAATGAAAAACAGCTTAGCTTATAGTTCTGAATTTCTCTGTTATAGTCCCTAAAGGGAGCTGACTAAACTTATCTTAAATGTTTTAGTGATATCTTTAAAGTATAAAATAGAGCAGAACTTGTGAGCTGGAGGCAGGAGGATCAGGGTTCATGGTCATCCTCAGCTATACTGTGAATTCAACCCAGCCTGGGGTACATGAGACTCTGTATCCTCCAAATACTATATCTATATATCTATATCTATCTTTATCTATATCTATATCATCTATATCTATCTATGTGTGTGTATACATTTTTATACACATATATGTAAATATAAAAAATCTCCATGTACGTTGACTGAAGTCAATATGTCATGTAAACTGGGACTAGGAAAATAAGCCAAACCGATTAGGCACAGGTACTTTGAACAAAGGCCACAAAGACAAAATATATTTACATGTATCCAAACATACACTGAAAATATGATGATTAAAACATAACTTGTGGGGTGGTAGTGCTCATCTACAATATCAGTTTTTGGGAGGCGGAAGCAGGAAGATCTCTAGTTCAGGGCCAGCCTGATATACATACCAAGATCTTATCTAAAAAAAATCCCATGGGTTGGGGCCCCAGCTCAGTGGAGGAGTGCTTGCCTCCAATGTGCAAGGCCCAGAGTTCTACCCGCAACATTGCAAATCAACAACAAAATAGTGACTAAGAACA
This sequence comes from Eospalax fontanierii, assembly GCA_035773235.1. Classification (NCBI taxonomy): domain Eukaryota; kingdom Metazoa; phylum Chordata; class Mammalia; order Rodentia; family Spalacidae; genus Eospalax; species Eospalax fontanierii. Next base: position 1,046,069 of record CM069546.1, read on the forward strand.
CATTTGAGTGGAACCCTACCTTCTTCCTTGTGTAAAGGAAAGCAACTTTATTTATATTTACCTTTAAACATATAAAGAAATATAACTACCACAGGAGGCCAATGTCATTTCCTCCTTTTATCCCTGGGCACCATGGATTTAAGCGGACTGCACAAGCCAAATATCAATTCTCAAAATCTATGAAGCAAACATATGAATAAATTTGATTATATGCTAAAGACATCTGCACTCCAAGAAAAACTACTAGCAAAGTCTAGACGACAATGACAGTGATATGAACTTCAGCAAGACAGTGGAAAGTTCACCTTTTAAAATGTTTTTTCAAACAATTAGATAATAAAAATTAGAAATAAAAAAAAACGACTTATAGGAAAAGAAATGATTTACAAACAAGCAGCATGTATTTATTTAGTGTGCATGTGCACACATGTGTGCATGTGTGTGGGTACACATGCATGTACGTGGAGGCAGGAAGTCAGTGCCAGCAATCTTCCTCAATTGCCCTCCACTATGGGGGTCTGAGTATTGAGCAAGGCAAGCAACCCCGGATACCCTGAAGGGACGGCAGGTGTCTGGCCTGCTCTGCCTGATGTGATAACTTGGCCCCAGGGAATCACTGTAGATATGAATCTTCTTTTCCCCCACAAAGATCAACCCAAACCAGAACCAGGTTTTTGGGTTACGTTTCCTCCTTCCTGAACTTCCGCGTCAGTCCTACAACCTTCCTGCCTTTATCCCAAAGACCCCACCTTTAATTTTCTTGCCTTCTGTAATGGTCAGAAAGGCCTCCCTATATAAACTCCTGCCTTGGTTTTGATAACCCAACTACCCACCGATGTAGTATCCTGGGAGGGAACTCCTCCTGCTGCACTCTGAGCCACCTGAACCTCCCTGTTCATTTGTCCTCCATTCTCTGGCATGGCTGGAGCACAACAGCCGTGCTGGAGATGGAGACCCATCCACACTCCACCTTACTTTTGAGACAGGTTCTCTCACAGAACCTGGCACTTTTCCATTAGGCAAGCCTGGCTGGCCAGTCAGCCCAGGGATCCACCTGTCTCTACCTCCCTAGTGCTGAGATCACAGTCTTCATACACTGCTTCATATATGGGTACTGAGGATCTGAACCTAGGTCCTCATGCTTGTGCAGTAAGCACATAACCTTCTGAGTCCTTTCCCTAGCCTCAAGCAAGTGGCTTACAAACTTGAGAAATGTAATCACTGATGACTGAGGAAAGAAAAAGTAAAACTCAAAGGGATTTGCTTTTTAGATAATCAAATACAAACATGGAACATGTGGCTCTATGCCTGCCATCTCATGCTAAAACCCTGGTAGGAAAGGAGAAATTCAGAAGACATAGCTTTTCTTACATGCAGATTCCAATGTGTTTAGCAGGCATGTAGGAATTGGGACTGAAACTGACATCCAAAGAACAGATCCAAAGGTTTCCATTCTCTACCCATGCAACCCAAGCTTAAGGACAAAGAACTCTGCCAGGCCTGCCATATGTGTGCACCATTGAACACTATTATTATCTATTTCAAAATGGTGGATCAGCCCAGTCTTAAATAAACAGCTATCTCTGCAACAGGAAATGGAGAAGGGCCTAGGTACTCCTGCCAGGAGAGTTAGTGGCTAACCTGTCTCCCAGTTAAATTAAACATGAATACTTCCTGGCTTCTGTCCCATCTTTTCTATGAAAGCACAACTCACTACAGGAAAGACAGGAGGAAACTAGAAGAGACTCTCTCCTAGGTTTGGTTAAACTGTAAACAAATTCATTTCCTTTACCAGTTCTTTGGAACACAGGAAAGCTTGTGGCAGTCTCATGTACCTACGTGCCATGCACGGGAGCCTCTATGCATGTGCTTTTGATGGTATTATCAAAAATACCATCAATTTTGTATCAAAAATACAAAACTGGTATTTTTGAAGTGACGACTTCTTTGTACATGTACCTTGATATTGTTCATGTTATTTTAGCAAAAGAAACACCTTTCTTTCATAAAGGTTTTTCTTTGCCCCGGGAACTTGTGTTTCAGAATCTGCCTGCATTAATTGACCCCCAGTCAGTGAACACAGATAATCGAAACTTGTCTTCACAGCATTCAAAGGGACAGATAGTAAACAATGTTTACACTTACAGTCAATAGTGTATTGTTAATAACATCATTTAACAGTCGATGATACCAGTATGAATTGGAAGCAATTATTAAATTCAAACAAACACAGGTATGTGACAGTGATTGAATTTTTGTCCCCTAAATATATTAAGTTCAAATAAGTAGAAAACAAAATATAGGGCTGGGGCTGCTGCTCAGTGGGTGGAGTGCTTGTTTAGCATGCACACAGCCTAAGTTGCACCCCAGCACTGTGTAGGCTGAATGTGGTAGCACATGCCTGTAATCCCAGCCCTCTGGAGGCAGAGGCTGGGGGATTAGGAGTCTCAGGTCATATTTGTCTACTTATCAAATTTGCAGCTTGCCCGGGCTACATGAGATCCCATCTCAGAAACAGAACATAATGTATAGTGAGAAAACACACACACACACACACACACACACACACACACACACACACAGAGAAATAGATATGTATAGATTTTTCTTGAACTAGAATCAGTACCTGGAAAGACACACTTGTAGAGTGAGGTGTTGAGTTAAGGCAGATTGATTTTTACATCCTCCGCCCCCAAATTAGCAAGAAAACCTGCAACATAATCAAAATCTGGAATGAAGGAATGGTTCCCAGGAATACAAGTGATTTAGGAACGACTGACTTAAACACTAGCAACAGTCACACTAATGACTGAGGGTAGAAAACTTAAAACAAAGACACTGCTTTATAAGAAACAACACGAATCATTTATTTAAGAGAAAATCAGAAGTATGCATACATGTGTAGTATTTGATGTTTGGAAAACATGGCTGTGGATGATTTTTAAATTTTATTTATTATTATAAAATTTGATGAATATGCGTGTATTGTTTACATGTATGTAAGTGCACCTGTGTTGTGCAATGCCCACAGAGGCCAGAAGAGGACATTGGATCCCCTGGAACTGGAGTTATAGATGGCTGTTAGCGCCATGTGGGTGATGGGAGCTCCACCTGGGGTCTTCTGCAAGAGCAGCCATTAACTCCTGAACCATCTCTCCATTCCCTCGGTGATTTTTAAATAAGAATTTCATTATTTATTCACATGTAGGCATGCCTGCATGTCTTTGTAGCACGTGCATGATGCACAGCAGCCAGAGCGGGCATCAAATGCCCTGGAGCTGGAGTTCCAGGTACTTGTGAGTCACTCTCTGTGGGTGTTGGGAACTCAGGTCTTCTGCAAGAGCATTCAATGCTCATAACCACTGAGCCACACCATTTCTCCAGCCCTTATGATTTTTAAAAATAGTCAATACACATATTTTTAGCTGTGTCATTATCTTCTTGGAGACCATGTCTCTAACCCCCAGGTAGCCTTTATTTCCTCTGAAACCTCAGGAGGAGGAGAAACGAAGCTAATGGGGAAGATGTGGAGGCTGAAAGGACCAAAGACTGAAATGATTTCCAGTCACCATAACAATGCCCAGCATTTAATAATGTTTAATCATGAATCCTGAGAGGCAAGAGAAAGTACCAGGGGGCAAAATCCAAGGCCAGGCACAGCAAAAGGGCTGGGCGTGGCTTTCAGGAGGGCTCGGCTTCCATTTCCTTCCTAATGTTCATTTTCGCAGCGGTAATGTGGGTCAAGATTGACTTTCCTCAGGGAGGGTGCTGGGCGCTGACACCAGTGTGTGCCCACGTGTAAAGGGAGGTTTACACTCATGCCTCCCATGGCATCAGCTCTTAAGCAAGATGCTGCCTCATTTGTCCTCTTAAAAAAGATCAAAGAGGGGCTGGAGAGATGGCTCAGTGGCTAAGAGCGCTGCTCTTGCAGAGGTCCCAGGTTCGCATCTCAGCACCCACATGGTGGCTAACAACCATCTGTACTTCCAGTTCCGGGGAATCCAGTGCCCTCCTCTGACTTCTGCAGGCATCGCACGACACAGGTGCACTTATACACATGTGGGCAATACACTCATACACATCAAAAGAAAGGCTCAAAGGTCTCTCATGCTTTCGAATGTTGGTGTGTCTCTGCTGGTGGCTCCAGCTCTTTGCAGAAGTCCCTAGAGTTTGCATGAATGCACTAGTTCAAATTTGATTCTGCTCAGCTGTTATTTCTTTTGATATGAGAATTTTGTCTCTCTCCCTAAAAGATAAGCAATATCAAAACAACAAACAAATATAAAACCTCAAAGCAAGACAGGAGTGCCTACTTCCTCACGGCAGCTCTGAGGAACACTGTGTCTGCCACTAGCACCTGCCCCTCTGAGAGAAAGATTCATGGGAGTACACAGCACCTCCCTGAGGGGCTCTAGGGTGGGACGGCTCCCTCCGCCTTTGAATGGTGACTCTGGAAGAAGCATGCTCATTTCCCCTACGGTGGGGAGGACCTTCTCAGCACACTGGTCTGGAATTTCAGTTCTCTGTGTAAGTACTTTACTGAGCTAGTGTAACAAGTCTTGTGGATAGGACATGCTAGACAAAGGATCCTTGGAGGCCAGCTGTTTCCCAGATGCCAGTGGGGCACAGTGAATATCCATGCCAGCTTCACGGTAAGGAAGGCATGACCCATGGCTTGTAAGATCCTTTCTGATGAGGACAAGGAGCGTCTCTCATGTCTGGAGACCCCTTTAAGACACTAACATAACATTCTCTGAGACAAATGCTGGTCATGGTTAATGGTCAGTGACCGGCTTTAAGAAGAGCTTGGTGAGTGGTTGGTAACACCCTGGGGTATGGACAGCAGGAACTTTTCTTGCCAAGGCAAAGCCAAGACCTCCCAAGGCAAGGGGAGAGCTCTGATTTCCAACCTCAGAAGACAAGCCTGAAGCCAGAAGAAAGGTGGCATGATGCTCCCGAAGCCATCACAGGATGGCAGCCATTGTCCCCTCAACAGATGTGTGCCTCCTGAAGCCCTCTCCCAAAGCTTGCAGAGCCTCACTGCTCAGAAAGGAGAGCTTTCCCTCTTTCCTTCTTTCTGTCGCCTTTTCCAGATACTGACCCGAACCCTAAGTGTGACTTGGTGGTCTCACTCTCTGAACAGTCCCCTCCCCTGCAGCTGCTCACAGACCTCCAGGGCTGAGCCTGTTTGTCCTCAACCTCTAACTCAAAAAGCATGAGTTTCTTTCCGTTTCTCCCTAGAGATCAGCTCATCTGTCCTTTCGTTTCCCTTCATTACAAACTCAAATGAAATTGTCCTTGAGGAGTTTTCTGGATCCATCTAAAAATTTTGTCTACAAGACTTAGAATCTGCAAAAGGGACCGTATATGTGCTAGTGATATCGCTTAATTAAGATGCCTTTTCACGCACCAAGCAGAGTTTCCCGGTGACAGACAAGACGGAGCCAGGCCCATCCTTGCACCTTTCACACCTCAGCACAAAGCAGGGGCTCGCTATTAACCAAGTGTGGAGGCAGCACATGTCTGCTCACCTGGGAGCAGCGGTTCCTCGTTTCCTTCATGAACCAGAGGGAAACACAGGAAGGACGGACACCAAGCTGACGTTCTCCCCACACAGGGGTGGTGACAGGTGGGGAAAGCCAAGAGAGGACTAGAGAGAGATGGCGTCACTAGTGACCAAAGGATAGTGGCTCACCTATCCAGAGTGGGAGGAGGTGGCACTTCCCCTGTGAAGCACCTGGTGTCACCCTGAGTGCTGATGGGTCCGCAGTGGAACCTGTTGTCCCCGAGAGCATGGTTCCATCCCTGCACTCAAGACACAGGTCAAGGCTGTGCAGTTTTTGTCAGATCTTAGAGGGCTGGCAGGAAATCTTTTAAATCATTTTTAAACTAAAAAATTTAAAATTACTTTAACTGAAAATATTTTAACATATTTATCAGATAGTCTTGAAGAGTAAAGGTCTTAAACTCTCAAAAAACTATGAAAAAACGACACAATGGAGATGGAGATCTGTATTCATAGAGCAGCGGCTGGCCTGGAGTGTCACCGCAGGTTCCAATAAGGAGCTGATATAGGTTCCACTGTTATTGTGAGGTTTGGGGGCCAAAATAAAACTCATATTCCAGATCTCACGTTCTTTTTATTTTCTTTCTTGACAGAGTCTACCTAGCCCCAACCCTCCTGGAACTTACTATGTAGACCAGGCTGGCCTCCATCTCTCAGAGATCTGCCTGCCTCTGCCTCCCAAGTGCTGGGATTAAAGGCCTGTGCTACCACACCCAGTGCCAGATCTCATGTTCTTATTTCCCGACCAATATCAATTTTCTTTTCCCAGTGAACTCCAGTTCCAGTATTAAAAGAAACAAAAACTTCTGTATTTGTGTCTGTTCTGAGCTCTCATACCTAACCTTGCAAAAATAGTTAACTGCCACGTAAGAATATCTCTGTTCTCTTCTGTGTCTGTCAGAAATCTCTCCTCCTTCCCTCCCTCCCCCAGGATCCTGCATATGCTAGGTGAGTACTGTACCACTGAGCTATGCCGCAACCTGGCTTTATTTGACAAACCAAGGGGAGAAGTGCAGATCGCTGAGATCAGCTCCTAAATTCAGAGGTCTACTCACCACTGCACGTGGGTGCTGTGTGGCACCACTGATGGTCTCAGTGCAGAAGGTTCAGCTCTGCACAGAGGATCCTGGTCAGATCCTGCAGTGCCTTTCCCCTTGGGTGCACACAGCTGCTGCAGTTCAGTAATGTGCACGATGTGAAGAAAATGAAGGTGTGCATCCCACGCCCGGCACCATCCTCTGTCTGATGTGTCCTGATGTTTGCAGAGGGATTTATCACAGCTGTGAGTGGCTGCAGCTCTCCAGAGGGAAGACTGGAGAGGAAGTGGCCTCCCGGGAGTCTAGGTTCATCTGCATCCCCAGGGGAGATGGGGCCAGCATCCCTTCAACATGCTCAGGGGGGTTGAGCCAGCAGTGCCTCAGCATCCCCAAGCTCTGGGCAGGCTTCTGTACCCACCAGGGTCACGAGCACACTAGGCACCTTGGAACCCTGTGTCACCTCAATGTTCTACTCCCCAGAGGGTTCAAACAGAAAATGAGGTCTGTGAGAATTTGTTCCTCGATAGGAAAGCAATTTAACACTTCATGCAAGCAAAATTTTGGGGTATTCATTCGTGTTCCAAGGACAGAAACACCCAGGGGGTCATTTCTTCCCCTCCCCTGATCACAAGAATTGTTATATGGTTAAAAAAAAAGAACCTAGGGTTGGAGAGATGTCTGAGCAGCTAAAAGCACTGACAACTGCTCTTGCAGAGGACCCGGGTTCAATTTCTAGTACCAACATGGAGGCTAACAGGGGATCTGACACCCTCTTCTGACTTTTGTGGGCATCACACAACACGGGTTCACCTACCTACATGCAGGCAATACACTCATACATATAACTACATATATACATATGACTCCAATGGTGGCATAAGCAATCTGGTTCTACCCAGAACAGGGTCACACTTTTTTGACTTAAGATCTGTTGAAAATAAAGCAAATATATTTTTGATATCTTTTACTAATATTTTGTCAATATTTCTAGACAGTCAAAGAACTTCACATGGAAATGGCTTAGCCGGGAAATTGTGTTTTATTTTTTCATTTGGGAAGGTGTCGGCATATACGGGTTTATATTTTAGTTTCAAAAACTGGATGAAAATTGAACAGATGTCTTAACCTCCTGATTTGTGAGATTGTAAATGTGTATATGTGTTTAGTTTCTCCTTGTGGTGCTGTGACTGGGGCCAGGGCCTCACACATGCCAGATAAGTGCTCTACCACCAGGCTCCACCCACAAACCTGCATCCATGTTACTGTAGAGGCAAAAATTAGGAAAAATAAGGAAAAAACTTAAAGGAAAGAATCAAGAGGAAGAGAAGCAGAGTCCCTGCAATGAGCAGGCCAGAGTTCCTGCAGTCAGCAGGCAGTGCCAGAGGCCAACAGGCCAAGCAGCTTGAGTCTGTGGCTAAGGAACTCTTCAAAATGACTATCTGGATGAATTTGAGAAGATCTAGTTACAGTTAAAGAGAATGCTCCATAAAGACAACTGTGCACACTGTAGCTTCGTGGAGGTCTGTTCTGCACCTCCTCTCCTCCCTGTGCGGTAGAACCCATCAATCGGGCCCAGAAGCAAATATCAACCCTGAGCCAAGAGGCTGGTGCCTAGACAGCAGACAGGTTTAACAAATCCCACTGCTTCCAATTTCTCTGTCCTGTGGGATGCTGGGAGTTGGAACTGCCTAAGTTTGCATATCACTTTGCTGGGTAACAGGGCCAATGCCACACAGTCCCTTCTCCCAAAGTCCCAGGTTCTGGGCCTTCCCAGTATGCTGAGAAAACTAGTCTATTAATGTAATTCATACCATAAACATGATTGAGGTTAACAATGTCACCAGGTTTAGGAGAGAGGGACAAGAGAAGAAAGGATTATCGAATTAGTTACTTGAGTAACCCCTCCGGTCTGGTGGAAATACTTTACATAGATACAACTCAAGATCTATAGCTTAGGACCAAGGAATCTAAAGTAGGAGGTTGACCTTTTGCCTTTACAGAGAAGTTTCTTAATTGTCAAGTGGTGCCGAGGAAGTGAGAGAAAGAAAAACTGGTAACACTGTGGGCTAGGAAACAGTCCGCTCTACATAAAGACTGTGTACAGTGGGAGAGAGACAACGGACAGGAGGGCAGACCCCAGGGCACGGTCCTGCTGTGAGGCTCCAATGGAGAGCGCACACTCCAGGAGGCACACTGCTGTATGTGAACCATGTAGGAGCAGATTTCTTTCTTATTCTTCCATTTTTGTGTGTGGCATATGTGTGCTCATGTGTATATGTGCATGTGTGTGCATGCTTGCATGTGTCTGCATATTTGCACGTGTTTGGGCCAGAGGTTGATGTCAGGAATATCCCTCAGGCACTTTTCCACCTTGCTGAGGCAGGGCTTCCTCACTCAGTCCCAGAGCTCACTGATATGGCGCGCTTGCTCTGGGCATCCCTGTCTCTCTGTCTTCTGAGGCTGGAATGAGCAATGGGCTTCCACTTCCCTCTGGAATTCATGTGAATTCTGGGGATCTGAACTCTCGCCCTCACACTTACACAGTGAGTCTTAACCACGGAGCCATCTTCCCAGCCCACGAGTCAATTTCTTCACAGAAAGGTTTAATCTTGTAAGTTCCTAGAAGGCTCCCCACACTCCTTCTTAGTCACATTTGCCACGTGGCCTGTGGAATCTGAGGCAGCACCTCATCTGACAGTGCCACTGTGCTGTTACAGGGATTCCAAACTCCAATGGGTTCAGGAAAACTATGCCGGGTGTGCTGCGTTTTCCTGTCCTCTAGAACACTTTATCTCTTCAAACATGGCTTTCTATTTAGATTTTTCCAGTACCTAAAAACCAATTTAACACGTTTAGCACTCGGTATTAAATTTTATTGGTGATAGTTGTCTAGTTACAAATAATATCACTATACTGAATTTTGTAAAACACTGCCAGGTGAGTCATTTAATTCTTTCTAGATAGTCAAACGTTTATTCATTCAACAAATAAACATTCAGCGATAACCACATAGAACCAATGTTTGAGATTCTGGGATATGCTGAGGAATGTACCATGGTGAACAGACAACTATCCCTGTCCTCATGCTAAGAACTTAGATCACACCACCAAAGGACAAATAAATTAGTCAATAAATTAACACTTCATAAATAAGAGTTCAGTATGGGACATTAGGAGTCGGAATGCAGCCTCCATGAGCTTGCCACACCAGAGTGGGGAAGCGCGCTCCAGGACCTGTGGGGAGTGTTGGCCCTCAGGGACAAGGCTCTGAGTTGCCTCGGAGAGGGAAGGGGCGCAGGCAAGGAGGCACTTGCAAAAGGAGAATTTCAAGCAGAAACCACAGCTGTGGAGAAGCCCGATGCTGAGAAGCACCTGGTTTTGTGAAGATCTCCCTGAAGAGGGAGTCACTGAACAGAATGAAAAGGAGAGGGAGGGAGGCACAGCTGCAGGAGACATCTGAAGGGTCCAGGGATGGGGTTCAGGTCTGGGAGGGCCCGAGAGCTCACCTGGAAGGTTTCACTAAGCTCTGTGCTGACTGGGGTCAGCAGCCCGACTGCTATCTGGAGGAGATCATCCTATTGCTGTAGAGGTGAAGGTGGGAGGTGGGCAGCCTGGGCACTGCTGGCAAGTGGGTGCAGTGGAGCAGAAGAGAGGGTCAAGGTGCCCCGGGACTGCAGCAGCCAGGGTTCGAGGCTGGCTGCACTCAGAAGTCCTTCTGCAGGCAAAGCCACAGGACTGTCAGAGCAGAGGGACTAGGGTGGACAGTGGGATGAAGGGCAGAGTCAGAGACACTTGATCTGAGCAGATGAGAGAGGAGTTGTCCTGACTCAGGCACGGAGACTCTTTTCCCTTGTTTAACTGGAGGGAGACTGTAGCGAGGTGGGCATTTGTGCCATTGGTTGGCATTTAAGGACTTAGAATTTAAACATTTTTAGCACTTATGATCTAGCCAGGACGAATGGCAGGAAAGTTAGCTTTCACTGACATTTAAGGGTTTTGTTATTAAGGTATAGAATATACTTTAAAAATAAGTCAAATAGGGGCTGGAAAGAGTGCTCAGTAGTTAGGAATACTTGTTGCTCTTGTAGGGACCTGGATCCAGTTCCCAGCACTCATATCAGGCAGCTAACAACTGTCTGTAACTCCAGCTCCAGGGCATCCAATGCCTCTGACTTCTGAGGGCACCTGCACTCACATGCACACACTCCCCTGTCCTACATAATTAAAAATAAAATAAATATTTAAAAATAAGTTAAATATTCGATTTCATTACCATCTTTACATTGCATTTCAATTAACAAATTCAAACCTCTTGTGTCAATAATGACCTCAAGTATTTCCATTACACCAAGGAGCATCAACGTCCACACTACAGGAAGCCCATGCGGGAGCTGAGCCCAGCATAGAAAAGGTGTTTTCTACTTTGGGTTTTATTATCAAGACCCTGTGAAGAGGCAGAAAGTAAGAGTGGGCTATTTCCTTCCTCAGAGATTTGTTTCTCCTAGTGAGGGATGGAGCTAGAACAGGAAGTCTGCTTTCAAGTCAGCTTGACTTGAAAAAAGAGCAAATCAAAATTCCGAGAAATGCCTATTTGTTTGGTGTTGAAGATTGAACCCAAGGCCGTGAACATGCTAACCAAGTGCTCTACAACTGAGCCATGCTCTCTGCTATTGATATTTTTGAGGTATGGTCTTGCTGTGGAGTCTAGGCAGGCTTACAAGTCTTGCCTCTGCCTCCCAGATGCTAGGCTGACAGGCATGAACCAGCACCCCAAAGCACAGAAGTAAGGGCTTCCTTTCAAAACTGAATCTGGAGGTGAAGAGAAAGGACCAGGAACCAGTGATAGAGATTCAGAGTGAATTTCATAATCACTGAGAATAGTTCCAAAATAAAGAGGATGGGGTCTAGAGAGATGGCTCAGTGGTTAAGAGTGCACACTACCCTTGAAGAGGACCTGAGTTCCATTCCCAGCACCCACATCTGGTGACTCACAACCGCCTATCACTCCAGATCCAGGTGATCTGATGCCCTCTTCTGGTGTCTTTGGGTACCTGCATGCATGTACCATACATACACACACAAGTCAAAACTAAAAATAAATCTTAAAACAATAGCAACAAAAAAGAGGACAAAAAAATTAATGGATACAATGCCAGGAAATACAAACATAAAAGAATGACTGAAGAGATTAATCTAGAAGGAAAAATATAAATTTAAGCAGTACTGTATAAAGCAAAAGAAAAGGATTAAGAAAAAGGCAAGGAGAGGAAGAGAGAGAGAGAGAGAGGGAGGGAGGGAGGGGAATGGATGAAATCAAGAAACGAAGATAAGAAGGAGAGAAAGGATACAGAATTATGGCTCTTACTGGAATAATATTAGATTGTTTTGAATCAATGGAAGAATGTCCACTTCAGCCCGGCATGGTGGCATACACTGTAACCTCAGCACCCAGGAGGCTGAGGCAGGAGGACTGGGAGTTTGAGGATGGCCTTGGCTATACAGGGAGGCTCTGCCTAAATACAAACCAAAAGGAGAATTTCTACTTCTGAATCTCATTATATGGCGTTTACAGGGTGAAGGGATAATTTCAGTATCCTGAGGCTATTACTGTAAAAACCCATCAAGAAAACACAAGGAGCCATGTGACAACGCGGGTGGACCGGCCTGCTCCATCTCCGCAGTCAGTTACCCCGTGGCACCCTTCCACGTGTGAGTACCCCGCATCTTCCCAGGCGGCTCCACGGGAGAACTTCCACTGCCTGGGCCTGCAGAGGTGCGTCGTGGCCGCTTGAAGCCGGGCGCAGCCACCTCCCTCAGCCATCCTCGGCCCCTGGCCCGCGCTGCGTCTCTCCGGGACACAGCATCAGGCCTCTTCATCTCTAACGGTGGCAAGGTCCCCGAGACCCCCGGGGGCCCAGCTCCCCGGCCCTGCTTCCGTCGCGGGCGGCAGGATGAGAGGCGTCGTGTCACACACGAAGAAGTAGGGCCGGAGCAGGCCCGAGAAGAGCTGGCTGAACGTGTAGATGTAACACCCAGTTGTGACGTTGTAGAACGAGATCTCGCCGGCTTCGTAGTCCAGAAAGACGCCCACCCGGCGAGGCCTCTCCTGCTGGAGCGCGGGCACCGAGGGCGAGGCCAGCACCATGTACTCGTTCCCCTTCAGCAGCCACAGGGCCCAGACGCCGTTCTCGGGGGCCGGGGTGGCCTCCCCCTTTCTCGGCACCTCGTCCCGGCAGACCCCCAGCCCCCACTCCGCCCGCTGCCCCACCACGACTTCCCAGTAGTGCCTCCCGGAGGAGAAGCCCTGCAGGCCCAGGACGCACGGCCAGGTGTCAAAGCGCTCGGGGTTGCTGGGGACATCCTTCCACAGCTCCCCGTCCTGCACGGTGCGCAGGTCTGCGGTCAGGAGGAGGCTGGGGTGAGCCGTGGCGGGGTCCAGCTTCACGTCCACTGCAGAAAGAAGATGTGGAACTCAAGGATGGCCAGGCGCTCTGGCACGTGCCTGTACTCCCAGCACTCGGGAGGCCGAGGCAGGCGATCTCTGTGAGACTGAGGCCAGTCTGATCTACACAGCCAGCTGCCGGCCAGCTGAGGCTATAGGGAAACTCTGTCTCAAAACGACAAAAATACAAGACAAACAACCAGAAAAGTCCCTTCCCCCAAACTCCAGGAATAAACATAGGCAAGAAGGTGAAAGACCTCTAGGAAGAAAACTTTAAAACACCAAAGAAAGGACTTGGAGAGCACCAGACCTCCTGTTCTTGGATTATCATTGTGAAAATGACCCTGTTACCTAAAACAACCCATAGACTCAATGCAATTTCCATCAGAACTCCAAGAGAAATCTTTCAGAAATAGGAAAAAATATCCAAACAGTCCTAACTTTACATGGAGGCACAAAGGACCCAGCGTAGTAAAAAATCCTGAGCAAATCCAGCCACACCTGATCTCAAATCATACTATAGAGCCATGCTACCTAAGTTGGTGTGGTGCTGGCACAAAACCAGTCATGTGGATCAGTGGAGTGGAACAGAGGACCCAGGTATAAACCCACATGGCTAGAGATGAGGGGTTTCAACAAAGGGACCATAATTATGCAGTGGAACAAAGAGAATCTTCTCAGCAGATGGTGCTGGGAGGCTGAACATCCACACATAGAGGAGAGAACCTAGATCTCCATCTTTCACCTGCACACAAATCAATTCAGTGTAAATCAAAGAGCCTAACTAAAGACGTAAGGTTCTGAAATGTCTAGAGGAAAACACCTCAGGATATAAGTCTAGATGGGACTCTCTGAACAGGACTCCCATAACTCGGGAAATAATCACAAGAACTGACAAAGGGGATCACAGGTGATTTAAAAGCTTCTGCACAGCAAAGGAAACGGTCCACAGAATGAAGGGTAGCCTGAGGCATGGAAGAAAGCCTTGGCCAAGGACACATCTAACAGGACACTGAGATCTAGATCTATGAAGAGCTCCCAAAGTTAAACCCCAAAGCCCCCAAATCACCAATCAATAAATGGGCCAATAATATAGACAGATAATTTCCCTAAAGAAGAAATACAAATGAACAATAGAAATATGAAAATCAATCATTGTTAGCCATTATGGAAACTACACTGACATTTCGAGTCAGTCAGAATGGCTCTCATTAAGAGAAAATGAGTCACAACAAATGCTGGTGAGGAAAGGGGACGCTTATCAACACCACTGGTGGGACTGTAAACTGATTCCAACACTAGAAACCAGTGTGGAGGTTCCTCAACGAGCCAAACAGAACTGAGCTACAAAAGGCTGTACCGCTTGCTCCTGGGTATGCATCCAAAGGAACCTAAGTCAGCATACTGTAGCTATTCTTGTACATTCATGTTTACTGCATCTCTAGTCATAACAGCCAAGAAAAGGAACCAGACCAGACGTCCACCACCAGGTAAGTGGATGAGGAAAATGTGGCGCCCACACAATGGTTTTATTCTGCTGTAAAGTACAATCATGTTATGTCACCTGTAGGAAACTGAGTGCAAGTAGAACAGTCCAGATAGAGAAGCCAGACTCTGTGTGCTTTCTCTCCTAGGGGGCAATGCGGTGTGTGTGCATGTGTGTGTGTACACATACAATTACACACATACAATTACTTGGAGGCAGAAGGAGGCATTTGGAGGTGGGAAGAAGGATTATAAAGGCACAAGGGAGGGGACAAGAAAGGAAGATAGGAAGGAAATGAAAATGTAGAGCTGGGGGGACACAGGCCTTCAGTCCCAGCACTCTGCCTCTGTGAGATCAAGGCCAGCCTGGTCTACACAGTCTAGGCCAGCTGGGGCTACAGGGAGACCCTGTCTCAAAAACCAAAACTAAACATGTTGAAAAGTTCACATCAGAACCTAGATTTAAGTATGCAATTATCTACCTATGTATCTATCAATATCAATAATCTATATCTATCTATACATCTATCATTTACCTATCTATCATTTATCTATCACAATTGATTTATGATCTATCAATCAACTATTTATTGATCAATTTATCATCTATCAATCATCTATCAGTATTTATCAATCATCTATTATCTATCCACCAATCTGATCAATCTACTATCTATATCTATCATCTGTCTAATCTATATCTGTTATCTTGTGTCTAGACATATGACAAGACAGCAGAAGGGGGGACTCTGAGGGAAGGACAGGGACCAGCTGGAGGGGGAGGGGCCACAAAGGAGAAGGGGGCATGTGATCAAAATACAATTCTGTCCATGTATGAAAATGTCATAAGGAAAGCTAGTGCTTTGTATGTGTACTAAAAAAATTAAAAGTAAAGCTTAAAAAACTCATTAGCAGTGGTCACCACTTGCTTATCCCTGGTATGTGCACTGGGGCATCCTGTAGGACAGGCTACCAGCCCACCACCACCTCCAGGTTGGTCAGGAAGTGAAGCGAGTTAGATGCTCTGCTGGAGACCCCTCTGGTGAGCCACTGGGGAAACACCCTCACATTCTGGTGACCAGAGATGCTTGGTTCCTTGATCATGAAAGAATAGGAGAAAACAAGATGACTTCTGTTTTATTTTCCATTTTCCCTGACCACAAGCACCACGTGGAGGTGGAGCTCTGGAAACCCCAAGGAAAGGCTCTGGAGCTGCCACAGTCCTCAGACACACAGTTTCAAAATAAGCCTTTGCTGATTTTTGCCTGTAGGGTTTGGGGCTCTGATACGGCTGCCTGGCCCCACAGAGTAACTGTGCTGACAGCCCAACCCCAGGCACTAAGGTTCCTCCTATAGAACACAACCTACTGTAACTGGTACCCTAAATGAAAGAATGAAATGTGTCCAGGAACCCCCATGGTGAGGTAGGTGTAAGATAGAAACCGCAGAGCCAGTGAGGAAACTCCTCTCCCAGGAAGACTACCCTCCCAGCTCCCGGGGTTATCTCACAGCTCGTCTGCCTATGTGCTTCCTGCCCGCGCTTTTATCTTTCCTGTGCACTGTAAGACAGTTACAGGCAATATTTCTCCTGAGAAACTGAGTTTTCCTTTTGCCAGTTCTAACCTAAACGGCAAATAAACCCACTGCCCTTGTCTTGCACCTGTCTCCCATCAAAAAATATTGTTATTGATTTGCAAATTTCACGCAATGCATTTCAGTCCTATTTGGACCCGCTCCTGCCTTACTACCTCCCCAACTCCATGTCCTCTATTATTCCCTTTCTCTCTTTCAGTTGTGTTTCCCAAGTGCTCTTGGGTGTGAGTCTGTCGCCTGGGGTCTGGTCAGCCCACCAGGTGTCACACCAGTAAGGGAAACGGACTCTCCTTCACCCCATAGCTATCGGTTGCCAGTCGATCCTCAGCTGGGGCTGGGGTGTCTCACCTCCCCCATCCATGCTGGGGCCTTGTCAACTTGGGTTTGGACAGGCCTTGTGTGTGCTGTCATAAGCACGGTGGGTCCCATACTTTTGTTTTGGTAAAGTGGGCTCTAGTGGACCCACCCAGTCCATGACTTGCCTACCTTGGAATTTCCTCAGCATTTCCCTCATGCCAGGGATACGGCACACAGTCTTCAGCTCCATGGGGATGGCCTCTGGCTCCAGCCGCGTCACAGCCTGGCTTCTGGAGCAAGCAGAACCCGAGATGTCAGAGTGCCTGGTGGGGTCTCCCTCCCGTCCCCCTCCACCGACTCAGGAAGGAAGCATACCTGGTCAAGACTCCTCTCACGCCCTGGAAAGGAAACACACAGGTGAGTCAGACCCACGGACCGCTTCCCGAATCAGGCTTCCAGCATCGTCAACACGTCCTAGAAATCACTGGAAATTGCTAACAACTAGAGCAAAACCTCAGGGGGCAACGCATTTCTGCTCTTTACAGTAAAAAATAAAGTTTAAATTCTGGTGAGTCTCATCAAATCAGTCACAGGGTGGAGTCCCACTGCACAAAGTATAGGTTCATTTCTGTGAAATCTATCACTTTACTTCCTGAATTGATAATTCTGGCAATTGGCTATTTTGATAGCGTTACATTCTGAATCATTAGGACAGAAATAGAATGAAATAGACATTGAATATTTGAAGACTTTATTTGAGATAAGTAAACACAAAAAATGTTACCCTTAATGTCTTTGAAAGAGAATCCAAAATTTCTAATTCTTTGAACCACTGCACCAAAGCTATTCATTTGACTACGTAGATAAGGAAGGCATTAACATCTAGAGACATTTTATCTTTTAAAAGATATTGATAATGTGGAGCTGGAGAGATGGCTCAGTGGTTAAGAGAATCCACTGCTCTTACAGAGGACTCGGGTCTGATTCCCAGCACCCACATGGCAGCTAACAACAATCCACAACTCCAGTTCAAGGGGACCTGACACCTTCTGACTTCCATGGGCACTGCACAGCAGGTGTGCACTTACACACATGCAGGTGATATAGTCATACACATACAAAAATTCTAAAAAGGTTCTGATGATGAAAAGAGGAAAAAGGCACTAAATAAATCACCTGAAATCTATTTCTCTTCTAGAGACAGACAACACTCAGTGCATGTCGGATCTGTGTATGTGTGTCTTTGTGTATGTGTGTATAGTATGTGCATATGGTGTGTGTGCATGTATGTATGTGTATATATATGTGTGATGGTGGTGTGTGTGTGTGTGTGATTTAAGTTTTTGGTCTGTCTACCTTGCCAGGATCCCCTCTGATTTCCACATTGATGCTTAGGATTCAGATGCCTTCTGAGTCAGTGCTAGGGTCTCCTTCCTGAGAGTAAGGGCCTCTCAGTGTTCCTGTGTGAATGTTTCTGTCTTTCTTTTCCATTAGCCTCACGGGTCTGTACCCCAAATCACTCCTCACCTCCAGCAGCCCCAGGGCTGGCTGCTGGCTCTTCTCCTCCAGCTCCTTGGCCAACTCTTTCAGGGCCTTGTTCTGATGCGCCAGGTGGTTCTTGTGGTCTCTCAGCCTCTGCAGAGTGGCTCGCTCCTCCTCCTCCAGCTGCCTCAGCTGCAGCTGCTCCTCATGGGCCAGAAACCCCCGATGCTTCTCAAACTCAAGCCTGAAGCGCTGCCTCTGCACCTCCGCCTTCTCCTGTGGGACACAGTGACCAAGTCATGGGCGCTGGGGTGAGGTGTTGGGGCTTCCTGTCTTCATGCAAGGGGCGGGAGAGACAGGCACGCATGCCCAGAGTGTTCTCTGCAGTTCCACTCTTTGGACTGACTGAACAGTAGAAACCAGAGACCATTTGAATGAGATCTGAACTCAGGTCCTCCTGCTTGCACAGCAAGCACTTTAACCCCTGAGCCATCTCCACAGCCCGGAATGTCCTTTATTACATGGCAACCATGGTTAACATTCTCTGCAGAGCCAAGAAAGAACTAAACATTCCTTAGGTCACTGGTTTGAGAATTAATTTCAGACTGCTATCCTAGTTTCCACCCAGGAGCCTCACATCTGACTCGGAGCGACTCAGGGAGCACACTTTGCATTGGAGTTACTACCTCAATTTCATTGTCTTGAAATTAGCTTATAGGAGACTATCTTTAAACCGAGTGCAAGAGGCAAATGAATTCCCCCAAACATCTACACCATGGATTCTGCTCTGTTTAAAGTGTATAATTCCTTCATTTCACTGAAAGACATGATCCACCACCTCTGTAAAATCCAGTAATATCAACAGTTGTCTCAAACCCTTTAGACAACACCTGCAATTCCCAGCCCGTCTCCTTCCACTCTCCTCTAGATCATTCATACAGTTGTGGCTGCTTCCTAAAGTCAGACAGCTCTGCATTCCAAACTGATTTCTGAAAGGTGAGGCTCATATTAAATATATGCAACCCTCCTACGTGGAGGTAACACCACTGATGAGAGAGACTGCATGCTCAGCCGTGGGAAAACAGTGGAATTGGGGCTCCGTGTAAGACGATGAAGAGAAGGGCTTTTGCAATAAGCAATCCATCTTCCCTCATCTCATGCTTTCGAGTGTGACAGCTACATCTGCAGAGACAGGAACAAGGCTTCACAGAATTTAGGGACAGTATTTCTCAAACTTCAGTTTCTGTCATGTGAACCACATTACAGATGGTGAAGCATGCAGGAAAGCTTGTCCTCAGACAGGGACCTCCGTACCACTTCTGTGTTAGTTAATCAGTGGAGGGCCTAAAAGTGGAGATTCAGGTTTAGGACAGTTGCAGATGTAGACCATAGTGCTTATGTCTCAGTGGAGAAGGATGGATGGACTCCCTGGCTAGCGGTCAGCAGCATTCCAGACTCCGTCCAGCAGATGGCAGCACCACACTGCACCTCCCCAAATGGTGACACGGACATCTTCAACAGATGGCAAAGCATCTCTGGAGAGGAGGGGAAAATAGCTCCTCGTTCAGAGGACTGCGTGCACACGGGCAGGTATGCGGATGAGATGCATAAAAGATAAACAGGACTGCTGAGATTCAAAGAGGGATATTCGGGTGGATGGCTGAAACCAGGCTGACAGTTCTGAGCATCTTCTGAGTGGAGAAGGTTGCTGTGAGCTGTATTGCCTTTGCTGTGGAGTTTCATCGCACTGATGTTTTCATTTGCCTCACACACATTTTTTAAGCAGGGTGGGAGGTGACAGGATTACAGCAGTGGATTTAACATTAAGCCCCAGACAGCAAAGCTGAGTACTCGCTTGGAACTGAGTTGTGTTGTGTCAACAGATGTGTAAAAGAACAAAAGTGGGCGACGTGATTTGAAGGGGCAGGATGGCCCGGGAGGGCCCCAGAATGCTCCTCTGGAGGAGGCGAGGAGCTGGGACAAGTGTGAGAGACAAGGTGAAGAGGAATGACTCGGACTGTCCCACAGCCCGAGTTCTGTTCTCACCTTCCAAATGACTGTCTTCTTGCTTACGCTGGCCTCCTGGGTCAGAGCCTCTTCCATCTCCTTCTTCACAAGTTCCAAAGCTGCCCGGAGCTTTATCTGTTTGGGAAGAGAAGCGGAGACTGTTACCTTCAACCTCACATAGAGATTCCCCTCACTTAGCTGAAAAGGAAAAAGATCAACCAAACAGCTCCCAACTGCCCTCGCCACTGACTAAACTGGACATATCAAATATGTAAAAAACTCACACTAGTCGATAAAATGACATTAGCAAAATGTCACCTGTTACTGGTATGTTGACCTTCTTGTTTATTTAAGGATTTATTCCCTTAAAGGATTTCCTTTTACATCGATGTGCGTGTATGAAGGTCACAGGACAACTTTTGAGGGTCGGTTTTCTGGTTTTCTCTTTCTGCCATGTGGATCCTGTGGCTCAAACTTAGATCCGACTTGGCAGCAAGTCCATTACCCACTGGAGCATTTCACTGGTCCCTCAAAATAATTTATTTCTAAGAGTATTAGTATGGTATTTGGCCAGAAGAAATCTTTGTGGTCAACATATTTTAAATGGAAAAATGTGCTTTGTTACAAATCTTACAATGAGTAAAAAAGGTACAGCAGAAATTAAATTCCCTTTAATGACAGGCTTCTGCAAGAGGCCCATCTGTATAGTTCATTTACAGAGAACACATTTAAAGATGTTTTGGGAAGAAAAATGTAACCATCCCATCATAAAAGCTACTCAATAAACCCTGTGTGCAAAAGGTTTACACTTAAAAGAAGACTTCTATAGCACTGCGTGGAAGACTGCATGAAATAGCCCTGAACTCTGGTGGCCTCTTACAGGACTGGGAGTGGAGCCAAGGAAACCACCCAAGTCACACCAGGGAGGAGGCGAGCAGCTTTGCAGGCCTCGGGATGGCAGTGACAAGGTGGCTTCTGCTGGTTAGGATAAGAGAGGTTGGAGTGTCAGCTGACTGGCTCAACATCTCTGTGATGTTTATTTGGTTTTCTAATCAAAACAACTACTGAAAATTAGAGAATGTCCTTATTAATACCACAGTAGCCACACTTCCCATGGCATTTTTAGGATTTAAATGGGTGGGACCATAATTCTAAATCTAGCTAGAAAATACCTCATGTCTGAATTTTGAAGAAACTCTGAGAAGCAAGCAGAAACACCAAGAGTGAGGTTTCCAGCAAGTTGGGGGAAATGCCCAAATTCTTCATTTAGAACAAAGAAAGCAAATCAATAAACATCTTAAGTATGGCAGCATTTGCTCTTAATTACAGTGAGATGTAGCACCGTGGTCATGCTGGTGACTGGTGCTGGAAGCTGTTCCAGAAGCGAAGGACTTAAACGTGCTTCGAACATGGCCCAACAAGTCTGAGGATCCCTGGGACACTGCGTTTCCCAGGTGCCACATTACAGCTGCCAGGACTGCAATCCGGAGCCCTCTTCACTGAGCATGTTCAATCCCGAGCACCCCAGGACTTCTGCTAGAGTGAGTGGTCTCAGTGCTCAGCTCCAGATTCCTACCCAGGGGACAGAGGCAGCTCTGTCGTGATCAGAGGCTGTGCTTAACCCAGACCCAAGCCTGAGCTTGGTCTTGGTGTTTTATTAACCGACGCGGACACAGACACGTTGTGCAGGGAGGGCTTCCTAAAACAGCTTAGGGAGACTCCTCAATAGATCCAGGGCGGGCGCAGCTGGAACCCAGAGGCTCGCCAGGGCTCCCGGTCTGGAGACCTTCACTGCGGGCCTCGGAGGGGAACAAAGGCCAGAAGACCGGGACCGCGAGCCTGGAGGATTGGGAGGCACCTGGGAGACCCAGCACTCCCCATCTGGGGACCCCAGACTGTGGGCTGGGAGGGGAACAGAAGACCGGGACCGCGAGCCCGGAGGAGGCTTCGCCCTGCCGGGAGCCCGTCCCTCCACCTGCCCAGCCTGCCCGGGGCGCGCCCACCCGCGCTCCAGCAGCCCGGGGCTCACCTGGTAGCGGCCGGCGGCTTCCAGCAGCGGCGCGGTGCAGTGGCTCACGTGCTCGGGGCCCGAGGCGCAGACCCAGCACACCACCTCCTGGTCCTCCTCGCAGAAGCGGCTCAGGTCCTCGCCGTGCCGCGCGCACTGGCGCGTCCCCGCGGGCCCGGCGCCCAGCCCCAGCTGCCGCACGCGGTCCACCAGGCTGGCCAGCTGCCGGTTGGGCCGGAAGCCCGCGGGCCGGAAGGGCGCGCGGCACTGCGGACAGGGGTAGACGCCGCCCTGCGCGCTGTCGGACTTCTCGCAGACCTCCAGGAGGCAGCGCCGGCAGAAGCTGTGGCCGCAGTCCACGCTGAGCGGCTCCTGCAGGAAGTCCAGGCACACGGAGCACCGCGCCTCCTCGCGCAGCCGCTCCCCGGGCGTCCCCGACGCCATGGCCCGAGGTCTGCCCCGGGGAGCACCCGGCCCGAGGTCTGCCCCGGGGAGCACCCGGCCCGAGGTCTGCCCTGGGGAGCACCCGGCCCGAGGTCTGCCGGGTGTTATCGCTGGCCAGGGTCCAGCTACCCCAAGAGCCCTCCCGGTGGCGGCCACACCCCAGCCACGGAACTCACCTCCCGGACACCTCGCGACTGCCTTTCCCTCCGGGCTCGAGGTCCCCGTCTTCTGTTTCCTTCCCAGGCCCGCAGTAGGGGTCCCCAGACGGGGAACCCTGGCGAGCCTTCGATTCTGGGTTCCAGCTGCGCCCGCCCTGGATCTACTGTGGGGTCTCCCTAAGCTTTCAATACCTTTGAGTTCTTCACTAAAACGCACGGGTTACCCCGGTCTAATAATGTGTGATGGGGCATGGAGCCAGGACTGTCATCATAAACGGGTTTGCTGTAAGAATATCAACTGGCCCTTGGTACGTCTATGATGCACCTGTGCTGAAAGTTCTAAGGACTTCCACAGACATATCATCTTAACACAAGAAGAAGAAAATGTTCTGTTGTGTGGGAGGTCTTTATTTTCTTGCTTTCTATGACATTTAAAGGATGATAAAGCCATAGTATTTGGGTTAGCTGGTAGAAATGAATGCATTTTTAATGTATAACAGCAAAGAAGGTAACATGATTTTAGTTGGGGCTTTTAGAAATAGAATGTGTCTTAACAATTTGAATGCAAATTTTTTTCTGAAAAGCAGCTCCTTAGGAGCTCCCCAGCTGGATCTGTACCCCATTTCCCCAGCTCAGGGGGGATGGTTCTCCATTCGTCCATCAGGGCCTAACCCCACTTCACCACTTTGGTTTTGGGATAGACATCTGATCTCTTCATGCCTCTTTCTTACTAGTGACTGAATTGCAGCTGATCAGAACCTGACATCATTTAAACAGCTGTCATACCCATTTTCTTTGGTTTCCCAGTGAGTCTGATCTACTATCACAGAACCAGCAGTTCCTGTTATTGCCCTGAGAGCGCTGTGAGGGAAGAAGACTTTGAAGCTGAAGCAGACCTGCCTACCCCGCTCTGCCCTCTGTGCCAAACGCTGTTTTAGAAGGCTTGAGTGTATGTATTATGCGTGGAGCATGTGGATTCTAGCCCGTGCCGATGCCCCCTCCTCCATACCTGGTGCCACAATCACATAACGCCTCTGGGAGGAAGAAAAGGAACTGCAAATCCTTGGGGGAGCTCCCTGTTCAATTGTCTAGTTGTCAATGAGTTCTAGTTTTCTCATCTCCATTGTGAGTTCAACGTGGGGATATTCAAGAGTGAGATTATCTAATTATGCACCAAGTATCTCATGAAGACAACAACAAATTATCTGCTACTTTCAGGATGTGGTTGTCTTGAAAGGAATACTTGTTGATTCCTACACTGGACATTTTTCTTCTATAGCTGATTGTTTTAATTAATTCAGCTGGTTTATTTGCTTGCTGGATTTCAGAGAATGGTTCTAAACTAAAAGTAGATGTCTTACTTGAGTCTGTCCTGGAACACTAACACATTCTGACAATATAAAGATTTCTATTACACTCCTGGAGGATACTACTGATCTGCAGTATGATGAGCCTGCTGTGCTCAGAAATATGCCCAAAAAGCAGACTGGGGTAGGCCTATGTGCTAGTTACTTTTCTATTGCTGTGAAAAAAACGCCATAACCAAGGCAGCTTAAAGAAGGACGAGTTTATTGAGCTTATGGTTCCAGAGGGAGAAGAACCCCTCATTGCCTATGGCAGCAGGCAGCAGTGCTGAGTGCCCCCTTCTTCAAGCAGGCACAGGAAGCAGAGAAAGACAGGCTGGAAATAGGATGAGTCTAGAACTCTCAAAGCCCACCCCCAGTGACGAGCTTCTCCAGCAAGGACACACATCCTAGGGGTTCCCAAGTATTCAGATACTTGGGCCTATGGGGGAACTGTCATCCAACCCCACAGCTTCAACCCTTTGGATGCTGGCAGCTTCTACCCAGCACCAGCCTGTGCACTTTGGAGGTGGCGGCTCCCAGAGCTCTGCCAGCCACCCGGGTGCAGTTTCTCTTCCACAGCTGTTCACAGTCCTCTGTCCCTCTTCAGCCTCAGCTCTGACAGTCCAGCCTAGCAGGGCTCCTCTGCACTGGAGGAGCTTCTTACTTACCTGGGATTCTGGTCAGGTAGAACACCAGCTGGCCGGGGACAGAGGCGCAGCACATCTCGGTGGGCGCCTGCAGCAGAGCCTGCTGGCCGCCTGATGCCTGGAAAGGGAGAAAACGAGTGAGCAAAGGCCAAGTCCCTGCATTCTCTTCAAGGCTGGCAGCTCGTGACTGCACTTCCTTCCACAGGGCTCTGCCTCTGAAGGTTCAGCATCTTCTGGCAGCAGCATAGGCTAGGGGAAAGCCCTTAGCACCTGGATCTTTGGGGGACCGCAGGGTCCAGGCTACAGCACTTACATCCTGACACTGAGTGTTCTCACTGAGCAAAGTGATTCTCAACCCAGGCCTGGCATGTCAGAGGGGCTTACTCCTGAAGGCTGACAGCAGCTGAATTGATGCTCAGAAACGCTATCTGGGACTGGCAAGATGGCTCAGTGGGTAAGGCTGCTTGCTGTGGAATCTGGTGACCTGAGTTTAATCCCCAGATCCACATGATGGAAGGCAGACCAACTCTCACAAGTTGTCCTCTGACTTCCACATGCACAATGGGCATGCACACACCTACATATCCACACAGTCACATATACACAAAATAGCTAAATGCAATAAAAAGCCTGGTGACTGAAGCCTGGTGACTGAAGCCTGGTGACTGTATTATTGTGACCCTGTCAATATTTTAGATGTTAATGTAATTGTTATTACAGTGTAATATTTCCATTAATATTTGGTTTAATAACTCCTAGCAACACTTGATTAGGTCTGAAGTCAATTATTTAGGCAGATGTAACACTCACAATATAATGGTGTTCCAAGACTACGGAATTTCATATTTCTCTGTAGACAGATGGGTGGAATTAATAATAAATCTATGAAAAAAAAATGAGTAGTTTACTGAGGAATACAAAATAATTTTGAGATATTATTCCAAGATAAATTTGAGTACTTATAGGTAAATGTGTTGATTTAATGTGATATTCTTTTTATTACTGACTTTAACGCAACAACTTAATTAACAACAAAATTTTTTAGTTAGAATTTTAATTTAATTATACATGTCTGTGTGGGAATGCAGTGTCCACAGAGGCCAGAAGAGGGCATCAGATCCCCTGGAGCTGGAGTTACAGGTGATGATGAGCTGTCCACTGTGGGTGCTGAGAACTTAACTCAAGTTCTCTGCAAGGACAGCGAATGTTCTTAAACCCTGATCCATCTCTCCAGCCCAACACTCTAAATCTTAATTAAGTGCAATAAATGCTGTTGGTTTGTTCCTGCAGCTGACAGGGAAAATGTGTATGTGACCCACTTTCCAGACCAGTCACGTTTGTCTCTGTGATCACACAGATCTTAGAAGACCTGGATTGGCATCAGACGTGAATAGCTCACCCTAAATAGTGAAAGCCGACATGGCCCACAACTGCACCCAGGCCAGTCAAAATACCCTCAATATCATGGCAATAACTACAGAATGTCATGCATTGAGTTTCTGCCTTAAAAAGTAACTGGAGAAAAGGCCTATAGTGGGCATTGAGTGTAAAAGTAGCTTTGAAAACAGCCAAGCTTTAGGTTGCACAGAAGCAACCCAACTGCCCACCCCGTCTGTGGATACATGGAGTCTCCAAGGAATATGTTGGGTGCTTATCGCTGGAAGACAGAGCCATGTGCTATTCTAAAAGATGCACATTTGTCTGCGTTTCTTTCCTCTTGGAGAGTTTGCAAAACTGCACGAGTCCTACTTCTGTGAAGGAAATACAAATCGTTAAATGAAGCTGAATAGAGAATAAACGATGCAGCTTGTTCCACCACACTGTGCTGATGCCTCCAGTGCCGGGAGTCCCGGGCACACAGTAAGTGCTCAGTGCACACTTGTTGATTGAATGAATTATTTAAAACAAAACCAAAAAGTAGCAAGGCATGGTGGCACATGCTTGTCCTCCCAGGACTTGGGAGGCAGAGGCAGGAAGATCGGGGTTCAGGATCAGCCCAAGATCTTGTCTCAAAAAAAAATCTGTTAATATTTTATATAAAGAAAAGGTACAAATTTATTTTAACTAGGAATATTAATAAATTAGGTCTTCTGAATAAGATAGGCTTCACCCACTTGGGTTTTATTTTTCAATCCCGTCATACTAGAAACAACCTGAAAGTCTTTCCTTTTCAAATTAATCTTCTAAAACTCCATTAGCCCAACCTCTCAGACCAAGTTCTATGTGACATGCTTCTAGTTAAACCCAGAGATTCACATATGTAACAAGCTTCAGTACAGGTTTGCTTAACTGGTGAATCAATTCATATTCAGGTACGTAAATGTTTAGTCTGGTTTATGATTATGGCAGGACAGGGATAACAGTAAAACAAGAGCTTTAGAATAGTTCATTATCTGGGGCTGTGCTTAAGATGGCTCAGTGCTTAAGAACACTTGCTGTTCTTCCAGAGGACCTGGGTTCAATTCCCAGCACCCACATGACAGCTAAGTACTGTCTGTAACTCAGTTCCAAGAGATCCCACACCCTCTTCTGGCCTCTGCAGGTTTTTACAAGATATGGGTGCACTTAAACACATGCAGACAATACACTCATATACATAAAAACAATAAATTTTTAAAAATTTAAAAGAATAGTTCATTGCTCATTGGGTTTTAAAAAAAACATCATTTGTTTGACTGACATTTTAGGTAAAAATTATTGGGTCTTACCCTAACTTAATTTAAAAAAAATATTCATTTCAAAGAGAACCCAGTAATGGCATCTGTCCCAAGTGAATTGTCTCCACTGAAGCCTCCTGGGCAGAGCGGAATCTAGGTAGGAGGGTCTCATTATTTACCAACTTGATCAGGAAATTACAAAAGAATACCTGGGGATAGGGTTCTCAGAAGGGCCGGGTCCCCCAGAAACCAGGGGTTATTGAAAGAAGTCCTCCTCCCTCAGCATGCAGAAGCAGCAGCAGCAGGAGTTGGCGGACCCCAGAGGTCACAGCATGAGCACAGCACAGCTCTGGGCAAAGCGAATCTGGCGGGGCACCGTGGGGGCCTCCTTGCCTCCGGGCTATGCAC
Source organism: Eospalax fontanierii (assembly GCA_035773235.1). NCBI lineage: Eukaryota > Metazoa > Chordata > Mammalia > Rodentia > Spalacidae > Eospalax > Eospalax fontanierii. The sequence continues at coordinate 1,073,646 of CM069546.1, forward strand.
GGAGGAGGCTCACCTACCTACAATTGCTTTCAGAAGGTGGTAGGGAACCCTGGTGCCCACAGTCATGTTTTCTAATAGCAGAAAAGCAAAACTAAGTCCCCGAGAAGCCAAGAGCTCACTCAGTTTACTACTGAAAGACCTCGAAGAAGACCAGCCATCTTCCTGATTCTATTTATTTTTGTATAATTTTGAAGAGCTACACAGATAGGTCCCCAGTTATTCTGGCTGCCTAGGAGGCAGATATTATTTTCAGCTCAGTGTAATTAAGGCTGTGAACGTTTGGAAGCAGCCACTGTTCCAATGATGTGTTTTAAGAGGTGATGGGCGCCTTGTGAACGGAACCTGCTGGCATCCACTGTGAGGGCTTCAGTGTTTTTAAATGCAATGATGTTGTGCCTTTACCATGGTCTCTCTGACCCACCTGTCTTTGCTCTTTGGATATAAATCATTTTTTAAAGTGCCTTTACAGTTCATTTTGACTGGAGTCCTGTGGTGACACATTTTAAAAATAAGAGAAAGCCAAGGTAAGAGAGGTCTATTCTCTAGACAACATTGTTAATTTATCGAGAGAATTTGTGAGCATAGTTGTGTCTCTCAAGAATGCCTCTCTAACATCTCCCTCTTCCAGAACACACCAGTCTGTGTGGACTGAGCCACAGGACCCTGTAACTCATTCAGTAAGACAGAGTTGTTGACATTTCTGCACCTATGAAAATTGGAGGTTGTCAGGAGCTTCAAGGTAACTCTGGGGTCATCTGGATCCTTCAGGCTTGGTGGAAAGAGTGCTGTCTGAGCAGACATAAAAATGAACCCCATAAAAATGTTCAGAGGAGACACCACAGGGAGCTGAATCTGTTAAGTGGGAGAAAAGCCAAGTCTCCCAGAGTTTGAAATATATCGAAAAGCCAAAATGTTGAGAGCAAGATGGGCAAGGAGAAAAGACTGAGAGTTCGGGGAAGCGAGGGGCAGAGAGGGCAAGGAGAGCTGGGTGGGCTCTGGAGACCGGCGTGCTCACATGTGCAATGTTGGGTAGTGCTCTCAGGACAACTGTGCAGATTTTAAGACAGCACCTTCACTTGGTTTTTTGATATAGAAAATATTTCTAGTGATTTTACCCAAAGTGAGGAGAAGACAGAATCCAACCAAACATAAATGATACCAGTGATGAACAGACACAGCTAGTTAATGGGAGGGCTGATCTGCAGCAGGTGGTTAAGTTGAGTGGTCGCAATCTCCCAGCCACGTCCGTGCATGCCCTCAGTTCGGTGGCCTTGTTGAGGGGGTGGATGGACAGGAGACGCTGCAGAAGAGCACTGCAGAGATGTCTGTGTGAGACTTGGCACTGTCTACTCAGAGCGAGTGATCTTGATGGTGAATGGAGGGTGGATGTGTATCAGACATATTTGCAGTTGGAGCAAGTGATGGTGCAGAAGAATCTAATATTGAGTCTGTGATAAACCAAGGCACAGATCCCAACTGAGTAGGAGGACTGAGGGAGCTGAGGTGTTCCTCAGTGAGTGGAGACAGACAGCAGACACTGAAGGAGCCAGGCAGGCTGTCAGAAAGCTGGTGCGGGGGGCCAGGCCACACAGAGACTCAGAAGCTAACTCTGGCCAGATGTGTGAGTGTGTATTCCAAACATGGAAGTTGTCTACAAAATTTAGCTTCATGCATAAATTTGAGGGTGAAGAGTCAAGAGACAGGATTGGCGCCTAGAAGGATTGAGGCTCTGGCTTCTGCCCCCAGAACCACAAATACGTATTAATGAATAATTAAGAGGTTACAAGAAGCTGAGATGAGAGGATGATAGCTTCTCAGCCCTGAGGGATGCAGACCAGAAGGTGGAGCTGCGGCTGGACTTGGAGTGTGTGGTCACGGACATCACTGAGTGACCAGCAGAGCAGGAAGAGAGGAAGGAGGAAGAGGGCTAGGGAAGAGGGCGGGTGGGCACGGGGAGGGGACGTGGTGTGTGGAGCACAGGGCTCAACTGGGCCCTGGGGAGCAGAGGTGACCGAAAAGCCTTGAATGCGGCTGAAAGATGTCACACTCTCCGAAAGGAAGTGCTAGAGAGCGTGCTGGGTGTGAGCACACACAGAGGGGCTTGGAGAACGGGAGCCAAGACCATCCTTCCTTGTGTGGCCTCCCTGTAAAGGGAGAGAGAAAGCAGCCTTTTGGTTAGTAAGAAACAAATCCAGCCTAAAAGTGGCCGTTACTGACTTGAGGGAGGAGGGTGTGAATGAAGGCTGCTAGACTGGGAGGAGGCAGTTCCCTTGTGTATGAACATTAAAAAAGATTTGCTTTAATTATGTGTGTATGCGGGCATCTGTGTGAATATGCACATGTGAGTGCAGTCCCTGAAGAGGTCAGAAGAGGGCGTTGGATCCCCTGGCGCTGGAGATATGGGTGGCTGTGAGCCACCACATGGGTGCTGGGAGCTGAACTTAGGTCCTGTGCAAAGGTGCAATACACTCACGACCTCTGAGCCATCTCTTCAGCCCCTCACTATGGATTTTAAAGCCACCACACCTTCTGTGGGATCCCACCCCTCTAAGGGCACAGGAGCTCAGGTATGTCAGATAGATGTTGACTTTGCAGAACTGTTTGATAGTGGATTAAAGGAAAGTGTGCCTACAACAGGCCTACAAGATGATCGCCTGTTCAGGACAGTGGTCAGAGTGCTGGAGTTCATAGCTAGTACGGGGAGGGCTCTGCAGGAGTGAGATGTAGATGAACTCATCACAGAGTTTCACACACACAGACTCACATACATACAGCCACACATAGACAGACTCATAGACACACACGGTACAGAAAGACACAGACATATACACACAGACATACACACAAAGAAACAGACACACAGACACAGATCTGCACAGATATAGACATACACTCATACACAGACAGACACACATGCACAAAAACACAGACACACACACATACACACATACATACACATGCACACCATGGTAGGGTTTCTATAAATACTGTTTAACGAAGAACGAATAACTTCCCCAGAGTATCACGGGATGTACTCTGTTTTGTTTTTTTTTCCTCAGCCGAAACAGTATTTTCTTTCATATGTAATAATTTTTAAAAAGTTTTTTGTTATTGTTTCTGAGGCTTTTCAATGCTATTGGGTATAAATGACAAATATTACTGAATACATTTAAGGTGAGCCTGCTTATCTTTTGGTACAGTGTAAGAGTCATAATTCTCAATTTACTTACCATGTTTGTCACCTCACACACTCAGTTTTCTCTTTCCAAGTTATTGTGTGTGCTCTACAAGTTGTGACCATTCCCCCGTGTCTCTCGATCTGAGACTTGAGCATTCACAGTCCCCAAAGAAAGAGAACTTGGCAATCTCTTTCCAAGATCTGATGTCTGCTGTCAGCTTGTCATTTCAAACTGTGCTGAGGCCACCCAGCATGGCGGTGCCTGCCTCTGATCCCAGCGCGTGGCAGGTGGAAGGGGGAGGAGCACGAATTCGAGGTCAGCCTGGGCTACCTAGTGAGACTCTCGGGCTGTAAAAAGGAAAGACGGAATTGTTTCTCTAAATCCTGTGTGGGATGGTTAATACTGATTTTCCACTTGACAGGATCTAGAATGCACCAAGGAGGTAAGCCTCAGGCTTGTCTGAGAGTAAGTTCTGATTGTGTTAACTGAGATGGGAAGACCCACCCCAACTGTGCGCAGCACCACCCGTTGGGCTGGGGGCCCAGCCTGAGTAAAATGGACTGAGCTGAGCACCCGGCTTCATCTCTCTCTGCTCTTGACTGTGGGTGCAGTGTGATCAGCTGCTGCACTTGCCTTCCCTAGTATGATGTCAGTCCATCACCCTCAAACTGCCGGTCCAAACAAATCCTTCCTTCTTGAAGCTATATTTTGTCAGAAAAGTAATATCCCATCCATTTCCACCTAAACTATTAAAAGATCAATTTCCAAAGTTCAAAACATTCATAGTTCTAAACATGTCATGCCTTATGTATACAGTCTATTTTAAAATGTTTTCTGCCTTCACAGGTGATGGAGTCCCCAAACACATCCACTGTCACAGAGTTTCAGCTCTTAGGATTCCAGAACCTTCTTGAGTGGCAGTCCCTCCTCTTTACTATTTTCCTCTTCTTCTACCTCCTCACGATCACAGGCAATGTGGTGATCATTGTGGTGGTGAGTGAGGACCCACGCCTGCGCTCTCCCATGTACACGTTCCTGCAACACTTGTCCTTCCTGGAGATCTGGTACACGACCACCACGGTGCCCCTGCTGCTGGACAACCTGTCCTCCTGGGGCTGCACACTGTCCTTCCCCGCTTGCATGGCTCAGCTCTACTTCTTCGTGTTTTTCGGAGCCACCGAATGTTTCCTCCTGGCCGCCATGGCTTACGACCGGTATCTGGCCATCTGCAGCCCACTTCACTACTCTCTCCTCATGAGTCCTGACAGCTGTGCGGCGCTGGTGACAGTCTCCTGGGTGACAGGGGTGGGCACTGGCTTCCTGCCTTCCCTCATGATTTCGAAGCTGGACTTCTGTGGGCCCAACCGAATCAACCACTTCTTCTGTGACCTCCCTCCACTAATGCAGCTGTCTTGCTCCAGCATCTATGTGACCGAGATGGCCATCTTCTTCTTGTCCGTTGCTGTGCTATGCATCTGTTTCTTCCTGACTCTCGTCTCCTACATTTTCATTGTGTCCTCCATTCTGAGAATCTCTTCTGCTTCTGGCCAGATGAAGGCATTTTCCACATGTGGTTCCCACCTGGCAGTGGTCACCATCTACTATGGGACCATGATCTCCATGTATGTGCGCCCCAATGCACGCCTATCACCAGAAATCAACAAGATCATTTCTGTCTTCTACACCGTGGTCACCCCACTGTTGAACCCGGTTATCTACAGCCTGCGGAACAAAGATTTCAAAGAGGCTGTTAGGAAAGCCCTGCTAAAGAAGTGTGGTGTCTATGGAGCCAGAGTGAAAGGAAGTGTCTTTATTAGATAGGGGGCTCTGTTGAGTGCTTGGGGCTTAGAGGTGGGGGAATGGGAGAGCAGGGCGCAGTCCTTGTCCAATGCTGTAGTTGACTGGTGCTGCACTGGTTTCTGTGAGCCACAGCCAGACACTTGCAGAAGCCTCCCAGAAGGCAGAATACTCTGGGGCAGTTTGTTCTTAGACACCATCCTGCCTTTTGGCGGGAGTCTTGACTGTCCAGATCTCATGCCCGCTGACCCCACGTGCCATGACTGTCGGTTCTGCACTAGGGTTCACTTTCCATTCACGAAAGGTAGGTGGAGAAGCTCAGTTCCTCCTAAGCACTGTGGGACTAGATGCCAAGCGTGGTGGTTATTAAATAGCTGTTCAATGAACGAGGGAAGAGATAAAGTCTGAAATGTGTGTCCCCGGGATAAGAAAGAACAAGACTTTTTGAAGTGCCAAACATGTTTTAAAACCTTTTTTGAAAATGAAATTCTAGAAAAGAAAGAAACAAAGGCAAAGGTGGAGGGAGGGGAAGGAAGATCCAGAGGACTTTGTGCCCTGTGAGCCTTGGGGTTGAAGGGCCAGGCTGCCCGGCTTCCGTCATTTTCCTGTTTTGGTGATTCAGGCAATGCTTAGGGCCTCTGGGCCAGTCTCGCCCATCCCAGTGTTCTATTCATTAACTCTGCAGATGTTTTTAACCTCCAGATGTGCGCCAGGCTGTGCTATTCTGACACACAATACATAAAAGACCAGGGAAAGAAGACTTTGCCTTAATGGAGCCCCCAGTCCAGAAGAAGAGAGAGAATATTGTGTAAAGAAGCCGAAAGAGGCATTTGGAGTGCTTCTGCTGCTGGTGACCACTAGGAGATAAACACAGGTGCCAGGGAGGTCAGAAAGTCTGAGTTCGCAGCCCCTGTAGGGCTCTGGCCTCCACTTCAGAATGAGAACAAAACTGGGAGGAGCCACCAGGCAGAGAGGGCAGAGAGGGCCAAGGGCACAGAGAGGGCAGAAGGCCTGGAGGGAGGAACTACACTGCCCAGGCTGGAGTCTGGAGAGGCAGCTGCTGGATCACACAGCTCATTAGAAAGCCCCACAGAGTTTTGAATTCTAAGAAAGAGAAATGATTATCAAAGGGCAATAGACAATCAAATGATTATCTTGGCATTTACAAAGCTCAATGCTCTTTAGAAAGAAAGTCAACTCGAAGAATTGTTAGGATGAGTGCAGTAGCTCATTTGGGAGAGGAAACTGGCTTGATTTGAGGCTTGATGATATAATCCGACAGTGTGTTTGGTGGAGAACCAAGCAAAAGAGCAAGACAACAAGGAGCTTAAAACATCAAACCTACAGAATGGGAAACACAGAACCCCAGTATGGAAGTAGGCCCTGGGCATATCCACAGGGGGCGGTGGGGGTTGTGTGGTGGCTCCTGGAGAGGATGGCAGTGTCCTAAGGAGGAAGAGGAAAGGTGAGAACTGAGAGGTCATCATCAGCCTCAGAACAGGCACTGGGGCTGAGCCTGCCTGGTGGGGAGGGAGGGGGAGGGGGAGGGCAGGGGAAGGGAGCAAGGGGGAAGGGGCAGGGGGCGGAGCTCCCTATGGCTGTGGGGAGAGTGTAGAATGACCTTGAGAAATGCACCTTTGAAAGGTGAGAGACAGTGAGTGGAAGGACAGTTGCAGGATTTATTGTCTGAGCAAAACCGAACACTTGTGGCAAAGGTCAATTAGTGCATAAAAATCCATGAAATGAATATCAAAAATGCTAACTGGTAGGTAGCCTGGGGTGAGACGGTTGACTCAGGGAGCTGGAGATGTGGACTTGCCACAGGCAACAGGAAATGCGCTTTTACTGCAGGAGGTGCTGGGTCACTAGTGAGGTTTACTGAGATGGAGACGGGATTGTACACTTTGTAGGCACACATTGCCTATGTTTCCGAGACAGGATCAGTGACTCTTCTCCACCACAGAGGAAGTAGGTTTGGAGATGATGGTGAGGGTGTGCATTCTTGCTCTACAGTATGGAGCTGAGGCTGACCGAAGGTGGTGGGTTTAGGAGCAGAGGTTAGGGTGGAGACGCAGCATCTCCTTGAAGCCTTATGGGCCTCTCCTTCACTCCTACACCCAAGACCACACAGCTGCGCTCTCTCTCTCTCTCTCTCTCTCTCTCTCTCTCTCTCTCTCTCTCTCTCTCTCTGAGTGAAGTCAGAATGAGCTATGCATGTTAGAGATGGATCCTTTAAATCTCTGATGGAAGAAAGAGAATGTGGAGAAAAAGTATAAATAAATAAACACAGGCGTGGTTGGGTTATTTTCATCTGTTGGCCAGTGGGGGCATACTTGAGGTTTGGTGGCTTAAACTAGTGAGGTAAGACACGGTTTAGGTTAAGGGACAATGCCAGAGATGAATGCAAGATTGTGTGAGGAGGGGCCAGAGCATCTGCCTGGCAGATGTAAAACTTCACAGCACTGGAAAAAAGCGAGTGAAGCAATCGGACCAGGGGAGGAAAGACGGGATCAACCATGTGCTGGGGTGAGAATTTGAAGAAAAAATAAACTCTGGATTCTGGGATCATTCCGAAGTGAGAGAAAGGGCCGGTATGTGGACAGTTAGTCCTGAGTGGGCTGTGTACTTCGCATGGGTTTAAGTAAGGAAGATGTTCTTCAAGGGTCTGGGTTGGTGGAGGAGAATATCCTAAATAAAGCATTAGGCAGGGTGGGATGTAACGCAAGGACAAAGGTAGTGACAGTTCCTCAGTGCAGAGTCTACACTCAGCTGCCATCCTGCAAAGTAGCTGGAGACGATCGATCGTGAAGACATGGCCTGAGCTGGAAGCCTCACTCCACAGGGTTCTGGGCTGTCAAAGCTTCCCTAGACTAGCCCGCCTGTAAGGCTGCCTTTCTTCTCCATGGGTCCTTCCAGCCTCCAGGGGACCACAGGGAATACAGTGTGCGCAGATTGTGCGGAGGTAGACTGAAAGGTAGCAGGACTTCTTGTCCGTTCCTCTCATCAGCTCACTGGGTTGCAGGTTAGACCATGTGGTGTCACGCTGTTAACAGAATACTATTTTTATTCTAAATGTCTTTTTAAAGAAGTCATTTCAGAAATCTCAAAATGTTTTGATCATAGAAACGGGATACTTGTGCAGAACTTCAAAGAAGTCCACCTACCACCACAGGTGACTCCTGTGCACCTCCACACACATCTGTGGTCCAATTGTCTAAGAAACTGAACCACGTAAACTATCCATCATGCCTATAAAATTTTAAAAACTGCATTTATTAATATGTGGCTGTCAGTGAGTTTGGGTCACTATGTTACCCATCCTCACCAACAGTTAGATGAGGAACGGGGAAATTGCAGAGACATCAGTGAGCCCCTCCGTTTCCAGGAGCCACAGGAAACAGACACGCACAACACTTTCTATTTATTTATTTATTTATTTATTTATTTACTCACTTACTTTGAGACAAGATCCCACGTTGTGTCTCAGGCTGGTCTGGAACTTGCTGTATATTCCAGGATGGTCTTAAATTTGAGTCTATCCTTCTGCCTCAGTCTCTTGAGTGCTGAGATTGTCTGTGAACCACCACACTGGCTGCCTGTTTATCTCTTTGAAGATTTCAATACAAGAATGACCTCTTCCTATGGTTAGAACAAAAGTCATAATCATAATAGAAACTATGAATAAACACAGCTTCAAATCTTTTGGAGGGGGACATCTTTGAATTTACTAAGGAAGACTTTTAAAGGCATGCAGAATCTCACGCCTGTTCTTTGTTTCATATTTGTGTAAGATTTGTATGCTTAATAGACAGTGTCTGTGTCAGCATGCATTTTCATCTGTGTTCCATGGAGTTTTGCTGAGAAATGTCTTAGCTAACAAGAACTCGGGGGCTGGAGAGATGGCTCAGCGCTTAAGAGCACTGACTGCTTTTGCAAGGACCCAGGTTCGGTTCCCAGCGTCCACATGGTTGTTAACCATCTGTAACTCCAGTTCCAAGGGATCCGGTATTCTTTTCTGTTCTCTACCAACATTGTATGACATGGGTGGGTATGCTTATATAGATTCTGGCAATACACTCATACACATAAAATAAAAATAATAAATATTTAAAAACAAATCAACTCCCCTAAGGTAAATATACACATCTTTAAGTCTTATCAGAAGAAAATGTCTTTGAAGTTACTGATAAGAATTAGAGATGAGTAGAATCCAATCCTCATTTTCGTGCTTTATTGTGAACTCTGGCTTCTGAAGTTCAAGGGGTGACTTTTCATTTAAAACTGAAAAGGGCTCTTCTCAGTCACAGGTTAATCAGCATCACATCTTAGAGAACTCTCATGAGTGTTATGCCCTAAAATATATTTTCAGGAGCCCTGTGACAATGGCTATGGGTGAATTTGGAGATGAGTGAGAGAGATCACCCCAAGCTCACGAGCTTATCTACTGTGTCTCTTACCAACGTTTGTCTTTGACCTACTGTGTGTTTTTTTTTCCAAACAATGACTCTTTGTAACATTTCCTTGTTTGATAAGTCAGGACATGCAGATGTAGGATGTTCTTTAGGTGAACATCTGGAGTACAACCAGGCCAGAGCACAGACTTAAAGCGCCCAGTATGCTAACACTTACCACCTCTTAATGAGAAAAAGAATTACACTAAATTTTGCAACTTCTGGAAAAGATTTATCCAAACACACAACAATTCAGAGCGTCTCTACCACTGTAGAATACTGAATTCTTTATAGACCAGGTAGTCCAGTAAAGGTAATTCAGAGATTCTAGCCATATTTTAAGTTAGTCAAAGAACACAATGTCTTCAGCAGACTTAAGCATCTATGTGTCTGAGCATCCCCAGCCCCTCCCAAGTGGAAGACCTCTGACTTCCAAAGAAATTTAATGCTAAAATGTCCGAGTCTGGATGCACTTCCCTGGCATAAAGTTTTATTGAATTCTCATCTATGACACCATCAAGTAAAAAAGGAAACAGATCTCACTGTGGAGTGGACAATGGGTATCTCGGCTGTCACATTCCTGGCATGTCTAGGGTACAGCACTTGCAAACCTGGACGTGGACATTTTGTTGTGTCTACAGTTGAGAAGGCTCATTTCATGACAGATGCATCCTGGTGAATATACAGTGGAAATATACAACTGTTACTGGAACAATTGCAAATATGCACACTACCAAGACAGAGAAATTATGGAAGATGTGGAGGAAAGTCAGCGTCTTTGGACTCAGGAGACATGCTCTGTATCAGTAGGAATTATGTAGACTTTTCAGAAATCACAATGAGATCATGGCAGAGAGAGGTTTCCTAATTTTGGAGTCAGTAGTCTCACATATACGAATGAAGACTTTCTATAAATAAACCAGTTCTTTTTACTGGTTCAGATGAGTTGCTGATTAAGTAAAGTAATTAATTTAAAAGCCTACTTAATCTTTTCTACCTAGCTTAGAAATAAGGTAAGCCATGGTGTGTGTGTGTGTGTGTGTGTGTGTGTGTGTGTGTATGAATGATGTGAGCTTAATTAGTCCTTTGTTGTAGGCTGTGATCAAGCAATAATTTAATACATTGTCTAATATAAGCGTACACATTGGACCAATATACATTTTGTCTTTTAAAAATTCTCCACCTGAAATTGTAAGCAGTGATCTCCATCCCACAGTATGATCACAAATGGGGGAAGCTGAGCTGTCTTTCTGGCTCTTCAGCTGTGTCTGAAGGTGCCACCACTGCATTCATCTTCTGTAACTGAGTGGTCCTTCTTCTTAACTGCCACTTTCTTATTGAACTTGTTCCTGTCATTAAATATAAACCATGTTAATACATTTGATTTATTGTAATTAAAATCGGATCCAACAATATCACCACAATCTAAGGTTTCTCAGGGACATTTGGGTCCTGTATTAATTACTTTCCTTTTGCTGTGATAACAGAGAAGAAAGGGTTTATTTTGACTTAGGGTTTCAGAGGAGGAGTCCATCATGGAGTAGGAAGCAGGACAGTAGCATCTGGGGCAGTCAGCTGAGTGATGACGTCTTCAGCTACAAACATGAAGCAGAGAGCTAAGAGGGGTGAGGTGTAAACTCCCAGACCCCACTGGGAAGTGACAAGACATACTTCCTCCAGCAGAGCAGTTCTGTCTACACGTTCCGTAGCCTCCTGTAACAGTACCATCACCTGAGGACCACTTTTCCAAATACGCGAGCCTATGGGAGCTGTTCTCCTTCAAACAGCCGCAGACACTAGACAATTACTTTTCTCTGTGTGGTGACTAAGCACCTGACCAGAAGCACCCTTAGGGACAGGCTTATTCTGGTTTATACTTGGAAAAAATCCATCATGGCAGAAAGGCATGGAGGCAGCAGTGGAGGCAGCTGGTCACATCACTTGTGATCAGGAAGCAGAGAGTGAATAGGCCTGGCCATCAAATCTCAAGCCCCAGCCCCAGTGACCCACTTCCTCCAGTCAGCTCTACCTCCTAAAGGCTCCATTACCTTCCCAACCAGTGCTTCTCACTGGGGACCAAGTATTTAAACACCTGAGCCTAAGGGTGCAGTGTGTCCAGCTCTCACAAAGAGGCCACCACAGGCGTGTGTGGGTAACTTATGAAGGTGATCCCCACGTGACACAGCATTGATAAAACAGAGGAAAGGAAAATCAAACATGATCTATCCCTGTAGGGAAACAGGATCCTCTCTGTCCAAGTCCCGCCCTCTGGCCAATAAGGGAGGAGGGAGGCGTGGAGCCAGTGGAGAAACATGGCAGCTATTCGGAGGAACAGATGGAGATCGTGGCCACTCGGGAAGAAAAATGCCCCATTCCAGGCCCACGCAGACGGCCAGGAACCCAGGAAGCAGCATTCTAAGTCCTGGCAGTCCCGAGGATCACGTGAGTGGGAGCACAATTCCCAGGGAGGAGCTAGGACCTGTGCACGGCAGTCGCAGGTTCTTTGAGCCTGCTGCCAGTAACCAGGGAGAGGACTGAGCCAGGCGCCTGGCTGATGCAGACTTCGCCAGCCGACGTTGTAGCTTTGTCCCAGGCGAGCCCGGGCGCCCGGCAGCTTTGTAAATGCCATTAGATGAATAAACCTTTCTAAATAGAAAATCAGCTTCTGTTTTATCCAGCTGGATGAACCAGATCCCACCCACTAAGGCATGGAGAATAAATTTATGCAACAACCCCATTTTGTAAAAGCAAGAGATTTGATAAAATTTAATCCACTTTTATGATGAAAACACTTAGACTTTGGGGCGGAACATACACATGGTCAAGAGAAGATAGGTAAAGCCCATTGCCAGCAAGAGGACCAGCTGGGACCTTGGATGACAGCGCCTGATGGTCACTGTGGATGGCAACAGTGTCAACGGAAAACAAGACTAAAGGTGAAATCCTTTACCATGCTAAGATCACGAAGTCACTACCTGTTGGGAGCCATTTGCCTGAACCATGTCCTGGTATAAGGCAAGATGAAGGTCAACTTTGCTTTGCACAATGTTGGGAGCCATTTGCCTATCTTGAACTATGCCCTAGTTTTGGGTTAGGCAGAAGTCAATCTCGTGCACAGAAGTGCTGATTGGAAGCAGGAGTCTTCATTATGCAAATAATTTACACCTAAGGAGAAGTTTATTTTGCACCCAAGACTGAGGTCACATGAAGATCTTTGAAGGAAGCCAATCATATCCTAAGTTAATTTGCTTGTGTCAGTATTGTTTTGCTCACCTCACAGTATAAATAGGGGCGGGGGGACTTAATAAAGGCAAGCTGCTTCAGTGTGACTCACAGCCCTCCTGAGTCTGTCCTATTTTTTCTGTCTCTCTCTATCTCTACATTTTCTCATCCTCACTCCCCGTTTTGGGTGTGGTTCGATTTCTGCTGGCGGGCTCCGGCAAGTGGCACCCAAACGCAAGTGGCGCCTGGACCAGGGACCTGAAGATTGGGGGTTAAGTGAAGGACACTGTGGTACGAGTGAGCTCACTTAAAAGATAAGTAAAGGAAAAGGAAAAGAAAAGGAAAGGAAAAGTGTGCGGTGAGAAATCTCAGGAGTAAAATGGGTGAGGGTGATAGTCGTTTGCTTTTTGTAAATATGTTGGGAGTCCCATAGGTTTAAGATAAGTTTATGTATTTGATAGTTTATATTCATAAGTAATTAAGTCTTATAGGTTTACTAGTTTGTAAGTTGTAACAATGTATAAGTATAGGCAATAGGCAATTAGCTTATAAGTAGTGAATAAGTTGTGATTTTTTTTCTTACTAATGTGGTGACCTAACGGGGCTTTGATTAGGAATGGTTTGGATCTTGGACACGGGATAGAAAAGATTTGAGAAAGAAAAGGGAAAAAAAAAAGCAAATGGAAATGGGATTGAGCCTCAAGCTGCTTTGCTTGAGGAGCTAGCTTTTGTGAAACCTGAAATTGAGCAACTATTCAAGAGTCATTAGATCCCAAAGAAAAAGAAGAGAGGGAGAAGGAAGTAGCTAGATGTCTGAGAGAGGAGGATTTTTCACCATTTGTTGCATAAGCAAAGCCTAAGGCTGAGCCAAAGGAAGAATATTTAGAAGAAATGTGGTATTTGCAGGGTGTATTTGAATCTCTGTCTTTACAAATGTATTCTCCTACAGCAGCTCATGGTCAAGGAGGCTAGAGCCTAGAACATCAAAGGACCATGATCTCAGATTTTGTTAATTACCTCAGGTTTTTTTGCTACTTAATTACCAAGTGAATCACATAAATTTCACCAGCCCTAGGGTGCTTTGTTTTCCAAAACAACTACTAAATAGGCAGGTTTGTTTTTTTCAGTTTACAGTTTGCTGGGTTGAGACTATAGCTTAGTGGTGGGATACTTACCTAGCATACATAACGCTCTGAGCTCAATTTTCACCCACGTCTCTTATTTGAACAATGCAAGCACAGCTGATCTTTTCCCAATCAGACAGCTGGTTCCTGTCCTAACAGTGCTTGGTATTAATTGTACTATTATTTTGCTACTCAGCAGAGGTGATGGCAACAGAAACAGGACAAGTGTTTTCATTCCTACTGGTAGTTACTGAACTCGGCAGCTCTTCTGTCCCTTGTAAACTCTGAGTTAAAGGACACAGGATGAGGCTGGCCACCTGACCCTGTGAAAAACAGCCTCAGAGTAAGGACATTGTGCTGTTGAGAATAAGGGATAAACTAATTTCAACAGAGGTAGTTATTCATTTTATGGTGTAACATGTCTATAGCAAATGTAGTTCATGGAATTCTGTATTTTCTCATACCAACAAAAAGTCACTAATACAATTTACAATTCCTGGAGAAGGTAAATGGCAACCTCTACCTAACAACTTCTCAGTGCTGTAAGCTTCAATTCGATAATATGTTCCCAGGAAGCTCTTTTGAGCATGGACAATCGGGACATCAAGTGAAGCAGTGTCCTAATAAAACAAAATGTGTCTAATCAAGGTTTATTTAGGAATGTTTGGTTTTTGCCCAAGTTTTAGCTGCATAGCATACAGTAATTTCATAGACAAGAGGAAACTTTGCTTGCAGCCTATGCTCATTTACAGCAGGCTCTGAAAGAGTAAGGGCTAATTGTAGCACCTGAGAAGGTAAAAGCCAAATTTTCGTATTTATGTTTGGGTTATAGATTATATCCTAAAACAATTTTGCCTCAAAAAATTCAGATTAGGAAAGATGGGTTGAAAACGTTGAATGAATTTAAAACATTATTGGGAGATATTAATTGTCTTAGACCTCATTTAAAAATTGCTACAGGAGAACTGAAGCCTCTTTTCGACATTTTAAAAGGTGATTCAGATCCTAAATCGGCTAGAGGCTTGACGGAGGAGGCCAGAAAGGCATTATCTCAGGTAGAACGGGCAACTGAGAATCAACAAATACAATATATAGATTATAGCAGCATCTATTTTGGCTACTATTCATCATGCTCCAACTGCAGTTTTATGGCAGGAAGGACCTTTGCTATGATTGCATTTACCTGTATCACCTGCTAGAGTGTTAACTCATTATGAGGCTGTGGCATGTTTAATTCAAATGGCTACAGCTGAGGAAAAGAACCGACTGTAACAGGACTCCCATTTACAAAACAGATAGATTGGTAATCTCAAAACGTGGATGCTTTTGGTCTTTCTGCTGCAGATAGGTTGCGGCATCCTAAGGCTTTAGATACCTATGCACGAGTGAAATGGAAGGATCCGAGTGATGGCCCAGACCCGGTACTAATATGGGGAAGAGGGCATGTTTGTGTTTTTCTGTAGGATGCTGAGAATGCCAGGTGGCTGCCAGAAAGGCTGTTCTGGTTCGCAGGGACTGAACGGAGAAAGAGTGACGTTGCTGTTGCTGTGGAATCAGTTCCTGATGGACTTATTGGACATATGTAATAAATCCAACTATGCTGCATGCAGCCAAATGGGAAGAAAAGAAGAGATTGCAGCAATAGTGAATGATACTCGCCTATCAAGACATCATTATATGAGAAGAACAACAGTAAATCAGGATTCTACTGCAGGTAATGCTGATGAATGAGAAGAGCTAAGAGAAGGATTTTGGTGATCAGATGGCAGTTTCCCACAGACTTATATAGGGAAACAGGTAGCAGCCATGGACAAAATTAAGAACGTATGATAGCTTGCCTAAGTCAACCCTATACATATATATATATATATATATATATATTATTTTTGATTGGACAGTTTAAATATTGCTCATAATTGAATTTAGGTTTGATGTTTTCTGTGTTCAATGTATTTCTTGTGTTTTAATGTAACTTGATTAATTGCATTTCAGTTGTTCCCATGGGTGAATGCAAGTTATGGTATCTTAGTAATTTTCATTTATTATGATTTCTGTAGATGTTACAAAACCTTAGTGTGTGGTTTGAGGGTTATAAATATTGCAAGGTTTAGCATAATGAACATATATCCTTAGATTTATGTTAACTGTAAAAAATAGTTCAACTTTGCCGGGGAGCTTCGGCAATCACCACACTGCTGGTGGGTTTTCTGGACTCTTGCACATCTGTTCAGATTGTGTCTTTATGACTCGTCCTGACAGGTCTGCATCTAGGGCGCCTGCAGATGATTCTGTTGGTTAGCATCTGACTACACGCAGTCTTGATCCTCTGTGCTTCTCACACCATTTGTAATATCTGATTTTATCAGCACTGCCTTCTCTGCTTTTTAAAATCTAAGAAGGATTTGACAATTTTGACTTTTCAAAAAATCCAACTCTTGGGTTGGAGTTATAGCTTCATGGGCAAAGGTACTTGCCACCATGCTTGAGATCCACATGGAGAAAACCAATTCCTTTGACTGCTACACACATGCTGTGACATATGCACACCACTTATGTGCACACACATGCACAATGATAATAAATACAGGTATCATTCACTAGTTTCTATTTTACTTATCTCTGCTCTGGTCTTTCTTTATCTCTATTATCCTTCCAACTTTCTGGAAAGTTTAATCTTCTGTTTCTAATTCTTTGAGATACAATGTTTGATTATTTGAGGACTTTCTTTTACAAAAAAATTTTACAAAAATTATCATTGTGTGTGTGGTGGGGTGGGCAAGAGTGCCCTGGTGCGTGTGGAGGTCAGAGGAGAACTTCTCAGGGTCAGTTCTCTCCTTCCACTTTTATGTGGGTTCTGGGCATTGAACTCATCACCAGGCTTGGGCAGGAAGCACTTTACCTGAGCTCTCTCACCGGCCTGAGAACTTCTCAACACAAATATTTTTTGCTATAAGGCTGGGCCTGGGCTGCATAAAAAAACTAGCTGAGGAAGCCAGCCAGTGAGCAGTGCTCCTCCCGGTCCCTGTTCAGTTCCTGCCTCCAGGTTCCTGCCTTGAGTTTCTGTTTGACTTCCTTCAGTGATGGACTGTCACCATCAATGAAGGTTAAATAAACTCTCTTGTCCCCCAAGTTGCTTTTGGTTTTGATGTTTAGCAACAGAAGATGAGCGAGGACAGCCACTGTTGAAAGCGGGGACCTTGAGTGTCATGAGAGGGAACCACAGCCGACCTCTCCCTTCTTTACTTCTGAACTTAAGCACTCCGGTGTAGGGTGGAAGCATTCTCAGTTTTATATGCTCCTCAGGAATTTGCTGTTTTATCAGTATATAATACCTTTCTCGCCTCTGAGTCGCTTTTAACTTAAACTCTCTTGTCTAGTGACCTTCCTGCATTTTGTTTTCTGTTCTTATCAAGCACAGTTTCTCCCCCTTCCCTTCCAGCTCATTCATTCATTGCTGATCTGTCCGAGACAGGGTCCCAGTCTGTAACCCAGTTTGATCCAAACTCAAACTTCTCCTGCCTCTGTCTCCTAGGTTCTGAGTGATAGATGGTGCTATATCCAGTCAAAATTAAGTTTTTATCATTTCAAAATCGATTATTAGAAAAAAAATACTCTAACAGTCTGTGGTAAGCAAAGGGAAAAATTCTATGGAAAATTCACAGAATAAACAGAAAATTATTCATAATATACCACACGTGAGACTATTAGGCCAGAAAGAACAGTGAAAAGAGAAGAAAGTACACTTAGAGATCAGGAGATAACTGACAACGCAGTGATACACAGCTTTCCTGATCTCTTCTTTCTACCCCATTTGCTCTTGCAGGTTCAGGCCACCACCTCAGAATGGCAGCAGGCAGCTGGACTTTAGTAGCAGACACCTTGCAAGCCCATGTTGCTAAGTCTGACCTTTTGGCCTCACACCTTCCTTGTCAGAAACTCCCTAGATCCAGCCTTGTTGGCAGCTTGGTGACTGGTCAGGAGTCCATGGTAAAATACAAAGAGAAACTGTTTAGGAAGCTCATGTACACACTCAGGGCTGTGTCTCTGTCAGAGACACTTCCTGGGAGCACTGTGCATGGAGTTGATATGGGGAACTTGTGTCATATTTTGTGAAGGTTTTACAAAATGTCAGCCGTCCATCCTTCCCTAGGAAAAGAGGCCTTTCTTGTAAATGGAAGATGGAATTTCCCAGTCAGGAAATATACATTGAGTGAAGACAGTAAAACAAGACCTGCCTATGTGCTGCCTGTACACACGCTTCTCACTTTTTACAGATTTACTTATTTTTTAATTATGTGTGTGTGTCTGTGCAGCACGCGCATGTGGGTGCTCTTGGGCAGCAGAAGAAAGCATTGCAGGTACAGGTGGTTGTAATCCATACAACACTGGGACTGAGAAATGAACTTGGGTCCTCTGCCAGAGCAGCACGCACACTCGAACTGCTGAGCCATCTCCTCTACGCTCCCCCTCCGCCCACCCCTGAGCAGGAGCACAGACTACAGGGATGGAAAAACAAACAGAAATGAAAACACAACACAACAAGAACAAACAAACAAAATCAGGAGGAGACGTGCATCGGTAGGCCACTCTCTTCCTCCAGCGCCTCCCCCCCCCCTCGCCTCTCCCCTCTCCCCTTCTCCTCCCTTTCTTTCTCTGTTCATCCCCATTCTCCCTCCTTGTCCCTCTCCCCTCTCCTCTCTTCTCCCTTCCTTTTTCTTCTCCTCCCTCTCTCTACCTTGTTCTAGCTAACACCAGGAGATCAGCTCTGCCAAGAAACAAAATAAAACTTTCCTCTTTTAAGTCGATTTTCTCAAGTATTTTGTCAAACCCAAAGAAAGCTGACTAACTCAAGCAGTGACACACAGCTTTCCTGATCTCTCTTTCCACCCCATCTGCTCATGTAGGTCCAGGCCACCAACTCAGAATGGCAGCAGGTAGCTGGACTTTAGTAGCAGACACCTTGCAAGCCCATATTGCTAAGTCTGACCTTTTGGCCTCACAGAAACTTCCTTGTCAGAAACTCCCTAGATCCAGCCTTGTTGGCAGCTTGGTGGCTGGTCAAGAGTCCATGGTAAAATAGAAAGAGAAACTCTTTAGGAAGCTCAGGAGATAAAGGACCCATAAAATGTACACACCCAGGGCTGTGTCTCTGTCAGAGACACTTCCTGGGAGCACTGTGCAGGGAGTTGATATGGGGAACTTGTGTCATATCTTGGGAAGGTCTTGCAAAAGTGAAAGTGAAGCTGGTGGTGTTAAATTATACTGCAATGTAACCATAAAAGTCTTCTAAAATGTGGAACAATAGTTAGTGTGCCTTTTTACAAACTTGGCAATCATGGGTTTTATCAGAGGCCTGATTTTGGCCTAGTGGAGGGAGGCAGATGGCAAAGGGCACACTGATAGCAGGATCTGGAGTTTGAGGCCGGGTTGGGCTACATAATGAGGTTCTTCCTTAAAAAAAAAACAAAACAAAAGAAAAAGCAAACAAAAGTCCCAAGTCCCAGTGCAGGCTGTTACACTGTATCAAAGAGCAAGAAGAAGAGGAAGAAGAAGAAGAAGAGCAAGAACAAGAACAACAAACGTCACCTAAAGCAGGTTTCAAAGACCTGTTCAGTTCATGACGTGTGGGGCTGTTTCCTGAAGCCTGAACAGGTAATAAAGACCTGTGTGCTTCAGACCCTGGTTTCCCAGAACTGAAGCATTTCCAGGCGGTCTTGAATGCTACAGGTTCAGGAAGTCCTTCTTGCCCTCTGGCTCCCACTTGTGAGACATTGTTTATTCAGGGGTTCAGAGCTTCACTTAAAATGTTCCATGCTGAAAATCTACCAAGTCAATCAGTGATCTCCACTAGATGCCCCTGAAATTGCAACGAGCTGTGAGCAACCCTGAGGGCTGGTGCTGCAGCTGTAAAGCCCATGTTTCCTCTTCAGTTTATTTGCATAGCTGTGCCCACTTCCTGAGACTTCACAGTGTCTCTAAAGATGGATTTTATGGCTCAGAAATTCCCTCACAGTTTACAGTTTACAGGAGTGCAAATCATCACACACTGTGGGTGAGGCAGAGCAAGTCCTGTGTGCCATCAACAAACCCCACCGTCTTAAGCTTTGGTGTTGTGTGAGATTTGGTGACACAGATTTGGTGACTGCAGATTTACATGGGACTGGTATTGAAAAGTAACTCTTGCACTTTCAAAATCCTGGTTTCCTTGATAAGGCCTGAGCTTACTGGAGCCCAGTGTTGCCTCAGCAAGGCAGAAGTCCTTTGAGTCCTGACATCCGTAGTGTAAATTTGATCTCTCCAGGAACCTGTGAGCTAGCTGTGGATTTTCCTTTGAGTTCTCACTGTGGCTTGCCGAGCATTCTCTTCAAGAAATGCAGCTTTTGAGGCTAGGCTATTACACACTTCTGTTCTCCTCAAGTCTTAGTTTGCAAGGCCTTTCACAATTGTGTACTTCACACGGCGGCCATACACAACAGAATTTCTGTTTCTGTGATCCTGTGGACTGAACTGTGAGGCCTGGTGTGGGCAGGCCTCTGTTCTCTGGGCTCTGTCCTTGGGTTGGAGGTGACCATCTCCCCCTGCCTTCACAGGGTCTGCATTCCCTGTAGTGTACGCCAGGCCCTGCTTTTCACAAGGACACCTGCTGTGTTAGATGAGGGCCTGTGCTAATGGGAAGACCATGTCTCCAGATACAGCTACACTTCGAAGCACACGGGGTTAGGTCTTTACCTCGTGAATTTTGAAGACTCACTTTCTCCACCACATCAAATAATAATCAGTCTCCCTGTTTATACTGGTTCATCCATTTTTGAACAGGGGTCCATGAGCTGATTAATATGCTGTCTATACACAGCCATCCGGAAAGGTTAGAAGGTTTGAAAGGTCAGATGCTGTGATTGAGGAAGAGCTGGAGGGCTCTTGTCTGGCACTGAGGCCGCAGTGAGAGAGGACGGCTCATGGAGTACTCTAATGGGGTTTCTGGAGGTCGGAGAGATCCAGCATTGTGGTGATGAAGAGTGTGGGCTGATTCTGTGCTGTCTGCTTATCTCAGTGCCTTAGATGACGATCTTGAGTTGGCCTTCATCACCCTCTTGACTGCTTGGACCTGGTACCCGTATCAACAGCCGGCTGAGCTCTGTGAAGGTCTTTGACTATTGATTAAAGAGGAAGTGTTGAGGTTCAATTTCCAGAAAAGTCCATTAGAAAGGATTTTTCTCTGTGGAAGTTTAAGGTTGTGTTAAACTTGTTTTGGTTTCGATGTCCTGCTGGACTCTTATGAGCGTCACACAGTCTAACGTGTAGAAGACTGCAAGCCTCTCAGTGGACCAGGTGGTAGTTAAGGAATTGTGTCCGTGTGTCATTCCTCACATCTTGCTAGATGTTTGGCAACTGTCTTTGGTGGTTAGGACAGATGCAGTCTGGACCAGGCTTGAAAGCAGACAGGTTCCCTGATGTTCACAGGGTTAGTCAGTGGCCAGCCCACCATTGTCTATACAGTTGTGTGAAACAGTGATCCAGTCTCCCTGCAGCCATTCCAGGGAAAGCATCTATGTGCACAGTGTTTCTAGCCAAGACATTTAAGGCCGATGTGGAATTTGGTGAGAAGGGCTTGAGGTCCTAGGATACCTGGGCGAACTCCAGCCTGCAGTGCTGAACTGTGTGTATTGGATGGAAGGACCATGATCTCAGATGGACCATCATCTGAATGCCCAACATGACCTTCTGATACCCATGGCTTCTGCTGAAGACAGTCCCTGGGGGCTGACACCTTGCAGTTGTCCCTGTGCTCCTGTGAATTTGCATTCTACCTGCTATCACACTTCTTCCCTGTACACAGCAGACAAAACTACAACCACACATCCCTCTGGAGAGGGTTCCTGTCACCAGGGCCTCCAGAGTCAGCTGAGGTGTGAACCTTTTCTGTGTACATGGCAAATGTTCTCCTGAGGAGCTGAGGGCAGCCGGGACACTGCCACCTGTCACATGAGCTTGGGCACCTCTGGACATTTTCTTATATAACCTGTGGGATGTTATGGCCAACTTTGTGGCTTTTATAAATATCTGAATATTGTTTGATTAGAGTTATTGCTAAATTGAGAAATTCTAAACATTGGTAGTAATAGCTCTTGTATTTTAGGTCAAGAATTTCCTTGTTTTTGAGACAGAGTCTCAAACAGCTCCCATGATGCCACCACGTCCCAGGTGAGGTCTCATCACCCGACTTGTCTTCAGCTCGAGTCCTGTTGGCTTGGTGACCCCTACCTCCCCTCAGCCCTCTTGTGTCCACCTGCTGACCTTCCCTGATCCCTGTTTGCCTGTGCTGTATTAGGAACACACCTTCTCTCCCTGGACCGTAGGGACCACTTTTAGGTCACTGTGAAGATCATGAACCACTGGCTCACTGAAGACAGCTCACAGCTCTGTGGTTGACGGCTTTTTTCTCCACAGCTAAAGACCAGGAAATATGTCAGATAAAACATTGTTTCCTGATGTGACCCTGGAATGTTCCATGAATCAGATGCAGACTGTCCATCGGACCAACTATGGAGGACAGGCCAGCTGCAGGTTCCCAGCTGGGCAGAGGTGATATCTCTCCTCCTCAGACATGTGGTGTCATACTGGGGCCCTTGAGCTGTGGGAGAGAGTGTGGCCAGTGGAAGACCTAAGGAACCCTGTCTCCTCTGGTGTCTGAACCATCAGGCAGTGCTCCCACTCAGGACAGTTCTGAGTGTAAGACCGACAGGAGGGCAATCACTCTGCCCCTGAGAAATGTCTTTATCTAGGATGTGGAGCAGAAGTTGTTTCTGGTCCTGAAAATGAACAGAGAATGGAAGCATCCTCAAGGGGCCGTGGGACCACTCTGAAGACCAGTGTCTGTGGGATACACATGGAAGAGAATGAACCCCGAGTCCTGTCCCCAGGCATGACACCCACTCTTCTGTAACCCCAGGAGGGTGTCCCTTCAGCAGGCTCTGCCAGCTTCCCTGCAGGGACTGCATATTTGAGCTGCTGTAAACATGGAGATTTTCCTGAGGCCTTGTCCTTGGATCAGGAAGTTGGCACAAGAGTGTGGTGAAGCGTGGCTAAGGATAGAGTTATTCCAGTCGGTGGCTATAAAGCGCCTGGGGCCTTATAAGGGCAGAAGGATGTGTTTTCAGAGAAGGAATCACTTTATTGGAGTGGGTGTTCTGGGGCCAAAGTTTTGAAGCAGGGGCTCAGAATGCTGTGTTTAAGCAAAGGGGTTGAGTCTTGATAAGGTCGGTGGGTGGGAGTGTTGGTTTATGAGCATCCAGGGGTTTTTGTGCATCTCTCTTCACAGGCTGGTGTCATCCGATGGCAGAACAGCAGAGGGTCCCTAGTATCCTGCCCCAGGCTCAACTTTAAATCTGGTCTCTTTATCTCCAGCCCCCTCCGATGATGGAGAGTTCATGGTCAAGTACAAGATATACTAGTGCGAAGTTTTAATAAGCTGAACAGATAAGAAAACCATAAAACCTACAGCCTAGACTTTCACTCGGAGCCTTGGGGAGGGTGTGAAGGCAAGCAGGATGGGGCTGGGTGTGGGGGAATTTTGTGAAATCCCACAAGGCAGGGAGGCTGGATTCCTTCCTAGGTGGCCAAATTCAAACTGAATCTTTGAAAGGTGTCCTGGCGACATTTCAAGAAACGTGTCAGCATCTGTGCAGCAAATGTGGATCGCAGTCTCACAGTTCATGAGCACGGGGTCACTTTCTAGCCAGTACTCTTGGAATGGAGGCTGGATACCCCACCAGGAACCATTGTCAGCTCACCCAGCACCTCCTCATATGTAGCAAGTTCTCTCTCCCAGCTCGTTTCTGTGTCCTCTGAAATTTTGGTGTAAGTTTAGTTTGAATTGCAGAAGTCTCACCTTCCCACTCTCTGTAGAGATTCCAACCGAGGCTCTGTTGACCTCTGTGCCTGTCAGGCTGTCCCCTTCCAATTCCTCCACACCCCGACCTTTGAGCATCTGCACGGGCCCCCTCCTTCAACACTCAGATCACTGGTTCCCAGGAGTATGCTCCCTGCCCTCCTCACCCACCACACAGTCCTGGATTTTAAGAGAATATGATCACAATCAGGATGATTGCTGGAGGGCAGGGAAAGAGAGGTCCCTCTAGCTTAGCCTTTCTCTCCATTGCAAGTAGCCAGGGTGGCATAAAGCTCATGCAATAATGGGAGTTTTTCATGAAAGCAGGCAGATATGCAGGTGTCCTGGAGTCTAAAAAAGGAGGGGATGCAGTGTGTGAGAGGGAATGTTGGCAATTTGCACTGAACAACAGGTAGGAAATTGTAGCCATGTGCTATGGGCAAAGCAATTGCACTTTCTAACATTTCAACATCATAGTCTCTGTAGCTCACTTCAGGCCCAGGGCCGTCATAAACTCCCCTGCCCGCAGTGTCCTGCCCGCAGTGTCCTGCCCGCAGTGTCCCTCCGACCAGAGTTTTGGGAATTGCTGTTCTCACAGTCCCCCCCTCTGTAGTAGATCACTGAAGTTTAGTGCACTTGGCTTCATGCCAAGGTTCAATCTATTTACAGTGCTTTAGTCACCAGGAAACGGAGTGCGGGGCTATAAGTTTAACAGCAGGGAGAGCCTGTCCACTGCTCCTTGCACACACATGCTTCTCCTCCATCTCTAGTGAGAACACGTCCCTTCTTCTCCATCTCACAGGCAATCCTTTCAGAAGATCAGGAAGAAGTCAGGAATATTTTCTGGTGAGCATTTCCAGTGCGGGGCTGTGGCATCTGTGGGTGGAGGCTAGCTCTTTGTGGTAAGGTGGTTTGGAAGTGGCAAAACCATGTCCTTTGCTAAGCACCATGGCCCAGAACATTTTGGCACACAGAGAGTATCTTCTTCTAGAAGAGGGATTTCTTGGCCAGCACAGCCTTTTCAGGTGTGGAAGGAGTACTAACAAGCTCCAGTCTCAAGGAAGAATTCCCCTTCGCAGAGCAGGGGATCTCATCCTGGACACCCTGATGGCGGATATAGCAAAGAGCCCCCTGTGGCGCAAAGCCGGGGATCCATACATCCTTGCTTCAAGAATAGACGAGTAAACGGATGAGGGGGGCTAAATAAATGACAGGATGGGCGAATGGCAGCATTGCTGTTGTGGGCTGCTGGGTTTAGGCCTGAGCTCCACAGTTCTGACCCCCAAGTCCTCTCCTGCGCTTTTTGCCCTGTTCACAGGAGTCACCGTGTCCGGGACCTCCATCATGAAGATCCTCCTCACAGTCAGTGTCTTCACCATCTTAGCTGTCAGCTCTGTGGGTAAGAGTAACGCAGCATCCCCATCTCCTAAAGATGGGAGAGGAAGGTGGGCAGTCAAGGGTCTCAGGGAAGTAGTCACCCCCAGGAGCCCTCAGGGATTCATGTGACCCGTCGTGGCTCCTTGATGCCCGGGACTATTTATCTATTGGAAACACCAACTGAAATGCTCTGAGACTAATGTTTGAAAATGTTCATTTCCTCCTTGCAGAGTGTTACAACTGTGTAAATTCTCAGTGCCTTAATGGCCATTGTGTTGATACTCTTGCAAAGACTTGTGCAGCTTCTCACGGGTGCCTCAACCAAGTGCAGGAATTTAAAGATCCAGGTGGGTTCTCCTCACTGCCCTGCACATCTTCTAGTTTACCCTTGCACCTCCCAGGAGTTGGGAGGGCGTGGGAGGCGACTGGGGGAGAGGGTCAGGCATAACGCCAGGTGCAGACTCTCCTGGAAAAAGGTCTCGGACACTTTCCTACATCAACATTGCTGGGGATAGTGTGCAGTGACCCCATACTTATCTTTGCAGTGCTGGGGATCAAACTCAGAGCATCATGCGTGCTAAGCAGGTGCTCTACCACTGGACGCCCCTTTGTAACAAATCGCCCTCTCTTGGTTCATGCTCTGAAGCAGACCATTGAAGAGGGACTCCTGGGGAAGTGGGATAGTGAAGACCGAGGGGCTGAGGGCACAGCGTCTTTAACACTGGCTGCTTCTTCATCTTTGTGGCTCAGCATGAAATCCTTTTTTGGGGGGGTTTGGTTCTCTGCAGATGTGTCCAAAAACATTATGTTCTACCAGAAGAGCTGTCCTGCAGATACGTGCTCACCTCTGTCATTCTCGGCAACACTGGGGGACCAGCGGACGTTTAGACTTGACCAGCGGTGCTGTCAGACCGAGGAGTGCAACAAACAGAACTTACAGCGTGAGTGCAGCCGCCTCCGCCCCTCACCGCCCTGCTCCATGGCTTCGGACTGTCGGCTTTCTGGGGGCCCACCTTTCTACTTCAGGGATGTAGTGGGGTGCCGATGACTTATCCTTCCTTTTGCCTGAAGCTCACATTTGTGAGGGTCATGGATACACGCTCCTCCCCTCTGTGGAAGAGTGGTGGGGACTGTTCTCTGGAGTTTTCTTCTGCGGTTAGTCTGTTGATTTAAGTGCTTTGCCCGTCCATCTGAGAGACTTTTTTCACTTATTTGATTCCTCATTCTTTTTTGTTGTTGTTGAGATGCTGTTTCCTAGGCTGTTTTCAAACTGCTGGACTCTAGCAGTCCTCCTGCCTCAGCCTCCCAGCAGCAGTAGCTATGAACAGAGGTGGGTCCGCCTCACCTGGCTAACTCCTCTCCCATGGAAGACGCATGGTTTTAAAAGCATAGATTATCATTCCCCAAGATCTAGGAGCTCTTCTCCAGGGTGGAGAGCAGAGTGACGGGCGGGCAAAACCGACCTGGGTCTGTGCGATCTTCCATTGCTCCTGCCACCAACGCCTGCCTCCCGAGCCCCACCCAGGTCTTCCAGCTGCAGGGTTTAATGGGATTGTGAAAGAACTGTGATTTTTACTGAGGGCTGGTTACTGATATTCACAGCTATTTTTTTCCTGCCTATTCCTGAAGATGAAAACTTTCTCTCTCCCTTCAGTACCTCAGCTGGCCACACAAAACAATGGTGTTCAGTGTCCCGCCTGCTACAATGAGACTGGCTTGTTATGTACCACAACGTCCATACAGTGCAAAGGGACAGAGACCAAGTGTGTTGAAGTTATTGGCACCGGTATGAATATTTCTTCATTTTGGTGTTCAACTATTTAAGGGTACAGTGAACCCCATTCATGTCTGTGCTGCTAATTACGCCAAATCTACCAACTAGAAGGATTGAACATTCATCATTCAGTATCTGAAGGTTTGCTGAGAGGCGATGCCAGTGGCTGAATCGGGGTGTCTCGGGAACTGAGTGCAGTTGTCAGCAGGCGCCGTGGTCTTTCACCTGGAGGATCTGTTTGAAGTTCCCTCATGGGTTTGGGTGGGTCTCATTTCTCTTCCTGGGGCCTCTTTATAAGCTGCCTCAGTGTCCCCATGATGCATCAGCTGACTTCAAGCTAGGTGGAGAGACAGAGACGGGGAGCTTCAGATTATAGCACTCTCTCAGAAGTGGTGAATCATTTTGGCTCTGTTGTTGGTCATGCAGACCAAAGCCGACAGGACAGGTGACAGTGACGGGGATCGTCTCAGAAGCTGGTTCCACACAGGGGCGAGGGTGGAAGAGTACCAAGTGCTTGTTTAGCCCTTCAAGATTTGTAAGGAGTTACCGGGTGGGCGAGAAGAGTTGAGGAGATGGTGTGGGAGCAAGGAGAGGAGGAGAGGGAGGAACTGCTTCCCATGGGAGAGTCAGGTTTGGGAGCCTACAGTGTGCCATGTCTGGAATGGAGCCTTGGTGCCGTGGACACATAGGAGGTGATAACATCTCTGATCCTGATTCACCATGGGTACTGCTGTTGTGATTGCTGGAAACCCCATGATTAAGTGGCTGAGTTTTTCAATCATGTCACTCTGAATTTACTAGCAGGTTATAGTTTTCCCGAGTGAGAGAAAGCTATATATTTATTGTGAGAGGCAAATACTCGATTCAGATAGGACCTAGAGAAACAACCCTAGAATTCTTTTCTGGAATGCATAGCTAGAGAAAGGGTATTATGAACTCTTGTTGATTAACATGTGAAGAGTTTCATGGAATTAGTGGAACTGAGAGCTCAAAGAGATTGGAGGCAGGTTATGCTTTTAATTTTACAAAGTGTTTTATTTATTATTTTTTCTATTTTTATGTGTATGAGTGTATTGCCAGCATGTATGTGAGTGCACCTGTGTTGTGCAATGCCCTGGGAGTTCAGAAGAGGGTGTCAGATCTCCTGGAACTGGAGTTCTGGACGGGAGGTTCTTAGCCGCCATGTGGGTGCTGGGAGTCAAACGGGGTCTGCTACAAGAGCAGCCAGGGCTCTTAATGACTGAGCCATTGCTCCAGCTCGGCTTTTAATTTTTAAAGAATTTTGAAGAAGGGTTTGAGGCAAGCAAGAGGAGAGCCCTTTGTCTGAATGAGCTGAAACGAATGGGAGAAATGGGATGTCACATAGGAGCCTTCGCCAGGGACAGTGAGCTGCGTAAGTTGTCCGTGAGAAATGTAGACATGTCATGGTTTTCACACTGTTACTCCCTGATGGAACTCAGGGGTCTTCAAAGAAGGCCTCTTAGCTTCAAGGGTGACTACAATAGCCCCTTTAGCTCCCTAAAGAAGCCAAGATAGGGAAGAGGACAGGTACGACAAAAGGGCTTTAGTCACAGGCCCGAGGCCCTGCACCTCAGCTCCTTTCATGCATGTACGAAGCTCAGTTCTCCTAAGGAATACCTAGTGCTAGTTTTGTACCGAAGACATCAAGGTCCTCTTAAGGTCCCTTCCACACTCCTGGGGTAACAGTGCGGACACAGAACACTAAGGCTGTGTCTCTGTGTGGGGCTGTGCTCCTTCTCATGCGGAAGTCATGGATTCTGTCTGTTCTCAGCAAGTCTCCTTTCCCAAAGGATGTGGGGGAGGAGGCTGAGGAGGAAGACTGACTCCTGGGTTTCTCTCTTGGCAGCGACAGTTGCAGGAAATACTGTTTCACGCTTATCGCTTTATGGACAAGGCTGTGCAACAGAAAATGCCTGTGGTTTGCATATGACTCTGGTTGATGGAATAACCATCCGTGCCTTCTGCACCAGCGGCAGCCCTCCACTCAAGTCCATCGCACCTGCTCTGATTAGTCTTTTCCTGCTGACAGTGTTGCTTTGATCCTTTAGGCACTGGGAATCCCAGGCTCCTACACACCCAAATCCTCTGGCATCCTTTAATAGTTCTCATCCTCAACATGGGAGAAATAAAAACTGCTGATTACTTGTTCGTACTTTATGTTAAAAGTTTATGTTTCCTATGGGGTTGACCATTTTCACTAACATGTCAGTTTCACTCAGGCCACATTTGCCTATGGCGGCCTCTTTTTGTCTCCCTGCTCATAACCGACCCTGTGTCGACCACTGCTACAGAGACATGACAGATACCCAGAGAGTCTTCCTGTAAGTCTGAATCTCACCTCCCCAAAGAAAGTGTTCCCTAAGTGATCAGAGGCTACAGGCAGCACACCCACTGATCAGCTGAAGAGCTGGACCTTTTCACTTTGTTCTGACCCCAGGAATCAGAGACAGCTTGACTGCAAGCATGTACTACATGAGACTCCCCGGTTCTCTGAAACCTGTAAGAGTGAACCTCACTTTACCTCTGGTCTCCTCTGAGCCCCCATCACACTCCCTCTCCACAGTATTAATAGTTCTTCTACTAGATCTCTTCCTGAAAAGGACAGTCCACCTCTGGGTCCCTCCTGAGCCCCTAGTGTCTGAGACTCTCAGGTTAAGTTGCCATAAGCTCCTGCTTATGAACAGGATAAAGTTGGCCGGCAGTCTGGGGTACAGGACTCTCAAAGTGAGCAGTTTTTCCCCGTTGGCTAAAAGCTGGAGATATCCCCGCCCTGGCCGCACCCTCATCCTTGCCAGAGGCGAGGGTGTCAGAAGTGGTAAAGCGCAGATGCCTTTGCTCTGCCCAGTCAGGGTTCTGTTGTGGAATGAAATCGATAGGATGGATATACATATTAGTTTATCTGACAAGCTTATGTTGAAGTAGAAACAACAGGGGACTCACAGCGGAGAGCTGTGAACCCTGTAGCTCCGGGTCCTTGAGGTTGGGTGCCTCAGCAGTAAATAGCCCTACAGTGGCTGCTCCGCACTAGAGAGGCCGGGAACCTGATATTTGCTCAGTCGGTGTGACCGTGAGGTGTAGTAAATTATACCCTCGTGTTAGGGTCCCAAAGGGGGACTTGAGGGGCCACTGAGTCTTTTCATCTCTCTTCCCCATGTGCCTACATTGAATATCTCCTTTTTCGGTTTTTCACTGTTAATGGGGCTCTTTAGATTGAGGGCAGCTGGCAGAGCCTGGCTTTTAGACACTCAGTAACAAGATTAGATTACTTCTGGGTTGTTTTTGTTTTGTTGTTTGAGACGGGTTTCTCTGTAGCCCCAGTTGGCCTCGAACTTGCTATATCGACTGTGCTGACCTCGATCTCACAGAGATTCCCCTGTCTCTCCCTTGCAGTGCTGAGATTTAAGGCAAGCACCACCTCACCTGGCCCATTACATCTCATTTGGAACACAAAGTGCAGAAGCCAAAATTTTTGACTTCTAAGTATTCAACCATATATTAAATTTTACTTGGTTGGCACTCGTATCAAAAAATTGATTCTTAAACCTATGTCTTCACACACACACACACACACACACACACACAGAGAGAGAGAGAGAGAGAGAGAGAGAGAGAATGCACCATCTACCATCTTTGAAATTACAGAGGAACAGGGTACTGAGCCTCTACTTAATTTACTTAATGTATTTATATTAAATCAAACTATTTAATTGTTCATCTTATGTCAGTTAGTCAGACTGTCTGTTTAAAGATCTGATGTCTTGGAGACTAGAGAGATGGCTCAGTGGTTAAGCACACTGATTGTTCTTACAGAAGACTCAGGTTCAAATCTTAGCACCCACATGGTTCCTAAAAACTGTAACTCCAGTTCCAGGGCATCTTCTGTCCTCTTCTGTCCTCCTTGCACATTGCATGACATGGGTGCACTTGCATACATGTAGGCATAACACTCATATTCATAAAATAAATAAACCAATTTTTAAAAGGATCTGGTGTCCTGTTTGAGCCTCTAAGAAATTTTCCTGGACTGGCAAGATGGCTCAGTATGTAAAGGTATTTGCTTGAAGCCTGACAGCCTGAGTTCAATCTACAGGATCTGCAGGTTCTAAAGAGAGAACTGACTCCTGTAGGTTGTCCTCTGATCTCCACTCACAAGCAGTGCATATTGTGTGTTTGTACACACTCTCTCTCTGTCACACACATATGCATACACTCACACTCACACCCTAAACATTAAATAATAAAGTCCTCATCCACCTGTTGAGCCCAAATTAAGCCCCTTCCTACTGTTGTCACCCAATCTCAGGGAGTCCCTTCTTGGTCATCAGATATATCAGGGAGCTCGGGGCCCCCCTTTGGGCACTCAGTCTCACTGACAAAAGAATTTAAGAACGAACTCAAATAGAGGCTCAAGGATAATTTTATCAGAGTTTAAAAGAAGAAACCCCAGGGCAGGCAAGCTGTAAATTGGAGCATCTTCCCAGAGGAGGATAGCGGAGAGTCTTGCCATATGAGTGACTAGCACGGAGGCCAGACGCACATTAGCCAGGCAGCCAAGCCCCAAGAGTCAGCAAAGTCACACTTGGGATCTGGCTAGCACCCAATGAAAGGAACCGAAAAAAAGAAAAAGTTGGGCGGACTCAGTGAACTTCATAGCAACCTGATGGGGTTTGTAGGGACTGGGCTAGGCGGGAGGGATTCTGGGCAGGAAAAGTACAGTGCTTCATTGAAGAACTAATTCTTGTGTCTAACCCTTTAGCCTGGCTGAAGGTGAACCCGCCTTCCTGGGGTGGTCTCCCAACCAGGTGACTGATCCAGCCCAACTGGAATATTAATTCTCTACCTAGGCTGGCGGTTCTAGACTTACCCAGAAGGTTTCCGCTGATGGGCCTTCACTGCTGCTTCAGCCGTGAGGTCCTTTAAAGATTTCTGGAAACACTGTGCAGTTATAACTGGAGCAGAAACTTTCTCGTAATTAATCCTCAGGAGACCAGCTTCACCTGGCACCCTCCCTTCATGACATGTTCTGCTCTTGTCCTTTTTTCCCATAACAATCTTGTTTGTTAAATTGCTTAAATTTTTATATCCACATTTCATTAAAAGCCTATTTTAAAACTTATTTTTGATGTGGTACAGAATTTGGCCTAACCAAAAGTGAGAATTAATTAATTAATATTTATAGGACTAAGTACAAATTCAAGCTGCCTCTGATTTTAAGTTATTATAAGAATTTGAATTGATTATATTTTTATCTGTTATGTGGATAAAAGCTGAAGAATCCATGCTCTTGAGGAGTTTTTATTTAGTAGCACCTAATGTTGAATGTTGTTAGAATTAGGATGAAACAGATGGGACCAAAAACACCCCCAAAACTTCATATCCATCAGTGCCAGTAATGGCTTAGTGTCAGCCAGCAGCTGGCTCACAGACGGTCATGAGTGCTGTCACCCCACCTAATGTGTGTGCTACGAGGCTTTGCTGCTCAAATATTGACTCCAGATTATGTAACTCCTACCAGAATCTCAAACAGTCCTGTTTTTCTTGGTCAGACTATACCTCACAAGAGGAGTATTCAGGAAGGGATCAAGGAGCCTGCTGATGATACAGCCGTAGAATCACAGCACCAAGGAGGATCAGGAGATCAAGGTCACCCTCAGTTATACAGGAACCTAAAGGCCAGCCTGCATAAGACCCTGCATCAGAAAATAATCCCCAAATGGCCATGAGATGACTTAGTGAGTAAAGGTTCTTGGCAGGAAAACTTGGAGACCTGTGTTCAATCATGGAACCCACGTGAAGGTGGGTTCTTTTTCCACACAACTGTCCTCTGAATTCGTGTATACACATACACACACACACACAGAGAGAGAGAGAGAGAGAGAGAGAGAGAGAGAGAGAGAGAGAGAATAGATAAAGCATGTTAAAAAAGAACAAGGAAAAAGGATATGCTAATTTTGAGTGAAAATAAAACAGTTCAATCATTATCGGAATCCAGCAATCAAGCAGACTGAAATGGGTACAGAAGTTTCCAGAGTCTAGTTTGAGTTAGGATTTACCCAGGACTCTTGATTTCCTGTAGAGTGATTTTTCTCTGACAAGCGTTTCCTAGCAGAAGTGGTGATTGAGGGCAAACTGTGATATCAGCACAGTACATCAGTACATCAGTACATAGTACATAGAACATCAGTACACAGTACATTAGTATACAGAACACAGTACACAGTACATCAGTACAGAGTACACAGAACTCAGTACACAGTACACAGTATAGTCAGTACACAATACACAGTACACAATACATAGTACAGATTATATCAGTACACAGTACATCAGTTCACAGTATATCAGTACACAATACAGAGTACAGTCAGTACACGGTACACAGTATACCAGTACATCAGGACACAGTATGCAGTATAGTCAGTACATCAATAAGACAGCAGCACTGCATCAGCATGGAGATCACAGAGCTTTTAAAAAATTACTAATTTATTATTTTATTTTATGTGTATGAGTGTATTGCCTACATGTATGTGTAGCGTGAAAAAAGAAAGCAAAGAGCAGATTTCTCTCTGTCTGCTATGAGGGATGGACTTTGGCCTGACTGACAACTGAGTAGCCAACGGCTTAAGGGAAACACAGGGGAGGCTAGGTAGAAGAGAGGGGGGCATGGGGCTAGGTATCCATCTTGGACACACATTCTGGGGGTTCCTGTGATCAAAATGCAAGCTCCGTCATAGGAAACCTCCCTCCCCCTCCCTCTGGAGATGAACTTTTGTCAGGCATAAGAAAAGGAAACCTGTATGCTAATAAGGCATCCTTTTTCCTCTGTAGTGATTGGTAGGTTTGCTTGCCCATGTAACCGCCCATTTATGCTAATAGAAGGCTTGAAAATAACGCAATGCGATGGGCTGTTAAGAAATGAGGAAGTGCGCCTGATTGGAGAGAGAACTGTATATAAGAGCACATGAGCACTGTAAAGCGATTTCTCTGCTGCGCCGAAGAAGAGCTGTAACACAATAAAGAGCTGTAACACAATAAAGAGCTGTAAGATCAGAAGTAGCCAAGACTCTTCTTGGCCCAATGGGGGTCTCGGTTTCACCTTTAGGATCTCCGCCACGTCTCGCCGGGGATCTGGATTGGGGCAAGCCGTGCACCCAATCTCTCCTGAGCTCTCCTCCCCATGGGCTGGGGACAGGGTTAATCACAAGGAGGAAAAGGAGCACCGACCCATATCTGCTGTGCCTATGGTGACAGCCATGAGGGGAAGCGACAGACTTGGTGACCCCGATGTGATACTTCTCAGGACCCTCTCTGCCAGGAGCAACTTGGAAGAAGGTAGGCACCCCTAGACCTTCCGATCGGATGAGGCCCTATCATGGGTAACTCAAACTCCTCAAAGGAGGAGCTGGCCCTAAAAGCCCTAAGGCTAATGCTAAAGAGCAGGGGCCTTAAAATTTCAGATACAGCCACACTAGAGGTCTCTGGCCCCCTGGATTATAGCAGCAAATTTGTGTAGTGCAGACACCTAGGAGTGGGTGGAGAGACTAGTCCAAGCCCGAGAAGCACTGATGGGCCGGGAGCCCCCTCTTGGGATTTACCCCACCATAAGCGCCCTAAGGACCATGTTTTCCCCTGTCATAATGTCCTCCCTTCTCCCAGCCGAAAGAAAAGGGGAGAAAGGTCAGGTGACTGAAGGAGACACTCAGACTATGGCCAAGGTCCATGTAAAAACCCAGAGAGCAATCAGCCATAGCGAGGAAAAGGAAAGTAAGAGACAGGAGGTAGACCTTGACACTGAGGTGGGGCCCACTGAGGCCCCCTCCCACCTATAGGACCAAATGACTCCCCGTTCCTTATATACACCACTCCTCAAGAGCCTTGAGAGAAACGCAGGAGAAGAGAGTGAGGATTTCCCCCACGCAGAGCCTAATCGATTTTCCCGAAAGTCCTCCGCTCCTCCCAATGGTTCTACAAGTGACATAGATGCCTACCCCGTGAATTTTGTTCCAACACCCAACTGCCCAGCTGCTTGGAATCCATGGCAGGCTAAAGATCTGGTAGACCTTAAAAAGGCCATCAAGGAGGATGGGCCCAATTACCCTTAAGCCCTAGCCCTCATCCAGGAGGTGGCCCCTGCGTCCCCAAAGAGTGGCAGGACTTAACCAGGGCAGTTCTCCCAGGGCTCACCTATGTAAAATGGGGAGCTTACTATCGGGAGGAATGCAGGATAAGGGCGGAAGATAACAGGACAGCCGATCCATCTGTACCCATTACCTTTGCTATGTTGGCAGGGTCCGGGGACTATGCCACCGGGGTCCAGCAGGCTGTGCTCCCAGCAGCCCCCTATAGAGATCAGGTCAGGCAAGCTGGACTGGATGCCTGGTATAAGTTAGATGAGGGGCCCACTGGGGCACTCCTGGCAGGCTTCCATCAGAAACCAGGAGAATCCCTGCCTGAGTTCATTGATCAGGTCCAGTCCAGCATGCAAAAGAAGTTACCCCCGGGCGAAATGAGATCAGAGTTTATAAGAATATTAACATGGGAAGGTATGAACAAGGATTATAAAATGACTTGCACTGGGCTACAAGACAAGCCTATGAGCCATTGGATAGTGGCTGCCTGGGATGTTGGAACTTTAAGTGAACAGGCTAATCTCATGTCACAAGCTATGGCCCCCAATCTGCCATACAAACAGTGTCCTTTACAGAGGCCATAACCCAAGCAATGATGACAATGGCCCAAATGGGAAAAAAAGACAGGGGAATAAAAACCTGCTTTAAATGTGGCCAGGCGGGACATTTTAAAAGAGATTGCCTTCAAAAGGAGGGGCATCAAGCTGTCATAAAACCTAAAACGCTATGCCCCAGATGCAAAAGGGGATACCACTGGAAAAAGGATTGCAGATCCAAGTTTGACAATGAGGGGAAGCCTTTAAACTAGATGGGGGATGGCCCTCAGCTCCGTATAAACAAGAGGGAAATCATAAAACTAGTCCTGATACTAGGGCTAATAGCGCCAAAATCTACCTAAAAACACCCCAGGTCAAATGGACAGTCCCTCTGCACAAAGGACTTAGGTCAAAAATGGATATCTTTATTCAGGGAAAGAGGTTCCGGTGCCTTTTAGACACCGGTGCTGACCGAACAGTGCTAAGAAAAGAGGAAGTACCCCCTAGCTGGAGCCTGGTGCCAGGGCTGGGGCATTGGGGGTTGGGGGAAAACCCCATCATAGGAAGTCCTGGGCTTGTTGGAATGGAAAGATGTAGATGGAGCTGGAGGGGAGGTTCGCCCCCCTTATAGTTCCTGGACTGGCCTCCAACTTGCTTGGTCAGGACGTACTAGGGCAGATGCAAGCTGTATTAACCACAGACAATAAGGCTTTTTATGATGATATTCTAGATGAGGAGGAGTCCAGGAAACTCCCCGAGCCCAAGGAGGGGTAAAGGAAAATCAGTTCTTTAACCTCCACAATTATCGGGGGGAACCCCAGAGAACAACCCAGGTTCACCCCCAATCCTAAAAGCCGCTGCCCCCCAAGTCCCCATTATCAAATGGGTGCCTGGCCCCCTGATATGGGTGGAGCAGTGGCCTCTCCCTCTGGAAAAACTCCAGGCATTGCAACACCTCATGGCAGAACAGCTTAAGCAGGGGCATATTCGACCCTCCACCAGTCCTTGGAACGCTCCCATGTTTGTAGTAAAAAAGGCATCAGGAAATTGGAGACTGATACAAGGTTTGAGAAAAGTTAATTAGAGGATGATCTTACTTGGCAGCCCCCTTAGGGGAATGCCTTGGATACCTGCCATTCCTTCTAATTTACATCTGGCAACTATTGATTTAAAGGACTGCTTTTTCTCAATACCGTTACAAGAAGCAGACTGTGAGAAATTTGCCTTTTCTGTACCTTTTTACAACTTTCAGGGTCCAGGTGATAGATATGAATGGATGGTGTTGCCCCAAGGCATGGCAAATAGTCCAGCTATTTGTCAAACCTATTTAAAGGCCCTGCTACAGCCTACTGTTGCCAAATTTGATGCCATGGTATTTGTTTATATGGATGATATTATTATGGGCATGCACACTCCCCCTGAATTAGAAAAATTGCCAAAAAATATACTACAACACTTGAGAAACAAGGGATTTAAAGTAGCCCCAAACAAGATTCAACTGGTGTCCCCCATAAAGATATTGGGCACCCTGTTAACTTTGGATGGTGTGAGCTCACTGAAGCCTCAATTAAACTTTCATAATCCCCTAAAGCTTGTAGTTCTCCAGAAATTACTAGAAGAAATAAATTGGATAAGAGCCTGGATACCAGTCTCCACAGAAAAACTCGAGCCCTTGTTCCAGTTACTGATAGGGAGACAGCCAACAGACTTAATTAAGCTTGACCCCCAGCACCTCCAAGTGCTTCAACAGGTTCAGGAGGCATTAAAACGGGCCAAATTAGCTAGATATAACCCCAGGGTACGCTTAGAGTTATGGACCCTACCTGGAGAGACTTTGATGGCAACTGCTCTAGCGCAGGTGGGCCAGCCGGTACAATGGATCCATGCTTCTCTAGGAGGGACTCCCAGGGTTTATTCACCTATGGACCAACTAGTGGACTTAATCCAACAGGGAAGGGATCTAGCAGTCAGGCACTATGGGAAAGACCCGGATAGGATTGTAATTCCTTACAGACTCAAAGACCTGGAATGGGTTCAGAAACATAACAGCCGTGTGGCACTAGCACTAGAGGGATTTATGGAGGACTTGGGTTACTCTTTTTCAAACCTTGTCATGGAAGACCCCAAAAATATTTGTCAGGGACCCCTTGCCATCAGCACCTATGGTCTTCACTGATGGAGGAAAATATGGCTCCGCTGTAATAGTATACACCCAGTGTGTATATACTCAGTATACACACTGAGGTGATTTGTACATACCTGTGAGGGCTCAGCTCAATTCAAAGAGCTCGTGGCTGTTGTTTTGACTCTAACCAAAGTACATCAACCTATGACTCTTTTCTCTGATAGCCTGTATGTAGTAAATTTCCTTCCAGGGTTGCGGAACTCTCATATTCGCTTGGATGCAAATCTTATTATGCCTTTAATGATCCAGGTGAGGACTCTTTTATTGGAAAGGAAAAACCCCATTTTTTTGCACCATCTCAGGAGGCATCAAAGCCTACCTGGATTTTTATCCCAAGGATGTGCTGAGGCTGATAAAATGGCCTCCACCCAAGTTCTAGTAACTGGACTAGAGAATGCCCAAAGTCTACATGATCTTTCTCATATTAGTTGGAGAGGACTTAAAAAAACATCAAAACACAATTACAAAAAAAAGGGGGGGCGAATAGAGAGCCTGGGACCCCATGTTCAGCTCTAACTAGCATTGTTTACCATCAATATTTTAAACGTTCAAAAATCCGAAATGGAGCCTAAACTTGTGAGACATTGGAGCAAACAAGAGCAGCGACCTGAGATACAGATATGCTGGAAGGATTCTTTAACAGGGCAATGGAGGGGTCCAGACCCTTTACTTACCCTGGGAAGGGGATTTGTCTGTGTGTTCCCTATGGATGAGCCACAGCCTTTTTGGATCCCGGCCAGAACTTTAAAATGCTGAGAGACCAGAAACCAAAAAGGACTAGGAAAAGGAAAGAGAAAAATTTAACCCCTTAGCCCAGGAGGTAAAAGCCCCCTGAGGCCTATGTTTTGTTTTTGCTTTCTTCTTTCACGGGTTGCCATGACCACCAAAGACCTACTATGGATAATGATATAGAGTTCAACTTGGAGTTACCCAGGGACAGGGGTAATCACAAGGAGGAACAGGAGCACCCACCATGTCTGCTGTGCCCATTGTGACAGCCACGTGGGGACGCGACAAACTTTTTGTGTGTAACATGGACTAAACTAATCTCTCTAAAGAACATTCTCTAGTCATTCAGTCAGTTCAAACCTGGGGGTGGGACGAAGCTGAATGTCGGGTCCCGCCGTGAGAAAATATATGCAACAAATGGCGTAGTTGGCAAGATTGTCTGACAAAAAAGAGAATGCTCCCGTGAAAAGGAGCTATGGAGCCTCAGTTAATATGGGAATCAGCAAAGGAAAGAGTATGGGCAGAAGAAATCTTGACATGGTGGAATATCTCCATAGAACTGATGTGTATGGCTGCCACTACAGGCTTGCGGTGGTCTATAGTGCAGATGAGATGGATGGGACTGATACGGATGGGGATAGCTCACGCCAGAGACGCCATGGACCAGCCTTTGTGGGTGAGAAGGCATTCTCAGGATGAGGTCTTAGCACAAGAGGAAATTCAAACTGTGAAAGATGAATTAAATTGAGAGAAAGATATAAGCCTTGCTTCTTTGATACTAGACGCTAAGCTTGCTAGCAAATTGGATCAAAGAGAAAAGGAAATGGAACTTTTAGCCTGCCACTTTTTAAGTCAAAAAGGAATGAGAGAGAGGCAGGGCCGGGCCCCCACCACCACATGGCCACAACAGGACCCAAGGGAGCACTCCAAGCACTGCGCCCATTGCAGGGATATTCAACAACGGAACTATTGGAGCTAGGAAAGACATTCCAATAGATCATGAGGGAACACTTTACTATTTGGCTTGTAAGGCTGTGGGACAGGGGAGCAGATGAGATTATTTTCAATGCTGCAGAGGTAAGGCAGCTGAACAACATAACCACTCATCCCTCCTTGAGATTTAAGCGGCATAACCTGGCACAATACAAGGGAAAGCAGACACTGATGAACTGGCTTGTGCATGCCACAGAAGACACTTGGTCATCACCGGTCACAGCCCCCCCCAGTGGTCACAGCTCCCCCTGGTCACAGCCCCCCATCACAGACCTCCCATGGTCATAGCCCCCCCTGGTCACAGCCTCCCATCACAGCCCCCCCATGGTCATAGCCCCCCTGGTCAAAGCCCTCCTTGGTCACAGCCCCTCCCCCGGTCACAGCCCCGCCCCCATCATAGCTCCTCCTGGTTATAGCCCCCCCGTCACAGCCCCCTGTCATGGCCCCCCCAATCATAGCTCCCCCTGGTCACAGCCCCCTCCTGCGCTCTCTTTCTCTCATTCCTCCCTTCTTCCTTCTAGTCTGTGAGTCTTTACCCAACAATACTTGGTCTATTTTTAATAAACCTTATTTATATTCTTAATTTTTAGGCTTTCTCTCTGAGCTTTGCTTGCTTCACTGACCATAGCCACTGCTTCTGTCCTCTTCCTACATCTGATAAGATTTGGCTCTCTTTGTGGCTGAGCACTCCATGCACACACATGCCACGTGGCTGTTCGTGGTATGAGTCATTAGTTTTGAAGCATATTTACCCTCTCCTGCCTTCATTTGTTTGTCAGAAATCACCACTTGGTTTTTGGTGGAATATCCTGATGGGAGCAACAGACCCCAAGCATTATTTTATAAGAAACACATGAACAAAATTAAAAATGAGAGTCAAAGGAGGTGGTAGTGTAGGAATGACAGACAGATAATAAAGCAATAAAAAGAGAACTTGATCTGATCTATATTGTATAATCAGAAGAGGCGGACAGTGTGAAGATGATGATATTATCTACAAAGTCAAGCATTTAAAGTAAATGATGAATATACACCAAACACTCTAGGTAAGCATGTGTTTATTGAATCAATGGAAATAGTCTATGAATTCATACAAAATCTTTTCATTTATGTCTTATAATTCTAAGTATAAGCAAAAATTTTATTTTTCAATCTTCTAAATCTATTTAATGCCATTTTGTATAGGAACTGATATAGCTTAAAAGTCCACCAGCTGAGGTAGCTACTGGACTGCAGCGCAGGACGAATTTCCATCACTCCATGTTTCTGTTTGACATAGGCTTTTGCTGGGAGCCGGGATTGCCCTCCAACATGCAGTCCTCCTGCCTCAGCCTCCCTAGTGCTGTAAGTACAGGAATATACCACAATGCCTAACATGAAGACATTAAAAAATGACTTATGATGGAACTGAAAGAAAAACCCACTCAACTCATGCAAAATGGTGGTTCAGTGGATTAAAATACACCCCGTGTTGCTCCAGCTCCAGAAGGAGCTGGGTTTAAAGGTCATGCCATGGAGATAAGGTGACAGAATACAGAGGAAAGAATCGGATATTCCAATGTGCTAACTCAGTGTCCCGATAACTCTGCCCTGGGAGCAGGGTTAAGACAGACAGAACCCAAGTTCCGGCTAACCCCAGTGGGCGGTGTGGAGCAACGCTGTAGAGGCAACGCAGTGGAATGAACCCAGAAGGAGGAAAAGTGACTCCCGCAGCAGACGCGGGACGGAGGTGTCATGAAGCACCGGGGAGGGAGGGTGATTTGCTGCTGGGACACTGTGTGGCTCCGACTGTGTCATTAAGTCAAACACAGAAATAAACTGCCAGACTTCAAAGACCATGCAACCTTCCATTACTTGCAGCCCTCAAAGGATTTTCAGACACCTCTGG
The DNA here is from genome assembly GCA_035773235.1 of Eospalax fontanierii. Classification (NCBI taxonomy): domain Eukaryota; kingdom Metazoa; phylum Chordata; class Mammalia; order Rodentia; family Spalacidae; genus Eospalax; species Eospalax fontanierii. The sequence continues at coordinate 1,114,943 of CM069546.1, forward strand.
GTCAAGGCCATCTTCTCTTCAGGTCTAAAATCATACTGTAACTTGGGAAAGGCTGGAATTGGTTTCCAGGATCCCTCTACAGAAGATTCTTGCTTTTCCTTCACAATTCCTGCCCCTGTTTTGTCAAGATGTGCCTGTGGACCAATGGAAAAAGAAAGAGGCGTCTCCAATTTTGATCTGATTTTCTTTCCTTCAGAACTGGGCTTCAGAACAAAGAGGATGGGTTTGCAGAGGAGCCGCTGAGTTCAGACGCCTCTGTGTTGGCTGAGATGAAATCACAACTCCGTAGCCTCACCTGGAACTACATCCTAAGGAACAACAGGGTTTAAGATCAGCCGCATCGTCCTCAGGTGAAAAACCTACTGACCAGGGAAAAATGATATAGTTTCTTCTCCCGTAGAAAATTTTGTGGTAAAACTCATTAATGGCTCTATTCTTTGAAGATTTCAACAAACTTAGAAAACTTTATTTTCCCTGGGAACTTTTTCAAAGCATAGGCCAAGGGTTTCAAATAATATGTGTAACACTTTTGGAACTGGCTATTATGGACATAAAGATCATTTGTAATTCATATATGTATATAAGTATTATCTATCATCTACCATCTATTTATCTCTATCTACAGACCATATCTTAAAAGATGAGTGATTGCTGGTGCCTGTGGAGGCCAAAAGAGACCATCAGATTCCCTGGAGCTGGTGGTACACAAGAGGTTGTGAGCCATCTGACGTAGGTGCTGGGAACTGAACCTGGGCTCTCTGCAAGAGCAGGAGTAGCACTTCTAACTGCTGAGCCATCTCTCCAGTCCCTCCTCTGTACTTACAGGAACAAAAGTCTTCTGAAATTACTTGCCTCTCACGAGAGCCATTCTGGTTACTGTAAAATAACTGACTGATGGTAATGTTCCTCCTTTCTGTTCAACTGAGTCATTCTGTGGATTTTCTTCTTTGTTTCTCTAATTCAGATCTGTTTCTTTCAAACAATAAAGTTGTGCCACTCATGTGGAGTTCCCAAGTCATTCCTGACAGGATCATTTCAAAACAGCATAATGACTATTTTGGAAATTCAGTAGCTGAAGCAATTTCCCTTGACTGCCTCTCAAAAGCCATGTGGAAGACCAGCTTGATAGTTTCCTAGGCTGAACCTCTGCATGGCAGACTGAGACTGTCGGGTGGGATGAGTTTCTCTGAGCAGGTGGGTACATCTGTAGCCTGTGACGTGGAGGGAATATCAACAGAGCATAATTGCTCCAGACCATAGCATACCTGAAGACAATGGCAAGCTGGTCTAAGATCAGAGTTCAGTTTATACACTAGATATAAATAAAGCACATGCAATATTTATCAGCTGAATTCATAGCATGAGAATGTTTGTGAGCCTCCAGTAAGCGAGGCTGGATGGAGACCAGCAAGTACGCCCACGCCAGTCTTGGCCTCGTACAACTGTCCTCCCAGCACTGTGAGATGGAAAGAAGAAACAAGAGGCTCCGTGGAAGTTCCTAGTCAGTTTACGTAGTGTGTGGAGTGAAGGTCCAGGCCATAAGAGGCTGTCTCAAACAATACATAAAAAGTGAACAAGGACTGACATGCAAGTGTCCTCTCATCTCCACGTGTGCACTATGCATGTGCAAACCTGCAGCTGCAGGTGCACCCATCACACACAATCACATACACACACACACACACACACACACATGCACTAAGTAAAATAAATAAACAAAATCTTTTTAAAATGAGGAAATATACAGTCTCTAGCTTCCTTTGTCAGGTAAGAATATTCTCTGTATACAGTCATAGGATAAGATGTGTTTATTGCCAGACATGAAGCACAACATTTTTTAAAGTTTTATTTAGGGTCTGGAGAGATTGCTCAGTGGTTCCTAGAACCCACATGGTAGCTCACAACCATCTGTAACTGCAGTTCTGTAGGATCGGAGGCCTTCTTCTGAGCTATGCAGGCATTGCATGCATGTGGTGCACTTACACACATGCGTGTAAAACACTCATGCCCATAAAACAAAAACTAAAAATATTTTTTAAAGCTTTTATTTATTTTTATTTACATGTCTCCGTATGTATGTACAGGTGTGTGCAGGTGCCTGCAGAAGAAGACATCATTTCTGGAGCCGGAATTACAAGCGATTGTGAGACATGGAACACAAGTGCTTGGAACCAAACTGGTCCTCTGAAAGCTCAGCAAGAACTCCTGCCCACTGAGCTGACTCCACAGCCCCAGAGCATCGCTCTTCAAAGGCTGTCATTTTCAAGCTGTTTCCACAACTGCATATTTATTGAAGGCATCTCAGAGACACTGCCTGGCCTTCTCATTCCCCAGCTTATAGATGAACGGGTTCAGCGTCAGGGTCACAACTGTGTCCAGCACAGTGGTGAATTAGTTGACACCCATCCGGCTGCACTTTCTGGGGTGCTGTAGATGAAGATGGAGCCCTCGTAGTAAATGAGAGACGCAGGTGGAGTCCGAGGACCGTGGTGGTGAGACACCTGGAGAAGGCTACGGCTTTGGCGCAGGAGAAGGTGTTGGCCAGCATCTTGGGTACCATGGGAAAGGTGATGGGGACCTCAAGGAAGGAGAGATTGGTCTCAGAGAAGCACATGGATGTGTGCAGACGCCAGTCCTGACACACCAGGAGGATGATCATGCTGTTGCCGATCAGAGACACCAGGTATGTGGGCAGAAAGGTGGTAAAAAGGAGCAGTTCCACTTCCTTCTTACTCTGAAACCCAAGCAGGATGAACTCGGTAACTCTGGACTTGTTCTGTGGTCCATGTGGTCCCCTCCACCTGCTGTGAACGTGAGACAGGTTTTTATTAGCCTTACATCTAGCCAGGGGGAGCATTCTACCCTTGGTAATTAATAGTCTGTTGCTTTCAAGGTAGAACACCCAGAATTATTTCCTGATGTGTAAGGGGTTCCTGAGAGGAGCCCGGCGAGTTTAGGAGGTCGAGTGTGAGGTGTGCTGGTCAGTGGCAGTGGGGAGATGCCCCCCAGCACTGCTGGCAGCACTCAGGAAAGTGCGCTGCTCAGAGACCACCACTCAGTGGAAGCAGGTTCCTTGACTGTGTCTCATAAAGGAATTTCAAGACCAACCAAGGGATGTGGAGTTAATGAGTTTATCGGGTGAAGATAAGGACATCACCTGCTTTAGACTGCGGAGGTAATGAGTTTATTAGGTGGCAATAATGGACAGCACCTGCTTTAGATTACAGAGTTAATGAATTTATTAGCTGGCAATAAGGGACAACACCTGCTTTAGACTACGGAGTTAATGAGTTTATTAGGTGGAGGTGAGGGACAGCATCCGCTTTAGATTTTGATTTGGAGAGAGACAAGGACAGTGTATGCCGAAGGGTGGGCTCCTCAGGAGAGGTGCAGCTGAATGTCTTAACAATAGCTATAGATTTTGTGACTTTGAAGGTACATTGCCCAAAGGATGTAACTTATAACCAGGTTCAAAGATAAAGCAAACTTTATAAATTAAGTAAACACACACACAAGATTTACTTATTTTTCTTACTTTAAAGGATTACTTTTTGTAAATTAAATTGTAATGTGATTCTACAAGGTACGCTGATTAGATTTAGGGTTAGATAGAAGAGCTAAAGTGGTTAAATGCAGGTTAGAAACATTCTGGCCCCAAGTAAGCATAATTCACTTGTTTTTAACATCCTTGTTTGGAGACGTTCTTAGGAAATATGTCTTATATCTGTAGGGAATTTTGATTAAAATGTTTTCTTAAAAAATTTATGCCTGTATGGGGCTGGTAGAGTATGAGCACTCTACCCATAGGGAGTGTGACTGTGCGTTCAGCACTCATGGTCATGTGGATGGCTGTGCAGAGTGCCCTCAGATAGACCGCAAAATGTTGTTAGTCCAGACAGGGGTGACTTATGCATAGTGTTGGTACACAGAGCTGCAAGAACGTCCGATTCTATATTAATGTATGTAAATCATCTTCTTATTATCACCGGAGACAAAAATTGGGAAAAACAACTGTCACAGTCACATGATAGGCCCGTTCTCCAAGTAACTCCAAACTCTGCACCTTGACCACTAACAAGACTAAAGTCAGTCTGATGCCATCTCCTTACAGAAAAGGTTTTACATCAATTTTCACAAATATTTCACAAGTCAGAAAAAATAAACCTATGACATTTTATTTATGTTTATTTTTATGTATATGAGTATTTTGCTTACATATATGTAGTTGCACCTGGGTATGTAATGGCCAGAAGAGGCTGTCAGATTCCCTGGAACTGGAGTTACTGATGGTTGTTAGCTACTGTGGGGGTGCTAGGAACTGAACCTGGGCCCTCTGCCCAGAGCAGTCAGTGTTATTAGATATATTAGAAACTGTTAGTTATTTTCACCCTGAAATTTACACAGATAAGAAAGAGCTCCTGAGGTGTAGGAGAAGTAAACACCCGAATTTCTCTGTTCTCAGGAGAAACAAGGGCCCTGGGTTATTCTGTTTATGCAGAGATTCAGGGAGCTGAGAGGGCAGGACCTGCACAGAGAAAGGACTTCCCCTTCCCTAAGCTGATCCTGTGGGTCTCAAGATCACACACCCATCAGCCAGAAAACAAATTTGAAACAAGGAGTAATTCCAAAGACCAAACAACACCCGGTGCTGTGGGGAGTGCTGACCACTAGCTGTTGGCTGCTGATAAAGTCAGGCAGACGAGACCAGTGATTTCCTGTTCCTGCTTGGCATCCGTGATGCTCGCTGACCACGCCCAGGCAATCGACCTCCCTGCTGTCTTTACAACATTGCCCCAAAGTATGTCTGGGTTTCCCTTTCTGCCGTATTTTATTCTTGAACTATGACACTATGCCAACGCTGGAATCACAGGGAGACACATTCATGTCCAGCTTTTTATGTGGGTGCTAGAGATTCAAACTCAGGTCCTCGTGCTTGCACCTTCGGGACTTCTACCTGCTGGTCCGCTTCTCCTGTTCCTTGTTCTGTTTGGGAAACAGTCTTACTCTGTATCCCAGGCTGACCTCAAATTCACAACTCTGCTGTCTTAGCCTCTGAGTACTGGGATTGACACATCTGGCTCTTAGTTCACTTTCCATATTTGTATACTACACAACAGAAAAGCAAATAAATGTGCAGATAAATGTCTCAGAGGAATTCTGTGGATTTTAAATGAGGAAAATAAAGGGTTATTTGGATCAAACTTGGGGCTTGCAGCATAAATCCTTTAGAGTTGTCTTTCCAGTTATAACAACCTTTGATGACTACTTATTGATAAATAGATTTTGTCAATATGGTGAAAAGCTATAACCAGTTTAATTCTTGTAATCACAACAAAGGAAATATTGGTGGATCTGGTGGCAAAATAGAAAGTTACTTTGGACCAAAGCTTATTGCCACAGAGTTTTCCCAACATTTCTGACATGTGTGGCTTCCACTTATGCTGGACAGGACCTCTACTGTGAGCCACATGTCCAGTCCTCCCTTTCCTTTGGATTTTGAAACTAGCTCTCACTGAGTTGTCTAGCCTGGTCTGGCTTCACTCTGTAGCTCTGCAGTCCTTGACCTTGAGTCCCTCCTGCCTCAGTCTCCTGAGTACCTGAGATGAAAAGGCTGAACCACCAGGCCATGACGAAAACGTCAACTGTAGAAGAAGAATGCTGCAGGCTCTCTACGAACCCGCCATTTGGTGAATGCTCACAGCTGCAAGTTCAGAGCCATCCTTCCTTCTTTATAAGCACAGGGTTTGGGTTTCTTCTGTAGATGAAACGCACCTGGAGATTATTTCCTTCTGACAATCTCAGGGAGTTAGGAAACAAACTGATGGAGGCTCCAGCCATTTACACAACATGTGTACATGTGAGAACATGTAAAGACTTGCAGAACACTGAGTCCTCTCTCTGTGACTTTAAACACCCAGAGCTGTGAACGAACTCTATGGGATTGCATCCTCAGATTATTAGAATTTGGAAGCAGGAAGGAAGCCCAACATCATTATTCTGCTTCCCCGGAGACCTGGCCTCCTAAGATTAATTTTTACAAACATTAAACTGTAATTAAAAGAAAAGTAAAGGATTTCGAAGTTGGAAAGCCAGAAAACTAGCAAACGCAGCTTCCTGTGAGGAAGCAGGTGGTTCCCCAGAAACCACCAAGGTGGTTCTGTTCAGTCACCCTTCAGGTCCACACAGCATCCTGTCATTTGCCAGGAGAGGAGGGAGGCTCCTTTGCAGCAGCAGCGTCTCTCGCAATACTTACTAGATAGCACGCATTGTTGCTCGATGATGGCATTAAATGATACACAGAAGAAATCTCCAAATCACATATGGCTTGTTTAATTTTATGGAAAACACGAAGTATATGCTGTTATTGGGGAATTTATGGAATTACCTTACATAAACAGAACAGGAAAAATAATATTAAAATGACAAAACTGGGGCTGGAGAGATGGCTCCATGGTTAGAGGACTGACTGCTCTCGCAAAGGACCCAGATTCGGTTCCCCATACCCTGACACTGTGCATAACTCCAGTTCCAGGGGATCTGATGCCCTCTTCTGATCTATGCAGACACTGCATGACACCAGAGCACTTACATACAGGTGGGCAATGCATTCGTACATATAAAATAAAAAATACAATATTAAAAATAAGAAAACCTAAAATATGAATTTCTCTAATATGCACGCAGCGCAGAGTGGTGAACACAGTCCGCCATTTACACTTAGGAAGAGCTGGAGGACCCGCATCCACTGGCTGCACCAGAGGAAAGGAAATTTGGATGAAAGTGTGTGACATGCAGGCGCTGAACACACAGAACCCACTGCTGGATAATTCTACTTTAAAAGGGAAGCACCAGCAGTTATCGAATGCTAAGTATGTGCTGTGTTTCAGTGTGACTAACAGTATCAGACCTGATATGTATCTCAGAATTCCCAGAACCACCCTCTCTCCAGGAGATGAAGGCAGAACACAGGGCTAGGAACTGGTTTCTGGGGAATTGATTTATGAGAGCAAATATCCCCTGCCATAAAATTTTTTAATCAATTATTTTAAAATTTAGACTATGACAAACTTTATTAGGCTAAGCAGTTAATTACAAACCTATGTTAATTTTAGGATTTTTTTTCTAATCCTGTGAAGAATGTCATGGGGATTTTGATTGACACTGAACTGAATCTATAAATCTTTTTGCATTTTTTAGTGAATTTCTGTGATTTTCATACAATGGAGTTTGATGGTGCTTAGATCCATCCCCTCTCCACACCCTCCTACACCCCACCCAATTTAATGAACTCTCATGTATATAATATGGCCTAAAGGGTATGATCTGTGTCCCCCAATGCCTTGGAGTGAGGATCCATCCACTGGGCCCACCAAGAGACCCAGCCCTATAAGACACTGTCTCTCCCCATCCCAGCAGTCATCAGTTGCTAACAGTTTCTTAGGGTGGTTGAGATTTCTTACCCAATTACCCATGCCTATGCTGGAATTTTGTCTGGCTTGAGTTTACAACTTACATGTCCCTGAGCTGATAAATGGATGTTGAAAATGTGGTACATTTTACATAATGGAGTTCCACTCAACAGTAAAAAAAGACAACATCATGAAATTTGCAGGTAAATGGATGGAACTAACATCTTTAAAGTATATATTTAAAAAATCAGATACATATTAAATCACAAAGGACCCTGGATAGTCAAAGCAATCCTGAGCACAAAGAGCAATGCTGGAGGGATCATCAAACCAGATTTCAAACTGTATTATAGGTCTATATTCATAAAACAGCATACTATCAGCACAAAAGCAGACACAGATCACTCTTAATAAAAGTCAGCTCCGAATGGATCAAAAACCTCAATATAAAACCTGAAATGCTAAATCTGGTAGAAGAAAACATAGGCAGTACCATACAAGATGTAGGTGCAGGAAAGGACCTTCTAAATCAGTTGCTCAGGAATTAAAGTCAACAACTGACAAGTGGGACCTCATTAAACTAAAAAGCTCTGTACAGCAAAGGAAAAAACCAATCTAGTGAAGAGGAAGTTCACAGAATGGGAGAAAATCTTTACCAACCACTCATCTGATAGAAGATTAATATCCAGAATACACAAAGAACTCAAAAAAAAAAAAAAGAATCAGGAAAACAAATGACCCAGTTAAAAGATAGGTTATGAATCTGAACAAAGATCTCTCCAAAGAAGAAATAAAGATGTCTGAGAAACACCTTAAAGAGTGCTCAACATTCTTAATAATTAGAGAAATGCAAATCAAAAACACTGTAGGATTTCATCTTAACCCCAGGCAGACTGGCTAAAATAAGAGAGCAAATGATACCAGATACTGGGAGGATTTGGGGAAAGGGGAATGCTTACTCACTGCTGGTGGGACTGCAAACTCCTGCAACCACTGTGGAAAGCAGTGTGGAGAACTCATTAGAAAAATCTAAAAATGAAACTACCTTATGATCTGGCCAGATCACTCCTTGCATATCCCCAAAGGACTCATCCTACTGCAGAGACACTTGTACATGCATGTTTGTTGCTGCCCTTTTCACAAAAGCTAAGAAATGGAAGCAACCAAAGTGTCCCTCAGCTGACAAGTGGGTAATGAAAATGTGGTACATTTACACAATGGAGGAGCCACTCAGTGGTAGGGAAACACAAATCAGGAAATCTGCACATAAATGATGGCACTGGAAACTGTTATACTGCGAAGCACGGACTCAGGAAACCCTGTGGAGGAGGTTCTGTCTCCGGGAGTCTTTCTAGTCCGCTGTCTGTACTTTAACTTCTTTCTTTCCTATTTTTTAATCTTTAAATCTTTTCGTTTTATTCTACTTAGGACTTTGCCGAGTGAATTGAGGAAAACTGGAGAGAGAGGACACCCTCATCTCATGTCAGATTTTAGAAATTTAATCTCCATTTCTCCTCATTTAGGAAATGCTGACTCAGTCTTGGCGTGCGTCGGCCTTGTGGTGTTGCTGTCTGTCCCTGGCTCCTTTCATCACGAAGGTGCTGTGTTAGTTGTTTTTCTGTTGCTATGATAAAACACCATGAACGTGGTAACTTATAAAAGGAAGAGTTTACTGGGCTTATGATTCCACAGGGATAAGATCCCTCAGGCTCAGGGAGGCAGGAGGCAGCTGGAGAAGACAGACAAACATCACCTCTTCAGCAGGCAAAAGGAACCAAAGAGACCAGAACTGGAAATGAGATGTGGCTATGCACTCCCTAAGCCTGTCCAGCGACGTGCTTCCTCCAGGAAGCCTGCACCTCCCAAATCTCCACAAACAGTGGTACCAGTTGGGGACCAGGTGTTCACATACTTGAAGCCCATGGGAGCATTCATTTGACCCCCCACAGGCATGTTGAACATTGTCTCAGGTCTTTCAGAGATGATTCTGTGATTTCTGTTCTTGTATCTATTAATGGCAAATCACCTTGATTGATCTATGCATGTTGAACCAACATTGCATCCCTGGGCCGAAACCACCTTGCTGGTGACATATGACGCTCTTATGTAGTCTTTGCAAATATTTTCTAAAGGATTTTTACATCTATGTTTGTTGGAAAAATCAGTCCATGATTGTCTTTTTCTTTTTTGTTGGGTCTTTATGCAGCTTTGGTGTCAGGGTAATACTGGCAGTGTAGAGTCAGGCTGGTAGTGTTTTTCCCTTTGCATTTTGTGGAACAGTTTAGAAGCTTTGATATTATGTTTTCCTTGAGCATTTGGTAGAATTTAGCAGTGAAATCATATGGTTCTGGACTTCTCCTTGTGGGGAGACTTAATTATTGCTTCAGTTTCACTTGCATGGGTCTGCTTGTGTTGCTTATATCATCTGGCTTTAATTTTGATAGGTTATATTCATTTAAAACTTTGTTTTCTCTAGGGTTCTCAGTGTTTGGCATATAAATTTCCAGCATCTTCACTAGTGCTATGACTCACTATAGTCTATTTTGCCCGCTCCTCTTTCATCTCTAACTTTCCTAATTTGGGTGTTCTCTCCGCTTTGGTTAGTTTGATTAAGGGTTGGTCCAATCGTTTTAACTAAAGTGTAAGTATTTCATTGTGTGTGGTTTCTATTGAGGCCAATCTGTGTTGCAATAAAAATAAGGCAGGGAGGCTTCATAGTGTCCCTGAATCCAAGAGGAGAGGGATTGAGAAGACAGGCAAGAGGGGCAGTAATTCTAGTTCTGAGTGACAGGAACCATGATCGGTTAGAGGGAGCTGGAGTGACAGCCTTGAACAAAAGGTGGAAGAAAAGGAGACCTAAGATTCGATTGGCAGGGAGGTAAGGAGTGCCCAGGAGGAAGTTCTCACCCCAGTCCTAGGAAACGGAGACGAGACAGAAGTCCTACCAAGAGAACAAAGACAAGGCGAGAGAGATCCTCGGAGTAAGGAGAGAAGAAAGTAAGTCCGGGTGAGGAAGGGAAGGTGAGGTCTCTCCTTGAGGAGCAGCTGTGAGAAGCGTCCCTGTCACGACACTATTCCCACATGAAATAATGCCCGGGTCACCAGTCATGGTATCTGAAGACAAGTGAGGGGCCCCCAGCAGGGTGTGGGGAGATGTTCTGCCTACCAGTATGACTTAACACTGAGTCAGCCACCTCTGGAGAGAAGGGAAGTGCTCCAGGCAGGAAGGCAGAGGAGGGAGGGAGAGATGGAGAGAGAGGAATGGGGAAGAAAGGGCGAGAGAAGGTGAGAGAGGAAGAAAGAGAAATAGATCAGATGCCTGAGCCATGGAGTGGGGGCAAGGTAGTCTGTATCACAGGCAGGAGGGTCTGCAGCAATTTGTTTGGTTCTGGAGGAGGGACCCGGTCATCAGAGACCCAGGAGCCCCTGGAGTCTGCCAGGGACCTAACACAGTGGTGCTCTGTATCTCTCCTAAGTAGCGTTGAAATCTCCTTCATCAGAGAAGCGAATACTCTTCTGTCTTGTTGTGGCTTCCTTTGCTTAGTCTCTGGTCTAGTTTAGAGATGTCTTTCCTACCCGTGTGTGCTTCTTGGCTTTGCTTATTATACTCTTAGTCTATATCTTTTGATTGCACTGTTTATAGTGGAAATAAAAATCACACCCATGGTTGCCAAAAGCTCTTACAATATCATGCTAATAAAATCCTTAGGATGGTTGCCAAAAACTTTGGAGCGGGAAGGGCCCTGTGATAAGAAATAGGAAAGGCGGAGGTGAACAGGAATCTCCCCCACCCCCTTTGGTAACCCAGGACAGAAGCCTTTGTTTTCCCAAACCACCACCTTCCTGTAACCCTTGTGGCCTTAAGTTACCTGTGAACCACTTGCTTAATTTACACATGTGCTCCTGTTATGTGCCTTTGGCTTACATTCCTCACATAAGAGACCCCCAACACTGGAGGGAGGGGCTGACTTCCCTCAGAATGTGCCACGTGTCAGTCCCACTAGCATGAAATTGAGCTCGTTTCCTCACCTGGCTTCGGCTGTTGGTCTCTGATTTTCAGTCACAGGTTAAGGCCATTCCCATTTAAGGTTATAAGCGAGGCGAGACGGGTTTGCTACTATTTTGGTTTTATTGTTTGTTGTTCTGACTGGTTAATTATAGCACTTTTCTTCCCCAGTGGAGGTGTTAGGTGATTTCTGGTATGCTGTGCTGGGTGTGATTGTTTATTTCTCTGATCTCCACGTATCTCTTGCTTTCATGACCTTCATTCTGTCCTAAATGTGTAAGACAGTGTAAAACTGCCTTTCTTCCTCAGTTCATCATGTTTAGTATTACTTTAAGAAAGTTTTGTAGGGCATGGTGGTGCAAGTTGTTAATTCCAGCACTCAGGAGGCAGAGGCAGGTGGATCTCTGTGAGTTTGAGGCCAGTCTGGTCTACATAGCAAGTTCCAGGCCAGATAGGGTTACATAGAGAGAGCTTGTCTCAAAACAAAATAAAAAAATTGTCTGGGGGCTGGAGAGATGGCTCAGTGGTTAAGAGCTCTGGCAGGGGACCAAGTTTGCTTCCCAGCACCCGCATGGGGGCTAACAACCATCTGTTAACTCCAGTTCCAGGGGATCGAGTGCCCTCTTCAGACCTCTGTGTGCATCACACAACATAGGTGCACTTATGTACATGCAGGCAATACACTCATACACATAAAAGTAAAAGAAAAATTGTCTGCAGTGCTGGTCAATTGTCATGAATTCCTTTAACTTACATCTGTTTGAAATATTCTTATTTCTCTATCTACTTTAATAGGCCTGGGAAACAGTCATAGAACCTTACTCTCATCACAGCAAATCTAAGATGTTAGGGGACCCCAGTTGTTGACCGTGGAAGACCTCCACCAGCAACTTCCTGTACATGGGTCTTTCCAGACAGAAGAATGCCAGATATTGGATTCTAATAATAAGAAACACTGACAGGAGGCTGTGTGTGGTGGTGCAAGCTTGTGATTCCACCTCTTGGGAGGTGGAAGCAAGAGGATCAGGAGTCCAAGGTCATCCTTAGCTATATTGCAAGTTCAGGGTTAGCCTGGGCTACATGAGGCGAGGGGGGGGGAGAGAGAGAGAGAGAAGAAGAAGGAGGAGGAGGAAGAGGAAGAAGAGGAGGAGGAGGAGGAGGAAAAACAAAAGACGACAATACAGAAGCAAAATATCCCACTGTCTGTGTATCATAACTATATATCATAACTATACACCATCACACCGCACATCATGACTATACACCATCACACCGCACATCATGACTACACACCATCACACCTGAACAATTTAAATTTAAAAATTACAACCTTGGACCCTTCCTTTCCAAGATACAGAGGCTGTAATTGGAAACACAGCACAGGCTGGAAGGTGTAGCCATGTGACTCGTCCTGCAGTGGCCCCATCTGGGCTGAGTGAGGGACCCTGTCAGGATTGATTCCCAGGTCTTCATTGTATTATGGTTACACAGGAAGTTATCATAAAAGGAAGCTGAGAAGGTAGAAAGTACTATTTTTACAACAACCTGATATAATTAGCAATTACAGTAAAGAAATTCCCACTGCTGGCAAACAGCGAAGGTCAGTCATCAGGCGTACAGACACTGAAATCCCAGTTCCTAGCCTCAGACACTCTGCAAGTTGCTGAATCTTCTAAGCCTCCCAGGTTGGTTAAACTTCACTTACAGCTTAACTGGGTTTAGGACCGCGTAGGAGACACACGACTGAGAGTGTCTGGGTATGTTTCCAGAGAGGTTTACCTGAGGGGGAGATCTACCCTGTGAGCAGTCCCATCCCATGGCCTGGCGTCTGGACCAAACAAAAAGCAAGCCAGCTAAGCATGAGACTTCGCTCCCTCCCTCCCCGAATCAGCCCAGACAGGAGCAGGCAGCCCCATTTTTCTGCTGCCATGCCTTCCTGCCCAGAATGACTATGCCTCCTGAAGCCCTAACCACAAGAAACCTGTCACGGACTCCCTCGGGGGTCTCAGCTCCAGTCCATCAGGGCAGCTCCCTGAGGACTTCCCACATAGCGGGCGGGGGAAAGGCGAGTGAGCTGACCGTCTGCTCCCAGCCTCCAGTCCCAGAGACAATCAGATGGGACAAGGAGTCCAGTCAAAGCAGGAACTCGTTTAATAAAAGTTACATAGTATCTTATAAAGGCAAAAACCACAAGTGGATTTCCAAAGCAGGAGCCAGGGAACCACTCATCCTAGTGTCATCTCAGCACACAGGCTGCAAGCATTCAAGGTTACATTACCTTCTATAGCTATGATAAGCATAACACAAGCTGTTCATGAGGGAGGAAGTTCTAAGACCCAATCAAACGTCTATAAAAACAAGTTAAGTCATACCCACGCCGCTCACTTTGTACTTCTTCTAAGCGCCATCTTTATCATCACGAGGCCCCACAAAATCCTTCCTTCCCCAAGTGGCTTTTTGTTAGGGATTGTGTCACAGAGATGAGAAGAGAAGCTGATGTCCCTCCACATCCCCAGCTGGAAAAGCTTTGCGAAGGAGGCATCTACTATCATGCTCATAGTCATCAGATGTGCGCACTGTGGAAAGCATGTGACCAACACAATATGCTTATCTGTAGTAAGGTGCCCAATCTCCCCTAGAAGCTGTCCTCACAGCACAGCTGACAGCTTTGGGGCTGTCCCCACACACATTCTCGCCAAGTCCACGCTGACCCTTTCTTACAGTGACTTGCCTGCCTTTTGCCTCCTGAGACTGAACATGAGATCTGAGGATCTGGCTGTGAGCTCCTAGATGACAGGGCTGGTCCTGCACCAGAACCCAGTGCATCCAGGGTCTTTGATAATGAAACACAGAGGGTGGAAACCTGGCCACTGATGAAGGCCCCTTCAGGGTGCAGCTGAAGCCTGCGTTATTCCGCTTGCTGTGGGGGCATCTTCAGCATGGTGGGCACCAGGTCTTCATCCTCCAGCAGTTCCTCAGGACTCCTGCCAGGATGGAAGCCTCTCTTATGGACTCTTCTTTTCCCTTGTGTTCCTGGGGCCTCAGTGTGGGCTGGAGACTCTCAGGCCTACCCCTGGTTCATTTGGTCTCCTTCAGTCTGCAAGAGTGAAGCCAGGCATCTCCCTTTGACCCTCCAGGCTTTGGCCAACTCTTAGAGTAACAGACAGGCTTGCCTCGGTGGCATGCTGCAGCTGCTGCCTTTGTCCTCTCCAAATCCAGAAACTTCTTGTCCATCTGCCTTGTCTTCCACCCACAGGCCTCCCTAGCCTGGAGGACTCTGCTGGGACTCCCACTTGGGCGACCCAGGGTAAGCAGGAAGCCTCCTATGGCTAGCAGGAGATGGTGGAAGAGGAGACATCAGACACCCCTTGTGTTATTGCAGCAGAAAGAAGCTTTAAGAACAGGTGTCTGGGCTTTGCAAAGGAAGGTGCCTGGGGTCTGAGGGTGGAGCCTGGGTCTGAGGGTGCAGCCTGGAAGGAGACTTCTGTTTTTGCAAGGAGTGGGTTGTAAGTCCCTAGATGTGGCAAAGAACGCAGAGTAAAAGCTTGACTTATTACTGGAGAGTAAACGAAGGTTTCAGCTTTACCTACTTCTGTCTGACTATATTAAATTGGTCCCTCTTCAAGAGGCAATTGATTGATAGAGTTCAGAACGGTTTGACATCTGCTGACGTTCCATTAGCTGGTCATTAGGGGTACAAAAGGGGCAAAAGAAATCAGGAAGAATAAGAACGCTGCTTTTTATCTACCAGCTTTGACACGTGATAAAACTGAAACCAACACAGCCCAGTGGAGGCCTCTGAGCTTCACTCTCCCCTAGAAAGCAAATGCACTGTCCAGGTGCAAAATCCCTATGCCACAGCCCCAGTGCAGAAGGAAGGTTGAGAGGCCCTTTCTTCCCAGAGGGAACAACTGAGGGGTGTGGAGGACTCTCCTGGAACCCAGGCATCTGACCTCACCCGGCAGGGGTGCAGAGTGATGGCTTCCCTGCTGACAGAGAAGGGAAGTCGGAGGCCCAAAAGGCTGCAGATTCGGGAGCCAAAGGCCAGAGTGGAGAGTGGCTGGGTCCCTCTTCCTGCAAGCTGAGGTGGGAACCTGCCACACACGGGAGCCTGCTGTGAACCATCTGCTGCCCACAGAAGCCCAGGAGTCCTCTGCACACTGTCTCTTCAGCCCAGCGACTCCTGAAAACTGACACATGGCAGTCATCTTGAAGCCTTTAAAATATAAAAAATATAAACACAAATATCAGTTCCACATGTTCTCTGCTGAGCACGGCTCTAGACAGTGAAGATAAAGACACAAATGAGATCGGCAGGTCCCTGCCTTGGGGGAGATTATACTCTGGTGAAAAAAGACAGCTAATAAACAAGGAAATAGAAGTTTAAAATACAGGGTGATTGAGAGAAATACAAAACAAGTTATCAAGAAAGGCTTTGGTTTAGAAGCAACATTGCAGGCAGGTTCTGAATGATTTGGAAGGAGTCATGTTCTGGCAGGAGAATGTGCTGAGGAAAAAAAGAAGCTTGGCTTGAAAAGAGCAATTAACTTCCTAAAACACCCTGACCAAAAAAAACCCGGGTTTGGGGCGCCCTCTAGTGACAAAAGGATAAAATATCCCCGAAGCAAAGGAAATCCAGCAATAGTTCAGGATCTCCTGGCAGACTGTACTGTGAGCCCCTCACAAGGGTTGTGAAGACAGACTCACTTTTCTCGGAGTGCGGGGTGAGGGGCAAATGGAGCCACATCTTCCCCGGGAGCAAACAGACACGAGTGGCTGGTCCCTGGGAGAAAGGAGCTGAAGGTCTTAACTAGTGAGGCCAGGGTGCTGATGAGCCCAGGAGTCCTGGGAATGGTGTCAGTGCTGTGCGACACTCTGTCTAACATGAGGAAGTAAAGGACAGCTATAAAATGGACCCTAAACCCAGCCAGGTTGTAACCCCAGCACCGAGGAGGCTAAGGAAGGAGGATTGCCAGGAACCTGATGCCAGCCTGGGCTGCCTAATGAGTTGTATGTAGGCCAGCCTGGGGCTGCCTAATGAGTTGTATGTAGGCCAGCCTGGGCTACACAGTGAGTATTTAAAAAGAAGAAACAAAACCACAGGAGGCCAGCGTGGTGGCTCTGAGGGTAAACGCTCTTGTGGCCAAGGTGATAACCTGAGTTGATTCCTGGGACCCGTATGGCGGAAGGAGAGAGCCCACCTCCTCAACTTCAGTCTTCTGACCTCCACATCACGAGTCCTGGCACACAACAAATTAAAAAATGTAAAAAAGTAGTAATTACAAAAGTCATAAAGATAAGAAAATGCAGAGATGACAGTTATGATGTCAAAATTCAGGGTGTGCTAAATGAGCTTTCTATGACCTTCCAGTTTTTTTTCCTCTGTGACCAAAGTTACCTACTTAGAATAATTTTTTGCAACCATAAGATTATTTCTTAGCCTCAGGATAACCACAGAGCAAAAATGTGTACACAAACTAATAGCAAACAGAAAGGAATCTAAATATATTACGGGAAAAAAAATCATTTAACTGGAAAAGTAGACAGGAAAAGGGAGTCTACCAGACAATTAGAAATATTAACAAGCACAATTGTAAGCTCTTCCTTGTAATTACCTTGGATGTGGTGGACTGCATCATTCAGTTTATAGTCACAAAGCCACTGACTGGACAGAAGAGAAGGCCTTGAATCTTCTTTTGAAGGAATGAGCTTTACCAGTGAGGACATAGACTGGTTTATCTTTATTCTTGAGAACTTCACATGCGCACAGCGAAACATGGCCGCGCATGCCCGCTTTCTCCTCCAGCTCCCCACATGCTCTCCGACACATCCCTCCCAACTTCATGTCTTTCATATTTTTATATGACCCACTCAGTCCTGTTTGTTCTGCCCACATGGATATGGGGCCCCACCACAGCATGGGAAACCTCCCAATGGCCACGTCCTTAAAGAGTGGCTGCATGTGTGCTGACCTAGGTCAGTAGGGATCAGAAAAGGGAACATTCCTCTCTGATAAGACAGCTCCGTTTTCCCCATTCTGTTCCAGAGATACTGCTTCAACAAAAGAAAGAAAAGGGGGTAGACACTAAGTTCCTGGTGGGGGGATGGACGGACAGGGGCCGGTGGGACTCCATGTGAGCAAAAGAGCAACTTAACCCAGGACTTAGCTGTGCCAAGTACACGTCAGTGGGAACTCAGGTATTACAGAGTAGGATGGCAGCTCGTGGGGAAAGTTCCAGAGAATGGTGGTCTACCACAGGGAGATAGGAGGAGTAAAGAGTCAACTCTGAGGACCAGAGGTCAGACCCAAGGGTCGGGGGTCAGCTCTAAGCTCAGGGTCAGCCCTCAGGTTCAAGGTTCTGCTCTGAGGGTCGGGAGTTGGCTCCCAGCTCAGTGAGGGAACAGCCAGAACCCCATCTGCCCCACGGTCGCTGCAGTGACCTCAGCTTCTGATTGCATGTTCCCGTTGTCAGAACCTGGAGCCGATGTATGAAGGGAGGAGGTTCGTTCTGCTCCGTGAAGCGGTCCGGCCGTCCCCCAGCTGCTGGCCTCTTCGGTTTTATTTCCCATTCGCTCCTTTGTCTGACTGAGGGTGCAGCACCATCTGAGACTGGTGTTTGGAGAACAGCCAAGTTTTCCAGCTGTTTGTTTTGTTTTGTTTTGTTTGCTCTAGGTAGTCTGGGTGTAGGAACCCATGGAGGCCAGAAGAGAGCATCAGACCCCCTGGAGCTGGAGTTAAAGTTCACTGTGAGCTGCCCGACATGATGAAGGAAACCCAACCCGGTCCTGTGCCGACTAACTGCTGGGCTATCTCTCCAGCTCTGTATTTCTGTCTCTTCAAATTGAAATGATTCTATTGGTATGTAAAACTGTACATGTTTCTATGTGTATTTTTATACACATACATACAGTGAACATGAATTTTATATGAACTGGGAAATAAGACATTCAAGTTATCATCTCTAATGTGATATTCACTTTATTGTGGAACCCCAAAACCAAACCAGGGATGTCTCTGAGTATGCCTTTATCCCGGGCAAAAGTGTGACACCAACAATAAATTGAAACCAGGCACAGTGCTGCCTGCACTGCCTAGCCTCAGTACTCGACAGGAAGATTTCCATGAGTCCACGGTCAGCCTGTGCTAGATTTAGGAGAGCAGAAAAGTTTAGAGTCCAGGAATAGGAGTCAGGGTCAGATCTGCAACAGGCAAGGCACGTGTCCTTTTCTCAACAGTGTCACAGAGGAGCCTCAGCCTTCCACGGAATGAGGTGTCAGCATCAGCAGGAGGAACTTTTATAAAAAGGGTGGACTTTTATAGGGATTTTGCTGGACACAGCCGCAGGGATCTACTTGGTACCAGGGTTTGGTGACCTTGGGTGTTTGAAAGTTTGTTTTTCTTTTAAGATTACTTTTCTAGACAGGCAGGCTAGTTATCTAGGGCACTAAGGGAGGCAGGTTGGTTCCACGAGCAGCCTCCTTCAGTCCTGGGAGTGACCAGCTGGTAAGGCTTGAACAAAGCCAGCCTGCCAGTTTTAGGGCCAGTTGTCCACTTTAAATAACTTATAGCTTTCTCTAATGGAGCTTATGGCTCTCTTGCAATTCGCTCTTTACAGCTCTTTATAGCTTACTCTTTTACCTTATAATTTCAAATCTACAGAAAACCTTCATGAAAATGAATAGAATTAATTGCAGATATTCCCCTCACCTGGTCGCCCTCTTGTATTTAACACTATTAGTGTTTTTCTATCAATTCTCTCTTCTCTAATGGATGAATACTCCATAAACATGTGTCCCTTAACATACTGTTATATGTCTTCTTATAGTATGGATCCTGTCCTACAGAAATACAGAGAAGTCATCAACTTGGAAAATGTAACAAATACAAGGCAACTATGTAAGAACTTAATCGGACAAAGAGTCTATAAAGGAGGGACTTCTCAGTATAGTGAAAGTTCTTGAAAAGAGATGACTATGAGAAGAGATGTCATGGCATGCGTCTGAGATATTACATCAGCATAAGATCCTGAATATCAGGGCCACAGAGGTGGCTCAGCAGTGAAGAGCACTGCCTGTTCTTACAGAGGACCTAGGTTCAATTCCCAGCATCGACATGGTGGCTAACAACCATCTGATGCCCTCTTCTGACCTCTGAGGGCATTATACAACCCAGGTGCACTTACAAACATGCAGGTAATATACTCAGACACATAAAGTAAAAATAAATAAATTTTTAAAAGATCTTGAATATCACATGTGTAAAGAGGAGAAGGAAAAGAAACCATTCCTAACAAATTCCTTACTTCATTGTTTCCTGAAAGAGAGGCTCACACCCAACATTCTCTTCAGAGCCCCTGTGACATTCTTATTCCTGAGGCTATAGATCAGGGGATTTAAGAGAGGAGTGAGTATTGTGTAGAACACAGACACCACCATGTCCTTCTTGGGGGTGTGGAAGGAGGCAGGGAGCATGTAGGTGTAGACAGCAGCACCACAGAAGAGTGAGACCACCGTCATGTGGGAGGAGCAGGTGGCAAGGGCCTTCTTCCTGCCCTCTGCAGAGTTCATCCTGTGGACAGTGAGGAGGATGGTTGAATAGGAACTTGTGATGACTGTGACAGGGAGGACCAGCATGAGCACACAGCACAGGTACATGAGGGTCTCGTAGAGCGAGGTGTCCGAGCAGGAGAGCTTCGTTACAGCAGGGACCTCACAGAAGAAGTGGTGGATCTCCCTGGATCCACAGAAGGGGAAGGTCATGGTGACAGGGGTGAGCATGAAGCCATCCACGGATCCCAAGAGCCAGCAGACAGATGCCAGGAGGAGACAGACCCTGTGGTTCATGAGGACAGGATACCGGAGTGGACGGCAGATGGCCACGTAGCGGTCATAGGCCATGGCGGCCAGAAGGAAATATTCTGAACCTCCTAGTAGCAAGTAAAGGAACATCTGCATCCCACATCCAGCAGCTGAGATTTTATGGCTCCCCAGGACCTGGTCCATGAGCATCTTGGGTACGGTGACAGAAATGTACATCATGTCCATGAGAGACAACTGGCTGATGAAAAAGTACATGGGAGTGTGGAGGTGGGTGTCGGAGTGTATCAGGAGGATCAGCAGGGCATTCCCAGACAAGGCCATCAGGAACACCACAAAAATGACCACACCAAGCAGAGCGGGGTGTTTGGATTGGCCGAAGAACCCCACAAGGATGAAATCTGACTGTACAGTGTGGTTGGTCATTAGGTGGCAATGTTCATGAGGGAACTCCTAGGTAACCTGAATGTTTGGTGATTAGTGTCATGTGACCCTCTGAATCGATTGCTTAGTACCCCTTGTACCAACCTCACTGTCCTAGCAGAGGAAGTTCCGTGGACTAGAGATCCGAGGATTACAAATTACTCATAACTCAAATTTTAAGACTAAGAATTCATATCTGTGGTCAAAAGATCATGACTCCGTGAGAATTTGTCACAGATTAAGGTCATGGGATTCACAGATGACAGATGGTGTCTTCTATCAAAAGATTCTAGAAAGTTGCAGAATTACTTCCCAGAGCTAACAAAAATAGTGATTAAAATGTATCTGAAATTGAAATCTAAAATATAAACCTAGGATGAAACTGGCATCTCTCATAAGTGGATTTGGTAAAAGAAATACTTAATAATTGAAATATCATTCAGGAAAAATGAATTTCAAACGTATCTTGCTCCTCTACCCTGGGCCTTGTCCACAGTGTGGAGTTCTGTGCTATTTGAGCAGGGCCCACAGATACAGGCGTGGGACCATATGAGACCAAGGGATGTGGGCTGAGCAGCCAAGCTTTACCCAGACCCAGCAGGGGTCTGGATACACCTCAGCCCAACTGTCCTCTGTCTGTCCATTTTGTCTAAAAGGAAGATACCAACATTTGAAGTCAGATTTTGCTAAGATTAAATGAAGTAATGAAAATTCTTAGAATATTGCTAAATACAAATAAATACACAGTATTAGAGAGTAAATAAATGTACTAATTATTTCTAAGAGCTATCCTAGAAATGACAGTTAATATTACAGTGTAAAATTCATTTTTATTTTTATTTTTTATATTTACTTAAGAATGTCGTTTTGGGGCTTGAGAGATGGCTCAACAGTTGGCTAAGGACATTGGCTGTTCTTGCAGAGGATCCAGGCTCAAATTCTAGCACCCACAAGGTGGCTAACAATCATCCTAACTCCAGTTCCAGGGGATCCAATATCCTCTTATGACCTCCAAGGGTATTTAACATGACATAGGTGCTGGCAATACAATCATGCACATAAAAAAATAAATGAATATTTTTAAAAAGAATTTAGTTTTCAAATAATTTGGAGTAAGATCCACAAATAATGAGTAACTAATGCACGTACTTACAAACTAAGTCTGAAGTTTTCTGTTTACAGGTATGCTTATTTCATATAAATAACATTTATATTCATATAAGCACATATATATGAACATTTAAATACATGTGAACATATTTGGTCATCTAGCCATTAAACAGTAGGGGGAACCTCACCCTTTCTGGGTCTCTTGTTCTTGAAGCTCATCTTCTTGTGGGTCCCACAGTTTGCTCTGACTCCAGAAGTGAAAAAAACGGGGTTTAGATGTCACTGCAACTGTCCAGCTCAGGCTGTGGCTGGGTTTGCAGGCTCATCTGCTTTGCTGACTGTCACAATCATCTTTTCATGGACTCTGAGGAGCAGAGAGAAAACCGAACAAATCTGAGCATTCTGACTGTGGTCCCTTGTTCCCGCCTCACAGGGCACCAGCCTGCCTTTGTCAGACTCTGCCTGGAATTCAAGGACATATTCAACTTGATTGCACTGAAGAAGACTGGTGCCGGTCGATCCTAGGAGAATATTTCATAAATGTGATTTAAAGGTTGGGTTGATGGCACCCACCTTTTATCTCAGCACTGGGGAGGCAGAAGCAGGCAGATATCTGTGAGTTCAAGGCCAGCCTAGTCTACATAGTGAGTTCCAGGTCAGCTGGGGCTGCAGGGAGACCCAGTCTCAAAAGGAACAAAAAAATGTGACTTACACTTGAATGTTTAATAGTTATAACATAAATAAGAAAAATCAACAGGCACAAAATATATCTTATCTTTCAGAAAAGAATCAATTAAAGCTTCTTTGACATTTACTCCTTAATGACACTAAATCTTTTTAATGTTTTGACTTCTGAAATGATAAAGAACGTGTCAAAATTTGGCAGTTCTAAGCAAAAGGAAGGAAACATTCTCTCTCGTTTTCTTCAAAGACATTTGCAATAGCTCAAGGCAAGTAGTTCAGAAACACAGAACAAGCCAAGTTCCAGAAACTTGACATCCATGTCGTGATTCTGAAAACAAGTCTGACTCTGGACTGCTTAGAGTTCCCTGTTCCATCTGAGCTGCTGGTGCAGCAGAGAACATCGCACAGCTAACGGAGACCATGTGTGCCCGACTGGAGAGCAGGGCACAGAGCAGGGCTCTCCTGGTAACATTTCCCCCTGAAGTCAAGTTAGAGTTTAGGTCACTGCTATCTGCTTCATGTGACAAGATGGGAATACAAATTGAGACATTATTTTTTACATTATTATAATTCTCAAAAATCACCCACTAATCTGTAACATATATGACTGCAGAAAATGAATGCCCCATTAAATGTACACTTAAAAATACAGAAGGTGCCAGGCCCGGTGGTACACATCTTTAATTAGCACTCAAGAAGCCGTGGCAGGCAGATCTCTATGAGTTTGAGACCAGTCTGGTCTACTTATGAAGTTCTAGGCCAACCAGGGTTCAACAGTGAGAAATAAATAAATAAAAACAAAACAAAAACCCCACAACAAAAGCATAGAAGGAAGGCTAGGCGGCGGCGGACTCCTGCAGCCTTGTAAGGCTTAGGCAGGAGCGTCCTGAGTGAGTTCAAGGCTTGACTGTGATATAGAGTGAAGCCGTCCAAAATGCATAAGATAAATGATAAATGCAAAACACATTGTGTTGTTCATAACAGAAGAAACACCAGTTCTCAATTCACTACAGTAAAGAAACAGTCAAGGAAAGGGTTAGAAGAAAGCACATTTCCTCCCCACAAACATGCGATAAGATACAGCAGATACTGCCCGGGAGGGACAGACCGACCAGAGCAGAGACCTCCGTGTGCTGTGCAGAGCCCCCCGTCAGGTGGGACTCACCCTCCCCTCTACCTCCAAAGTGACAGCGGCTGCTGAAATGTGCCTGGAGCAGGAGGAAAGTGACATCATCCCTAGCACCATCTGCTCATTCAGGGTAAAATAACAGGGCTTGTTAATAACTCCCCCAAGGGTTTTGAAGAAGACTGGGACTGAGAGGCGGAATCCAGTGGAGACCTCTGCCACGCAGCGCAGGCCAACTCAGGCCAACTCCTCCTGGCCTTTCAGAACTCCCACTTTTGTCAAAGTGGAAACCTTAGCCAGTATTAACGATAATCTGAAATCTCCCCATTGTCCAAAAACATTCTTTTCCATGGAATAGAGGGGTCAGTTCCTGTGTGGAAAAACCTTGTTTTGTGTACGTAATACTGTGTGTACATATCGTGTATGGGGCATGGGTGTGTGTATGTGGGAGGGTGTCCGTGTGTGTGTTCATAGACACTTCCTTGTATATGTATGGTATATGGGGTTTGTGTGTGTGCATGTCTGTATGTGTGTTCATAGAAATTTTCCTGTGTATGTATGGTATATGGGGTGTATGCATGTGTGTGTGTATGTCTGTGTGTGTGTTGGGTGACATGCTTTTTCTCACAGGTGTGGAATCTGCAGCCTGGGGTTCAGTTGTGGTGTCTTAGACCGTCTTAGGCAATGCCGCTTACAGGACATTATTCTGCTGTCAATCACAGTCCATGTTCTTAGCGTTGCTTTCAGTTTACATGTTTGTTTTCCTTTAGTGACATGCAAGTTGCAGGAAAATCTAAAAGTACAACCTGGATCAATTCAAACGTACATACATTCATATTACAGTCACCTGAGTGAAAGTCAGACTTTGGAAAGTCACACATTGTTCAAAGTGCGAACACACTTGCTCTGTACACATTACATTGCAGCCAAAGCAGGCATAGAACAGGGAAGAAGGCAGACCCCATCTCACATCCTGACCTTGAGCCACATTCTTCTGAATGTCCCGTGTAGGCACAACACAAAGCTAAAGGCTTCGGATCACGATCCCCTGACATGGGAGTGTTCTCACAATACCCTCTGTCCACACAGCATCCCCCACGGTCCTGAGCCACAGCTTGCTCAACCCTTCCTGGGCTCAGCCTTCCTGGGCTCCGCCTGCAGATGGACTGTGGGGATTCCTTCCCCACCTGGTTTGGTGTAGGCGCTGGCAGGAGATGGACAGGGGTGGGGGGTAATAAACAAAGTTCCCTTCCCCTCCCCACCCATCCCCTCCTTCTCCTCCCTTCAGGCTCAGGCAGCTGCAGCAACTGCACTGGACAGGAGCCCTGTGGGGCTGCGGGCGCTGCCTAGCACCTAAGGCCGGCTGAGATGCACTTTTTGTCGGGGTGACATGCTGTCAGGCCATCAGGACGTCAGGAGACGGTCACCAGCAACCTCAGAAGAAAAATGCTAAAGGCAAAGATTTCTTCATTTATGGCCTCCTCCAAATCTGTTACTAAATTTGGTCTAAATATGCTATATCATTATCTAGGATAACCTAAAGAGACCAAATAAGAAAACTATTTTAGTTATATTATGTGACCCTGGGTGAATTATATTATCTTCTTGTATTTTAATATTCATTGATTTTTACAAAAGTAAATTGTCTCAATTTTATTTTTTATTAATTTTTTTAAAAAGAATGTCATACATGAGGTCTGGAGAGATGACTCAGCAGTTAAGAGCACTGACTGTTCTTTCAGAAGACCCAGGTTCAAATCCTAGCACCCACATGGCAGCTAACAACTTTCTATAACTCCAGTTCTAGGGGATCCGACACCCTCTTCTGTCCTCTGCAGGCATTGCAAGACACAGGTGCACTTACATATATGCAAGCCTAAAACTCACACACATAAAGTAAAAGTAAATAATAAAAATAAAAAAGAATTTCATACACGAGTACGGTGTTTGCACGATTTCCACCCGTCCTCTCCCCCGTCCCTCTCCTCCTGTGCCCACCACTCGCTGTCAATATCCGACTTCGCCTTTAGTTACTGTTACATGTGTACACATATATTTTCACATAAACAACCTAAGGAGTCCTTTGGATGGTACCAGTATGCACATGTGCTTAGGGCTGACCACGGGAAGTGGGTAACCTGTGGGGCGTTAGTCTGGAGAAGGCCGATCTCCCTCTCCCAGCAGTCAGTGGCTACCTGTAGCTCTCCATCTCGAGCAGTATCTTTGAAGCCTCCTTCGTCTATGTTGGCATGTCAGTCGCTGTGGTCAGTATGTGAGCCTTGTTCAGATAACCACATGGTTGAGATTTCACAGGTGCGACTTCTCTGTCAGGACGGGACACAGTGGTCCTCTGGCTCTTACCGTCTTCCTGTCCCTTCTCCGTGACATTCCCCAAGCCTTAGGTGTAGGGTTCCATTTATATGTATCAGTTGGCAGGGCACCCTGGGGTCACTCACTCCCTGCATTTTGACCAAGTTGTTGCTTTCTGTAATCGTCTCCATCTGTTGCAAAAAGAAGTTTCAGTGATGAGGGGCGAAGGTTACACTTACTGTGGGTTTAAGGGTACATTTTAGAATATATTTAGAAAGTGTATTGGTTTATGGAGATGGTAGCCGTAGGTGCTTCTGTGGAGTCCACTGGCCTTTCCAGCCCCACTCTTGGCCAGGTTTACAGTGCCAGGCATCACTTTCCTCCTTTTGAGCAGACTTTAAGTGCAATTACACAATTCTTGAATAAAAGTGCCCCTGAAAATTATGAAATTCACAGGTGAATGGATGGAACTGGAAACAGTCATCCTGAGTGAGGTGACCCAGACCCAGAAAGACACACACATGCTCTCTCTCGTATCTGGGTGCTAGCTTTGAATTATTAGATATGCATGCTTCAGTGAGAAAATCTAGAGAGGTTGGAAAGCTAGTAAACCACTAGGGGTGACTTCATGGGAGGAGAGATAGAGTGCAGTGATGGAAAGGGAGGGGATAGTGGAGCAGGAAGGGTTAAATGGGGGGGCAGAAATAGAGTGTGGGAGGGAGGGCAGAGATGGAGTGTGGGGAGGAGAGCAGAGATGGAGTGTGGGGGTGGGGGAGGGCAGAGATGGAGTGTGGGAGGGAGGGCAGAGATGGAGTGTGGGAGGGAGGGCAGAGATGGAGTGTGGGGATGGGGGGAGGGCAGAGATGGAGTGTGGGGATGGGGGGAAGGCAGAGATGGAGTGTGGGGATGGGGGTGGCAGAGATGGAGTTGGGGGGGAGAGCAGAGATGGATTGTGGAGGGAGGGCAGAGATGGAGTGTGGGGATGAGGGGAGAGCAGAGATGGAGTGTGGGAGGGAGGGCAGAGATGGAGTGTGGGAGGGAGGGCAGAGATGGAGTGGGGATGGGGGGAGGGCAGAGATGGAGTGTGGGGATGGGGGGAGGGCAGAGATGGAGTGTGGGGATGGGGGTGGCAGAGATGGAGTTGGGGGGGAGAGCAGAGATGGATTGTGGAGGGAGGGCAGAGATGGAGTGTGGGGATGAGGGGAGAGCAGAGATGGAGTGTGGGAGGGAGGGCAGAGATGGAGTGTGGGGATGGGGGGAGGGCAGAGATGGAGTGTGGGGATGGGGGGAGGGCAGAGATGGAGTGTGGGGATGGGGGTGGCAGAGATGGAGTTGGGCGGGAGAGCAGAGATGGATTGTGGAGGGAGGGCAGAGATGGAGTGTGGGGATGAGGGGAGAGCAGAGATGGAGTGTGGGAGGGAGGGCAGAGATGGAGTGGGGATGGGGGGAGGGCAGAGATGGAGTGTGGGGATGGGGGGATGGCAGAGATGGAGTGGGGAGGGAGGGCAGAGGTGGAGTGTGGGAGGGAGGGCAGAGATGGAGTGTGGGGAGGGAGGGCAGAGATGGAGTGTGGGGATGGGGGAGGGCAGAGATGGAGTGTGGGAGGGAGGGCAGAGATGGAGTGTGGGAGGGAGGGCAGAGATGGAGTGTGGGGATGGGGGGAGGGCAGAGATGGAGTGTGGGGATGGGGGGAGGGCAGAGATGGAGTGTGGGGATGGGGGTAGCAGAGATGGAGTTGGGGGGGAGAGCAGAGATGGATTGTGGAGGGAGGGCAGAGATGGAGTGTGGGGATGAGGGGAGAGCAGAGATGGAGTGTGGGAGGGAGGGCAGAGATGGAGTGTGGGAGGGAGAGCAGAGATGGAGTGTGGGAGGGAGGGCAGAGATGGAGTATGGGGATGGGGGGAGGGCAGAGATGGAGTGTGGGGATGGGGGGATGGCAGAGATGGAGTGGGGAGGGAGGGCAGAGGTGGAGTGTGGGAGGGAGGGCAGAGATGGAGTGTGGGAGGGAGGGCAGAGATGGAGTCTGGGGAAGGAGGGCAGAGATGGGGTGGGGAGGGAGGGCAGAGATGGGGTGGGGAGGGAGGGCAGAGATGGAGTGTGGGAGGGAAGCAGAGATGGAGTGTGGGAGGGAGGGCAGAGATGGAGTGTGGGGAGGGAGGGCAGAGATGGAGTGTGGGAGGGAGGGCAGAGATGGAGTGTGGGGAAGGAGGGCAGAGATGGGGTGGGGAGGGAGGGCAGAGATGGGGTGGGGAGGGAGGGCAGAGATGGAGTGTGGGAGGGAAGCAGAGATGGAGTGTGGGAGGGAGGGCAGAGATGGAGTGTGGGGAGGGAGGGCAGAGATGGAGTGTGGGAGGGAGGGCAGAGATGGAGTGTGGGGAAGGAGGGCAGAGATGGGGTGGGGAGGGAGGGCAGAGATGGAGTGTGGGAGGGAAGCAGAGATGGAGTGTGGGAGGGAGGGCAGAGATGGGGTGGGGAGGGAGGGCAGAGATGGAGTGTGGGAGGGAAGCAGAGATGGAGTGTTGGGGGAGAGCAGAGATGGAGTGTGAGGTGGTAACTAGCACCAAAGGCCTTTAGGAAAATCTATAAGGCAGAGACCATAAAACAACACCAGCCGTTGCTCCTGGTTTTGGTTACCCACCAAAACTTAACGGTAACTCCTACTTGCTGAAGACACTTCATACATGAACTGTGCAACAAACACAGAGAAGCCGAGCTGGTGCTGCCCTCAAAGCTTCATCACTACTGTCCAGCTCTCACAGTGCTGGAAGATGCTCTGCGAGCCCCAGGACAGAAAAGTCATCATTAATCTCACGCAGCTGTGACTGCTGTAAGCTACAAAAACAACTGGCTGGGAAGATCCGTGTTCTGGGGCAGTAGCTGCATGAAAGCACGAAGGCACTGCCTGCTTTCTAATTGGATTTAAGGCTCACTTCAGGAGCCTGTACTTCAATTGATGTCAGGCCTATGACCCTGTGGCTAGTCAGGTCACAGGACATAGGGGACAGCCTAATATTATCATTCTGCTAAATAGACAGAGTATCACACCAACTCCTAATGACTTATTGTTATGCCCATAGATGAATGCAGCTCACAACCTCACCAGAGAAACTTCCTTACACAGTAGATGGTGACTAACACAGAGATCCACAACTGACCATCAGAGAACAGGAGGCTGCAGAGTGCTCATCCCTGAAGAGGACACCGATGTCAAACTTCTGCCTCCCAAGGCTCAGGGGTCATTGTGGAAGGGAGCAGAAAGATTGTAAGAGCCAGAGGTGGTGGATGGCCACAAGGAAACAGAGCTTTCCAGACATCAGTGTGTGTGGAGAATTCTAAAAAGCTAAAAGTGGCTCTATCACATGATCCCACGGCACCACTCCATGGCGTGTGCACAGAGGACTCACTATCCTGTGACAGAGGAGACACTCGCTCCTCCACATTCATTGCTGCTCCCTGCACAATACAGCAAAGGTCTTTTGTGATTCCATATAAATTTTAGTAGGTATTTTTTCTTATTTCTGTGAAGAATGTTAGAGTGACCACTGATGTCTTACAGGAAAACAAAGAGAAAATCACAAAATGGAAACAACTTAAATGTCCTTCAACTGATGACTGGATAATGGAACACAGTGCATACGCACAATAGAATTCCATCCAGTGGTTAATGAAATATGAAATCATTAGGTCTGCAGATAAATGGATGAAACTGGAAAGTGTTACACTGCGTGAGGTAACCCAGACCCACAGAGACAAGCACTGTGTGTTGTCTTATTTGTGGACCCTAGCTCTGAATGCTTAGAAGGCTTTATATAAACTTCCATAACTGCAGAAGCCAGGAAAGTAGAAAGAGTCCATTGGCGGGGGGCATGAGAAAAGGAGCTCCATCAGAGGGCAGCAGGAATCAGGGGCTTCCAAGGGACAAATGCAGGAGTGAGGAGTGGGGGGGACACAGAGGGAGAGGGAGAAGGGGGAAAGGAAGGGAGGAGGGGGTCGGAGGAGGGGCACAGGGAGGGAGGAGAGAGAGGGACGAAGGAGAAGGGGAGGGGGGGGGAGGGAGAAGAAGAGGGGGAGGGAGAGGGAGAGGAGGAGGGGGAGGGACGAGGAGAGACAGCACCAAGGATGTTTAAAAAAAATGGGGAGACATATTACTTTACAATAAGCATAATTAATACACACACATATAGCTATAGATATCATTTCAAATGAGGTTAAGCACAGGGGTGATAAATCTCCCTCTAAGAAGTTTAGACTGTCTAACACCCCAGTTCCAGCCAAAGACTCTATATGACTTAATATATCAACATATATGATATATCACATTACACACACACCCACCTAAACAGAGTATGTGAAATTGGGTGAGGGGTTGTAAAGGGGTGCAGTACAATCAAAATATCTTTTATGAAATTCACAACACTTTTATTTAAAAAGTCTTTGGAATCAAGATCACATGTGCTCTAGCCTAGGGTCTGCCTGCCCAGAGGCCTGTATGCCCTTGCCCCAGAGACAATAAAGCATGTCTCAATGTTTTTTAAAGTGCCTCCAAGATAAAAGTGCCCTATCACACCTTTGGGGATATCTTTCTGGGCCTGCCATTGTTGTGATTTGTGGCTTTACAGCTGGGGAGGACCATTGACTGCCCTTTCTCCCTTGGCAGCTTGCATAACACCTTCTGATACTGTGAGAGCTGGTCCTCAGGGAGGAGGCTTCCAGCTCAGTCCCAGCTCAGTTCCTCCGAGTCCTGAGTCCAAAGTGTGTGGCATCTTCAATAATAGGATCTGACCTTCAAGTACTGGAAGGCAGCCGTGGGCTATGGGGGAGCTTCTTTGGATACTCTGACAACTTGAAGAGAGGTTCCCCATACCTGGAACTGGGGTGACATTTCTTACAAGCTCATCAAGGTATTAGCAACGATAAAAAATTAAAGTCATCGAATTCAGAGTCAGCAAAGATCAGTAACACGCTTATAATCCGTGAAGGTCAGCTTTAATGATCAATCTGACTTGATGTAGAATCACAGGGAAGAGAGTTTCTGTTGAGGAATCATCTGGATCAGTGTGTCCGAGGGTACACACCGTAGGTCATCATCCTTAACGCACAGTGCTCACTCATGTGCTGCTCTCGCCTAGGTTTGTGAGGCTGTCCACTGATCACCACACAACTGACATTTCCAAAGCGCAGCTCTGACTGTTCCTGTGTGTCAAAAGGGGCGTACAAGTAAGGAATAAAAGACCCCTGAGAGCCCCGCCATCCTGTGCGGCCAGCCTCTACCTTTGCACATCCTCCCCCGCCTCCTGTCGCCGAGCATGCTCCCAGCCCTACGTCCCACACTCATCAGAGGACAACATCTAGCCCCATTCAAATGTGATTCACAGACTGACTCAGCATCAATCTGGGGGACTCTGTGGTCACAGGGAGGATGGCTGCTTCCGCCTGAGCCGTTTCCATAGCACAGGAGCATCAGAACAAGGTGTTTTATGACATCATATGCACACAGAACCTTGAGTTCTGTTCAAATGTGTAAGAGGCTTGCATTCAGTTTTAAATCTCTTTTATCTATGTTTTGCTACACAATTCCATAGTAGGGATGTTTGTTGAGTAATTGATGACTGCATGCCTGACCCCTTCCTTAGAATGAGCTGCATGCTGCATATTTCTTCTTGGATTTCACCTCATATAGGAAATGTCCCTGAATTCTCCTCTGTGCTGGATTGGCATTCTTCTCACCATCCACGTGTGATCTCAGATCATCAGGACACTAAAGAATCCACCAGATGCCTCAGTGCTGGCTATTGCACAGAAAAGGACGCTTCAAATAGACGTAGTGAACAACTGAAGTCTGTGAACACAGGTTCTAAGATATGTCACACTGCTATCTAAACTAGATACAGAGAAAAAGATGGAATACTCTGGTTGTCAGCTCCTTATTTGGTATAATTTCAAATCTACAGGTGCTAGCACGGAAATTAATAGAATTCACTGCAATACGCCCTTTACCTAGACACAGCACTAGCCTGTTCTACCAACACTCTGTTATCGGTTTAGCACCTCATGACCTCAAATATGATATGAGTATTTGAAGTCAGAGTCAGCAAGTTATTAAATTCAGAAAATGTAGCATCAAGAGAACAATTGGACAAGGATGCTGAATGCATGGGGAGTCTATAAAGGACTTTCAGTGCAGTGAAACTTCTTGAAAAGGGATGAACATGTGAAGAGACACCATGGTCTGAGCGTCTGAGGAATCAGGACAAGATTTGGAACGTTAGATTTGCACAGAGCAAAGGACAAATTCCTACCTAATTCCTGACTTCATTGATTTCTGAGACGCCTCACACTTGACATTCGCTTCAGAGCCCCTGTGACATTCTTATTCCTGAGGCTATAGATCAGGGGATTTAAGAGAGGAGTGAGTATTGTGTAGAACACAGACACCACCATGTCCTTCTCAGGGGTGTGGAAGGAGGCAGGGAGCATGTAGGTGTAGACAGCAGCACCATAGAAGAGTGAGACCACCGTCATGTGGGAGGAGCAGGTGGCAAGGGCCTTCTTCCTGCCCTCCGCAGAGTTCATCCTGTGGACAGTGAGGAGGATGGATGAATAGGAACTTGCGATGACTGTGACAGGGAGGACCAGCATGAGCACACAGCACAGGTACATGAGGGTCTCGTAGAGTGAGGTGTCCGAGCAGGAGAGCTTCGTTACAGCAGGGACCTCACAGAAGAAGTGGTGGATCTCCCTGGATCCACAGAAGGGGAAGGTCATGGTGACAGGGGTGAGCATGAAGCCATCCACGGATCCCAAGAGCCAGCAGACAGATGCCAGGAGGAGACAGACCCTGTGGTTCATGAGGACAGGATACCGGAGTGGACGGCAGATGGCCACGTAGCGGTCATAGGCCATGGCGGCCAGAAGGAAATATTCTGAACCTCCTAGTAGCAAGTAAAGGAACATCTGCATCCCACATCCAGCAGCTGAGATTTTATGGCTCCCCAGGACCTGGTCCATGAGCATCTTGGGCACGGTGACAGAAATGTACATCATGTCCATGAGAGACAACTGGCTGATGAAAAAGTACATGGGGGTGTGGAGGTGGGTGTCGGAGTGTATCAGGAGGATCAGCAGGGCATTCCCAGACAAGGCCATCAGGAACACCACAAAAATGACCACACCAAGCAGAGCGGGGTGTTTGGATTGGCCGAAAAACCCCTCAAGGATGAAATCTGACTGTACAGTGTGGTTGGTCATTAGGTGGCGATGTTCATGAGGGAACTCCTAGGTAACCTGAATGTTTGGAGATTAGTGTCATGTGACCCTCTGAATCGATTGCTTAGTGCCCCTTGTACCAACCTCACTGTCCTAACAGAGGAAGTTCCCTGGACTCATAACTCAAATTTTAAGACTAAGAATTCATATCTGTGGTCAAAAGATCATGACTCCGTGAGAATTTGTCACAGATTAAGGTCATGGGATTCACAGATGACAGATGGTGTCTTCTATCAAAAGATTCTAGAAAGTTGCAGAATTACTTTCCAGAGCTAACAAAAATAGTGATTAACATGTATTTGAAACTGAAATCTAAAATATAAACCTAGGATGAAACTGGCATCTCTTATAAGTGGATTTGGTAAAAGAAATACTTAATAATTGAAATATCATTCAGGAAAAATGAATTTCAGACATATCCAGCCCCTCTACCCCGGGTCTTGTCCACAGCGTGGAGTTCTGTGCTGTTTGAGCAGGGCCCACAGACACAGGCGTGGGACCATATGATATCATTCAGGTGGTGATATCCGTAAGAGGACTCCTAGACAGCCAAATAATTGGTAGTTAGTGTCCCGCTTAGTGAATATGGCACCAACCTGAGTGTACTAAGAGGACGTTCCCTGGGCCTGGAGATTTGAGGACTACAAATTCCACATAAGCCTGCCAATATTTTTATATCTGAGAATTTACATCTTTAGTTAGAAGTATTGGTAATTCATCCAAGGTGTTGACAGTTCAGGGTCAGAATCTTTCCTAGTGACAGATATGTCATCTACCAAACACTACAGACTTTCAGAGATGTGGCCCATGCTAAGGCAAAAAAAGCTGATGAAAAGTGAAATCCAGTTGATTTGGAGAGAGTTGGTTTTAGAGTATGAAGTGAGTCTTGATCTCTGTGGATCAAGTGTCTAACTACACTCCTAAAAACCCTACGGTACCGTTTATATTAAACAGACTTAGAATGTAAATGAAGCATATTTAGAGAAGAAAACAATTTCAAACACATGACTCTCTGTGTGGCAAGGTTTGGCCCACACTGTGAGGTTCTGTGATTGCTGTAGCAAGTGCCACCTTCAGACAAGCAGCATCTCCAG
Source organism: Eospalax fontanierii (assembly GCA_035773235.1). Lineage (NCBI taxonomy): Eukaryota > Metazoa > Chordata > Mammalia > Rodentia > Spalacidae > Eospalax > Eospalax fontanierii. The sequence continues at coordinate 1,149,188 of CM069546.1, forward strand.
ACCTAAGAGCACAGTGCAGTGAGCCCACTCAGGTCAGACCCAGCCACGGGTCCTCCAGCCACGGGTCCTCCAGCCACGGGTCCTCCAGCCCTCTACTCACTCAACCTCATAGAAGAAGAACTTTGAATTCTTATTTGGCCAAGGTTAAATAAATCATAACAATGAAAGTTCTCAGAATATCCCAAGATAAAAATGAACAACTCTGTTAGAGTTAAGAATATGCTGATTTTCCTGGAGCGTCATCTTGAGAAGGCTAACACTAGCATATTGCTGGACACATTACTGCAGTTCTCCAGTTTTAGTATCTTTTAAACATTTGAAAAACTGTTTTTCAAAATAACGGAGGAAAGACCTTCAAATAAGTAATCTATATAGCCAACTTTTAAAATAGAACATGGATTTGAAATGTTCTATATGTGTTTATAAGTATTATAAACTTATTTCATATAAATATGGAAAGACTTTATATTTTCATATTCATATGAGCTTATAAATATAAATATCTATATAGCATATTTATTCATTTAGCCCTGACTAGGTGTTAGTGGAGAACCACATCTTTATTTATTCACTTAACCCTGAGTAGGTGTTTGTTAGTGGCGAACCACATCTTTTCTGGTATCTGCTTCTCCAGGTTCATCTCTCACATGTCCCACTGTTTGCTCTAAGTCTCAGGAGGAAGACTAGGGGTCAGTGGTCGCTGCTGTCTGACCAGCCAGGCTCGGCCTGGGTTTGCTTTGCTGACTGCTTTGCTGACTGCCACATGGCTTTCTCTTGGAATCTGAGCCACAAAAAGCATTGACCAACACTGAGATGCTGTAGACCCCGTTCACTGCTGTCTCTGTATTGTGATCACAGCTGCCTCTGTCACCAGAAGCAAATCAAAGGGACTTTAAACCTGGTTGTACTTTAAGAGGTTCCTCCCAGTCTGTGCAGGGGAAATATATAAATAGGATAAGGTCAAGTGTTTAAATGGCTGCAAAGTAAGTAAGAAAGAGCATCAGGCCCCAAATATATCTAGCCTTTCTGAAAAAAATCTCAGTTAAAGTTTTACTGCCTTTTCTTCTTAAGCACATTAAATCTTTTCAACCTTTTGGTTTCTGAAAAAGCAAATGTTAAGTTTTGGTAGCACTCACCATCCTGGAGGAAATAGTCTGGGAAGAGGTCAGCAGTAACCACAAGGCAGGGACAGTTCAGAAAAGAATGACACGTTTCAGAAATGTTTATGCCATTCTAAAACTCTCCTAAATGAATTCTGGTGTTCAACTCCTAAAAGTCCCATGTTTTCCTGAGATGCTCCAAGGAAAGAAAACATTGCAAGGTTTTTGATGCCTCCATGTGAAGGGTTAAAAATAGGGATATAGTACAGAACATGGATGGATGGATAGCTATCAAGATCTTGAGAGAAACAGATGGAAGGTAGAAAGATACATAGATACATAGATAGATAATAGACAGATAGATAGATGATATAGATAGATGATAGACAGACAGATAGATGACACAGATAGATATTCCTTTTCACCTAAAGCCCTTTAGCAGGTAGAGGCCAAGTTATGGAGGCTCAATATTGAAACTTTTCAGGACACTGTAGATTCCCAGCTGATTTAGTTTGTATTTGTGGACACAGTGGAACGTGGGCTAGGGTAGAGGCCGCCACATGAGAACAGCTAAATGCTTTTTGCTGAGTGAGTCAGGAGCAGATGAATGGTGGCAGGGAGGTTGGGAACATCACTGCTGCACTTTGTTAAAGGGAAGCCGCTGGCATCAAGCCCCGGGACAACAGATGGACCAGGACACTATGTCTGCTTCACAGAGGCAGCTTGTTCACCCTTAGTCTTCACTGATGAGTGGGAACTTCATGTGCATGGCTGGGCATGTCATAGCGTTCTGAGTTATTACCAGTGTGGTAGAGAAATACCAAGTCACTGCAGCCAGCAGCATCCTGAGATTAGGCCTCCGGCCTCATCACAGCTCATCTTCCCTGGAAGCCTGCGAGTTACTCACCTTCTTATCTTCCTTCACGGGGCAAAAACAGGTCTCAGAGCTTCTGCCTGACATCACACAACAAGCAGACAGAAGACCTACCTACCTCACACAACAAACAGACAGAAGACCTACCTACTTTAACCATGTTAACAGATAGACAGAAGACCTACCTACTTTAACCACATTAACAGATGGACAGAAGACCTACCTACTTTAACCACATTAACAGATGGACAGAAGACCTACCTACTTTAACCATGTTAACAGATGGACAGAAGACCTACCTACTTTAACCACGTTAACAGATGGACAGAAGACCTACCTACTTTAACCACGTTAACAGATGGACAGAAGACCTACCTACTTTAACCACATTAACAGATGGACAGAAGGCTTACCTACTTTAATCATGTTAACAAACAGACAGAAGACCTACCTACTTTAACCATGTTGGGCACAGACTTTGCCTTCGCCTCAGTTCTCTTGGGACCTGCAATTCCTAGAGTAGCTTACAGTTCAGTTTAGATCTCACCCACCCCTTTAGTCAGAAGAAATACATGAAAATATGATATAATAAATATCAGTGTCACTGTGACCCTCAGAATCATCCATAGTTGAAGTAAAACCAGCAGCTTTCTGCAATGCTTCAGCCCCATGAGAACGAACGCAGTATCTGTGGTCATTTGACAGGACTGGCTTTTACCCATAGAGAATCAGGAACAAAAAATTATTAATCTGTGGCATTATAAATAGCGTGTGAAAGTTTTTAGAACAAAAACATTTTGTTTTCTCCAGAAACAAGCAAACGATAGAGGAAAGACCAGGAAGCTCTGCTGAGAACTAGCAGATGGCAGCAGGTCAGGAGCAGCTGCTGAGCTATGGAGCCTCCTGTGGGGTCTGACTTACCTCAGATGCAGCTGGCAGCCGTGGCCATGTGGGCCCGGGGAAAGTGGCCAGTTAAGTGCTCAAGGAGCAAGAGGAAAGTTGACGTCATCCTGGCTAGCATCTACTCATCAAGGCTGGGTGACAGGTCTGTGGATAACAATCCTTCAAGACTTTCAAGAAGACAATAGAGCTAACAAAAGCCAATAGGTGTGTCTATCACAAGGCTCTGAGTCTCTCCTGGTGTCTTTTTGCTTTGTATCTCCCAGTTTGTTAAAGCAGAATCATAACTGATGGAAACAATCACCCGAAATCTCACCTTTGCCAATAAAATGCCATCCATCAAATACAGGAGTCAGTTAATATATGGCTGTAGTCTTGGTCATTTACCAAAGTCTCTACCTCTGTCTCTGTCTCTTTCTCTTCCTGTGATCATATAAATCTTGTATAGCTTTTATGACATGTTATCTTTCACATGTGTATAACCTGAAGTTTGGGGTCTTAGACAACCTCCCCTAACCAGTGTGTGCAGACTGATCCCGAAGCCTGTCCTTCACCACCTCTCGTCCTCCTCCAGCACATCTTCACCTCACCTCTGCTGTCAGTCACAACCCATTTTGGTTACTGTTGCATTCCATATAAATGCTGGTTTTAATTTAATTTCATTAATTTTTATATATTTTTATGTGTACGAATGTATTGCCTGCATGGATGTAAGTGCACCCGAATTGTGCAGTGCCTGTGGCAGTCTGAGGAAGGCATCAGATCCCCTGGAACTGGAATGGTATACCCATGGTTGTTAGCCACCAGGTGGGTGCTGGGTATTGAACCCGAGTCCTCAGCAAGAGAAACCAGTGCTCTTAACTGCTGAGCCATCTCTCCAGCCCCAATGGTTTTAATTTAAATAGTGACATACTAATTACAGAAAAATCTTAATGTTCAAAGTGTACCAATGAAAATGTAAATAACAGTTATGTTATAGTCACTTGGACAAAATGCACACTTTACAAAGTCATACTATGTTCAAATGGCAGACATTTGTCATGTGTAGACCATCCTCTGTGGGCAGAAGCTGGACTGGAACAGGAAGAAGACAGACCCACCTCCACCCACCTGACCTTGAGCCACATTATTCTCAACTGTTTTATATGCACATGCTAGATGTTTCTGATCTCTTTTCCATGACATAGTAGTGACTGATCTTTCCTTAATATAGGGAGTTATCCTCTGCTCAGATTTCTTAACAGCAAACTGCAAAGAACTAACAGTACATATCACCTTGTGACTATGGGGGTGGGTTTTCCCTGTGGGCGATTCACCACAGCACGCATAGGGTTCCAGACTCCTCATGCTCACACTTGGACTGCGGTGCAGCACTGAGCTGAGCCTGGGCTAGAGCCTCACCTGTGAGCGTTCCCATCGCGATTCCCATACAGCTGCCCATGCTAGCCTTAGAGCTCTCTGTTACTAGTACGTTTATAGGACTTCCCGTGCCATTCACATAAATACAGCTTCTGTAAAATATCTATTTAAGCTTTTACAGATTTTTTTTCTATTGATGTTATCTCCTGGGACTGGAGAGATGGCTCAGCAGTTAAGAGCACTGTTTGCTCTTGCAGAGCACTAGGGTTCAATTCCCACCACCTATATGGCAGCTGACAACCTTCTGTAATACACTGATGGAATTTTGTAAAGGTGGTAGGCAGGTCTATTCCCTGGGCACATTCAACCAGTTCACAGATGCCAAACAGGGACCGGAAACTGCTGGTTTTGTGGATTGTACGCCCAACCTAATCAATGACCAGCAGGCACAATGGCCAGGAAAGAAGCTAGAGCCCACTCAACTCTGGGAAGAGTTAAAATCGAGGCCTTTGCACACTAGCTTCCCCTCAGGGCTTTCCCCAGCTTCGCAGTCTCTGAGCAACCTGGGTCAGCTCACACTCCACTTAGTCAAAAACAACCCAAATGCTTTTATTAGTGACCAAAGAAAAGAGCATCTTGGACGAATCAGTAAACAGACCTGTCCCAGATGCCCTAGACTTATTGGCTATCAATAATTAAAAAGTGATGATTAATTTGGGGATCATTCAAGCTATCCATTTCCAGTTTTTTAAATGAATGAAGAAACACAAAAATTCAGAGAACAATTATAGGTGATACAAACAGAAGAGGACAGAGAATAAAACTATAAATAAAAATAAAAATAATGATGTCATTACCCAGTCAAACCCAATACAACAAAAATGAATAAATATTTGATACAAAGACTTACAGAAATTCAATGATAAGAGCCAGTGAAAGGAAGAAACAAAAGCTTATACACAAGATGATCCACCACATGACCACACAACTGTCATTCTGGTGATGCACGGCCGTGGGAGGCGTCAGAACTGGCGTGGGTGCGGGGGCTGTCTGTGCATCGCACCCCACCTCCTCCTGCAGAGGACTCACTTCTTCCCTAGTGTTCAGATGCTGTGAGGACTCTTCAAGGCTCCCCAGGTTCACACATACCACACAGTTGTGTAAAGCTTTATTGGCAGTTCCTAGAACTTAAGAATAGCAGGTTTTAAGCCCCAGTCTCTTTCACATATCCCATCTAATCACAACAGTTTCCAGTCAGCTACTAACTATAAATAAAGTTTAGCTTTTCTTTGCATGTTCTTCTCCAGAGACTAAAAGATGAAGGAAAGGCTCATTAAACAAACAGAATCCAAACAAATCCCATAACATTGAGGAATAAATCACCAGACACCACTAACAACAGCAATGTGTGAATAATTCTGTCCTAATCACAAAGGACTGCGCCTGTGGCCAGGCCAGCACTCTGTGAGTGGCAGCGATGAACAGGTTTGAGACTCACAGCCAATAATTTGCATATTAACCAGGACAACTGTGGTTTCTTACATCCCAGACACTAAACGTGGAGGTCATTTCATTCACGGACATAACAGCGACCAATGCTGGTGAATCTTCAGAAACTCTGTTCAAATCATAACACACAGTCCAGGAAGTAGAAGCTAGTAACTAAAATCATTTGATGGTTTTTCATAATTGTAGAAGAAATATACTGGTGAAACTTCCATCTTTCTCCAAAAGCTTATTATATTTAGTCTAAATATTCTTTAGTACTGTCTCGGATAAAATACTAAAAATAAATAAAGACACCTTTATTTACATTCTGTGATGTCAAATGGACATTAAGAGATTATTGTTCCAGCAAACAGCGATGGCCAAATGGGTTGGTAATAACTGCTGTTTCTACTACAAACACATTCCTTGTTTTAACAGTATGAATCTACTCAGATATTGAACCTCAATGCATGTGTGAACTAGGCACTGAAAAGTTTCAAAGTGAGGGAAATCCACAGGTTTCTGAGAGGATCTGAAACCCTCAATTGACTTTATTCAGGAGTAAAGTGAAAAACTGTATCTCAAAACAAGTGATAAATGAGCCCAGAATTAGAGGAAGATAAAGAGTTCTGTGTCATCAACTACGGCAGGATTCTACAAACCCTCAAACATCATCTGATTAGTAAGGTAATTAAGCAGCATACTGAGGAAATTCCACTGCGATAAGCAGGAAGCTGTAAGTAGGGCTCACATTGGGGGTCTGGACACTGAGAGCAAAGGCCAGGAGAGTCAGAGAGAGAGGGGGCCCTGGAGGGACAAGTGGAGATGCTATTCCCAGGCTTTTCCACACAGAGGATGTTTCAGGCTCAGCCTTGATTGAATGATGCTTCTCAGAGCCCCGGTGACATCTTTGTTTCGGAGGCTGTAAATGAGGGGGTTCAGCACAGGGGTGACGATGGTGTAGAAGGCAGACACCAAAACGTCATGCTGGGCTGTGTGGAAGGCACTGGGGAACATGTATGTATAGAGCGCGGCACCGAAGAACAGCAGGACTACGGCGATGTGGGAGGAACAGGTGGCAAACGCCTTCTTGCGCCCCTCAGCTGACTTCATCCTGAGGATGAGGCGCAGGATGAGGGCGTAGGAGCTGGAAATGACCAGGATGGGGACAAGGATCATGAGGACACAGCACAGGTACATGAGCAGCTGGTACAGGGAGATGTCAGTGCAGGAGAGCTTCAGCAGCGCAGGGGCCTCGCAGAAGCAGCTTGGGACTCTCCTGGATCTACAGTAGGGGAAGCTCATAGTGACGGGAGTTATCAGCAGTCCATCCACTGATCCCAGGAGCCAGCATCCCGACACCAGGAGATGGCAGACCCTCTGGTTCATCAGCAGCGGGTAATGGAGAGTTCTGCAAATAGCAGCATATCGGTCATAAGCCATGGAAGACAGGAGAAAAAATTCAGCTCCAGCCAGAGTCAGGTAGAAGAACATCTGGACCCCACAGCCGGAGGTGGAAATCGTGTGGTCTCCAGTGACCTGGCCCACGAGCATCTGGGGCACCGTCACGGACATGTACATGAGGTCCATGAGGGACAGCTGGCTGATGAGGAAGTACATGGGAGTGCCCAGGCGCGGCTCCACGTGGATCAGGAGAATGAGGAGCCCGTTCCCGGCGAGGGCCATCAGAAAGAAGATGAAGGTCACCACGTACAGGGGAGCCGCATGCTTGCTGTCCCCAAAGAGTCCCACCAGGATGAAACCGCTGCTTGAAGTTTCATTCTCTGAGTCCATGTCACATGTAGCTTTCATCTGTGAAAGACAAAGAGTGGGGATCTCAAAGGCGTGGCACACGAGATTTCTTAGTGAGATGTGACCTCGGAGCCACCTTTCCAACCATTGCCTTAAGCTGAGATGGAGTCAATGGCAAGTTCAAGTCTCTGAGAAGTCAACTGATTTGACGAAGAAATCTAAAGAAACAGACCTTGGGAGGGGGCCACTTAAGAGCTACATAGAAGAGAGCACGTATATTCCTTTAGGGTTATTTACTTCCCCCTAAGGAGGGAACACGGAAGGAGTGGCCTCTGGAACGCTTAGATCCTCACCCCAGATCACAGGCTAAGCCTGTGACATGCGTGGAATTAACCCCATCAGGAACTTCTGGACACTGAAGCTCTTACAAGGCAGGAATCTCCATGATGCACTGTCAATATGTAATATAACTGAACTAAAATCATAATCAAGTTCCCTGAAAATATGAATTCTCTGTAAAGATCTTGTAACATCAGAGTCTCCCTTCCCTTCCCATCCCTTCCTGCATGAACACTGTTTTCAGCTCATCCAGCAGAGCTCCCCAGTTCTGCAGTCAGCATCTCAGTCACAGAGGGAGAGCAGCACGGCACTCGGAAGGCAGTTCAAGGTGCTGACGCGCCGCAGGGCGGGACAGCTGCCTCGCCTCCTGCCGGGTGAAGTCCTGACGTAGACATTTAATTTATGACCCATCTGCACAGAAATGGTTTTTACTAGAAATTCCAAAAGTGACAGATGCATATTCCTAAATGTCAATTGTTTTGTTGATAGACACGTTAAATATTGTTTCCAGTCTAATTGTATCTCCCCGAACAGTTGCTGGAATATCAGCCTTCCAGACATAGTGATGGACTGAACGGTGTCAGATGGATCAGGTGGGCCAGTTTTATTAACGTTTCTCAAAGCTGCAGCCTTACATTATAACCCTTGAATACCTCTTGACCTGAACCAACCTACGTAAACTCAGAAAACTATTTTCTCTCCAAATCGATAGCTTTGCTCAACAACTGCTTTGTCCAAATATCAATTTAGAATTTTTCAGTTGAATGACCTAAATCACACTTGACACAATTGTCCCACAATCCTTTAAGCTAAGGAGATGTTCAGTTCTACCTTACAGAAGTTCTGGAGCAATGCCGAATTACTTGAAGAAATGTCAGCCTAGAGAATCTCCACTCCAGGTTACAGAAATATGCACAGAAGTGTCAGAGAGTCCCCAGTCTTACTGAAATAAGAGCATAGTACACCATGCTTTACTGAGTGGGGATGAATGACTCCGGAAACTGGGTTGGAATGCAGAATTGCATCAGGGTGCAAAGAGAATCCTGTCTTTATTCCTTACTTCCCCCCTTCCTGAATCACTGAAACACCTTGAACACCTTGTCTGGCTTTGATCAAGAGATGAGGGATCACGAGTACAGTGAGAACTGGCTTCCTCTCCGCCCCAGTGGGTCCATCTGGGCCTCAGCAGGCAGGAAGACCTTGGTCCTCCACCTAAGGCTGAGGAAAATGGGTTTAAATTTAGGGTGCTGTGTAGTGAACTGCAGCATCTGTTTCTTTACCTGAGGGAACTGAGATCAGTAGCTGTTATTTAAGTCTTTGCCCTGTTCACCCAGGTAAAACCTTGGCCTGTGGAAACCTGGAGGGATTTTTAGCCTCTCCATTAGCCACTCATCAGACTTGGCATGGGCTGTTTCCCAGAGGTTCCACTTAGAGAGTCTCAGAGCCCACCACTTCAGTTGTGTTCAGTTGTGTTCTGGTTATTTTCCATTTATGTTTGCTAGTTATACTGTGTTTATTGCTGTTTTGGAGTATAGCGATCAACGGAAAATTCACCTTTTTTTCTGGTAGACTTGGTACAATTTTTTAAAGTTTAGTTATCTTTGTGTAAATTCACATTTATTTATAAGAATTACATTCCATTAAAAAATCTGAATTTTCAAAATGCAGGACTGTACCAAAAATAGATAACAGGAAATCATTCCTGGATGTATATCTGAAGGAGCCAAAGACTCCAAAAGAGACACCTGAACATCCACGTTGATTGTGACACTATTCACAATAGCAAACACTACACACACACACACACACACACACACACACACACACACACATGAATATTTAGTGAAAAAGAATGAAATTAAGTTATTTTCGAGGAAATGAGTAGCTCTGGAGCTCATTACATTAAGTGAAATACGCCAGACGTAGACTGATTGTCAGGGGTTTAGAAAGTACTCAGAGGTTAAGAGCACTGGCTGCTCTTGCAGAGGCACTGGGTTCAGCTCCCAGCACCCACATGGCAGCTGACAATCATTGGTAACAGCAGTTCCAGGGGATCTGATGCCCTCTTCTGGCCTCTGTCAGCATTGAACAACATGGGTGCACTTACATGAACGCAGGCAAAACACTCATACACAAAATAAAAAGGAAAAAGTTTAATAAAAAATTTTAAAAGACCACTTTTTAAAATAGATATCTTCAATATGTTCCACTAAACAGAAGCAGAATACATAGATACTTCTCAGAAGACCAGACTTCTCTAAAATAGATCATATTCTAGGCCACCAATCAAGTCTCACCAAATAGAAAAAACCGAGACAACCTTGTCTATCTCTCAGATCACAGTGCAATAAAACCAGAAGTGATTATCAAGAAAAACTACAGAACTATGCAAATACATGGAGACTGAGCAAGACACTTGTGAATGACCAGCGGCTCCTTGAGGAAATAAACGAGTAATTTAAATTCCTAGAGCTGAATGAAAATGAAAGCATAACTCTCCAGAATCCCTGGGACAGCGTGGAGGCAGCTCTAAGAGGACCGTTCATAGCTATGAGCTCGTAAAAACTCAGAACATCTCAAATGCATAACCCGACGCTGCCCTTCAGGATCCCAGAAAATCAAGAACGATCCAGTAAGTAGTGGTAGTCGGCAATAAATGATCAAGATCAGGGCAGAAATTAATGAAATGGACAATATGCAGAACTGATCAGAGTTGAAAAAATAAGATTGACAAATTCCTATACTAATTAATGAAAAGAAAGTGAGAGAAAAAACTAGAGATTCAAACGGGGAAGGTTGCTGTAGAATCTAGTGATAGAAACTGAAAACTTATGTTACAAAAACCCTCGAAAACTCAGCAGAAATAGATTGATTTCTGGACACAGCTGACCTATCAAAATGAAATCAAGAAGATACAAACAACTTGAGCAAATCCATACAGTGAAACTAAAGCCATAGTGAATTGTCTCCATCAAAGAAAGGCCAGGACCCAGCTGCTTTCCTGCTGGATTCCAGCAAAGTATGAAAGAAGACCTAACACCATTGTTCCTCAGGCTGGTAACACAGAAAGGGAAGGAGCACTCCCGAAGTGAGTCTCCAAAGCCCACATCATTCCGACGACCGAAACAGCTAAGAGCGTGGCGAGGAAGGAAAGCAAGATGAAGTTCTCTAGTTAACACAGAAGCAGAATTCTCAATGAATTTCTTGCAAAAGGAATTTAAGAATACACTAAGATCACCTAGCCCACTATCGCTTCACCAGTAGACATTTTATTTTAATTTGTAACATGTTTTTGTGCATGCGCATGTGTCCGTGTCTCTGCATGTATACTATGCATGTGGAGCTGCACTCAGAGGGCAGAGGGTGGGCTCGGGTTCTCTACAGCTGAAGTTACAGATGGCTGTGAGCCACCAACATGGGTGCTGGGAACTGATCTCCAGTCTTCCGGAAGGGCAGCATCTCTCCATCTCTCCGTCCCTAGTAATAAACATGTTTAAGGCACAGACAAAGAGGGAGCATTGAGATGATGAGCTGTGATCGGGGCATGTGAGCCAAACAAACTCTCTTCTCCGCAAGCTGGTTTTGGTCAGTGTTTTATCACAGCAATAGAAAGCAACCTAGACCAAGAGATGAGCTCCCTGATAGGTATCTTTTCCCAAGGGCGCATCCTTCAATGCAAGCAACACTAAATGGACTCGATAAGTTTTGGGTATATAGTTGATAGATGATGGATAGATGATAGACATATATATAACCATAATAATGAAAGAAGATGGCATGAAATGGAGACGGGATGGGGGAAGACGAGAAGAGGTAGAGGAGAAGAAGAGGGGTGAAGATGCTGTGAAGACAGCATTCATATGTGAAATTCCCAAAAAATAAAAACATCTTAAAACACTGTAACACCTACAACAATCTAATCCCCCTTGAAAGACCCGCTGAAACACTAAAGGATGATATAAAATAAGAATAAATAAAGGCATTTAGCCAATGGCCCAACCTCAGATGTGCAAGGTCCAATGCAAAAACACACGTAACATAAAACCCAAGGCAATCCAACTCCTCCAGAATTATTGATCCCACAGCAATGCCCTTCAGTAAGAATGAAGTAGGTGAAATTCCACGAAAAGATCTCAAAAGAATGATGGTAAGTATGTGCAGAGAAATTAAAGACACACAGAAGCTCCCAAATGAATTCCAAGACAGAACAAGAAGGTGAATGAAATAAGAAAGTCAGTACAGGGTCTGAAAAGGAATTCAGCAGAAAAGCAGAAATCCAGAAGAAAGAGCAAGTCTAAACAGCAGAAATGAAAAATACAGTTACGTTAAAGAAACAGTCTTACACACGGGTAGAGCGAGGAGAGAAGAGAATATCAAAGTTTGATGACGAGGACAGGAGCTGGAATGTTTAAGCAGGGGCAAAGAAAAATGATGAGAAAATATGATGTGAGACTTCAGGGTTGGCGGGAAAAGGACGGGGATATAGATGAACTGGTAAAGTGCTTGCCTAGGCATGCATAAAGCTTCAAGTTCAATCCCCAGCACATAAAATGCTCATTGGGGCACACATTTGAAAATCCAGCACTCTGGAAGTCAAGGCAACAGGATTAGGAGTTCAAGGTCATCCTTGATGCCAGACTGGGCTACCAAAGATTCTGTCTCCAAAAAACAATTCTAGGCATGTTAGTTCATTCATATTTGTAATTCTAGCACATAGGAGGCTGAGGCAGGAGGATTGTCATAAGTTCAAGGTATGGTTGGACAACAGAGGGAGTTATTGGCAAACCTGGTCTACAGAATTAAAACCCTGTCTCAAAAAGCCAAAAATGAACACTGGTTATCATACTGGCATGGCTGTTTTGGGGGAAAATCAATCACTTTCTGGTTGGATTTGAGGCTGTTCTGTGGGAGGAAGTACTTGCCCAGTACTGTAAACCTCATCAAAGCCAGCCTAGAGAGGTCACCGGCCCCACGGGAGATCTACCACTAATGTTTCACCAGACTGACATGTTGTCAAACTGCCTTCTGAATGTCTCTGTGTCCCCTTAAGCCAGCACTGCTGTCCCTCCCTGAGGATTCCCTGAGCTTCTGCGGTGCTGAACATAGCACAAAACTTAGACATTACAGCCATTTACAAGGAAATATGAAACAAATGTCAAAGCACTTAGACTGTTGTCATCCCAAGACCTTGGAAGAAACGCAGTTGGAGGGCAGGTTGGACGTCGGTGATGGAGAGAGTGTGGTTCTGACTCTATACCTGCCATGGAGCCTGAATGTTCAATGATCCAATGGAGTGCTGAGAAGGACTGGGCAAGGCCCCACGCTGCTGGCTCTGGTAAATCCACAATGCCATTCCCATCCTTTTCATTACTGAGTTGTACAATCTAAACTTAACAAAATAAATCTTCAAGAGAATTTTCTGAGTCTTGGAGGTCACAGGCAAAATGCAAGAATCACCTGACACATTTGGGGATGAGAATTGTGTGCATTTGGAGATCCACAGAAGCGCAGAAAGAACACTGCATCTATAATGTGACTTTGAGAAACTGGCCCAGTTTTTCACTATGCTAATGTCACAAAATTTGTTGGACATGAGAGAGTGCTTGGACGGGAGTTCTGAAACTTTAAGTGAGACGTCTGTCTCTGCTAGGAACAGTTCTCCTTCTCGCCACCCTGTCTCACTGGACTAGACATTCCAGTGGGAAGAGTCAGAAAGCTGACTTGCTAACAACATTCCACATCGTATTCCTGTAGACCTTGGGGGCTGGCATTAGCTTGAAGACAAAGTTAGAGAATATTCTACTGTAGATCATTCTTTCAGATGTGTCTGCCATAGGCTTTTCTGTCCAGAGGACTTGGAGAGTGGATGAAAGTGCTTGTGCAATCTCTGCTTTCAACCATCATAGATTGACTCAAACTTTTAACACCGTTAGATGTCTTGTGGTGCAGACCGTGGTACGGGCACAGTAGGGGCCTGTAGTACGAGGAGTCCGGACAAGGCGTTTAGGGCACTTCTGGGTTCATGGTCTCACTCTTTTTGCTATTTATTTGTTTTGTGTTTTCATTATCCAGGAGTAGTAAAAGGAAAATCTGCAAAATTTATATTTCTGAATCTGGCATATTTCATTTAGCTTAATAACCCCCAGTCCTGTCCACTTGCCCACAAATGACATAATTTCATTATTTTGGCTGGGTATGTATGTTTCCCTTATCCACAAATTGTGCTCAACACCTAGGCTAATTCCCGGTGAGCAGTGCCATTATAGACATGAATGTGAATGTTTGTCTTTTGTCTTTTGATTCTTTCCAGTAACACTCAGAAGTATGTAATGCTATTATTTTCAGGACCATATCTTTCTGAATTTCAAAAGAGAATGAAATTTTCATGAATAAGCATCAAATATACAAATATAATTAACAGGAAAATTGATTTTTAATGCACCAGAAAGTAGTTGATCTTCCCTTTGATAACAGCATCTCTCAGCACTAACCACTTTCAGCTCTCATGTTTATTGTGATTATAAACTTACAGTGTAAATGCAGAAACAAATGATGGCAGCTTAGGAATGAGGGTTCTGAGGGCTTTAAAGTGTGGCCTCTGGGCAAGAGCCCATGCCAGGTTTGCAGAGTGAAGAGAGAATAAAACCCTTCTGGCTTCCACGGGCTCCATAATTTCACCCTGGGCGAACAGGGCAAAGGGTTAAGTCACAGAAACAGCCCTCGGTGCCCTTATCCAAGGAACCGATGATGTAACTTATGACTCGGCGTCCTAAATTTAAACGCACTCTCTTGGGTGACAGGGAGGGGCATGTAGCCTTCCTGGCTGCCGAGGCTCAGGTGGACTCATGGGGAGGACGGGAAGCCACTTCTAACTCTGTGCTTGTGACCACGTCTTGGTTGGAATCTGGCAAGGTGATGCTTTGCCTCAGTAACTTATGAAGGTGGGGCTGAAGGAGCAAAGTCATTTGATGTCCATTTTTCTCAGCCGTGAATTTGAGCACCTGATCTTTCCAGCCCCAACCAGGTAACGTGCAGCACATTTTACTTTTCATTTCCACATGGGTCAGCTACTCTTTGACTTTTCTGTACAAAGTTCTGAACCTGGTTCACATCCCGAGGTTAACCGGACAGACCTCCGTGAGTCACTGTTTCTTCAGACCCTTCCATAGACTAGAACTGAACAGTCTCCTTAGCTTGAAAAGTTTTAGGAAAATTGTGATTCAAATCATTCAAATGCAAAATTAAAAATGGTTATATTTAGACAACGCAGTTTCTTAACAATTCTGTGGATTTGGAAGGGGGAAGTTTTAATAGTTTTCTAGAAGACATAGTTTGGCTCAGGGCAAGGGTTGAGGTGTTAGGCTGTAGACTTGAGAGACGTTAATTAAACTGCCCTACCTGGTCCACATGAAACCATCCACTCATCAACCACTGTGCATGGAAGGTTGGACACTTTGGGAACAGTTTGGGGAGGTAAAATTACACTTGCAAAAGGAAACAATATTTAATTGCCTATTAACAAAACAAGTGATACTTAAGGAATGTGCACTTTTAGTTTGGAGTTTCTACATAAAACCATTTCTTTGCAGGATGATTCATAAATTACATGTCTATCTACATCTGTATTTCACATAGTAAGAAGCATCGAAAGCACCACGCATGTCACAGGCTTAGCCTGTGATCTGGGGTGAGGATCTAAGCATTCCAGAAGCCACTCCCTCCGTGTTCCCTCCTTAGGGGGAAGTAAATAACCCTAAAGGAATATACGTGCTCTCTTCTGTGCAGCTCTTAAGTGGCCCCCTCCCAAGGTCTGTTTCTTTAGATTTCTTCGTCAAATCAGTTGACTTCTCAGAGACTTGAACTTGCCATTGACTCCATCTCAGTTTAAGGCAATGGTTGGAAAGGTGGCTCCGAGGTCACATCTCACTAAGAAATCTCGTGTGTCACGCCTTTGAGATCCCCACTCTTTGTCTTTCACAGATGAAAGCTACATGTGACATGGACTCAGAGAATGAAACTTCAAGCAGCGGTTTCATCCTGGTGGGACTCTTTGGGGACAGCAAGCATGCAGCTCCCCTGTACGTGGTGACCTTCATCTTCTTTCTGATGGCCCTCGCTGGGAACGGCCTCCTCATTCTCCTGATCCACGTGGAGCCGCGCCTGGGCACCCCCATGTACTTCCTCATCAGCCAGCTGTCCCTCATGGACCTCATGTACATGTCCGTGACGGTGCCCCAGATGCTCGTGGGCCAGGTCACTGGAGACCACACGATTTCCACCTCCGGCTGTGGGGTCCAGATGTTCTTCTACCTGACTCTGGCTGGAGCTGAATTTTTTCTCCTGTCTTCCATGGCTTATGACCGATATGCTGCTATTTGCAGACCTCTCCATTACCCGCTGCTGATGAACCAGAGGGTCTGTCATCTCCTGGTGTCGGGATGCTGGCTCCTGGGATCAGTGGATGGACTGCTGATAACTCCCGTCACTATGAGCTTCCCCTACTGTAGATCCAGGAGAGTCCCAAGCTGCTTCTGCGAGGCCCCTGCGCTGCTGAAGCTCTCCTGCACTGACATCTCCCTGTACCAGCTGCTCATGTACCTGTGCTGTGTCCTCATGATCCTTGTCCCCATCCTGGTCATTTCCAGCTCCTACGCCCTCATCCTGCGCCTCATCCTCAGGATGAAGTCAGCTGAGGGGCGCAAGAAGGCGTTTGCCACCTGTTCCTCCCACATCGCCGTAGTCCTGCTGTTCTTCGGTGCTGTGATATATGCTTACATTCTCCCCAGTTCCTTCCACACAGCCCAGCATGACATGATCGTGGCTGCCTTCTACACCATCATCACCCCTGTGCTGAACCCCCTCATTTACAGCCTCCGAAACAAAGATGTCACAGGGGCTCTGAGGAACACCATTCAATCAAGGCTGAGCCTGAGAAGAGTTGCATGTGGGAAAGCCTGGGAGTAGCCATGTGAATCTTTCCTTCCCAGTCTATTTTTCTGGTCTCTGCTCTGAAGATCAAGGCCCCCATTGTCCCTCTTCTCATGCATGTGGAATTTATCCTTCATACTTCCTGTTAATCTGACTGATCTTTATTTACCTAGAGTCTTTTGAACATTCCCAGTAGCTGAGTACAATAAGACTTTTGGTCTTCCTCCATCCCAGGCTCACTTAACTGTTATTTATGAGATAGCTTTCACCTTGACCCTATTGGGATCATGTGGATTTCAGATTTCCCTCTCTTTGAAACCCTACAAGCTGTGGTTTATATGGGTCTTATGTCTAAGTAAGTATGTGTTGTTAAACAATGGAGAGTGTTTGTAGAGGAACTAGCTCTGATTTACTTTCTATTTGATCATCACTTGTTCCTGAAAAGATTATCAATTAATGTTGAAGACCAGGAAGTGATGGACCCATCTGACTGTGCACGGTTTAAATTAAAGTGATTCTGGTTTTTTTAAACTTTATTTAGCATTAGTATATTCTAGGTAACGGTAGTGTATTCAGACTAAATATAATATACATTCTGGAGAAGGAAGTAAATTTAATTACTCTTGTCTCCTTAGCATTTTTCTTCTGAAATTGCAAAAAATTAATTTACCATCAATAGACTCCACTTCAAACTGTATGGCATCTTCCAGCACTGGTCATGGTTATGTTCATGACTGAAACGACCCATGTGCTCAGTGCTTGGGATGTAATAGCTTACGATGACTCTGATTCACGTGCAAGGTGTCCTGTGAGCCTCCACACTGTCGGCCATTGCCGGTGCTCAGAACACCGGCCTCGGCTTACTTATGGTCCATGGATGGAAAGCAGGTGATCCCAAGCCTGTGTGCCTTCCCCAGGTCTGAAGCTGCTCTCTTTACATCGCCTGTCACCCTAATAATCTTTGCCTCCCTCTGGCAGGTATTCCTGTAATAAGTGCAAACGTGGCATCCCTGGCAAAGAACAGCTTTTTCCCAGGAGTTAGGAATTAATTTTATAAATTGAGGAGATTAAAATCAGTGAATAAAGGAGCAAAAGGCTGAAATGCGCAGCCACAAGGCTTGCTGCTGGACCTCTCGGTAATTATTGTTATGGCTATTTGCATACTGGTGTTATTAATGATGTCTGATGATATTTATCCTTAGATTTTATGGGATTTGTTTGGACTTTTTGTTTGCCTGCTTGTTTTGAGTTTTGTCTTTCTGTGGATTTTTTGTTTGAGACAGGGTCTCCTTGGAGCCCCAGATGGTCTGCAACTTGCTATGTAGATCAGGCTAGCCTGGATCTCACAGAAATCCATCTGCCTCTGCCTCCCAAGTACTCGGATTAAAGGTGTGTGCCACCATGCTCAGCTGTTGTTTCCTTGTTTTTAATGAGGGTTCCCGCCATTTTTTGCTGCTCTAGAGAACAAAGGTCGCAGTCCTATTCTGAGTTCCAGTAGACTGGGGACTGCTGCTTTGAGGTTGAGGATGTGAAAGGGATTCAACATCAAACCAGTCATTCTTGAGTTCCAGAAGCTGCCACTAAAGCTACAGACTGTGTGTGACATTTGGGAACCTGTGGGAGCCTTGAGGGTTCTTACAGCGCTTTGAACACTGAAGGACTTCCTAGTGAGTCCTCTGCAGGTGGAAGTGGGGTGAGAGGCACAGACACCAGACACCGCAGCACCTGCTCCCGTGCTGACAGTTCCCACGGCCTGTACACCACCAGGAATGACGTTGTGTGGACATGTGGATGGGTCTGACCAGGAATGGAAGCTCAGAGGACATGTGTGTGGGTCGTATTGTGTATAAGTGTTTGTTCCTTCCTTTCACGAGCTTTTATTAAAATTTTATGCTCATCCATGATTTGTGAAGGACTTGTTCCATTTTGTTGTATAGGATTTCATGTATGTCACCTCTTTTTATTTCTCTCTACTGTTCAGGAATATATGTTATACTCAGTTTGTAGCAATTACAAGCAATTCTAAGAATGCTTTGAAACTGAACTTTTTCATTTAAAGAAACTGTGAAAAAATGGATATTTTAAATGATCCCAAAATACATGGAAAATTTTCAAGCACAAAACTACTTTAAGATCAGTTAATACACTAAACAGAATACTGAAACAGTATTTTGAAGAAACAAAGTCTAAAAATAAGAGCTGAAATAACATACAGTAGTCATACCACTCCCAGTGAGTTAGTGTTTGATACACTAACTTTTTAAAGACTTAATTATTTTTATGTACACTTGTGTGCCTGTTTGCCTAAATGTGCATATGTAAAGGTGCCTATGGAAGCCAGAAGATATGACTAGGGTCACAGTCACAGGTGGTTATGAGCTGCCTGATGTAGGTGCTGGGAACTTAACCCAGGTCTTTGCAAGAGAAACTACTGTTAATTGCTCAGCCACCTCTCAGCCACCTTTTATATTTAGGAAGATAACTTTTCAATAAAAATGTACATAAAAGATATAGATGTGTCACAGAAGCAGTACGTATGTGGATGACACAGAAAGTTTTGTACACATCCTAGTAACAGAGAACTCTAAGACGAGCATGGGCAGCTGTCCAGGAATCACGATGGAAACGCTTGCAGGGTGAGGCCGTACCCGGCCGCAGCTCAGTGCTGCACCACAGTCCATGCATGAGCGTGAGGAGTCTGAAGCCCTGTGTGTGCTGTGGTGAATCATCCCCAAGGAAAACCCACCCCTGTATTCACAGGGTGATTTGTACTGTTAGTTCTTCCCAGTTTGCTATTAAAGAATCTGAGCAGAGAATAACTCCTCAGTGCCAGGCAAAGATTGCCTGTGTGTTATAACTAATTCCATAGAGAGTTACCTCATTAACCAGTTTCCAGGAATTTGCAAACACTTCTGTTTTCAAGCTAGAGAGGTTCTGACAGGAGATGAAACACACAGGAGTGACGACAATCGGCAGTGAAGCCTGCGATACAGGGGATTTTGTCACCTCTACACAGCCCCGTGTACCCTCACTGAACTGGACAACGGGTGTCCTGAAGCTGTTGGTGCTCTGCCCTGACACCATGCAGCAGTCCAGATGGCTGCATCATAATGGTGCTGCTGAAACTGCCATAGGTGCTGGATGCAGCCTACAGCCCCACATGGCCCCGGCGTCTACAGAGAACAGCGTTAACAAGAGCAGCTGGGGATGACCCTGCTCCTTTCCTCCTCTATCAGCAGGATGCCCCCCGACCCCAACACGGTCCCGCAGGACTTGCACTCCTAGCACATGGAGGACTGTGGACACTATCTCCAGGGTGGAGCCCCAGAGGCAAAAGCAGCCTGTGACTCTGAAGTGTGGCCTGATAGCGGGAGGATACCATGTGCACAGAGACGGCATGGGAGCACTCCTGTGTCGTGGGAAAAGGATCCAAACTCTTAGCATGTTCATTCAGAAAAATCTCTGAGTAATTTGGCTGCAAGATCAGGAGTGTTGAGTTGGGTGTGCCTTCTTTCCATCTGATCCCTGGGGTGCAGAATATGCCTAACAAGTGTTCACTATAAGGAGGCCAGAAATAACTTTTAAACTATATTTTTGTGTGATTTTAATATAATGTTTAGGTTTTTACTGATTCATTTTGCACTTTCAGAATCTTTTAGAATTTCCTGGAATTTGCATGTCACTATTTAAAATGAAACAAATACGCAATTTGAACAGAACACTAAGCAACATGGATTGTGACTGCCAAGAAGCACAAGGCTGATGTGAGGGTAGAGGACAGGCCTCAGGGTCAGTCTGCATGCTGGTGAGGGGTTGTCTAAGCAGCGGCAGCTGAACCCCAAGCTTCAAATTCCACACTGTGAAAGGTGACAGGTCACAAAAACTACTGCATTTTATTTTTATTTCTCTCTCTCTCTTTTTTTTTTTTTTTTTTTTTTTTTTTTTTCTGAGACAGAGTCTCCTCTAGGCCCAGATAACCTAGAACTCACTATGTTGACCAGGCCTTGATCTCACAGAGATGCACCTGCCTCTGATTCCTAGTGCTGGATTAAAGGCACGTGCTACCATATCTAGCCACTACTGTATTTTATTTGTCAACATATGGCTTTGAGAAATATTGTTTCCTATATAAGGTAACTCCAATAAAATTCTCTTACATGAATAAATAAACTAATACCTGTATGTATACATACATACATATTTTTATATATGGCTTTCCCAGACATCTTTAGTGCTAATCCGCCCTCCTCCCATCCTTTCCTCTGCACAGCCTCCCATCCGTCTCTGTCTGCAACTCCCTTCCCCGTAATTCCTTTCCCACTTACATCAATTCTATTGTCCCTCCCTCAAGATCATCGCCCCTCCGCCACAAAGCTTCCATTTTAGTTTCCTGGAGTCCACATTTGGTTCAAAATAGACACACAGATCTAAAGATTTCATGCTAAGATCTACAGATGAATGAGAACATAGATCATCTGTCAACACCCAAATTCTTTAGTGTATAAAACAATACTCCAACTGAGAGCAACAGTGATGTAACTCACAATGCAGTAATATTAACACTGGGATAATTCTTAATTAAGAAAATTCTTAGCCATGCACAGATTAATTCTCTCTTGGTGTCTACATTCACTCATTTGAACTGGGAAGTATGCTGAGGTCATTCATTACTTCATTTACTTTCGGGCAAATCTAAAATCAAATCATTTTAATGAACTTCTGATTCCTTGAGACCTTTATTGTCTTTTGACGTATTCAGATCCCCCTTCCGCTCTCAGATCCACCTCCATCTTCTTACCCCTTTACTTTATGTCCTCTGCTCCATTTTAATACTGTGTGTCCCAAGTTCACCCGGGTGCGGCACCTTCTCCTGAGCTCGGCACCCTGCACTTAAGGAAAACTGACTCCCTCTTCCAGTCGTTGTCAACTGCAATCATTCCTCTGCTACAGCTGCTGCTACTTGTCACCGTCCACACTGGGATTTTGTCTGGCATGGGCGTGTTCGGGTCTTGTGCATACCTCCCAAGCGCTGTAGGTACCTATGTGCAACTGCTCTGTTGTGCCCAGAAAATATGGTGTCCTTGCACTCATCTACAGCCTCCAGTTCTCACAGGTCCTCTACCCATTCATCTGCAATGGGCCCTGAGCCTGGAAAGAAGAGGGTGTGACTTGGATGTCCCATTCAGGGCTGAGCAACCTGCAGTTTTCTGCCTTCTGCATGCGGACCTGCTACCCATTCCTGTATGAATTACCATCTATTGCAAGAAGAAGCTTCTCTGGTCAGAGCTGAGAAATGCACTAATCTATAGGTATAAGTCGTTAGGAGTCACTTTAATACATGTCCATTATTTAACAGGGTATTACTTATACCAAAACCAAAAAAGAATCCCCCAAAATGAAAATTATAGGCCAGGCTCCCTGACACAGACACAAAAATTCTCAGTAAAATACTTGTTACACATAAACAGATCATTCAGCAGGATCCAGTTGACTTTACCCTGGAGATACAGGGATGGTTCAACATTGTGTAATCGTCCACATAAGAGCTTCAAGGACAGAAACCATAAGAACTTTGACAGAGTTCAACATCCCTTCATGAGAAACATCACAGAGAATCCAGATATACAGGGGACATATCTCAACATAATAAAGGCAACATACAACAAGCCCACAGCCAACATCATGCTAAATGGAGAAAAACTGCCAGCATTTCCACTAACGTCAGGAACAAGACAAGGCCGTGCACTTTTCCCATCCCTGATCAACGATGTTTGACATCTCAGCTGGAGCCACGGGACAAGTGGAGATAAAGGGACACAAGCAGGAAGGGAGGGTACCAGAGGGCTTTACTTGCAGATGATCTCTTTCTATACACAAAAAATCATTAGGATGCCACCAGAAAGTTCCCATTGCTGATAGTCCTGTCCTTCAAACAGCAGGATACAAAACTCAGTAGCCGTCCTATACATCTACAACAAACATGCTGACACAGAGATCAGGGACATGAGCCCATTTATGATACTCTCAAAAGAACAAAATATCCTGGAATAAATCTAATCAAGTGTCCTAGTTTGCTTCTCCATTGATGTGACAAAACACTGTGACCAATACCAACTTGGGGAGGAAATGATTTATTCAGCTTACGTCTCCCACGTGACACAGTTCATTACTAAGGAAGCCCAAGGTAGGAACTCAGGGCAGGAACCTAAAGGCAGAAGCTGAAACACAGGCCAGGGAGGAATGCTGCTTACTGGCTTTCTCCCCTGGCCCAGGCTCAGCCTGCTTTCCTATACAATAGACAACAACCTGCCCAGGGGCAGCACCACCCACAGTGGGCTGGGCCCTCCCACATCACTCAACAATCAAGAAAATACCCCACAGACATGGCCACAGGCCAGTCCAGTGGAGGAAATTCCCCAGTTGAGACTCCCTCAACCCAGGTGTGTCAAGTTGACACTAAAGTTATCCAGCACAATTGACCCCTTGTCAACTTGACACACAAACACATCACTAGTAAACCAAAACCTTTCCATTTCTTGTCTCCAAGATACGTTAACGTTAATATCACAATATAAGACAGTACAAGCTTAAAAGCTCCACAATTCTTAAAAAAATTCAAACACCTTAAAGTTCATAGTCGCTTTTAAAATTCTCTTAACTGTGGGTTCCTATAAAATTCAAAACAAGTACCTTCTTATTTCAAAGGGAAGAATTGGGCACACGTAAGCAAAACCTAAGTCCAGCAAAGTAGCTCAAGGCCAGACACCTTGGATTCACTCCCAGTGTTTTGGACTCCAGAGGGTTTTGGGAGCTGTACTTCTCTGTCTCTGCCGTCCACAGCACACACAGCTCGTCTCGCAGGCCCAGAACGGCTGCATTCCACACCTTCTGCTGCCCTTGCTCGTCGTCCCACGGTCCTGGCATCTCCAAAAAGCAGGGGTCTCCACTGAAATGGAGGCTGCACCTTCACCAACGGCCTTTCCTGGCCTCTCAGGGTGCAAAGCCTCAGCTGCTCTCTATGACCCCTTCACGCTCTCAACACTAGAACCATGCAGGAGACTCTTACACATTACCAAGTCCTGCTTCAAGCTTGAGATGGAGGCTCAGGCCCCCAAAGGACCGCAGCTTCTGTGTCCTGACTCTGAGGAAATACTTTTCAGAAGATCTCACCTCAGTGATGCTGGTCTCTTGTTATTCACAGCTGATTTTTCAGCCCCAGCTAACCAGCATCAATTGTCCTAGTAAAACAAGGGTTTCACTTTAGGCTCTGATCTCTTCTTAATCACAGCTGATTCTTCAACCCCTGCCAACCAGAACCCACAGATTCTCAATACAAAATATCATACAAATGTCCATGATAGTCTCCACTTCCCTTTGAAGTTTCACAAGCCAGGTCTCCATCGTCTACAACTCTTTCAGCATAACTGTTCCAGGTTCCACAGCAACAACTCCAAGCACTCAATGGCCTTTCTAACCCAAAGTTCTGAACCCTTCCATAATCTTCCCCGAAACACCAAGGTCGGGTCTGTCACAGCAATACCCCACAATCCTGGTACCAATTTTTGTCCTAGTTTGTTTCTTCATTGCTGTGACAAAACACTGTGACCAATACCACCTTGGGTGGGGGGCGGTTATTCAGCTTACATCTCCCACGTCACACAGTTCATCACTGATGGAGCCAAAGGTGGGAACTCAGGGCAAGAACCTGGAGGCAGGAGCTGAAGCACAGGCCATGGAGAAACACTTCTTACTGGCTTGCTCCCCTGACCCAGGCTCAGCCTGCTTTTCTATACAGTAGATAACAACCTGCCCAGGGGTGGCCGCACCCACAGTGGGCTGGGCCCTCAGGAAGCACTCAACAATAAAGAAAATGCCTCACAGACATGGCCACAGGCCAGTCCAATGGAGGCAATTCCCCAATTGAGGCTCCCTCAACCCAGGTGTGTAGAGTTGACACTAAAGCATTCAGCACACCACGGAAGTTACTTGCATAATAAAA
Source organism: Eospalax fontanierii (assembly GCA_035773235.1). NCBI lineage: Eukaryota > Metazoa > Chordata > Mammalia > Rodentia > Spalacidae > Eospalax > Eospalax fontanierii. The sequence goes on from CM069546.1 coordinate 1,173,927, forward strand.
ATTTTAAGACATTGGAGAAAATAATTGAATAAGATACCAGAAGATGGAAAAACCCACTGTGCTTATGGATGGGTAGGTTCAATATTACAAAAATGGTCAAAAAAGTAAGTTACAGATTCAACACAATCCCCATCAAAATTCCAATGTAATTCTTCATAGACATTGAAAAATAATCTCAAATTTCATATGGAAACATGAAAACCCCAGGATAGTCGAAAGAGCAGTTGTACCCAGACAGGACAGTGCATGTCATTAATTCCAGCACTTGGGGGGAGGCGGCAGAGGAATTTTTTTGAGATCAAGGTCAGTGTGAGTTCCAGGCCAGTGACACTGTCTCAAAAAAAACCCAACAACTAAAAGAAGAGCTGGAGGCCTCATTATCCCTGGTTTCTAATTATATGACAGAGCTGTGGTGACAAAAAAAATCACCAAGAAAGAGACACACTGCTCAACAGAATAGAACTGAGGACCCAGATGTATCTCCACAAACTTAGAGCCATCTGATTTTTACAAAAAGGCTAAAAATACACATTAGAGAAAAGACCATTTCAGCAAAGATGCAGGTCAAACTGGTTAGCTACATTTAGAAAAACGAAACTAATGCCTATTTCTCACCTTGCACAAAGATCAATTACAAATGGATTAAGGACCTCAAAATAAGACCTGATACCTTGAATCTGAAAGAAGAGAAATTAAGGAATACACTAGAACTAGTAGGCACAGGAAAAGACTTTCTCAACAGGATGTTGATATTGTAGGCACTAAAATCAACAATTGGCAGAGAGGACCTCATTAAACTAAAAATCTGGACAGCAAAGGACACCATAATTCAAGTGAAGAGGCAACCTACAGAATGGGAAAAGTCTTTACTAGCTATACTTCTGACAGAGGGTTAATATCTAGAATATATAAAGAATTCAAAAACTTAAACATAAAAAAAACAAACAAAAATGGAATACAAAACTAAACAGTCTCAAATGATGAAACACAGATTACTCAGAAATACTTTTCAGTGTTCAACATATTTAACCTAAGGGAAATGAAAATCAAAACTGCTTTGAGATTTCCTCTTACCACAGCCAGAATGGCTAAAATCCAAAAACTGAATGTGGCAGATGCTGGCAAGGATGTGGGGGATTCTGTTAGAATCCCTCAGTAGACTCACAAATGCACCCATCTACTGGGCTGCCATTTGATTTTTTTTCATCCTTCTGGTTTTCAAAGTCTGACTTGAGACTCATCAACCCAGGATATGCTTTCAGTTGCTGTGGGAGTGGCTAGAATCACAGTATGAAGTCCCTTTCAGAAGGCTTCTAGAGAGGGAAAAGAGATTTAACCATCATAACCATCATCATTTGGTTTTTAGGTTAATAGCGGGCCTGGCTCTTCACCTGGAGGTCACAGGTAGGCCCAGCAGTGTTGAAACTGAGCCAAAGTTTTGATGTTCTTTTTACATCTGGGTAGCATTTTCCTTATCAAGAAGAAAATCATGTGCTCGACATAGTGGCACATGCCATTAATCCTAGCATTCAGGAGGCAGTGGTAGCCAGATCTCTGTGAAAGAGGCCAGCCTTGTCTATATAGTGAGTTCCATGCAAGGTAAGGCTACATGGAGACCGTGTCTCAAAAAAAAAAAAAAAAATCCAAAAACAGGAAGAAGAAAGAGGGGGGGTGTAGAAGAGGAAGAAATTCATTGTCAAGAATTGGTTGTTCAGGGGGCTAGAGAGATTATTGCTCAGTGGTTAAGTGCACTGCTCTTGCAAAAGATCTGGGTTCCATTCCCAGGACCCACATCGCAGCTAATAATCATTCCGGTTTCAGGGGATCTGATGCCTTCTTCTGAGCCATGGGGGCATTGCATGACAAGGGTGCTTCCATCTACATGCAAGCATTACACTCTACCCATAAAATAAAAATAATAAATTGAAAAAAGTAATTGTTGTTCAAATAACATCTCATCTGGACTTAAACCTAACGTGGAAAGTGCATTCCCTTAGACTGTTAACTTCAATAATTTCTTTGGTTATACTTTCCTGTTAGGTATTTAGCAACATGCTGGTGACCAAAATTAACTGGTTTTCTTTTTATAGTCAAAACCAATTGAGGGGTTATCTTTGGGGGGGTCTTTTGAGCTTGAGAGGGGCTCTCTAGCCTTTTTTAACCAGTTGTGCCATCTTATGGAGGCAAGTCAAGGCTCTCCTAACCATGGCTTTTCTTGTAAGCACAGGGAACATGTGCCTCTGTTCTGGCTTTTCCCTTTGCAGAAAGTCCACACTGGGGTCTCCACAGGTGACTCACCAGAGCTGTAGGATATTTTGAAAGATGCTCTATATTTCCTGGGAACCTAGTTGATCTTGGAGGGCAAGGATCAAAGTGTCTTTTTAATCCCTCTCTCCATTAGTATAGAACTCCAAGACTAGTTATTGAGCACCCAGAAGTTCAGTTATAGGAGTTTGATAGTTTAAAATTTTGTGTAACATTTAGCCAAAGTTTGGGCAAAAACAAAAGAAAGAATTTTTTTATTAAGCTAGTCTTTGTAGATATTTCCAAGAACAATCAATATTTTAGAGAACCTTACTTAAATAGAGGTTTGGTTGAAATTTCCCTTAAAATTCTGAATAACTCCAGATGTTTATGACATTTCATCTCATTCTTGCGCACTTCCCATGACTCACTAAGACATTTCGGCCCTAACAGGGTTTCCAGACTTGTTCATCTCCCCATTCTGAAAAGATTCAGTTTATCTCAGCCTAGAACAAGGCTTAAATACAGAAACATATTTTGCTAAAATATCTTTATTGCGGCATTCCTTTCCATCTGCTTCTCTGAAGAAAATACACAGAGAAACGCTGACGCCTTATTTGGAGTCAGCCATGGACCAAGGCCCATGCTGATGAGATGGGATATTTGAAAAGAACTGGGATTAAAAACAGCCAAACTTGAGTTAAGGACCTGCTGCTCCAGCTATAAATGGCTGTACACTATGTGTGAGCCTAACCTAACCCTGAATATTCCCACAACACTGCGAACAAGATGGAAGACTTCCTGGTGAGTCCTCTGCAGGAAAAGGTGGGTGAGGCACACAGACCCTTGACCCAACCTTGACCCTTCCCATGGCCTGTGCCTCACCAAGGACGTGTGGGCAGGTCACGTTTTATATAATCTTTCACGTTCTTTAACTGGTTTTGATTGTCACATTTCTATAATTCATCCATGTTGTGTTATGTATTTAATTTTTGTGGTACAGGATTTCACTGAGCTGCTATTATTTTTTATTGCCTTAATTTAATAGAGATTAACCTCATAAATCAATTTCCATGACCCATCAGCCTTCGGGATGGAGAAGCTTGTGCAACATATTCGTTACACAGGCACACTGATCTATAGGGACGCTGGTGACACAAGGAGATGCTGTCACCTCCACGAACACACATGTCCCTCACTGAACTGGACACCGGGTGATCTGAAGATGCTGGCAGTCCTGCCCTGACACCATGCAGCACCCCAGATGTCTTCATCCTAGCAATGGGTTGAAGCTGGCTTAGGTTCTGGACAGCGCAGCCCGCATGGTGTCCCTTCCGGGTGTGGAAGGAGTCAGGACACTCCATCTGCAGGCGGAAGTCCCCGGAGCTTGATCAGGGTGTGGATCGGGTGTGATGGTCTGATGAGCCGAGGATGCTGTGTGGCCAGAGGATGGTATGCGAACACTCCACGTCATGGGAAAGTGATCAGAAACTTCAGAAGTGCTCTAGCTCTTTGAGAGATTCGTGCAGTACACTCTTACCACACGCACTCTGCCTTCCAACTCTTCCCGTTCTACCCTTCCTTCCCTACCTACCAAACCTTGTGTCCTCTTCCTTTTCTTTTAAACCATTTGAATCCAGTTTGTGCTGCCTGTACACTCTTGGGCATGTGGCCATCTGCTGGAGCATGGTCAACCTACCCGAGGCCACACCCTTAAAGAAAACCGACATTCCCCCTCCCAGCAGCCGTCAGCTGCCAGCAGCTCCTCAGCTAAGGGCAGGACATTGTGCACACCGCCCTTTTCTGTGTTGGGAGTTTGTCTGGCTTGAGCTCACACAGTCTTGTGCATGTTGTCACAACCTCTGCGAGTTCTTATCTAAACTAACCTGTTGTGTCCAGAAAACATTGTTTCCTTACAATCACCCGCCAACTCTGTCTCTTGCAGTCTTCGCGCCCCTTCTACAATGATGCCTGGACTTGGGAAGGAGAGAGAATGATACTGATGTCCCACTCGGGCTGAGCACTCGCAGCCTCGTTCTCTCCATGCTGATCAGTTGTGGATCTCTGTGTTAACTTCCATCTGCTACCAAAAGTCGTCTCTCTGGTGATTGGGGTAATGCACTAAGCTGTGGTAGAACTAGAAGTCACTAGTGTTGGATTAATACCATATCTGTTTAGCAGGTATTGCAGTAGGTTCTCCCCTAGGGCCTAATACCTGTATAGCCACAGGTTCTGGGCCATGATGGTGATGCTGGGTATACGTTTCAGCTTGTGCAAAAGGCCTTAAATCCAGTCATGAGGTTGTTGGTTACTCCCATGGAATTCGTATCCTGTTTTGCCAGTGGCCTATCTTGGAGGCTGGTCATTTTGCTGCTTGCAGGGGTCACAGCTGGATAAGACTGATGATTACTTGTTCCTCCAGTGGCGTATGTAGCACCCAGCACTGTGAAAGCTAGCCGGTATGGGTGAAGCTTCCAGGTCAGTACCAGTTTGATCTCTCTGTGCTCTATGACTCGTGATGTGGTGTCATCAGCAACAGGGTCTTACCAACAAGTTCTGAAGAATAACCAAAGGCATTTGCAATAGCCTGTAATGTGTGAAGGTCAATGGGATCTCACTGGCCAACATGCCAAAAGAGGTAATTCCAGACTGGGCTTTAGTTGCTAGCCTGTGATGTCTCATAGGGGTGGTGTGTCAAGTATAGGATAACTCAATTTAAGCTCTTTTTTTTCTTTTGTCAGGAACTTTTATTTTTATGTTTTAAAAGTTTTCTATTGAATTTTTGTGTATTTCATCTCTATCAATCTTAATCATCTTTATGTCGTCTCCCACTGGCACCCAACAGGAGTCCATACACTCTGCCATTTGTACCAAGGCCTACTGTGTCAAGTTAGTGTCCCCAGGCATTCCCCAGCACAAGTTCATTCACTAAGGTCTAGTCAGCCTATCTAGTCACTCACCTGAGGAAGATCAGCTCTTCCTCACCCAGCAGTAAGCAGTTGCCGTATTTCTTCATCTAAGGTTGGTTCTGCTGTCTGTTTCCCCAGTTCTACACTGGGCTTCTGTCTGCTTGAGTCTGCATGGTCTTGTGCATGCTGACACCATTGCTGTAGGTTCATAGGACCAGGGGCCCAGGAGCTGATATTCCCACATTGTCTTCACCTCCTCCCTGGCTCTTACAGTCTTTCTGCTCCTTCTTCTGCAATGGTCCCTGAGCCCTCGGTGTGTGGAGTTTAATAACAGGAATCCTGTCCAAGGACCAGCCTGCAGACTCTTAATCATTTGGTCATTTGTGACCTTTTGTGTTCCTGGTCCTCTGTTGCATGAGGAGTTTCATTAATGAGAACTGAGAGATTCATTCGTGTCCTCTTTACCCCTTGTTCTATGTGGCAGGAGACTTAGGTATAAAGGTTGCGTTGAAGATGTGCCACTTAGGCTCAGGCAACTCAGAAACAATGTCTGCATGTGACCAGCTGTGGTACTCTGTAATAGTTTCTGTCTGATGAAAAAGAAGTTTCTTTGATGAGTGGTGACTGGGATACTTGTCTAGGGATGTGACAATCCTGGGGTTTTCTCTAAGATCTGTGACTGCTCCAGTCATGTGTGTTTGGCTATGTTTACAGCAGTACACACGAGTTTCCTCCCACTGGGTGGGCTTTTTTCCTATTAGGTAGCTGTTGACTGCCCCAAGATCAAAGTGCCTATGAACACATGCATGCCTCTGGGAACTTCTGCAGCAGTAGGCGTTTGTATGAGTTTCTCCGAAGGTTTTCAGTGACGGTTGTTCCTCCCTATGCTCCCATCTCCACCCTGGCCTCCCAGTTAGCCTTCCCTGCTCCAGCACCCTCTTCTCCCTTTATACCCCGGTGTTCGGCATACCTTCCTCAGAAGCCTCCGCCCTCCCCATGTCCTCTTACCTAATTTCTTCTGGGCCATTATGGATTTTCTCAATGAAACAGACATATCCAAAGGGTCAAGGCTAGCATCCACACAGGAGAGGAGACATGGGAAATTTGTCTTTCTGGCTCTGGGTTACTCACTCAGAATGCCTGTTTCTAGCTCTAGCCAACTACCTGGGGACTTCGTGGCTTTGTTTTTCTAAGTAGTTGAATAACATTCCACTGTGTCAACGTACCACATTTTCATTATCCTGTTGACAGTTGATGGACATCCAGTCTATTTTCATTTCCTGCTACTGTGAATAGAGTAGAGATGAACATGAATGATCAGGGATCTCTGCAATAGGACATCATCTGTTGGTTATATGACGAGTAGTAGGGCGGATCACGTGGAAGGTCTCATTCTAGCTTTTGAGAAACCCACAGGCTGGTTTCTAATGGATGTGCCAGTTTGTATTCTCACAAACACAGAATGTCTTTCCCATCTCCCTACGTCCTCGTCAGCATTTGCCATCATTTGTTTTTTTAAATCTTAGCCACTCTGACTTGGGTAAAATGAAATCTCAATGTATCTTTAATTTGCTTTGAAATTTTTAAAAATGTTCCTCAGCCATTGCAGTTCATCTCTCTCTCTTTTTTTTTTGACATTTTGGTTTTTCTTAATTTTTGATTGAGCTTCTGTACATTTCATACAACAGTTCTTCATCAACTTTAGAACCTCTCTGCCCATCCACGGCCCACACACTCCTCTCCCACCACCAGACCTCATGCATTCTTATACAGGTTTAGTCCTTTCCAGCCAAGCATTTGTACCCACATGTCCTTTAGTACAAATTCATCCCCTGGAGCCTAGACAGCCTGTCTAGTGATTGTAAATAAGGTCTACTCTCCTTTATCTAGTAGTAATCAGTCTCCTACACTTCCCAGGATAGGGCTGGCCAGCATTACCGCAAGTTCACATACATAAGCTTCCAGTGTCCTGAAGGCCTCTCTTTCCCTACGTTCATGAACCAGCCCTGGCTCTTACAGTCTTTCACACCCTCTTCTGCAATGGTCTGAGCAATGGGTGGGTGAGGTTTTATATAGTAGTTCTATCTGGAGACACACACTCTACAGTCTCTTATTCTCTAAAACTTGGTCAACTGTGGCCTTCTGTGTGTGTCGCTTCACTGGTGAGAGTTGAGGGACGGGCTCTATTCTCTCCAGCCCCACTCCTCTGTGTTCCAGAAGCATTAGGTGTAGCAGCTCCACTGGAGATGTGCAAACCCAGGGCTGGCCATTCATTAGATATGTTTCCTCCGTGTGTGTCCAGTTGTGTAACTATCAGGTAACTTCCATCTCTTGCAGAAAGAAGCTTCTTTGATTTCATAGGTGCAATTTCCCATCATGTCTAGAATGCATTATCTTATCTACCAGCAGGTATCTTGTTCCTCTGGCTCTTACAATCTCTCTAGCTCCTCTTATTCTGTATTCCCTGAGTCTTAGGTGTAACAGTTACATTGTAAGTGAGTCAGGTAGGGCTGGTCACCTCTCAGTCATTTAGTCTCTATATTTTGACCAGTTGTAATGATCTGTTTTTGATCTGTTGCAAAGAGAAGCTTCTTTGATACGTGACGAGGGCTACACTTGCCTGTATATATAAGAATATGAATCTAGAATGCAGCAAATTATGTTGGTCTCGGAAAGTGACAGCAGCAGGTCCTTGTTAGGGTCTCTCACCTCTCCAGCCACAGGTGCTTGGCTATGCGTACAGCACCATGCATGGATTCCCTCCTACTGAGTGGGCCTGAAGTCCAATTAGATAGCTATTGCTTACCCTCGAGATTAAAGCGCCACAGTTGCACCAGTAGAGATAATTTCCTGGGCCGGCCATTGCTGTGGTTTGTCGACTTTACAGCTGGGTGGGACCAGTGATTCGTTTTCCGCCTTAGTAGCTGGCATAGCACCTTCCAGCAGGAAAGCTAGTCTTTGGGGAGGAGGCTTCCAGGCCAGTTCCAGCTCAATTGCTCCAAATTGTGTGTCCAAATCATGTCACATCTTCAGCAATAGAATCTTGGCTTCAAGTTCTTGGAGGCCTCTAAGGGCTGTGGCAATAGCCTATCTTATTTTGATGAACCAGATTTTTTTAATGGTGAGATTTCAGATTATTGTCAACATTGATTCAGAAACAGAGACTGAGTAGATGAGAGTTTTAAGCCTGAGCTGTGCGGCAAAGCTTTCTACTCATTTTCTAGCCCTCTTCATTGCATTTGTCCCAGGGGGACATTATTAGCAAAATCCTGTCATCGTTTCCTACTTGGGCAGACTCAAGTCAGGGTGACATCACTTTTCTTCCGTTCCTTGTGTACATAATCAGCCTTCCTTGGCCCAGGTGGCCAAGGCTGAAGGCAGAATCGGAAGGTGAGTCAGACCTGACATGAGACTCAGCACATGGGTCTCTGTTCTAAACAGTCTGTTCATTCCTGACAGTGTTTATCCTCTATCATCACATTTTCATTTGGATGAAAAATTGCTTCCTTCTCAAAGCTTTCCTTTCACTGTTCACATACTGGGGTTTCTTCTAAGAAGTTAGAAACACAGCAATATGTGTTTCATTCTTTATTTATTTTTGGTGTTTTATCAGAGAAACTCTCTCTCTCTCTCTCTCTCTCTCTCTCTGTCTCTCTCTCTCTCTCTCTCTCTCTCTCTATATATATATATATATATATATATATATATATATATATATGTATATATGAGATTAAGGAAAGATAGATATCCATCTTGCACTCCTGCCTTGATCTCATGGCAATCCTACTGTCTCAGTCTCACAACTGCTAGGATTTGTAGTTTTAAAACCACTGTATGGTGTTTCATAACTTTCCCAGGCTTGTGTATTTTACATAGAGATAGTAACTAATTTTATTTCAGATGTGAATGCATTTTAAGGGTTAAAATAATGCAAAAATAATTGCCTGAGTCATATTCATGTTTTGTCATATGAAGCAGACAGCAATGATCTAAACTCTAACCAGACTACTGCAGATAATGTTGCCAAGAGAACCCAGGCGGGGCCCTGCTTTGCGCCCTGCTCTGCGCCCTGCTCTGCGCCCTGCTCTGCGCCCTGCTCTGCGCCCTGCTCTGCGCCCTGCTCTGCGCCCTGCTCTGCTCGCCCTCTCCAGTTAGGCGTTCATGCTCTCCATTAGTTGTGCTGTGTCAGGTAGAGACCCTGAGATCCTGAGATTTTCTCCCGTAAAAGAAGAGAATAGGGCAAGTACCTCACGGGAACGGTTCAGGTGCGGGTGCTTCAGACAGCATCTGGTTATTGCTCTTCTGTTAACAACAGCGTAGAAGATGCTGCACGCTGTTCCCTGAAATCCAACCAGCCATCGGTCCCCATGCCTCAGGTGAACTCACTTCCCAATCCTCCTGTGCCTTGCTGTCAGCGCCCCGTTTAACAACGTGCACCGGCTGAACACCACGCCCACCTGACCTGCAGTCAACCAGCAGCGGTGTTCTGTAACAACCCTGGTTGTCGGATATAAACTGAGTCAGGAGGTGAATTTACAGGGATAGTTTTTGGTAAGTTTGAAGAAATAAGCCTCCTTCCATCAGTGAGGTAAAAAAAGAAAATTATCTATCAACCTATCGTGGATATTTTATCTTTAAATCTACTTGTCCTTCTGTCCCTCTCCTGATGCATGTCTCAGACTTGTCTGACATTTCTGTGAAGGTGTCAGGAGCACCTTGCTGTGTTCTCTACTCCAGCAGCAGCTCAGTCAGAGTACGAGAACTAAGGGCTCCAGTGCCAGATTTCTTTGGAGAATATTTATGGGACAGAGAACAGTCCTGAGTCGGGTGACATTTTCTGAACAATCCCTCCCTTGTAACGATTGCTAACATCTTCTCAGAAATGAGAAGCATCATTTCCTTTGTGTTGGAGAGAAGCATCACAATTTAACATCTATTATTTCAAAAATAAAATGCTGAAAGACTTAGTCTCTTTGAGGAATAAATGTGGAAACTTTTATTCTTTTCAAAAAGACCAGGTCCATTTCTCTGTTGTTCTTTGTTACACATACCTTCAAATGACACTTATACAATATTTTCACGTTATTATATAATTTTCCACCCATCCTATGTACAATCAATTTTCTTGTCCTTGAATTCCATTCAGAGTGTACAGCAAGGAGTAGCCTTAGCACGCAGAGGAAGCGATGGGGAACCAGACCCGGAGACATCTCAGTCTTCCTCAGATTCCATGGAAAAGTGACTGACAGTTAACATAGCGGATGATGCTATAGAAACCCAGCCACAGTCCGGCCTGTCACCCAGCACTGACCTCTAAATTCTACTCCTGTGTGTGAGGTCTAGAGCAAATGATGGGGCCTGCAGAGTCCTGGAAAAGGTGAGATTGTCCACGAACTGTGCTTAGTGAGGGACAGAGGAACAAGTGTGTTACATCTATATTTATATGTTTATACGAATATGTTTAATGAATGTATACTTATTTGAACTGTATATATTTATGTGCAAACATCAAATACAGCTTTAAAGGTGGATGGTACAGATTATTTGATGTTTTTTTCCATGTTATTTTGAAAATTATATTCTTAAATGTTAAACTGGGGAACTATAGAAATTCATTTCATTATATCAAAATATCAACAGCCATCTCTATTAGGCTTCCGGAGAATAGCACATTCACTAACTCTTTGGTGATTACATTTATTTACATTTGGATGTGACAACACTTGAAGAAATTTCATTGTGTTATTTCATCTTGGCCAACTCTGAAATCAAACATGATTACCCTCCTTTTACAGAGTAGACAGCAGACTGTGGGGCTGTGGGAAAGCTGGACTTGTGGCTGGATCTTGCCACCATCTGGGCTTTTTACACCATATCCCTCAGGTCTCTAAGTATTACTCCTGCTCCTGTGTGTGGGTCTGGCACCAGGCTGCACAGAATCTCACAGTGTGGCAGGATCCGACAATAGAGGGAGATCATATCTTAACAATCAATTCTTCCAAAATTGTGTTTCAAACAGTAAGCATCTCTTACATAGAGCACATGTCTAACACATCTGTATGATCCTTACATTAGAGAGAGACTTATTCAGATTTCAAACCTGAGACATTGCTCCTTTTTGTGTTTTCTCCAACATTTACAATTTTTGTAAGCTCAGAGAATCCCAAAAATTTCTAGAAACTCTTGGGGAAGACACTCTGTCATCTGCTAATCTCATGATCTTGAACCAGAACAGCTCTACTTTGAGTCCGGATACTTTGACAGATATCAATTCCTAGTTTTAAAAAATGTTGTAGAATTTACATATAATTTATAACCGTCATATCTACATCTCCAGGGAACTTTCTTTGCTAGTAAGTCAGGCTGGTGCACACTTTACTAAGCAGTCACTCAGAGGGTCACATGTCACTAACCACAAAGCGTTCTGGTTACCTAGGAGTTCCCTCATGGACACCTGGATGACCAACTACACTGTACAGTCAGATTTCGTCCTTGTGGGGTTCTTCGGCCAATCCAAACACCCCACTCTGCTTGGTGTGGTCATTTTTATAGTGTTCCTGATGGCCTTGTCTGGGAATGCCCTGCTGATCCTCCTGATACACTCTGACACCCACCTCCACACCCCCATGTACTTTTTCATCAGCCAATTGTCTCTCATGGACATGATGTACATTTCTGTCACCGTGCCCAAGATGCTCATGGACCAGGTCCTGGGGAGCCGTAAGATCTCAGTTGCTGGATGTGGAATGCAGATATTCCTCTATGCAACACTTGTTGGTTCAGAATTTTTCCTTCTGGCTGCCATGGCCTATGACCGCTACGTAGCCATCTGCCGTCCACTCCGGTATCCCGTCCTCATGAACCACAGGGTCTGTCTCCTCCTAGCATCTGTCTGCTGGCTCTTGGGATCTGTGGATGGCTTCATGCTCACCCCTGTCACCATGACCTTCCCCTTCTGTGGATCCAGGGAGATCCATCACTTCTTCTGTGAGGTCCCTGCTGTAACGAAGCTCTCCTGTTCGGACACCTCACTCTATGAGACCCTCATGTACCTGTGCTGTGTGCTCATGCTGGTCCTCCCTGTCACAGTCATCACAAGTTCCTATTCATCCATCCTCCTCACTATCCACAGGATGAACTCTGCGGAGGGCAGGAAGAAGGCCCTTGCCACCTGCTCCTCCCACATGATGGTGGTCTCACTCTTCTATGGTGCTGCTGTCTACACCTACATGCTCCCTGCCTCCTTCCACACCCCCAAGAAGGACATGGTGGTGTCTGTGTTCTACACAATACTCACTCCTCTCTTAAATCCTCTGATCTATAGCCTCAGGAATAAGAATGTCACAAAAGCTCTGAAGAGAATGCCTGGGGTGAGGAAGCTCTTTCAGAGAACGCAGAAATAAGGAATTTAGTTGAAGTGGTTTCTTTTCCTTGCCTCCGCATCTGAGGTTCAAATTCTTGTGTTCATGCCTTTCCACAGCCCCTTGCTCCAGGTGTCTCTTCTCTTTATCTGTTTTACTGTAACGAAAACTCAGGCTTTTTCCAAAGAAACTCCTTATATAATTACATTGTATGAAGGTTGCATTTTATCTATGAATCATATTCTATAATTTATATTGATAAGTGAATCTGTATGACAATATCTGTACATAAAAATATATAACAATAGGGATGAATGTTCATAGGATGTTCAACTGATAATAGAAATCTGAAAATGTTGATAGTGCTAATGAGACAGTCCAGACAAGGGCCTACTGAGAATTCATTCTATTCCTTGTATGAAGGTTTTTAATGTATTTGAAATGATAAATTAATAAACAGTATAATATCAGTGTTATGGCTTTTTTGTGCTGTTTCTCCCTGATGGCTGGTCGCGGCCTGGCATAGCAGAGGAGAAGCCGTGCTTCAGTCTCCAGGGCTCTGGAATTCAGCACTTTCACACCCTCAGTTCAAGCCAACCCTGAGGACATCCAGTGCCCCGCCCCATCCTGAGCTCATTCTGTCTTCTGAGGGACTTGCTGTTTTTCACGTGCGTTGGCATAAGTGGCACCAGCAGTGCAGGACTGCAGTGGGAGGTGATGTGGACCAGCAGAGCTGCCGGAAGTCCCTCAGGGAGCTCCTGGGATGCAGTTCTCATGTGCCGGGCTGGGCTTTCCAGTGATACAGGTGAGCGTCATCCCACCTTTAAGTAACCCCTCACCCATAGTCCCCTAAGCTGCTCCAATAAGCTCATGGATTGATTCACCAAGTCAGACTTCAGTCACTTGATACTTGGTCTGTTCGGTGTCTCTCTCAGCCTGGGGTGAACTGACCTCTCTCATGCTTCTCTCATACAACAAACAGCCATTCACACACACTGTGGTGCCAGTTTACACGCCCCTGGCTGTGCGATGCAGTGTCATTCCCACACCTCTTTGATGGGCATTAAGTTGTGTACCATGTTCCTCCTACTATAAAAACACAACAATAGCAAAAAACGATAACATCCACACAAACCCTGACTGCTATAACAACCTAACCTCTGGGCATAAACACAAATGGTTGGATGGTACCTGAGTAGCTGCATCAGACCCATCGTACAAAACAATCGCAGTGGCTTCCCCACTGGAGCATATAAATTCCCCACCACTGAGATCAGCCTAGCTTACAGTACCACATGTTTGTTCCCCCCAAGGAACATGTCTTAAGTGCAATTGGAAATTTGTCAGTTGTATATACACCAGACGAGGCACTATGACACCAGAAGGAACTTCTTGCTTAGCATGTCCATAGCGCAGCGCATGGGGCCGTCATTGAACAGAACTGTAGAAGACAATCCTCCCACGGTCATCCTCCATAGCACTTTTTGGGAAGATGAAGGCAGGACAACTGGCGGCCAGGAGCGTCCGGCTTAGTCCCTGCCTCTCCGGCTTACATCGCATGGGTCTTCAGCAATATGGTCTGACTGGGCCTCCAGCGCCACTGCGGCTCTGGCCCACCCTTTTAGGGCGGGGTTGCAGTTCCCCGTGGGGCCTACTGCACCGGCTGCAGCTCCTCCTCCCAGGCGGCTGCTCTGGCCAACGCCCCTCCTGGGCTGCGGCCCGGGCCCATGATCGCCCCCTCCCGGCCCCATGATCGCCCCCTCCCGGGCCGATGATCACCCCCTCCTGGGCTGCGGCCCGGGCGATCGCCCCCTCCCGGCCCCATGATCGCCCCCTCCTGGGCCGATGATCACCCCCTCCTGGGCTGCGGCCCCTGGCGATCGCCCCCTCCTGGCCCCATGATTGCCCCCTCCTGGGCCCCTGCAGAAGAGCCTGTGGTGCGGCGTGGCCCCAGGCAACATGGCGGTCGCAGTCCAGCAGCAAGCTGCCCCAGGCAGGGCAGGACACAAGCCGGCCCGCTCCGGCCTCTCGCAGGCTGCCGGGGGCGGTGCTGGTGGCGCACACCAGTCGGACTTGCTGAAGGAGGCAGAGGCAGGAGGATCTGGAGTTCGAGGCCAGCCTGGGCTACACTGATCGGGTGTCTGCACACGATCCACCGGGAGCTGCAGGCCGATGTGAGACAATCGCAACCATCAACCTTTGGGATGCAACTGTCAGAGCCTCACCCAAGTCTGACAACCTATCAAAATGGACTTTGCCTGGCTGCAGTTCACGGGACAAAGATCAATTGGTCCTTCACTCCCTTTTAGCCCCGCCCCTACCCTATATAAGTTATTTTGTAACCTTTAATAAACAAGATCCTGCTTGGACAGACTCCCGACTTGGTGTGATTTTTATTTTCTCCAGATTGGAGAGGGTCCAGGTCGCGACACTCACCATCCTGCTCAGCCCCCGGAGGAGGCGACTGGACCAGCTTCTCCACCGCCCTACCTGCCGGTGATCGCGGCAGGGAGGTGCTGAGGTTGGCTCCACCCTCCCCCATTCTGACAAGGAACAAGACAGAATTCCCCAAGCTGCAGTTTAGGAAACTCCAGCTCCTGCACTTGTGCTTACTAGCAGAGCCATGGGTGAGGGTCACTATGGAGCAGCGAGGGTCCTCACGCCCTCCTAGGTCACGCCAGTAAGTCCACAACCAGGCTTGGATCTCATGACTGGACCTCGTGACTTCCTGACCGTCAGACTGAAAATGGCGGAGGGCGGGGCACAAAGGGCCCACTGCATGGAACCCTCAGCTTATTTATATGCCTGTAGCTGCTCCCCCTCTTACATCCAAGCCCGCTGAGCTGGGTGGGTGCGGCGTCTGACTTTCCCAGCTCCCACTTTTCTCACACAAGATCATTAAATTTGTAGTCCTGGGTAAGCAAACACCACCCAGCCTGGAATGAAGGGGTTTGTCCTTAGTTTGTCACTCCAGCTTCTCAGTTGGATGACTAATCCATGAGGCAAACATATACGTATTTCCCCTGCAACCTGAAGAAGGTAACAGTCATTCTTCCTAAAAGATCAGAGAAGAGAGAAGGAATGAACTCCCTAGTGTACAATGCACAGGAGAATTGTTTCTTAGTCCATTGATGACAGACTGGTGGACCCAAAAGTGTTGCTGAATCTGCCATAGGTGATAAATAGAGCCTGTATCCATGAAGTACCTGTTGCCTCGAGTTGTCCAAGTGCCAGAAACCACCAGCATTGCCACCACCACATACCATTGCTGCCACCACTGCCAACAGCAGCAGCAGTTGAGGAGAAGGAAGAGGAAGAGGAGGAGGAGGAGGAGGAGGAAGAGGAGGAGGGAAAGGAGGAGGAAGAGGAGGAAGAGGAAGAGGAGGGGGGAAGAGGAGGGGAGGGAGGAGGAAAGGTAAAGGAAAAGGAAGAAGCTCCCACGTATTTCCTCCTCACTTGCCAATGTCCAGCCAGGGTCTGCTCTCAACAGATGTGGAGGGAGGACACTCCATCTGCTGGATGAAGACCTGGGCAGGAGGGAGATCTGACTGAAGCTTTCAGAATGTGAGCACAGAGAAAGTTCAGAACCAGTCACCACCAGATCAGGAATGTGGCTGTCTCTGTCTTCTCCCCGCTCTCTCCTACCTTTGACTATGTAGTATGCACTTCAAATCTATCTGTACTTTGAAGGCAAGATGTGACTTTGTAAAGTGTGAACTTTGTCCAGGTGTGTGCAATAAAAACATTTGCATTTTCTTATTTAAATATTTAATTTATTATTTTTATTTTATGTGAATGAATGTATTGCTTGCACACATTAAGTGCACCCATGTCAGGAGATCAGAAGAGGGCATCGGATCCCCTTGAACTTGTGTTACAGCTGTTTGTTAGTAGCCATGTGGGTGCTGGAAATTGAACCCAGGTCCTCTGCAAGAGTAGCCAGTGCTCTTAACTGGTGAGCCATCTCCCTACCTTCTTCTAAAAATATTTTGTTTATTAACAATAAATAATAATAAATATTTTGTTTATTAACCATTTGCAATTTTTACTTTTACATTTTTTTCTGTAATTTGCCTGTCATTATTTAGTAAAACAAATATGTATATTGAATGCAACACTAAACAACAGTGATTGCAACCAACAGAAGGAAAGCACAGTAGGGTGCAATGGAGAGACTAAGAGCAGTGAAGGCAGGCTTAGTAAGAGAAGCTGAGACATACCAAGCTTCAGTCACACCTGTGAGAGATGTGTGTCATGAACGCCAAGGGATGTTTGCACGACCACAAACAAGCACACACACACATGCACATGCACACACACACACACCACACAGAAAGCACTGTGCACAGTGAACCAGGCATGGACATACAATAACCGATGCACGTATTTCATGCACTAGATTTTTTTCAAGGGAAGGTTGCAAATTATTGTTAATACTAGTTAAGAGTTCCACTTTAATGAAAACAGAGAGACTGATAAAAGACACAAGGAGCCGGCACTGTGTGGTGGAGGTTTCTCTGTAGGATTCTCAGGCTATCCCAGAGGACAGTTATCAACAGCCGTCTTATTCTGAATGACCAGAGCCAAGCCAGGGATGACGTCACTTTCCCTCTTCCTTGAGCGCTTAAATGGCCGCTCTGACTTGATGGACATGGCCACAGCTGGTGGCAGGATCTGAAGGTGAGTCTGATCTGACAGGAGGCCATGGAGGTCACTGCTCCAGATGCTCTGTTCCTTCTTTATGGTGTTTATCCTAATCATCTAGTTTTTATGTGCAGAAAACTTTTCCTTTTCATTAAAGTCTCTCTGTGGCATTACTGTATCACATTTAGAACTGAATTTTTCTGGTAAGTTATGAGCAAAACAAAACAATTCCATTTATTTATTTTTGTGTTTTTTGACACAAAGGCACTATGTATCACAGACTTGCATTAAAATTATGGTAGTCCCTCCTACCTCCATCTCACAACTTCTAGGATTACCAGAGACCCCACCACCACCCAGGCTTCCTTCTGTATTTTTAAACTGTTACATGATCACACCTGCTGTGTACCCCGCTCTCCCATTATGCATGCATGATTTCCATTAGTTGTACAATGTCAGGTAGACACCCCGAGAGCCTAAGATTTTCCTCTGTAAAAGAAGAGACTACTGTGAATAACTCATGGGACAGCATCACAGCTTTGCAAGAGCTGTGGCTTCAGACAACGTCTAGCTAACAGTGTTGAAGATAAACCACACTGTTCCCTAAAATCCAGTAGGACAGCGACAGGGAGGGTGAACCAGCCTCGTGACCACATGCCTCGTGCAGACCCCACTTCCTAATCCTCCTGTGCCTGCTGTCAGTGAATCCCAGTTAGCAGAGTGCAGCACTGGCTGAACACGATGCCCACACGCACCTGCTCCTGACCTGCAGTCAACCAGCAGCAGAGTTCTGTGAAGACCATGTCCGTGTTTGCTGCTGCCACAAATACAAACAGAGCCAACAGGTGAACTTACTGTGCTTTAGGAAGTTTAAATTTTTGAACAGAAATAAGCCTCATTCTGTCAATATGAAATGTGCCCCGTGTCTTGTCTCTCCATCCATTCATTTTCTGCTGCAAGTCTTGGGTACTGGGCATTTATATTAAGACATTTAAACAAATGTCTCCTTCAGTGTTCTCTACCTTGTCAACAGAAATGGGACTTAAAGGAGTTCAATATTAAACCTATCTTTCAACTAATATGGATAGAAAATATTTCTGAAACTTTTACATTTTCCTAAACTATATTTGTACCATAACTATTACTAAAATCTTCCCAGAAAAATAAGATATTATTTCTTTCCTGTTGAAGAGAGCTATTAAAAAATTAACATCTAATATTTCAGAAATCAAAAAGATAGCGATATATAATCTCTTTAGGAAGAAGCTTAGACTGAGTCTTCTCAGCCTGGGTATGATCTGTGTTGCTGATGCCATACCCTTGTAAGCACAGGACTTCAATCACATCTGTAGGGCATTTTCCCAGTGTAGACAGAGACGAACCTTTTTGA
This sequence comes from Eospalax fontanierii, assembly GCA_035773235.1. Lineage (NCBI taxonomy): Eukaryota > Metazoa > Chordata > Mammalia > Rodentia > Spalacidae > Eospalax > Eospalax fontanierii. The sequence goes on from CM069546.1 coordinate 1,192,475, forward strand.
ATGAAATCAGGTGCGCATCCTTGAATTTCTCTCAGTGTCTAATGTGGAGACTGACTGTGGCACGGAGAGGAGGGAGCAGGGAATCTGAGCCAGAAATCTCACACTGGCTCAGTTTTTTCTCTGATTCTCAGACTCCATGGAAAGTGATTGTGATGGTCAACACAGCAGATGATGCAGCAAACCCAGGAGCAGCCTGGCCTGTAGGACTGCAGCCAGCTCTAAACCAGAATCTTAGAGGAAATGGTGGGACCTGTGAGGAGGTGAACTTGGAGACAAATAGACCTGAAACAGGTGACAGTCCCCACTGGCTGTGCCTAGCCAGCATTAGAGGATCTATATATTTTCATAGTCATAGGGATGCTTGTATATGAATATATGAGGTTTATATAGTTATATAAAATAAGAACACATGTAAACAGATATGGGGAAATTATGCTTCGATTTTTAAGTGTACTGCATGAATTATTTATTTATTCGATTGTAAACTTTACCCACATTAATTCAAAATCCTACCCTTAAATTAGTGCTAAAAGGGGAGAACTACAGTGCCAGTGTCATAATTTATTGACATATTTATCTCTACATGGTTTGTAAGCATCACTTGTGTATTCTTTGAATCTTTAATAGTGTGTCTGTGTTTTATTTGTCAATATGCTAAGCATTTTCAATACTTCATTTAATTTGTCCAAATCTGAAGTCAAATAGTTATCTTCATTTTAGATACAGTGAACAGAAGATAGTGGAGCTGAGCATGTACTGGACCCCTTCTGGGTCTGCCCACAGTCTGAGTGCTCAGCCCATGTCCCTCAGGTCTCTAAGCATTGGTTGTGATCCTGTGTACATGGGCCTTGCTGCAAGCAACACCAAACCCCACAGTGTGGCCAGTCCTCAGGTGGAGGTCCTTCACATGTTTGAAACTTGTTTTCTCAAATTATGTTCCACTTTGCATTTCTTACACTGAATCTATCTCTGAGAGACCTCAGTTTGATACTTGTACCAGTAGAATAACTTCAGATTTCAAAATCAGTGGGGGACTTTGTTCTGGGTTTGTTTCTTTCTATTATCTATAGGTAATCACTATTTTTGTTAGTGTGCAAAAGTAATTCTGAAAATTTCTAGAATCTGATGATGGAAGACACTGTCTATCATCTGTGAATCTCAAGAATTTGGAATGTGACAACTTCACCGTGAGTCATGATCCTTTAACACAGATATGAATTCTTAGCTTAAATAATTGTGGGGTTATGTGCAATTTGTAATCCTCAGATCTCCAGACCCAGAGAATTTCCTGTGTTAGTAAATCAAGCTGGTGCACACATTACTAAGCAGCCACTTACAGAGGGTCACATGTCACTAACCACAAAGCGTTCTGGTTACCTAGGAGTTCCCTCATGGACACCTGGATGACCAATCACACTGTACAGTCAGATTTCATCCTTGTGGGGTTCTTCAGTCAATCCAAACACCCCGCTCTGCTTGGTGTGGTCATTTTTATGGTGTTCCTGATGGCCTTGTCTGGGAATGCCCTGCTGATCCTCCTGATACACTCTGACACCCACCTCCACACCCCCATGTACTTTTTCATCAGCCAATTGTCTCTCATGGACATGATATACATTTCTGTCACCGTGCCCAAGATGCTCATGGACCAGGTCCTGGGAAGCTGTCAGATCTCAGCTGCTGGATGTGGGATGCAGATGTTCCTCTACCTAACACTTGTTGGTTCAGAATTTTTCCTTCTGGCTGCCATGGCCTATGACCGCTATGTAGCCATCTGCCGTCCACTCCAGTATCCCGTCCTCATGAACCACAGGGTCTGTCTCCTCCTAGCATCTGTCTGCTGGCTCTTGGGATCTGTGGATGGCTTCATGCTCACCCCTGTCACCATGACCTTCCCCTTCTGTGGATCCAGGGAGATCCACCACTTCTTCTGTGAGGTCCCTGCTGTAACAAAGCTCTCCTGCTCCGACACCTCGCTCTACGAGACCCTTATGTACCTGTGCTGCGTGCTCATGCTGGTCCTCCCTGTCACAGTCATCACAAGTTCCTATTCGTCCATCCTCCTCGCTGTCCACAGGATGAACTCTGCGGAGGGCAGGAAGAAGGCCCTTGCCACCTGCTCCTCCCACATGATGGTGGTCTCACTCTTCTATGGTGCTGCTGTCTACACCTACATGCTCCCTCCCTCCTTCCACACCCCCGAGAAGGACATGGTGGTGTCTGTGTTCTACACAATACTCACTCCTCTCTTAAATCCCCTGATCTATAGCCTCAGGAATAAGACTGTCACAGGGGCTCTGAAGAGAATGTCAGGAGTGAGGAACGTCTTTCAGGAATCAGTCAAGTAGGGAATTGGGGATCGGCATCACGCTGTGGTGACTGCAGTCTGTTACTCAAGGTCTCACTCTCACCCCTCCCGGGCTCACAGTGCAGTGTCTGTTCTCATGATCATCCCTTTCCCAAGAATTTTGCCGTGCTGAAAACTCCTGCTTTAATGTTCTCCTTTTCCCATACAAAATCCTTCCATGACTGTCTCTTATTAATGTCACATGTTCTGAGGTGGATAACCCTTGTGCTATTTTGTATGGGAATATTCATATCATTCAAAAATACAATATGTCATATTTAGAGATCTGTTTCCCTGTGGATCCAACTGATAGAGACAATGAATTGGTAGCAAGTGGTTCACAGTGTAAGAAGATATTCATCTAGATAACTTGCTTGTGGACATAATTCTATGTCCTTTTGTGTTAATTTTACATGAATTGAAATTAGGTACAAATAAAAAACCAAAATATTATTTTCTGTCTTCTGCTCTGTATTATTATGTAGTAAAAAATATAGAGAAAATATTTAACTGTGAATAAGATGTTTTCCTCCAAAGATTTGTAACTGTAAATGTAGTTTTATATACATGCCAATGTACACATGTACCCATGAAAGCCAAGTACAGCTCTTAGCTCAAAGGGAACGAAGGGTCAAATTTATTCTCGAGCCAAATGTGAATGACGATGGTGCAGGAATGCTCTTTCTGCTGCCCCCAAAACGACACGCTCCAAACCTTCATGAAAAGTTACAGAACAAACTCAAGGCGCTTTCACCTCTACTTGCAGAAGCATCAGAATTCAGGTTACAGCAGAGTGGGAAAATCTTTGTTCTAGTTCTCAGATGCTGTCTGATAACATTAAGAACTTTGGGTTTGGTAGAAATTAGCAGTCTGATAAGTTAGTACTTTCCACAATGTTTTCCCTGATATCATCGGCAGATTGGCTAGAAAGAGCGACGGGGAGGAAACAGCTACGAAGGGCACTAGAGACCGTCCCGGGAAACGCTGTGTCCATTCTAATCGATCCCTCCTTACAGAGCCATCAATAGGCACGGCTCTGTTTTCTGGGAACTTCACTTCAGTTCCCCCTGTTAGCCAAGCATCAGCTTTGGTGCATAAAAAGGCCAAATGCTGTTTTATGGTCCATGATGCAGAGAAAATTCATTCCTAGGATCTAACAACTATGAGGAAGAAGGAGGAGGGCAGTCTTCAGGAGAGAGAAGCAGCTAATATCAGCATGAAAGCGTGAATCCCAATAACAGCAGTATTTGCAGCCGTTCTGATCTGATTCATTTCTCCCCTCTGTATTGGACATTTACAAATAACAGAAGTTTTATACCTAAAGTTAAATGATTAATTTTACAGTATGGCCTGAAGAGGTAAAAGCAGATGAGGGAAACAGGTTTCTTAACCAATCAAACAAGAATTATGCTCTTTTAAATTTCTTTTATTTGTGCGTGTGTGTGGTTGTGTGGGTGTGTCTGTGTTGGTGTGTATGTGCCTGTATCTGTCTGTGTGTATGTGTGTCTGTGCACATGTGAGTGCAGGTGCCTTTGGAGTCCAGAAGAAGGCATGAGATATCTAAGAGCCAGAGATAAAAGCAATTCTGAACCACCTGGTGGTGGTGCTAGGAACCAAATTTGGTTCCTTTACAATGATGGTTTGTGCTTTTACCCCCAAACCATCTTTCTAGCCCCAGAATCATTTTAATCAAGCTGTTTCCCTTAGGTGCTCACAGTAATTTGTACTGTATGAAAGATTTTATTTGATGCTTAGAATGCTTGAAAATCATTTATTTTCTTCTAATACTGTTTTTCTTTCCATCAGTTTGGTTTCATTGTGATAACTTCATATGGAGTGGTTGGCTCTAATTTTAAGATAGCTTGTTCTTCAGTTGCAAACTTTTTTGTAACTATAATTTGTGAAAGGTAATTTTATTGTCTTATTATCTTGATTTTACACTGGATTATAGTTAGGAAAGCAAATAAAAATTCACATTATAGAAGAAATCAGACAGCAATTCAGTGTCATTTTTGTTTCCTCCCAAACAGAACTGTCCAGTCCTCATGTACCAAATGCTATTGGTTTTAAGAACAGAAACTAGAGACCAGATTCATGAGAATTCAGATTCATTAAATTTATTGGCAAAATATGAATATTGCTTAGTATTTTTAACCCCAGCCAGCTCATTATATTATGGGACACCTTGACAGCTCATTTAATTTGGAAACTGGGGCTCTTCTGGTAGAAAACATCATGAATGTGGTTGTCATTAGGGAATTTCTGCTTTTGGGGGGAGGTTAAATCTATTCCATTGTATTTTTGAAACAGCGATTTCTCGTTTTTGCTATTTTTTTTCTATTAAGATGTCATGACAAGACATGTCAATCATACCTAGACCCCCTTCCTTATCTGTGCCCCACAGAGTCCCACCCCACTGCTAGATTTCATGCACACTGATACATGTTAAGGACTCTTAGTCAAGTTTGTGTTTCCAGATGTCCCTCAGTGTGAATTCATTCACAAGAGTCCGGTCAGCCTATCTAGCGTCATTCCCTCAAAGCAGATCCGCCGCCAATGGTTCCTTGGCTAAGGGTGGGTCTTGTCACTCATTTCGCCAGCTCTATGCTGGGTTTTTGTCTGACTGAGTCTGCAGGTTCTTGTGCATGCTGTCACCATTGCTGTAAGTTTACATGAGCAAGTTCCCTGAAGCCGGGAAAACTCTGTTTCCTTGTGGTCATCCACCACCCCTGGCTCTTTCAGTCTTTCTGCCCCTTCTTCCAGAGTGGTCCCTGAGCCCCGGGTGGCAGAGGTTTAGTATAAGAGTCCTCTCCAGGAGCACACACTCTTCAGTCTCTTATTCTCTACATTTTGACCAGGTGTAGCTTTCTGTGCTCCTCTCAATCTGTTGCATGAGGAAGCTTTGCTGGTGAGAATTGAAAGATGCATGCGTGTTCCACTGTGTTTCTTGAGCCTTAGGTGTGGCGAGTGCATTGTAGATGTGTCACTTAGGACTGGGCATCTCACAGATGCTAAGATTCTCTGTGTTTGACCATTGTGGAACTCTGTAATTGTCTCCCTATGTGGCACAAAGAAGCTTCTTTGATGCATGGTGAGAGGTCTACGAATATACGGATATTTATCTAGCATACAGTAAGAAATTATGTTTGTCTGGGATATGACAAACATAGGTTTTTCTGTAGGATACATGACCTCTCCAGTCACGTGTATTTGGATAGACTTACAGTTCACACATGAGTTCCTCGGAGAGCTCTAGTCATCCCTGAGATAAAAGTGCCACTTCCACACCAACAGGGATGGTTCGTATCTGACCTCTTCCTTTCTACTTAGCACCCTTCATTTCCTTCTCTGTCTTATTACTCAGGCAAGAGTTTCAAGCACTGCATTAGAAAGGAGGGGGCTGGTGGACAGCCTTGACGGTTGCTTGATGTTAATGGGAATGCGTCCAGCCTTCTCCATGTAGAGCGATGTTGGCTATGAGTTTGTTGTATAGCTTTGTGCTGCCATGTGATCCCTCCAGTCCAGTTCCCTCTTGGACTTTTAACATAAATGCATTATCATGTTCTGTCAAAGGCCTTTTCTGTGTGTACTGTGATGATCACTAGAAGAAGGGCAATAAACATAAAAGATATTCTATAATGCAAGGAAATTTGCATATACAAAGTCAACAGTGAGATGTCATCAGGCCTTTCCTGAGAGTCTGTAGTTCTCCTGGCACAAATGCTTCAGACTGCTTCCATTCTAAGTGTGGGAGTCTTTCAGAAGCCCTGCTTTCTCCCTATTCCTGGAAAACCAGAAGACAAAAATTCATAAAATACAAAGTTTTATTCAACTCCAGGCCTGAGGGAAATGAGACAATAGTTCCTCCTCAAAGAGCTCTCACTTTTAATAGGGAGACGTATCAGGGATTTTTATGGGATGCCGAGTGAAAGATCCCCACCCCGTGCTGTGTCCGACAGTTCTCTGCCCCTAGGTCTGTTCCTTTGACAGGTGAGAGCAGAGATCTTCCATATCAGTCTTGAGATCCACTTGAGGTCTGGACTCAGGCACTGCCATTAAACACACTCATTTTGCAAATAAGAAGAAATACTGCTCTAATAGTCAAAAGTGGGAAGAAGCACAGCTCTTCCAGGTGTAGATATCCCGTGAAGTGTAGACCTCAGAACTACTTCTTTCTTCTGGGACACAAACACTGCTCTCTGATCAGAACTTTGTTGGTTCCCCTCTGTCCTGCCAGGGCCCTAGCCCATCCTCTGTCAGACAAGATCACCGTCACAGGAGAGCAGTTTTATTATTCAGAACCCATTTCTTTCAACCACTGCTACACTACGACATTCCCATCTCCACGAGACAAGTGAAAACTCAGAAACAGTGTAGCATATCAAACAGAGCAGCTTTTCTTCAGAGGTTTCTGGGTCTGTGGTTAATTAAGGTCTGGGGACAGGCTCCCATGAGATACCTCCCCCCTGGCCGCCCACATACACACAGACACAGTTCACTAGCTCCCTGATGCCCAGCAGCTGTAGAAGCACTTGATCTGGCCAGAAGACAGTCATCACCCTGTTCTCAGACCCCAGCCAGGTATGATGCAGAAATGTAGGGAGTCCCTTTCCAAGGTCTGTGAGATGTCACAGGTCAGGTTTCTCAGGACAAGAACTGATTGCGTGCAAAAAGGGCTAAGGGCCGCAGGAAGGTGGATGAGGACAGCTACCTGAGGCTTACTCAGTGACTGGAGGCTGAGTCAGAACCAAAAATATTAGCAGCTCTTCAATGAAACTATCGCTTTCCCTGCAGGAAGTAACTCAGGCTCAGGTTATTTCTTTCATCCCTGAGCCACAGATCTGGGATAGATACCTTTGAGAAGAGCAGGTGAGTGTGGATATGAGGAAGACAGGATGCTGTTTGCAGTGAATCATTACGTATTCAATGTGTTCCTCGACAAGAAGAAGAGGTTAGGAAGAAAGACAGAAATTCCCGGGGCCTTAAATCTCTGAGTAGTTTGCTAGAGAGTGAGGCGAGTGTCCTGACAGAGTGAGGCTGGGGGAGAGGTTTCTTGGGTCCCAGTGTTATATCAGCCACTGAATGACAAGGGGAAACTGAGGGACACAGCTGCCTCCCTCTCTCTCTACTCCTTACTCAGGATTTCACACAGGCAGGTGAGAAAGTTAGGGGACAGTGCCCATCAAGACGCTGCCATTTGTGAGTGTAAACTGCTGTTAGTATAATCCGCAGCGCTATAGATATGGCCAATAGAGGACGACAACACTGCCCTCCGCAGTACAGGTTTGGGAAGTATGATACTTTGTTCTGGGAGAAGCATTGCTTGAATTCTGGCTGTGTTCCCTGAGAGGCAGGAAAGTGGGGGGACAGTGAGGTCAAAATGGGCTTCAGCTTAGCATATGAAAGAAACCAGTTGGCAGAGAAAAGTACAGGAATCTTACTCCCACCAAAACCAACATGTAACTGACAACACGAAGCAAAAGCCCACGCCATGCAGAGGACCTACAGAAGAGCCCCACTGTGGACCCCAGACACTAAGCTGCTCTACCACCTCCAGCTCTCTCCCACTTCCTCCCTTGGAAGCATAGACTCTCGAAACTGTCTCTTTATCAGTTGCTATCCACAGCTCTGTCCAATATCTTATTATGGAACAAGAACCTGGAAGTCCTGGTGGGCGCCCTATGTTTCCTCTGTCCGTCTGGATATTCTAGAAACCGAGTTTATGAGCCACGTGAGGAGTGAAGCTACAAAGGAGCAGTCTGTCCACACACTGACCAGAGCATCTGCCTTTTGTCAGTTACACAGAAACAAAAGTTTCCACCAGATCCAAAGTCTGTGCCACGAGAAAGCTGAATGCCCTGTGTGTTGGCAGGAAATGTGACTCAAAGAAAGAAGCGGAAGGGTGTGACTTGGAACGTCAGAAAGACCGAAGGGCAGCTTCCTTCTTCCTCATGTCTGCCGGAGCCAAGGCAGACAGTACCAACCATTTGGTAACAAAACACAAATCCTGATGGAGAGTATCCAGTGATAATTTTGTTGGTACACTCTGGGCGTGGTTTAGCTGGGATTGAGTATTTATCTGATTTCACAGCTTAGTACTGTACTTAGTACTTAGGATCTCACTAAACTAAATGTACAGCTCTTTTATCAACACCTACACATGAGATAGAGTCCAAAAAAGTATATTATTAATAATGGGAGTAAGATTCCTAGTGTTCATTGTTTGAAAAGAAATGGCATTAAGTGTGTATTTTCAGGAAAGACAGAGGAAATGGGTTTGTGGATGTGGGAATTTGATATTAGATATTTCTTGTCCTGTAGATGGGAGTGTGTCCTCACTGTTCTAAGGAGAGCTGGAGCTATGCACCCTCCTAGATGGGCACTTCTGCAAGCATCCCATCTTGAAAATCATTTGTGCCACGTAATCTACACCTTTTACATATTTTAGGGTTGTTTACTTTAGAGATGATGAACAATATTAGAAAACATTTAAAGTAGTAAAATCACTCTCTTAGGTTGTTAATTGAGATTACTCAACTTTAAACTCATTCTACATAGAAGACAAAACAGAAAATGAATAAAGCTGAATCAGTTACAACTTAAGATTTTAGTGAGTAAAGGGGGAAGCAGTCTACTTTTTTGGGCAGACGGTGGGCAGGAGATTGGTATTATCAAAGGAGATAATCAGGATTTCTTGAGGGCAGCTCTGTAAGTGTCTTGAGAGATGCTCAAGAGAGGCTCTGATGTGGAGGGCAGTAGAATAGAACACTCCAGAAGGAATGTGGAAGACTCAAGAATGTTGAGAGACTACTGTTCATGCAAAAATTCAAAGACAAGAGAAAAGGAATGACTGAGTTTGAGATTACTATCAAAGCGACTAATTATCAATTTCTTCCCATCAGAATTACTGTAGGATACAACCTTCTTAATTTCTACGTCAAGTAAATCAATTGGGGGGGGATTTATAAAATAGAGGTCTTTGTCTTGGGACAAATGGATAAACACTATGGTCTTTGGTGAAGTTCCTTAAAGATGCAACCACAGACAAAACTAAGACCCAGAGCAGAGGGGGAGCAGCAAGCTTCTGAGGAGAGCAGAAAGGACACACTTTGCAAGGGGTGCGGGTGTGGGCAAGACAGGCAGACCAGGAGAGAATTAAGAAGGCACCAGTGTGCCGCTGGCTGACTGTAGTTCTTACTGAAATACGCCAGAAAAGCAGCCATGTTCTGCTCTGGTGACAGGATAAGAAGGAAGCAATTACCACTTTCTAAAACTTTAGTTTTTAAACATAGTCAGTGAAAGGCTGTTCTGTGTAGCCCTAACTCAGGATGTGGATCTGAAGCGGGAAATAACGCTCTGTATTTGATATCTGGGTTTGCCTTTCACCTTGGGGTCAGCTAAAAGCAGCCTGCAGTAAGCTGTCTTGTACCCTGCAGGAGTCACACACACCCCCAGCAGCTTACTTTTCACTGTGTCATAATATGCAACTTGGGGTTTTCCATTGCAGCTCTTGACCTCTGCCTCTCCCCCAGCTCCCTGCCTCACCCCAAGACCTTTCCCGTCTGCATCTCAGATTCCTATTCCGTGGGTGACAGAGCAGAGGTGCTGACCAAGAGACAATTATTTTAACCACACACTTTTCTTTGGTAACATTAAGCCCTTGTTGCAGTTGATACAAGCAATTCTGAATGAAAGTATGGACCTGAAGAATCAAACCTCCACGGACTTCATCCTGCTGGGACTGTTCCCCAGCTTCCGGTACCCAAACCTCCTCATCTTCCTGGTCCTCCTCATCTACGTCCTGGCCTTTGCTGGAAATTCCGTCCTGATGCTCCTCATCTGGCTGGACTCCCGCCTCCACACCCCCATGTACTTCCTGCTCAGCCAGCTGTCTGTCATCGACCTGTCTTACATCTCCTGCACAGTCCCCAAGACTGTCACCAACCACTTCACAGGGAAGAGGAGCATTTCCTCCTTGGCCTGTGCAACGCAGATGTTTTCCTTCCTCACCCTCGGCCTGGCCGAGTGCATCTTGCTGACCCTCATGGCCTATGACCGCTACGTGGCTGTGTGCCACCCTCTGCGATATGCGGCTCTCATGCGCCCCAAGGTCTGCCTGCAGATGGCCGCCTCCGCCTGGACTGGAGCGGCCCTGGCAGCGCTGGTCCATACCGCCTACCCCATGCATTTTCCTATCTGCGGTTCCAGGACGATCAATCACTACTTCTGTGAGATGCCGGCCATCCTGAGAATGTCATGCGTGGATACGTCCGACTACGAGATGGTGAAGTTCGCGTCCACCATCATCTTCCTTCTGGTGCCGTTCGCCCTCATCCTGACCTCCTACACGCAGGTGTTCCTCACTGTGCTCAGGATGAACTCGCCCAAGGGGCGGAATAAAGCCCTGGCCACCTGCGCCTCGCACCTGACCGTCGTGAGCCTCTACTTCGGTCAGGCCATCTTCATCTACATGACGCCCACGTCCTCCCACACGCCTGACCAGGACCAGGTGGGCGCTGTGCTGGGCACCGTGGTGACCCCTATGCTGAACCCCCTTATCTACAGCCTGAGGAACAAGGACGTGCTGGGGGCCCTGCGGACGTGCGTGGGACGGTGCTGCGGCGGCAAGAGCGCCCTGTGCCTCCAGGCTCAGCCCCAGAAGGGTCCTGCCCTGGGTTTTAACGGTAAATTTAAGTCCACTTAAATCGCGATGCTTCTGCATCTTGGAAATGCGGCGCTGTGGGAGAGAAAGGTGTGCGCTTTGTGCACGCGGGGTTTGTTGGAAGGCTCTCGTTCCCATTCCACAGAGCTGACCGCCCACAGGACCACCTTAGTAAGCGTCCCGGATTCGGGGGTAACATCTGTGCTAGATGAGGGTGTAAATCCCTCTTCCTCTTTCTTTAATGTCTGAGTCACAGGTTCAAGAACTGATTATTCGAGAACTACCACTTGGACCAACGTGGCTAATTGAAATATCATCCTATCTGTGTCTCCTTTGTTCTTGTCACACTTAAGCCTTTCAAATAAGGGATGTAATTAAATTCGTCTTTTTTTAACAGAAGAGTCAGGGCTACATCTAGCCCGTGTGAGTAGCTGGAAGTCAGAGAGATAAACTAAGGAAATTCTCTGAGGACTAGATATGAGTTGCTTTTCTTCTTTTCATTCTACATTTCAACATTTTTCATGACTCATTGATACATTCAAATTAATATTTATCAAATAACGAGAGGTGTCATTTGTCATTTAGTAATTAATATATTAAGTATAACTTTTAAGTAAAAATTCAATGCATTGAATTTTTGTATGATTTTGTCTTTAAGCGACAATAAGTTCTGGCATTAGACAGTCTGATATTATAGAAGTTGAATTTTAAAGACCCTCAGATTCCTTATTGTTGAATTTATAATCATAACCTAAAATAAATTTACCCTAACAATTTAAAAGTTATAGTGCATTTATCCACAAACACAGAAATAAGGAAAATCAACTTGTCAAATTCAGCAACTTGTCATACTCTGTTTCCTTTAATGATAGAAATTCACAGTATCAGGTGACCTTCCTGATCCACCTCCCTCCCTTTCCATTCATTTCTTCCTGGGTTGGTTATGTCGTGGCTGGGATAGCTTTATGGAAGTGGCCAGTTTTCAGTGGACAGTTCATTGCAAACATCGTCCTTTCATCCTGTTGACAATACTGTTACATGTTCCTGGCCCTTTTATTCTGTTTTGAACTAATTTCTGTTAATATTCTTTTCAAGGGCAGCACCTGATGGCACTTCTTGTCTCTGGCCTCCTGGGGTCCATAAGAAAGCATTCTAGACACTCTGGTCTTCTGGTTATTATTCTTGACCTAGAGGAAGGCAATGAAAATTCGTGTGAACTTTGAAACTGTATGTACTAGTGGTTTTACCTGTCAACACAAACATGTATACATGTGTTGGTGAGCAATCCTATTAATAAATTATCTTTGATTTTTATTTTACATATTTAAAGTTAATTGAGATAATTTTACAAATTATATCATTTAAGGTAATTATTGACAAATATTTATTTTGATTATTACTTTTAATGAGTGATAATCAATAAAATTTCCATTTAGGGAACTGGTAAAACATCTTAGAGGGCAAAATGCTTGCTGTGCAAGTATCAGGATCTAAGTTCAGATCTGTCTCAGTCACATAAAAACCAGGTGTGGCAGCGAGCCTCTGTAACCCTGGCACTGAGCAGCAGAGACAGGCAGATCCTGGGGATCCCTGAGCAGCCAGTCCAGCTGAAACACTATGCTCCAGGTTCCGGAGAGATCTGTCTCAAAAAAGTAGAAGACGATTAAGGAGGACATCCTGATATCAGCACTGGAGAGACTGAAGAAAGATTTTGAGTTTGACGCAATGCTGTATCACATGGTGAGTTCCAGGCCAGCCTAGGCTAGAAAAAAATCCGTCTCAAAAAAATTAAAACCTAGAAGAATAAATGTCCATCAATGAATAAATAGTAAACAAAATATGGTACTCAACTAGAAGGTACAAAGCAGAATGTTCAAAACAGTAGTACTTAATCCTAAAAATGAATAAAATCTTGACGTATGTGACAGCATGAATCAATCTAGAGGGTTCCTCCAAAAATTAATAGGATTCCTGAGTGTATGAAGATATGCATGAGTGAAGGCATCTCAGGCAGCACACCCCAGAGACACTCCCAGATGGATGACTATCATAACTGCATGCACGCCAACGAGGGAGTCTGCCCCAGACCAACAGGTATATATCTTGGTGTGTAAATAAAGAAATGTCTCCCACAGGCTCACGTATTGGAACATAAGGTTTTCTGTTGGTGGCTGTGTTTGGGAGGTCACCTTTAGAAGGTGCAGCCTCGTTGGAGGAAGTATGTCACTGGGGGCGGGCTTTGAGGATTTACAGCCTAGAGCCACTTCCTGTTCTCTTTCTCTCTGCTTCCTGTGTGTGGATGAGAAAAGATCAGCCAGTTTCCTGCACCTGCTGCCCTGCTTCTTGTCAGAAACCCAACTTGGGAAACCAAGGAAAAATTCCCTGAAGGAAGTAAAATGTGCTACGAATGACCATGAGCAATGGAACATGAAAGAGCCTTGCTGTGGACACGGAGAAAGCTTTTATCAGGCTGGATACAATATCAGACTGGTTGCAGCACTCCCTTAAGCCAAAACTTAATGGAGAGTAAGATTTTAACTCTCTTCAAACTATGACAGCAGAGAGAGATGTAGGAGATTTAGAAGAAAGGCTTGGGGGATGGAGAGATGGCTCTTGCTGCTCTTGTAGAGGACCTGAGTTTGGTCCCCAAGACACACATAAGGCAGCTCCCAACCACCTGCAACTCCAGTTCCAGGAGATCTGGTACCCTCTTCTGGACTCCATCGGCATCTGCACTCATGTTGTACACATACAGACAAGTAGGCACACATACACAGATCAAGTAAAATAAATAAAACTGAAGGAAGAGGAGGAGGAGGAAGGCAAAGAGGAGAAAGAGGAGGGGAGAGAAGGAGGAGGAAGAGGAGGAGGAAGGGCGATGAGAAAGAGGAGGAGGAGGGGGAGGGGAGGACTTGACCCTAGCAGAAACCGACCCATGCAACATGAAGAAAGATGCTCTCTCTGTGCTGTAAACACATGAGGTGAAGTAGTAACAGGTTTGAGTACAGAAGGTAAAGTAAGCTACCCAGACATACCTGTGATGACAAAGGTAGCTACACTAGACAAGAGATACTCAGAGTAGGGAAAACAAGCCTCCACTGGAAAATGTGCAACCCAGGACTTTCTTGGCTCAAGGAGAAGGTGATGCCTGTCTTCAGAGGATCAGGTAAATTCTTGGGTTGGGGCTGATATAGATGGTGACTCTAGCCAAGACTTACTCTGAAAAGGATAGAGTCCTTAGGAGTTATATAAAATCCACTCTCCTTGCAAACTATCAAAGAAACAAGAAATTTAAATGACAGCACAACTGTTTGTAGTGTGGCTTGCTGGGTATGTTAAGCACCATCATGACTTACTGGTCTGAAAAGTGTCCTTTCAAAATACTCCAGTTTGTTAACAATGCACCAGGCAACTCAAGAGCATGAAGATTAACATGGACTTTCTGCCCTCCAGTACAGCATGCATTCTGTAGGCTATAGATCAGAGTGTGATTTTACTTCTAAGTCATTCATACAGTCCCATGAACCCATAACTGTTGTAGAGCATGGTTTGTCTGATGGATTTGGGAAAATCAAACTGAAACCTCCTGGTCACGGACCCTAAAGAAGGACCTACTAGTGTCACTTGCCTAGACCAGTGTAACTTCCCACTATACTCTAAATACATGTCCTCATGTTCACTTTCCTAGACCAGTGCAATTTCCCACTATACTCTAAATACATGTCCTCATGTTCACAGACAAGTGCAGCTCTCAGCTCTCAGCACTCATCGAAGAAGCTTCTTTTGGCAAAAGATGGAGACTATTTCAATGTTCCACAACTGGTCAAAATACAGAGACTATAGTGACTGGGAGGTGCCCAGCCCTAAGCAAACACATATGCAGTGCGCCTTTCACCTAAAGCTTGGGCACAAGGCAGAAGAAGAAACAGAAAGACACTAAAGAGCCAGAGGTACATGACACCTGCTGGTAGTCGATGTGTTCTAGACATGATAGGGAGCTGCACCCATGACATCTCC